>CM062297.1:642591103-643906285 GCA_031216915.1 Pictodentalium vernedei | reverse complement strand
TAGGATACACTGTCAATCCTTGAGTCCCTCAGGAGTGACAAAAATAATCCGGGCATCATGCCTTTTCTTCAGTTGATAATAATGTAAAATGTGGAGATCCCCTATGAAGCCCCTTGATACAACCTATGCAGATTAATCTTAGTTACACACCTCTAGAGGGTACTGAGTACAAAATTTATAATTCTTCAGCAACATGGCCAATTCCAGCTCCCATAGGGAGCCCAAATATTAACCCAAGCTCTCGATTTGAACAAAGTTGAATCTGACTTCCCCAGAGACATTGTGAACCAAATATGAAAGTATTTTGACTGTTGGATCTGAAGAAGAGAAATTTTAAAGAAATTTCTTCATATTGCACTAAGTGAAAATTTGGGCTACCATAACAAGCCCAAATATTAACCTACGGATCCAATTTGAACAAACTTGAATCTGACCCCCCCCCCCCCCCCCCCCCCCCCCCCCTCAAGCCCCCTCCGAGATGTTGTATACCAAATATGAAAGCATTCTGACTAGAAAATCTGAAGAAGAAGATTTCTGAAGAAATTCTTTCAGGTTCCCATATGGAGCCCAAATATTAACCCAGGCACTCGAATTGAAAAAAACTTGAATCTGACCCCCCTACAGATGCTGTATACCAAATATGAAAGCATTCCGACTGGTGGATCTGAAGAAGGTTTTTAAAGAAATGTCCTCATATCGCACTAAGTAAACATTTGGGCTACCATAGCGAGCCCAAATATATACCTAGGGATCTGATTTGAACAAACTTGAATCTGACCCCCCTAGAGATGTTGCATACCAAATATGAAAGCATTCTGACTGGTGGATCTGAAGAAGAAGATTTTTTAAAATTATCCCCCATATTGAACAAAGTTAAAATTTGGGCTTCCATAGGAAGCCCAAATATTAACCTAGGGACTTGGTTTGAAGAATCTTGAATCTGACCCTCATAACAATGATGTATACCAAACATTAAAAGATTCTGACTGTTGGTTCTGAAAAAAGATGATTTTTAAAGAATATTCCCCCTATTACCCAAAGTTAAAAATTCAGGCTTCTGTATTGAGCCCAAATATAAATCAATGGGCTTTTTTTTTAACAAACTTGTATCTGACACCCCTATGAATGCTGCATACTGAATATCAAAAGATTCTGATGATTGGTTCTGGAGAAAAGATTTTTTTAAATTTTTGCAAATCTGCTGACTCAGCATTTTTCTCGATGCCCATTACAGAACACCCTACATTAATCAATGGCAATTTTTTTTACCATTCAATTCTACTGGTCCTAAGGATGCTTCATACCAAATAACAGCTCTCTGTTCCGTGTGGTTTGGGAAAATATGGGCATTTGAAAATATTTCTATTTTTAGTTCCCAGGGTTCCCATGGGGATGCAGAAATTTATTTTTGCATGAGTCAAGTACTTATGACCCAATAATACCACATACCAAATTTGGTTCAAACCGGACCATCAGCGGGGCCAAAAATCTTACCCATCCCATTTCAAAGCCAAATATTGCTTCACAAACTTCGTTTGAACACACTTGATTCTACACCTCAAAAGGAAGCTCCATAACAAATATCAAGTTATTGTACACACTGGTTCATGAGAAGATTTAAAAAATATTTTGGAGCATTTTCCCCCACTCCCTCCCTGTGGAGCCGGGCATGTTGAGTTGAACAAAAATGCAATGCCCATTCGGGACCATCACTCACACAAACTTTCACTTGAATTGGCCCAGTGGTTTGGAGGAGAAGACCAAAACATGGTGTTGATGGACGACGGACAGATGGACAGATGACGGATGGACAACGGATGGAGAGCGATGAGATTAGCTCAGCTCGACTTTGTCAAGATGAGCTAAAAATTGTCTGTGTCAAATTTCCATCACTGATATCCCTATCAACTATTTTATGAAAGAGGTAGGGTATTCATAATGGTTGATACAAAAAGTAGCTACAGTACTGTGATCACAAAAGCACACAGTCCACTGTACTCCACCCTCATTGTGTTGTCCTATAAACAATTCTTTAATTTATTTATTTTTTTATTGGTGTTAAATGACACTTTCGACAACCAGGATCACCTAGTGTCAGACAGTTTTAAGGGTGAAGGAAGCCAGAATAGCTGGAGAGAACCACCGAGCAATGGCAAGCAACTGTCAGACTCCCAACATACTAACTCCACACAACCAGGGTTAGCATTGGTTGAAGGCGGATAAACTATCGACATGCAGTATGCCTTAGTACACAGCGCCCTCACAATTCTTTAATAAAATTGGAGAATAAAACATGAAATGAGAGTAGAAAACAAGAGGCCCCAGGGGGCCTGAGGGCACTCACCTAACATGGTAGTCTAAATATCAAACCAGGGAATTGACTTGAATAAGCTGCATACGCCCCTCCTAAGAAAAGCATATACCAACTCGATGAAGCGATTGTGCCCACACAATACACAGGATTTTCCTTCTATTTTCAGTTCCTGCACTTTAACGTCCCAAAATTGAGATAAACACATAAAAAACAGATTTTTTTCCCAAACAAAATACTTTCAGCCTAAATTTTTTACTTCTTCTTAAAACGCATAAAAAACGCTAAAACTAATTTCCGGATTTTGGTCCAAAATTTTCTAAGTCCCACCCGGACTCCAAATTTTTGGTGTAAAGAAAAAATGTCTTTTTTGTCTTAAAATTGACAGAAATGCACAAAAAAACAAAAAAAAATTTTTTCGGATTTTGGTGCAAAATTTTCTAAGTCCCACCCGGACCCAAAATTTTCAGGGGGGAAAAAAAAAAAAATTTTTTTGACTTAAAATTAACAGAAATGCATAAAAAACAAAAAAAAATTTTTTTTTCGGATTTTGGTCCAAAATTTTCTAAGTCCCACCCGAACCCCAAATTTTCAGGGTAAAAAAAAAAAATTTTTTGTTTGTCTTAAAATTGACCAAAATGCAGAAAAAAAACCCCAAATTTTTTTTTTCAGATTTTGGTCCAAAATTTTTTAAGTCCCACCCGCACCCCAAATTTTCAGGGGAAAATTTTTTTTTTTTTTTTTTGTCTTAAAATTGACAGAAATGCATAAAAAACAAAAAAAATTTTTTTTTGGATTTTGGTCCAAAATTTTCTAAGTCCCACCCGCACCCCAAATTTTCAGGGGAAAAAAAAAAAAAATTTTTTTGGTCTTAAAATTGACAGAAATGCATAAAAAACAAAAAAAAATTTTTTCGGATTTTGGTCCAAAATTTTCTAAGTCCCACCCGCACCCCAAATTTTCAGGGTAAAAAAAAAAAAAATTTTTTTTTGTCTTAAAATTGACCAAAATGCAGAAAAAAACAAAAAAATTTTTTTCGGATTTTGGTCCAAAATTTTCTAAGTCCCACCCGCACCCAAAATTTTCAGGGGAAAAATTTTTTTTTTTTTTTTTTTTTTTGGTCTTAAAATTGACAGAAATGCATAAAAAACAAAAAAATTTTTTTCGGATTTTGGTCCAAAATTTTCTAAGTCCCACCCGCACCCCAAATTTTCAGGGGGAAAAAAAAAAAGAATTTTTGTCTTAAAATTGACAGAAATGCATAAAAAACCAAAAAAAAAAAAATTTCGGATTTTGGTCCAAAATTTTCTATGTCCCACCCGCACCCCAAATTTTCAGGGGAAAAAAATTTTTTTTTTTTTTTTTGTCTTAAAATTGACCAAAACGCAGAAAAAAAACCAAAAAAATTTTTTTTGGGATTTTGGTCCAAAATTTTCCAAGTCCCACCCGCACCCAAAATTTTCAGGGGAAAAAATTTTTTTTTCTTTTTTTGGTCTTAAAATTGACAGAAATGCATAAAAAACAAAAAAAAATTTTTTCGGATTTTGGTTCAAAATTCCCCACCCGGACCCAAAATTTTCCGGGGAAAAAAAAAAAAAAAAAATTTTTTGTCTTAAAATTGACAGAAATGCATAAAAAACAAAAAAAAATTTTTTTCGGATTTTCGTCCAAAATTTTCTAAGTCCCACCCGCACCCCAAATTTTCAGGGGAAAAAAATTTTTTTTTTTTTTTTTTTGCCTTAAAATTGACCGAAATGCAGAAAAAACAAAAAAAAAAAATTTCCGATTTTGGTCCAAAATTTCGAAGTCCGCAACGGGACCCCAAATTTTCAGCCTAAATATGAACCCAGGGATTTGGCTTCAACAAACTTGAATCTCACCCCCTAAGGATGCTGCATACCAAATATCAAAACATTCTTATTGCTAGATCTCAAGAAGATTTTTCAAAAATACTCCTCATACTGCACTAATTTAAACATTTGGGCTCCCATAGAGAGACCAAATATCCACACAGGCAATTCATTTCAATAAACATGTAAAACAATCTTCCAAAGATGTTATATGTTAAATTTTAAAGCTTTTGGAGCAGTGCTTTCGGAGAAAAGTAGTCTTATGTTTTTCCCATTACCCACAGTGTTAAAAAATGCTGACTCAGCACTTTTTCAAAGTCCCCAAAAACTACCCCATCATAAAACCGATGGCAATTTTTTTTGATCATTCCATTCTGTTGGTCCTAAGGAAGCTTCACAACAAATAAGAATTCTCAGTGCCGTGTAGTTTTGGAGATATGGGCGTTTTCGTTTTTTTCTATTTTTAGCTCCTGTGGTTCCCACAGGGCTATGGGGAAAAAAATTTCGGCATAAATTAGGTACTTATGACCCAATAAGCACTCATGTAAAATTTGGTTCAAATCAGTCTCGCTGTTTGGAAAATAGGAATTTGGGGCGGGGCCAAAATTTTTGCCCCTCCCATAACGAAAGCAAATATAGCCCCTCCAACTTCTCTTGAACAAACTTGAGTCTACACCTCAAAAGGAAGCTGCATACCAAATATCAAGTCTCTGCTATTGCTGGTTCTTGAGAAGAAGATTTTTTAAGAATTGGAGCATTTTTGCCACATCCCTCTGCTCAATGTGAGCTGAAACCTAATTTGACAAAAAATCAAAGTCCGCAGATGCAACCCCTTCTCACATGAAATTTCATTAATATGCGGCCAGTGGTTAGGGAGAAAAAGCCCAAATACCACCTTCACGACGGTCGCCAGACGACGGACGCCGGACGAAAAGTGATCAGAATAGCTCACCCTGACTTTCAGTCAGGTGAGCTAAAAAGGATAAAAAGGCAACAAAGTCCTGACTGAAAATGACTGCAGAAGCTAATCTGATAAGTTTCAATGGTTTTAAGGGAAAATAATCAGGACCCTAATGACCCTCACAATCTGTACTATTTTCTTGTTAAAAAAATTACTCTTCAAACCAAATGCAAAGATACATGTTTCATAAATTCCTGAGTTCTGAACTCCTAGGGTTGTAGAGCAAATAATAACCATTAAAACCTGGAGATTTTTTTTTAACATTTTTGCAATGCACTGACTGTCCATATCCTGTGGTTTTGCAGCTGTCTCTCGGTAAGTCTTTGTTGTCTATATAGACAGCCAAGACCCACATAGAAACATCTACCAAGGCACTTGGAATACAACTTTCAGTATTACTTAGAGACAAACTGTTCTATTAAAGGTGATCAAAATTGGAATTAGGCTCTTCGAGGGTTAAAAATGAAGACAATCTTACCATGGACAGTGGTGATCCATTTTTAGAACACATCTGAAAAGAAAAAGGGAACATTAATTCCAGCACTTTGTTTTATTATTATCCTACTTATTTGACCTATGCTGCAGCCTTTAAAAACCAGCTAAACTGAAATCAGAAGAAAGACCAGAGGCTCAAGTGAGCCTCAACTGTTCACCTGGATCAAGTTGTGTACAAGGAATAAGGGTATTAATGTTGAGGGATCAGAAAGACAGAGGCAAAAGGGAAGAACTGCATACTGGAATAACTGTGACCAGAGTGGCTCTGAAAATGATATTTATTTTCAACCAACAGACATCCTACATTAGGCTTGACATTGTGTTGTAAAACGACAATAGGACTTCCCCCTGGAAGACCACCTGGGTTGGTTAAAATGTTTGAAATTCAGTGAAATATTCAATGCTCCTCGAAGCCATTACTTGTGTGATGAAATGTGAAGAAATTTGAGACAGGGTTAATTTGGGCAAATTAGGACTTTCTGTTTGTGAACTCACAAACAGATGTAAAAATTAACGAAAACAGAGCATTCAAATGAAATAAAATTTGCTTTCTCAAAAGATTCTGTCTCATGGATTTGAAGAATATCTTTAAGGAGTATTCCTCATATTGCATTAAGTCAAAATGTGGGCTCCACAGGGAGCCCAAATATGAACCCTTATATCTGAATTGAACAAACTTGAATTTGACCCTCTCCACCCTCCTAAGAATGCGGTATACAAAATCATGAATAGATTCTGACTAGAGGATCTGATGAACAAGATTTTTTAAGAATCTTCTTCATACTGAGCCATGTTAAAATTCAGGAGACCAAATATAAACACAGGGACTTAATTTGAACCTTGAATCTGACCCCTATAAGGATGCTGTATATCAAATATAAACATAATCTGAATGGTAGATCTTAAGATGATTTTTTAAAGAACCTCCCTTATACTAAACTAAGTTAAAATTGGGGCCATATATAGGGAGTTCATATATAAACCTTGGGACTTCGTTTGAACAAATTTGAATCTGAATCTGAAACATATTGAACCTTTCAGCATGAGCCCAAATACTGTGTGAGAAACTTTCTGTGACAAACCTGAATCTTGAGTGTATAAGGAAGCTGCATACCAAATTTTAAAGCAATGAGACTGGTGATTTATGAGATCATTGAAGAACTTCAGGTTTTTCAGGGCACTGCTCCCAGCCCATTGGGCTTGGCTACTTCTTTGAACAAACTTAGAAGGTTATGGTTAACCCCTCCACTCCCCCCCCCCCCCCCCCCCCCCATACCCCACAAGAAAATTTATGCCAAGTTTGGTTGAGTTTGGCCCAGTGGTTTTCGAAGAAGAAGACCGATATTTAAAGTTAACAGACAAGGAATGCTGGATGATGGACACCAATTAATGGCAATAGCTTACCCTGACTTTTCCTCAGTTGAGTTAAAGATACAAGAGGACCCAAGGGGAAGAACTGGGGGATATTGAAATTTCAAGTTTGGTTTTCGTATTTTTATAATTACTTACTTCTGTGTCAACAACATACATGTGTGCACACCATTGCCACTATCAAATGGTATTTTGGTATACTGCCCAGCTGTAGGTCATCATTTACAGCAGACAAAGAATTGTCAAAAGTAAGACAGGCCCTTGTTACCGATCATTTGATGTAACAAAAGTGCTGAGTGAAATATACCCTTGGTATTTTCTCTCAGCTTTTTGTTACATCAAATGACCAGTTGTGAGTGCTTTCAGAATGAGAAATACATAGCCCATAGGCTCATCTGGTCAGGAATCCTGCATCAAGTTCAGTCGTATGCCCTTTTTTAAATGATGTCTAGAATATATTTCAAAACTGAAATCGAATCAAAACCAATTTACTTGTTACGGAAAGTTAAAAAATTTATAGTAATTTATATATTTTTTATACTTACCAATGACCCAGACTTAGCTGGTGCTAACTCCAACAAAACCAGGGCCAAACACAAATTTTGCCCCCCAATCCCCAAAATTTGCATCCAAAACAAAAAGAAGTCATGTCCTAAAGGACCTCCATAGTACGCCTCTACTGCGCATGCGCAGTGACGCAGTCGTCCCGAAATTGGCGCCAATTATCATTCTTACTGGCAGTGCCTGGTCAGCGCTATGTACTCAGCGGGGAGGCAAGAGTTCCCAACTCCAGGGAGGGCCATCCCCGTCTGGGTCATTGGTAAGTATAAAAAATATATAAATTACTATAAATTTTTTAACATTTTTATACTGTACCAATGACCCAGACTTAGCTGAATAGTAAACAGGCTGGAGGGCCTAGGACATAGAGGAAAATCCAATAAGCTCAACTATATAGTAAAGAGGTAACCCCTTAAGGAGAAAAGGAGTATTAGGCTTTACATGTATCTTTCTTATTTAATATTAAATTAGAAAGATACACTACCCTTAATAATTGAGCACAATAACATTCATGTTCTCTATTAACATCCAGTATAACCCTTATACTAATTATTTTTAAAGCAAGCCAATAAATAAAGTAGTCCAGAGAATTGAGACTCTTTATAATCATTTAAAAGTGTCCGAGTATTGTATATTAAAGCCCGTTTGACACTTGACATATACAAATGCTTCACACCGAGCTACACTTTAAAAATAAGACATGAATGAATTTAAACATTAATATTACACTTTAAAACCATCCCGGAAGCGACTCAGAAATACGGACTTGGAGGAGGCATTCCCTTGCTTTTCACTATAAAGCAGGTGACCTAAGGGAACACCCCCCCCCCCCCCTTCCCCTTGCCCTGGGTCAAATAGCCCAGAGCGAAGAGGGCAGCCGGACGGAGTCACTGCCGGAACAGAAAGCCTGCATAACTATAGTTGCAACTGTTTAGTGGACGACATTCTGAGCAACAGATAACGGACCTAAACAATGCAGGTCTCCAGAAATGGACTCAATATTTCTGAGATAAAAATTCGTAAATGTGGATGGCTGAGACCAATAAGCAGCCTTCATTAAATCTGTAATAGCAACACTATTAGCATAAGCCCAGGAAGTAGAAAGAGCTCTTACTTCATGAGCAGAAATCTTAAGCACAGACTGCTGAGAAGAAGATAAATCTTCATAAGCAGTACGGATAGTTAACTGAATCCATCTAGCAATAGAATGGACTGAAATGTCCTTTCTATTAGGCATCAAAGACAGAAAGAAACGTTTTCGTCCCTTTCTAATAAACTGAGATCTCTGTTTATAGATACGTAGTGCTCTAACAGGACAGAGTAAAGGCCTACGCCCGTCTGAAGACGGAAGAGCCTTAATAACAATAGGTTCCGGATATTTATTAGGAGCCTGATTCTTAGCTAAAAAACCCACATTAGTAGTGAAGGTGATAGTGTTCCCAACACTACGATAATGAGAATCATCCACCGATAGTGCATGAAGCTCACTGACTCTTCTGGCAGAAGAGAAAGCTAAGAGAAAAGCTGTCTTATAAGATAAGAATTTGAAATCTACTGTCCCAAGAGGTTCAAATGGCTTTTCCTTCAATTTAAGGAGAACCCAAGCTAAATTCCACTTAGGAATTAATCTAAGAGTTCTGGGTCTATTTATCGAAAAGTTTCTAACCAACTTCGATAAAGAGACATTAGATCCAATTTGTAAACTATCATGATGTGCATAGGTATCAGATAACATAGATCTATAACCCTTTATAGTAACAGGCTGCAGTTTGATTTCGTCAAACAAGTATACTAGAAAGTTTGCAATGTCTGGTATAGAGGGATCAAATATATCTACAGAATGATCCCTACACCAACGACGAAAAACCTTCCACTTAGCCGCAAAGTTTAGCGAAGAGGAGGTCCTCCTACAGTTAGAAATCGCGTCCACTGCTCGTCCTGTAAAGTGCTTGCCATGCAAGAAGGACCGCACAACGGAAAAACGTGAAGGTTGAGACCTTGCGGGTTGTGATGGAGTTGGCGCGATTTCCCCTGCGAAAGAAGATCCTCTCGTGGAGGAAGCTTCCGCGGTAGGTCCCACAACAGACACCTGAGTAGATTTATCCACGGTCTCTGTGGCGACAGAGATGCTACCAACAGAATCTTGCATTGAGATTGTTTTATCTTTAGCAATACTTGTTGAATTAACGGCGCTGGAGGATACGCATATCCTATCATTCCGTCCCAAGGGATCGACAGAGCGTCTACTGCAAATGCTCTTGGATCCGGACACGGAGACACATACGTCTGCAACTGATTGTTGAGATGTGTCGCAAATAAGTCTATCATTGGCCGTTCCCATTGGTAGCAAATCTGATTGAATACTTGTTTGTTGAGAGTCCACTCCGACGGCAACAAGCGACCCTTACGTGAAAGGGAGTCTGCTAGCACATTCAGACGACCCGGTATGTGACGGACCGAAAGAAGAACGTGATGTTCTAACGCAAACAGAAGGATTCTTTCCGTTAGATTGAACAACGGAACTGAATGAGTGCCTCCCTGATTCCGTATATACGCCACTACTGTCGTATTGTCGGATAGGATTTGGACATGAGCATCGTGAATAATGTCCATCCAGTGACGTAACGCAAGCCAAATTGACATCATTTCCTTGATGTTTATGTGCTTGCACAGGAATTGCGGATCCCAAAGACCCTGGCATCTCGAATCCGTTGGGATTAATGATGCACCCCAACCTGTTTGACTGGCATCCGTCATAACGGTAAAACTCGGATCCGGCAACTGCAGCGGAACTCCTTGAGTTAACCACTGAATGTTTGCCCAAGTCTGAATCTCTTGTTTCACTTGATCTGACAAGAGAACGTCTACATCGAGCGAATGAATTTTCACACTCCAATTCATAGTCAGGAAAATTTGAAGAGGACGTGTGCGTAGCCGCCCCATCGGAATGAGATCCGCGGCGGCTCCGCACAGACCTATCAGTCTCATAAATTCTCTCGCCGTGACTTTGTCTGCGTGCAGACAATAGCGAGCGTAACAACTGACTAATTTCGCTCTGGTTAACGGCAGACGAACGAGATTGTTGTGCGTCTCGAAGCTCATTCCCAGATGAGTGAATGACTTGGACGGCACCAGATCCGACTTCTCCTCGTTTACTATAAAACCGAGACGTCGGAGCAATAGAAGAAGATTCTGAACATCGTTCTGAAGCGTTAACTCGTTGCCGTACCTCTGAAGAATGTCGTCCAGGTAGGCCGACGTTACCGCAGACGAATGAGCTCGGAAGTAGATCATTACCGAGTTCATTACCCGAGTGAAAGCCCAGGGTGCTAGATTCAATCCGAAGCACATGGCCCGGAACTGATACACCACTCCTAGGACTGCAAAGCGTAGATACTTTCGGAATGTCGGATGTACCATGACGTGAAAGTACGCATCTTTGAGATCTATGCTCGTTGCATAATCGTTCACCCCGAATACTCGCTCTGACCGATCGAATCGTCTCCATATAAAACTTCGGAGCGACGATCAGCTTGTTTATCCAGCTCAAATCTATGACTGGACGGAACAAGCCGTCTGGTTTTGGAACCAGAAACAGATGGCTGTAGAATCCCAGAGATTCCTGGTTTTCTACGACCTCTACCGCGTTCTTCATTAAAAGAGACTGCACCTCTGATAACAGAGCGTCTCTTTTCTGTGGATTTGACGGAAGATGAGTCCACTTTGGACTTCGAGTTAATGGAGGCTTTCGTTTGAAGGATATCTTTAGACCTTCCGAAGTCACTCCTCTCACCCAAGGGTCGTCCGTAATCGACGCCCACTCTTGTGAAAAACTCGACAACCTTCCGCCAACCGGAACGCGATAGAGGTTTAAGCCATCACCTCCTGGACCTGCGAGGCCTGCGGTAGGAGAAACCACGTCTTCCACGACCCGCACCTCGCCTCGTCGACCTCGGGGCGTCCGACCGATTGTCCCGGCCTGAAGGACGTCCCGAACGAGAGTCGCTATCCTGACGGTCTCTCGAATAAGACTAAGAGGACGCACCGGAACCTCTATAGGAACCTCTCTTGGGCGCATTAGACCCAGAAGTGCCTGTCTTATTCGTGTCTGCTGTATCCGACTTTTTAGGAGCCGATCTGAACAACAGAGAATCATTAGCTTTCTTTTTAATTTTATCATAAATAGCGGAAAGCTTGCCGTCAAAGAGAAGTTCTCCTGAGACCGAAGCGACTCTAAGAGAGTTCTTCACCTTAGAATCCACTAGTGTGGATGTAGCTAGGGCTGCCTCACGTCTAACCAACTCCAGATTTGCCACTGAAAGGGCGGAGTTACACGTGGAATAAGCTACTGCCCTTGAAAGAAGTCTTAAAGAGGATTGTATATCCTGAAACTCTTTCCCTTGAAGGCGCAGTGATAACGCCTTAGTAAGGTGATCTGCGTAAGATAAGGCATTTAAATTGGCTCTGTTAGACGCAATAGCTGTTTCCAACACCGCGGTCGGAATAGAAGCTGACGACGGTAATGATAGCTCTAAGTCTTCTGCCTCGTCGTCCATACGCAGAGGAACTCTCGGTATACCCTGTCCTGCCGTATCGAATTTATTCCTTGCATTAATGAAAGGCAGGTTAAGAGTATTAGCGGACAAGAAACCTGCTTTCCCCGTCCTGGAAGCAAGTTTAAATATAGCGTCGTTCAATAATTCAAATGTTCTTGCAACATTATTGGACTGCGACGGAAACTCGGGAGCGATGTCCCTGAACCGCTCAAAAAAATCAGAGTCCAATGACGCTATAATTCTCTTGTCCGGAAGCGCAGCAGTCTGGCCCGACGGAACAACTTGAGGGAGAAAGTGCCGGATGAAGTCCACGGCAGCTTTATGTTGTTCCGAAAGGGATAGCTCCAATTCATCCGTATCCCTTTCACCATCCGGTCGGACCTCCCGATGTTCCCGGTCGTCCGCCCCCGATGCTTCGGCGGAGCGTACCGACCCAGCGCCGTCGGATAATTCTCGATCCGACACCGTTTCTGTCGGCTGCTGGGATGCTGCGATAAGCTGTGCTATCTGCACAAGAATGTCCGACGTCGAGACCTGCGGAGGTGCAGTCTTTCGCTGCTTCGCCGAGGGCAGCTCCGCATCAGATGGCTCCCGCATACTTTTCCTATGCGAACGTCCGGAGTCCATCGGTCTCGAATCCCTGGCTGCCGGATGGTGTGACCTGGTCGCCGAAGAATCCTTCATCGGCGAAGCTGGTAAAATATCGGCGGTCACGCAGCCAAGGTGCGGTCGTGTGCGCTGACGAGAAGAGGAAGCCTTAACAGTCTCTGCGGACTGCTTATACAACGGAGCGTCCCGAGCGACGGACGTATGCTCCGCTAAAGACACATTTTGTACCACAACATCTGGTCCCAGATGTTGTTGTACGAGAGAGGGACCTCTCTCGCTCGCGGCCCGGCTGGACCTGGACGAGCTAGGAACCGGACTAAAAGGCTTCCTCCGTTCTCGCTTACTATCCGCCGTCACTGGGTGTGCATCTATTATGTTTATAGTGCTCGCATCACCCAAAATTTCCTCTTGGACCGCATTGGACGAACCCGGCTGCCGAACCATTCGGTGAATGGACGCTACACCGGGCGAGCTAGCGGACGACATTTGTCTAATCTCCATGAGCACTTTTGCCGCTAGCTCTGAATTCATTTGTGACGACGGACGCACACTTGAAGAAGATAACATGGAAACATCACCCTGTTCTGGTTCCTCTGAAATAGAAACTGAGAGAGTAGAGTGACCTTGTGGAGAAAGAGCCGGCATCGCTCTTTCTCCAGAAACAACATATCGTGACACACGTTTCCAATGTTTCTCATCCCAATGTTCACATATAGGACAGGGATTAATGCGAGAACACTGACTACAATTAATACAATGATCATGAAAGTCAGAGGAAGATTTCTTCCTATTACAATTTGAACAATGTCCCTTCATTGTGAAAGAACAACAATAAGTCCTAGTTACTCGCAAAAACCCCTGACACAAAGATACATAATAACATGATCCATTAATAAATGAAAAAACAATTGCAAAACAAAATAATTTTGAAAAAATATTTTTTCAGAGAAGCCCAAGTTGCTGAAAAGTAACGTTGAGCCCCGATGGATCCGATGGCAAAGTGTGGTCAAAAATTTAAAATTTATATAAAATAATTAATGAGACACTTTCGGATAATATAAATGTATCTTATAATGAGATAAACTACCACAAAGGCAAACAGCCCCCCTCAAAAAAGGCTGTTGCCAATGAAAACAAACAGTGTAAACACACTAGAAAACATGACTCCAGGCACTGAAAAAACTGGCCCGGAATCAGTCATCAATTACACTCTATCTGATGCAAAACAGAGACTCCCAGGGGAGAATCTGTAGAACATCAGATGGAAGATGCAGAACACAAACGTTATACACCCATGGGTGAAAACGTAACTATGGGGAAAATAACAGAAAACATTCTGTAACCAAGCAACTCTCCCAGGAAATTTTAGAAATAAAACTTCTCAAAAATATGCCAAAAGCATGGGAGAATTGCCAGGGGGGACTTTAGAAGGCTAGGGGAGAGGAAACACTGAATAAGCAGTGCAACAATTAGCAAGAATGACAACAAGAGGCCCATGCCTCGAAAATAGGCAACTTAACATAATTTCATCAAAAAAATTTAAGTACAGCCCTGATTATTTTTTGCCACTTCTTTTTCCTCTCCTCCTTCTATCCTCCTTAGAATCACATTTTCTCCAAAAATTACGTGTCTGGCATCCTTTAAACTGAGATTTACAAGCACAAAGATCAGTGAGATGTTGACTGATGAAGGGCCAAACAGAGAATGTTAATTGGCGCCAATTTCGGGACGACTGCGTCACTGCGCATGCGCAGTAGAGGCGTACTATGGAGGTCCTTTAGGACATGATTTCTTTTTGTTTTGGATGCAAATTTTGGGGATTGGGGGGCAAAATTTGTGTTTGGCCCTGGTTTTGTTGGAGTTAGCACCAGCTAAGTCTGGGTCATTGGTACAGTATAAAAATATTGATTTTGGTTCGATACCCAACAGTATTTGTGGTACATCGCCCATTTCTACCAAAGGGCCTTAACTCTTGAGGACCTGAAGATTTTTATATATTTTTGTCAAACTCTGAGATTCTACAACCCATGGCATTGCAGTTGTTTTCCCGTGGCATTGCAGTTGTTTTTAAGCAAGTCATGGCTACCTACATAAAAAGAACTGTCAAAGTACTTAGAATGTAACCTGTGATTTAAGCCTGAGACTGCATGTTGGGCACCTGTTTTGTTGCAATAAATGGATCATGGTCGGAATTAGGCACTTAAGAGTTAATCAGTCATCTCATAAAGTTGTTTAATTTAAAGAAAGATTTTAGGCCACATTCACCATCTATAGTTAACACTACTAATTATTTATAACTCTGTTGTCCATGTCAAATGATTGATTGTCTGCACTTCCATTTCCAGTAAAGCTAACAATGGCTGTTTTCAGGAAGTGGAATTCTAAATCTCCATTTTCCAGGACAGGTGGCGAACCCTGCATGTCAACATCATATTTTTACCTTGACATTATGTTGAAAAATGACAAAAGGTGAAGGTGTCGGTTGGTAGAAGTGGCATGATATAGGGCAAAGATGAGGAGGAGGTCCATTGGGTGATTTTTGTTTTTTGCTTTAAAATCACTGTTAAGGCATCATACAAACCCATTTAAACAAATGGAACCCATTTAAACAAACATTAATCTTATCTACCCACAAATACATCTGACTTAATTCAACCACATTGGGCCTGTCACTCAGGAGCTAAATTTAAACCTATTCACATGAACGAATAGTAAATATTTCATTTGGGACTATGTTAAATTTCAATCCCCAAATATGAACCCAAGAACCTAAATTGAATCTGACCCCACTAAGAATGCTGCATACTACATATCAAAAGATTCTGACTGGTGGATCTGAAGATGATTCCTAATGATTGACCCTCAAACTGAACTACATGAAAATTCAGGCTCACAAAGAGTCCAAATATGAACCCATGGACTTGATTTGAACCAACTTGAATCTGACCCATCTAAGGAAGCTGAATTGCAAATATCCACAGATTCTTACTGGTGGATGTGAAGAAGATTTTTAAAGAATACATCTCTTATTGCACAAAGTTAACATTCAGGCTCCCATAAGGAACTGAAATATGAACACTGTGATTTAATTTGAAGAAACTTGAATCTGACCCCATAAGGAGGTGATATACCAAATATCAAAAGATTATGGGTACGTTTCCGTGAACAACCTGGATTGGTAATCGAGATTGAGAAACAGTTATTCAAAGGAACGATAATCTGCTTTCCTCCAAGTGAAGCTCGGATGAAATATGGCCTCAAATGAGGAAGTGGTCATTGCAACCTGTATGGAAGAGCTTATGAACAGTGACTAATGTCTATACTGAACTTGTCATAACATTGATAAAGGAAACGTTCGAAACAGCGAGCTGTTCATTAATCGATATTAAATAAAAAACTGTATATAGAAGTTGATGTTAGTAGTTTTTTAGTTTTCAGTGGAAACTCGGACTGGCGACAGTAGCGTACCCGGAAATGTGTGTGTTTTGGGTTTTTTTTGTTTTTTTGTTTTTGTTTTCGGGGTTTTTTTGTTTGTTCTTATTTTTTTGCGGGGGCTGGGGGGGTATTCATTTTCCAACACACCCACAATATGATATTCATAAAATTAACTAGGCCGCTTTAGGCCATTATACAGAATGTTAACTATTGCAGTGATGTACGCTGGTATGGTAACTGCAATGTGAAAGAAATTCAAGAATATGCCAATAATAGACAATACACATGTACTTAGAATAAATGTTCCAGAAAATGTTGGACTTACTCCAACACATGACAACCGACAGGGTAATGGTAATGCCATGTAATGATAGGTTTGCAGGTTGAATTTTTACGTGTATGTTTATTAGTATGATTTAACTATCACATTTTATGTTTCTTGACTTTGCATGTATATTTGGCATTACTTGTATCTCTGCAGAAAATTGGCCAAAAGAGAACAAAATAAATCATCCAATGCCTACCCCTGAGCAGTGGTGGAGGTAGCATTTCCCCGACAGTGGGGACTGATGCCCCCGACAGAGGGGCTAGGTATATACTAGTCTGTAAGATGGCAAAATACTGCCTCTCTCCCACTCAGGCTCAGGGCTCAGGCACCAGGGTGGGGGAGGGGCAGTATATATCCAGCTCGCAGAGGCTATGTTGAACTCCAGAAATTTAAATTTTATAGTAAATCTCCTTTCTTATTATACCTACCACAATTGTTTACTACAGGCTTGCACTACAGTGGAAGTCCCTAACTTGGAAAATATACTCTCTATTTTTGTCTTCCCAAGCAATTTGGGAAAGAAAAGTGGTGCAAAAGCACCAAGAAAAAAAAGCCAAAACTGGGTCGAGTGCAACCGGTGCAGACCCAGTACGGGATGCTCTCTTCCAAGTACAACTCCACGACTTCCGTTGCCAGTGCGCATATGCATCGCTAATGACTCATTCTTTTGAATCCGCCAACGTTAGAGTTATGTGATCAGCGGGGAGGAAGGATTCGTACCCGTATAAGAAGACGGGAGGGCCTCCATGTAAACAATTGTGGTAGGTATAATAAGAAAGGAAATTTACTATAAAATTTAAATTTCTTATCAACCTACCCACAATTGTTTACTACAGGCTGAATAGACAATAGGCTGGAGGGAATCGCATAACCAACCCTACACATAACCCAAGTGCACTGGAACCGTGAACAGACGGAAGAGGTCCCGAGGCTTATCAACCATAGCATCACAAACATTAGTAAAAGACAATGAAAGATCAGGCGTATGGTTCTGTGCCACGCACAGACAGAAAGGGCAGTAACAGCACAGAGCTGAAACTGACCCTGTAAAAAGCTGAATGGCTGGGACAGACAACAGCCTGAGCCGAAGAAAGAGGGCCTGTAGGACAAAGGTCCTCTGTCAGCTCTAGCAACTGTCGCAGATAAATGGAGAAGGAAGAATTTCTCCAGTAGGCTGCCAGTATAACATCCGACAACATGACAGAGTTAGTAAAAGCACCAAGAGGAAGACAATGCACGCACCTCATGGCAGAAAAAACAATTGGCAGGCTTGGCAATTTCAGGAAAGAGATTTTTTAGCTCTCCTTACTGCCCTCCTGAAAGAATTAAGGAGAGCGAAAAATTGCCCTCCTAAATATTTTGGTCTGGGATGATTGAGATTACATGTATTATGCTCACATTAAATTTTTGTTGTAAAGCAAAAATGTAATTTAACTTCGAAGTCACATAACATCACGTAATTTCATTTTGAAAGTGGTTTAGTGGTAAAAGGTAATGACTGCAACCATACCCAAACACAGTTGCAATCATTTGAAGCAAAATGGTTCACAGCAATATTTTTTTTTCTGTCAGTTTCAAGTTCAACAACTGACATCACAGTTTGAGGAGTAATTATTCAAGGAATATTGACACTATAATATACTACCATTACTACTATCCTGTCACTTGAAGCACTTGCACCAGGATGTGACTGTAGATTCAAGCAGACCTGTTGTCCAAGAAAGTCATATGCCTACCACTACCACCTTCAACCCCCTTGGGGGTTGAAGGTGGTAGTGATAGGCGTATGAATTTTTTGGACAACAGGTCTGGGTACACACACAGGTCTTGTCAAGTGTGTGTTCGGTTGTTGAGTGAGACATCTAGATGTCTAAGAGATTTCGCTTTACCTTAGTAAAGTTAATAAAATCACTGATGTAGTCTGTTGGTTTCAGTTTCAATAAGTTCGTTCAATTGGATACTTAAAATGCTGTGTAAAGCTAATTACTCTCCTAAGCTGATTGAGGAGAGCGATTTTTTGCCCTCCTGCATTTTTCAGAATGCCAGGCCTGAATTGGTAATACAATCACCAGTAGCTAGACCAGCAGAAGCTGCATGAATAGAAAGACAAATCAAGAAATGGATGCAGGAGAGATCTGACATGTGAGAAAACACATATCCATCCAGGATAAAGGCGTGAATGCCCCCCACCCCCAAGCAGAGCAGCGCCCAAGAAAGTGACCATCTTGGAGTAAACTGCAAAGTCCTAAGCCTTTTCAAGGAAAAGAGCTGAACAAGCTTGGAGAGGCAAGGATGAGTGTCGAAACAATGCAGTACCACATATGAAAAAGGTCTCCGAAGCGTGGACTTGTACCCATTGCTGGAGACCCCCAGAAACAAACATATACTAGAAACGGTGTGATCGAAGGAGTGACAGAAGCAACAGAGTGATCGCACACCATCGACAGAAGAACCTTCTACTTAGCCACAGAGGCTAAACCAGTGGAGTGAGTGCCTCCTTGAAGAAGAAAAGCAACTCCACTGCTTGTCTCTAAAAAACCACAACGGAGGAGATAAAAGATAAAAAGACATGTGCGAAGGCACAATGAAGTCAGGTCAACTTGAAACCTCCTCGGGCGACTTTGGCAAAGAAAGTCGCGACGTAGAGGGAGACATGCCGGAACCGCCACTAACAGAGAGCGGAGCAGATTGATCCACACCAACCGAGGCGACAGGGGTGTGATCGAAAGGATTCGACGACTGCAGGTTCATATCTGGGCGAGAACCTGAGGCGGAATCGGAACCGGCAGGAAGGCGTAGCCGACAAGACCATCCCAAAGGAGGGCCTGAGCATACACAGCGAGAGCCAGAGCATCTGGACACGAAAGTGTCCACCGGATGGTTCCAACGAGTCGCAAAGAGATCGATGGAACACCGCCATGTGGAGCATCCACTCGGTGGAAAAGAACCTGCCCCGCCGGTTAAGGGAGTCGGCTAGGACGTTCAGACGACCCGGAAATGTGATGAACAACCACCCCGGCATTGACATCCTGAGCAAGCAGTAGAAGATTCCGAGCCAATTCGTACATTGGAACCGAGTGCGTGCCACCCTGGTTCCGAATGTAAGCAACCACTGTCGAATTGTCGAACAATAGAAGGACCTGACGATTCGACAGGTGAGGGATCCACTGCCTGAAACTCAGAAGAAGAGCAAGAAGCTCCTTCTGGTTGATGTGTAGAGATGGCCGATCCTGGTCCCACATCCCGTGAAGGGAAAGACCTAGAGGATCCAACGTCGCACCCGATCCGAGATCGCTGACATCTGCCATCAGAACACGATCAGACGTGGGTAGGTCCAACGGGACACCCTGCGTGATCCACTGAACATTCGTCCAGTGGAGAAGGTGAAGATAAGAGATTCTGGTAACTGAAGCACCAGATCCAGAGAATCGACATCTGGCCTCCAACGACTGAGCAGAAAGTGTTGGAGTGGTCTAACATGCAGCCGACCTAGAGGAATGAGATCCGCCACCGAACCGCAGAGACCGAGCAGTTGGAGAATACCCCGTGCTGTCGCGGATTTGGACAGGGAATAGAGTCAGAGCAAAAGCTGAGAGAATCACAGCCCTGGTCTGGGGAACCGCCACCGTATTGAACTGAGTGCGGAAGGCCATCCCCAGATGACGAAACGACTGAGAAGGGACCAGATCAGACTTCCCCTCGTTGACTCTGAATCCTAGCGACGTGAGCAAGCTCAACAGAGTGTCGACATCCAACTCCAGTAAGGCAGCATTGGAATGCCTCTGGAGGATATTGTCTAGATATGCGGAAGTAGTCACCCTGGACTGTGTGCGATGGAAGGCTATCACATGCGACATCAGTCGGGTGAAGGCCCAAGGAGCCAGGTTGAGGCCAAAAGGCATGGCCTTCAACTGGTAAACTCGCCCCAGAAAAGCGAACCTGAGATACTTCCGCGACACCCGATGAATCAGAACGTGAAAGTAAGCGTCTCGCAGGTCGATGCTGGAAGCGAAATCTCCCTGGTGAATGGAACGGCGGACCGACCTGAAAGTCTCCAAGCTGAACTTGGGAGCAATGATAGACTGGTTCAGGATACTCAGATCAATAAGCGGTTGGAGTCGGCCGCCCTTCTTCGGCACCAAGAACAGGTGGGAATAAAACCCCACTGACTGAATGTTCTTGGCGACCTCGATCGCCCCCTTGTCCAGGAGATTGTCTATCTCCGTGGACAAAAGCTCCTGATGTAAAACGTCTGAAGGAACTGTGGTTGGAAGAGGCACTCTGGACAGAGTGGGGTGCCTTCGGAAGGATATTCACAGCCCGGACCGAACAACATCTAACACCCAAGGATCGGATGTGATGGTGGCCCAACGGTCTGCGAACTCTGCTATCCTTCCTCCAACTTGGACGAATCGAGGTGAGGACCTTCAGTTCGAGCCCCGAAGAGACCCGCGAGAGGAGAAACCACCTCCTCTACTGAATGAAGAATCCTGAGACTTCCCTCTAGCCTGCCGGCGCTTACCCTTACCCCGTGAGTAAGAAGTAGAAGCGGTGGCAGAAGGATCAGCCCTTTGCTTCGCAGAGGATGCAGAAGGGTACTTGTTAGGCTTTGAATAGTCGCTGCCTCCCCAAGAAGGCTGATCAAGCTGACGAAGCAGCAGCTGATCTTTGGAAGCAGCTGATCTTCCGTCGACACGGAACCCATGGAACAGTAGCGGACCTGCAAAAGAAGCAGATCGAAGAGCAGCGCGCTGCCCCCAGGAAGGCCTGTGTCCAGCACAGAGTCCCTTCGAACTAGTTCCAAAATAGCCGTGTCACAGACATGCGTGTGATAAGATGCATGAGCGCCTTGGACAGCACACGCAAAGGAGCCTGTACATTGTCAAACCTATCTGGAGGCAGATACGACGTGATCGGAGAGAGAAAGCATACCCAGCATTTCTCTCGATAAGCCCAACATGGACTCCAGAGTCGTCATAGGAATGACGGCCGACTTGGGCTTGGAAAGCCTGAGGGAATTGGAGTCCTGATCCAAAACCGTCAAAGTCTGGCAGACTGATGGATTGGCGAAATCGTAGTAATGATAACGCACCAGAGGCAAAAAGGTGTCAACCCTGGTGAAGAACCGAGCCTTCATAGCCTTGGCACTCAGCTTAGAGTCCAATGCTGAAAATGCTTCAACCACCTGTACTGACTTGCACGGTCGAAGACGCCCAGAAGCAGGTTGCTCCACAGGCTGTAGGCGCGTGACCGATGATCGCGGCCTGGCTGACACTGTCGGCTAGTTTGATGGTTTGAGATCCGGAAGGAACCCAAACACAAAGTCAAGAGCTGCCCCCAAGTCAGAAGACTGCTGGCTCTCGACATTAAGGATGTCTGACTCCTCCCCGGAGTCGGAAGACACATAGCCCATCGTGGGCAAACCAGCCGATGCCTCCCATGGTGTAGGCACCAGGGGGATCAGAAAGCGTCCTGTTTCCAATCCCGGGAGGCGGGCCATATAGGGGGTGCCTGGAAACCACTCGCTGCCTCGCTGAAAGCAACGGGAAGGCTCTTGGACAGAACCTGAGTGAGTAAGGAGAGGGCCTCCCTAAGCTCACTGACCGTACCAGCCGGTTCGACATGGGAACGAACCAGCAAAGTGGCTTCACACCTGACCCTCTTAACCAGCGAAGGGTCACGATCCTCCAATACACCCGAAGCGGGGCGACGGGCAGCAGCCGAAACATCTGAGGGCAGACGTGTATAGGGGTACAACACACCCCGAGGATCAACATAGCAGGAACTTGGGATAGTTGCCGCGGACCTCTGCGGGGCAGAAGGTCCAGGCAGCACAGAAGGTGTTCGTCCCGCAAAACTGGCCGTGTGACCAGAATGAGTGGACGAAAAATGCCAATGACAAAACTGGGGTACTCGACGGCGCAGAGACCACAGTAGAGGGTCCGGCCGGCAGCCACTTCCAACTTCGCCGAGTTGAAGTCAGGGAAGGCTGAGGCCAATACCCCCACATCTACACTCCCAGACATCCCTGCAGACCCTTGCAGGGATAAGCCGAGGCCGGCTAAAAATGGTGCCAGATGACGTTGTAGACGGAACAGTAGTAGCAGCAGATACGACGGGAGCTGTTGGAGCTGGCGGAAAAGGGGAGAGAGCCACCCAGTTCGGCCTCCAAAGGGGGAGTCACAAGCCTAGTGACAGCCTCAAGATATCGACTGGAGAGGGCGCATAGTCCCGGAACCAGGCATCTCTTCACCAGAAATCCAACAGCTCCCGCAGTATCCACCATGGTAAAAAAAAAACTGCACATCTCCCATGGAAGGGGAATAACTCTCACAGACGTGGTCAAGTCGGGAGGCCCCAAAACGACAGCGTTCCCCAACCCCCGCTGGTGCTGGAGGAGCTGCACATCCCCCACGGAGGGGGAGTAATTTTGACCAGATGTGGTCGAGTCGGGAGGCCCCAAAAGGACAGCGTTCCCCACCCCCCGTGGGTGATGGAAGAGCTGCACATCCCCCACGGAGGGGGTATAACTCACACCAGACGTGGTCGAGTGGGGAGGCCCCGAAACGACAGCGTCCCCCCCCCCCCTGCAGGTGTGAGAGGAGCTGCACATCCCCCACGGAGGGGGTATAACTCACACCAGACGTGGTCGAGTCGGGAGGGCCCGAAACGACAACGTTCCACCCCACGTGCAGGTGCAGAAGAAACAGCCACGACAATGCACCAGAGTGAGGGCAAAAGGAATTGCCCTAAAGAAACCGAACCGGAAAAAACAGAGGTGAGAGCAGAACAAGAAAAAGGTGAACTCAACAGATACAGAAAGTAGAAGAACACCCTCAACTACGAGAGAAGGTGGCAGAAAAAAAAATGGTGGGTACACGACAGAACCTAGACGGCCTAGAGGGACCGAAAAAACAGAAATTCAGCCCTCAACAGATAGAAGAAATCCTGTCCAGACAGTCCCTGATTGACACCTAACTCCAATAACAATTAAATTTATCAACCGAATAATTTCATTGTCGAACTGCATTGACACGATGTCGAAAAAACATTCGCGAAAACGGAATAGTAAATAATATACAATGAGAATGTGGTTGAAAATATTAACGAGAATATATAAAATAAGTCCTGTTATTATACAATCTTCAGTTCCATAATTCCAGTCACAGGAAAACCATATTTGACGAGTTGAATTATCACTGTTTCATAATGCATATGGCGGAGACACATCCTTCACGTGTCTCGGATAAAAAAAGAATGAGTCATTAGCGACGCATATGCGCACTGGCAACGGAAGTCGTGGAGTTGTACTTGGAAGAGAGCGTCCCGTACTGGGTCTGCGCCGGTTGCACTCGACCCAGTTTTGGCTTTTTTTTTTGGTGCTTTTGCACCACTTTTCTTTCCCAAATTGCTTGGGAAAAACAAAAATAGAGAGTATATTATCTGAGTTAGGGACTTCCACTGTAGTGCAAGCCTATAGTAAACAATTGTGGGTAGGTTGATAAGAAATATTTGCGAGATGGGATATAATATGGTATTATTTATTGTGACCACAACATAAGTATAAAGACAAGTTCAGCCTATCATTTACACTTGTGTTGCCCATTTTAGTCTACAGGACTCGCACAGATATTGTTTAACGGGTGGGGGACGTGGTGGCTCAGTTGGTAGAGGTGCGGGCTGCAAACCGAGAGGTCCTCGGTTCGAATCCCACCTGTGGCAACCACGTTGCATCCTTGGGCAAGATACTTCACCCCCATTGCCCACGTGGGGGTACGCTGACGTTGTGTACTAAGGCGTACTGCACGTCGATGGAGCACCTGTCTTCAACCAATGCTAACCCTGCTTGTGTGGAGTTGGTATGTTGGGGATCTGACAGTTGCTCGCCGTTGCTCGGTGGTTCTCTCCGGGTACTCCGGCTTCCTCCACGTGTAAAACTGTCACGGTCATGGTTAGCCATTGTGCAGAAATATGTGACCTTAAACACCAATAAATAAATAAATAAATAAAGGTTTAACGGGTCATATTATACCAGCAAAGCAGAACCTGTTTACCACAGAAAACAAGCATTGCTCTACCTTCCGGGGTTCCCACAGGGATATAAAATGTTTAGAGTCACATAAAGCTATTTGTTGCGTATAGGTGAAGAGTGAGAGTGGGAAGGGTCTGGTAGAAGAATACCAATCTTGAAACATTAATAACAGTCACAAAGATCACAAGGACACTGTTTCGGAATTTAGAAGCTTCGGTATCAAATTTCATGGAAAAGCATCAGATTTAATTCTGATGAATATTAACGAAATAGCCTTCTGTTAGGTTGACACCCCTGCCCTCTTCATTATCTGGCATTCATGCTTACACGGTTTGCAAACATTCTCCTGGCAATATTATCATGGCTTGTTCTTCATCTAACACTCGTCTCTCACATTCTATTTCCCATACATCCTATCGGACATATTAATTGCATTCTATTATCCTGGTCCACTAGTCTATGTAATACTCTTTACTACTTCAGGTCTACCCTTGTGCAGCACACTGATAACCCTTAGGTGGTAAGAAGAATTACAGAGACTGGAGGGTCTCAGAAAGAAATGATAATGGGTCTTACAGAAACTTCCATGATCCTTTCTATGTGCCCTCCCCCATTTGGATCTCGGCATTCTGAATCATACAACTCTTGTTACAATTCCCAGAATAATACATTGTCCAGAGTATATTCCTGACTATGCCCCCCGATTATTATCAAATGTCCTTGACAAGGTGTGGCACCACCCACCTATTTACGCCTCTCAGTGGGTCATCGGCTGGAGGGTTAGTTAGTACACACGCATTACAATGCAATCGCTTGCAATATCCCATGTTTAAAGTGGATCTAGCCCAACATCCCGAATGCATGGTTTGCGTGGAGTGTCGTCCAAAGGTTTAATATTGAAGATCTCTATTACAAAACCTGATAGCAGCCCAAACAAAGACTGTACCAGATTTTGTTGTCAACTAAGTTTAAACATCAACCTGTGTAAATCCGGGGGGAGGACGGGAGTATCGCACCCTCTGCAAATATTTTGTGTCCTGTTTGCAGAATAGTGCATGGTTGGTCAGGCTGGTCCCGATTGAAGAGATAAACTGTTCCATGAACACAGGTTTAAAATTTTTGATATGTATGAACACGGGTTGCGTGGGTGCAGACTCTTTCCTGACACGATTTTAGAAAATATTATGGTCTTATTGAAAGAAATTCTGATTTTTCAATTATTTACTTCCTTATCATAGTTTATGATACCTCAAAGAAACAAGCTTGTTCCAGTGAGGGGTCAGAAGATACAGTTTGAAAGAAAAAATGAAAAATCGATTTGAAAGGCAATTTTTGTGTATTGCACTTTCATATTTCCACTTCATTAACTAAACAGTTCAGCTGAGGTAGATGGCTAGTATGTACAGTACATAATACACATTCATTTTATAGATAAGTAAAGAAGCATTTAGTTAAAAGGCTAGTAAAGGTGGGAGGAGTGGGTAACTGAATGGGGCTACTAACAGGGGCATTACGCTAGAACAACGCTACATCTTCCAGTAATTTGGGTAGTTACAGGCCTTATCCCTCTCGGGGCTGATTTGTTACTAGTAACATACCACTAGTCTTTCCCAAATAATTTGCATAGGCTCATTTCAGTTTCCCCATCATACCCAAACGTCTAACTTGGGTAGTATAATCTACATCGCAAACAGCGAGGACTGGTGTTGGCGCAGATAAGTTATCTGACAAGCTTGAAAGACTGTCAAGTATCACAAATAGAAATTTGTTTTTAATTTTTCTTTCCCATGGGAGTTGTGGGAAGTAGAGCAGTGCTTGTTAACTGTGGTAAACAAGCACCACTGCATCAGAAGGCCAAAATAGGTCCCGACAGGCAATGCCTGAAATGGAAATCCCATATACATGTGAGCCACCTTCAATCGGTTAAACCCAACCCAACACCAAGGACACAGTCACAATCAGCATCATATGCACATTCACAAGAGACCTCAGATAGGCCTACCAAGAAGACAAAATAAATCATTAAATGGTCATATTTTTAATCATTTTGGCACAAGTGTGTCTTGCATGGCCTAATAAATTTCACAATATGTTAAGTTTTATTTTCTGGCATTAACAAAAATTTTAACAATTGTTTAGTACTGTTCATCTCATACCAGACATTCTCCTTTTTTAGCATTGCAAATTTTTTGGTGTAATTCTTTTTGTAACTATGCATGTCAGGATTGGTCTTCAATTCACCTTTTCAGTTGGATTATTTGCATTGTCAAACCAAATTACTAAAAGTTCACTGGAATGCTTCAAATAATAATCTGACCTTACTGTGCATGCTCAGTCAATCCAGATTAATCCAGATTGTTCACGGAAACGTACCCAATGACTGGTGGATCTGCAGGAGAGGATTTTTAAAGAATATTCCTCACACAGAACTAAGATAAAGTAAAAAGGCTCCAATAGGGACTTGATTTGAAAAAACTTTAATCTGTGCCCCTCCTCCCCTCCAAGAATGGTGTATATAAATATCAAACAACTTTGACTGGTGGATAGGAGGAAGGTTTTTAAAGAATTTTCCTCACATTAAGTTAAAATTTGAGCCCATTTAAGAATACATACTTGATTTGGCCAAAAAAGTTTCCCCTCCAAGCACAAGTCCAAATACTGCCTAAGAAACATTCTTTAAACAAACTTAAATCTCCAACACAAAAGGAAGTTGCATACCAAATTCCAAAGCATTGTGACTGGTGGCTCACGAGAAATGTTTTAAACAATTTTGGGCTTTTCAGATACTGCCCTCAACCCAATGAGCTTAGAAACTTCTATTAACCAAATAGTAAGGTAATTCCCCAAAGATAACTTGTCATAGGTTTGGCTGGGTTTGGTCTACTGGCTTTGAAAAAGAAGACGAATATGCAAAAGCTAATGCAAACAGACAATGGACACCAAGTGTTGGCAATAGATGAAGCTGACTTTCAGTTAGGTGAACTAAAAATTCTATTCACTCAATGGAAAGTTTGTCTATAACCAACATTCAGATGACCAGTAAAATTTATATTTAATGTTTGTTTCATATGCCATCACAGAAGCATTCTAGTAACCAGTATCCAGTCAAGCAGACTGCACTATGTAAATCTTTTACTCCTCGATGTACAAAGTGTTAAACATACTTACGCAGAACATATTGAACAGTGATGACATCTGTCTGGTTTGATACACTTGCACTTTTCACAGTATCTTGGTGCTGAAAATAAATCAAGAGCACAATAAAGACAAACATTACAAGTCTTGTTAAATCTGATTACCATAACAGTAACATGATTCTGCAGTGATCCTCATCAGAGGATACAAAACAAAGCTGAGCAGTGATCACAGTGCTGTTGATTTGAAAATACGAGGAGAGCTGAAAACAACACTTCTAAAAATCGCAAGAAGAGTGAGTGCACTCACTCTTCTTAATTTTTCAAGAAGAGTGAAAATATTTTTCATAAGCTTTCTGATTAGAATTTACCTTTGTTGTAGTGTCTAGAAGAAATGCATCAACATTCTGATTCATGACTTTATACTATGCCAAGGCAAAAAATATTTTAATGAAAATCGAGTCTCCATCAGCAATTGGAATAGTGGCATTGGAGATGTTTCATTATGATAGCCTTTACTCAGATTTAGGGAAAGAAAAAATGCAAGAATTGTGAGAGTTGTGTCTAAGCTTTCCTGGTTGGGGATGAACAAATACACCACATTACATAATAATTCACACAAAACCATACCGGTTTGAAGAGAATAACATCCTCTAACAAACAGTATCATGTCCGATAGGACAACAAACTCAGCCTAGCTGAAGCAGCTAAAGGTCTTCTTGTACGTGAAGACCATTTGAAGCTGATAACTGAGGCCCTAGAAGCTCACTAAGGAGACTTACAACACTAGCCATAGTTTATAAGTCTTCATCTTCGTGAAGACAGATATATCGGTGTAAGTTGTGACCAGGAAGGCTCACTTAACGGAGACTTACAATTATCGTTGCACAAGGTAGGGAATGAAGAGCCGCTATATAAACAGCCTTGAATTTCCAAATAGACTGCAGTCCCCAGAGATAATAAATTCAGTTATGCCACTGCATAATACTGAAAAAATCTCGCTCATGATTTAGCTAAGCTACTGTGGTGTAAGAATAAGACTCAAGTCTATGACACCTAGGAAAAACAAACCAAAAAACACCGTATCTTTTTTCGGTTTTATTCCCAAAAGACAGCGGACAGAGCCTAACCCAAGAGACCGCTATAACCGTACAGAAGGCTACTATGGCGTCCACAATGACATAAATAGTCTTGACGCCAAGGAATATCTCAGCCTATCTATGCACTATCCATCCAGATTCAGGACGAGAAACAGGTGATAATAAAAAACTGGATAATTATTTTGACGACGTCTGATGCTTTTCTTCAATAGGAAAGCTTGTACCTCCAGAAGGAAAGCCTCTCTTTGAAGATTTGTCTAACAAGTAAACTTGTAAGTGGAGCTTGCTTGGGTTGATAGCCGCAAGCCTGCCGAGACTACATTCTCATCCACTGATCTTCCACAATTTATCCACTTAATAACAAGGCTGATAACCTATCACCAAGTGGAAAGCAACTGAAATCTAATCTCGACGACTTCAAGATTATCGTTCCATCAACTGGCAAGCAATAGAGGTCATGTCCATCACCTGTACGGCTTGCAATGCTTACAGGAGGAGAAACTAAGTCCTCCCCACGAAGAAGCTCATCTCGTCAATCTCAATTGTTCCCTTCAATAAGAGAGCCTTTACCTCCACTAGGAGCGATTCGCTTTGAAAGAAACTTCCGTGATGAACAACCAGTTTCTCATGAAGATTAAAGAACCTAAGTGAGCACGCTCACATACCCCACGTGCCCCGATATTTCAAGCTCTAATCATTTTTAAAAAATAAACATAGATTCTAGGAATACTGCAGAAACAGTGTTCTGTAGTTTCAACGGTATTGAAAGAATTCAAGCAGAGAAAAAGCCCGGAAAACTGTAATTTTAATGAACTTTTCAAAGTCTATGGGGCCGTAATTTTGGTAAAAATCAGTGGAGCGGAACAAAACCCAAACTTGTTCTGTATGCCACCATGTTAGACTAACATATCAAAAATCAGCTCAATATCTGGAAGCGTGTAGGAAAAAAGTCCGGAAAACTGTAATTTTGATGAACTTTTCAAAGTTCAAGGGCCGTAATTTTGGTAAAAATCAGTGGAGCGGAACAAAATGCAAACTTGATCTGTAGGCCACCATGTTAGACTAACATACCAAACATCAGCTCAATATCTGGAAGCGTGTAGAAAAAAAGTCCGGAAAACTGTAATTTTAATGCATTTTTCAGAGTCCAAGGGTCGTAATTTCGGTAAAAATCAGTGGAGCGGAACAAAATGCAAACTGGTTCTGTAGGCCACCATGTTAGACTAACATACCAAAAATCATCTCAATATCTGGAAGCGTGTAGGAAAAAAGTCTGCAAAACTGTAATTTTGATGAACTTTTCAAAGTTCAAGGGCCGTAATTTTGGTAAAAATCAGTGGAGCGGAACAAAATGCAAACTTGATCTGTAGGCCACCATGTTAGACTAACATACCCAAAAACAGCTCAATATCTGGAAGCGTGTACAAAAAAAGTCCGGAAAACTGTAATTTTGATGAATTTTTCAAAGTTCAAGGGCCGTAATTTCGGTAAAAATCAGTGGAGCGGAACAAAATGCAAACTTGATCTGTAGGCCACCATGTTAGACTAACATACCAAAAATCAGCTCAATATCTGGAAGCGTGTAGAAAAAAAGTCCGGAAAACTGTAATTTTGATGAATTTTTCAGAGTCCAAGGGCCGTAATTTCGGTAAAAATCAGTGGAGCGGAAAAAAATGCAAACTTGATCTGTAGGCCACCATGTTAGACTCACATATCAAAAATTAGCTCAATATCTGGAAGCGTGTAGAAAAAAAGTCCGGAAAACTGTAATTTTGATGAATTTTTCAGAGTCCAAGGGCCGTAATTTCAGTAAAAATCAGTGGCGCGGAAAAAAATGCAAACTTGATCTGTAGGCCACCATGTTAGACTCACATACCAAAAATCAGCTCAATATCTGGAAGCGTGTAGAAAAAAAGTCCAGAAAACAAGTAGGACTGACTGACGGACTGACGGACGGACCAGTCAAAAACATTATACGTGGGGTATAATAACCTTCCGTTAATCGTCGACCTAGGGGTGTAATATCCATAGCCTTGATGAGACCTATGCCCCTTTCCGAGTCGCTATAATGACGACTTCCGAAGTAAATATAAGAGGGTTATTGTACACTCACGAGACATTCTCTTGATGCTTTCTTAGAAGCAGAAAGGCCTCGCTTACCCCGGTCTGCTGAAGGGTGTTGATGAGACACCGACTTCAATAGCACAACACTAGAAGCTTTCTTGTGGCCTGCTCAAATTGCAATTGTTGTCAAATAGTATATTTCCAGTAACCGGAGTGACTCAGAGAGAACTTTTGACCTTGTCATCTATAAGTGATGACGATGCAAGGGCAGCAACACGTCTTACCAACTCCAAATTCCACTGTCCGTGCAGAGTTGTACTTGGCATATATGACTGCCCTGGAAAGAACTCTTAGCGAGGAACCACGCCCTCATATTCTTTTCATTAAGACGTAGCGCCTAAGCTCTGGTAAGGTGATCTGCTTAGGACATTGCATCCAGATTAGCTCTTTTGAATGAAATAGCACATTTCATTATTTCTGAGCATATATTAAATGATGCAGGTAGGGACATATTTTCATCCCCGGCCTGCTCATCTAAACGCAGCCTTATATTCAGATGGAACAATATTCTAAGAGCTTAAGACTGAAATTTCATACTCTTTAAAGTGCCCTTCTGTGAGGGATGGAGACTCACACTCAGTAGCCCTCTGACCATCCAAATGTTCTATCAGCTATATGGTCAACACCATCCGACTGAACGGATGACTGGACCAATGCAGCACCATCCGCTAGCTCACCCTCAGAGTCTGTTAAACGGTAGTACGTAGAGCAATCTGTGGCAGCCGGTCCGTGACTGAGGCTAGCAGAGCAATGATAAACCACTTGTTACCAATAGCTGGTCACGGGACAGATCTGGCCTTAGATCCTCGACACATGTCAGGTATAAAAAAGCCTCAGACGACTAGCTATCGACCCGAACCTGTGAAGTCACATAGCTAGTCTGCGGTCACTGTGCTTCATTAATGAAGCAAAGGAAGATGCCATAGCTGCCACCGAATCCGGCTGCAGCATGGAAGGAGCATCCCAAACTGCAAGCGTGAACGGGCGTCCCAACTCACCAAAGTTTCTTGAATCAACAAGAAAAATGTTACTAAGGTAACACATGCCCCCCCCTCCCCCCCCCCCCAACATTGACCTTATGGTCCTGGCTGTGGTGTGTCACACATCCACCCATTGTCCTTTATAATTGAGCGAAGTTAGATGATTGTAGCCCTAATAGTTTTGGAGTTATGCTTGAGACACGATTTGTGACCCTGAACATATGAAGGTCAATTGTGACCTTCACCTTGCAGATGCGGTGGAAACCTTCTGACTGTCCTTAACATTTGTAAAAAGTTTAACAATTGTACTATGATTCGTTTCTGAGTTATGGCTGAGACACGAATATTGACCGATTTTTAGTGTGACCTTGAAATGTGACCTTGACCTTGAATGTACGAACCCGGCTATGGTGTGTGACACATCCTCCCATGGTTCTTTATAATTGTGTGAAGTTTGATGACTGTGGCCCTAACAGTTTTTGAGTTATTGGCTCGGACACACACACACACACACACAGACACATGCACACTTCAATCACTATATGCCACACGACTTAAGTCGGAGGGCATAAAAACAGTCGACCCCGACTGCTGATGGAAAGAAGAATCTCCAGCTCACGGTCTGCTCCAGACCTCACCTAGCGTCCCATTAGGAACTTGTAGGCATGTATCCCTTATCATGCATATCCATGGAAGAAGAGGAAGCTGTAACTGCAGCCGACCCCAGCTTCAGTGCGGCATCAGAAGCTTCCCGACTCATCACGTAGGATGGATGCTCCTGATCATTGAAGTTTCTTACAACACAAAACAGTCGTCCCCGACTGTTAACAGGAAGAAAAACGCCCAGCACTAGCGATCTGTCCCCAGATCTCGCAGAGTATCCCACTTAGAAACTTCTAGGCTTAATCCTCTTTCGTGCACTTCCATGTAAGTAGAAGAAGCGATAACTGCCGCTGGCCCCGGCTGCAGTGTGGAAGGAAAGTTTTGATGCGTGTTCCAACTCAATATGGTTTCTCACAATAGACACAGTCGACCCTGACTGTTAACGGGATGGAGAGGGTTCTCCAAATGGAGATCTGCCCCCAGATCTAGCTGAGTGTCCCATGGAGACACTTATGGCTTCTTCTACATGCACAATTGATTGGACTGACCCAGCACCATCCGGCAGCTCACCACTGGAGTCTGCAAGCCCCGAAATAATTTTTTTTTCTGTGCCTGTCAAAATGACAGACACTGATGGATTTGTGCAGGTCATTTTAAAAGTGTGTCTGACAAAATTTTTATTTAGGTTTTTCTCATCTTTCTTGCTCAAAAAATAGTAAATTAAAACAATGAAATGTTCATATGATCAAGAAATATTGAAGACTCCTTATGATGAGAATCATGAGATGAAGTTTTGCTATATTGTAGAATAACTTTGTTTTTGGTATGTAGACTGGTGTGTATGTTTTACCCTGTACATGTATACATGTATACTATTGTAATAAAGACTTACCACAGAACGTTAGTGCTGTTATCTATTATTTTTGCTGCACTAGATCAGATGGAGACAGCTAGATAGGTTGATGTAGCCTGTAGCCAGTAGCAGTTCCTGTACAATTGTGCTGGTCAACTGACATGTAACATGTTTGGATGGGGTTGGGGAGGAGAGAAAGGAACATGCTTTTGATAAATGATAATGATGTCTCTCATGGCACTCATGGGTAGATGGTTTTAATTTGGCGTGAAAATGAGAGAAAAATTAAGAAAAAAAATTGACGTTCTGTAAAGGTGGAATTGTGGAAACAGGTTTGATAACTTTGTTTTCGAATTCATTCCAAATGAACCAGTTACTTTAACTTTAACTTACTTACTTTACCCCCTGTGCTGGCTGTGCACCAGGGTAGAAAGCATTATTGTCCCTTACTGTTGGTAGAAATTCAACAATTCTCGTTATGTCTGACAGTGTCAAACAAAAGAAAAACTGGTGAATTTCTAATGTTCAATGAGAGGAGTACAAGGTAACAAGTAACATCTAACACATGTTCTTTCAACTGGTAAAATGCTGGAAGCTCATATTTAAGCTTTCTTCCCAGGGTAGGAGCTCCTGACTGTAAGCTTCATGTTTTGTGAATGAGCTTCAATTGCTTTGCAAGCACAATTATTCTATTCAGTATTCACTGGTCTGCTTTGTTGAAATTTATGGGAGAGTGCGCAAAGAAAGCACTCTCCCATAAATTTTGACAAAGCGAAGAGCAGAGAACATACATATACCATAGGAAACAAAAATTTAGCACTTTATGACTTTAACCCGTTAACAACCATCTATGCATGGTATAGAGACATGTTTAACACTTACATTTCCAGCGCTAAAAATCTGAAGTGGTTTCATTTGACTATTAATGTGCAAAGACTTAGTTAATCAGTTAATGCCAGACTGACTTGTCACTAACTCACTATATACATGTATGCAGTCATGTCACTCATGTGAGCCTCAAAAAGTAGTGATAACCTTAAAATTTCAAACCTGCTGCTCAGAGACAGTAGGTTTGAAATTTTATAGCGCTCACCATCTAGTGAAAACTAGGTAACATTGTCTCAAATACAGTGAAATATTGCATGATGTACTGAATGATGTACATTTAATCATGGGTGGAGACCGTGGAGTTCACACCATTAAAAGTTGTGGAACAGCCATCACCACTGAACTCATCATGGATTCATGGGTACCATACTGCTAGGGGTAATGTTTGTTTGTTGGTGGTTAACGTCACATATTTATGCACCATGGCTAATCGTGACACAACATGGAGATGAAGTCAAGTTTAGTCAATCGTTGATCAACATGTTGCCCATTTTAGAGGACTTTCACCCCAAGCATTGGTGACTGGGTCCTATTTTACTAGTAAAGCAGAACTGGTTTACCACAGTAAACAAGTGTCGCTTACTTCCTGGGGTTCCCACGGGGAACTGCTAGGGGTAAAGCTTCCCCAGTAATCTGAAACTCCCTCATTTCTGGACAATCATTCTCAATGATTCACATTGAATATGAAATGAATAAAATCATCACAACTCACAAGTGTAACATACTAATTTTATTCTTCCAACATTTTCTGCTACAGTGCTACAAATGGCCATACTGGTGATCAGTTGTGGTCCAACACAATTTTACACAAAGCAGATACAGTTAAAACTAGAAGTCCTGTCAGGAAATGTGCACAAATAGCACATTGATATGCACGTTAATGTACGCGTTATGGCCCAAGTAAAGCTATCAAATTCTGTACATATGGCCTGTGCACAAGCAATGTTTCAGCCAATGGACCTCTGGGGTAACCCGGAGGTCCATTTGCAGAAACATTGCATGTGTTTGCTATGAGTAACCAAGAGAACCTGAGGTGCTTTGGATGCCATTCGACATGGCAATTGCACGCAATTAAGCCTAGATAAGCGCACTATTCGGGACAAGACTTCTAGTTTTAACTGTGTTACTCATCTTTCAACTTTCCTTTAGATGAAATCATGATCATGAAAACCCTGAAGTTCTGAACACTGTTCTATTTCACAACACAAGTGACAAGTCAAGTGTTGATACCAAATGTTCCTCATAGAGAATTAAGAGAAATGACTATTTTGCTGATTCAGTCAATTTTGAATTACGGTACTACATCTAGTAGGGAGATACATGTAATAATTCTGTATTAAACTCTGTGCCCCCAATGGACCAAAATGAAATGAAAATTGCCCCAAATTATTAGAATATTACTTTTGAATTATCTTGGTACAGTTACAATCAGAAGTCCTGTCCAGGCTGTCCTGACATACGTGCAAAAGGCTCATCGCTCGGTGCGTTTATTAGCGCATTATGGCTACAATGGTTGTAGAAATGCCACATGTACATGTATAAGCATTGATTCAGCCAATGGACCTCCAGGTTTAACCTGGGGGGTCCATTGGCTGAAACATTGCTTGTACTTGGCGAGTAGCCAGGGGCCCAGGGATATGTGTTAGGCGTTGGATTATGGATGCAAAATTGATTGTAAAATGCATGCAATACTAATGCGAAATTATGTAAAGATAAGCACATATTTCACGACGTAACTTTTACTTTTGATTGTAGTCTATACTAATATGAATATCATTTTAAAATGAGCCAAGTCAGTTCTAATGATATCCATATTTGTATTGTTTGCGTGAAAATTTTTTTTATTTCCTTTCATTTTATTTGTTTGTTTAGTCAGTATTTTACAACACTTCAACAGCCAGGGCCATATGTAGAAGAAGCTGAAGTACCTGTAAAGAACCACCGAGCAGCAATGAGTCACTGTCAACTCTGCGGCAGGGATTAGTACTTTTGGGAGTTGACAGTTACTTGCCTCTGCTTGACTATTTTCTGTAGGTACTCCGAAATCACCGAGGGGAACAAACTGTATTAACTCTTTCACTACAGGAGTTTAGGGGTGGTTAGATGATTAGATCAATCCATGTACACTACTGCTACTGGCTAAGTTCATTATCCAAAAAGGGATGGGTATTTTAAAATTTGAAATCTGCTTCCTATGGGCAGCTGATTTCAAATTTTAAAATGCTCAATCCTTTGCATCAGTGAATCGACAGGTTAATTTGTTATAATAAGTGGAATTTGATATATGATAACTATATTCGTAAGTTCGTAACTGGTCGGGCAGACTTTTATCATGCCCATAAAAAAGTTGCTTGCCACACTTTCTTACGCAGGTAGTAATTAACCACCTTTCACGCACCAGGGATTTGAAGAAATAAATGCCTTGCGGGAAAGAATTAAGTGTAGGGTGACAGGGTCTATCGTGGAACTGGAAAATCAGTGTCTGAGTCATCATCAGAGTTAAAGAAGTCTCTACCCCAAGAGGACATATCTGAAAAATCGCCATCAGAAAAACAGTCGGACAAGCAAATGGACAAACTGTCATAAGAAGAATCATCTGAATCAACTTCGGAATTCTCATCATTTGATTCTCCAAAAGCCGATTTAGAGGAATCATCAACATCAGTTACATCACCTTCTGGGAGTGATGCAAGGTGAGAGCTACTGCAGATATCTTTACAGAGGATTTCTTCAGCTTCACAATTATCCTGATGAATTGAGTCTGTACTGTCTGTACATGTAGTTCCAACACTCTTATCCGATCCAACAGGATTTTCATCTGATTTAGATGCTGCAGTCTTCTGAATGGTACATGTAACTTCCATGTAATTTTACTTATCAACAGAATCGTAATATTTTGGGTTTTTTTATCGTTTTTTATATTCTCTTCGCTCACTTTGAAGAGGATGTCTAGTTTGACAACTGGCTTCACATCAAAAGACCCAACATTTGGACCTTCCATTTTGATTCTGAGCAAGTCACAAAGAACAGACTCTCCAAGATTAGAATGACAATCAGTTTTTGTTTTTTTTAACTGTGAAAACAATCTTTCAGCTTTTGCATTAGCAACTGGGAGAGAGAATAAAAGTTCAATCATGATTAGAATATTTTTCCACCTTTCATCCCTTTGCGGACTTCTAAAAATCATGACCCATGTCTTCCTGTAAGACCTATTTACGGGTTTCAAGTAAGAAATTGTATATTCAACCAAGTCCTGAAATTCCAGCAGCAAATCAGGAAAGGTGCAGTTCATTCCTGCTGTCTGCAGCTGAGGCTTATACAAAACAAACAAGTCCTGAATTTCATCATCAAGGAAAGAAGTATTCAGTTGGACAGTCCTTCAACACCCTTTCCTTTTTGGAAACCGCAGCAACCCATGATTCAATGTTCAATATTTTGGAAACATTTTCTAAAAGTTTTATACTGTCATTACTTTCCTATCCAGGCCCTCAAATCTAGATTTCATGGACTTGAATAATGTTTCAACATACTTGGACTTTAGCTCTGAAATATCCTTGAGACTTTTCTGATGGGCCAAGGCGGGAAAAGAAATCCCTTGAAAATTTTTTTCTGATGAATTTTCATTGCACTGATGTGACTGCACATCTTTAAACTGAGATAAAATATATTGGTGTTTTCTCTCAGTAATGCTTGTACTCCACTACGATGACCAGAATTGACTGAGGCGCCATCTGAACAAAAGGCAACAAGTTTATGATAAAGTTCATCTCTTTCTACACCTGCTCCATTAAAACTTTCTTCAATGGCATTAAGAATTCCATGAGCATCAGGTTTCTGTACAATTTTAACATGAACAATTCTAGAAGCCATGCCCACTTCATCTTCAGCAGATGAATCAAAATAACTGACTATTATGGCTTCATCCTCCTTTATGCTTACGTCAGTGCAACCGTCAGTATAAACGGACAAAAATTTTTTTCCTTCAACAAGGGTTTTGAGATCTTCCACTAAATACTTGCCAAAATATTTTATAAATTCACAGCACTGTTTTTCATTACTGTAGGCAAAACTGATATCAACACCGTGGTGCCTTTCTAAGCCGAGTATTTGTTCATATTTGCTGAATGGCAAATAATTTTTGGTGACAAAATATGACACTTCAAATTTTCTTACCAACTTTGCAATTGGAATTTCTGCTAAAGCTGTGAAACCCACAGGAATTGTTGATTGATTCGGGGAAACTGGATCAGGGTCAGGCCACATTCCATGAGTTGAAAAAAAACTTTTTGCTATCAAATGGTATCTTGATTTAGCATGATCTTTCACATTTGACAGGCGAAAATTTGTAGAGCCGTCCACCCAATTCCGGCTAAAATCTTTCTGTAGCTCGATTTTGTCACGTGCGTTGATACAATATAGACACTTAAGACAGGTGACAATACTGTTTTCTTCCTCAAATTGAAGCCACTCATCAGCGAGGTGGCCTTGTAAATCTTTTGACCATTTTTCAAGTGTGTGGTTTTAACCGACGCTCATTTGATTTTTTTGTTCCAGGCGTAGTAGGCCCAGAAGAATCACTCTCGTTGTGGAGTTCATGCTTTTCGTTGTTTTCATATTCATTTTGTTTCTGCTTTTTTGCATTTGATTTTGCAGAAAAAAAAATGAAAAATACCCCTTTTCATTATTTGTTTCAGATGACGGAGATGAGTGACCTTGACTCTGTTCGAACACGAATCTCCAATCAAAATCCTTACATCAATTTGGAAATGTTTTAAAGAATTTTGCGACAACTGTGTTAAATTAAACGTACAGAATAGAAAATTAATCAAACAAAGCATGTTTTGAACCCGAATTATCAACAGTATGAGCTGTTTTAAAGTTTGAATTTTGCAATGAGACTGAGTGCAGATGTGTCATTTGAAAGTAACGGTGGCACAAAAATAATCTGCCGGACGAAATGTCCGACAATAATTTATCCGGATCGGTCGAAGCCCTATTCACGTCGGTCAATGATCGTTGTCCGACTGCTTATTTCGCGGCTTGGGAGTCTGCTCTTGCATATGCTGGGATGCTGCTAATAGCTGTGCAAACAGCAACAGCAAGTCCGTTCCCGGGGCTTGAGGAGCAGCGGTCTTCTGGGTTTTTTTTCGCCGCTTGCTGCTCCTGGGATGAAGATCCGGAGATAGATCTTTTCTCTGAACGTCCCGTTGATCGATGCTTTGGATCGCTAGCTACGGATGGTCGGACTTCATGGGCAAAGAATGGCTCCATCTTCATGCAGCTGACTGGATATCTGAAGACGGGTAGCTAGCCTGCGGTTGTGTGTACTTTAAAAACGTAGTGGAGGAAGCCGTGACTGAAGCTGACCACAGCTGCAGACTAAACGGAGCGTCCCAAGCGGCGGGTGGATTATGCTCTGGCTCGTGCAAGTTTCTCATAACAACATTTGGCCCCAAATGTTGTTGGGTTAGAGGGGGACCTCTTGCACTCGCGGTCACATCGGACCTCGCCAAGCCTCCCAACAAGAAAACTTGATTTCAGCTTGTGAAATGTAGAAGAGGAAGCCGTGACTGAAGCCGATCCTGGCAGCAGACTCGACGGAGCATCACGAGCAGTGGGTGGGCGTATGCTCTGGCCCCAAATGTTGTTAGGTTAGAGAGGGGTCTCTCCTGCTCATGGTCTATTAGACCTCGCCGAGCCTCCCAACAAGAAACTTGCTGACTTCCTCCCTATATCCTCCCTATTTCCGTCTTCACTGGGTGAGCTTATATTTTAAAGTGCTCGCTCTACCCACGTCTACACTTCCTTCGACAGCAACAGACTTACCCGGTGTCACGGCTCCCATTGACAGAGTAACCGCTTCACCGGGCGAGCAAGCTGCTTGCAAGAGATTAAGAACACTAACTAGAGGCCTTATCCCTTGCTCATCATGAGCACTGCAGCTAGCTCTTTTTGCTCAACGGAGTGTGATGACGGTAGCACACCTTGGATGGGTGTCACAATATCATCACCATGTTCATGCTCCTCTGAAATAGAAACTGAAATGAAAGTGTCAATGACACTGTAGCTCAACTTGTGTAAGACATGTACATGTATAGTATGTGACACAGCAATGACACACATCTAGGTAATGACCTGATAACAAAGGTACATATAAAGTATTGTAACGATCTGTACATAAATGCTGACCGTAGCCTGTAACAAATGTGTAGGTAAAGTATTGTAAAGGTGGGTGACGACAGTCAGATGCTAAACTAGAAAAGAAATCTTCATAGGGTAAAGGTTACAATGGGGATACTTGTATAGCGCACCATAAGCCAAATGTTAGCAATTGTTTTGGCCTGTTTGATTCAAACCCTTCTAAGGTTGATTCATACTAATTAATAAATATTTGTCCAGTCCTTCTTAAAATATAGGTATTTGAATTTTTTATCTTAAGCTCACAGGGTTCCCACAGGTGAGAAGGTTTTATTTTTCTCATTGTAAATAGAAAATCAGGTTGTGCTAATAATGTTTACCCTCCCCAAACAACAACAAATATTAACACAGGGACTTGGCATCAACATATTTGAATATACACATCCTAGGGATGCTGAATTCAAGAAACATTTTTTGTCTGGTATTTTTTGAAAAGATTTTTAATTATCTCCCTTTTTGAGTCCCAGAGTGGGTCTGACTGAACCCATTTGTTCTCATAGCACAGTGATAACAAAGGCACCCCAAAACACTTGTTTCTGTCCCAAGGTGATAACAAAGGTACCCAAGAAGTTTCGTGAAGATTGGTTCATAAATACAGCCCCTACCCAAACTGTATTGACATGTGTACTTACTGTGTATAAGTAGCACTGAATAAATCAAAGTCCATCTAATTTGCATAATGTCTGCACGAGAAAAAACCTGCATTATATGTGATGTATTCGATGTTACTAAACATTCATACAAAAATTTATTCAAATCAGAACTTTCATACAGAAGTTCTATACAAAAAAACTGACTGTACCGAATTTTGCTACAAAATGGCTTCTGGCAGCCATCTTGAATTTTGGACTGCACCCCAAAACACTCGTTCTCGTCCCATGGTGATAACAAAGGTACCCAAGAAGTTTCGTAAAGATTGGAACATAAATACGGCCTCTAGCCTGAGAGGTATAGAAGTTGTGTACAAAAAACTGATTGGACTTAATTTTGGTACAAAATGGCCGCTGGCAGCCATTTTGAATTTTGGACCGCACCCAAAATGACTCATTCTCATCCCAAGGTGATAACAAAGGTATCCAAGAAGTTTCGTGAAGATCGGTTCACAAATACAGCCTCTAGCCCGAGCCGTATTGACATGTGTACTAACTGTGTGCAAGTAGCACTCAAAAAATCAAAGTTCATCTAATTTGCAGAATTTTTGCACGAGAAAAAAAATGTATTATATATGATGTATTCCATGTTACTAAACATTCTGACAAAAATTTATTTGAATCAGAACTTTCATACAGAAGTTCTGTACAAAAGACTGATTGCACTAACTTAGGTACGAAATGGCTGCTGGTGGCCATCTTGAATTTTGGACCGCACCCAAAACACTCTTTCACGTTCCACGGTGATAACAAAGGTATCCAAGAAGTTTCGTAAAGATCGGTTCATAAATACGGCCTCTAACCCGAGCCATATTGAATTGAAAAAAAACTCTACAGAGGAGACAGGACCTGACATAAGATATGTGTGAAGGCACAATGAAATCAGGTCGACGCGAAACCTCCTTGGGTGACCTTGACAAAGAAGGTCGTGATGTAGAGGGAGACGTGTTGGAACTGCCGCCAACAGAGAGTGGAGCTGATTGATTCACACCCGCTGAGGCGACAGGGGAGTGATCAGAATGATTCAACTACTACAGGTTCATATCTTGACTAGAACCTGAGGCAGAATCGGAACCGGCGACTAGACCATTCCAATCGAGTGACAAAGCGTCCACAGTGAAAGTCAGAGGATCTGGACATGGGGACACGACAGTGTCTACCTGATGGTTCCAATGGGTTGTAAATGACCCCAGAGATCACTAAGCGACTGGAACACAGCTCTGTGAAGCATCCACATGGTGGAAATGATCCGTGCACTCATTCATTCGCACCTTGGACTCCGAGGTGCTAACAACTGATCAATGGAGCTCCCACTGGTAATCCAAGAGACACTTGTCAGAGTGAAGGCTACCCTTGCCACCACCTGGAGTATCCAGGTGCTCAAGGGTAAAATTCACCTGACAGTGGATTTTAATAAAGAATCGGAACCGCCGTCCTCGGAGAGGTGTAGCACCTTTCGTGAGGGGATTTCCCCTCACACTGGTCACCCTCCTAGTGACACGGAAAAGCTGGATGAAGGCAGCCGGAGTAGTACAGCCACAGCCACCATCAAGAAGAAGAGAATAAGAAAGAAGGGACCCTCCAACAGACGACGAGATGCCCGCCGAATGACGGAGTTCCTGGAGAAGAAGAAGAAGGAAAAGGAAGAGAAGGAGGCAAGTGAGGGCGTCAAGGGGACAATGCCTGTCACCCCTGAACAACCCTTGTCCAGCCCGGCACCCCTCTCCCAGGAGGAGGGTCCGGAGGACCATGGGTCGTCAGGTGACAGTTCATTCTCCAACTCATCAGACTCTTCATCTGAAGAGGAGATGGAGGAGGATGCTCTGTCAATGGTGCAGGAAGCTGTCTCTGATGACGCACCTTTCACCCCTCCAGCTCTTGCTTCTCCAGCTTCTTTGGACCAGGAGTCCGACCAGGAGGAGAGCTTCCCGGACTCCGCGGAGGCATTCCTTGGGGAGGAGATCGAGGACGATAACACCCGAGCCACAGTCCAAGACAACTACAGCTTCTATGTATCCAAACAATTTCCAGCACACTCAATCAGGACAATCCTCACAATAAATTTAAAAAACTATAGGAAACCTCAAGAAGAAACAGCAGCTAGGACCAGGTCATTCACTACCAAGGAACCTACTAATCCTCCAGATCCAACAACGCCAACATCTATCTCTCCAACACATCCTCCTCCCACCAAGAAAAAACACAGGAGACACAGATGCCGCTGAACACCTTTACTCTTTCCCTCCTCTGCCACGCTCTGACATGACAAAACCATACAGTCAACGAGGGTCGAAAGGGGCTTGTTCCCCAAGTCCGTCCCTGCGCGCCTTCGGCGCGCGAAACCATTCATTCTCTGATCCTGCCCCGTTGGGACAGGGAGTCAGCTAGGACGTTCAGATGACCGTAAATGTGACGAACCCGCCACCCCGGAGTTGCAGTCCAGAGCGAACAGTAGAAGATCCTGAGCCAATTTGTACATGGGAACCGAGTGAGTGTCGCCCTGGTTCTGAATGTAAGCGACCATTGTTGGACAATAGAAGGACCTGACAATTCGAAAGGTTGGAGATACACTGCCAGAAACTTAGAATGAGAGAAAGAAGCTCCTTCTGGTTGATGTGAAGAGCTGCCTGATCATGGTCGCAAACCCTGTGAAAGGAAAGACCTAAAGGATCCAATGTCGCACCCCATCCAAGATCGCTGGCATCAGCCATCAGAACACGATCGGACGTGGGCAAGTCCAACGGAACTCCCTGCGTAATCCACTGAACTCCCTGCATAATCCACTGAACATCCGCCCAGGGAAGAAGGTGATGACTGAGAGATGCTGGTAACTGAAGCATCAGATCCAGAAGATCAACATTTGGTCTCCAATGACTGAGCAAACAGTGTTGGAGAGGTCTGACATGCAGCCCACCTGAAGGAATGAGATCCGTCACTGAACCGCAGAGACTGAGCAACTGGAGAATACTCTGAGCTGTCGCGGGCATGGGCTGGGTCAGAGTGAGGGTGAAAGCCGAGAGAATCACTGCCCTCATCTCGGGAACCGACACCGTATTCAGCTGAGTACAGAAGGCCATTCTCAGATGACAATCGACTGAGATTGGACCAGGTCCAACTTCTCCTCGTTGACTCTGAACCCTAGCGACGAGAGCAGGCTCAACAGTGTGTCGACATCGGACTCCAGAAGAGCAGCATTGGAGTGCCTCTGAAGGATATTGTCCAGATACGCCGAAGTAGTCACCCTGGACTGTGTGCGATGGAAAGCTATCACATGTAACATCAGTCAGGTGAAGGCCCAAGGAGCCATGTTGAGGCCGAAAGGCATGACCTTGAACTGGTAAATTCGCCCCAGAAAAGCGAACCTGAGATATTTTCGCAATGTCCGAAGAATCGGAACTTGAAAGTAAGCGTCTCGCAGGTCGATGCTGGAAGCGAAATCTCCCTGGTGAATGAGGTGGTGAACCGACCTGAACCATGCTGAACTTGGGAGCAATGATAGACTGGTTCAAGATACTCATATCGATAACCAGTCAGAGTCGGCCGTCTTTCTTCGGCACCAAGAACAGGCAGGATCCCACCGAGTGAATGTTCTTGATGACCTCGATCACCTCCTTTGACAGGAGATTGTCTATCTCAGTGATCAAAAGTTCCCATTGTGAACCGTCCGAAGAAACTTGGGTTGGAAGCAGCACCCTCAACAGAGTGGGATGCCTCCGAAAGGATATCTGCAGACCAGACCGAACAACATCTAACATCCAAGGATCGAATGTGATCATGGCCCAATGGTCTGCAAACTCTGATATCCTTCCTCCAACCTGGGATGAATTGAGGTGAGGACCTTCATTTTGAGCCCTGGTGAGAGGCGAAACCATCTCCTCTGCCAGTAGAAGGATCTTGAGACCTCCCTCTGGTCTGCCGATGCTTACCCTTACCATGTGAGTAAGAGGTATAAGGGAAGCAGGAGGATCAGCTCTTGACTTCACAGAGGAAGCAGAAGGGTGTTTGTTAGGCTTAGAATGGCCCCAACCTCTTACAGAAGGCAGATCAAGCTGGCGAAGCAGCAGCAGATCTTTGGAATGACGCAGGACGTCATCCCAGATCATCGCCACGGATCATGGAATAGTCACAAACCCACCAAAGAAGCAGATTGAAGAGCAGCGCGCTGCCCAGCATCCCAACGAACTAATTTCAAATTAGCCATGTTACAGGCATATGTACGAGTAGTAAGATGCATGAACGCCTTAGAGACAAAATGCAAAGGAGTCTGTAGGTCGTCACGATTTACCTGGAGGCAAATAAGCAGTCAAGGCAGAGACGAACTGATCCGAGAGAGAAAGCAGCCCTAGCATCTCTCTGGATATGCCCAACAGGGACTCCAAAGTGGCCATAGGAATAACGGCCGGCTTGGGCTTGGAAAGCTCGAGGGAGGAGGAGTCCTGATCCAAGACCGTCAAAGTCTGGCAGACCGACGGATTGGAGAAATCATAGGAACGATAACGCAGACCAGAGTATCAGCCCTAGTGAAGAATGAAGTCTTCATCGCCTTGGAACTCAGCTTAGAGTCCAATGCTGCAAAAGCGTCGGCCACTTGTACTGACCAGTACAGTCAATGGTGCCCAGAAGCAGGTTGCTCCACAGGCTGTAGGCACGCGACCAATGATCATGGCCTGACTACAACCTCCGGCTGGTCTGACAGTTTGAGTTCCGGAAAACACAAAGTCAAGAGCCCCCCCCCCCCCCCCCCCCCCCCCCCCAAAGCCAGAAGACTGATGGCTCTCAAGGCCAGGTGTGTCTAACCCATCCCCTGAGACATATAGCCCATCTCAGGCATAGCAGCCGATGCCTCCCATGGTGTATGAACACCAGGAGGATCAGAAAGCGGCCTGCTTCCAATCCCGGGAGGCTGCACCGCGGGCGCGCATGGAAGCCACTAGTAGCCTCACAGGAGGCAACGGGAAGGCTCTCTGAAAGAACCTGTGTGAGCAAGGAGAGGGTCTCCCTAAGTTCACGACCTCTGAGGGACAGAAGGTCCAGACTGCACAAAATGCACCTATCCTGCAGAACTGGCCGGAGGACCACAGTGCGGGGACGGAAGAGCAACAGAATGCATGGTGACCCAATGAGTAAACTACATGTTACATGTAAATGACACATTTCGTAACCCACAATGTCTCCGGAAATGTCATTCGAAAAGCAAAATGTAATTCCGTTGTGGGGAAGTGTACCTTCCAACAAACTTGGATTAAATCAACTGCATACTATAACTGGTTACCACCTGTTCCAGTTGAACGGTATTCAGCTAAATGCAGTAAGTGTCAAACAGTTTAATGTTTCATACATGGGCGAATCATCCTTAAAATCGCACATGTTAACATTTGAGGTGAATAAGACAATAACACTTTCATTTGGAAACCCAAACTCGGAATCCACCGTGATGGCGACTGCCCATGCCAGGACTTAAGATGAAGTTGTGGCAAATTCATCAGACATACATGCTTCGGAAATACTCAAATAGTTCAACTGAACAATCATCCATTTGTAATATTTTCAATATGAATAAATTATCCATGCACGTATGCTCAGCATTCTAACAGGTAGAATTTACAATAAATATTCCCATTGGCTTAAATATACACCATTGTGCTCGCCCACATCAATAGCAACCATTCACAATGCTTGATTCAAAGGATTTCAGTGTCACATCACTGCAAAGTTCTATCAATAATGCACGCATTCGCACTGCCGTAAATACTCCAAAATATGACCGGATTAATAAACCACACAGTTACATTTGCTGTAAATGCCGTAAAATATGTTCGGATTAAATTACGCATCACAAAATTCTCAGATTTTCCAGGCTTTTCAAGGCTCCCATTGGAAATTCAAGGCTTTCAAAGCCTTGAATGACCTTTTGACGAATTCCAGGCTTTTCCAGGTTTTCAAGGCCCTGCGGGAACCCTGTGCATAAGAGAGGTGAGAGAAGTAGAAGGGAAGGTGAACCCAAAATAAGTAAGAAGCAGAACACCCCAAATTACTAGAGGAAGGTGGCAGGAAATAAAGGCCCGGTGGGAACACAACAGAACCCAAAGAACCAAAAGGGACCCAAAAGACAGAAATTTGACCCTCACCAGAGGGAAGAAATTTTGACAGAACAGTCCACCACTGACACCTAACTCCAAAAGCAATATCCAAAAGGATAGCATAAATATGCCAACCAAACACAAAGACCGAACTGCACGGTACACGAAACTCCTGCGCGAAGACGGAGAAGATAATTAAAAACAAGAAGGACGCCAACGCCCTATAGCTCACCAACATTCCTCTTTGATAGTAACTTTGGCAAATACAAGAACTGTATCAAACAGGCTCATAACATGCGACAAAGCTTACCTAAACACAACCTCTTAAAAGTAAAACACAGAAACTGACATAAACACTAAGTTAAGCATGAAATACTGAGCTAAACAGAAAACTAAACGCAACTAAAAATGTCAAGAAAAATGTTTAAAATGCAGGGTATGAGGGGTTAATCACAGAACAATGATACTGAGGAACATGTATGATGAATATAAGTGCCATTGGAAGAGAAGGAGCACAGCAGCTGACCTAAACACTTAGTTAAACATGAAATTCTGAGCTAAACAGAAAACTAAACGCAACTAAAAAAGAAAAATGTCTAAAATGTAGGGTATGAGGGGTTAAATCATGGTAAAATGATAATAATCATCATATAGCAGCATTATAAAAGCCATGATATGGAAATAGGGTGAATAAGTGACCTAAACAGAAACTTTAACATTATTGGACACGTACGCTGACGCCGACGCTGACGCCAACGCTGATGCCGACGCCGACTGATCGAGCCATTCCATAAGCTCACACAACTAAAGTTGGTGAGCTAAAAATGTGGTTGAATATAATCGAGAATATACAAAACAAGAAGGACGCCAATACACTACAGCTCACCAACATTCCTCTTTGATAGTAACTTTGGCAAACACAAGAACTGTATCAAACAGGCTCATAACATGCGACAAACCTTACCTAAACACAACCTCTTAAAAGTAAAACACAGAAACTGACATAAACACTAAGTTAAACATGAAATTCTGAGCTAAACAGAAAACTAAACACAAATAAAAATGTCAAGAAAAATGTTTAAAATGCAGGGTACGAGGGGTTAATCATGGAACAATGATACTGAGGAATGTGTATGATGAATATAAGTGCCATGGGAAGAGAAGGAGCACAACAGCTGACCTAAACGCTAAGTTAAACATTAAATTCTGAGCTAACCAGAAAACTAAATGCAACGAAAAATGTCAAGAAAAATGTTTAAAATGCAGGGTATGAGGGGTTAATCATGGAACAATGATACTGAGGAACATGTATGATGAATATAAGTGCCATGGGAAGAGAAGGAGCACAGCAGCTGACCTAAACACTTAGTTAAACATGAAATTCTGAGCTAAACAGAAAACTAAACGCAACTAAAAATGTCAAGAAAAATGTCTAAAATGTAGGGTATGAGGGGTTAAATCATGGTAAAATGATAATAATCATCATATAGCAGCATTATAAAAGCCATGATATTGAAATAGGGTGAGTAAGTGACCTAAACAGAAGCTTTAACATTATTGGACACGTACGCTGACGCCGACCGATTGAGCCATTCCATAAGCTCACACAACTAAAGTTGGTGAGCTAAAAACACAGCCCTGTTTATCCAATGGTCAGCAGATCAATAATTCAGCACGGGAACATAGTGTAAACGAGTTGAATTATTAATGAAGACGCATCTTTATAAGATGGCGGAAGAAAAAAGAATGACACATTGGTTATATGTCTGCACACTGGTACCAGAAGCCATGGATTTGTACTAGAAGAGTGTCCCCTACTGGGTGTGCACTGATCACACTCGACACAGTTTTGGCTTATTTTTTCTTGGTGCTTTTGCACCACTTTTCTTTCCAAAACTGCTTGGGAAAGAACAAAATAGAGAGTATACTTCTGAGTTAGGGACTTCCACTGTAATGTAAGCCTGTTGTAAACAATTGTAAGGTAGGTTGATAAAAAACAAACAAGTAAGAGAATTGGGAACCAATCTTCAATTAGAATTTTATACACAGTGTTACGAATTGAAGTAGCTCCAACCTGATCATAATATGAATGATCTCAGCTATCGTATCATATTTATCCCTAATTCCAACCCTGTTTTGTCCTCATAAACCATACAAAGATGAGAGAAGAAAATAAACTGGATATACTGACTAAGGACATTGCACCTGTTTGGTCTTAACAGAAAGGATTTTTAATTTTTTTACTTGAAGAATTGCCTTAAAACCAACATCTTTTTCTGTGGTTTACCACTGACAAATTTTCAACAACAAAAAATCCCCCCCCCCCCCCCTCCTTTTTGATTTAAACTCAATTGGCATCCTATGACAACTGCAACTTAAAATGGCGAACATAACGGTTGCTTGAGTAATTCCTGATTGATACAATTTGCATTGCTTGCTACTGCGGAGGAAACTTGAGGTCACACAGCAAATATTTTCTATTTTTCAACTACTGGGTACAATATGTGACAGTCCAAAGGTGGCAGATTGGCTTGATGTATCCTTAAATGTCTTTTATGTTAGCAAGTAAGGGTAGACAAATATCCACTCAGTGGATGACAAATAGCAAAATTACCAAATGCCTGCTATACAGGCCTGGAAATAAGGAGCTTACATCATAACCCATTAGCAGGTATTGCTAAATAACATGGTGGTAACCAAAAGAAACAATGTGTTGCGATGCTTCTCCACCTCCTCTGTTTTACTATGCAGTACAGCCTATAACAAAGTATACCGTTAGGTGATATTCTTTTGTTAATGATGCCATATCAGTGCCTTATTTTGGCAATATTCCTACAGCATGAACACAATATTTTCAACATGTTGTGGCAAATATCGCAAGACAAACGTGTGCGTGGCGTGATATTTTCATAACTATCGTTCGTAATTTTTTGGATTAAAAGACAAAGAGCGAATATGTATAATAGTATGGATGATTTCAGTCATGCCAAGTTTTTTATGTTAAACAAACTGACGTAGACGATGTATTCGTTGATGTTGATGCAATTAAAGCTCGGATTTCCTTGGCCTACCCTGCTCCACGAGTGTATCCTCGAGTTGGAGTGATGTAAAATGAAACAGACATATTTGTGAAAGCAAAACTAGTTTAGTTGTATTATTAATATGTGTGTGATATATTTTGGACACATTTTAAAATATCTATTAAAAATCTTAACAAAATATGAAGTACTTACATGTTTGTTTGAATTAAATTCCAGTGAAAAATATTCTTCATAATCCTTCGTAATATTCGAAAATTATCCAGAATTATATACACACAAGCAAGAATACATCCAACCAGCACTACGAACTGATGAACTGACTGGAAAATACTGTGTTCAATTTCAGAATTGTTTTTAAGCTTCATGCTTATTAAAACATGTCTTTGTGTACTTGTTTGTTTTATAATTGGATTGAAATGATCATTGTTAACAATTAGCGGAGTGTTTATGTTTGTTTACTGTTTAGCATTGATATGACTTCACTAATTCTTTGTGCTTTCTTTAACTGAAATGATTACTGTTTATAATTAATCATGTGTTGTTTTAAAATATGTACCTTTGTACTGTTTGTAACTTGTTCTTTGAGGCTTCATCATCTTAGCACGTTTGACCAACCAAATCACGACCAACTGACGCATTATTATAACAAAAATATTGCGATATTCAGATACGAATGTGACGCAAATATTGCCCAAACAGCGTGTTATTAGCGCGACCAGGTTTCCACTTTATTGTAGGCTGTACTGTACCAGCCATGCTGTTTATGTCTTAATAGAATTTCTGTCACAATAAATAGCAACAACTAATGCGTGATTGTGCTTTGGTGAGATCGCATGTTAATTTGTAATATTTATTTTGGTGGAAATTCTGTTAAGGCATAAATGGCATGCCATTCTCCTCACATGTGGATGCAATGAGCAACCAATGAGGCAAGCTAGTCTTGAGAGATTGCCAGGTCTGACAAGCAAAACATGCCAGATAGCAAATTTAATCTACATTGTATTATTTGATCTTTGTATTATTTTGGCATAACCTGTAGTTTGTCCGTGTATTTCACAACTGATGCAACCCCTAGTAACCTAAACAATCATTTGCCAGTTAAATCCAGGCCTGCTATCCAAATACTTTGCTTGTATTTATCCACATGATTTTATATAAAAATTCAATCAGCAGATGTGCAGGTGTCCTAGGTATACAAATAACACCCATACAAAATCAACATGAGGCAGATTCTTACCATTAATAATTGATATGGGGGGGGGGGGGGGGGGAGGGAGGGGGTGATGGGAGCATATGCCTATGTCCACGGGGAAAGATGCCAGTATCTTATTTTGACCTGCACCTCATGTAAAAGATGAGATGGAAAAAATGATTTAGGAACTTAAGATGTCTCTTGAATAAAGATTGACCTAGTTCCAAGCTCAGTGCAAAGCGGTAATTTCCAAGATATCAATGGACAAATAAAACGGAAATTAATTTTATTTTTAGCACTACATGTATTGACAATCGACAAAACATCAGTGTACCTGCCCAGGTCATTTTCTGTCAACAGTTTTGTAAAATATTATGACAACTTTGATTATCCATGAGTATTACTTATTAGTTGGTTTCTTTTTCATGTTCCATTCAGACAATCAACAGAAGTTCTGATGATTATTTGCAATGCTTCTGGATTTATTGCAAATGTAACACAAGAGGCTCCATGGGGTCTGAGGCACTCACCTGACAAAGCTGTTCAGAGAAGGATTTAATTAGCACCTATGGCCAGTAAGCACTACAAAGGAATGAAGTCCTGTAATTATTCATGACTCTGCTGTCCAAGTAACATGATTTTTTCTGGTATTGAGATGATACCACACAAATAATGCCCAGATTCCTGTAAAGCAAAACTAGGGAGCCCAAATATCAACCTAGGGACTTAACTTGAAAAAACTTGAACTGAATCCCCCAGCCCCATCAGAATTCCGACTACTGGATCTGACAAGGCAGATTTTTAAAGACTATTCCTCATATTGGACAAAGTTGAACTTCAGGCTCCAATAGGAAGCACAAATATTAATAGAGGGACTTGATTTTAACAAACTTGAATATGACTCCTCTTAGAATGGTGTGCATCATATATCAAATGATTCTGACTGAGGGTTCCAGATAAAATGTTTTTTAAGGAATATTCCTCATATTCCAGCAAGTTACAATTAGGGGGGATCCAAATATTAACCCAGGGGTTTGACTTGAACAAATTTGAATATGACACCCATTCAGATGTTGCATACCAAATATCAAAAGATTCTGACTGGTGGTTCTGGAGAAGAAAATATTTTAAGAAAATTCCCCTTATTGCACTGCATTAAATTTCAGGTTCCCACACTGAGCTCAAACATCAATTCCAGGACTTTATGCTCTATGCCAAATATCAAAATATTTTAAATGGGGGATCTGAAGAAGATTTTTAAAGATTCTTCCTTATACTGCACTGCGTCAAAATTTGTATTCCCATAGGGAGCCCAAATATTAATCAGGGGACTTCAGTTGAACAAACTTGAATCTGCCCCCCCTTAAGGATGCTGCATTCAAGAAATCTAAATTTTATAGTAAATTTCCTTTCTTATTATACCTACCACAATTGTTTACTACAGGCTTGCACTACAGTGGAAGTCCCTAACTCGGATAAAATACTCTCTCTTTTTGTCTTTCCCAAGCAAGTTGGGAAAGAAAAGTGGTGCAAAAGCACCAATAAAAAATAAGCCAAAACTGGGTCGAGTGCAACCGGCGCAGACCCAGTACAGGACGCTCTCTCCCAAGTACAACTCCACGACTTCCGTTGCCAGTGCGCATATACCGTCTCTAAAGACTCATTCTTTTTGAATCCGTAAACGTTAGAGTTATGTGATCAGCGGGGAGGAAAGATTCTTTACCCGTAAAGAAGACTGGAGGGCCTCCATGTAAACAATTGTGGTAGGTATAATAAGAAAGGAAATTTACTATAATATTTAGATTTCTTATCAACCTACTCACAATTGTTTACTACAGGCTGAATAGACAAAAGGCTGGAGGGAATCGCATAACCAGCCCCCACATAACCCTAGTGCACTGGAACCGTGAAGTAGATGGAAGAGGTCCCGAGGCTTATCAACCATAATGTCTCAATCATTGGTAAAGGACAATGAAAAGAGACATATGAGCCTGTGTGACACACAGACAGAAAAAGGGCAGTAACAGCACAAGGCTGAAACTGACCTTCAAGAAGCCTAATGGCTATGGCAGACAACAGCCTGAGCAGAAGAAAGAGGACCCAGGGCAAAAAGGTCCTCCAACTGCTCCTGCAACTGGCGTAAATAAAAGGTGGAGAAAGTAGAAGCATTTCTCCAGTAGGCTGCCTGCATAACATCCGACAACTTGACGGAGTTAGAATAAGCCCAAGAGGTAGACAGTGCCCGCACCTCGTGGGCAGAAATACGATTGGTAATACAATCGCCAGCTGCTAAATGACCATAAGCCGTACGAATAGCAAGACAAATCCATCGAGAAATGGATTGAGGAGAGATCTTCTGTCGACCCGGAATGAGAGACAGAAAAAACTGTTTTCTGCCTTTCCGTATGAAGCGTGTCCGATCAAGATAAATGCGAATAGCACGGACCGGACAGAGCAAAGGGCGAGTACCCTCAACAGAGGGAAGAGCCCTGATACAGATAGGAGGAGGAGTAGTATCTGGTAACTGATTCTTAGCCAAAAAAGAGCAATCAGTGGTAAAAGTAACACTGTTGGGAGAGCTCCTAAAAAAGGCCGGGTCAACCGAGAGGGCGTGAAGCTCACTAACCCGTCTGGCCGAAGCAAATGCCATCAGAAAAGCCGTCTTATATGTGAGAAAATGCATATCCACCTGGGATAAAGGTTCGAACGGCGCCCCCCCCCCCTCCCCCCAAGCAAAGCAGCACCCACGAAAGATTCCATCGTGGAGTAAGCTGCAAAGTCCGAGGCCTTTTCAAAGAAAAGTGCCGAACAAGCTTGGAGAGGTAAGGAATAGTGCCGATACGACGCTTCCCCACATAAGAAAAAGTCTCTGAAAGCATAGACCTGTAACCCTTGATGGTAACAGGTTGGAGACCCCGAGAATCAAACAGATATACCAGAAACTCCGCAATCTGTGAAATCGAAGGATTGGCATAATCAACAGAGTGATCAGCACACCATCGACAGAAGACCTTCCATTTAGCTGCATAAGCTAAACCAGTGGAGTGCCTCCTTGAAGAAGAAATGCACTCCACTGCTCGTCTCGAAAAACCTCTACGGAGGAGACAGGACCTGACAAAAGATATGCGTGAAGGCACAATGAAGTCGGGTCGACGTGAAACCTCCTCGGGTGACCTTGACAAAGAAGGTCGCGACGTAGCGGGAGACGTGCCGGAACCGCCGCCATCAGCGAGCGGAGCTGATTGATTCACACCCGCTGAGGTGACAGGGGAGCGATCAGAATGATTCGACAACTGCAGGTTCGAATTTTGGCGAGAACCTGAGGAAGAATCGGAACCGGCGGGAAGGCATAGCCGACTAGACCGTTCCAATCGAGTGACAGAGCGTCCACGGCAAAAGCCAGAGGATCTGGACATGGGGACACGAAAGTGTCCACCTGATGGTTCCAACCAGTCGCAAAGAGGTCGATGTGGGGACGTCCCCAGAGATCGCAAAGCGACTGGAACACTGCCCTGTGAAGCATCCACTCGGTGGAAATAACCCTGCCCTGTCGGGACAGGGAGTCGGCTAGGACGTTCAGACGACCGGGAATGTGACGAACAACCACACCGGCGTGAACATCCTGAGTGAGCAGTAAAAGATCCCGAGCTAACTCGAACATCGGAAGCGAGTGCGTGCCGCCCTGGTTCCGAATGTAAGCAACCACTGTCGAATTGTCGGATAGTAGAAGGACCTGGCGATTCGACAGGTGAGGGATCCACTGCCTGAAACTCAGAAGAAGAGCAAGAAGCTCCTTCTGGTTGATGTGTAGAGCTGCTTGATCCTGGTCCCACATCCCGTGTAGGGAAAGACCGAGAGGATCCAACGTCGCACCCCATCCGAGATCGCTGGCATCTGCCGTCAGAACGCGATCGGACGTGGGTAAGTCCAGCGGAACACCCCGCGTAATCCACTGAACATCTGTCCTGGGAAGAAGGTGAGGATACAGAGAGTCCGGAAACGGAAGCACCTGATCCAGAGGATCTACATTCGGTCTCCAACGTCTGAGCAGAAAGTGTTGGAGAGGTCTGACACGCAGCCGACCTAAAGGAATGAGATCCGTCACCGAACCGCAGAGACCGATCAGCCGGAGAAAACTCCGAGCGGTCGCGGACCTGGACTGGGACAGAGTCAGAGCAAAAGCTGAGAGAATCACAGCCTTGGCCTGGGGAACAGCCACCAAATTGAATTTGGTTTGGAAAGACATCCCCAGATGACAAAACGACTGAGAAGGGACTAGGTCCGACTTCTCCTCGTTGACTCTGAATCCTAGCGACGTGAGCAAGCTCAACAGAGTGGCGACATCCAATTCCAGTAAGGCAGCATTGGAATGCCTCTGGAGGATATCGTCCAGATATGCCGAAGTAGTCACCCGGGACTGTGTGCGATGGAACGCTATCACATGCGACATCAGTCTGGTGAATGCCCAAGGAGCCAGGTTGAGGCTGAAAGGCATAGCCTTGAACTGGTAAACTCGCCCCAGAAAAGTGAACCTGAGATACTTCCGTGACGCCCGATGCATCGGAACGTGGAAGTAAGCGTCTCGCAGGTCGATGCTGGCTGCGAAATCTCCCTGGTGAATTGATTGGCGGACCGACCTGAAAGTCTCCATGCTGAACTTGGGAGCAATGATAGACTGGTTCAGGATACTCAGATCGATAACCGGTCGGAGTCGGCCGTCCTTCTTCGGCACCAAGAACAGGCGGGAATAGAAACCCACTGACTGAACGTTCTTGACGACCTCGATCGCCCCCTTTGCCAGGAGATTGGCAATCTCCGTGGACAAAAGTTCCCGACGTAAAACGTCTGAAGGAACTGTGGTTGGAAGAGGCACCCTTGACAGAGTGGGGTGCCGTCGGAAGGATATGCGCGGCCCGGACCGAACAACATCTAACACCCATGGATCGGATGTGATGGTGGTCCAATGGTCTGCGAACTCTGCTATCCTTCCTCCAACCTGGGACGAGTCGAGGTGAGGACCTTCATTTCGAGCCCCGACGAGGCCCGCGAGAGGAGAAACCACCTCCTCTGTCAAATGAAGAATCCTGAGACTTCCCTCGATTCTGCCGACCCCTACCTTTACCCCGTGAGTAAGAAGTAGAGGCGGCGGCAGAAGGACCAGCCTTTTGCTTCACAGAGGAAGCAGAAGGATACTTGTTAGGCTTGGAACGGCCCTTGCCTCCCCGAGAAGGCTGATCAAGCTGACGAAACAGCAGCTGATCTTTGGAATGACGTAGGACGTCATCCCGGACCGTCGACACGGAACCATGGAAAAGTTGCGGACCTGCCAAAGAAGCAGATCGAAGAGTAGCACGCTGCTCCTCGGGAAGGGATCGTCCTGTGTCCAGCACAGCGTCCCTTCGAACTAATTCCAAATTAGCCGTGTTACAGGCATGCGTGTGAGTAAGGTGCATAAGCGCCTTGGACAGCACACACAAAGGAGCCTGTACCTCGTCAAACTTATCTGGAGGCAGATAAGCAGCCAAAGCTGAGACGACGTGATCTGAGAGAGAAAGCATGCCAAGCATCTCTCTAGATAAGCCCAACGTGGACTCCAGAGTCGTCATTGGAATGACGGCAGACTTGGGCTTGGAAAGCCCGAGGAAAGTGGAGTCCTGATCCAGAACCGTCAAAGTCTGGCAGACTGACGAACTGGCGGAATCGTAGGAACGATAACGCACAGGAGGCAAAAAGGTGTCAACCCTGGTGAAGAACGAAGTCTTCAAAGCCTTGGAATTCAGCTTGGCATCCAATGCTGAAAAAGCTTCAACCACCTGTACCGACTGGCACGGTCGAAGGCGCCCAGAGGCAGGTTGCTCCAAAGGCTGTTGGCGCGCGACCGATGATCGCGGCCAGGCTGACACTGTCGGCTGGTTAGCAGGTTTGAGCTCAGGCAGAAACCCAAACACAAAGTCAAGAGCCGCCCCCAAGTCCGAAGACTGCTGGCCCTCGACCTCAAGCATGTCGGACTCCTCCCCAGAGTCGGAAGACACATAGCCCATCGTGGGCAAACCAGCCGACGCCTCCCATGGTGTCGGGACACCAGAGGAATCGGAAACCAACCTGTTTCCAATCCCGGGAGGCGGCGCCATAGGAGGCGCCTGGAAACCACCCATAGCCTCGCTGGAAGCAACAGGAAGGCTCTTAGAAAGAACCTGAGTGAGTAAGGAGAGGGCCTCCCTAAGCTCACTGCCTGAACCGACCGGTTCGACAGGGGAGCGAACCGGCAAAGTGGCTTCACCTCTGACCCTCTTAACCAGCGAAGGGTCACGATCCTCCAAAACACCCGACGCGGGACGACGGGCGGCAGCCGAAACATCTGAAGGCAGACGTGTATAGGGGTACGACGCACCCCGAGGATCAATATTGCGAGAACTCATGAGAGTCACCGCGGACCTCTGCGGGGCAGAAGGTCCAGGCTGCACAAAAGGCGTTGGTCCCCCAAAACTGGTCGTATGACCAGAGTGAGTAGACGGAAACGCCACGGAAGCCATAGTGTTTCCACTACGAACATCCGAATCCAAAGACACAGCTGTGGTACTCGACGGCGAAGAGACCACAGCGATGGGCTCGGCCGGCAGCCCCTTCCGACTTCGCCGAGTTGAAGTCAGGGAAGGCTGGGGCCGATATCCCACGTCTACAGTATCGGACAGTCCTGCAGTCCCCTGCAGCGAAAAGCCGAGGCCGGCTGAAACAGACAACGAAGCAGACGGACCAGCAGCAGTAGTAGATACGTCGAGAGTCGTTGAGGCTGGTGAAAAAGTGGAGAGAGCACACCGACTCGGCTCCGAAGGAGGAGTCACAACCCTAGTGACAGCCTCAGATGTCGACTGGAGGGGGACCGTAGTCCCGGAACCAGGCATCTCTACACCAGAACACTCAACGGCTCCCGCAGTATCCACCACAGGAAAAGACTGCACATCCTCCACGGAGGAGGAATAACTCTCACCAGACAAAGTCGGCTCGGGAGGCCCCGAACGACCACGTTCTCCTTTCCCGCGGGAGCGGGAGGCACGGCCACGAGAACGAACGACACGATTTACTGACGCCCAGAAGGTGGAAGACCATGTTCCACAGACACCACACGGCCGCTCGGCCAAACACCCATTACAGGAGGAACACGACGAATGTACATCGTCCACATGCTTAGGCAGCAGACACTGCCCACAAGGAATTGTCCTAGGCATGAAAGAGGTGAGAGGAGCAGAGAAGGTGAGATCAGAAAACAGAACACCCCCAAAGAGAGAAAGGTGACAGAAACAAAGACCCCAGACGGTCGACCGGGAACCACCCAACAGGAAGACTACTCTCAACAGAAAGAAGAAACACTGTAGGAGTGGTACCCCGCTGACACCTAACTCTAACACAATTAGAAAAATTTGCAAAAAAAGCATGAACAATAATTGTGAAAATCTAAGTCCGAACCGCGTGGCCCGCAAAAATCGCGCGCGACCCGAGAGAGAGCAAATAAATATACATTATGGACATATAATAGAAAAAAGAGAATATAAAACACTGTTCCTGAGAATACAAAGGATACACTGTGGTATAATGAATCAGGAATCATCAAACATCGAGCTGGTGGAACACTGATAAGCGTGCAAAAAACATCTCGACACGAAGCGGATTTTAAAAAGAATGAGTCTTTAGAGACGGTATATGCACACTGGCAACGGAAGTCGTGGAGTTGTACTTGGGAGAGAGCGTCCCGTACTGGGTCTGCGCCGGTTGTACTCGACCCAGTTTTGGCTTATTTTTTATTGGTGCTTTTGCACCACTTTTCTTTCCCAACTTGCTTGGGAAAGACAAAAATAGAGAGTATTTTATCCGAGTTAGGGACTTCCACTGTAGTGCAAGCCTGTAGTAAACAATTGTGAGTAGGTTGATAAGAAACCAAAAGTTGTTTGAACAAACTTGCATTTGATCTTCTTAAGAATGTTGCATACCATACATGTTTCTCAAAAGATTCTGACTCGAAGATCTGAAGAAAATTTTTTTTAAAGATCATTCCACATTTTGCACTAAGTTAAAATTTGGCAACCACAGGTGGTCCAAACACTAACGAGGAACTTGATTTGCATAAACTTGTATCTGACTCCCCTACAGATGTTGTATACCAAATATCCAAAGTTTCTGGCTGGTGGTTCTGGAGAAGATTTCCCAATACTGCACGAAGTTAAAATTCAAGCTTCCAAGGGAGCCCAAATATCAACCTAGGGGCTTGATTCAAATAAATTTTAATTTGACTTCCTTAAGGTGCTGTATACAAAATATAAATACAAAAAGCCAAAAGATTCTGACTGGCAGTTCTAAAGAAGAAGATTTTTTAAAGAATATTCCCCATATTACACTAAGTTAAAATTCAGATTCCCACAGTGAGCACAAATATTAACCCAAGGACTTTCTTTCACCTTGAATCTGCTCTTTCTAAGAATCTGGCATACCAGATATCAAAAAATTCTGATTGGTGGATCTGAAGAAGATTTTTAAAGATTATTCCTTATATTGCACTAGTTAAATATGAGGCGACCAAAGGAACCCAAAATCAACATAGGGACTTGATTTGAACAAACTTGAATTTGACTTCCCTAAGGATGCAGTATACCAAATATCTAAAGATTCTGTCAGGATGATCTGAAGAAGATTTGTAAAAGAATATTCCTCATGTGGCACTAAGTTAAAAGTCGAACCCAAATATTAATTGAGGTGCTTGATTTAAGAACATTTGAATCTGACCTCTGTAACGATGTTGTATACCAAATATTAAAAGACTCTGGCAGGTGGATCTGAAGAAAAAGATTTTTAAAGATTATTCACCATATTGCACGAAGTTAAAATTCAAGCTCCCATAGAAAGCCCAAATATTAACCGAGGGACTTGATTTGAACAAACTTGAATCTGATGCCTGCAAGGATGCTGTACAGCATATATTAAAAGATTCTGACCAGTGATTCTGGAGAGGAAGAGCTTTAAGGATTATTCCTCACATTGTTTAGTTAATACTTCATTCTACGCCTCAAAAGGAAGCTCAGTACCAAATATCAAATCATTGTACTCATTGGTTCGTGAGAAAAAGATTTTAAAAATTTTTTTCAGTGCATCCCCCCCCCCCCCCCCCCCCCCCACACACACACACTTCCTCCCCATGGGGCGGGGCAAATGCAATGTCAGAAAAAAACAACCACCTCAAATTTAACTGAAATCAGCAGTTTGTGAGAAGTTGCGAACACCATGTTCATGACATCATAACTTTCAGTCAGGTGAAAAACACCTGTTATGTACTGTACACTGAGAGAATTATATGTCTTGCTGAAGGGCACAATGTGAATGACTGTGGCTTGATTTTGAACTATTAACCTTTGAATCAGAAGTCTGATGCTCAAACACAAGGGGTTTTGTACCCCAATTTAGAGAGCACTGTAAAAGTCCATTTTTAAGACATAGATTTCTTGTCTCTATTATTCTCTCTTTCATTATGACGCTGGTTTGAGCATGTATGCAATTTTGAAAAAAAGGACTATATACCTCCAGATACTGTTTTATTCATACATGGTAAATCTTTGGAATAGTGTATCAACAACTCCCTTTGTCTGTCCTCACTGCTCTCTTTTTCAAAATCATCGACTTCTTGTGGAGTCAAATAAAACTATAAAAGAAAATTAGGCATCTCAATAAGTAACATAAAGGTGACTAATGTATTTCTATCCAGACTTATAAATTAAAATATGATGAATAATCACAAAAAATATATTTTTCATTTTTCCTCTATTGATAAGTATAAACATTGATTATCATTATCCTCGAGTAGTGTGGTGTGTTATTATTATCATACCCAGTTTAATATTCCACTTTTCTTTGAAAAAAAACAAAAACAAACAATGATAATTTTTTGTGTGCCATTTTTTCCTAGTAAGTCAAAAAAGTGTGCCATTTTTTCTAGTGCCATTTTTTCCTAGGTAATTGGAAAAGTGTGCCATTTTTTCCGCCCCCCTCAAAAAACAGCATTTTTGGAGTGCCATTTTTTCCTAGTAAGTCAAAAAAGTGTGCCATTTTTTCCTGTGCCATTTTTTCCTGTGCCATTTTTTCAGGGCACCTTATCAGGAAATATGACAAAAGGGAGAAGATATCTGACCCACACACGAGGTTTGCTGTGTGAATAGGTCAAATATCCTTTCCTGAGAGTGTAAATAATTTTACTCATTCCACTCCCACATCACTCAAGAAAGATGTTTATCTCACACAACTTCACATTACGTCATCGGAATGAAAATACTGCTTATGGGAAGAAAAATCACTGTTCTATCGATTGATCAGAGAAAAAATTAATTGCAAATTCAGAGAGAGAGCATCAAAACTTTCAGTATATACCAAAGGTATATACTTTGGAAACCTGCGTTAGCTCGTGTCAGTGATAGGTTAACATACTGAAGTAAGTAGAAACAGGTGATATTCTGGTGAGTAGGTGACATTACTTTTTAAATGATTTTGATGTCATGTGTAGTGTTGTGTGAGAAAAAAATATTTGCGATTGGAATGGGGGTGGGATGAGTAGCCGTGTCAATTGAAACTAAGATGGATGCCATGTTTCTTTACAAACTAAAGATGATGAAATAATCTGGCGATCATTAAATATTCAAAGGAGGATGGTCTCATGGGGGTGGTTTTAAGTAATCTATTTTGCACCAGGTATCTCACCAGGGGCACACATATCTAAATAGGCAGGTGGTGGGGAAAAGAGAGGTACCAATCTAAACAAATAATTAAACCTTTGAACCCAAAAGACTGCCTTCTGGTAGGCCTTCACGGTATTGAGATTTTGATACTGAGTTTCGGTATTTTAAAAATACCGCGGTATGATTGAAAACCGAATAGTGATGGAATGTACAAATATTTTACCAGAGTTCCATCACAACTTTGGTCAAATGTTTGTACACTTCAGCACTCTAACAGCTAACAACTACTGCCTGAAAAGGCTATATTAATAATTTGTTTATTTACCTGCAAAGGTGTGAAGGAAAATACGGAAATTTACGCTTCTGTCAGTCTGTCACTTCCATTTGCGTCAATACAGGCACTTGTCGTATTATCAGAATTTTACATTTTCAAATATCAATACTATCATCAAAAATATAAAATTTGTGTTGATAGTATAATATTAAAAAGGATTGAAAATGTAAAAGTCTGATAATACGACGAGCGCCTGTGTGCGACAGTGTCGCTTATGACTTAAGAAAATACACAAGACGAGGATTGGATTTTTATGATCAAGGGTTCAATTTCCCGAGTGAAAAATTAGTATGTACTAATCATGTATGATATTCATTTATTCTGATAAAAAAAAATATGAATAAAAGTATGATTAAAACATTATTAAAACCAAACAAAAAAAGTAATGCAAGCTAACACATTATGATGCGACATGGATTGGAAGGGGATGTACGTTAAAAGAGACACATTGTTTTGTGTATGCTAACAATAAGACAACAGGATGTTCGATAATGGAGGAGCATTGAATTTGGTGTGGGATCAATTAACAAATTGTAGCCGGAGAAAGCTATTTTATACAGTTGTAAACTACTAATAAATCAGTATTGTCTGTGGATTAAAAGAAATCAACTCACAGAATTATGCTCGATTTAATCCCTTGAAAAAATTTGTTAGCTTTACATGTGATTATGTTTTGCACTTTCGATGTATGTGGCCATTACGGGATTAACATGGAGCATGTTCAAGCGAACAAATGTGAATTGTATTCAGCTGAATGATATTACGGACATTCCTAATCGGTAATACCATGAAAGTCGGTATATCGAATGAGTTGAAATTCTATTTGATATTCATTCGGTATTGAAAAAAATACTGAGTTTCGGTAAAATACTGAAATACCGTGAAGGCCTACCTTCTGGTCCAGGATTGTGATATGACCTGAATTCATAAAATAGATATGGCTCAGTGCAGGCATACAGATTTCATGGAAACGATCGTTTTGTTTCCTGCAGGTTCCATCAGGCCCAAATCACAGAAATGAAAAACAGGTTCCCACGAATTTTTTAGAATTTCACTTTTCATCAAGGGGCACTACAACACACTAAAACTTTTTCTGCAAAGACTAAAATTTTATAATTTATCATCAATGAAACATTGATCTGGTTTGTAACAGTAACAACGGTGCACTTGTTTTGACACTCTCAGTTGATTCAGACTGTTGAGCAATCGTGTTGCCAACAGTTTTGGATTCTTAATTACTAAAATCAAATGAACCAAATTTCCGCATGTTTGACAACAAAACCATGCAAAGCTGAATACAGGAAACTGTATCATTGAAAACAATAACAAAATCATATGGTATACTGATGCGGACGACGAGGGGAAAATTTCTTTGCTAACATGCAAGATATGTTCTTCCAATTTCACAACCCTCCATGCAGAATCAAGAAGTGTTGAAGCTTTATTTATTTTATTTATAATCAAAGTTTACAGGCATTTCATCCCAATCAATTCAATATTGTTACCTTCTTAAATGGAATGTTTTGCAGTTGGACAATTCTGAAAGCACAGAGAATTTTTATTTAATTATTTTTTATTTGTTCAAATTTAAAGCAAAACACCAAATAATTATTTCACTGACCTACACTTATGACTGTTTTATTCACTTGTAAGTAAAGTTGTACACACTCATCTGAGTCATCATTGCCTCGGTTCATCTGTCGCAATTAAAGTGAGTGTTCAAGGGCTGGACACAAAATACAGATAATTTGTTTCATATTTTTATTTCATCAAAAGTATTCGCACTTTCATCTGTAGCAATCCATTTCATATTCTAGGTCCTTCTTAACTGGTAGAGTGCTAAATTATTTTTGGTCATTCAAATTTGTCCACGTCTCTTTGCCTTGTTACAATTTATGGGAGAGTGCCTAGTGGCACTCTCCCATAAATTGTAACAAGGCAAATCCTCACAGACTAAATAATTTCAATTCAAATACTCGAGGTACTGTGAGCAAACTCACAAAGTGATACCCCCCCCCCCCCCCCCCCCACGCCTGTCAGAACGGAATTATATTGCTTCATGCACATCATCATATGGAGTTCTTCCATTGTGTAAAGTTTCATGAAAATTCTTCAAACAGTTTAGGAGGAGTTGCGCTTATAAGGATGGACAGATGGACGGACAGATGGACGGACAGATGGGCGGACAGACAGGGTAATTCCTATATACCCCCCCCCCCCCAAACTTTGTTTGTGGGGGGTATAATTATATGATGCAAATCCATAGAATATGAAGCCATTAAGTTGCAGCACCTGCACTTCAGAATAAAGCCCAAATATGGGCTTCCAGAACTCTACCAGTTAAACATTTGCTGGTCTTAAACCAGACATCAGGATTAGAAAATGGGTACAGAATCAATAAGAAATAAAAATAGGTTCCTGATAGTTCTTGTTGGAACCCAAAAATAGGTTCCGTAGGGTTCCAGTTATCAAAAACACAGAACCTGTTTTAAGATTCCATGAACTTCTGAAATCTGTGCGCCTGTCAATGAATTTGTGTGGTAGACCAATCAAGATTTTTAATGTGCAGCTCAAGGCTGCACATTGAAAATATTGACTGTTCTGCACACAAGTAACGAATACAGACTCAACCAGTTGATGGCTCTGAACTGGCATGGAATATACGAGCAGGGTCCAAAATGTTAAGTTTTCATTTTGAAACAAAAATTGAACAATAACAGAAGTCTAAGGATTAACAAGTTTAATTACAGACATGTGACCCTTCTATTTTTTATCAGTTTAAAGAATTGGAGAATAGATTTCAATTTTTGCAATAACATTTCTGTTGCATGTACATCATGTAAATAAATGTATATCCTGAATCAGTTCATCAGCTATATTTTATTTTTTTTAACAAACATAATGCCCACAAGCACTCTCCAATAATTTGTAATAGAACAAATTTATATAAACAAATATTGTTTGCATTTGATTGAATATGAAACATGGGCAAGGAAAATGTTGGCTTTTGCTCTGGCACCCTCATTTTTTGAAAGCCCTGATAGTGGCTTGAAGCACTCAACAAGGACCTGATTAAAATTATAAGATACTATCATTTGTATAATCAAATAAATTATAGGCATCATGAAGCTTAAAAGTGCCAAAAGGTAAAATTCATGGTAAGAAATATTGAAAGAAATGGCAAATGATACCTGACAGTTATCAACAAAGCTGTAAAAAATGTGAAAACAAGTCGAGTTTCTTTTTTTTAAAATCACATTTTTTTCTTCTTCTTTTCCACCCTGTTTTAACCCACTTACTTAGCATTCTTGATCATGCCACTTGGCATGCTGTTCACTTCTGCTTTCTCCTAGAATGTCCAACATTATTTTTTTCTAAAACAGTCACCAACATCAAAATGAGATGAAATTAGGTTATTTTTTTTTTAAAAACTATTATATCACCACCATTATCAAGCACGTCAATTTCAAACTTTGCAGATGCATTTTATAACTAAAACCATATTTTAAACTGCTTCAATACTTTTTTAACCAACAATAATTTTTTCACTGAAGGAAAATCAAGTGCAGCCAATCTTGTTGAAATTTTAGTATGTGATAGAAAACTGAAATTTCCCCTAAATATATACATCCTGAATGACTGGCTTTTTTCAAACTCTCCCATGTATGTGAGTCTAGGCATTACAGGATCAGGGTTTGTGAAACTGTTAAGCAAAGCATAAGAGGCTAGAGATTAAAAACCAAAATTTGCTTGTAAATGGTATATTGTTCACTCTATGTGTTCCTGAAGTTTGACAGTGTTTTGAGCTACAAAGAAAATTAAAAAGATGCTCCCACTTATTTGACATCGCCCTTAGGAACATGATGTCTGCCCGTCACAATACCATATTATAGTGTACAATACCTAGTCACTATCTGTTTATTTCCTAGACATTAGTGACGTCAAATATTCAATATCTCTCCAAATTTTTGCAGATGAATTTCTTATAATATGCAATTCGTCAAATTAAATTTTATTCACATGACACTAAAAATTGGGTTTATGAGGTTCCAAACAAGGGGTTAAAAATTTTTCAAAATCCAACAACTTTTGGAGATATGACATCAATGCCGTCAAGGATCTACGCCCCAAATCTTTGTGATGAGCGCTTCTAAAAAACTGTGAGTGATCCTGAGCCAAACTCTCACTTGGAGTGTCTGCAATATGTTAGAGGGATGCAAGACACTCTTTCAATTTGAAAACTTAGCAAAACATTTACACTATGATGTCAATGAACAGACAAGGTGCAGAAAACTTCAAAATTAAATTTGATCCCAGGAAGCTGAAAACTGGGTAAATAATAGCAATGTCTGAAGGGGTGCAAGGCACTTTTTTGATTTTAAAATGTAGCATAATGTCTATGCTATGATGTCATACACAGACAAGGTAAAAAAAAATCAAAATTAAATTTAATCACAAGAGGTTAAAAATTAGGTTTCAGATAGAATGTAAGGTCCCAAACAAGTTGAAAAATTTTCAATATCTGACCACAACTTCCAGAGTTGTCTTCAAGGAACTACCCCCACCACTTTGTGATGAGCATTCTGAAAAAAACTGTGAGTGATCATGAGCCAAAGCCCAACGTTTTCATGGAGTGTCTGTTATGTTCCAGGGATCCAATAGGGAGCCCAAATATGACACTGGGGACTTGATATGAACCAACTTGAATGTGGCCCCTATAATGAAGCTGTAAATCAAATATCAAAAGATTCTGACCTGTGGATCTGAAGAAGATTAAAAAAAAAAATATTTGTCATATTGCACTGTGTTAAAATTTGGGCTCCCGTATATAAAACCAAAGACTTGATTTGAACAAACTTGAACCTGCCTCCACCTCCTCCCAACTAGAGATCTGAGGAGCTTGATTTGAATCAGATTCCTGTAAGGATGTTGTACAACAAATTTCAGAAGATTCTGATTGGTATTTTTACAGAAGCTGTTCTTAATTTTTTAAAAGTGCATTTTTCCATTATCTTTCATATAGTACCTCATGACACAACCGACTGCAATTTTTTGCCCATTCAACTCTACCAGTCCTATGGATGCTTTATACCATATAACAATTCTCTGTTCTGTGCAGTTTTGGAAATAGGGGCATTTCAAATTTTTCTTATATTTTTAGTTCCTGGGAATCCCACAGGAACATGAAACTATTTTCCAACATAAGTAAAACACACACACCCTAATTCTACTGCATAGCTAATTTGGTTCAAATTGGTCAACCAGTTCAGAAAATAATTTTACGAAGGGCCAAAGATTTTGCCCCTACAAACATGAGTGCAAATATTGCAAGAGATACTCTCTTTGAACAAACTTGAATCTTCAACGCATAAAGAAGTTGCATACAGTAATACCTGCCTTGAGAGACCACTATGGCCAGGCACTGATTGGTTTCACTCTATAATGGACCTGCAGGAAAGACCACCTGTCATGAGAGACCACCTGTCTTGAGAGACCGCAAAACTGTGGCAAAAACTCAGTTTTTCACCTGTTTTGAGAGACCGGAAATGCAATTTCAGAGTATCAAAATCAGTTAAGATCAATGCAATGTGTACAGAAATCAATAGTTCAAAAATGTAACCAGGACATCTGCCCAAGAGTAAAATTGTCAGGACAATTGTCCCCTGAAATCTTAATATCTGAAATCATACACATGGGTATATTCCCTTTTGGTCAATTACCACTTGGTCAATTCCTTTTTGGTCAATTCCCTCTTGGCCTACACTTTTTGCAAATGGTAATTGACCAAAAGGGAATAAATCTAATTTTTGTTTTGGAAAAGAAATTTGTTCTTTTTTTAATTTGTGCGTTTCTTTGTGGGCAAACATCAACAATAACAACACTTTTCAAATTATATTTTATTCTGTATCTCAAATTAAAAATAGAAACTTGCACAACAATATGAACGAGTGTAGTTATAACATACAAACATATCCCTAACAGCACATGAAATAGTTTGTTTGAGCACTAAAAGAATCTTGGCCTCTGCTGAGATTCTAGCCTTTTTACAGCCCTATAGAACAACTGCTATCTTGAACTCATAAAATACTGCAAGTACACCAAAATAGTCTCTCCATGGGCTACAAGACATGGAGCCTATGCTCTGTGTATTGCAGTGCATGAAAACACCATTTAAGGGTCGTTATCGTCATGGGTTGGTAGCATCTTTTAGTGGGACATAGCTTGCTATTTCACTAGTTACTTTACCACTAATGTGCTTAGATAAAGTTTAGAGGAATGAAAAATCAGTTATCCTAGAGAGAGTTTTCTTAAGCCAACAAAAGGGCCAAAACCATTTAGTAAATAATTAACTTAAATAGGGCTGCCGCAAGCTGTAATATTTTGAAGGCTTCTGAATAAAACCATGCAAATATGGATGTCATTGGAACTGGCTGATCGAGTCGGTTCCAATGTTATCCATATCTGCATGGCTTGATTGAGATATACCCAGCAAAATGAGTTGGTAAACCACTGCACAAAGAAAGTTAAAAAATTTATAGTAATTTATATATTTTTTATACTTACCAATGACCCAGACATAGCTGGTGCTAACTCTTAAAATATAGGGCCAAACACAAATTTTGCCCCCCAATCCCCAAAATTTGCATCTAAAACTAAAGAAAACATGTCCTGAAAGGCCCTCCACACCTCGCCCCCACTGCGCATGCGCAGTGTCAAGGACGTTCCGAAATTGGCGCCATTTATCATTCTAATAACCAGTGCCTGGTAAGCGCTATGTACTCAGCGGGGAGGCAAGAGTTCCCAACTCCTGGGAGGGCCATCCCCGTCTGGGTCATTGGTAAGTATAAAAAATATATAAATTACTATAAATTTTTTAACATTTTTATACTGTACCAATGACCCAGACATAGCTGAATAGTAAAAAGGCTGGAGGGCCAAGGACATAGAGCAAAATGGAATACGCTCAATAAAATAAAATAGAGTCATCCCCTATAGGGAAAAGAAGTAATAGGCCTTACATGTATCTTTCTTATTTATGATAAATTAGAAAGATACAACACCTTCCAAAAATTGAGCTTCATACATCCATGTACTCTATTAATATCCAATAATCCTTATACTAATAATTTTTAAAGTAAGCCAATAATAAAGTAAGTCTAGAGAATAGAGACTCTTATACTCCTAAAAGTGTGTGAGAATTGCATAATTATGTCCGTTGACATATGCAATATTCAAAAGCTATACTTTAAAAACTAAGACTTGAATGAATTTTATAAACTTAAACTTCTCACTAAACAACCATCCCAATAACAGCTCAGAATTACTAACTCCGGAGGAGGTATCCCCTTGTTTTCATAGTAAAAACAGGTGACCCAAGGGAACACCCTCCCCCCCCCCTTTTTCTTGCCCTGGGTCAAATAGCCCAGAGCGAAGAGGGCAGCCGAACGGAGACACTGCCGAAACAGACAGCCTACCTAGCTATAGTAGCAACTGTTAAGTGAATGACATTCTGAGCAGTAGATAATAGACCTAACAATAGAGGCCTCCAGAAATGGACTCGATATTTCTGAGATAAAATTCATGAATGGATGGCTGAGCGCAATGAGCAGCCTTCAAAAGTCTATAATAGCAACACTATTAATGTAAGCCCAAGAAGTAGAAGAACTCTTACTTCATGAGCCGAAATCTTAAGCACAACTGCTAAGCCAATGATATACCATAAGCAGTACGCTAGTTAATAGAATCGATTAACAATAAAATGGAGCGTAACGTCCTTCTACTAGACATCAAAGACAGAAGAAGCTTACGCCCTTGTAATAAACAGATATCTGTTTATAAATACATAAACTGTACCCGGAAAGAGTAAAGGCCTATGCCCATACGAAGACGGAAGGACCTTAAAATAATAGGTTCCGGATAATAGGAGCCTAACTCTTATGCAACAATCCAACCTAAATAGTAACGGAAGTATTGATTCCGAAACTATGAAAGTGAAAATCATCCATCGATAGTGCATGAAACTCACTGACTCTACAGTAAAAGAGAAACCAACAGAATTACTGTCTAAAAGGTGAGAATTTGAAAACTACTGTTTCCAGAGGCTCAAATGATTACTTAGCTAAATAAGAACCGAAGTTAAAATCCGTATAGGAATTTAATCTAAAGATTCTAAGTCTATTTATCAAAAAGTTACTAACTGACTTAGATAAAGAGACAAAAGACTCAATTGTAAACTATCGTAGAGTGCATAGGTATGAGGTAACAAACCTATAACCTAAATAACAACAGGCTGCAGTAGATCTTGTGAAACAAGTATACTAAAAACTAGCAATGCGTAATATGGAGGGATCAACAATATGAACATAATGATCCCTACACCACGACGGAAGAGCCTCCACTTTAGCAGCATAGAATAGCAAAGAAGAGGATCTCCTATAGTAAGAAATCGCGTCCAAAGCTCGTCCAGTACAGTGCTTACAATGCAATACGGACCACACAACGGAATACATGAAGGTTGCGACCTTGCTGGTTGTGATAAAGATGACACGATTTACCCAGTGAAAAAAGATCCTCACATAGAGGAAGATTTCACGTTAAGATCCACAGTAGACAAGAGAGTAAATTACTCATGATCTCTGTGAAGATAGAGATGCTATCAACAGAAATGTATTGTGGTTGTTTATCTTAGCAATACCTGCTAAAACAACAGCGCCGGAGGATACGCGTATCCTATCATTGCGTCCTATAGATCAATAGAGCGTTAACAGTATTAGCTCAGAGATCTGGACAAGCCAACACATACGTCTGCAATTGATTAGCAAGCTGTGTCATAATAAAACATCATTGGGCGCTCCCATAGATAGCAAATCTGATTAAATACTTGTTTGTTGAGAGTCCATTCTGACAGCAACAAGCGACCCGTAAGAGAACGGGAGTGCGATAAAACAATCAGACGACCCAGAATATGACGGACCAAAACTGAACTTGGTGTACTATAACCAACAGACGGATTCTTTCCATTAAATTGAATAACGGAAAGGAAAGAGTGCCTCCCTGGTTCCGGAAATACGCCACTACTGTCGAATTAAAGGACAGGAATTTGGGCATGCGTTTCTGAATAATGTTCATGCAATGACATAAAGCAAGCCTAAAAAACATTATTCCGCGGAAGTTAAACTGATAGCTAAAAGACTGCGGAACCCAAAGACCCTGGCACTTCGAATCCGTAGGGATCAGTATATATCCCAATCTGTTTGACTGGCAACCGTCATAACAGCCACACTAGGGTCCGGCAACTGCGGCGGCACTCTCTGAGTCAACCACCGAATGTTTGCCCCAGTCTGAATCTCTTGTAACACTAGATAGACAAGAGAATGTATAAATCAAGCAATTCATGGATTGCCGGAAAGTTGTCGTCGAAGAGAAGCTCCTCCGAGAACGAAGCGACTCTGAGAGAGTTCTTAACCTACTATCCACGCGTGGATGTAGCTAGGGCTGCATCACGTCTAACCAACTCCAATCAGCCACTGAAGGGCGGAGTTATACGTGAACAAACTACTGCCCTCAAAAGAAATTACATTGAGAATAATATCCCGTAAATCTTTTCTTGAAGACGTAATGATAACGCCTCAGTAAGGCGGATTACGTATAATAAAGCGTCTAAGTTAAGTCTACTATACATAATGTCGTTCCCAACATTGAAATTGGAAAAGACATAAACGGCGAAAAAGAATATATGCAGTCTTTAATCACACCGTCTAGACGCATATGAACTCTCGGTATGCCCTGCTCTGCCAAAATAAACTATATGTAAAAAGATAAAATGGCAGAAATGAGCCACGCGGACAAGAAACTAAACTACCATGCTTAGTAGCAGGCTTGTATATATATATATAATATATAGCGTCGAAAAATAAAACACATGTTGTAATGACAATATTGGACTGCGTCGGTAAGTCAGGGACAAAGTCCCTGTACCGATCGAAAAATCCGAGTCCAATGACGCTATAAGTCTCTTATCCAAGATCGCAGCAATGAAGTCCGAAAAATAATCACTGGAAGAAATGCCAGAAGATATGAAAGGCATCTTCCGATACTACTAAAGGGAAAAACTCGAAATCTTTCGAATCCCTTTCGCCATCCTGTCGGACCCTATAAAGCGTTCGGTCGTCCGTAGCTTGATGCAACCGCGGACCGCACCGACCCAGCGCCGTCGGATAATTCCTGATTCGACCGAGAAACCGTCAATTGCTGGGATGCTGCGAACAACTGTGCTAACTCGGATAGCACGTCCGTCACTGAGGCCTGAGGAGCAGCGGTCTTACGATGCATTGCCGCAGGAAGCTCCGAGATCGTTACCCCGTGCATACTTCCAATATGCGAGCGAACGGAGTGTATAGGCCTCGTGTCCCTTGGCTACCGGATGGCGCGACCTATTCGCTGTGGAATCACTGAATGCCGAAACTGATCGGATACTCGAGGTCACGTAGCCAATGTGCGGTCGTGTGCCCTGCTGTGAGGATGAGGAAGCATTAAAGACAGTCTCTCGGACTGTCAATATAACGGAGCGTCCCGAACAACGGACATATGCTCCGAATGTAAAAAATCTGAACCACAACATGCGGTCCCCTATGTTGTTGGCTTCCTCCGATCTGTCCTCAATCTGCCGTCACTGGGTGAGTACTAAAGTAATTAAAGTGCTCGCATCACCCAAATCTCCTTCCTAGACCGCAACGGACGAACCCGGCAGCCGAACCATTCGATGAATGTACGCTACACCGGGTGAGCTAGCGAATGTCATTCCGTAAGCGATAGACATATTCCATGAGCACTTATTGCCGCTAACTCTTCATTAACTATGACGACAGAGGCACACTTTTGAAAGACATCTCCATAACTCTTCGAACAAGAAACCAGAAATGCTTGGATAGTAAGCATAAAATAATAATATATATAGCGTCGTTCAATAATTCGAAAGTTTGTGTGACATTATTGGACTATGTCGGAACTGAGGGACGATGTCCCTGAACCGAACCAAAAATTTCTAAGTCCACCGACGCTATCAGTTTCTTATCCGGCATCGCAGCATATGTTGTTCCGAAAGGGAAAGCTTGAAATCCACCGAATCCCTTTCGGTACCCCGTCGGACCGGATGAAACTTTCGGACGTCCGTACCCGCTTCCGCGGAGCGTCCCGACCCAGCATCGTCGGATAAAATATATGCGACAGATTCAGTTGATGCTGGGATGCTGCGATAAACTGTGCTATTAAGGAATGCACGTCCGTTCCCGAGGCCTGTGCAGTAGCGGACTTACGATGCATTGCCGCTGGAAGCTCCGTGTACGTTGACTCCCGCACACTTCCTATGCGAACGTCCGGAGTCTGCAGGCCTCGAGTCCCCGGCTACCGACCCAGCGCTGTCGGATAATTCTCGATCCGACACCGTTTCTGTCGGCTGCTGGGATGCTGCGATAAGCTGTGCTATGTGCACAAGAATGTCCGGCGTCGAGACCTGCGGAGGCGCAGTCTATCGGTGCTTCGCCGAGGGCAGCTCCGCATCAGATGGCTCCCGCATACTTCCTATGCGAACGTCCGGAGTCCATCGGTCTCGAATCCCTGGCTGCCGGATGGTGTGACCTGGTCGCCGAAGAATCCTTGATCGGCGAAGCTGGTAATATATCGGCGGTCACGCAGCCAAGGTGCGGTCGTGTGCGCTGACGAGAAGAGGAAGCCTTAGCAGTCTCAGCGGACTGCCTATACAACGGAGCGTCCCGAGCGACGGACGTATGCTCCGCTAACGACACATTTGTACCACAACATCTGGGGCCAGATGTTGTTGAACGAGAGAGGGGCCTCTCTCGCTTGCCGTCCGGATGGACCGGAACGAGCTATGAACCGACTAAAAGGCTTCCTCCGTTCTCCCTCCGATCCGCCGTCACTGGGTGTGCATTAAGTTAATTTTATAGTGCTCGCATCACCCCAAAATTCCTTCTAGACCGCAACGGACGAACCCGGCTGCCGAGCCATTCGGTGAATGGACGCTACACCTGGCGAGCTAGCGGACGTCAAAGGCCGTCGAACCTACTAGGGTCCTCTTAGGCAATTGGCGTATTACATGAGCACTTTTCCGCTAGCCCTTCATTAATTGTGACGACGGAGGCACACTGTTGGAAGACATCACAGATACATCACCCTAATCTTGATCGTCTGAAATAGAAATTGATAAAGTAGAGTGACCCTGCGGGGAAAGGACCGGAGTGTCCAAATCCCCAACAACATACCGTGACATACGCTTCCCATATTGTCATCGAAATCATACGATACAGAACAGGAGTTAATGCGAGTACACTGACCACATATAGAATGATAATAAGGTCAGAGGAAGACTTCCTCCTAAAACAATTGATCAATATCCTTTCAATGTGAAAAGAAAACAAGTCCTGGTACTCGCACTAACCCCTGGCAATCAAAATACATAATAATAATATGATCCATTAATATAGAAAAAATAATTGAAATCAAAATATTTTGAAAAAATATTTTTTCAGAACAGCCCAAGTTTCTGAAAAGTAACGTTGAGCCCCAATGGATCCCAAGCCTAAGTGTGGACAAAAATTTTAAAAATATTTTAAACAATTTATTCAACACTTACGAACAATAATAATGTATCTAGTTATGATTAAAATAACATAAAGATATTATTATTTAGAAATCCCCCCCTCACACAGAGGGCTGTTGTAAATGTAAACAATGAGTGTAAAAACACTAAAATAAGACTCCAGGCACCCAGGCCCGAAATCAGTTACCAAAAATACACCATCTGATGCAAAACAGAGACTTCCAGGGAAGAAACTGCAGAACATCAGATGGTAGATGCAGAACACCACGCCTAACCACCCGTAGGTGAAGACGTAAACATGGGGAAAGAACAGAATTCATTCTGTTATTAAGCTAAAACTCCCAAGAAATTTTAGTAATAATAATTACAGAAACTATGCCAAAAGCATGGGAGAATAGCAAGGGGGAACTTAAAGGACAGGGAGAGAGGAAAAACACTTGAAAAAACAGTGTAACTAAATAATGAGAATGACAACAAAATGGCTGCTGCCTTGAAAATAGGTAACTTAACATAATTTCATTAAAAAATTTTAAGTTACAGCCCTGATAATATTCTGTCACACATTCTTTTCCTCTCCTCCTTTTCTATCCTCCTTAGAATCACCATTTCACTAATATTTATGTGTCTGGCATCATTTAAACTGAGATTTAAAAGCACAAAGATCAGTCAGATGTTAACTGATGAAGGGCCAAACTTAGAATGATAAATGGCGCCAATTTCGGAACGTCCTTGACACTGCGCATGCGCAGTGGGGGCGAGGTGTGGAGGGCCTTTCAGGACATGTTTTCTTTAGTTTTAGATGCAAATTTTGGGGATTGGGGGGCAAAATTTGTGTTTGGCCCTATATTTTAAGAGTTAGCACCAGCTATGTCTGGGTCATTGGTACAGTATAAAAATATGAGCATTCATGCAATTTTTATAGGCTTCCTGTCTGTATTTTGAATTGATTTGACACATTCCTCTGATTACCTGACATAGAAAATTAGTTTTAAAGGGAACACAAGTATTTACATCTATCTAAGAATTTGTTAATACATATTTCACCCTTTGCAAGTTTAGTTTTAAGTTTTTCAATTTTTTCATCAGTTGCTATATACTTTCTTTTGCGTTTCAGTGGTGGATGGCCACAATGAAGTTATGTAATTTTGAGTTTATTTATGTTGGCTTCCTTCTTGAACACATGAACCAATTCATATAGGTTGGGGTGGGCTTTAGCAATATTTATTTAACTTATTATGCCAACCCTCTACATGACTGTTTGTTCTACATGAATGTGTTTGATTGTGATTTCATAATTTTACAGGAAAGATTGATGTTTGTGAAATCCACGTGTTCTCCATATATTCAATGAATTGACAAATCCCAGAGTATGAGTAATGTAACAATTCCTCTTTTAGTTCCTCCCAGGAAGTTCTGACACATAATATTGGAACAAATGCTAACACAATGATTTTTCTTATGGAGTCTCTGAAATCACTGTCATCACAATAAGGGCAACTAAGGCCAAAATTTTGTATTTTCCTCCATACACTTTGTGAAAAATGGTAATAACATCCTTTGTGTTTTGTTGAAGGAAAGCTTATTTTAATTGCTGCCAGAAGACCTGATTCGACGTCAGACATAATTTCTTTGGGATTAAATTCTTTTCCTCTCTGATGGGCTAACTCTTTTAGAAGCAAAAATGTTTGGTTAGTTTAAACAATATTTATTTCCAATATACATAGATACTACATACAACAAAAACATATGTGTGGATTCGACAGGAAGCTGCAAGCCTATCAAGGTCGTTTCCACCAAAGTACAAATACTATGATAATCGAGGTGGCAACTACGTATGTAATATTTTTATAACCCAATCTGTTGCCAATAGCTTCATACAATTGTGAGAAATATTTCATTCGATGGGTTATAGAGAAACAGCTCGATGTTGATTGGAAGTAAATTTACTAGATTGTATATAAGGTTAGGTATAGGAAGGAGGAATATTTAGATTGAGACAAGATATAGTACAGATGTCCTACGCTCAATGGAGGCCTCGACGTTACTCTGAATCCAAGTCAGACAATAAAAACCTATCTGCTTTGGGTACAGAACACATGCCCTTTAAATTTAAAGTATCTTTTAAGTCCACTAATAAGGTAAGGGAGAGAAATCTTCAAGTAGAAGCATGAATAATGTGAAAATAAAGACTCAAGAAGTTTGGAATAAATGTACAACTACTCCAGAGAGGTATTACAATGAACACAGTAATAGACAGACGAGGAAGAAAGGTAGGTAATCAACTTCAAATCCATTACCTACCAAAGCAGTTATGTTTCGAGACCTAACATTTTAGAGGAACAACGTTTAATAACCGGTTACGATTCAAGGAATAAGAGAGATTTGCGCACTATTACCAGAGAATTATAAACATCCTACTATAACCTGCAACAGAAAAATGCTCCTCTTGGCTGTTGAGTAACAGATTCATGTACTATAAATAAGAAGAGAGTTGTTGAGGCTAGAAAAATAGTCGTAAGGTATGTAGATATTTTTGTTATTGTCCTTGTAGTTCGTTATGACGCCCCGGTACCTGTGTGCATCAATGTTACGTGCGGCAAGAGATGAGGATCTTTATTAGTAAAACATCTCGGTAGTACTCTCGACCAGTTCTATAACTAGTTTCTAATCATCAGATTTGATATTAGGTGAATCTTGCTGAATCAAGAATAAATTTATGAACTATTTCAAAGATGGTTTTATTGTCCACTTCGCTGTAAAATTCAGAGCCGTACAACAACGTATTACAGTTGATATGATAGGGAAGTTGTTCAAGTGTCACTCTTCGTACCTCGTTGCATATGGGACAGTTTAACAAGAAGTGTTCGGTGGACTCGCGCTCACCACAGGAGCAGTACGGACTATCAGACAGGTGGTTATCAAAGAGATGCTCCTTCAGATTACTACATTGTAGGCGCAACCTGCAGTGGTAAATTTGTGCCTTGCGAGAAATCAAATTAAAGAAGAATTCAGGTGGGCGATTAACATTTCGATTAAGATAATTTTTAAACTCAACCAAAGAATGATTATCTCTGATGTTGAGAGGTAACTCGTTCCATAATTTTGTTGTCGAAGGAATGAAGGATGTTTGATAATTTTTGGTTCTACAAAGGGGTACGCGACGATTGTTTGCACCTTGGAGATCGTGGGCTTGATTGGTCGAGATAGGAGGAGGGATTCTGTTAGATATGTGAGGGGGAACCAAATTATGAAACATTTTGAAGTACTGTATCAGTTTATGCTTCTCCCGTCTTGTTCTGAGGGTATCCCACCATCCAGTCTCCACATATAACACAGTTTTGCTGGCGCTAAGGGTTGCACCAGACACAATACGCGCAGCGGCTATTTGAATGCTTTCAAGCTTCATCGAATCAAGTTCAGTACAATTGTCCCAGACCGTATCAGCATATTCAAGCAAAGGTCGGATGAAAGCGAAATAAATTTTCTCCAGAGTTTTGCGATCTAAATTGAATTTATTTTTCCTGATTTGATCTAACCGTGACCAGGCCTTTGAGCAAATATGCTCAAATTGGTTTTCCCAGGTACAACGTGAATTTAAGATAACACCAAGATGTTTGTGTTCAGTGACTTCTTTAATGGCAGTGCTGGCCATTACTAAATCGGTATATCCAGCGTGGTCTTTCTTTCGAGATATGATCATCGTTTCGTTTTTTGGGGGATTAAATTGAACTAACCAAGTTTGGGCCCACTGTTCGATTTTTGCCAAATCGCTATTTAAAACTTGGGAAGCCCTGTTAGGATTGTCAACTATTAGATACAATGTTGTATCATCCACAAATAGTCGAATACTACTTGTTGAATCCAAAGTGATATCATTTATATATATTAAGAAGAGCAGGGGCCCAAGAATTGAGCCCTGGGGAACACCTGACGTAATCGGTTTCCAGGATGAAGTGTCGGAGTTCACAACAACTCTTTGTACTCGGTCACTGAGGTAAGATTTGAAAAATTCAAGGAGATCACCGGTGATACCAATTTTGTTCAGTTTATAGATTAAACCTTTATGCCACACTTTATCAAAAGCCTTGCTAACATCACAGAAAACAACCCTCACATCTTTGCCTTCATCTAATGCGTGACTAAACTCATCATAAATGTCCGTGAGTTGAAGTACTGTCGAATCGTGCGGTGTGAAGCCTGACTGGAAAGTAATAAGTATATTGTTTTGTTCTAAGAACTGCCACATTCGTTTAAAAACACACCTTTCGAGAACTTTCCCTAGGCAGCTCAGTAATGATATCGGGCGATAGTTGGATACCAAATTTGGAGGATCTTTTTTCAGTACTGGGACTACGTTGGCCCTTTTCCATTGCAAAGGGTAGTAAAAATTTTTAAGCAAAGTGTTGAATATCGTGATGAGTGGTTTTCTCAAAGAGAGTATACACTCCTTCAAGAGACGCGGACTCATTAGATCCAGACCCGATGCCTTTGATATTTTTAAAGATCTGAGCGCTTCACTTATTTCTTTTTCACTTAATTGTAGGTTGCTGATGGTTGGGCAATCCTGGGAGGGTAATGTAGGAAGTCTTGCATGCGTGTCATCAAGTGTAGCAATACTACAAAAATAATCATTTACGGCTTCTGCCTTATCTGCATTTCTCGAGATAAGTCTATTATCACGAGACAGGTCAGGGACTTCGGCCACTTTATTCCCCAGAAGCAGTTTTAATGTCTTCCACCAGAGAGATGGGCTGGTAGTCCTATTAAATGTTTGGTTATAGGTTTCCTTTGATTTTTTGTCCAGTAAACAATACACCAGTGCAAACTGCTGTCCATCAATAAATGCATGGATTGTAAAAACTTGACAAAATATACTTGAGCAGGCATAAAATGTTCCATCCACATAAAAAGTGTGTGCTGAACAGACTTCCGAGAATGCCTCTAATGTTCCAAAAATCAGATTGTTTTTGTCTGTACTACTGGATAATAGAAAATTCTCTCCTGTCTGCTCTTTCTTTTGGCAAAAGTGGACACTTTTTATGCCTCTGTCTATACAAAGAATTCTTTACAGTTTCAAATGTTGGTAATGCAGATGCGAGTTCATGCAATCTACCATTCTGTGAGTTGATGACCTCTTCTAAAACCCTGTCATATACTCTTGGAATTGGCTGTGTCTCAGTAAGAACTCTTTTTCTCATTTCGCTAACAGCAGCATCTTTTAATAATTTTCCAACATCTGGGCTGTGGTTGTGGTAACCAGTTAATGAAGTAAGTTGGTTATCACTTGTTTTTGCTTTTGCAATGCACTTGTTGGTTCTAATTTTCTCACATCTCCATTAAACCTTTTCGTTACTTTCACGAATTTTCAAATATTTGGAATTGTCTACAAGAGCATTTTTTTCCTTTGGACGTTAATACAAAGGTAATCTCCTTCTCCATCATTGTATTTGGAATGAAAATACAGAATAAAATGCAGATATATATAAGTTTTGAATTTTGTTTGAAGGGTGACATCAGAGAATACAAAAACTTTGAAGAAAAAAAACAAAAGCTAACAATTTGTGTTAACTTTTAAACTTCTAAAAGAATAACTACCAAAACATATTGCTACCTTTAACAATATTTATAAATGGCTTGGGCTTATAAACACACACAAGCTCGAGAATTTATTCTTATAAAAACATACAATCATCACTGCAGGTAAAATTTTGTTCTGTAAACACTAATACTACTAGAAAAAAACATTTTATTTCAAATCAAAACTTCCAAGAGAAAAAAAATTAAAATCTGAACACATAGAAAATTTTGCAAAAAGTGTGTTGACCAAAAAGGAATTGACCAAGGGGTAATTGACCAAAAGGGAATTGACCAAAAGGTAATAAACCTACACATGTATGATAAATATCTTTTACTGTATATTGTCTGAAAACTATATTAATTGGCTTTCAATTACATTGTTATTCATTTGTATAACTCTTCAAGTTTGAGAAATTTTTATCAAGATCCCTTTGAAAATATTATAAATTCATAGTAATTTGTATATTTTTTATACTTGCCAATGGCCCAGACTAGCAGACTAGCTGGTGCTAACTCAAAAATATCTAGGGCCAATCACAAATTTTGACCCCCCCCCCCCCCCCCCAAATCCCCCAAATTTGTATGCAAAACCGAAAATTAAAAGTCCTATCTGGCCCTCCTTACATTTACTCTCTGCACATGTGCAGACGTCAGGAAGTAACCGGGATTGGCGCCAACATCATTCTTTGTAAAAGAGAGTACCACATAAAAATTCAGTGGGGAGGTATGAGTGCCCACTCATGGGAGGGCCATCTCCGTCTGGGCCATTGGTAAGTATAAAAAAAATATATAAATTACCATGAATTCATAATATTTTTAGACTATAACCCAATGGCCCAGACTAGCTGAATCATAAAAAAAAATCCTGTAATTCAAGATGAAAGGAAATTAGAATAATTAGGAATTACATGTATGTCTCTCTATACAGTAATAGAGGAGACATATCCTAAATAAGGAGCCCAATTTAAGTAATTCCTTATTCTAAGCAGGAAGACTATGCTAATTAGGATGTAACAAGTTCCTAATTTTTAAGGCTAGTCCAGGCTGAGCCCCAAAAATTAGGATGGCGTATCTGAGAATAAGAGAAATCTCCCACAAACATACGCCATACACAATAAAACTCCAGCTGTATCCAGGATATAATTATGGACAAAACAGCTTCCTGCAAAGTTACATACCTATCAAGCCAGAGTAGAGGTAAAAAATCCCCACCCACCCCCCCCCCCCCCTTTCTTTTGAAGGAATCTTCAAAAGAAAGAGGGGAACGCTCTGGAATCAGTAAGAGCGGTACCAAAAAGCAATATAAATACTCGTCAAATAGCCACCCAGGTATTAATTTATTATTAATAAATGGTGATTAATGCCACTTCAGAAGTTAGGGCTACAGCGACAAGCCCAGTAATTAATACTGCCTGCTATATAACGTATACCACAGATGGCGTACACAGATACGTCAAAAAACGTTCATATAATATATAACATACACATGTCCAATCGAACCATATTGAATGATCTCTGGAGAGAAAACACACTTCCGGGGTAACCCACAGGTGACCTCATGCAGGTGTACAATAATTTCCAGTAACACCACTGTCCAACGTGTACTATCCGATATCTATGACCATATACACGTGTGAATATGCGATTTGAGTGAGCTTACTCTACGCGGAAACTCAATGAGATTCACTGCAGGACAGGCGCCGAAAGCACAAACTATTTCAATTCTTCAAGATGTATCATAATCTTGTTCCTCCATACCTTTCAAACAAAGTACCACCAGTTACTCCGTCCATCAGTCTTCACCACAATACTCATCAAATAAAACCCACCGAGTTCCGTTTTGTCATACTAGTTTGTACCAGTCTTCGTTTCTCCCGGATGTTACCAAACAGTGGAATGTGTTGCCCGTCTCGGTTAGGGAAAATTGTTTCATCATAAATTTCAGAAGGTTCCTAAATGGTGGGAATCAACGTCCGCCCACATTCTATGCCGGGGCCAAATCCCGAGCAGCTCAAATTTATCATTATAGGTTGCGTCTGCACTGTAGCGGTGTTAACGCCCATCTGTATGATAATCACCTCTTGCCTTCACCTTTGTTCAGTGTGGTGGCATAGAAACAACTGAACACTTTCTTCGGTACTGTACAAACTATACAGATGTACGTAAACTATACAGATGTACGTAATCAAACAATTAATACATTGCCGTTTACCTTTGATCTTTCTATGCTCCTGTATGGGTCTGAGCAGCTGAGCAGCTGAGCATCACTGACAACTATCTTGTGTTCAGAGTCGTGCAAGAATATATCATACAAAGTGGGCGCTTTCACTGAGTTGCAGTATACATGTAGATTTATTCCATTATGGTATATCGACAGGTGTATATGCATCAGTAAAAACATCACAATAACATTTTGGACATTAACCTTCCTGGGGAAGTATACTGCGGTCTGCCCGGAGTCCGCCCTTGGACTGTTTCTCCGAACCAACAGTAACCTGTTGAAATATATAAATAGCACATGTACATGGAATGACCACATTGACCATATCTGCTCCAAAGCCTGGTCTCGTTTAGACTTGTTGACGAGGCAAAAATTTAATCTCGATCGCACTGTCTTAGAAAAAATATATTTTGCTTTTATTAGGCCTCTTCTTGAATATGCGGATACTGTCTGGGATAATTGTTCCATGACCAATATTGCAGAACTTGAAAAAATACAAATTGCAGCAGCAAGAATTATTACTGGAGCAACAGTGAGTGCCAGTAAGTCCTTACTATATTCAGAGACACGATGGGACTCTCTGCAAGATAGACGCCGTAAACATAAACTAATTCAATTTTTCAAAATGTATCATCAAATATCACCTCCATACATCTCAAACAAAGTCCCACCAATCATCTCTTTGTCGAATTCATCACTTAGTCTCCGATCTGGTCAAAACCACCGAGTTCCCTTTTGCCGAACGCAATTGTATCAGTCTTCCTTTATCCCAAGCGTTACTGACCACTGGAATAAGTTGCCCTTATCTGTCCGTGAGAACCTGTCACTGTTAAATTTTAAAACATTTCTGAACGATGGTAACCAAAAACCCCCCAAGTTCTATAATAACGCGAAATCTCGCAGAGCTCAAATATACCATTGTAGGCTGCGGTTGCATTGTAGTAGCCTTAATTCTCACCTATACGACAATCACCTGTCACCCAGTGCGACCTGTCAGTGTGGTGAGTGCGAAACTACTGATCACTATTTCTTTCGTTGTCCATTGTTCTCCGATGCTCGTAATTATACGATTAACTTACTCCCATTTGTAGTTGACACATCCACACTTCTCTTTGGCACAGAAGTTTTGAACAACAAGGACAACCACCTTATTTTCGAAGTGGTGCATGACTTCCTTCTATCAAGTAATCGATTCTTATGAGCTGAAACGCAATACTATGCCCTCGCCCCAACTCTTCATGGGGGACGCGATACTGAATTAGTGATGGTTCACGGAGGTGCTTAGCTGATATAACTGGACCCTGTGACCAATGCCTTAAGTGGAATACCCCTTCACGCCTACCAATGCTCAACACCACTGATACTTCCGATTGTTTCAATTTTTTCGATATTTCAATTTTAATTTGTTTGTGCCTAACCTCTTTTAAAAAAATACAGAAAATAAAATTATTCTGGGTGCTAATGTCAAGATAATCATATTAGTTTCTTTAATTTTTCACCTTATGCGTGCTGCAGTTCTTCCTTCTTTTTCCTTTCTCTTCTAATTCATCTTGAAGTTTAAACAATCTTGCATATCGTTGCTTGGCGGTCGAAGCTGTTTTCCTGCACTCCGTATTCGAACTCTTCTAGGTATAAAGCCAGACTATTCTCTGAGGGGGTGGAGGGGGGCGAGGTTTGAGGTTTTGATATCCTTTACCCAACGCAGCGATCGTATGTTTTTATATGTTTGTCTAAAGGACATAGCTTTTGACCCTACATTGGAATGAGCTGGTTGAGCTTGTTCCAATGAGGGGTCGAGGGCTGTGTTTTTGGGGCATAAAATGAAAAATTTTGTTTGGAGGTGACACCTGTTATGTCCGTTGGTAACACAGTTCAAATACTGCGAAAATGACCAAAGGTCTTCCACTTTGCACACAAACCCTAGCAAAAAGGTACCAAAATTGGTCGTACCCCCCCCCCCCCCCCCCCCTCCTAACTGGCATCCCGGCTGGCGTCGGGCCCGAATGAAATTGACATCTACGCTTCTTTATGCTGTTCTAGGTCTGGGGGCTGCGTCCTTGCGATTGGGTCTGATTGTGTCAGGAAAAGTGTGTAGTACATGGTGAGAGGAGGTCTGTGAGAGAGAGAGTTGTGCGTGTATGACAGACGATATTTTATGTGGTGGATCGTGCATGTGTTGTTGTTGTCAACCTTTCTGATGTGTTGTTTAACTTAACGGCCACTTGATCTATGATCGCAGCAGCTAAGTTCAACAATATAAAATGGGAAAGGTCTCGGCCTCCAAGCATCGACATGCGAGCCTCTCCGCTGTATTGTACCACCTAAAGAGTAATCTTATAAACTGCTCAGGAGACGACTTACATATAAGCTTAAAGCTTTCTGTCGAAAACCCTCCTTTAAACAGTAACAAATTTCCCTGTCTTTAGTTGTTTCATTATAATACTGTATCTATGTTGTTCATATTTTTTTTGTTACTCAACAATTGTTGTATGCATTTATCAATTATTGAATAAATATTGTTTAAACTAACCTGCTGAAACTAATTTTTAACTCCTCTGAGCTGGAAGTAGGGTTTAATTCGATTCCGGGTATACCCGGTTCCATTAACGACTATACTAGCTACCCGGTTATTGCGTTGCTGAGAACCGGGTTTTATTACACGTTTATGATTAAGGCCTGAGATCGAATCGCCTCGAAATATTAACTATATATTCCCGTAGCGCGAGTCGCAACTTCAAACATACCGTCGCTGACTCGCTGTAGCTTAACGCGATTTTAATTGATAGCACGTGCGCGAAACACATGCTCTTATTTATGAGTTATGACGTCAATTCGAATCGATTAACGCGTCACTATTACTCACTAACAGTGATTCAGTGCGTCATTCACGACTCGTAAACTTTGTGGCATTTGGTATTTTGGTTTCGTCAGCCGTAACCCTGTGTCGCCGTAGCGTCCTGCAAAAGTTTTTATTTTACTCAATTTCGAGGATGAGTCGGGAAAACGCATCGCAGGTATGGAGATACTTTATACGGCGCGCCGATTTGAGCAACAGAGCCCAATGCCAGCGGTGTGACAAGTTATTGACAATCAGCGGTGGTTCGACTAGTAGTTTAGCTAAACACCTGAAACTGGTTCATGGAATTGATTTGTCAAATTCGAAGCGCCCATGTGAGAGTTCCAGCACAGCAACATCAGCCGATTCTAAATCTAAACTGGCAAGATTGGCTACACAAAAGACTGTTGATGCATTTGTAATTAGAGAGAAAGATTCCCTTGATAAAATTTTGGCTATTTTAATAGCGGTTGACGGTTTCTCAATCCACGCAGTTGTCAAGTCAGATTACATTCGGAAAAGTCTCAGCCGAGATGGATATAATTTGCCACAAAATACTTCTGATGTAATGAAATTGCTGTACAATCATGCAGATAATCTAAAAAAGAGTCTAGCGTCAGAATTTAAAGCGCGACTAGAAGCAGGTGAGAGATTCTCCCTTACACTCGATGAATGGACAAGCATCAGAAACCGGCGATACCTCAACATCAACATTCACGGACAGCACAGGTTATTTTGGAACACAGGCCTGTTACAACCGATAATGTTACAACGCCGCATAATGTTACACCAACGCATAATGTTACAAAAAATGTAGTAAACAACCGATAATGTTATAAACTCCGCATAATGTTATAACTTTTTTCAACCCATTATGTTATAAAAATCGGCGCATAATGTTATAACTTTTTTCAACCCGTTATGTTACAACAAATTAACCGATAATGTTATAACTTCTGTATACTAATTCCAGTTACAGCTGTTGCAGATGGTCTTTACCACTTACCATTTATTGCCGCATAAAGGTATGTAATATTTATACTAAAGGTTTCTGCTCTGGTTAAGGCGAGGAGACAGCCTCCCCCCCCCCCCCCCCCAACTCCCGGGGATTTATCATAGTCACATAGACCTAGTCACATTACATAGACGCGGATTATCCTGGTAATTCAATCGTGTGACGTCATTACCATGATCACCCAGTGCCCAACATGGTGAAGGCGGGGGTGGTGGAGGAGGGGTACTATTTTATCCGGTTGGTACGTTTACCAACATACGTAACCTCCGCTTCCAGAAATGTAGTGTACCATAGTCCCCTGATGTCTTTGGGGATGGGTAAATGCCTCTGTTCCTGCATGTTTTGGGCATCTAAACCTCATTTGTCGCATATTTCTTAGTCATAAGAATATCTTATTGTTCATTAATTTGACATTTTAACAACCAACAGTGAACAAAAATGAGGTGGAGTTAAAAGAGGTCAAAAAGTTGGATGGAGCGCGAGGTACATATGGTGGATGTGGCGGGTTGGTAGTGTCGCACGGAAGCCGAAGAATAAGATGCGAGACTGGGTAGGAAGAGGAATGGGGTTTAGGAGGATTGAAAGGGGTGGGCAGGGATTAGGCTGAGAAAGAGAGGAGGTCATGGATTAGCACCTCAGGGTGATTGTGCAGAGAAAGCTATCTGAGAATACTATAAGAGAGTAGTGCTAGACGGTATGATAATATAGATGGTGGAGTTGTTGGAAGAAGTGGAAGTGATGAATTTGGGAACAGTTTCTGGAAAAGGCGGAATCACTAGAACAGGCAGTATAGGGAGAAGGAGAATGTGGAGGAGGAGTTGAGTTGATGTTGGTGTTGTGGCGGTGTTGGTGATGGTGTTGAGTAGTTATGTATGTTAAAAATGAGCCATTTTGTAGGACCCCGGGGCAGGACCCCGAGGCAGAACCCTGGAAATGACGTCATGTCACGTGACTGGGCGGTCATGTTGGGTTGTCATGATAGTGCACGTGGGTGGCCATGTTGTGATGTCATTATCATGAAAAAAGGTGGTAGGAGTGCGTATGCGCAGCGCGTGTTGTTATAGGGACATGTGTTCCTTCTCACCCTTTGCAACCCGACAATAGATATCGAATTAATCCAAACAACCCGACAATCTTCAGGAAACTGTCCAAAACATTCCAGAAAACACTCCCGAATCCTGCCAGTACCAATTTAGTAACTCGCCAGAAACTCGAGGGACCGGGACTTCAGGAGCTCCAGGGGCAAGAGGCAGTAGGGCTCCGGGGACAGGGATGCCCCCCCCTCCCTTCCAGTTTATCTCTCAGTTAAAAAAAACACTATTGTAATAAACCAACCATTATTTTAATAAACCCATTTATGTGATACATTACACGTCCATTATATGGTCGGATAGTAGGTAACGATACTATCCTATATTTTAAGGATACTAAACCCACGGAATCCCACCTTTCGTCGTATGAAGCAATGAAAGCTATGAAAATGAGCACGACGCGCGCAAAATCATACGTCTCAAAATGAAAGCTGTGAAAATGAGCACAATGAGAACCTCTTCATACGTCTCATACCCTCATTAAGGATACTATCCTACCTTAATTTGGGAGTGTTTTCGGAAGTGTTTGGTCAGTTTTCTGAAGATTGTCGGGTTGTTTGGATTAATTCGATATCTATTGTCAGGTTGTTAGGGGTGAGACAGAGCATGTGTCCCCATAACAACACGCGCTGCGCATACGCACTCCTACCACCTATCATCATGATAATGACATCACAACATGGCCACCCACATGCACTATCATGACAACCCAACATGACCGCCCAATCACGTGACATGACGTCACTTCCGGGGTCCTGCCCCGGGGTCCTACAAAATGGCTCATTTTCAACATACATAACTACACAACACCATCACCAACACCGCCACAACATCAACATCAACACAACTCCTCCTCCACAATCTCCTCCTTCTCCCTATACTGCCTGTTCTAGTAATTCCGCCTTTTCCAAAACCTGTAATCCCAAATTCATCACTTCCACTTCTTCCAACATCTCCACCATCTATATTATCATACCGTCTAGCACTACTCTTTTATAGTATTCTCAGATAGCTTTCTCTTCACAATCACCCTGATGTACTAATCCATGACCTCCTCTCTTTCTCAGCCTAATCCCTGCCCACCCCTTTCAATCCTCCTAAACCCCATTCCTCTTCCTACCCAGTCTCGCATCTTATTCTTCGGCTTCCGTGCGACACTACCAACCTACCACATCCACCATATGTACCTCGCTCCATCCAACTTTTTGACCTCTTTTAACTCCACCTCATTTTTGTTCACTGTTAGTTGTTAAAATGTCAAATTAATGAACAATAAGATATTCTTATGACTAAGAAATATGCGACAAATGAGTTTTAGATGCCCAAAACAAGCAGAAACGGAGGCATTTGCCAATCCCCAAAGGCGTCAGGGGACTATGGTACACTACATTTCTGGAAGCGGAGACTGCGCATGTTGGTAAACGTTCCAACCGGATAAAATAACACCCCTCCCCACCACCCCCGCCTTCACCATGTTGGGCGCTGCATGATCATGGTAATGACGTCACGCGATTGAGTTACCAGGATAATCCGCGTCTATGTAACATGACTATGTTATTCTATGATAAATCCCCGGGAGTTGGGAGGGGGATGGGGTGTCTCCTCGCCTTAATCAGAGCAGAAACCGTTAGTATAAATATTACATACCTTTATGCGGCAATAAATGGTAAGTGGTAAAGTCCATCTACAATAGCTGTAACTGGAATTAGTATACAGAAGTTATAACATTATCGGTTAATTTGTTGTAACATAACGGGTTGAAAAAAGTTATAACATTATGCGCCGATTTTTATAACATAACGGGTTGAAAAAAGATATAACATTATGCGGAGTTTATAACATTATCAGTTGTTTACTACATTTTTTGTAACATTATGTGTTGGTGTAACATTATGCGGCGTTGTAACATTATCGGTTGTAACAAGGCCTTCGACGTATTACTGGAAAGTTCACTTCTGAAGCAATCGTTGATGCAGTTCGCGAACATCTGTCAGAATTCGGTTTGAATATTGATGAACATATTGCAGTATGCACCAACAATGGTGCATCCGTGATGGTCAAGTTTGGTAGGCTCATGCTGACTTTATCTTGTTTGTGCTACAGCCATGGCATACACTTGGCGGTAGTTGACGTACTGTATGCTAAGTCTAAAGATCAGAGCAAAGGCTGTGAAGAAGAGACAGATCAAGAAGAAGAATCAGAGGATAGCGAAAGTGATTCAGAATCAAAATTAGAAGAAGAGTTCAGTGATGAGCCTGATATACAATTAGAAGCTGAGGAAGAGTCGGTGCTCATGAAAGAAGACTATGCCGGTTTGGTTAAAAAAGTTAAACAGGATTGCAAAAAATTTAGATGTGGTCGTGCTGACGAGATATTGCAAAACTATGTACGTTCTGAATTCGGTCAAGAATTGAAACCAAAACTTGATATCAAGACACGCTGGAACAGCATTGAGGAAATGTTGTCGCGTTATCTGCAAATTCGACCCCCCTCCATACTGAAAGCTTATGTTGACTTGCGTGATGAATCTAAACTTAGTGAAGATGAGTTAGAACTTGTCGAAAATCTGGCCAAAACACTAAAACCCATCACAGTCGCAAATGAAGCACTCTGTCGACAGGACACCACTTTCATTTCGGCCGATGCCATACTGAAGTTTTTATTTGACCAACTAGGACAGAATAACAGCAATATCAGTAGAATAATGTCTGAGCGTCTACAAGAGCGACTCAATAAGTGACGAGATAAAACGCTAGTTACGCTTCTGCAATACCTGCATGATCATTCAGCATTCAATGGTAAAACTGGTGATTTCTTCGAGCCCTGTCCAAAAACAACACGCGTTCGACTGGCCAAAGCAGAATTATCGCGGCTCCGAGGAATGGATTTGCAAATCGAAACGGAAGACAACGGCTGTCAGATACTAAACCCAGATGATGCCGATGTTAGTGACCCGGTCGCGAATGAGAAAAAGCCGAAAGCACCCAAAGCAGCTACGATGAAAGATATCCTTCAAGAGTATATTGATAAGTCAGCCAGTTACCAAAGGAGACCAGAGGGTTCAATGCCAAACATAAATGCTGAATTTAAATTGTATGAAGCCAACAATGAACGCACCCCAAACCTAGATTTCCTATTCAATGCATTAATGACCGGAAAACCAACATCAGTTGAATCCGAGAGAAGTTTCTCTGCAGCCGGACAATTTGCTACGAAAATAAGGTCACGCCACAACGATAAATCACTGAGCACGCTTCTCTTTCTTCTGCGCAAGTTTTATAGGCGTGATGGCGGAGGCCGCGGTGCACAACCTACCTAAGCAACCACGTGACATTAGTGACTCACTAGATGGTCATGAAGTTATCTTATGAACTATGAACTGCACTGACTTAAACATTACGATCATTTCACCGAACGCCATATGAAGTTTGAAGAATAAAGCAGGCAAATGATTGACTCGGTTCCAAGTGACTGCTCTGGAGTCTGGACTTTATATGACGTTCGATGAAATGACCGTAAAGTGCATAAAACACGACATGCTGATTGTCGAATGATTATCATTGTTTTCTCGAAACCACGAGACGTTGTCAAGAGACTATTCATTTTATTTTATTTTTCTCGTAATCATACTTCCATTAAACGATTTCCACTTCATTAGTTATCTGTTAATCTTGTTGTACCTACCTATATAATTCATACTTACCTCACACTCACAGGAACCGGGAAATACCCGTTACCCGGTTCTGGTTAGTGAAAAATACCCGGTACCCGTTTCCATAAAAACCGGGAATCTATTAAACCCTAGCTGGAAGAGTGGTGAGAACAGTCCAGGCGTGGACTCTTGACTCTTCTCTTGTCTGTTCGCGACGATGGTACTGTTCATTAATAGAGTCATAGACTACACACATGTGATTGCTTCTGGTGTGTAATACTGCTTTCAACTTGGTTTCATCTGCAGGTTATTCTGCATCTTTTTTCCATTAGTCTGTTTGTTTTTCCTTTCTGGATTTTTTTTTTCTTTCTTTTTTGTTCTTTTAATTTTTTTTTCTTCTCTTGTGTTTTTCTTGTTGTTTCTTCTTTTTTTCCTCTTTTTTCCCTAGTTCTCTCACTTTCCTCTTTCTCTCTCACTTTCCTCTTTCTATCCAACATCGACAATGAGTTCAAACAATATTTTACTCAGTTTTAGCAACCACCTATATACTTTGCTATTTTAGAAATGTTCCAGGAGACGGCTTATATAAGCTAAGTGCTTTCTGCCGAATCCTCTCCTTTAATATTGTCAGCTATTTCTACATGTCTTGCTGTACTGCATACCTTTTATTATAAATTCTGTACAGTTAATGTAATATTATCAATCTTTTGTATGTATTATATCATGTTCAATTCTGAATAAAAATATTGTTTAAACTAACCCACAGGTGACCTCATTCAGGTGTACAATAATTTCCAGTAACACCACTGTCAAACATGTACTATCCGATACCTATGACCGTATACACGTGTGAATATGCGATTTGAGTACGGACATTAATAGAAGCCTGGATCTAGAAATGGAAGTAGGTATGATTAACAGGCTCAAACACGGACCTCCCCCGAAATAATATATATATAATACTATACGAGGCTTGCGGGAAGAAAACTTCATCTTGCCCGGTAATTGCCTCTAAACACATTGGCAGTGTGTGTGTGTGTGTGTGTGTGTGGGGGGGGGGGGGGGGGGGGGGGGGGGATTCGAAATCCTATCAAAATCTCCTCACCCGCATTAGTAAAACATTCCTGTGTTAGTCATCAAATAATATAGGGACCGCAATGGATCCCTCACGTCTAACTGACTCCATTATGCCACTATGGGCGGAGAAGGATGTGAAGAATAAAAACTTCCCCTGAAAAAGAAGGTCCTCTCGTGGAGGAAGCTTCTGGGGAGTGTCCCATAACAGACACTTAAGAAAACTGATCCAAGGTTTTTGTGACAACAGAGGTGCTACTAATAAGATTCACAACGAGACTGTTTGATCTTAAACATAATCTACTGAATCAAATGAATTGGAGGATACACTTATCCTATCATCTAACCCCATGAGATCAGCAGAGCGTCTACTGCATGCGCTCAATGGTTGCACAACCCCATCAGGTGCATAAATTCCCTCGCTGTTAATGCGTCTGAGTGAAGACAAAAGCGAGCATAACACCTGACTAATTTCGCTCTGGGTAATGGTAGATGGACTAGATTGTCGTGAGTCTAGCTCATTTCCTTCTGAAGAGTAGTTGATGCCGTATCTCTGAAGAATGTCGTCCAAGTGAGCCGACGTTACCGCGGACGAATGAGCTCGGAAGTGAGACATTACCGAGTTCATTATTCGAGTGAACGCCCAGGGCGCTAGATTCAGAATGAAGCACATCGCTTGGAACTGAAATACTATCCCTTGAATGACGAACCGTGGGTACTTTCTGAATGCCGGATAAACCAGGACATGAAAGTACGGATCCTTAGATCTATGCTTGCCGCATAGTCGATCACTCGAACACTCGCTTTCACCGACTGAATGATTACCATAAATAAACTTTTAGAGCCATGATTATTATTATTATTATTTATTGGTGTTTAAGGTCACATATTTATGCACAATGGCTAACCATGACCGTGACAGTTTTACGGGTGGAGGAAGCCGGAGTACCCGGAGGGAACCACCGAGCAACGGCGAGCAACTGTCAGCTCCCCAACATACTAACTCCACACAAGCAGGGTTAGCACTGATTGAAGACAAGTGCAGCATCGATGTGCAGTACGCCTTAGTACACAATGCCGCCGTGCCCCCACACAGGCAATGGAGATGAAGTGTCTTGCCCAAGGACACAACGCAGTTGCCGCAGGTGGGATTCGAACCGAGGACCTCTCGGCTTGCAGCCTGCACCTCTACCTACTGAGCCACCACGCTCCCTAGAGCCATGATAAACTTGTTATCCAGCTCGAGTCTATTACTGGTCGGAACGAGTTGTCTGGCTTCGGTATGAGGAACAGGTGACTGTAGAATCCTAGAGAATCTTGGTTCTCAACGACCTCTATTGCTTCCATTGCCAAGACAGCCTTTACCTCTGATTGGAGAGACTCTTATGCAAGGACTTGATGGAAGTTTTGTCCATCGCAGACATCATGTTAGTGGTGGTTTCTCTCTGAAAGATAGGCGTAGGCCGTCCGAGACCACACTTCTCGTCTACTGGTCTTCCATAATAGTTATCCAGTTTGATGCGAATCTTGATAACCATCCACCAACTGCCAAGCAATAGAGATCCTAACCATCACCTGTAGTACCTGCGAGGCTTACAGGAGGAGAAACCACGACCCCCTCACAAAGAGCCTCGACCCGCCGGCTTAGGGGCGTCTGACCGGTAGTCTCGATCAGACCTACGCCCCCTTTCCAGGTCACTGTATTGACGATCCCTAGAGTAATTATAAGAGGGTTGCCTATACCCTCGCGAGGAGTCCTTGTTACAGAGGCCTGAGGAGCAGCGGTCTTCTGTTTCCTGGCCGCCGCATGCTCCCGGGACTGTGTGACCGAGATGGCTCTTTTCTCAGGACGTCCCGATGAGGCCTCGTCTCCTTAGCTACCGGATGGTCCGACTTCCTGACGATGAGTGGTCCTTTCTCGGCGATGTAGCCTGGATATCTGAAGTCGTGTAGCTAAGGTGCAGTCATGTGTGCTTGGAAGATGCCGATGCAGAAGCCAAAACTGTAGTCGACGCCGGCTGTGAACTGAATGGAATGTCCCGGACGGGAGGCGCGGATGTATACTCTGACTGACGCAAGTTCCAATCACCACATCTCGCTCCAGATGCTGTTGGGAAAGAGAGGGAGCTCTCATGCTCGCAGTCCTTTCAGACCTCACCAAGCTTCCCAATGAACGGCTTCTTCTTCTATTCCTTCGTCGCTGGGTGAGCCTGTTTATATTTAAGGTGCTCGCTCTACCCAATCCACCTCTTAGACCACAATGGACACAACTGGTGTCACGATACCCACGTAAGGAGTAACGCTTCACCGGTCGAGCTAACTGGCAACAGGGAACTGAAATCACTGGTTTGTGGTTTATAGCCCTGCCCAATGTTCATGAGCACCTTGCCGCTAGCTCTGTTTGATCATCTGAATGTTTGTTGTTATCTGACTGAGGGCCAAACAAAGAATGAATATCCTTTGGTAGCGAACGCTGAATTCAGGTTGTCCCCATGTTTCCTAGTTATCCCTTTGCCCAATGTAATGGTCAGTGATATCCATGAAAATCGCTATTTAAATCCATTTATATTTTCAATTTTTGTCTCGGGAACATGGCTTATGACCCCTCATTGGAACGAGTTCGATAAGCTCGTTCCACTGGGGTGTCATGAGCTGTGATTCTGGGATGGTCATTGGAAATTAAGTGTCATCAGCTACACTTGTACGGTAAAGGGTTAAGTTCCTGTTCCTTTTCCCATCTTATTCTCCTGCTCTCTCTATGTCTCTCCTTAATCTCTCTGGTTCTCATGTTTAAACAATATTTTACTTAGTGCCTGCTGCTACCATTTAAATTTCGTCAGTAATCCAAAGGAGACGGCTTATACAAGCTAAAAGCTTACTGCTGAATCCTTTCAACAAATCTCATCCTTGACTCGCTACTTTAATGCATACCATTGTATTGTGCACTCTGTATGACAATCATCTTGTTTTTTATTATACTGTATGTATGCATCATATTTTCTCATGAATAAAATATTGTTCAAACTAAAGAATGATGTTTGTGCCAACTCCGGTTACTTCCTGACGTCTGCACATGTGCGCAGAGTGAATGTATAGACGGGCCAGATAGGACTTTTAATTTTTGGTTTTGCATTTCAAATTTGGGGGATTGGGGGGGGAGGGGCAAAATTTGTGTTTGGCCCTAGATATGTTGGAGTTAGCATCGGCTAGTCCTCTAGTCTGGGCCATTGGGTTATAGTATAAAAATATAAAGATTATTGTTAAAAAAACAAACTTAGTTTATGTCCATTATTTACTCAAGTGTGACAAAATCAAAGAGGATTAAGCAAACTACAACACTCTGGTAAGCTTATTTTTACTTAAAGTGTGACTGAAATTATTTTCTGTTAAAACAAAACCTGACAGACACAAAAACAGATTTTTCAAGGTTCAACTGTAAATTATTATCAAAATAACTCATTTGAAAATATTGCTAGAAAGAGGAGAACACTTTGTTTGCATAAAGTAAGAAATTACTATTTTGGATAGCCCAGCCCCTTCACATCATAATCTCAAAATTTTAAATTTATGTACTTTCAACTGTTATTTCTCAAACAATGCCTCTTCACTTGTATTAAAACTGAATTAAAATAAAACAATATAAAAAAAGTTGAAAAGTTAAAAAATTTATAGTAATTTATATATTTTTTATACTTACCAATGACCCAGACATAGCTGGTGCTAACTCTTAAAATTCTAGGGCCAAACACAAATTTTGCCCCCCAATCCCCAAAATTTGCATCTAAAGCCAAAGAAATCATGTCCTAAATGGTCCTCCATACTTTCCCTCCACTGCGCATGCGTAGTGTCAAAGAGGTCTCGAAATTGGTGCCAATATCATTCTTACAAGCAGTGCCTGGTCAGCGCTATGTACTCAGTGGGGAGGTATGAGTTCCCAACTCCTGGGAGGGCCATCCCCGTCTGGGTCATTGGCAAGTATAAAAAATATATAAATTACTATAAATTTTTTAACATGTTTATACTGTACCAATGACCCAGGCATAGCTGAATAGTAAAAAGGCTGGAGGGCCTAGGACATAGAGGAAAATCCAATAAGCTCAGCTATATAAAATAGAGTCATCCCCTCGAGGAAAAAAGGAGTATTAGGCTTTACATGTATCTTTCTTATTTTATGATAAATTAAAAAGACATAACACCCTCCATAATTGAGCATAATAACATTCATGTTCTCTATTAACATCCAGGATAACCCTTTATACTAATTATTTTTAAAGTAAGCCAATAAATAAAGTTAGTCCAGAGAATTGAGACTCTTTATACTCTTTTAAAAGTGTCCGAGGATTGTATATTAACGCCCGTTTGACACGTGACATATACAAATGCTTCACACCAAGCTACACTTTAAAAATATGACATGAATGAATTTTTAAACATTAACTTTACACTTTAAAACCATCCCGGTAACGACTCAGAATTACTGACTCCGGAGGAGGTGTCCCCTTGCTTTTCACTATAAAGCAGGTGACCTAAGGGAACACCCTCCCCCCCCCCCCCCCCCCCCCCCCCCTTCCCCTTGCCCTGGGTCAAATAGCCCAGAGCGAAGAAGGCAGCAGGACGGAGTCACTGCCAGAACAGAAAGCCTGCATAACTATAGTTGCAACTGTTTAGCGGACGACATTCTGAGCAACAGATAACAGACCTAAACAATGCAGGTCTCCAGAAATGGACTCAATATTTCTGAGATAAAAATTCGTGAATGTGGATGGCTGAGACCAATATGCAGCCTTCATTAAATCTGTAATAGCAACACTATTTGCGTAAGCCCAAGATGTAGAAAGAGCTCTTACTTCATGAGCCAAAATCTTAAGCACAGACTGCTGAGTTGAAGATAGATTATCATAAGCAGTATGGATAGTTAATTGAATCCATCTGGCAATAGAATGGACCGTAATGTCCTTTCTATTAGGCATCAGAGACAGAAAGAAGCGTTTTTGTCCCTTTCTGATAAACTGAGATCTTTGTTTATAAATACGTAAAGCTCTAACCGGACAGAGTAAAGGCCTATGCCCGTCTGAAGACAGAAGGGCCTTAATAACAATAGGTCCCGGATATTTATTAGGAGCCTGATTCTTAGCCAAAATCCAACATTAGTAGTAAAGGTAATAGTGTTCCCGACACTACGATAGTGAGAATCGTCCACCGATAGTGCATGAAGCTCACTGACTCTTCCAGCAGAAGAGAAAGCTAAGAGAAATGCTGTCTTATAAGACAAGAATTTGAAATCTACTGTCTCAAGAGGCTCAAATGGCTTTCTTTTAGTTTAAGAAGATCCCAAGCTAAATTCCATTTAGGAATTAATCTAAGGGTTCTAGGTCTATTTATCGAGAAGTTTCTAACTAATTTAGATAAAGAGACATTAGATCCAATTTGTAAGCTATCATGGTGTGCATAGGTATCAGATAACATAGACCTATAACCTTTAATAGTAACAGGCTGCAGTTTGATCTCGTCAAACAAGTATACTAGAAAGTTTGCAATGTCTGGTATGGAGGGATAAAAAATATCAACAGAATGATCCCTACACCAACGACGAAAGACCTTCCACTTAGCCGCATAGTTTAGCGAAGAGGAGGTCCTCCTATAGTTAGAAATCGCGTCCACTGCTCGTCCTGTAAAATGCTTGCCGTGCAAGAAGGACCACACAACGGAAATACGTGAAGGTTGAGACCTTGCGGGTTTTGATGAAGTTGACGCGATTTCCCCTGCGAAAGAAGATCCTCTCGTGGAGGAAGTTTTCGTGGTAAGTCCCACAGCAGACACCTGAGTAGATTTATCCACGGTCTCTGTGGAGACAGAGATGCTACCCACAGAATTTTGCATTGTGATTGTTTTATCTTTAGCAATATTTGCTGAATCAACGGCGCTGGAGGATACGCATATCCTATCATTCCGTCCCACGAGATCGATAGAGCGTCTACTGCATATGCTCGGGGATCCGGACATGGCGACACATACGTCTGCAACTGATTGTTGAGTTGTGTCGCAAATAAGTCTATCATTGGCCGCTCCCATTGGTAGCAAATCTGATTGAATACCTGTTTGTTGAGAGTCCATTCTGACGGCAACAAGCGACCTTTCCGTGAATGGGAGTCTGCTAATACATTCAGACGACCCGGAATATGACGGACCGAAAGCAGAACTTGGTGTTCTAGAACAAACAGAAGGATTCTTTCCGTTAAATTGAATAACGGAACGGAATGAGTACCTCCCTGGTTCCGGATATACGCTACAACTGTCGTATTGTCGGACAGGATTTGGACATGTGCTTTCTGAATAATGTTCATCCAATGACGTAGTGCAAGCCAAATTGACATCATTTCCTTGATGTTTATGTGCTTGCCTAGAAACTGCGGATCCCAAAGATCCTGGCACTTCGAATCCGTTGGGATCAATGTTGCACCCCAACCTGTTTGACTGGCATCCGTCATAATCGTAAAACTCGGATCCGGCATCTGCAGTGGGACTCCCTGAGTCAACCACTGAATGTTTGCCCAAGTCTGAATCTCTTGTTTCACTTGATTTGACAAGAGAACGTCTATATCGAGCGAATGAATCTTTACACTCCAATTCTGAGTCAAGAAAATTTGGAGAGGACGAGTGCGTAACCGCCCCATCGGAATGAGATCCGCAGCGGCTCCGCACAGACCTATCAGTCTCATGAACTCTCTCGCTGTGACTTTGTCTGAGTGAAGACAATAGCGAGCGTAACAACTGATTAATTTCGCTCTAGTTAACGGCAGACGAACGAGATTGTTGTGCGTCTCGAAGCTCATTCCCAGATGAGTGAATGACTTGGATGGTACCAGATCCGACTTCTCCTCATTTATTATAAAATCGAGACGTCGGAGTAATAGAAGCAGATTCTGCACATCGTTCTGAAGCATTAACTCGTTGCCGTACCTCTGAAGAATGTCGTCCAGGTAGGCCGACGTTACCGCAGACGAATGAGCTCGGAAATGTATCATTACCGAGTTCATTATTCGAAAGCCCAGGGCACTAGGTTCAAGCCGAAGCACATCGCTCGGAACTGATATACAACTCCTAGGACTGTGAAGCGTAGATACTTTCTGAATGTCAGATGTACCATGACGTGAAAGTACGCATCTTGTAGAATAGTCGTTCACTCAAATACTCGCTCTGACTGATCGAATTGTTTCCATATAGAACTTCGGAGCGACGATCAGCTTGTTTATCCAGCTCAGATCTATGACTGGATGGAACGAGCCGTCTGGTTTCGGAACCAGAAACAGATAGCTGCAGAAACCCGGTGATTCCTGGTCTTCTACGACCTCTACCATGTTCTTCGTCAGCAGAGACTGTACTTCTGATAAAAGAGCATCTCTTTTCTGCGGATTTGACGGAAGCTGAGCCCATTTTGGACTTCGAGTTAATGGAGGCTTTCGTTTGAAGGATATTCCTAGTCCTTCCGAAATTACCCCTCGAACCCAGGGGTCGTCCGTAATTGACGCCCACTCGTTTATAAAACTCGATAATCTTCCGCCTACCGGAACACGATAGAGGTTCAAACCATCACCTCCTGGACATGCGAGGCTTGCGGAAGGAGAAACTACGCCCTCCACGACCTGCACCTCGTCCCGTCGACCTAGGGACGTCTGACCGGTTGTCTCGGCCAGAATAACGTCCCGTACGTGAGTCGCTGCCTTGACGGTCTCTACAATAAGACCTAGAGGATGTATAAGAACCTCTATAGGAACTTCTCTTGGGCGTACTTGTCCCAGAAGTGCCTGTCTTACTCTTTTTCTGCTGTATCCGACTTTTTGGAAGCGGATTTGAATAGCAGAGAATCCGAAGCTTTCTTAGTTATCTTATCATAGATTGCTGAAAGCTTGCCGTCGAAGAGAAGCTCTCCGGAGACCGAAGCGACTCTGAGAGAGTTCTTCACCTTACTATCCATGCGTGTGTATGTAGCTAGGGCTGCGTCACGTCTAACCAACTCCAGGTTTGCCACTGAAAGGGCGGAGTTATACGTGGAATAAGCTACTGCCCTTGAAAGAAGTCTTAATGAGGAATGTATATCCTGGAATTCTTTCCCTTGAAGACGTAATGATAACGATGTCCCTGAACTGATCAAAAAATTCTGTGTCCAATGACGCTATCAGTCTCTTATCCAGCATCGCAGCATTCTGGTCCGACGGAACAATTTGTGGAAGATAATGCCGGATGAAATCTATGGCAGCTTTATGTTGTTCCGAAAGGGATAGCTCCAAATCCTCTGAATCCCTTTCGCCATCCTGTCGGACCCTATGAAGGTCTCGGTCGTCCGTACCTGATGCTTCAGCGGAGCGTACCGACCCAGCGTCGTAGGATAATTCCTGATCCGACAGAGATTCTGTCGTTTGCTGGGATGCTGCGATAAGTTGTGCTATTTGGGATAGCACGTCCGTCACTGAGGCCTGTGGACTAGCGGTCTTACGTTGCTTTGCCACTGGAAGCTCCGTGTACATTGACTCCTGCATACTTCTCTTATGCGAACGTCCAGAGTCTACAGGCCTCGTGTCCCTGGCTACAGGATGGCGTGACCTGGTCGCCGTGGAATCCCTGATTGGCGAAGCTGGCTGGATATCCGTGGTCACGTAGCCAAGGTGTGGTCGTGTGTGCTGCCGTGAGGATGAGGAAGCCTTATCGACAGTCTCTCCGGACTGTCTATATAACGGAGCGTCCCGAGCGGCGGACGTATGCTCTGAATGCGAAACGTTTTGTACCACAACATCTGGTCCCAGATGTTGTTGTACGAGAGAGGGACCTCTCTCGCTCGCAGCCCAGATGGACCTGGACAAGCTAGGATGCGGACTAATAGGCTTCCTCCATTCTCTCCTCTGATCCGTCATCACTGGGTGTGCACTTTGTCTATTTATAGTGCTCACATCACCCAAATCTCCTTCCTGGACCGCAATGGACGAACCCGGCTGCCGAACCATTCGATGAATGGACGCTACACCGGGCGAGCTAGCGGACGTCAACGCCGTCGATCCTACTAGGGACCTCTTAGGCAATTGACGTATTTCCATGAGCACTTTTGCCGCTAGCTCTTCATTTAACTGTGACGACGGAGGCACACTTTTGGAAGACATCATGGAAACATCACCCTGTTCTTGTTCCTCTGAAATAGAGATTGATAAACTAGAGTGACCCTGCGGAGAAAGGACCGGCATGGCCTTTTCCCCACTAACAACATACCGTGATTCACATTTCCAATGTTTGTCATCCCAATTGACACATACTGAACAGGAGTTAGTGCGAGTACACTGACTACAATTAATACAATGATTATGAAAGTCAGAGGAAGATTTCCTCTTATTACAATTTGAACAACATCCTTTCATTATGAAAAGAATACAAAAAGTCCTAGTACTCGCACCAACCCCTGAAAACAAAGATACATAATAACATGATCCATTAACATAGAAAAAATAATTGAAATCAAAAAAATTTTTTGAAAAAATATTTTTTCAGAAAAGCCCAAGTTTCTGAAAAGTAATGTTAAGCCCCAATGGATCCCAAGAAGCCTAAGTGTGGACAAAAATTTTAAAAATATTTTAAAAAATTAATGCAACACTTACGTATAATAATAATGTATCTTGTTATGATTAAGCTAATACAAAGACAAGAAATCCCCCTCCACAGAGACTGTTGTCAATGTGACAAGAAGTGTATAAACACCAGAAACATGACTCCAGGCACTGATAACCATGGCCCGAAATCAGTTACCAATAACACACTATCTGATGCAAAACAGAGACTTCCTCTGGTTGGTCATTCCATGGCCGAAATCAGTTACCAATAACACACTATCTGATGCAAAACAGAGACTTCCAGGGAAGAAACTGCAGAACATCAGATGGTAGATGCAGAACACTATGCCTAAACACCCATGGGTGAGGCCGTAAACATGGGGAAAAGAACAGAATTCATTCTGTTACCCAGCTAAAACTCCCAAGAAATTTTAGTAATAATATTACAGAAAATATGCCAAAAGCATGGGAGAATAGCAAGGGGGGACTTAAAGGAAATGGAGAGAGGAAACACTGAACAAGCAGTGTAACTTTATAGAAAGAATGACAACAACATGCCCATGCCTCGAAATTAGGCAACTAAACATAATTTTGTAAAAAAATTTTAAGTTACAGCCCTGATTATTTCCTGCCACTCATTTTTCCTCTCCTCCTTCTATTTCCTCTTTAGATCCACCATTTCTCTAATATTTATGTGTCTGGCATCATTTAAACTGAGATTTACAAGCACAAAGATCAGTCAGATGTGAACTGATGAAGGGCCAAACAAAGAATGATATTTGGCGCCAATTTCGAGACCTCCTTGACACTGCGCATGCGCAGTGAGGGAAAGTATGGAGGACCATTTAGGACATGATTTCTTTGGTTTTAGATGCAAATTTTGGGGATTGGGGGGCAAAATTTGTGTTTGGCCCTAGATTTTTAAGAGTTAGCACCAGCTATGTCTGGATCATTGGTACAGTATAAAAATATCAATTCTTCTCCATTTCTGCAACAAATATCCTCTGGTTGGTCATTCACTGATTAGCGAAAACCTCAAATCTCTAATGAGAGACCACCTGTCTTGAGAGACTACTTTTGCTTGGCAAAAGGGGTGGTCTCTCAAGACAGGTTCTACTGTACCAAATTTCAAAGCACTGTGACTGGTAGTTTATAAGAAGCTTTTTAAAGACTTTAGGGCTTTTTGTGTACTGCTCCTCACCCATTTAGGCAGAGTAAAATCTATTGAACAACCTTGGAAGGATGTCCCCGTAAGCAGACACATAACCAGAGTCTGTCATTTGGGGGGCACCAAAAACATAAATAATTCTTCACACTTTACAACATTCACAACTTTATGACACTTGCAAACAAAATTCTTGAATATATAATTTTTTAAATTTTTTGTCTCAAAAACCTAGGTTATGACCCCTCATTGGAACGATCTCATCGAGCTCGTTCCAAAGAGGGGGTCATAACCTATGTTTTTGAGACAAAAAATGGAAAAAATTAGTTATGTTTTTGAGACGAAAAATGAAAAATAATAAAAATTGGCGATTTTTGTGACAGCGCTTTGGTCGTTACGTTGGGTAAAGGGTTAAAGTCAGTATTAATTGTGTGTATGGGCAGATTGGCTGCTATAGCTAACTCTGCTTTCAGCAGAACAGTGTCAATGTCCAAGCTATCGAAATACATTTCAACAAATGGTGCTATCGTCGCTTCATAGTCTAAAAAGGCCCCTGATGAAAACTCCAGAAGTGAATCAACACCTTTCATTACAGTCAAACTGCTGGGCAAAAATCACCGTTCAAGTTCTAGTCTGAATTTGTCTAATAACTGAATAAACGTGTCAGTTCGTAGATGTTCTAAAACATTTTCTGGCTGATCTCGTTGGCCTCTTATACAATACATTACACTTGTTATACCGGTTATCAAAAACAACATAAGCATTATAGGTGTAACATATCCCCATTGGCCAGCTGGATTAAATTCATTATCAATGACCTTAATTAATTGCATACTCTATCAACAACAAGTGTACAAAATTGTATGTGTAACTCTATCCCCCTGGGCTAGGTGGATTAAGTAACATTATCAACTTTCTAAATTCTTGCCTCTCCCAATACTTTAAATATTGCCGCTAAAACATCCCTTGAACTTTAATGATCATCTCAAAAGGAATCTGAATACCATATATAAACTTATTCCAATTTTCCACCACCCCATTTCAATGGGGCATGACAACTTGATTTGAATAAAATCACATTGCAACCCATGACCAACAATTCCCTAATTGTTCTCCGAGATGGTTTTTGAATAAAAGCCATAAACACCACCTTCACTCAGGATGACAGACAAGGGGTGATCACTATAGCTCCTCCTAAGAGAAAGCCAGGTAAGCTAAATAGAATAGCTTCAAGAATTAGTATAGCTTGTGTGAAAATTTATGGTGTCGAAACTTACCAAATGGACAGTGGATGGCAAGTGAAAATTAGTAACTTGCGATCATCAATTTTTTTACTCAAATATAGCATGAAAGGCCATAAAAAAAAATTCCGAGAAGTGTATCTGATTTACTGTTGATTTCAATATGGATATGGAAAAAGCCACACTTCAGAGTCATAATCAATCAATTTACAAAAGCATTAGCAGGTAAATCTAAAAAATCTACTTACTTTCTTTGGAACTTTGCCAGTATCTGTGAAGATTGTTTGAGCATAACTCCAGAGAAATATTAGCAGTATTGGATGATACAATAGGAGATAGAAAACTGAAAATATATATTATACATGTAATAAAGGAATTTTAACGTATTTCAAGTGGCTCAATATATACGTAAGAAATCCATATCTGAGCTATGCTAAAAAGCATAGGAAACCTTTGCTTGGGCTTTGGTGATTCATAATTCAAATATCAGTGACCTGACATTACTCCCGCATACCATCGATCAGGTAAAATTAATATGAGGTGCACAAATTATTGCTCGCCTCCATATTTTCATCATCACAGAAACATTTAACAAGGATCTGGACATGAAAATTTAAACAGCATTACAGGTAATCACTCCTGTGATCAATCAAGCATGCTTTCTATCACCACTTGTGTGGCCACATTTATAAAAATGTTCCATATACAGTTGTCAGCTGTATCAACAGATTTGATTTAAGATATTCAAGTCTAATTAGCTCACCACTAACAGAGTATATTTATTTATCTTACAACAAGAACATATTTCTCCCAACAAAAATAAAATGTCCAGATAAAATACAAATCTGTATTGAGAGTAGCAACTGCGTGTGCGATGATTCGATTCAGAAAGAGAATGTTTTTACCAGCATCGAGATACATGTATTACACATCTCATCAAGTCACCATTTTTATTAACAGTAATTAAGTGATAAATAAATCACTTGCTCATGCTTAATAAAATAAAGACACAATCATTTTTTGCCATGATGATATTTTTACACAGGCCTTTCATGTGGTAAACACGAAAAATAAAACAAAGAAAGACATGGCTAAAACACTAAATGTCAGTGGTCATAGAACTAGAAGAACAATGAATGGGAAATATGCCATGCATAGCAAAGAATGCAATACCATTACATCATGATCTTCATTCATAAATTAACTCATAGTTGCTGAATGATTGTCAAAACAGACGTCATTAAAAGCTGGAAAGGGAGGAATATTGTAAGATAAATTGGTTATTACTACTTACTGTGAGTATCCGAGATGGTGAAATGAAGTCTCATCCTCCCCTCTGGGTCATATTGACTTCAATACACCATTTCAGAAACCCACATGGTGGTAATAACTTATATTTATTTATTTATTTATTTATTTATTTATTTATTTATTTATTTATTAATTGGTGTTTAAGGTCACATATTTCTGTACAATGGCAAACTGACAGAGTATAAATTCATTAACCCTTTCAACCCAGGGTACATAATTTTTGGTGTAAAGGAAACAAGACAATGTTAATATAAAGCAGCCTATGAAATTTTCTTGAAATCTGTGGTCTACTGTTCAAGTTATTGCATAAACAACGAAATTTCTGGCAAAATACAGCAAACAAAGGGCAATAACTCTTTTAATTTTAGGTGAATGATGGTGGTTTTGAAACCTGTCCAAGACATTGTTAACCCTTTACCCAACATAATGGTCAAAAATGGCCAGTGCTATTCTAAAAAATCGCCAACTAATTTTCATTATTTTTTCATTTTTTGTCTCAAAAACATAGGTCATGACCCCTCGTTGGAACGAGCTCGTTCCAATGAGGGGTCATAACCTATGTTTTTGAGACAAAAAATTAGTTTTTCCAGAATTTTTTTTGCAAGTGTCGTCGGCTTTTCATGTTAGGTAAAGGGTTAATATACTATTAAAAAAAGTAGGAGATATCCAATCTGATGTTGATATTTTCGGAAAATGGTACTGGATACGCATGATTGGACACATCAATATGTTACCAAGTTTAGTGTGGATCCTGAATGTCACTGGTCCACGAAAACTTCATGCAGGTTTTTAGCAGGAGTGCCACATTAATGTCTGTGGGGTACGTTTTGAAATTGTCATTTGTACTGGATGGGCTTTTTCGTAGGTCTCATCGTTCTTTTCTTGGTATAAACTTGTTCATCAATAGTTTCTGGTCGAAATTTAACTTTTGATGTATGCGAAGACTGACACTTGATGAACGTTTAAGTGCCATTGGCATTTTGGAAGCTGGCAAGACAGACTGCAGTGGCTCAAATTCTCAACATTACTCAATCGGTGATTAGCAGGTTGTGGTCATGCTACCGTGAGACAGGCAATGTTGATGATAGACATCAGTCAGGTCATCCAAGGGCGACAACTGCTAACTATGATCGTTTCATCTGAACCACAGCATTACATAACCACCACCAAAGTGCCTCAGAAATTGGACAGCCGCTGCACAGAGCGACAGATGTGTAAGTCAGTGGTCAGACTATCAGAAACCGCCTACACAGCTGGAATTTGTATGCTCGACAACCTCGAATAATTCCATGTTTGACTGAACGTCACATCACAGCAAGGCATAATTGGCGTGGCGCATGACAGCGCTGGGACAATTGTCAGTGGAGCAACATCACGTTTTCCGATGAATCAAGGTTCAATCTCGACTTCCACGACAGGCAAAACCGAGTGTGGCGGTGGCGGCGGCGGAACGAACAATACCTTGACATAACCGCTAGGCAGCACAATCATTTTAGTGGTGGATCGGTTATGGTATGGGGAGGCATAACCATGACAAGCCGAACAGCATTACATGTCATCCAAGGGCGTGTCACAGGGCAGTACTACCGTGACAACATGTTAGCAGCTCATGTGGTGCCATTTGTGCGACGTCAATGACAATGACAATGCAAGAACACACAGGGCCATTGTAGCTACAGAATTCCTCCAGTAGCAGAACATCACTACACTGCCTGGGCCAGCACTAAGTCCAGACCTTTCACCAATTGAGCATGTCTGGGATGTGCTTGGCAGGCACCTATGACAATGCCAACTGCCCCTACCAATGTCAAGGAACTCACCGCTGCACTGTAGGAAGAATGGAATAACATCAGTCAAGCTGATATTGGACATTTGGTAAGGAGTATCCCACGTCAGATCCACGCTAGTCTCGCGAACTGAGGAGGATTTACAAGGTATTGGAGTCTTGGACTGAATGTGGTAAATTCTCTGAATGCATGGAATGTGTGCTTGTCAGACACCCAACTATCACTGAAATCATTCACCAGATGACACAGTGCAATGCCTCAACTGTCTTTTTGATGAAAATATAAATATATTTCTTCATATATCTCACTTTTATCAAATATCCCCTACTTTTTTTTAATAGTATATAAAGGAGCACAACAAAATTAATCAAAATCTTGTAACTATTGTTCAAGCTATCGCATAAACAAACTATGGACAGACGGATGGATAGATGGAGTGCAGATGTATCAACAGAAACATTTTTATTTCAGATATTCATGTTGAGTTAGTTCACCACTGACATAGTATAAATACATTAACCCTTTCAACCCAGACGAATGCTGTCAGACAGATGGACAGCGCTTACTACTATATCCAAGGCTCGAAATAATTTTTGTTTTAGTGCAGGTCAAAATGTCGTCTCCAAAGTAGTTTGTGCAGGTCAATTTAATTTGGTGCAAGTCATTTTCAACATATTGATTTATCCATAGTAAATTGACAAATAGTGACTACTAAATGAGGAAATGACTTGATAAGGCTATTAACTTAATGTGTACCTTGTTTTTTAGGTGATTTCTTAACTCTTTTACATGCTGCTGAGGACATTCCTGCCCAAGGACAGGAATCTCTTGCCAGTAAAACAAGTCAAGTTTAAGGATATTTAACCCAATTTTCCCCTGTGAATTGTTAAGACTTTTTGACCAATGATTTCCCAAGTCAAATATTCATCAATTTTTTGGGAGCTTATCATTATTATTTTTCATTTTCTTTCTTTGCGAACGGACATGCAGCTATTTCGTTGTTAATTTGCAATGGAATTTAAGTTTATACCAGTGTGTTTTAACCTCAGATTCTAAAATATTGAGCAGAATTTTGTGTCGGTCAAAATGTCTGATGGATTTCAAAGTGTGTTGGTCAGAGTAAGTTTGGTGTTGGTCATTGCCCTTGTCCGGCCACTTATTTTGAGCCTTGACTCTATTCCTTCCGTGTGTGGGGATAAGATGGCAAGGGATTAGAAGATGACATAAGAACAATAAATTTGTACTGAGGAATGAGGATCAGTAATAATTTAATCCTGCAGCTCTACAGAGCTGTAGGATTAAATTATCACTGAACTTCAAAACAAATGCAGAAAGGATTCACTCAGTATGGAATGAGGCGACACCATCCAGGGCCAAGTGTTGAAAGGGTTGAGATCCAAAGGTTTGTGTTCAATCTGCCACAACATTAGAATACCTATCATATTCAGGAAACTTTTCTATCTTTTTGTAGCATGAAGGCTTATATGGGTATCTCATCATCACAGTTTTCCTTAAAATTACATTATGTAACTAGTGACACATGAAACTACTGATTTTTTTTTGTGTGTGTGTAAAGTATGAAATCATCAAAGGGTAATAACATCAATTGTTCTTCTTTCACATGCTGAACCAAAGGCAGCTATATTGGTTAGAAGCTTCCTTTGTCAGATGATACCAAAGATAATGAAGTATGATGCAAGATATGCACTGCATATGAGAATAAAATCCAAGCAGACTGGCGAATAAGAGGGTAAGCACACAAATATGCTGAAACACACATAAACAGTATAAATATTGTGAACAAATAGAGCAGAACTCCGAACTTTTAAAGTTGCAGAACATACAAGAACATAGTATGTAAAATGAAGGTGAAATTAGAGTTAAAAAATACCGATAGGATCACCGATCCAATGTCGAGTTGTGACAGCACAAAAGTGGGTTTAATCATTATCAACTTATCATCCGGAAACCAATTATTTACAATTTACTATGTGAAGGGTCACTGTGACCTTGACCTTTGACCTAGTGATTCCAAAATAAATAAGGCTCTTTCTTGCACCAATGGCAACCTACTTATGAAGTTTCATGAACATGAGTGGAACCATTGTCAAACAATAATCTGGAAACCAATTGTTTATGACATATTATGTTCAAGGTCACTGTGACCTTGACCTTTTACCTAGCAAGTCCAAATTAAATAGGGGTCTTCCACTCACCTGGGCCAACCTACCTATGAAGTTTCATGAAGGTGGGTCAAACCATTATCAAGTTATCATCTGGAAACCAATTGTTTACGATTTACTATGTTGAAGGTCTCTGTGACCTTGACCTTTCACCTGGCGAGACCAAAATACATAGGTTTCTTCCTCTCACTGATGCCAACCTACCTATGAAATGTCATGAATGTGGGTCGAATCATTATCAAGTTATCATCCGGAAACCAATTGTTTTGATTTACTATGTTCAGGGTCACTGTGACCTTGACCTTTGACCTAGTGAGTCCAAAATAAATAGGGTTCTTCCTCTCATGAAGGCTAACCTACATATGAAGAGGCATGAATGTGGGTTGAACTATATTCAAGTTATCATCCGGAAACCAATTGTTTACAATTTACTATGTTCAAGGTCACTGTGACCTTGACCTTTGACCAAGCTAGTCCAAAATGCATAGGCTTCTTCCCCTCACCGATGCCAACCTACCTATGAAGTTTCATGAACATGGGTTAAACCATTATCAAGTTATCAACCGGAAACCAATTGTTTACGCCCACACGCCTGCCCACCATTCACCAAACTATAAGTCAAGTTTGACTTTGTCACAACTCAACTAACAATTGAAGACTATTTTATATTGTATCAAAATCATTTGCCTCACCTTTTCAATGAGGCAGGTGACTTTTTTAGTGGTTTACATTTGTGTCAGACTCCAATATAAAAAAAAAAATGGGGATAGGATCACTGATCCAATGTTGAGCTGTGACAGCACAAAGGTGGGTTCCATCATTATCAACTTATAGTCCGGAAAGCAATTGTTTACAATTTACTATGTGAAGATCACTGTGACCTTGACCTTTGACCTAGTGATTCCGAAATAAATAGGGCTCTTTCTTGCACCAATGCCAACCTACCTATGAAGTTTTATGAATGTAGGTGGAACCATTGGCAAATAATCATCTGGAAACCAATTGTTTACGATTTATTATGTTCAAGGTCACTGTGACCTTGGCCTTTGACTTATAGAGTCCAAAATAAATAGGGGTCTTCCACTCACCTAGGCCAATCTACATATGAAGTTTCATGAATGTGGGTCAAACCATTATCAAGTTTTCGTCTGGAAACCAATTATTTATGATTTACTATGTTGAAGGTCACTGTGACCTTGACCTTTCACCTAGCAAGTCCAAAATAAATAGGGTTCTTCCTCTCACTGATGCCAACCCTACCTATGAAGTTTCATGAACCTGGGTCGAAACATAATCAAGTTACCATCCCAAAACCAATTGTTTACGATTTACTATGCTGAACATTCACCTAGCGAGTCCAAAATAAATAGAGTTCTTCCTCTCACTGAAGCCAACCTTACTATAAAGTTTCATGAACATGGGTCGAACCATTATCAAGTTATCACCTGGAAACCAATTGTTTTGATTTACTATGTTCAGGGTCACTGTGACCTGAACCTCCGACCAAGTGAGTCCAAAATAAATAGGGTTCTTCCTCTCACGAAGGAAAACCTACACATGAAGTTTCATAAATGTGGGTTGAACCGTAGTCAAGTTATTATCCGGAAACCAATTGTTTACAATTTACTATGTTCAAGGTCACTGTGACCTTGACCTTTGACCAAGCAACTCCAAAATTAATAGGGTTCTTCCTCTCACCGATACCAACCTACCTATGAAGTTTCATGAACATGGGTTGAACCATTATCAAGTTATCATCCGGAAACCAATTGTTTACTGAAGACCGCCCACTCGCCCAACTGCCCGCCCACCATTCATCAAACTATAAGTTGAGTTTGACTTCATCACAACTCGACCAAAAATGGTGAGTCAGTGCAACATGGGGGTTAAAGTATTGGATAAGGTATTGGGTGTTGATGACTTTACATATTATGTATGTTGGATTCCAGTCGTTAATTGTTGGATAGAGAAATCTTGTTCTGATGAATAATTATAAATCAATAACTGGAGTAAGTTTTATTCAGATTCATTAAGCATGATTCGATAATCGGTTTATTTTCTTCATTCCACTCACGGCTCTTGCTTGATAAGTTGACAGTTTTAACTCCTCATAAAGGACTCCCTAAAATCCGTTAGGTAATAATATGTAAGTTTAAGTTCTGTTAAGATTCAACATTTCACCTTGATCATTAAGAAGCTTGATATATGTGACAGTAACAGATTTCATAGAATTTGACCTCTTTGATGGTGCAGGATTAGTGTCGAATAATAACATGTAAATTTTTAGAAATTATTAGAAACCTTTCTTCCAAGGAAATTTTGTGAATCTCCTTCCAAAACAATGATTTTGTTGCTGTTTGACAGGGCGATTCGTGATGTTGTGATGATCAGTTTAAAATTGACCACTCTACGTAAATTCACCGATTATTTTGCATGATTAACCATCTGAAGTATCTGAAAACATAATTCTGCTATTTATTATGTGATCAACCTCTCTGAAATGATCTCCACAGAGATTTGCTGATTATTTGTATGATTAACCCTTCTGAAATAATTATGAGGCAGCTGATGTTAAAACAAGAGCTATTGCTGAAGGCAATTATAACCCCACTGCACTGCTACACTGATGAAGCATCAATGAATTAAAAGCAAAGTAAGGACCATAACTAAGTTGAAAAAATGTGGGAAACTCTTTTATAACATGTGCAGGAGCGGCTTGTTCATTAGGATCCCTCATACCAAATTTCATTGACCGGTAAGATATTGCTGTGTATGGAAGGATGCATGGATGGATGTATGGACAGATGCACGGATGGACACATGGATGGATGCATGTAACCCAGGATGCCTTATTCTCTTTGCAAGTGTGTGTGTGTGTGGGGGGGGGGGGGGGGGGGGTGTAATAAGACCAATACAGTCTGTAATAAACAAATATGTTCAAAATTCTCATCGAATGTCAAACTTGTTCGATGGACAAGTTACGGCCAGGTAATTTATGTAGTTTTATCTTTTTATTGTTCAATGTGTGTGATGATTCAAGTCTACTGTAATTGTTTACACTATATGTTGTGCATTCTCATATAAATTCTGTTAATAAATATGGCACTCACACCTGTTTCAATTCTTTGTTATTCTTCTCCAAACTAGTATTGATAAATATTGGGGGGGGGGGGGGGGGGGGACTTACCTGTGCGGGCATTTTCCCGCACCCTTAATAAAACTTGCGGCTTTCTTTTGACAACAATATCACTTTTGAGTGAAAGCAGAGTGATGTTTGCTGATCCTAGACAACTTCTTTGCCACAGTCACCTGGTACAGAGGAACCCTGTTGATCAAATAGCCACATTGCCAGGTAAAATTATTCAATTAACAGGGGTATTCAATTAACAGGTATTTGGTAGCTTTCTTGTATTCCAGAGAAAACTAAGAATTTATTCTATTATACATTGTTTGACAGAGCTCATAGAGCCTGTCTTGGGTGTACTGAGGACAATTTGGTCTACATAGTTCGGCTGCCAGTGCACTGAGCCTCAAAGCAGCATCCAAATTGTTTTTTCTTGATAGAATATAGAGTAACATCCCCTGATTACAAAAATGTTTACTGGACATCTGAGCCTTGAGCAATCTGAAATATCCATGTATAAGGTGACATCGTAATTTTGCAGACTGCAATGTTTGATTGCGGCAAAGACAACATTCCAGGCACATACCAGAGGTTGCATCCAAGCCTATATACATTTTTGAGGGATGCTTCAGGTGTTTGGTGATTCTATTCATCAGTACTATTCATAGCTGATGTATCTGCTAAACTTGAATGTTCATTGCAAAACTCCAGAGTGGCATTGCAAGAGCAGAAAAATGTGCATGCCATTTTTGCAGCATTACATTTAGACCTGTTTGTACTACACGGCTTGAGCAAAACATTTTATTAGAGGAACATCGGATAGACGGAACTGTTATGGGCTGGAGTGAATTAGTCTCTTGTTCCTTCTCAAAGCCATATTTGATAGGATCTAAATTTGGAGGTCTTGGTTGAAGGGCATTCTTTAACACACGTGTGAAGGTACGCCCTTTTGATATTTTCCCTTGAAGGCTGCTGTGGTAGGAGGCAGAGAACAAAGTTTAGGAAGTGGCAACAATTCATAAGAGAGAATGCCCTTAACATCAAAGTTGCGAGTGCTTGATAGTAGTTTGATTACTGTGGAGTATATTAAGTTTGTATCATAAATTTTAACATCACCAACCTTGACAGATTTTCTTGATCCGGCCATGGTTTGGACCGGCATTGGAATAGGGTCCTAGAATCTCCCAAGAAGGTTCAGTTCGAACTTGATCATCAGCGCTGAACCTAACTCTAGAACCTTGTTCACGATGATAGACCCACAACTTACCTGTTTACGATATTGACAATAGTTTCCGGGTGCTGTGACAGATCCATGAGATCTAAACACATCTCACGTTTGGAGCAGAGACCTTTGCGGTCAACAGCTTTGAATGCAACTTGCTCTTTTCCCTCCTTTTGTTGAAAATTTGAGATCTTTCTATGTTCTTGTCCTCAGTATCTCTGATATTCTATGAGCTAAGGATCCACAGGTATGCATGACATGTTCACCTGACCTCTCATGAAATGGGATAAAATATTAGGCTCAAAATTCTCCATCTGCCAGAGGTAGTACGGGCCAGACCTTGCGTAATTCATAAAGCCGGATGTGAAAAAATATGGCAACATAACTCGCACAACATGAAGATGAAGGGGCCAATCACCTTCCCATTCAGCATGAACATACGTCATGAGGAAAACCGGCTTCAGAAAAGCAACCACCCATACTTTCATTGTCCAATTTTCATCACTTAAATCTTCCAATAAAGAGGACAGATCTTCCAGGCATTCAAAGTTGTTTTTCTCAAATAATTTATGGAGAAGTTCTTCTGCCAATAAACGCATAGCTCTCATGTTCATTGGAAATTTTTGTCCAACTAGAGATTTTTCTAACACTCCAAACACCAATTGCAGCACATCAGCCAAACCTGATTCAGCCATCAGCTTTCCTATGGCACCCATGCATAATCAGATGCATTCCTCCTAAATGGATAATAAAAGATGGAAAGTCATCCAGGGACGCCTTCAATACTTGCACGGCTATTTTATACAGTTGTTGATCAGCTGTGAACACTGTAAAGATCTGTTCTGCATTCAGCTGTTGAGCCTTTTTCATAGCACTGGCAACAGTTTCAGGATCGGTCGGTGTTATGTCAATCAATGGGAGATATTCGGCTCTAGTATAACATTCAGGGAACATTCCAGACTCAAGAGATATACAAGTGTTATACTCGTTAAATTCTGAAAAATCTTTCCTTTTGCAGAACATCCAATTGGTCTCTGTGGCCCTTTGAGTTGACAGTGCTGAATGATAAAGAATTTGGAGCTATGAGATGCACTTTTTTGTGTGAAAAATAGGAAGATCCGGGCATTTCAGGCCATGATAATGAACAACATCTGATTGATAGTCAACAGTCTCAAGATGTTTCAGACTTTTTAAGTTGTGGGAGCCCACTGTGTTGCAACTGGGCCATGTTATTTGGTGGAGTTAATAAAAAAACACAGCCAGAGAATGGGTATTAAGTTTTCCATTCTGAGATGCAATGTCAGTATCAAAATTATCTACCACTACCTATATTAGCCCACCGTCAGAACTAGATACTGGTGTGAAGTCAATATTGCAAGCTGCCATATTTGCTGCCAATGTCTTGAAACGCAACAATTCATTACAGGAATATGCACTTATTTATTACTGAATAATGTCATTCTGTCTATATGAGTATAAACTTCTAGATTTTTTCTAGTAAATGCCAATTGTATATGAGAATTTTAGCATCTAGACAAACTATGCGAATTGAAATTGGGTACCCCTTTCCTGTGACAAATATCTCAAGATGCTCAATGCTGTCAGAGGTCAAGCAAACTTTTTCCGAATCAAGAGATGCCCCTCTATCAGAAACAGTGGAGAAAAAACTTTGAAATGCGACTTTGAGGTTGGGCAGAAAGTTTGCATTTGGCTGCCAGACTAACAAAGTATAAACAGGAGGAATTTGATCATGTCAAAGTAATTTCTGAACATGTTACTAAGATATTTGATTGTTTGTTTGTTTGTTGGTGGTTAACGTCACATATTTATGCACCATGGCTAATCGTGACACAACATGGAGATGAAGTCAAGTTTTGTCAATCGTTGATCAACATGTTGCCCATTTTAGAGGACTTTCACCACAAGCATTGGTGACTGGGTCCTATTTTACTAGTAAAGCGGAACTGGTTTACCACAAGATATTTGATTAACAGAAGTACAACTACTATATAATCTATATGCAATTTACAGGTCAAATTTGTGCTGAAGGTATGGTAAACGATTTTATGGCTGAAAGTTAAATTCAATTAACAGGATCAATCAATTACGAGATATCGAATTAAGTGGGCTCCATTTATGGTCAATGTATCCTACATTCACTCAAAAGTCACATGTACTCTGCAGCCAAATACTGTATGACTGCCTCAAGAAATTTTTTTCTCTAAAGCCTGATCACAAGGATGAAGTTGTAAGGAAGGAAATTAAAAGTGGGTTAGAGGGAAGAAGCAAGAGAGAAAAATGGGCATTAGTGTTAAAGGATCAGAAATACAGAGGCAAAAAGGAAGTGTCAGCTTGCAAAAGTGTACATATTGCAATGACTAATGGCACACATCCTACGTTAGGATTAAAATTGTGTTGAAAAATGAATAAAGAGCTTCCCTCTAAAAAAAAGACCCAGCAGGTTGTTTAGAAATTTGGGTTGAAAATTGGTGAAATATTCGGTACTCCTGGAGCCATCAGTTGTGTGAAGAAATGGAGTGAAATGACAGTCAGCAAGGACAGTATTTTTTTGGTGCTGACAAATTAGGGCCTTCTGGTTGTATGTCCTTACACACTCATGAACACATTGTCATTATTAACCCTTTACCCAATGCAGACGTTATCAAAATTGATTATTTTAAATATCATTTTTTCAAATTTTTCAAAAAATTTCAATAAAACCATATCATGTGACCCCTCGTTGGAACAAGCTTGACGAGCTCGTTCCAATGAGGGGTCACGTGATATGGTTTTGTTGACATTTTTTGAAAAATAATATTTTTTCTATTGCTGAATTTGCATATTACAAGGGCAGATGCGGCCAATTCGTTGGGTAAAGGGTTAATGAAACCAGAACATTTGTCTGAAAGCAAATATCAAAAGATTCTGCTCGATTGATCTAAAGAAGAAAATCTTCAAAGAATATCCCTCATATTGCACCAAGTTAAAATTTGGGCTCTTTTAAATGGATCCCAAATACGAACTTTGGGACTTCATTTTACCCTTCCCAGGAGGAGCCCATATACTACCTGAGAAAATTTCTTTGAACAAACCTGAATCTTCAGCACATGAGGATGTTACATACCAAATTTCAAAGCATTGTGGCTGGTGGTGCATGAGAAGATTTTGAAAAGAAGCTTGGGTGTCTCAGGCACTTCACCCACCCTATCACTCTTAGCAACTTCTATCGAACAGTTTGGAGGCGTATTCCCAAAGACAATTTCTGTCAAATTTTTTGAGGTTTGATCAGGTTGGCCTGAAGAAGATGACTAATGATATGAAAAGCTAATTGACAATGGACAACAAATGGACGATGGATGCCAAGTGATGGCAATACATGTAGCTCACGCTGACCTTCAGTCAGATGAACTAAAATGCAAATACAGTGACAATAACATGCAAGGCAAACTGACCTACCATTTTTTCAGTTTAATACACACACAAACATAACTGGTAGAATGCTAAATTTTACTTGGTTGCCAAAATTTGTTCATGTCTTTTCCTTGTTAATACAGGCACTCTTCCTTAACCTTTACCTAACGAATCGCCCGCATCCAACCACGCAAATTGAGCAGTTGAAAAAATTACATTTTTCAAAATATTTCAACAAATCCATATCATGTGACCCCTCATTGGAACAAGCTCATTGAGCTCGTTCCAATGAGGGGTCACATGATATGGTTTCGTTGAAATTGTTTGAAAAATTTTAAAAAATTATATTTAAAATAATAAATGTTGATACCGTCTGCGTTGGGTAAAGGGTTAAATTATAACATCACAAATCCATACAGATGAAATACATTCACTTCAAAGATAATGTGAACCCCATCCACAGAATATGAAACCTAAGTTGTAGAACCTGCACTTCGGAATGGAGCCCAGTTATGGGTTTCCAGCACTCAATCAGACAACACACACTATACACAGACCTGTACATTTTTATACTAACCTTTCTGCACAGGACTGTCAATGGTAACTGAAAAAAAAAAGGCAATGCATTAACTTTACACATCCTCATTAGCCTGAAAGACATGCCCTCGCAATAAGTTCACATAACAGGCATTACCAATAATTAAATTGAGGCACCACTTACCTCTTACAGTTTTACTTTGGTGTTAATGTGGCTATGATCATCAAGGTAAGATAACTTAGAAGTCAACATGAAAGAACTGCTAATATGAACATCAAGGGCAGAGAACTGGGAACTGGACTTCCTGTGATAAATCAGTGTGGTGGTAACAATGGCTGATTGAGGATGAATTCATGTGCTCTTATAAAGGTAACTGTTTTAAGAATTACTGGCATTGCAAATATGTTAATGCAAGTTGAGAACTGGTCCAATTAAACAGATGATAAAAAAAACAAAAAAAACTTCCACTCAGGCTTGGATATATTAGTTGTTTTATTACTTTGTCATAACCTGTTCGTCAATTGTAAAATATGTGGACAAAGTACAGGTTATGACAAAGTTATACAACAACTAGTGAAACATTTGATAAACAATTAAATCACCTGCACAGTGTGCGTAAAGCCTTCATTTAACCCCCTGCACACTGATGTCAAAATATTCAGATTTCAAGTTGCCATTTTTCCCATAATGCAACTGAGAATTTAACCAATTCAATCTTGTTTGACAGAGCTCATTGAGCTCTGTAATGAGCTCTGTCAAAGAAGATTGAATTGGTTAAATTTCTAGTTGCATTATGGGGAAAATTTGCACCCTGAACTTTAATATTTTGACATCAGTGTGCAGGGGATTAAAGAATTAGAATTAGAAAAGCACACCATTGTAAAGTCAGAGCTTCAGAACAGATATCTGAAAATGGTGATCTCGTATTTTGTAAGCGAGAAGGAAAAGAATGATGGCTTGGACACGGCAAAATTTTTTCTGGGTGGCAAAGATGTGTTTGTCCATATCATGGGGGTGTATTCATTCGTGTGTTGCCAAATAGACTTTGTAAACCACAAAACACTATTATTGACAAAAATATTGACACAGAAGATGAAAACAAATGTGCTGACAACTGTACTCTTTGTTCAAACGAAACTTAAATAAATGAATGGTAGATATCATCTGTTGCCATATTGATGATTTTTTACATTCTGATGATGAAAAATTTGATAAAACAATATGCAGACTGATAAAAAGATTTGTGGACAGTAAAGTTGATGAAAATTAAAATTTTTTTAGTAAATTTTGTTTCTTAACATACCTACCACAATTGTTTACAATTGGCTGTAACATAAGTGCAAACCCTACTTCGGAACTAACTTAAGCTTTAAGAAACTTTTCCAAACAAGTTGGAAAAGTAATAGAGTGCAAAAGCACGAAAAAGATCGAAAAAGGGTTGAGCAAGACCGGCACTCGAAATTACAGGTACTCTCTCTGCACACCTCCTGCATGCGCAACAACCTTGACATCAATTCCGTATTTCTGCCAACGAGAAGTTTGTGATTTCGCGGGGAGGCATCGATATCAAAGATATCCCCAAGGAGGGTGGGCCTCCGGTAAACAATTGTGGTAGGTATGGTAAGAAACAAAATTTACTAAAAAATTTTAATTTCTTTTCAACCTACTCACAATTGTTTACAATTGGCTGAATAAACAATAGGAGGAGGTGAATCACATAACCAATACCAACAAGAACAGCAGAAAAAAAGCAAGGGGGGCAGAGAACAATAGCGAAACCAGTAATGAAGATAGAGAGAAGGCACCTGAAAGAACAAGGCTGAGTGAAAAACAAACCCGATAAAAACAAATTTAATGAGGGTGCACAACAGCCTGAGCAGCAACGAGAGGACCTAAAGAATAAAGGTCCTCAGATTGCTGCTGTAGGTGGCAGAGATAAAATGGGAAGGTAGAAGCATTTCTCCAGTAAGCCACATTCATGACATTCCGGAGCAAAACAGAATTGGCGAACACCCAGGATGTAGAAATGGCACGAACCTCATGAGCATTAAACCGGTTCGAAACAAGATACGAAGCAGAAAAGCAGGAATATGCCAGCTTGATTCCAAGACAGATCCACCTGGAAATAGAATGGGAAGAGATAGACTGCCTCTTAGGAATGAGAGACAGAAAGAATCTCTTCCGACCCCTCCTAATGAACTGAGTGCAATTGAGGTAAGTCTTGATCGCACAAACAGGACAAAGAAGAGGCCTCCGGCCATCGACAACAGGGAGAGCCCAAATGCAGATGGGAGGAGGTACCAAATCAGGAAGTTGATTCTTAGCCAGAAAAGAGCAATCAGTAGTGAAGGTGACACTGTTAGCCTCATTTCTGAAGAAAGCAGAATCAACAGATAGTGCATGAAGCTCACTGACACGTCGAGCGGAAGCAAACGCTAGAAGGAAAACCGTCTTATAGATGAGAAAATGCATATCGGTCTCAGATAAAGGCTTGAATGGCGCCCCCGCCAAACAGAGAAACACCCATGCCAAGTTCCACTTGGGTGTAAAAGGCAAAACTTGAGGCCTCTTCAAAGAAAAGTGCCGAATGAGTTTGGAAAGAAAAAGATTATGACCGATGTACCGCTTTCCCACATAAGAGAAAGTATCAGACAGCACAGACACATAGCCCTTAATCGTAATAGGCTGGAGGCCTCCTGCACCAGAAGATCCCAAAGGAAGGAGATCCGACTTCTCGCGATAGACTCTGAAACCCAGCGACGCTAGTAGGCAAAGAAACTGCCGGATATCTGACTTCAGAACAGCAGCATCGTGGTGCCATTGGAGGATGTCATCCAGGTAGGCTGACAAAGTCACAGCCGACTGAGTACGGTGAAAAGCAAGCACATGTGACATCAGTCAGGTGAAGGCCCAAGGAGCCAGGTTCAATCTGAATGGGAGAGCTCTGAATTGATAGACTCGATCCCAAAACAAGAACCGAAGGTATTTCCGTGACGGCCAGATGAATGGGTACATGGAGGTAGGCATCCTTCAGGTCGATACTGGCAGCAAAGTTGCCCTGATGAACTGAACGGCGAACCGACCGGAAAGTCTCCATACTAAAACGAGGTGCTATAATGTACTCGTTCAGGATACTCAGATTGATGACAGGACAAAATTGGCCATTTTTTTTCGGCACCAAGAAAAGTCTCAAGTAAAACCCTGGTGAAAGGGTGTTCCTGACCACCTCGATCGCCCCTTTGGAGAGAAGATTGTCGATCTCCTGCACCAGAAGATCCCGACATAGAGAATCGAAAGGGACCCGAGTCGGAAGGGGCACCCGAGATAAACTGGGGTGCCGATGGAAGGACAGTCGCAGACCTGATTCGATGACGTCGAGGACCCAAGTGTCTGACGTTATCTCTGTCCAACGGTCGTAAAACAGCGACAGCCTTCCCCTGACTGGAGGTGAATCGAGGTGAGGACCTTCACTTACGGCCTCAATGAGGACCAGAAAGCACCCCCCTCGGGAAGCGACAGAGTTCTGAGACTTTCCTGCCTGAGGCTGCCAGCGAGCCTGGCCGCATCGGCGCTTCTTCTGAGCAGAAGGAGCCAAAGGCGTAGCCTACGTCGCCGACGCTGTTTAGAAGGAAAGGATGGAGAAGAATCCAACATCGCATCCCGGCATGCCAGCTCCAAATTAGCCGTGTTACAGGTGTGAGCGTGTGTCAAGTTCATAAGAGCCTGTGACAAAGCACGAAAAGGCGCCTGAGCATCATCAAACTCCCCTGGTGGAAAATATTCAAAGGGCAGCGACGACATGGTCCATGAGAGATAACATACCCAGCATCTCTCTGGACAGGCCGACCATAGATTCAACTACCGACACTGGGAGAACTGCCAACTTAGGCTTAGTCAACCCGAGGGAAGAGGAATCCTCATCCACAGTAGTCCTCCCTTGGAAGACTGGTGGACAGACGGAATCGTAAACACGAAATCGCGATGGAGGCAGAAAAGCACCAGCTCTAGAAAAGAAAGAAACCTTGAGGGCCTTAGAACGTATTTTGGCATCCAAGCCCTGGAAGGACTCAACAACCTGAGCCGATTGCAGAGGACGCAAAGCCCTAGAGTTAGAAGGCTCAACAGGGTTACGGGGCTCCACAGAGGACTGCAGCCGGACGGTCACAGATGGCTGGTCTGAAGGTTGAATGTCCGGCAATAAGCCAAAGACAAAATCCAAAGCCTGCCCCAAGACTGACGAGGGGGGAGGGGGGCATCACCTTCAAGAAAATCGTCATCCTCATTTGCAGAAGAGACTTGGCCCAACTCAGGCTGACCAGCAGAAACCTCCTGTGAATACTGTGCAGTATGCAAAGGGCCAGGCGAGACATCTCGGCGACTGACCAAAGGAGGTTGTGCCTCAGGAGGCACAGGGAAGCCAACTTGAGGGTTGCTAGAGGCATGGCACAGGTCACCCTGAGAATCCGTCGCAGCAGCATCGCCCGACGGAGTGTCTTCCCAATGGACCCTTCTGGTAGAACCCAAATCCTCAGAAGGGACCGACGACAAACGTCGATCGGCAGACAGAATAGGGAGACAGTGAGAAGACACCGGGGATAGTCCCGATTGTGATGCCCAGGGGCAATCACTGACCTCTGCGGAACAGAAGGCCCTGCCTGCAAATCCTCTAAAGAGACCGACAGCATACGTTGATCTGTAGCTGGACCTGGGACACGATGAGAAGACACCAGAGGATTGTCCCAAGAATGACAGGAACCTGCCATTGGCCTCTGCGGGGCAGAAGGCCCCAACTGCCCATCCTCTGAGACCGACGGCAAGCATCGATCGACAGCCAGACTCGGAACACAGTGAGGAATCACCGGAGGAAGGTTCCAAGAGTGACAGCTAACCGGGGCTGTCACTGACCTCTGCCGAACAGCAGGCCCTGGAGGCAATGTCCCAGCCCCATCCTGCTAGTCGGCACACTAGCAGGGGAAGGAGGAACAATAAACGATTTGCTTGAGTGGTGAGGAATCGCTGCCGAAGCGACCGAACGGCTCAACTGACTAGGAGCAAACCTAGCCAGACAGCAAACCCACACATCTTCGCCGTGAAGCCAGGGGAGGCTGAGAGCTCATAGACACTCAAGCAGATACAGTCTCGAACCCCGAGACTGTATACCATCCCACAAGAGATGGAAGAGCCAACATCATACAAAAATTTATAGTAATTTATATATTTTTTATACTTACCAATGACCCAGACTTTGCTGGTGCTAACTCCAAAATATCTAGGGCCAAACGCAAAGTTTACCCCCCAATCCCCAAAATTTGCATCTAAAACCGAAAATTTCAAGTCCTATATGGTCCTCCATACTTTTACTCCACTGCGCATGCGCAGTGTCAAGGAGATCTCGAAACTGCCGCCAAAAGTCATTCTTACAACCAGTGCCTGGTAAGCGTTATGTATGCAGCGGGGAGGCAAGAGTTCCCAACTCCTGGGAGGGCCATCCCCGTCTGGGTCATTGTTAAGAATAAAATATATATATAAATTACTATAAATTTTTTAAGATTTTTATACTGTACCAATGACCCAGACTTAGCTGAATAGTAAAAAGGTTGGAGGGCCTAGGACATAAGGAAAATCCAAAAGACTCAATTACCAAAAACAAACCTATCCCCTCAATGAGAAAAGGAGAGATAGGCTAAATGTATCTTTCTTATTTGTATCAAAAAATAAAGACACAACACCAATCTGTAATTGAGCACAATAACATCTAGTATAACCCTTTATACTAATATTTTTTAAAGAAAAGCCAATAAATACGGGAGTCTAGCGAAATGAGACTCTATATACTCATTTAAAAGTGTTAGAAGAATGTATATTAACGCCCAATTAATCACGTGATATATACAGATACTTCACACCAATCAACACTTAAAAAATATTACACAGATGAGTAAACATAAGCTTTACCCTTTAAAATCATCTCGGAACCGACTCGGAATAACTGACTCCAAGGGAGGTATTCCCTTGCTTTATACTATAAAGCAGGTGACCCAAGGGAACACCCCCCCCCCCCCCCCCCACTTCCCCTTGGCCTGGATCAAATACTCCAGAGCAAAGAGGGTAGAAGGACAAAGTCACTGCCGGAACCGAAAGCCTATACACATATAGTTGCCACTGTTTAGTAGACAACATTCTGAGTAATAGATCTGCAGAAAGGACTCAATATTTTCAGATACAAAATCGTGAAAATGGAGGGCTAAGACCAATATGTAGCCCTCATTAGATCTGTAATATCAACATTATTAGTTTAAGCCTATGATGTAGAAGAACTCTTACTTCATGAGCTTAAAACCAACGCACAGACTGCTGAATGAAGATATAATCATTAGCAGAACTGATAGTAGATTGAATCCCTCTGACCATAGAATGGACCGCAATGTGGAGGAAGCTTCCACGGCATGTCCCACAACAGATGTCTGAGTAAATTAATCCTCAGTCTTTGTGGATATAGAGGAGCTACCAACAGAATTTGCATTGGAATAATTACATTGAGCAATATCTGCTAAATCAACGGCATTGGAAGATACGTATATCTTATTATTCCATTTCACAAGATCGATAGAGCGTTTACTGCAAACGCTCGAAAATCCAAACATTGTGACATCTACATCTGCAAATGATTGTTGAGATGCGTTGCGAAAAAGTCGATCATTGGCTGCTCTCCTTGGTAGCAATCTGATTGAATACTGGTTTGTTGAAAGTCCATTTTGGTGGTAACAAACGGCCCCTCCATGAAGGGAGTCCGCTAATACATTCAGACGACCCGGAATATGACGGACGAATAGAAGAACTTGATGTTCTAGTACCAACCGAAAGATTCCTTCTGTTAACATGAATAACAGGATGGAATGAGAGCCTCCATAATTCCGAAAATACACTAATACCGTCGAGTTGTTGGACAGAATTAGCATATGAGCATTCTGAATTACGTTCATCAATAATGTAGCGCAAGCCAAAATGACATCATTCTTGATGTTTGTGTGCTTGATAAGGAACTATGGAAACAAAAGACCCTGGCACTTCAAATCCGTTGGGTTTAATGAAACTACCCAAAGTGTTTGACTGACATCCGTCAAAACTGTAAAACTCGGATCCGGCAAGTGCAGTGGAACTACTTGAGTTAAGCACCGAAAACTTGCCCAAGTCTGAATCTCTTATTCACTTGATTTGACAAGAAGATGTCCGTATCAAGCAAAATAATCTTACCCTCCAATTCTGAATTAAAAGAAATTTGGAGAGGACAAAAGCGTAACCGCTCCATTGGAATTAAATCACAGCAGTTCTGCACAACGTATCAGTCACATGAGATCTCTCACTGAGACCTTGTCTGAGCGAAGACAATAGCCAGTATAACAACTGATTAATTTTGCTCTGGTTAATGGCAGACGAATGAGAATGTTATGCGTCTCGAAGCTCATCCCAAAGTGGGTAAATGACTTGGACGAAACCAGATCCAACTTCTCCTCGTTTACGTATGAAACCGAGACATCGGATCAATAGGAGCAGAATCTGCACATCATTCTGCGCTCTGGTTAACGGCAGACAAACAAGAATGTTATGCATCTCAAAGCTCATCCCCTGGTGGGTAAATGACTTGGATGAAACCAGATCCGACTTCTCCTCGTTTACTTATGAAACCGAGCCGTCGGATCAATAGAAGCAGAATCTGCACATCGTTCTGAAGCGTTAACTCATTGCCACCCCACTGAAAAATGTCGTCCAGGTAGGCCGACGTTACCGCAGACGAATGAGCTCGGAAATGAGTCATTACCGAGTTCGTTATTCGAGTGAAAGCCCAGGAACTAGATTCAGACCGAAACACATTGGTCAGTGCTGAAACACAATTCCTATGATAAAGAAGCAAAGATACTTTCTGAACGCCTGATGTACCATGACGTGAAAGTATGCAACTAGAAATCTATGCATGTAGCATAGTTGTACACCCGAATACTCGCCCTGACCGATCAGATGGACTCCATATAGAAACTTGGAGTCACGATCAGCTTGTTATCCAGCTCGGAATATGAGTGGAGGGAACGAGTCGTCTGGTTTGGAACCAGAAAAGGATGGTTGTAGAAGCCTGGAAATTCCTGGATTTCTACGATCTCTTTCGCGATCATTCCAGAAGAGACTGGACTTCTGATGGAAGCGAGCGTCTATTCTACTGACTGACAGAAGCTGAGTCCAATTTGGACTCCGAGTTAACAGAGGATTTCGTTTGAGGAACAATTAATCCTTCCGAAATAACCCCTTGAATCCAAGGGACGTCCGTAATCTAATCCCAAATCACTGAGAAACTCGACAGTCTTCTGCTCACTCGTACATGATAGAGGTTAAAACCATTACCTCCTGGTCCTGCGAAGCTTGTGGAAGTAGAAGCCATGTCCTCCACAGCCTGCACCTCGCCTCATCGACCTAGGGCGTCTGACTGGATGTCTCGGTCAGAATTACGGCCCCTATCTGAGTCGCTACCCTGACAGTCTCTAGAATAAGACCTAGAGGATGCATAGGAACCTCTATAGGAACTTCCCTTGGACGTATACGTCCCAGAAGTGCCTGTCCTACTCTTCTCTGCTGAATACGACTATATGGAAGCGAATTTAATAGCAGAGAGTCTAAAGCTTTCTTAGTTAACTGATCATAAACTGCGGAAAGCTTGCTGTCGAAGAAAACTTTCCAGAGACAGGAGCGACTCTGAGAGAATTTTTCACCTTAGTATCTACACGCGTGGATGTAGCCAGGGCCGTGTCACGTCTAACCAACTCCATATTGCCACTAAAGGACGGAGTTTTACGTGAGGTCCCTGAAAGAACTCTTAAGGAGGTTGTACATCCTAGAATTCTTTTTCCTTGAGACGTAATGATAACGTTCTGGTAAGGTGATCTGCGTACGATTATGCGTCTAAGCTGTCCATGCTAGACGATATTTTCATTTCCAACATCGTGGTTGGAATTGACATAGACAACAGTAAAACAATACTAGTTCCTGAACTGGTCGTCTGGATGCAGAGAACTCTCAGAATGCTCTGTCCTGCCGTTTCAAAATATTCAATGAAATGATGAAAGGCAGATGCAGAGCATATTGCCGATAAGAAACCTGACCTGCCTATTTAGGTAGCAAGTTATATAAATATAGCATCATTCAACAGATCAAATGTCCGTGAAACATATCTGGACTATGTCGGAACTGAGGGATAATGTCCCTAAACCGATTAAGAATTCTATATCCAGTGGCGCTATCCGTTTCTTATCCGGCAACGCAGCATTTTGGTCCGGAGGAACAATGTCCGATGATAATGCTGGATGCACTCTTCGACAATTATGTTGTTCCGAAAAGGGAAAATACAACTTATCCGTATCCTTTTCACCATCCTGTCGGACCACTTGAAATTCTTGGTCATCCGTGCCTGAACCTGCAGCGGAACGTACCAACCCAGCTTCGTCGGATAATTCCTGATCTGACAGAGTTACTGTCAGTTGCTGGGACGCTGCGATAATTTGTGCTATCTGCGATAGCATATCCGCAACAGAGGCCTGTGGAGCTGCGGTCTTATAGGATTTTGCCGCTGGAAGCTCCTTGGACGTTCACTCCTGCATACCCCTAATATGCGAACATCTGGAGAATGAAGACCTCGTATCCTTGGCTACCGGATGGCGTGACCTGGTCGCCGTAGAATCCCTGATCGGCGATGTTGGTTGAATATCACAGGTCACATAGCCAAGGTGCGGTCGCGTGTGCTGCCGTGAGGATGAGGAAGCCGAAAGAGCAGTCTCTCTGGACTGTCTATGTAATGGAGCGTCCTGAGCGGTAGACGTTAGTGTTGTGCGGTTTTATTTTTCTTGTTTCAGTTCGGTTTCGGTTCGGTTTTTTAAAAAAAACTTGGTTTATAGGTCGGTTTTCGGTTTTTTACAGTGAGACATCTGCAGTTTCCAACAAAAACTATGTAGTGTCGATATAATGCCCATACTGTCATATTTTCAATGATGATTTAATTGGCATTGCCTAGCATTTGTGCAGGCATTATCAAAACAAAATAATATAAAAGAAAATAAAATGTAACAGTGTTCATAGAATATCACCACTCACCAATTCTAGGCACATGCCCCCCCCCCCCCTCCACCCCCACCCCCCACCTCTGGTCTTTAAGATCAGGCATAGAGAGTCTATGATGAATTGACATTAACACATGGGTGTGAAAAGATCTAATTCACAATTTCCCAAGGCTCTGTTCAGTGCTCACTCCTGGGTGGGGCTCTGGGCAGCCTAACAAAATGACCCTACCAGGCATTGCAAATAATAACAAGCGCTGCCAAGTGGGTCACCTAGACACCCATCCTAACATATTTGACAATGAACTGATGTATGGACTCTTTTCAATATCCCCCCTCCCCCCCCCCCCCCCCCCCACACACACACACAGTGGTGACTAGTGCCACCACCCGCCCTAGTAAAATAATCAGCAATCATTTCATGTCAGCCTGGAATGGGATAGTCATATTGTTTGTAGCTGGGTGGGCTTCAAAACGAACCACTTTACCAAATACCTATTGTCTCCATCCCCCTCCCCCCCCCCCCCCCCCCCCCCCCACACAGACACACCTCGTGCACGCAATGGTTTTAGCTCAACGGAATTGATTTCACAAATTCACTGGTGTACTGTTATATATTGTAACTTTTTTGCGTTTGCCTCTTCCCATTCCAATTTCTATTTCTACCGCTGATTTGTTCCTTTGGTTGGCCCCCTTAAAGTAAGTTGTGTGGGAATGCAACCGTGGCACATTGACAGCAATATTACGGAACGCAGCTTTTTCCCGTGGATATGGACGATTTGGTCTTGGGACATTTTGGCCTCGGGACATTTCGGTTCAAGACGTTTTGGCCTTCATATATTGAACTAAATAGAATAAGAACTTGCGGTTTCATGTTTTTAGTGGGCCGAAGCATTCAGGACAAATCGTCTTGGGTCGTTACATCCCAAGACTGAATTGCAGTAAAACCTCTTCCCGGATAAGCACATCAAGGGAGGCAACAGACTACATCCGAAACACGTGGTGGGGCAACCTGTGACAAATGTTATTTTCGAATACGACAATGAAATGCCAAGACCTTTTTCTGATATGATATTATTCCCTGTCCAACAGATTATAGATAAGTAATTTTAATTAAACTGACTGACTATGTCAGACAAACCTGTTCAAAAACGAAGCCAATTGCGCAAGGTATTTCCTGTAATCAGTGAAATTTAGGCGTGTTGGCTGTCTGTTTTGTCATTCTCACAGAAAACACAACCCATTTTTACGTCAACGATGTGTGATTGACAACTTGTCATACATCATTCTCGAGTGATCTGGACATGCTGCAGTGACCCTTTACACCCAGAATGTGGCGTGCATTGACGACACTGTTATTTCCTGACAAAGCTTGACATTTCAGACATTGTTAGTGCAAACTGAATAAAGAAAACATCTCTTCCCGACATTTTAGGAAAAAACCGAAACCGTACTCATTTACCAGTTACACAGTTTTGGTTTCGGTTTTCAAGCAAAACCAAAACCGACTTATAAAACCGGTTAACCGTACAACACTAGTAGACGTATACTCCGATTGAGGAACGTTTTGTACAACAAGATCTGAGCCCAGATGTTATAATACGAGAGAGGGACCTCTCTCGCTCACAGCCCGGATGGACCTGGACGAGCTAGGAACCAGACTAATAGGCTTCCTCCGTACCATCCTCGTATCCCTCGTCACTGGGTGTGCACATTATATTTTATAGTGCTCGCAACACCCAAATCTCCTTCCTGGACCGCAACGGACGAACCCGGGTGCTGAGCCATTCGGTGAATGGTCGCGACACCGGGTGAGCTAGCAGACGCCAATGCCATCGATAGTACTAGGGAACTCCAGGCAATTGACGTATCTACATGAGCACTTTTGAAGCTAACGCTTCATTTGACTGTGACAACGGAAGCACACTTTACAAAGACATCATGGTAACATCACCTTGTTTATGTTACTCAATGAGACCTGTGGAGCCACGGTCCTACGTGAATCATTCGCTGGAAGCTCCCGGGATGTTCATTCCTGCATTTATATAATATGCGAACGTCTTCACTGGAAAGGTCTCGTATCCTTGGCTATCAGATGGAGTGACCTGGTCAACGTGAATTCCTTGGTCGGCGAAGAAGAGCACCATGGACGTTCAATCCTGCATTTATATAATATGCAAACATCTCCTGGAAATCTGTGGTCACATAGCCAAGGTGTGATCGTGTGTGTTGACGAGGATGAGGAAGCCAATATAACAGCCGCGTCGGACTGTCATGCGACGGAGCTTCCCGAACAGGAGGAGTGGACATAAGCTCCGGCTAAACGAACAACATGCAACAACATCGCAGCACAGATGTTGACGCAAGAGAGAGGGGACCTCTCTCGCTCACGGTCCGGGGGACCAGGACGAGCTAGCTATCAAACTGACAGGCTTCCTCCGTACTATCCTCGGATCCGTCGTTGCTGGGTGTGCACATCTGAAGTTTTATAGTGCTCGCATCACCCAATCTGCTTCCCTGGACCGCAACGGACTAACCCGGGTACTGTACCATTCTTATTTCCTGGTGAATGGACGCGACACCGGGCGGACTAGCAGGCGACAATGCCGTCGATAGAACTAGCTAACTCCCAGCAATTGTTGTAATACCTTGAGCACTTAATATTGCAACGATGGAGACACAGTTATTGAAGACATCACAGAAACATCACTCTGAGTTCTGAAAAAGAAACTGATAATATATAGTGGCCGTACAGAGAGAGGACCGTAATGGACCTCTCACCGCAACAAAATACCATGACACACGTCTCCAACGTTGCCATATCAATCAACACACAGAGCAAGAATTAATGCGACTACACTGACTATAAGAAACACAATGAACTCGTGAATTAGAGGAAGATATCCTCGAATTATGATTGAAGAATATTTTTTTAACCAGAAAAAAATATACACAGTCATATTATTCGCACTAACTCTTGAAATGAATATACATAATATATTATAATTCATCATAACATTTCAAAAGAAAATAATTTTCAAAAAAAAAAAAAAAATTTTTGAAAAAATTTTCAGAAGAGCCCAAGTTCCCAATGGGAACCCTGAGCCCAAAAAAGCCTAAGCGTGAACAAAAATTTTAAATCATTTTGAAAAAACTAATGTAACACTAACGGACAATATTAATGTATCTTGCTATGAACTAAATTAAGCAGTAGACAAGTAATCATTGTCAGAAGTAACAGATCTCAACATAAGCAAAAGGGTCAACGACCCGGAAACATGACTCCAGGCACTAAAACAAACATGGCCCGAAATCAGTTACCAATTTAAACACTATCTGATGCAAAACAGAGGCTTCCAGAGAAGAAACTGTAGAACATCAGATGATAGATGCAGACCAAAACGCCTAAACACCCCTAGGGTGAGGACGTAAACATGGGGAAAAAACAGAAAATAATTCTGTTTCCAAGCCAAAACTCCCCAAAATTTTTATAATAAACATTACAAAAAATAAGCCAAAAGCATGGGAGAATAGCTAGGGGGGGAATAAAGGAAATGGAGAGAGGAAACACTGATTAAACAATGGAACATTCATAGCAAGAATGACCACAATAAGGTCATGCCACGAAAATAGGTAACATGAATAATTTCGTAAAATAATTATAAGTTACAGCCCTGAACATTTGTTTCCACTGTTTTTTCCTCTCCACATTCTATTTCCACCATTTCTCTCATAATTATGCGTCTGGCATCCTTAAAACTGAGATTTACAAGCACAAATATCAGTCAGATGTAACTGAATTGAGGGCCAAACAAAGAATGACTTTTGGCGGCAGTTTCGAGACCTCCTTGACACTGCGCATGCGCAGTGGAGTAAAAGTATGGAGGACCATATAGGACATGTAATTTTCGGTTTTAGATGCAAATTTTGGGGATTGGGGAGTAAAATTTGCGTTTGGCCCTAGATATTTTGAAGTTAGCACCAGCTAAGTCTGGGTCTTTGGTACAGTATAAAAACACAGATGCCTCAAGAGTGACATCAGAAGACAAAGAGACCACAGTCTCCACTTCAGGTATCACCAAACTAGCACCGTCAACAGTTGCAGAGGAACTCGCCACAGAAAAAGACAGATAAGAATCCTGTGTGACAAGAGTCACCACGTGCACTCACAGAAATGAATGATATGGCACAGCTACCCTTACCCCAAGAACAAGGGGTTCTAGCTCTAGACAGAACCACCTTGTTTACAGATGCCCAGAATTTTGAGGACCAAACCCCACAAATACCACATGATTGGGCCTGTGTACAATTGTTGCAAGTGACACATGTGGAATGAGAGTCGTCCACATGTTTCACCTGCAAGCACGAGGAACAAAGAATAGTCTTAGGCATAATAATATGATAAATGAAATCAAGCTTCCTGCCAACGGAAAACAGAACAACAATGGCTGTGTTCACACACGGGGGGAAAAACAAGACTATTTTAAAAAGCAAGCAAAAATTATCAAAAATATCATCAAATAGTGAATAATTTAGAGGTTTGAAAAGGATACAATCCACTTGCACATAATTTGAGAAGATAGCACATACAAATAAGTTGTTCACGAAGATAACAGCTAAATAATTGCACGAGTCACAAAATTTCTGATCAGTACAATGGCGGAAATAAAAGGAATTGACGTCACGGTTGTTGCGCATGCGCTCGGTAAACGCAAGAGGTGTGCAGAGAGAGTACCTGTAATTTCGGGTGCCGGTCTCGCTCGACCCTTTTTTGATCTTTTTCGTGCTTTTGCACTCTTATTACTTTTCCAACTTGTTTATGTTACAGCCAATTGTAAACAATTGTGAGTAGGTTGAAAAGAAACTAGAGGCTCTAAAGAGCCTGTAATCGCTCACCTGGAACTACATATAATGAAAGTGTCAATGACACTGTAGCTCAACTTGACAAACTTGAACTTGGTAAGTTATAAATGAAATGGCAAAATTGAAGATCATTGGTACCAATGTCATTTTTTTTGCCAGTGGCAACATTTTTTGACAGAAACCGAAGAAAATCGATAGCTCCCATCTAGAGGCCTCCCCAAACAAGCATGCCAGGTTTCAAAGCAATCCGATCATAAATGTGCCCTGTAGGGTGTACAAAAGGGAAATATTGTGGTCTGACTAGACTAAATTCTAAGAACGTTGGCCGTGGCAACATTTTTTGACCGAAATGGAAGAAAATCGATAGCTCCCATCTAGAGGTCACCCTAAATAAGCATACCAGGTTTCAGAGCAATCTAATCATAAATGTGCCCTGTAGGGTGAGCCAAAGGGAAATATTGTGGTCTGACCAAACTAAGTTCTAAGAATGTTGGCGGCGGCAACATTTTTTGATGGAAATTGAAGAAAATCAATAGCTCCCATCTAGAGGTCTCCCCAAACAAGCATACCACGTTTCAAAGCAATCTGATAATAAATGGGCCCTGTAGGGTGTGCCAAAGGGAAATATTGAGGTTTGACTAAACTAAGTTCTATGAACGTTGGCCGTGGCTACATTTTTTGACGGAAATTGAAGAAAATCGATAGCTCCCATCTAGAGGTCACCCTAAATAAGCATACCAGGTTTCAAAGCAATCAAATCATAAATGTGCCCTGTAGGGTGTGCCAAAGGGAAATATTGTGGTTTGACTAAACTAAGTTCTAAGAACGTTGGCCGCGGCAACATTTTTTGACGGAAATTGAAGAAAATCGATAGCTCCCATCTAGAGGTCACCCCAAACAAGCATGCCAGGTTTCAAAGCAATCCGATCATAAATGTCCCCTGTAGGGTGTGCCAAAGGGAAATATTGAGTCTTCTGACTAAACTAACTTCTAAGAACGTTGGCCGCGGCAACATTTTTTGACAGAAATTGACGAAAATCGATAGCTCCCATCTAGAGGTCTCCCCAAACAAGCATACCAGGTTTCAAAGCAATCTGATCATAAATGTGCCCTGTAGGGTGTGCCAAAGGGAAATATTGAGGTCTGACTAAACTAAGTTCTACAAACGTTGCCCGTGGCAACATTTTTTGCCGGAAATTGAAGAAAATCGATAGCTCCCATCTAGAGGTCACCCTAAATAAGCATACCAGGTTTCAAAGCAATCAAATCATAAATGTGCCCTGTAGGGTGTGCCAAAGCGTTGGCCGCGGCAACATTTTTTGATGGAAATTGAAGAAAATCGATAGCTCCCATCTAGAGGTCACCCCAAACAAGCATACCAAGTTTCAAAGTAATCTGATCATAAATGCGATCTGTGAGGTGTGCCAAACGAAATTGTGGACGTACGTACTAATGTACTAACATACTAACGTACTAACGTAGTACGTACGTACGTACGCCGACGGACGAGAAGTGATGGCAATAGCTCAGCTTGACTTTGTCAAGTTGAGCTAAAAATGTGATTTCCCATATGCTTTCCATGGTAACTATAAGCTGCAATTGTGGCCATGTTTGCAACATTACATCATCAACATTACATGAGGATCATTGGTAGGTGTCCCAGTCCTCAATTACGTGAAGTTTCAAAACATCTGAATCCATCAAACAGAATCATAGAATGTCTCTGGTTGTCATATTTTCCAACCAATGGGAACAAAAAGAGGATCGTTTGTAGAGAGCCTCCTATAGACAATTCCTGCCAAGTTTTGGTTGCCGATCAACATTAAATGTGGATTGTTGGTAGAGGGTGTAACAGTCATCAACCATGCAAAGTTTAAAAAAATTGGGCCCTGTGGTTTCAGAGAAGAGTTTTCAAAATTGACAAATCAGAATCAAAGAATGCTTCTGGCAGCCATGTTTTTCATCCAACAGGAATAAAATGAGTAACAGTTGTAGAGAACCTCTCATCGACCATGCCTGCAAAGTCTGGTTCACAATTGCTCAGTACTTTCAGAGAAGATGATGAAAATGTGATTTCCTATAGTAATAGGGTTTCTATAGTAACTATAAGCCACAATTGCAGCCATAATTGCAACCCGATGAAGATTAAATGAGGATCTTTGATAGAGGGGGTTACAGTCATCAGTCACATTAAGTTTTAAAACATTTAGCCTTGTAGTTTCAAAGAAGATTTCTTGAATTCAACAAAAAAAATCAGTAAAAGAAGGTCAAATATTTTTAAAATTACAATTTTTTCAGACAGTATTCTCTTTCAAATAGCTTTGGTTACGTACAGGGTTACAGGAAACACATTTTACTCCAATTTTGTCATATCTTAAATGATATAATTTACATGAGACATGATGGGAAAAGAAAATAAACAAAACTTCCATGCTTTCGAAACACCTGCCATCAATCAGTATTTCTGATAAGTAACTTGAGAGAAATACATGTATTAACATAATTACAGCTGCACTTGTTTACAGTACAAGTCAAAATAAGTTGTAGAATAATCCTATAAACTATGTATCTTTCTCTTCCTACACTGATAAGACCAGAAGCTGACATCATTTTCTGGAAAGCTCCCACAGACAGCTTTCTAGAAAATGTCAGATTCTGATCTTGTCAATGCAGGAGCAACAGTTTACTTAGTTTATTGCAGTTATGCTACAACTTATTTTGACTTGTACTGTATATACAATATTTTGGGTTTTTTTCCCAGTTCTCAGTGGAGTAAACTGGAACCAACCCTTACTAGATTCTCAAAAAACAAGTACCGATCTTCGTGCAGACAGTAGAGGCATTGGGTTAAGCATTAGAATATAGTGTCTGGCAGCCACATACTCCCATCCTCTCATAGACCATTCCTGCGAAGTTTGGTTCACGTTGACTCAGTAGTTCCAAAGAAGACGAAAATGTGATTTCCCATAGGGTTTCTGTAGTAACTATAAGCTGCAATTGCAGCCATGATTGCAACCCGATCAACATTGAATGCAGACTGTTGGTAGAGGGTGTCGCAGTCATCAACCATGCAAAGTTTCAAAACATTTGGCCCTGTGGTTTCAGAGGAGAAGATTTTTCAAAATCCACCAATCAGAATCAAAAAATGCTTCTGGGAGCCACGTTTTTCGATGCACAGTAAAAAAAATGAGGAGCATTTGTAGAAGACCTCCCAAAGACTACCCTTGCCAGGTTTGGTTCACATCGGCTCAGTAGTTCCAGAGAAGAAGATGAAAATGTGATTTCCCGTAGGGTTTCTATAGTAACTATAAGCTGCAATTACGGCCATGTTTACAACCCGATCAACATTAAATGAGGATCATTGGTAGAGGGGGTCCCAGTCATCAAACATGCAAAGTTTCAAAACATTTGGCCCTGTGGTTTCAGAAGAGATTTTTTCGAAATCCACCAACCATAATCAAAGAATGCCCCTGGCGGCCATATTTTTCAACCCACTGGAACAAAATGAGGATCGTTTGTAGAGGACCTCCCATAAACTATCCCTGCCAGGTTTGGTTCATGTCAGCTCAGTAGTTCCAGAGAAGAAGATGAAAATATGATTTCTCATAGGGTTTCTACAGTAACTATAAGCCACAATTATGACCATGTTTGTGGCCTAATCAACATTAAATGAGGATCATTGGTAGTGGGGTCCCAGTCATCACTTATGTGAAGTTTCAAAACATTTGGCCTGGCAGTTTCAGAGAAGATTTTTGAAAATCCACCAACCAGAATCAAAGAATGCCCCTGGAAGCCATGTTTTTCATCCAATGGGAACAAAATTAAAGTGTCAATGACACTGTAGCTTAACTTGTGTGCTGTGTTTGATGAAAAGGATAATGTTCAATGTTTATGAAAGGATTATGAAATAAGACAAGAATTGTGATAATTGGGAATATGTTAAATTCTGTTCCCTGTATGCTATGTTTTTAATAAAAAATAATATGAGGTGTACACTGTACTAAAGAGCTGAAGGGTGGGTAAATATGACCTCACATTTAATGTATGTGGCCCTTACAGTTAACGTATGTCAACGAAAGTTACCAAGCTACGGTGAAATTATCTAAAATGAGTCATCCTATCAAGTTACATTGAAATCCCTTCGTAATTATGGCCTGTAGACTGTGCTAAAGGTTTCGGGCATCAGGCCTGGGTAGCCATGACGGTAGACCGATTGCAACTAAAAGCGGACGTCCTCATATCGACATTATACAGAGTCATTCTATTAAGTTACAATGAAATCAATTCACAAATACGACCTGTAGTCTGTACTAAAGTTTTTCGGGTTTTGGGCTCGGGAAGCCATCATGGTTGAATGATTGCGACCAAAAGGGGACGTTGTCATCTGGGCATAATCTGGAGTAATCCTACGAAGTTACAATGAAATCCCTTCATATATATGACCTGTAGTCTGTGCTCAAGGTTTTCGGGCTTCGAGCCTCTGAAGCCGTAACAGGTGACCAATCATGACCAAAAGGGGATGTCATCATCTAGGCGTTATATGGAGTCAACCTAATAAGTTACAATGAAATCCTTCCATAAATACGACCTATAGACTATGCTAAAGGTTTTGGGGTTTTGCGTTTGGGCAGCCATCAAGGCTGAATGAATTCGACCAGAAGGGGACGTTCTCATCTAGACATTATTTGGAGTCATCCTACCAAGCTACAATGAAATCCCTTCATAAATATGACCTGTAGATTGTGCTAAAGGTTTTCGGACTTCGGGCCCTGTAGCCGTCCCAGTTGCCCAATCATGTCCAAAAGGGAATGTTCTCATCTTGACATTATATGAAGTCAACCTACCAAGTTACAATGAAATCCCTTCATAAATATGACCTGAAGACTGTGGTAAAGGTTTTCAGGCTTTGGGCTCGGGAAGCCATCATGGTTGGACTAGATGGTGTCACTTGTGTGCAAAGCACACTATAGTGTATCCCCGCATTTGCATCCTTGACTTTGTATGAATGCTTGATACAAAGATGAAATGTATTATATGACACACTAAAATCATATTGAGTGGCACAGGTGACACAGCTTCGTGCGCACCTACAGACTCCACTGCAACATTTGAGCATGGTTTTAGCGTTTCGAATTACATACATGTACCCTGGGAGCCTTTCGCCGGAAACGGTCTAAGAAAACATGAAAGTGGCAACTGTGGCACAGCCAAGTGGCACCCCAAAAATCCGAAACCTTTGTGCACATCTACAGACCCTACTGCAACATTTGAGCATAGTTTTAGCATTTCAAATGACATACTCTGGGAGCTTTTCGCCGGAAATGATCTAAGAAAACACGAAAGAAAAACGGTGGCACACCCACATGGCATCTGAAAAATCTGAAACCTTTGTATGCATCTACAGACCTTACTGCAACATTTGAGCATGCATTTAGCATTTTGAATTACATACCCTAGGAGACTTTCCCCGGAAACGGTCTAAGAAAACACAAAAGTGGCAATGGTGACACAGCCACGTAGCACGCAAAAAATCCAAAACCTTCCTGCGCATTTACAGACTCTACTGCAACATCTCAGCATGGTTTTAGCATTTCGAATTACATACTCTAGGAGCCTTTCGCCGGAAACGGTCTAAGAAAACACGAAAGTGGCAATGGTGGCACAGCCACATGGCACCTGAAAAATCCGAAATCTTTGTGCACATCTACAGACCCTACTGCAACATTTGAGCATGGTTTTACCATTTCGAAATACATACTGTAGGAGCCTTTCGCCGGAAATGGTCTAAGAGAACATGAAAGAGGCAATGGTGGCACAGCAATGTGGTACCCCAAAAATCAAAAACCTTCGTGTGCATATACAGACCCTACTGCAACATTTGAGCATGGTTTTAGGATTTCAAATTACATACCCTAGGAGCCTTTCGCCGGAAACGGTCTAAGAAAACATGAAAGTGGCAACAGCACAGCCACTAGGCAGCTGAAAAATCTGAAACCTTCGTGCGCATCTACAGACCCCACTGCAACATTTGAGCATGGTTTTACCATTTCGAAATACATACTGTAGGAGCCTTTTGCCGGAAATGGTCTAAGAGAACATGAAACAGGTAACGGTGGCACAGCCACGTGGCACCTGAAAAATCCAAAACCTTCGTGCGCATCTACAGACCCTACTGCAACATTTGAGCATGGTTTTAGGATTTCGAATTACATACCCTAGGAGCCTTTCGCCGGAAAGGGTCTAAGAAAACACGAAAGTGGCAATGGTGGGGCAGCCACATGGCAGCTGAAAAATCTGAAACCTTTGTGCGCATCTACAGACCCCACTGCAACATTTGAGCATGGTTTTAGCGTTTCGAATTACATGCCCTAGGAGCCTTTCGCCGGAAACGGTCTAAGAAAACACAAAATTGGCAACGGTGGCACAGCCACGTGGAACCTGAAAAATCCGAAACCTTCGTGTGCATCTACAGACCACACTGCAACATTTGAGCATGGTTTTAGCGTTTCGAATTACGTACCCTAGGAGACTTTCGTCGGAAATGGTCTAAGAAAACACAAAAGTGGCTACGGTGGCACAGCCACGTGGCACCCGAAAAATCCGAAACCTTCGTGCGCATCTATAGACCCTACTGCAACATCTGAGCATGGATTTAGCATTTCGAATTACATATCCTACGAGCCTTTTGCCGGAAACAGTCTAAGAAAACACAAAAGTGGCTACGGTGGCACAGCCACGTGGCACCCGAAAAATCCGAAACCTTCCTACATATCTACAGATCATTTAGCAACACCCTAGTGTAATTTTAGAACTCCGAATTACATAGGTTGGGACTATTCAGCAAAAAAGTGAAAAAATAACGCATTTTTCAAGTGGCTCCACAGAAGCCACCTGGTGGCACAAAAATTTAAAAGTTGTATTTTTGGGTTGCACAGACCCTATCGAACAACTGTAGAAAGTTACAGCGTTTCGAATTACAAAACCGGACATACGTCCGTACGGACGTACGTCTATATGGACGTACGTCTGTACGGACGTACGGACGGAGATCATGACAATATCCCCGCATTTTTTAAAATGCGGGGATAATGATCGCAACCAAAAGGGAACATTCTCATCTGGGCATCATCTGGAGTGATCCTACAAAGTTACAATGAAATCCCTTCATAAATATGACCTGTAGACTGTGCTCAAGACCTACTTCGGAACTAACTCAAGGTAATAACTTTTCCAAACAAGTTGGAAAAGTGGAAGAGTGCAAAAGCACGAAAAAAAAATTGAAAAAGGGTCGAGCGAGACCAGCGCTCGACATTACAGGTACTCTCTCTGCACACCTCTTGCATTTACCGACTGCATGTGCAACAACTGTGACGTCAATTCCGAATTTCTGCCAATGAGAAGTTTGAGATTCAGCGAGGAGGGAACAATATCAAAAGATATCCCCTTGGAGGGTGGGCCTCTGGTAAACAATTGTGGTAGATATGTTAAGAAACAAAATTTACTAAAAAATTTTCATTTCTTCTCAACCTCCTCACAATTGTTTACAATTGGCTGAATAAACAATAGGAGGAGGCGAATCACATAACCAATACCAACAAGCGCAGCAGAAAGAACTGCAAGGAGGGCAGAGAATGACAAAGAAACCTGTAAAAGAAACAGGTTCGAAACAAGATCCAAAGCAGACAAACTGGAATAAGCCAGTTTGATTGTGAGACATATCCATCAGGAAATAGAATGGGAAGAGACAGACTGCCTCCCAGGAATAAGAGACAGAAAGAATCTCTTCCAGCCCTTCCGAATGAACTGTGTGCGATTAATATAAGTCTTGATCGCACGAACAGGACAAAGAAGAGGCCTCTGGCCATCGACAGCAGGGAGAGCCAGAATGCAGATGCGAGGAGGTACCGAATCAGGAAGTTTGATTCTTGGCCAGAAAAGAGCAATCAGTAGTGAAGGTTACATGGTTAGCCTCATTCCTGAAGAAAGCTGAATCAACAGAAAGCGAATGAAGCTCACTGACACGTCTGGCAGAAGCAAACGCTAGAAGGAAAGCAGTCTTATATGTGAGAAAATGCATATTGGTCTCAGATAAAGGCTTGAACAGCGCCCCCTCCAAACAATGTAAGACCCATGCAAAGTTCCATTTGGGTGAAAGACGCAAAACTCGAGGCCTCTTCAAAGAAAAGTGCCGAATCAGTTTGGAGAGAAAGAGATTGCGACCGATGCACCGCTTTCCCACATAAGAGAACGTATCTGACAGCATAGACCGATAGCCCTTAATAGTAACAGGTTGGAGGCCCTTGGAATCAAAAAGGTATACCAGAAAATTCACAATTTGAGCGATTGACATATTTCGGTAATCCACATGTTGAGCTGTACACCAGCGGCAGAAAACATTCCACTTAGCAGCATAAGTCATGCCAGTGGAATGTCGCCGTGATGCAGAAATGCACTACTTCCTGGGCCGACCCTGGGAAAGATCGTGGCATAGAGGTAGACGAATGGGCCGATCTGCCAACAGAGGCCGAAGCTGATTGATCCACACACTCTGTGGAGACAGGGGGGTGATTAGAATGACCCTGCAACTGCAAGCACGAATCTTCGCCAACCCCTGAGGAAGAATCGGTGCAGGAGGGAAGGTATAGCCGATCCAACCTGTCCAGTCCAGAGACAGAGCATCTACCGCAAAGGCTAGTGTTTACATCCCACGCTAGCAGCAGAAGATCCTGAGATAGCCGATAAATGTGAATCAAATGCATGCCACCTTGATTCCGGATGTAGGCCACCACAATCAAATTGTCCGAAAGAAGCAGGACTGTGTGATTCGACAGGTGAGAGATCCATTGCTGAAAACTCAACAGAAGAGCAAAGAGCTCCTTCTGGTTGATATGAAGGGCCATCTGCTTGCTGTCCCACTCGCCATGAGTAGACAGACCGAGAGGATCCAGCATCGCACCCCAGCCCTGATCGCTGGAATCCACAGTAAGGATGCGATTTGCCAAAGGAACATCCAGCAGGACACCCTAAGTCAATCAGGGAACAGCGGCCCAAGGGTGGAGGTGATAAAGCAAGGACAAAGGAATAGGAAGTTCCAGATCCAGAGGATCCACATTCGGATGCCAATGATTCAACAGGAGGTATTGGAGAGGTCGGACAAACAAGCGACCCAGGAGAATTAGATCTGTCACCGAACTGCAAAGGCCCAGCATCCGAAGGAAAGTCCTGGCTGAGACTGAGGAGGATCGGAGCAGGTTCCGAGTCAAGGCGGAAAGGATCACTGACCGAGCATTGGGAACAGACATCATATTGTGAAAAGTGTCGAAATCCATTCCCAAATGACAAAATTGCTGAGAAGGAAGGAGATCCGACTTCTCGCAATTGACTCTGAAACCCAGCGATGCCAGCAGGCCAAGCAATCGTCGGATATCGGCCTCCAGCATTGTGGTGCCACTGGAGGATGTCGTCCAGGTAGGCCGACAAAGTCACAGCCGACTGAGTGCGATGAAAAGCGAGCACATGTGACATCAGTCGGGTGAAGGTCCAAGGAGCCAGGTTCAAACCGAACGGGAGAGCTTTGAATTGAAAGACATGATCCCGAAACAAGAACCGAAGGTAATTCCGTGACGCCAGGTGAATGGGTACATGGAAATAGGCATCCTTCAGGTTGCTACTGGCTGCAAAATCGCCCAGATGAATCGACAGTCGAACCGACCTGAAAGTCTACATACTGAAATGAAGTGCTATGATGGACTTGTTCAGGATACTCAGATCGATGACAGGACGAAACTGGCCATTTTTCTTCGGCACCAAGAAAAGGCTCGAGTAGAACCCCGGAGAAAGGGTGTTCCCGACCACCTCGACTGCTCTTTTCGAGAGAAGATTGTTGATCACCTGCACCAGAAGGTCCCAACACTGAGGATCAGAAGGGACATGAGTCGGGAGGGGCACCCGAGATAAACAGGGGTGCCAACGGAAGGACAGTCGCAGACCTGATTGGATGACGTCGAGGACCCAAGAGCCTGGTGCTATCTCTGTCCAATGGTCGAAAAACAGCGACAGCGTTCCCCCGACTGGAGGTAAATCGAGGTGAGGACCTTTGACGAGGCCCCTGAGAGGAGAAACCACCCCCTCGGGAAGCAACAGAGTCCTGAGGCTTTCTTCCCTGAGGCTGCCAGCGAGGTTGGCTGCGTCAGCGTTTCTTCTGAGCAGAAGGAGCGGACAGAGCTGAAGGAAAGGCCGACGTGGCCGATGCAGCTGGGTGCTTGGAGGGCCTGGAATGACCACCTCCCACAGCAGCAGGTTGGTCCAGCTCTCATAACAAAAGCTGGTCCTTTGAATGATGAAGAACCTCACCATGGACAGCTCCCACAGAACCATGGAACAGCTGAGGTCCAACCAAAGAGGCAGACCTCAGAACAGCACGCTGTTCAGAAGGAAGGGATGGAGAAGTGTCCAACACTGCATCCCGGTGTGCAAGCTCCAAATTAGCTGTGTTGCAGGCGTGAGTGTGTGTCAGGTTCATTAGAGCCCGAGACAAAACACGCAAAGGCACCTGAGCATCATCAAACTCCCCTGGCGGAAAATAGGCAGCCAGGGTAGCGGCAACGTGGTCCATGAGAGACAACATGCCTAGCATCTCTCGGGACAGGCCCACCATGGATTCAACTACCGACATCGGGAGAACTACCGACTTAGGCTTAGTTAACCAGAGGAAAGAAGAATCCTCGTCTACAGTAGTCAACCCTTGGAAGACTGGTGGACAGATGGATTCGTAGACACGAAACCACGATGGAGGCAGAAAAGAATCAGATCATGCAAAGGAAGAACCCTTCGGGGCCTTCGAACACATTTTGGCATCCAGGCCCTGGAAGGACTCAACAACCTGTGCCAATTGCAGAGGGTGCAAAACCCCAGAGCTAGAAGGCTTGACAGGGTTGCGGCGCTCCACAGAGGACTGCTGCCGGACAGTCACTGATGGCTGGTCTGAAGGCTGAATGTCTGACAATAATGTAAGCCAAAAACAAAATCTAAAGCCTGCCCCAAGACTGACGAGGGGGGGTCCATTGCCTTCAAGCAAATCGTCATCCTCTGTGGCAGAAGAGACGTAGCCCAACTCGAGCTGATCAGCGAAAACCTCCTGTGAATGCTGAACAGCATCCAAAGGGCCAGGTGGGGAATCTCTGCGACTGACCAAAGGAGGTTGCACCTCAGGAGGAAGAGATGCAGAAGCACTATCATGCAAGATACATGTAGGAGCAGCATGAAGAATTTCCTCGGCAACTGCAGATGATGCAGGTGGCAAATCGGAGAGAGCGACCGAGCTGACCTCGGAAAAACTCACAATGAAAACAGTCACCTCAAGGGGGACCACAAGAGACAAAGGAAGGGAGACCACAGTCCCCACTTCGGGCGTCCCAGCACCAGCACCGCCAACAGTTGCAGAGGAACCTGCTAGCAAAAAAGGCTGCCCAACATCATGCGTGACAGAGTCACCGAGGAGGCACGGCTACCATTGCCCCGAGAACGAGGGGTTCTAGCTCTGGTTACAACCATCTTGTGAACGGAAACCCAGAACTTGGAGACCAAACACCACAGGGACGGGCCTGAGAACAATTGTTGCAAGTGACACAAGTACTGTGAACATCATCAACTTGTTTCACCTGCATACAAGAAGGACAAGGGAGTGTTTTCGGCATTGTCCAAAAAGGTAACAGAATAATTTCTTGTGGGAAAAATCCCCCAAAATAATCCTAAGATTCAAGCTTCCCACCGGCGGAAAACCGCTTAACATGGGTTGCGTTTTCACGCGTGGAAAAGGCAAGATAAGAAAAGAAAGCACACGCTAAAATGAGTATAAATATAAAGCAAACAACAATTTTGAGCTTGAGTAAAGGATACAATCCTAGAATGCACATAAAACAATAATCGTAGCGAGTTATTCAAGTAGTTCTCGAACAAACAAGCTGAGCAGCACGAGTCACAAAAATTCCAACCATGCACGATGGCAAAAAAAAGGAATTGACGTCATGGTTGTTGCGCATGCGCTCGGTAAATGCAAGAGGTGTGCAGAGAGAGTACCTGAAATGTCGAGCGCCTGTCTCGCTCGACCCTTTTTCGATTTTTGCACTCTTCCACTTTCCCAACTCGTTTCGAAAAGTTATTAGCTTGAGCTAGTTCTGAAGTAGGGCTTGCACTTACGTTACAGCCAACTGTAAACAATTGTGAGTAGGTTGAGAAGAAATGGCTTTGAATTCTCTAATTTTAAAACAGGCTGCAGCTGGAAATGTGGGAAATATTGCTGAAATAGTCAAACCAGAATACTCAGTCAACATTCATCTGGGGCCAATTACAAACAAATAATTTTTTTTTAAAAATATCTAAATAATTTTAAAAATGAATGTTTTGTTTCACTGTGAACAATACCCAAAGCAGAATCTCCTAAATGGTAAAAATTTGGTACAGTTATGACCAATATGGACAGTGTTTTGAGAATATTTTTAATTCAGACATGTAGATAGAGTGGGTGGGGGTGCAGTGGCGTTGCAGTAACCGGTTCTCATCAGAAGCAATGTCGAGCCCGGTTAATTCTCGGATGGATGACCATCTGAGAGATCGATTCGGACACCCGCGTTGTGTCCTTGGGCAAGGCATTTAACCCCGACTAAGGCGTACTGCACGTCGATGGTGCGCATGTCTTCAGCCAATCTAATCCTGCCTGTGCTGCAGTGTGGAGTTACGATTTTGGGGAGCTGGCAGCTGCTCGTCGTTGCTCAGTGGTTCTCTCCGAGTACTCCGGCTTCCTCCACCCATAAAACTGTTACGGTCATGATTAGCCATTGTGCCTAAGTGTGTGACCTTAAACACCAATAAATAAATAGATAGTATGAGTAGAGGGAATATTAAAGTAAATAAACATGAAAAGAGAAAACCTTGTCTTGAAAGTGACTGTTAAAATGAATTAAAAACTTGTCATGAAAGTGACTGTGAAAATGAACTTCAAATGTTAGTTCTAAATCAGTGAATTTTTTAAAACAAAAAAAACTCGGAAGGTTAACCAATTTTGTATGAGTGGTACAGAGTGTAAGATGGAAAAACAATTCTGTTGGATAATTAAATTGTTATTTGTTGTCTCATGTTAGGAAGGAAAACTCCTTTCCATTACTGAGCAGCAAGTGGTAATCTGATCTGCTATATTTTATGCGTGTTTTTTTTATTGTTTGGACAAACTGACCAGTATCAATGACTCTCTACATGTGTACTGTCTTGGGATTTTAAGGACCTCCATCAGTATCTTTTGTAAAACGATTGGTAGGTAATTTACTATTTTCTTCACCCATTTACCATTTTAAAATACATTTCTGAGATTTTCAAATACATTTTTTCAGTCAAGTGTCTTAGATAGATGTATTATTATGATTTTGATTGATTTGTTTTCAGGATTTTATATCTGGGTATTGTTGTAGATTGTTTGCAAGTATTCCAAATTAAAAGTCAAATTTTTGTTGAAAAGTATAAATTTAATGAAGCATTTTCAGCAAATATATACAAAATGTTGCTCTAATCTCATCGCATGAGTTTAATTTAATCACAATTACTTTCTTCGCTTTCAATGGGCATTTCTTTTTTATACAGATTGGGGTACCATAGTCCTTAAGATGCTATATAAGTAAGGGAAAATTAGTTTATTTTGAAATTCACAAGTCCATTATTTCTTAAATTTAAATTAAATATATACAAATTATACATCAAAATGATGGTTATGTTGTATAGGATACGAAAAGATATGTGCAATCAACTCAGAGTTGATAGCAGACATTAACCCTTTACCCAACGAATCGCCCGCATCCGCCCGCGTAATATGCAAATTCAGCAGCTGAAAAAATATTATTTTTCAAAAAATTTTGACAAAATCATATCATGTGACCCCTCTTTGGAACAAGCTCATCGAGCTCGTTCCAAAGAGGGATCACCTAATATGGTTTTGTTGAAATTTTTTGAAAAAAATTAAAAAATGATATTTAAAATAATAAATTTTTAAATCGTCTGCGTTGGGTAAAAGGTTAATAGTTCCTGGAAGTCTGTTACATACAAGACAAGATAATCAAATAATATTTCACAAGAACAGCTCGCAGCTAAATATGCTTCAGATCTCCAAGAACAAAGCTTGGCAATCAAAATTCTTCAAAATGCAGCAACAGAGCTTCTAAACCTCTTTGCTTTGTTTTGTTTTCTATTTGTTTACATTTCAGTCAAGGTCAAAAGGGCCGAACAAAAAAGTATTGACATACAATGCCATCTCAAATCACAAAATAATGAGACGGATCGCATTCACATAACAGACTGTCATTATATGGAGACTACACAGTTGACATATTAGTTCTGGTATGAATATGATAGCAAACTTTCTGGTACCATTGATGCCTGCTGTCAACTCTGTGGGTTGATTGTGTATATGTTTTGTGTTCTATACATCACAGCCTTCATTTTCATGTATAATTTGTGAATATTTAATTTGATTTAATGAAATATCAGAGGTAGAAATTTTAAAGTAAACTAATTTCCCTTACTTTTACAGCACCGTAACAGTTTCTGCTTCCGCCATGCGATAGAACTTCTCCCGCTTTTTGGGCAGAGCATTCTTTTACATCACTGGTAATTTCAATACCAACACCAGTAATTTTACACCTAAAAACCAGCTACCCCCGAATCCCACTCTAAATTACACTTGCGCAGTATATTTAAAGAAAATATTTAATTCACAGTAAGTGGTAACCATTCACTAACAGGGTAAAAGTGAATTTAAACTTGAAGATGTCTTTGTCGGAGTGTTTCTGGAGGCTTCCAGTGTTTAGTATTTTTCTCCTAAATACCAGAACCCCCTGAACCGATCAAAATTATACTCTTACTTTTGCATGCATTAAATGATTTGGCTAATCATAGCTTATGAACTAGGTGAAATGGTTGTTCTGCTTTGTCTTGACAACAACATGGACCGGCACTCATCGGAGACAAGATGCGACAATGTTGAATCTGGGATACTATATTTCCATTTGTCCTGCATGACTGCCTCCTCATTTTGCACCTTGTAGTTTATGAAGTCTTGACCTGCTTGTGTTTTGTGTGTAGCGCACAATCTGATCACAATATGATTGAGTGAAATATGAAACTGAAGCTTGATTCTCATCACTTATATTTTGGTGAAACTAGAGGATGATCACTGCAACTTCAGTCCCTTCATAAACTTATATATTGAGAGGTAACCTGGATAGAGTACTTAATGAGGTATATAAGTAAGAGAAATTTGTTTACTTCAAAATTCCCACCTCTGATATTCCATAAATTCAAATTAAATATACATAAATTTTTCAAAAACAAGGTGATGATGAAAAGAACACGACAAATATATGCAATTAACTCACAGAATTGACAGCAGGCACCAATGGTTCCTGGAAGTCTGCTACCATATTCGCACCAGAACTGACAATAAAATAATATTTCAGGCAAACAACTCTTGGCCACATGAGCTTCAGATATCCAAGAACAAAGCTAGGGCATCAAAATTCTTTAAAATGCAGCGACAGAACTGTGTGGGGGTCAATTCTAAAACTGTCAGCTTTGTTTACATTGTACAATACTTTCGATTTCTGATCAAGGTCATCGGACGGAAAAGGCACCGATATACAACGCAGTCTAAAATCAAATAATGAGAAAGATTGCCTTAATACAGCATACTATTGTTATATAGAGAGTGTACTGTTGCCATATTCCATGCAAGGCATCATGATACCTGTCGAAATTTCTTAGAATTACGATTTTGTTTTTTGATGGAAATTTGTGGTATTGAGTGATTTGTGCTTGTCCGTCGAACATGGAATCCATCTTCCATAAAAAATGCAAACAGTGTTGTCCTTTTCCCAAATGCAGTTCTATCGCTGCATTCTAAACTGTTTTGAATGCCTAGATTTGTTCTTGAATATGTGAAGTACGTTTGACCACAAGTTGTTCTCTGGAATGTTTGTTCTTTTTTTCATTTTTTCATTTCAGTCATATTTATCATATTTATATTAAATGCATGAAATAAAATAATAATAAAAATGATATTGTTATTTACTTTGACCATTTATTCCCCATGTTATACTCGTTCATGCTGTAAATCCATTTTATTTTTCACATAACAACATGCAGGAGAGATCATACTCAGTACTTTGAAAGACGGCGAGAGGTCCAGTGAGGGATCGAGGAACAGGACAGTGAATCCAAATTATTTATTTTATCGAAATTAATACTGAATACAAATAACAAAACAGGTATATAATGTATAGCAGTGGCGGCACCAGGATTTTGATTCGGGGGGGAGGGGGGGGGGGGGGCAGAATGGAAGATGTGGGGTCCAAGGTCCAGGTACCTTTGGCATCTCCCAAAGGCCATAGGCCTGAGCCAGGGGTGTGGGTATGGGAGAGTGTGTCCACCACCTGTTGGTTTGGGATCTGTGGGCCCTGCTCCAGGAAAACAATTTCATATTTGGATAATTTGGACATCATGGGGGTGATATCAGCATTTCTACAATGCTTGGTGTGGTCTTCAAAGGTGCCCAGATTGTGTCAGATAGCCATTTGATGTTTGGTTTTGGGGGCCCGAGGAAAAAATGGCAGGGGGTGGGGGGACTAGCTGCCATTGGTGTATAACATTTACCAAATAGAACATAGAATAGAAAATTAAACATACAATCTACCCCAAATTCATGTTAACACTACGTCACCTGAGTGCTAGTGAAGTGTGCTATGTCCCAGTATTGCCAGTAGGACATATCACACTTTAAATAGCTCTCAGGTGACATTTCTATGGTATTTTCTGGTAAGATGATAATGATTTAGATTAACTGAAGGGTCTGGAAATAATACCGAAAAACCGAACCAAAACCGAGGTTTTAAAAAAAATAAAACCGAAACTGAACCTGGAAAAAAAAACCTTCATGCACTATCATGTTCTCACAGGCATTGGATGCTTGGATAATAAAAAATACGCCCAAAATCAAATCTATAGACCATTATCGAATATTATCTAGGCTATATATATAAACAAGAGGCCCCACAGAGCCTGAAACGATCACCTTGAACAGTACATGATATGAACAGAGTCCAAGAATGAATCTACATTAAGCAATCCATCTCCACAGGATACATTGTCAATCCTTGAGCCTCAATGAAGTGACTAAAATAGTCCAAGCATCAAGAATTTTCTTCAGTTGACCCTAATGTAAAAAGTGGAGCTCCCCTATGAAGCCCCTTGAAGCAACCTATGTGGATTAATCTTACACACCTCTAGAGGGTACTGAATACAAAATTTCCAATTCTTCAGCTACATGGCTAATTCTGGCTCCCATAGGGAGCCCAACTAATAACCCAGGCACTCGATTTAAACAAAATTGAATCTGACCCCCCCCCACCCCCCCACCTCCCACTAGCGATGTTGTATACCAAATATGAAAGCATTCTGAGTGGTGGATCTGAAGAAGATATGATTTTTAAAGAAATGTTCTCATATTACACTAAGTTAAAATTCGGGCTTTCATAGGGAGACCAAATATTAACCCAGGGACCCAATTTGAACAAACTTGAATCTGACTGCCCTAGAGATGTTGTAAACCAAATATGAAAGGATTCTGACTGGTAAGATTTTTGAAGAAATTTCCTCATATTGTACTAAGTTAAAATTTGGGTTCTCATGTGGAGCCCAAATATTAATCCAGAAACTTGAGTTGAACAAATTTGAATCTGAGCCCCCTAGAGATGTTGTATACCCAATATGAAAACATTCTGACTGGTGGATCTGAAGATTTTTAAAAATTATCCTCCATATTGCCATAAGTTCTATATTTTTTCTGCCATACAGTTAAAACTAGAAGTCCTGTCAGGAACTGTGCGCTTATCTAGGTTTAATTGCGTGCAGGAATTACACGCAATTGCCCTAGCAAATGGCATGAAAAGCAGGTTCTCCTGGTTACTCATAGCAAACACAGGCAATGTTTCTGCCAATGGCCGGAGGTCCATTGGCTGAAACACTGCTTGTGCACAGGCCACATGTACATAATTTGACAGGCTTACTATGGTCATAACGCGTAGATTAACGTGCAGATCGACGTGCTATTTGTGAGCATTTCATGACAGGACTTCTAGTTTTAACTGCAGTGAGCCCAAATTTCTACCTAGGGACCCAATTTGAACAAACTTGAATATGATGGGCCGAAATGACCCAGGTCAAATGGGGATTGGGGCAAAATGACTCCGGGGAACAAACAGGAATTGGGGCAAAATGACCCGAAACCCTTGAAACTCCTGGAATCCACAGCTGTTTTGAAAAAACTCAGTCGAAAATTCACAGAATTTTATTATTACACAAGGCGCATTCCATTTGAAAGGTGAGCAATGATAAATCTCAAAGCCACTGCCTAAGGGCAACAGAAATGAGACTTATCATTGTCCATCTCTTATCTTTTAGAGCCGTTATTAACAGACATACACAAGAGTAGTGCATGAAGTCTCACTGTCTGACTCCCACAAGTGTACCTGGTGAGAATGTGTTAATTCAGTTCTTTACTTAACGCAGCTTTACTGAAGAATAAAATCTATTGTAGATTTTTTTTCGAAAAACAAATTGCACATTTCAGTAGAACCACACAAATATAGATAAAGGCCAGTAACAAGAGGCCCCACGGGGCCTGAGGGCGCTCACCTGATACTGGCCGAGTCATATCACCAAAATAGCAAGGGATTCTGCCTTGTGGTTATTATCAGTTTTTCAACATAAAAGTGTTTTCTCTACTTAGTAACCCAGAGTGTTCATATGTTAGATCCCCATATTGGGTACTCAATAATTTATCTATTTATTTATTGGAATTTAAGGTCACTTTCTAAGGCTACATCATTACAGAGGCATAATTATAATATCAAGTTTGGTCAATCGTTTATGCCTATCACTGCCCACTTTACAGGGCTTTCAATGCAGGAATTGGTTACTACTGGGCCCAATTTTATCAATAAAGCAGAACTTGAACAAACTTCAATTTGCCACTTCTAAGAAAATCAAAAATCAAATATCAAAAGATTCTGACAGGAGTAACAGAAAAAAAAGATTTTTTAAGAATATTTCTCATACTGAACTAAGTTATACATGGGCTCCCATAGGGAGCCCAAAAATAAAAGCTTCTGAAGCAGTGTTTTGGGAGAAGAAGATTCTTCAACGTTATTCCCATTAGCTACACTGTTAAAAAATGATGACTCGGCACTTTTAGTCCTAGAAAAGAACCTTATGATAAAATTTTTACCATTTTTTTCTTCCGGTCCTAAGGAAGCTTCACACCATATAAAAATTCTCAGTGCCATGTAGTTCTGGAGATATGGGCATTTAAAAAGAAAAAAATTTTTTAGCTCCTGCAGTTCCCGTGGGGGACAGGAAAACAATTTTCGGCATAAATTAGGTACTTATGACCCAATAAGCCCTCATATCAAATTTGGTTCAAATCGACTTTTTGGTTTGGAAAATAAAAATTTTGGTATAATTTGGGCTCCCACAGTGAGCCCAAATATGAACCCAGGTACTTGGCTTTACCAAACTTCACTCTCAGCCCCTAAGAATGCTGTACATCAAATATCAAAACATTTTGACTGGTGGATCTGAAAAAAAAATTTTTTTTAAAGAATATTCCTCATATTGAACTAAGTTATAATTTGGGCTCCCACAGGGAGACCAAATATGAGCCGAAGGACTTGACTTGAACAAACTTGAATCTCACCTCCCTAAGCATACTGTATACCAAATATCAAAAGATTCTGACCGGTGGATGCGAAGAAGAAGATTTTAAAAGAATATACCTCGTATTGCACTAAGTTACAATTTGGGTTCCCAAAGGGAGTCCAAATATGAACTCAGGGACTTGGCTTGAACAAACATCAATCTCACCCCCCTAAGGATGATGCATAGCAAATATCAAAAGATTCTGATTTGTGGATCCGAAGAAGAAGATTTTTAAAATATATCCCTCATATTGCACTAATTTGAACATTTGGGTTCCCATAGGGAACCCAAATATGGACCGAGGAATTTGATTTCTACAAATATGTGAATCAATGTTCCAAAGATGTTATATGTAAAATATGAAAGCTTTTAGAGCAGTGGTTTGGAAGAAAACAATTCTTTATTTTTTTCCCATTGCCTACTGTGTTAAAAAATACTGACTCAGCACTTTTTCAGAGTCCCGAAAAAGTACCCTATGATAAAACCGATAGCAATTTTTTTTTACCAATCCTTTCTGTTGGTCCCAAGAAAGCTTCACACCAAATAAAAATTCTCACTGCCGTGCAGTTTTTGAGATATAGGCGTTTTAATTTTTTTCTATTTTTAGCTCCTGTGGTTCCCACGGGGCTACAGGAAAAAAAATTTCTGCATAAATTAGGTACTTATGACCCAATAAGCCCTCACATAAAATTTGGTTCAAATTGGCCTCTCGGTTTAAAAAATAGAAATTTGGGGTGGGGCCAAAATTTTTGCTCCTCCCATAACATCGCCAAGTATAGACCTACAAACTTCTCTTGAACAAACTTGAGTCTACACCTCAAAAGGAAGCTGCATACCAAATATCAAGTCTCTGCTATTGCTGGTTCTTGAGAAGAAGATTTTTTAAGAATTGGAGCATTTTTGCCCCACCCCTCTGCTCAATATGAGCCGAAACCTAATTTGCCCAAAAATCAAAATGCCGCTATATAACCCCTACTCACATGAAATTTCATTAACATGCGGCCAGTGGTTTGGAAGAAAAAGACCCAAACACCACCTTCACGCCGGACGACGGACGACGGACGACGGACGAAAAGTGATCAGAAAAGCTCACCCTGACTTTCAGTCAGGTGAGCTAAAAATGCTTGTGTGGTCTGGGTGCCAATCTTGAACTCTGTAAGGAAATTAGAGCGCTATTAAAGACACACTTTTACAGTGTACATGAGACTGTGAATGTTCAAGACTCTTCAGGAGAGTTTTCTACATTATCCTTAGTTATGTTCTACTGTAACCTATTTTAAAGCTATAAATTATATTAATATACCAGGTACAGGTACCGAATACAGTGGGCAAATTCGCCATTGGTCAAAACGTGAGAAGGATAGGTCTGCGTAAATCGGCCCATACTAGGTTGAAACTATAACAAAGTAGAATTACGTCTTCATGGAACAACTGGTCCAAAAATATTGTCTCCCAGTTGCTCACAGGTTACCGTTATAATATTTTTATAATGTCGCTAAATGCAGTAAATATAAATTGGGAGGTAATATAAGGCAATATGATTGAACTATGGAACAATGAAATACATATGTAGGCTAAAATGCATTATATCACACAAGGGATTCTACTTATCAACTGCCTATTATGGGATGGCTTAAAGCCAAACTGTACGAACGAACGTTAAGACATTCTGACTTGACACTTAAAGATGATTGACAGATGAAGAATAGGTTGCAGATAACTGTTTTTTTGTGAATGGAAATAATGTGAATGACCATCGCTGTATAAATGAAAATGAGAGTAATCTTTGAATTTAAAACTACAGAAAATTGGGAGATTTTCAATGAGTTGAGTGGCAAAAAAACACTTTTTCACTGGCATCTTTAAAAAATTGCAAAAACGCTGTTAAAAAATGAACTTTTCCCAATAAAATAAGAAGACAATTTTCAGCCCAAATGTCACCAGAAAGCGCCATTTGAGACATATATTTTAAAATAAGAGCTCACGCCTTCGGCACTCGCATCAGATGCCTTTTGGCATCTGATTTCCAATATAATTAATTTCACTCCATAGAGATGGACGCACTTTGGGGCCCTGGCAGAATGCATATTGCCCTAAGTTAAAAATTAGGGCTCCTGTATTGAGCCCAAATATGAACCAATGGGCTTCATTTTAACAAACTTGTATCCGCAGTGAATAAGGTACGTCTGAACATAAATCTTATGGGGAAACATTGGAATGCGGGACAAAACAAACCGCTGCTTAACGTCCTTGTCAGGCGCCCAAATTAACTCCTTGCATACATGTCTATTCCTACCCAGGACAGTATCCTACCCTTGACAGCAACCATGACTAGATTTCATGCAAAATATCTTTAAAATACTCAGCAGGTTTCGAGAAAATACAAATTTCCTTAATAGCAGTAACATTATTCCATTGTTTCAAGAAGTGCTCGATCCATATTTTTGTCAGGAACCTAATTTAATGCAAATTACACAAACAAAAATAAAATTATCCCATTGTTTGAAGAATCGCCGGATTAATGAAGATGGGCATGCTTCACACAGACCAGTTGAATGCTTTCATGCAGGCAACAAATAGACACAATACTCTAATAACTGGCCAATCTTTTGAAGTATGATATTGAAGAAGTGTTGACAGATTAATACAGCAGTGGTTTGGGGGAGGGGCGGATTCTGCAATGTAACCATGACTGTCGACCACGCCACACATTCTCTGTAGGCCTAGATACATCTCATGGGTCTTAACATTTTATTATTTCCCCATTGCAGGGCATTACCTTGTTTCATTAAATAATATTTATCAAAACAGTTAGTTGGAGATGAAGGGGGGAATTTTATTAGGTTGCCTCGAGAAATGATTATCAGCCCTCCATTCCCATTGGTGGCCCTCGACTTTGTTTGTGTCGGATTGCTTTAGTGGAGGCTGATGTCTTAATGTGTCGCATAATCAGAGCAAGAGGGAGGAGGGATCAAGTTGTAGAATGCATCATCCGAGTCGCGATGTAGTGAGCTGGAGGGCGAACACACCTTTCAATGGTGTGTGTGTGTGGGGGGGGGGGGGGGAGGGGGGCAGGTTGTGGGGGGGGCTCAGTCAGAAAAAGTTTTTGAAATTAGAGGGTCTAATTAAAGGGCCTTTTGGTGACCTTTTTTCACATTTTGTATGCATGTTTCAAACCAAAATGTTTGCAACATTTTGTACTGAAATATAGGAAAGTTTCACTTGTCAATATGTTTCAATGTCACGCGGGAGGAGTTATTTTTACAGTAACTAGAGTGGTTATCTATAGTTATATTTTGTGCCTTCACCACTGGGTGCTGCCTCCGAGTGCAGTGGAAACTCTTAGGTATATCCAGAACAACACTTTGGGGGTGGGTGGGGGGCACACAAGTAAAAGTTGAGCATACAGGAAGAGGGGGAAGGCACTGAACTTCCAGTTGGAAGGCATGAATCTTGATATGTGCTTTAGAGTGTAGAAACATGTGCAGTCATTCCATGCATTTGTCTAAAATTTGATGTGGGGGGGGGGGGGGGGGGGGGGTGTTGCTCCTCATGGGCCCGTAAGCCTTGGGGGGAGCTGCTACTGAAGCTCCACCGCTAATAAACCGAAACACCCTCCAACTTCATGTAATATGGTTATACTGAATATACACACTTTCAAAAAATACATTGAATTGCACAGTTTATAACAAGTTAAATTTATTCTTTGACAAAACAAATCAAATTTAAGAGAGTGGTATTACTGTAGGCCTATAACTGAACAGGCTGGTCAGGGATGATGGTGTCAGTAATTTCCTGAGCTGAACTTCCCGACTGGGGGTTGGGCATGGAGAATGATGCCGAGAGATTTTGGTGAAGTTTGGTCCCTTTACTGGTCCGTTTTAATTATTCAGTATTCTCTGTGAATCGAAGAAACCGCATGGACAAATAGGGAGGAAAGTATAAAAACAAGAGGCCCCACGGGACCTGAAGCGCTCATCTTGAACAGAACACAATAGAAACAGAGCCCAAGAATGGGTCTACATTGAGCAATCCATCTTCATAGGATACACTGTCAATCCTTGAGTCCCTCAGGAGTGACAAAAATAATCCGGGCATCATGCCTTTTCTTCAGTTGATCATAATGTAAAATGTAGAGCTCCCCTATGAAGCCCCTTATTACAACCTATGTGGATTAATCTTAGTTACACACCTCTAGAGTGAACTGAATACATTTTTTTTAATTCTTCAGCAACATGGCCAATTCCAGCTCCCATAGGGAGCCCAAATATCAACCCAGGCTCTCGATTTGAACACAGACTTTGTCAAGATGAGCTAAAAAAATACAAATATACTCCTCAGTGCGCTGCAAACATTGTGAAAAATATTACAATGAAAAATATTATTTATTTATTTATTGATGTTTAAGGTCACATACTTATGCACCATGGCTAATCATGACCATGACAGTTTTACGGGTGGAGGAAGCCGGAGTACTCAGAGAGAATCACCGAGCAACAACAAGTAGCTGCCAGCTCCCCAACATCGTAACTCCACACTGCAGCACAGGCAGGGTTAGATTGGTTGAAGACATGCGCACCATCGATGTGCAGTACGCCTTAGTACACGGTGCCATCATGCCCCCATGTGGGCAATTAGGGTTAAGTGCCTTGCCCAAGGACACAACGCGAGAGTCCGAATCGATCGCTCAGACGGTCACCCATCCAAGGACTAAACGGGCTCGACATTGCTTAACTTCGGTGATCTTATGAGAACCGGTTACCGCTGCGCCACCGCGCCCCCTATGAAAAATATTAAGCCATCGTATCTAAAGGCAAATTTGAAATTATTGTCTTACGGTTAGCTGGGCTGTGACTTGTACACCAGTACAAGTCAAAAGCCTTAACTTAAGTGAGATATTGTCACCCGCATCACATTCGACAATGAATGCAATTGAATGGCAAAAACACATTCCTTAGCAGTTTAATGTTTGACAATTTCAAAGCTTGCTTAAAAAGTTAAAAAATTTATAGTAATTTATATATTTTTTATACTTACCAATGACCCAGACTTAGCTGGTGCTAACTCCACAAAAACCAGGGCCAAACACAAATTTTGCCCCCCAATCCCCAAAATTTGCATCCAAAACAAAAAGAAATCATGTCCTAAAGGACCTCCATAGTACGACTCTACTGCGCATGCGCAGTGACGCAGTCGTCCCGAAATTGGCGCCAAATATCATTCTTACTGGCAGTGCCTGGTCAGCGCTATGTACTCAGCGGGGAGGCAAGAGTTCCCAACTCAGGGAGGGCCATCCCCGTCTGGGTCATTGGTAAGTATAAAAAATATATAAATTACTATAAATTTTTTAACATTTTTATACTGTACCAATGACCCAGACTTAGCTGAATAGTAAACAGGCTGGAGGGCCTAGGACATAGAGGAAAATCCAATAAGCTCAATTATAAAATAAAGAGGTAACCCCTTAAGGAGAAAAGGAGTATTAGGCTTTACATGTATCTTTCTTATTTAATATTTAAATTAGAAAGATACACTACCCTAATAATTGAGCACAATAACATTCATGTTCTCTATTAACATCCAGTATAACCCTTATACTAATTATTTTTAAAGCAAGCCAATAAATAAAGTAGTCCAGAGAATTGAGACTCTTTATAATCATTTAAAAGTGTCCGAGTATTGTATATTAAAGCCCGTTTGACACTTGACATATACAAATGCTTCACACCGAGCTACACTTTAAAAATAAGACATGAATGAAATTAATATAATATTACACTTTAAAACCATCCCGGAAGCGACTCAGAAATACTGTCTTGGAGGAGGCATTCCCTTGCTTTTCACTATAAAGCAGGTGACCTAAGGGAACACCCGCCCCCCCCCCCCCTTCCCCTTGCCCTGGGTCAAATAGCCCAGAGCGAAGAGGGCAGTCGGACGGAGTCACTGCCGGAACAGAAAGCCTGCATAACTATAGTTGCAACTGTTTAGTGGACGACATTCTGAGCAACAGATAACGGACCTAAACAATGCAGGTCTCCAGAAATGGACTCAATATTTCTGAGATAAAAATTAGTAAATGTGGAAGGCTGAGACCAATAAGCAGCCTTCATTAAATCTGTAATAGCAACACTATTAGCATAAGCCCAGGAAGTAGAAAGAGCTCTTACTTCATGAGCAGAAATCTTAAGCACAGACTGCTGAGAAGAAGATAAATCTTCATACGCAGTACGGATAGTTAACTGAATCCATCTAGCAATAGAATGGACTGAAATGTCCTTTCTATTAGGCATCAAAGACAGAAAGAAACGTTTCCGTCCCTTTCTGATGAACTGAGATCTCTGTTTATAGATACGTAGTGCTCTAACAGGACAGAGTAAAGGCCTCCGCCCGTCTGAAGACGGAAGAGCCTTAATAACAATAGGTTCCGGATATTTATTAGGAGCCTGATTCTTAGCTAAAAAACCGACATTAGTAGTGAAGGTGATAGTGTTCCCAACACTACGATAATGAGAATCATCCACCGATAGTGCATGAAGCTCACTGACTCTTCTGGCAGAAGAGAAAGCTAAGAGAAAAGCTGTCTTATAAGATAAGAATTTGAAATCTACTGTCCCAAGAGGTTCAAATGGCTTTTCCTTCAATTTAAGGAGAACCCAAGCTAAATTCCACTTAGGAATTAATCTAAGAGTTCTGGGTCTATTTATCGAAAAGTTTCTAACCAATTTCGATAAAGAGACATTAGATCCAATTTGTAAACTATCATGATGTGCATAGGTATCAGATAACATAGATCTATAACCCTTTATAGTAACAGGCTGCAGTTTGATTTCGTCAAACAAGTATACTAGAAAGTTAGCAATGTCTGGTATAGAGGGATCAAATATATCTACAGAATGATCCCTACACCAACGACGGAAAACCTTCCACTTAGCCGCATAGTTTAGCGAAGAGGAGGTCCTCCTACAGTTAGAAATCGCATCCACTGCTCGTCCTGTAAAGTGCTTGCCATGCAAGAAGGACCGCACAACGGAAAAACGTGAAGGTTGAGACCTTGCGGGTTGTGATGGAGTTGGCGCGATTTCCCCTGCCAAAGAAGATCCTCTCGTGGAGGAAGCTTCCGCGGTAGGTCCCACAACAGACACCTGAGTAGATTTATCCACGGTCTCTGTGGCGACAGAGATGCTACCAACAGAATCTTGCATTGAGATTGTTTTATCTTTAGCAATACTTGTTGAATTAACGGCGCTGGAGGATACGCATATCCTATCATTCCGTCCCAAGGGATCGACAGAGCGTCTACTGCAAATGCTCTTGGATCCGGACACGGGGACACATACGTCTGCAACTGATTGTTGAGATGTGTCGCAAATAAGTCTATCATTGGCCGTTCCCATTGGTAGCAAATCTGATTGAATACTTGTTTGTTGAGAGTCCACTCCGACGGCAACAAGCGACCCTTCCGTGAAAGGGAGTCTGCTAGCACATTCAGACGACCCGGTATGTGACGGACCGAAAGAAGAACGTGATGTTCTAGCGCAAACAGAAGGATTCTTTCCGTTAGATTGAACAACGGAACTGAATGAGTGCCTCCCTGATTCCGTATATACGCCACTACTGTCGTATTGTCGGATAGGATTTGGACATGAGCATCGTGAATAATGTCCATCCAGTGACGTAATGCAAGCCAAATTGACATCATTTCCTTGATGTTTATGTGCTTGCACAGGAATTGCGGATCCCAAAGACCCTGGCATCTCGAATCCGTTGGGATTAATGATGCACCCCAACCTGTTTGACTGGCATCCGTCATAATGGTAAAACTCGGATCCGGCAACTGCAGCGGAACTCCTTGAGTTAACCACTGAATGTTTGCCCAAGTCTGAATCTCTTGTTTCACTTGATCTGACAAGAGAACGTCTACATCGAGCGAATGAATTTTCACACTCCAATTCTGAGTCAGGAAAATTTGAAGAGGCCGTGTGCGTAGCCGTCCCATCGGAATGAGATCCGCGGCGGCTCCGCACAGACCTATCAGTCTCATAAATTCTCTCGCCGTGACTTTGTCTGTATTCAGACAATAGCGAGCGTAACAACTGACTAATTTCGCTCTGGTTAACGGCAGACGAACGAGATTGTTGTGCGTCTCGAAGCTCATTCCCAGATGAGTGAATGACTTGGACGGCACCAGATCCGACTTCTCCTCGTTTACTATGAAACCGAGACGTCGGAGCAATAGAAGAAGATTCTGAACATCGTTCTGAAGCGTTAACTCGTTGCCGTACCTCTGAAGAATGTCGTCCAGGTAGGCCGACGTTACCGCAGACGAATGAGCTCGGAAGTAGATCATTACCGAGTTCAGTACCCGAGTGAAAGCCCAGGGTGCTAGATTCAATCCGAAGCACATGGCCCGGAACTGATACACCACTCCTAGGACTGCGAAGCGTAGATACTTTCGGAATGTCGGATGTACCATGACGTGAAAGTACGCATCTTTGAGATCTATGCTCGTTGCATAATCGTTCACCCGAATACTCGCTCTGACCGATCGAATCGTCTCCATATAAAACTTCGGAGCAACGATCAGCTTGTTTATCCAGCTCAAATCTATGACTGGACGGAACGAGCCGTCTGGTTTCGGAACCAGAAACAGATGGCTGTAGAATCCCAGCGATTCCTGGTTTTCTACGACCTCTACCGCGTTCTTCATTAAAAGAGACTGCACCTCTGATAGCAGAGCGTCTCTTTTCTGAGGATTTGACGGAAGATGAGTCCACTTTGGACTTCGAGTTAATGGAGGCTTTCGTTTGAAGGATATCTTTAGACCTTCCGAAGTCACTCCTCTCACCCACGGGTCGTCCGTAATCGACGCCCACTCTTGAGAAAAACTCGACAACCTTCCGCCAACCGGAACGCGATAGAGGTTTAAGCCATCACCTCCTGGATCTGCGAGGCCTGCGGTAGGAGAAACCACGTCTTCCACGACCCGCACCTCGCCTCGTCGACCTCGGGACGTCCGACCGATTGTCCCGGCCTGAAGGACGTCCCGAACGAGAGTCACTATCCTGACGGTCTCTCGAATAAGAGCTAGAGGACGCACCGGAACCTCTATAGGAACCTCTCTTGGGCGCATAAGACCCAGAAGTGCCTGCCTTATTCGTGTCTGCTGTATCCGACCTTTTAGGAGCGGCTCTAAACAACAGAGAATCACTAGCTTTCTTTTTAATATTATCATAAATAGCGGAAAGCTTGCCGTCAAAGAGAAGATCTCCTGAGACCGAAGCGACTCTAAGAGAGTTCTTCACCTTAGAATCCACTAGTGTGGATGTAGCCAGGGCTGCGTCACGTCTAACCAACTCCAGATTTGCCACTGAAAGGGCGGAGTTACACGTGGAATAAGCTACTGCCCTTGAAAGAAGTCTTAAGGAGGATTGTATATCCTGAAACTCTTCCCCTTGAAGACGCAGTGATAACGCCTTAGTAAGGTGATCTGCGTAAGATAAGGCATCTAAATTGGCTCTGTTAGACGCAATAGCTGTTTCCAACACCGAGGTTGGAATAGAAGCTGACGACGGTAATGATAGCTCTAAGTCTTCCGCCTCGTCGTCCATACGCAGAGGAACTCTCGGTATACCCTGACCTGCCGTGTCGAATTTATTCCTTGCATTAATGAAAGGCAGGTTGAGAGTATTTGCGGACAAGAAACTTGCTTTCCCCGTCCTGGAAGCAAGTTTAAAAATAGCGTCGTTCAATAATTCAAATGTTCTTGCAACATTATTGGACTGCGACGGAAACTCGGGAGCGATGTCCCTGAACCGCTCAAAAAATTCAGAGTCCAATGACGCTATAATTCTCCTGTCCGGAAGCGCAGCAGTCTGGCCCGACGGAACAACTTGAGGAAGAAAGTGCCGGATGAAGTCCACGGCAGCTTTATGTTGTTCCGAAAGGGATAGCTCCAATTCATCCGTATCCCTTTCACCATCCGGTCGGACCTCCCGATGTTCCCGGTCGTCCGCCCCCGATGCTTTGGCGGAGCGTACCGACCCAGCGTCGTCGGATAATTCTCGATCCGACACCGTTTCTGTCGGCTGCTGGGATGCTGCGATAAGCTGTGCTATCTGCACTAGAATGTCCGACGTCGAGACCTGCGGAGGAGCGGTCTTTCGCTGCTTCGCCAAGGGCAGCTCCGCATCAGATGGCTCCCGCATACTTTTCCTATGCGAACGTCCGGAGTCCATCGGTCTCGAATCCCTGGCTGCCGGATGGTGTGACCTGGTCGCCGAAGAATCCTTCATCGGCGAAGCTGGCAAAATATCGGAGGTCACGCAGCCAAGGTGCGGTCGTGTGCGCCGACGAGAAGAGGAAGCCTTAACAGTCTCTGCGGACTGCTTATACAACGGAGCGTCCCGAGCGACGGACGTATGCTCCGCTAAAGACACATTTTGTACCACAACATCTGGTCCCAGATGTTGTTGTACGAGAGAGGGGCCTCTCTCGCTCGCGGCCCGGCTGGACCTGGACGAGCTAGGAACCGGACTAAAAGGCTTCCTCCGTTCTCGTTCCCTCTCCGCCGTCACTGGGTGTGCATCTATTATTTTTATAGTGCTCGCATCACCCAAAATTTCCTCTTGGACCGCATCGGACGAACCCGGCTGCCGAACCATTCGGTGAATGGACGCTACACCGGGCGAGCTAGCGGACGACATTTGTCTAATCTCCATGAGCACTTTTGCCGCTAGCTCTGTATTTATTTGAGATGACGGACGCACACTTGAAGAAGATAACATGGAAACATCACCCTGTTCTGGTTCCTCTGAAATAGAAACTGAGAGAGTAGAGTGACCTTGTGGAGAAAGAGCCGCCATCGCTCTTTCTCCAGAAACAACATATCGTGACACACGTTTCCAATGTTTCTCATCCCAATGTTCACATATAGGACAGGGATTAATGCGAGAACACTGACTACAATTAATACAATGATCATGAAAGTCAGAGGAAGATTTCTTCCTACTACAATTTGAACAAAGTCCCTTCATTGTGAAAGAACAACAATAAGTCCTAGTTACTCGCAAAAACCCCTGACACAAAGATACATAATAACATGATCCATTAATAAAATGAAAAAACAATTGCAAAACAAAATAATTTTGAAAAAATATTTTTTCAGAGAAGCCCAAGTTGCTGAAAAGTAACGTTGAGCCCCGATGGATCCGATGGCAAAGTGTGCTCAAAAATTTTAAAATTATATAAAATAATTAATGAGACACTTTCGGATAATATAAATGTATCTTATAATGAGATAAACTACCACAAAGGCAAACAGCCCCCCTCAAAAAAGGCTGTTGCCAATGAAAACAAACAGTGTAAACACAGTAGAAAACATGACTCCAGGCACTGAAAAAACTGGCCCGGAATCAGTCATCAATTACACTCTATCTGATGCAAAACAGAGACTCCCAGGGGAGAATCTGCAGAACATCAGATGGAAGATGCAGAACACAAACGTTATACACCCATGGGTGAAAACGTAACTATGGGGAAAATAACAGAAAACATTCTGTAACCAAGCAACTCTCCCAGGGAATTTTTAGAAATGAAACTTCTCAAAAATATGCCAAAAGCATGGGAGAATTGCAAGGGGGGACTTTAGAAGGCTAGGGGAGAGGAAACACTGAATAAGCAGTGCAACAATTAGCAAGAATGACAACAAGAGGCCCATGCCTCAAAAATAGGCAACTTAACATAATTTCAACAAAAAATTTTAAGTACAGCCCTGATTATTTTTTGCCACTTCTTTTTTCCTCTCCTCCTTCTATCCTCCTTAGAATCACATTTTCTCCAAGAATTACGTGTCTGGCATCCTTTAAACTGAGATTTACAAGCACAAAGATCAGTGAGATGTTGACTGATGAAGGGCCAAACAGAGAATGATATTTGGCGCCAATTTCGGGACGACTGCGTCACTGCGCATGCGCAGTAGAGTCGTACTATGGAGGTCCTTTAGGACATGATTTCTTTTTGTTTTGGATGCAAATTTTGGGGATTGGGGGGCAAAATTTGTGTTTGGCCCTGGTTTTTGTGGAGTTAGCACCAGCTAAGTCTGGGTCATTGGTACAGTATAAAAATATAAAATTTCCAAGTTAGTACATGTAACAATAATGAAAATTTGAAACATGCTGTTTAAAAAAGGTGATTTTGGTGACCAAAAAATAAAGTGAATTTTCAGCCCCAAAGCCACCAGAAGGCTTCATTTGATAGCACATTTCAAAATGTGCCTTCTGGTGGCTTTTATGTGGATCGCAAAACACGATTGTAGAAATAGTCTATACCTATTGACCAATCGGCGATGCATATCGTGTGAAATTAGATCACTTGTTTGTTTGTCATGACAACCCAGCGACTTCGAAAAACAATGAAACCCAGTCTCAGCTTGTCGACTCAATCCGACTGTGGTCGATGCAAATTGCTTTTACTTATACTTACTTATGGATACTTATGGAGGTTTTCCAGTCAGGTCCCCCACTGGACTCCCAGATTCTAATGTCTTTACTGTGTTTGTAACTTCCGGTGTTTAAAATAATTTCTCCTCTGTAGTTGTTGTACATAATCTCTTGGTCCTCCCAGAACTTGTCTAGTCTTTTCTTAAAAGTTTCTGTGTTTTTTGCTGTCACTACATGTACTGGCAGAGAATTCCATGTGTTAGCAGTTCTAACCATAAAAGTGTTTCTTCTGATTGCAGTATGAGCATGTGTTGGAAAGATTTTCAAGTTATGTGTCCTGGAGCTGTACCGTTCTGATGATTCTTTCCATGTTCGAATGAAGTCCACTGCTGAGTTATCATAAATTCCAGTCATTATCTTGTACATCTCAATCATGTCACTTCTGATCCGACGGTAACTGAGTGTTGGTAACTTGAGTGCACGCAGCCTCTCCGGGTATGATAAATTTCCCATGTTTGGTAATTGCTTAGTGGCCCTCCTTTGTACAGATTCCAGCTGGTCTATATGTTTCTTTTTATATGGAAAGTATATTGTGCTTGCATAGTCCATATGTGTTCGAACCAGTGACTTATATAGCGGTATGAAAGATTTTGCATCCATGAACTGGAATGAGCGTCTTATTATGGCAAACATGGAGTTAGCTTTTTTCACTTTATCACTTATATGGTAATCAAAACTTAACTCATTATCAATGGTAACGCCTATGTCTTTTTCTTGGTTGCATATTTGAAGCTCAGTGTCAAGTAATTTGTAACGTATATCTGTGTTCTCTCCCCTTTTGCTCACATGCATATGTTTGCACTTGTTAGGATGAAATTTTAGGAGCCATTTGTTACTCCACAGTGTTAAAGCATCAAGGTCTTTCTGAAGAATTTTGGTGTCTGCCCGTTCCCCTATAGTTTTGAAGATTTTCGTATCATCAGCAAATAAGTAGACATCAGACTGTACAGAGTCTGGTAAGTCATTTATATATATCACAAACAGAATCGGGCCAAGGACTGAGCCTTGTGGTATGCCCGAGGTAACCGGCATCCACTCTGATTTCACATTGTTGATGCATACTTGCTGGACTCTGTGTGAGAGGAAACTCATTACCCACGTAACTAGAGAGTCTTTGATACCATATGCCTTTAACTTGGATATGAGACGCTTATGGGGTACCGTGTCAAACGCCTTTTGGAAGTCCATATACACACAATCTACTGGGTTTCCCTGTTCTATAGCTGCTGTCCATTTCTCTAGAACTGATAGTAGTTGTAAGGCTGTTGAGCGTCCTGACATGAATCCATATTGTTTCACAGTAAACAGTTTGTTTAGTGTCATGTGCCTGACTATGTGGTTTCTAACTAGTGTCTCCATAGTTTTACATGCAATAGATGTAAGGCTGACAGGACGATAGTTTCCTGCTAATGATTTCTCCCCCTTCTTAAATATAGCGCTAATTTGTGCTTTTTTCCACTCCTCTGGTACCTGTTTTTCCTGCATTGACTTCATGTAGATAACACATAGTGGGTGCTCTAGTACATCCGCAAGTTCTCTCAGAAACCGTGGATGTAACCCATCAAGGCCAGGCGATTTATCCGGTTCAAGTTTTTTGAGTAGTTTTCTCACTTCCTCCTCTTCGACACACAAATTTCCCATAGGATGTTCACAATGGTGTTCAGTTAAAGTCGGTATCTCCCCCTCTGGTTCCACTGTAAAGACACTGCTAAAGAATTTGGCAAGAATATTTGCCTTGTCTCTATCATCATTTGTTTTTTTGGATTTTGAGTCTTTAGGATCTGTACACAACTCGCCTATTCCTACTCGCGTCTTGCTTTTCGAGTTTATATACCTCCAGATAACTTTTGGGTTTTCTTTAGCTTGTTGGGTCATACTGTGTTCATAATCCTTTTTAGCCTTCCTGATAAGCTTCTTTACTTTATTTCGCACTTTGTTATATTCTCTTCTAACTTTCTCGTCACCTGTGGAGAGTGCCTGTCTGGATAACGGCTTTTTCTTTTTCAACACATTCAACACTTCCTTGTCCAGTGGAAATTCCCTCTTATGGTTTTGACCAAGACAAATTTTTTTTGTCGGTATAAAACATTTGATTTGGTCCTTGATAATCGCCATGAAGGTAGCCCATATAGAGTCTATGTTATTGGTTTTCACTTGTAGTTCCTTTTCCCAGTCTATCCTGAGCAGATTGTCCCTGATTGCAACATAATCACCTTTGTCGAAGCATTTTCGCTCTTTTTCCATCTTATTCACCTTCACACAGCACTCAAGGTCAAATGTCAATACGCAATGGTCACTTTTACCAAGTGGGCTCGAGTATTCTAAGTTTATTATCGAGTTTTCCTCGTTTGTAATAAGAAGGTCCAATATGTTTGGTTTATTGTTTCCTCTCCACCTGGTAGGTTTGGATACGGCTTGATACAGATAACTGTCTTGTAAAGTGTTTATAAAGTTATATTCCACTTCGCCTCTTGCGCTCCACGTTTCCCATTCAATGTTGGGGTAATTGAAGTCTCCCATAATCAGTAATTTCTTGTATCCCTTTGCGCTTGCTTCGGATATGAGATCATTTAGTTTTTCGTTGTTTGCGTCTGTGCCACTTTCTGACCTGTATACAAGCCCTATGAGCAAAGAGTCATGGATGTTCACATTTATGCTAACAAATAAGCTCTCTTCGAAGCTGGATCCCATTTTTACCTCATTTGCTTCCAATTCACTATTCACATATAAAATCATTCCTCTCCCAGTGTCATTTAAAATATTTGTATAAAACATGTTGAAGTTAGCAACACCATGCAAGTTATATTCAGCGGCTCCAGGTGGATATAGACTGTTCTTGGGTTTTACTTCTGTAATCCCAATAACATCTGGGTGATAATCTCGCATCCTCACTTCAAGTTCACCAATTTTATTGCGGAGTTGGTCTGCATTTGTGTAGCAACAGTGTAGTTTTTCTAAAATTTTAAAACTGTTTACACTATTTACATTTCGTGCTTTTCTTTTCATTTTCTTATTTGTAGTTTTACTATTTTTCGGTCCCATGGTGGTCCCCGAACCTTGAATCGGAATTCCCCCGATGACTGTCCCTCTAGTTGCTTAGCTTCCTTGTATAATTTACTCTCGTTTTCACGCTCTGCCTTGGTTAAATCATTTGACACTCTGCAATCCCCAAGCTCATGTTCGGATTCCTTTAGAAGCTTTAAGTTTCTCATTAAGGTGCGTTTCTGTTCAGTAGTTCTTAGTGTTACAACTAGTGGCCTTTTACATTTATCTTTATTGAATTTACCAATTCGAACAGTTTTTATTATGTCGTGAGTTTCATATTCAACCTGGCATGTTTTTAGAATAGTTTCTGCCACATTTTTATCGTGTTCCGCACGCTCCTCAGTTATAGTTGAGATGATTTCCACAGCTCCATGTACTACAAAGTTTTTCTCCCTAACTTTCCTCTGCTCTATCTCACTGATAATGGTGCGCGTACAGACATTTTCTTCTTCCCCGTTCATTTTCTTCTTGGTAATAGAGTCTGAATTTTTTCCCAACTCATCTTTTACTATTTCTCTTACCTGAACGGCATCACATTTTGTAGCAATATCTGTCTCAAGTTCGGTAATTCTACTCTCATAATTATTCATTATTTCCCGGCACCTCGTTTCAATGTCAATGTCTATTTGTATATTTCGTTCTACCTTCTCTCTGCAGTTTACACAGAACCACATAAGATCAGATGAAGAGATGATATTATACTCTGGTTCCGGCTTTTTTAGACATTTGATACAGAAGTGATTCTTGCATCGTTGACATTCCAACATTTTTGCGTTTGGGTCTGAAAATTTCATATCGCAGATTTGACATGTCCAAACTTCGTCATTATCTTCCTTATCTGAGTAAGTCAATTCTCCCTTGCTTGGTGAGCTTTGTCGAGAGTTATTTCTCGAATTACTTCTTGATCCCCCAGGTTTTTTCTCTGATTTTCTGTTTCTGGTCGCCATGACAGTTTGGGGAAATTTTTAGCTTGTAGATTAAATCCGACTCGAATCTCTTACATCCGTGTACTTATCACAATTATGTGCCTAGAATCCAATAAATGAATTGATTATATGATTAAATTTATATAATATCAGATGTAGAAGACCATCGATTCCACTTAAAAACATAAGATTATATCTTGTTTTCCTCAGCTTGAAAATTTTCGTCCTGAGGAAAACAAGATATAATCTTATGTTTTTAAGTGGAATCGATGGTCTTCTACATCTGATATTATATAAATTTAATCATATAATCAATTCATTTATTGGATTCTAGGCACATAATTGTGATAAATAATAAGGAAACACCCGAACTTGGAGAATTTTTATTTCATTAACTCATGTAAATGCAGACACTTTTTATTGAATGCAAATAACAAAATGCATGATTTATTTCTGGGCACATCAAAGTCGGTAGGCCAAATTTGGAGAAGAACGGAAACACGGTTTTGCCAATTGCACTTTGCACGAACGAAACGGTCATTCGTGCAATTTCTGCACCCCTGTTTATATAATGCTTTCAGAATTCCAACCAACTCGCTTCCCAAGCCCAGAGTCTCAAGCTTTCACCATATACCCTCCCTCTATACTCTATTGTATGCCTTTTTAACATCCAGAAAGACCATAAACACCTTTTTCATTTTTGCTTTCGTGGATTCTATCATTTGGGATAGTGTGAAAAGATGGTCAGCGACTCTCCTTCCCTTCCTGAAGCCATTCTGAATCTCTCCCAAAAAACCTTTCTCCTTCATCACCTCCTCTAATCCCCCATTCAGGACTTTACAGAAAACTTTTGCTACTGACAGAGATCCCTCGATAATTATCCAAAACGTCTTATATAGCACCTTAATGTAGCCGGATGTTTGTCTGATATTTCAATTTATTATTTGCAAAGCAAAAATCTTACAGGAAATTCAATACTTGCTCCCAAAACACTGCACAAGTAAAAGTTAGAAGGAGGGGGGGGGGGGGGGGGGGGGGGGTCTGGTTTTCAAAAGAACCCGAGTTGAATCTCAAGCCAAGGCAATGTTTTCAAAGTACGCAACCAAGGGGATATTTATAGTGATACTGATAATTGAATTTGAAATGCTGGCGAGAAAAAAAAAAAAAGATTCATTTGAAATTGAATCAATCAAACATTGAATGCTAAGTTCACATTCGTCTGGTAACTTACATATGCACATCTGTATAACATATGCATAGTAAGACCATACGATTATCGCCGTTATAAATAAAACAGGTGTCCATCGAACAGCCGCACAGCAGTATCGAACGACAGCAGAGGCCATTTCCCCATTTGCATTATGTTTGCGTTTCCTGGTTGTGGAAAACGTCATTAACTTTGCCTTATAATACCAGGTCCCACTTAAATGAGCCCGAGAGAGTCCTAGAAAGACCAAAAGAAACCGCTGTCAAAGTATAGACTTTGGCCCAGAATTAAGGACTCGAACTTGAATTTATTACTTATCTTTTTGTTTAATTTCGAATTTCAGATAGGAAAGAGTCGATAGATGTTCGCAATAATTACATAACAGGTTCTAGCTGCCATCCCGCTCCACAAGTGGTTCCGTCCCGTTCGACACTCCCACCCTGGAGCATTTTCTCTCAACCCTCGTTCGCCCCGGGTCATTTCGCCCCTGGTCGTTTCGCCCCCACCCCACACACAGGCGGAGGTGGGTGGTTTCGCCCCCAAAATTTATTGTCCCCCGAAAAATGTTTTTCGGAGGACTATTAAAATAGCCAATGTTCCTGCGTACGTGCGTCCCACATTGTTTTGCCGACGATAACACGCGGCGTCATGCCAACGGTCCGGGGGGGGGGGGGGGGCACCCCAAGAGGGAGGGGGCCCACCCCAAATATTTTCTGTGAAGGCCTTGGAAGTGCCATTTCAGGCAATCTGGGAGGCATTTTTTGCCAAAATTTTGGAGCACGCTACGCGCCAACCGATGGTGGTGCTCCGCTTAGATGGTGTTACCGATCCACCCCCCCCCCCCGATTTTTCCCTAGCAAGACGCCCCTGAATTGATAACTTTAGTTGTAGTAGGCCAAATCAAATGAAATTTGGTATGTAGATGTATCAACGTAAAATACAGGTCAAGTTCGAATCGGGGTGCGGTCTGACAATTTTTGCCAAAGTTATACCCCTTTTTAGACTTCGAAAATGAATTTTTCTTGGTTTCCCGGTGATAGCTTTAGTTATAGTAGGCAAAATCAAATGAAATTTGGCATGTAGGTGTATCAACATAAAATACTGGTCAAATTCGAATCGGGGTGCGATCCGACAATTTTTGCCAGAGTTATGCCCCTTTTTCGATTTTGAAAAATTGATTTTTGGGGGGGCTTCCCGATGATAACTTTAGCTATAGTCGGCCAAATCAAATGAACTTTGGTATGTAGATGTATCAACATAAAATACAGATCAAGTTCGAATCGGGGTGCGGCCCAATTTTTGCCAGAGTTATGCCTCTTGTCAACTTCGAAAATTCATTTTTGGGGGGTTTCCCAATGATAAGCGAATAGTTGTTGTTGAGCGAATTAAATAAAATTTTGTTTGTAGATGTCTCAACATAAAATACAGGTCAAGTTCAAATCGGGGTTTAGTCTGACATTTTTTGCCAGAGTTATGTCCCTTTTTCGACGGAAAAATTCAATTTTTTCAAGTACCTCGAATTGCACACTTTTGTTTCGGGCGACGTGTGGCCTTTTATTTTGGTAATGTAATGTAATTGTTTCCTCCCGAAGAATTTACTGAAGTAAACCATTTCCATTACAATCATCATAATTGTTACTAAATTGAGAATTTTTATCTTATTCGCATGGTCCAGGAGTTGGGGCGAAACGACCCGACACTCCATAGGTAGCCAGCGACGACCATTGGATAATTGTTTTTGTCTTTCCATTATTCTTCCAATTTAATGCCATTCACCAAAAGACTGGTGATTATGGCATTTTTCTGTTTGCATGATCTGTGATGACTGAATTTGATATAGTTTGAGATTCATGATCTGAAAAATAGTCAGTAACGTTGCTTTGAATTGGATTATGTTTTGGCCTATGTGCAATTGGCCAGCATGGATAAAGGCACTTCTGCAACCACCCTCACATACATGAATCCATCCACTGGAATGATAGTGACTGTATCTGATGGGGTGGAATCTCATGATCTAACGGTACTTGGAAAGAAGCAGTAGACATGGTAATCCGTGGTTTATTGTGTAGAAATATGGGGATTAAGAAAGGATGTTGACTGGGCGTAGTATAAAGAAAAATTGGAATCAAAGCTTCAGAATGCACGTGGTGAGATCAGTGACCAGGAGATGGCAGATGTTATTTTTACCAGACTTACAGAGGCATGGGAGAAAAGTATAGGCACTGTAAACCCACAAACACGGGCACTAGCAGTTCGTTAGCTAATAGCCACCATGTGCAACGCCATTAACTTAATGAACTTTTTCTGTTTCTTAGGACATCTTCTTGAAGAATTTTGATGTTAACATGAAAATCGCTGGTCGTGTAGTCCCCAGAGGCACTGGAATCCAATATGGCGACATTTTCACAATTATGTACCTGGTCATTTTAACCCTTATGAAATTGATTAAATCGACAGATGTTTGGGTATGTTACCCATGAATTGTAGGGATACCCGAATTGTATTGATAGAACACCAGTCTTCCTTTTGACACAAAATAGGAAACCATAGTCAAGTTAACAACCAAAATGGCGACCGGACGTAGCGAAATTAGGTAATGTTTACTGAAAAATAGCGCTAGGCCCCATTTCTTCAATTACACAAAATATGCTAACAATAATGGTTATCCGGGTCCATATATATTAAGAACAAGAGCTCACGTATCGCTGAAGCAATACAATGTCTCCTACTGGACTAATGAGCAATAACTATACAAATGTTATAACCTAGATGTGATCAGCATGAATTCCGTTGAAGCGTTTCCAAAAAAGTCCAGAAAACTGATATTTTGGCACTTTTCCATATTTCCAAGGGCCATAACTCACACAAGAATAATGCAATCAGCATGAAACTCAAACTCGATCTATAAGTCATCGTTCTATAGTAGTTTACCAAACATGAAATCATTCCGTTGAAGCGTTTCCAAAAAAAGTCCGGAAAACTGATATTTTGGAACTTTTCCATATTTCCAAGGGCCATAACTCACACAAGAATAATGCAATCAGCATGAAACTCAAACTTGATCTGTAAGTCATCGTTCTATAGTAGGTTACCAAAATGAAATCATTCGGTTGATGCATTTCCAAAAAACGTCCGGAAAACTAAAGCGTGACTGACATTTTCCATCTTTGCAAGGGCCATAACTCACACAAGAATAATGCAATCAGCATGAAACTCAAATTTGATCTGTAAGTCATTGTTCTATGGTAGGTTACCAAAAACGAAATCATTCGGTTGAAGCATTTCCGAAAAAAGTCCGTAAAACTAAAGTGTGACTGACAGACTGATGGATGGACAGAGTGGAAACCTATAGTCCCCTCTGGCGATACCGGTAGGGGACTAACAAGCATTTCCCGATAGTTTTAGACCACTTTGACAGATCTGGTATGGTTCTGTCTCTCTGTCTCTCTGTGACGAAGGAATATATATAATGTATTATATACTGGGGTTTTTCCTATATATTATTAAGTAGAAGGAAAAACATTGAAATAAAATATATAAAATTAAAAAATATAATTATTAAAAAACATGTAATTTTTAAAGATCAAAGATCCTAAGGAAAAGAATATGAAAAGAGATCTTCTGCACAAGAAGTTTCTCGGATATGTCTTCTACAAGGCGTGTGCCCATCTAGTGGATTTAAACATTCCTAGTGTGATGTGCGAGGGATGTCTGGGTCGCAAGGGATTGACCAAAGTGCACATCTGTTACACTAGTGAACACAAAGACGCCATATCCTGTGTTTTGCATCGGTGTTGGAAAAGCTCGATGAGTATGAGGTGATAGAGTGATCAAAGACAATAATCAAGTGAAAGGGCGATCACAGCCTTTGGATTTCGAAATTGAGCAGTTTCGGAATATGCCGAGAAATCTCCCGAAATATGATCGAGGAAGTATTTTGCATTTATTATTGGATAGAGAATATCTCAGATCTTGTGAAGGAAAAAAATTCATTTTTATAATTGAAAATAAAAGAAATATATATATTTAACAAACAAAAAAAGCAAAATGGAGATTCATAGATGAAATGAAAAAACAAAAAGGAGTGGAGCATCACAAATATCTCCAAGATGTGTTTTACAGAACGTTTTTCCAAACAAAAAATGCAGAAATTCAAAAAACATTTTAAAAAATGTAAAAAAAATTAAAGAAAAAAATATATTAAATTCAAAATCATATCTTTTATTTGTATGCGAGCTGTCACTTTTCACTCTTCATTGTTGTGTAGATGCTCAATGACCATGTCTACTTTTGTTAACTTTTCCACATTTTTAGAGCTTCTTCTTTGATTTGATCTATGACAGCTTTATCAATTGTGGGATATATTTTGTTTTTGTCATATATCAGAGTAAACTTCTTAAAAAAAATTTCTTCTTCCTTCAGGAGTTTGTGACACAAATTTTTCAAATCTGAAAATAAATCACCTTTATCTTCTTTCAGTATTAATCCCATGCACTGATTATCATATTTCTTTCAAACTTTGTTACTTCGACATCTTTCAATTGCATTGTATTAGGTTTCAAATAAAAAGTTTTACTATCATTGTATGAAGAGATTTTTCAATTCGATTTTTTTTTCCATTGCCATTTTTTTTTATTAATTTTAAAAAACTATTTCATTTTTTTTTATTTCCTATATATAATATGAATAATTTTTTACTGATTTTAAATTTTATTTTCTTTAGGTTAAAAACATGTACTTAGTGGAAACAGAATTTTCTGTTGATTCCTCGAAAAAATAAGCTTGAAAAGTGCAAGAAATTACCTAAGTAAACAAAACCTGGCTTTTAGTGAATTTTGTCTCAAAATACACACATATATATATATATATAGGATATAATAATAAAAATAAAATTTAAAACAGTTTTTAACATTTAAAATTTTTTTTAATTATTTTAAAAAAATTGTCTACTTCTTGAGAAAATAAGTTCGAAAAGTGCAAGAAATTACCCATGTAAAAAACCCTGGTTTTTAGTGAATTTTTATCTCATACATACATATATAGGAAATAATAAATAAATAACTTTTAAAAACAATCTTTAACATTTAAAAACAATTTTAATTGTTAAAAAAATGTCATTTTCATTAGAAACGTGCAGTCTAGCTCAATTGAAAAGTTATGTGAAGAATCTCAGCATCACCAAATCGTCGAGTTATAGAACCAGGCCATAAATGATTGAAGTGATATGAAGACATACATACATATATATATCTTCAAGGAATTTTTCAAAATGTTTGATGTCAGGGGTATAAAACAGTTTCATCCCCCAAATTTCTTGAATGAGATAAAACCTAGTGTGTTGGATTTATTTCATCAAATGCTTGGCATTTGTATCAAAACAAAAATGGTACTGAAGTGTCAGTTGGAGAAGATTGATCTGAACACAGGTAAAGTCATGGAAAAACAGCTTATTTTCAATCTCACACAAAAACTGTGACCAAAAGTACTTCTATGTCCAATATCTTTGATAACATGAAAGAAAAAAATCTTTGGTGCAGTATCAAAACGAATGTAGCAGTTGGATATTCGGCGAAGTATTGAATTTAGAAATTCACATTGACAAGTATGATCCATTACGAATGTCTTTGTATTTAAGGCTGACTTATTTCATAGAAAATAAAAAAGCTGTAATAAATATGGAAAATAAGGAGGGCATTGAATGCTTCAAATGGCCTGTCACGTCTGACTTTTATCCTGTAGAAAAGAATACAAATAGAATATTAAAGTATGTGGAAACTTCAAAGAATTTAGATTGGTTAGGAGTGAATTTTCTGACTCAGCTCTGCAACATCGATCATTTTAAAAATCAAAATCCCACGATCACCATCATTGTTTTGGGATATGACATTTTGAAAAACACTTCCTCTGAGAATAAGTTAAAAATAAAATCGCGAGAAAAGCACTAATTTATTATTAATTTCAGAAAATGCTAATCAACATTACTGTTGGCTCAAGAGCATGAGTCGATTATCGGCAACACAGACTAGCGGACACAAGGAAAAGAGATTTTCTGTGTTAACTGTCTGGATTCCTTCCACAGCAAAGAATCACTAGAACGCCAGGAGGAGAGTTGCAACTCAAATCAATGCATTGCCGTCGACGTGACCTCACACTAATATTAAATTCATACATCACAACAGAAGACTGAGAGTGCCTTTTGAGGTGTATGCCAATTTCAAATGTTTCACAGTGAAAATGAGTTTGCGTCATTAAAAAAAATCAGAAGGACATACAGTTTTGTTAATGTTTCTACATAAAATGTTCTTTCAACAATCGGCATTCTGGACACCAACATAAAACAGTTGGACAATGACAACATGGCTAAAAAAGTTTGTAGAAGATTTGGAATCTCAAATCAAAAAATTATACAGGCAATTTAAAACTCCTGAGAAGATGATCATCACACATGAGGAAATGAAAGACTTTATAAGTGAGCTACTGAATGTCACATCTGTAGTGTACCATTCACCGAATCTTCGGCACCTGAATACAAGAAAGTAAGAGATCATGATCACTACACTGGTAAATTTCAAGATGCCACTCACAGCAATTACAATTTAAAATATCGAGATGCTAAGTTCTTTCCCATGATATTTCATAATCTGTCAGGTTATGACAGTCATCGGTTCATGAAGAATCCTGTTAGTGTAAGCAAAGGAAATATAAACTGCATCACAAAGAGTGAGGAACAATACATTTCTTTCACAAAATGGATAATCATAGACAATAAAAAAAAAATAAACAGAAATGTCAGCAGTCAATATCAAGAGAAAAATACGTTTCACAGACAGTTTTACATTCATGTTGATAGTCTCGAGAAACTAGTTGGAAAGTTAGGGAAGGAGAAATTCGAGATCATTACAAAACACATTCGAGTTGAGCGCCAATTGGAGAGAGTCCAGCCCTATGATTACATGGATGGTTTTCTTAGATTCGATGATTTGAAGCTACCTTCCAAAGATCATTTTTATTCAAAATTATTCGATGCTGACATTTCCAATGTCAGCTATGAACATGTTCAAAAAGTATGGAAAATATTCGATATGAAATCCATAAGAGATTATCATGATCTGTATCTGAAAACCACCGTCCTTCTAATGTCAAGATCCGGCTTGGTATTACATGGCTCCAAGATTGGCCATCGATGCCTCGATGCATTGTTGAAAATGACTGAAATCCACTTGGAATTATTATCCAGCATGGACATGTTGCTCATGTTTGAAAAGGGTGTGAGAGGTGGAGTGTCGATGATATATCTTACAGATACACAAAAGCGAACAGTTGCTACATGGAAGAAGGATTCAATGCATGAGAATTGAGTAAATACATAAAATATGTAGCTGCTAATAATTTATATGGTTGGGTCATGAGTCATCCATAACTGATGGAAAATTTCAAATGGGTTGAGAATCGCGAGGAGATGGAAAATTGGAGACATTATCCCAGTCTTCTAGAGGTGGAGCTAGAATATCCCAAAACGTTACACAATCCACACAACCATTGTCCTTTAGCACCCAAATAAATGAAAGTAAATAAAGTCGATAAACTTGTTCCAAATTTAAATGACAAACATAAATATGTAGTATAATGTGAAAATCTGAAACTTTACATAGATTATGACATGAAATTAGTCAACATACATCACCTCATCCGATTTAATGAAGAAGTACATAGATCTTAACACGAATTTAAAAACTCAGGCCTTGACCGAATTGGAGAAAGTTTTTTTTCAAAATGGAAAACATCAGAAAAAGGACTGACATTCATCTCATGATGACGGACAGAAAAGCTAGAAAATACATTTCGAAACCAAACTATAAACAGAACCATCTTGGATGAAAATCTAGTGGCCATTCACATGAAACAAATGCTTCTAACATTTGACAAACTGACTTATTTGGGAATGTGCACCCTCGACATCAGGAAACAGTTGATGTATCGATTTCATTATGAATAAATCAAGAAGAAATACGATTCGAAAGCCAAGCTGTTGTTTACTGACACAAGAAGTCTGGTTTATGAGATAGAGACCAAATTTCTTTACAGAGACAAATCTTCGATGTCGACTCTTGGCTCGATGAAACCAAAACAATCTGAGTTGAGCTGTACTGAAGGTGATTAGCGTGAGTGTCAGCAGTCAGCATAGTGTCCCCTTTAATCACACATACATAGACATAATCAGCATACGTCACAGTTTGCATGGGTTGTGCCCCTTGTGACATTGTATGACGATTCACTGTGCCACTATGGCTGAGAATAGGCACATTTTTAAAAATCAGACCTAATAACAGTCCTTGATCGTCGATCAAATTCTTTTCTCTCTTCAGATAGAGACCATCTCCGTGAGCTTGAAATACACTGCTACCTTTCACATGTTTCAGATACAATCCATTACCATCCATTTCGATTTCACACACAACTCCTCCTCTCTTTAGAAACAACCTGTTTACCATTATTTTCTGCATGCCAGAACTGGCCAATCCCAACAGAGCTCCTATACCCAAAAAACATAGAAATCAGAAAAAAGACTAGAATGGCAGTCTTTTTATATCCGATTTCTATGCCCAAAACCGGCAACACAGATTTGGTGAGAATGGGTAATGCCTTGGTGGCCAATCCCGCCACCAATCCTAAGAAAGCACTTTTTATTTTCAAATTATATCTCAATTGAACAGGACTCAGTCCCATGGTCAATCCTTTTAGATTACCATGTGGTTCGGCTATTCTATTAATTTGTGTTTTGGTTCAGGCGATTTTATTCCATCCATTGCTCATGTCTTGATGACCTAATTTCAATCTCACAGCTTCGCTTCGATTTTCTAATGCTCTATGAAGTTTGTCTTTCTGACATTCGGATATGTTTACGTCTTGTATTATGCATCTCATCATTATTGTTTTACTTAATTTATTGTGGCGAACATTGACTTTACCCACTAGGATAATTACCAACAAACATGACTTAAGACTCCCTATGGACTGGGGACAGGAATCCACCAAGAGCTGCTATAAATTAACTGACACCATTACCGAAAAGCAGCATGCTGTGTGCTAAAACCCCCGTAGTAGAATGTCAGGACATGAGTTCAGGTTTTCACACACAAGGGAGAATGCCACAAAATAAAGGGTTATTCTTTAATAGATAAATACAATTCAAATCTGTTGAATTCTTTAATCTGCATTCTTCATCTGTGGCCACACCACATAATGTCATTGGACAGGAATACACAATACATGGGGACAATGCAACAGGGTACATAAAGGGTTAAAATAACTCTCACACGGGAGTTTGATTATTCGATGTGATATTTACCAACAAATAATTACCAACAAACATGACTTAAGACTCCCTATGGACTGGGAACAGGAATCCACCAAGAGCTGCTATAAATTAACTGACACCATTACCGAAAAGCAGCATGCTGTGTGCTAAAACCCCCGTAGTAGAATGTCAGGACATGAGTTCAGGTTTTCACACACAAGGGAGAATGCCACAAAATAAAGGGTTATTCTTTAATAGATAAATACAATTCAAATCTGTTGAATTCTTTAATCTGCATTCTTCATCTGTGGCCACACCACATAATGTCATTGGACAGGAATACACAATACATGGGGACAATGCAACAGGGTACATAAAGGGTTAAAATAACTCTCACACGGGAGTTTGATTATTCGATGTGATATTACACCACTTAAAAATAAGCAACACTTGAATAGCATACGGAATAAAGGGGTAAAATGTAATTGATTGAATCAACACTATAAAATTTATTATGATATTGAATCATTTAAAATAGCCAAAAATACTGTTGTAAGTGTTGACACAATCTACAAAAGTTTTAGAAATTCATTATTCAGGAACATTTATTCAAACGCTTGAGGCATTACGCCCCTTCGGAATGGATAGATATCTCTGAACGATGGCAATTTGCCATGAACCGAATCGGAAAATAGAGGTTTAACTGTGTGAGGCTCTCGCTGAATTGGCCCGAAATAATTTAGACATAAGCAGCCGAAAAGTTTCCCTAAGTTGGACTGAATTTGTATTCAAGGTGGAAAATATTTGGAAATATTAGGAATCTACTATTAATAAACTGTAAAGGGTTAACAGATAATTTAGCGACAGCATTACACCGTTCTAGGACGTCCAAAATATATGTGTAATTTAATTAGTGTTGGCATTGCGCCACTACACTAAGTCCAAAAACGGACACTAAAAGCTTATAAATTTCGTTACACTGCCTTGATTACAGATGCGGACTAATAACCGATGATATAATATACTAAGATAACTTCATGATGATATCCACCCAAGCCCTACCCCAGGGAAAGGGGGTGTATACCTGAAAATGTGGCGTGGATAATTCTAAGATTTTGGAAGATGCTTTCAGACGTTAGATTGTGGCATCGCTGCCTTATATAGGAACGAAACTCACAATCTAACCTCGTAAAACGTATTCCTAGTAATGAATAAACTGTAAGCTATATTGATATAAAAATGAATAAATTATTCCAAACTCCGTGCCCAGAACTTGCAGGTTGAAAATTATCCCATAAAAACATTGATAAGGTATTTAATTATAATTTAGATTTTGGCTTAAAGGTTAGAATATAAGTAAAATCCAAAGAGAAACATAGTTGTAACAGAACAATAGTATGCAGAGAGTTAACGTGACGTAATAACATTGGAATGTCGCGAGTGTTTAAGGTTCAAGGACAGCAACTCACGTGACAAGTATTTCCAGAAATAGCTTGGAACATTGCAAGACGTGCCTGGAAATTCTAACGTTCTGTGAGATGAAACGGAATAAATATAAACATTTAAACTTTGGCAACATACAAACTGTTTGCACATGAGTTATAGTGAACCAATGGATAACTGGAATACGGTTGTGAGTCATGACGATGCATGAATTAATGTAAGTTGATGAAATATTTTTGACGGGAGATGATAGTACTGTACTGTAAACATTGTGAAATATGCGATACATGAAAATGCTGTGCGTTGCAAAAACGAAGTAAACTGCAATAGGGGTATAAATTGAATGGGTGTTTTATGCAATAATTATTCCCAGTACTTAACAAATTTTACAACACAGCCCCCCCCTTTCAAAAAATTCATTTCGTCCCCGAAATGCGCTTTTTGAGAGATGGACCAAATTAATCAACTAGATGAATTATACAATGGAATAAGGAGTGTGGTAAACTGGTAATGACTAATGGGTAATGTTGTATGGACTATGAGTATGACATTTTTGATTGAAATAATGAACCGATTAGATAATGGTACAATGAATATTTTTTGTTAATTAGAGTGAAGGGCAGGGATGCAGACATAGGAATTGATTTATCAACAACATGTAAATTGTAACTTAAGAATTAACTATATAAACTTCATGAAAAAATATTAATTATTGAAACATATAAAAATTTAAAATCGATACCCTTTCCTTCTCACAATCCCTATGTACCTCTTTCGTGCCTCTTCCACCATCTTTCTCCACATTCTCTCACTCTCGCTCACTCTAACAGCTACGCTCTTCAACTTTGGTGCCACAAACAACTCTCTCTCATCCTTCCTCCTATCTTTCGCCTCCTTCCACATACTATCAAACCCATCCAGTGCACTACCACACTTCACACCAAACACTGGCTCTCTGTTCTCTTTCTCCCTCAGCTTTCTCACTTCCTTTCATGACTCTTCCAAACTTCTTTCTAAACTGCTCACTTTCCGCTCTAACTCCTTGATTCTCTCATCTCTGTCATCCTCCACTTGCACTCCCACACTCTTCACTTGCTCCTCAATCACCTCTGGCACACTAACACTCACTTCACTCACCTCCATCACTTCTGGCTCACCAACACTCACTTCACTCACCTCCATCCCACACAACAACTCACACTCATCCACATACTCATCATAATCAGGCACAAAAACTCTTCAGGCACAATTTCATTCACACTTGTATTTACATGTAAATTATTATTATTATTATTATTTATATTTATATTTCTATCACTCTTCCGCTCCTCCAACACCACTCGTCTTTCATCCACACATTCATTCTCACTAGCGCTCAACCCACTCTCTTTCATTGCTATTTGAACAATGTCTTTTTGTTTCTCTCTTTTCCGCCACTCTTGTCTTGATTCTTCTTTTCCTACCACCACCAAGTCTGAATGTTCCCCTAACCACGTAACACTGTATGGTTTCTCCGCTTGTCTGAAATACTCTTCATCCGCTAAATTACTTTTCTCGCCCTGCTTTCTTTTCAAATGTGGGATATAACCCATACAGTGTCTCTCCAGGGATGTTCTTTTAGAGGCATGGAATTGGCACAGCTGACAGTAAAAAGGCACCATTTCCAACGGAGCATGGTTTTTCACCACATGCCAGATAGCAGCTTGCTTTCCACGCAGTAGAAACACTTAGTGCACTCATAAACCCTGCCTCTGGTTTGTTTATCCTCCATTTTTGAGATTACTGTAAGAAAGGAAAAAAACTGTTAGTCTTCCCATCTGGCTACCTTAGTGATGTTGCCTCCACACTAATGTATTTTATGTACTTTTGAGGTATTCCTTTAACAATTTTTTCCTGGCTACTTTAATCCAATTTGGAACAGTGGGTGAGGTGTACGGTTTCAACCTATCGTGATGCCTAATTGTTAGTTTGCCATTTTAAACAATTTTATACAGTGATGGACTAATGCATTCTGTTACAAGATATGGACCAATCCAGGGAGACATAAACTTTTTCCTACAAGGATTTCTTTGATAAACTAGCCCTCCAGGTTCATATTTATTCTCAACAATTCTAGTGTCATAATCTTGCTTTTGCCTAGATGCTGTTTGTTGTAAATGTTCACGGGCCATGTGATAACAGTCAGTTATGTTTTCTTTTAGATTGGTGATGAAATCATTTGTTTGTCATGGAGTTCCAAGTTTTGGGAGTGGAAACAGCAATTGAGCTGGCAAGTTCACCTCTCGCCCAAACATTAATTTATTTGGAGTATAGCCAGTTGCTGGGTGTTTTGTACTTCTATATGCTGCAAGTAGTAGCCCTATATTTCTGTCCCAATCTGGATTCATCTTATTTACAAACGATCGGATCATTTTAGCTAGGGTTTGGTTAAATCTTTCCACAAGCCCATTGGATGCAGGGTGGTATGGCATAGTACGGGTTTTCTTAATCCCCAATTATTTACATAATTCTGCTATTAGGACGCTTTCGAAATTTTTTCCCTGGTCACTATGTATTTCCAACGGTGTTCCAAAATGGGAAATAAACTCATACACCAGTTTCTTAGCTACTTCTTCAGCATGTTGACTTGGAAGTGGATAGGCTTCCATCCACCTGGTAAATTAATCCCCAATTACTAAGATGTATTTATTTGCATTTTCAGTGATGGGTACGAGCCCCAAGATATCGATACCAATACGATCAAGTGGGTACCCAACTGTGTATTCTTGTAATGGCATTTTTGGTTTAGAGCTAGGAGGCTTGTTCTTGCCACAAATTGCACATTGATAAACGTAAGTGCTGACATCTTCTTTCATCTTGTACCAGTAAAAATATCTTTTGGCATGTTCTAAAGTTTTACTGACTCCTAAGTGAGCTGAATATAAGGCATCATGGCTGTCTCTTAGTACTTCATTTCTGAGTACTCTAGGTACTAACAACAGTAATTTGTTCGATATGGATTTGTCTTCGGAAATCCATTTTTGGTATAAAACTCCATTTTCTCTCACTAAGTTATTCCAGTTCAACCAGTAATGTCTGGTAGTTGGACTTAATTTGGCAACCGCATCTCGTGATGGACATTTATCTATATCCATCCAGTCATGTAGTGGTTTCAAGTCCTTGTCATCTCTTTGTAAATGTTCCATTTCTTGGTAGGAATACTTATTTATCCACCCGACCAATTGTCGGGGAGTATTCTTCATTGTCTTTCTTTCACTCTTTCTCAATGCTCTAACTTTTCTTTCCTTCATTTTTGGCTCATTATCACTTGTCTGCACCTTACGGCAAATTTTAATTTCTTCTGCTGGCCCTTTTCCATTTGACCCTAGTTCAGTTACATCATCAACTTCATGTTTAAAATCTAACCAATCCTGTTGCATCTCTGAACACGTTTTACAAATGTGATCGGTATGTGCAGCATCTTGCTCACATACATGGTCATCCAGGTTCATTCTAGATAATGTGTCGGCATTTTGATGTTTACTACCTTCTCGATGCTGTATCTCAAAATTGTACCTGGATAGTATTTCCAGCCATCGAGCCACTTGTCCTTGTGGATCTTTGAATCCGAACAGCCACCTTAAAGATCCATGATCTGTCCTCAGAAGAAATTTATTTCCTAAAAGATAGTGTCTAAATTGGTGTATAAATGTTATTACTGCCAGTAATTCTCTTCTTGTGACACTATATCTTTGTTGTGGCCTGTCTAGCTTTTTTGATGCATAGGCTATTATTACCTTTTCTGTACCATCTTGTACTTGTGACAATACTGCTCCAATGCCTACATTTGATGCATCAGTATCGAGAATGTAAGTACAGGTGGGTAATGGGTAGGCTAGGACAGGAGCTTTACAGAGCTTTTCCTTCAGACTGAGGAATGCATCTTGGCACTCATTCGTCCATTTAAAAGTAGTATCTTTCCTAGTTAATCTGCTCAGAGGTAATGCAATCTCACTGAACTTATGGATGTATCTTCTGTAGTAATTGCAGAGACCTAAAAATTGTTGGACTTCCTTCACATTTTTAGGTGGGTTCCAGCTTAATACTTTTGAGATCAATTCTGGGTTTGGCTTTAACCCTTCCTTGCCAACAACGTGGCCCAAAAATAGGACTTCTTCCTTGAATAGCTGGCATTTTGTGGGCTTAAGTTTTAGTCCTGCCTCTTCTAGACGTCTGAATACTTCATCAAGCCTTTCAAAATGATCTTTCACTGTGGAACTTATCACTATTATATCATCCAAATATATCAGTAATGTTTGCCACTGAAGGCCTCTAAAAATTAATTCCATGCATCGCTGGAATGTATTTGCCACGGTTGCCAATCCGAAAGGCATCTTGGTATACTGGAACAAACCATATTTGGTTATGAAGGCAGTTTTTGCCATGTCTTTATCGCTCATCTTGATTTGCCAGTAACCACTTTGTAAATCTACTGTGCTGAAGTACTTTGCCGAGGCCAGAAAATCTAAACACATGTCAATCCTTGGTAATGGATAAGCATCCTTAATTGTTACGTCATTTAATCTGCGATAATCTATGCACCACCTGACCGATCCATCTTTTTTGCATATTAAAACAACTGGAGAGGCCCATGCTGATGTTGAGGGCTGGACAACCCCACTCTCTAGTTGCTCCTTCAAATACTTTTCTTCCTCATTTTCAAACTTTTGAGGTGTCCTTCTCAGTGGCTGTCTGCTGGGCATTGCTCCTGATGTATTAATTTCATGTTCAATTAATGAACAGTTTCCTAGTTCCATCCTATTCTTTGCAAATGCATGTTTATGCTTAATAAGTAGAGTCTTAAGCTCTAATCTCGCCTGGTGGTAGATTTTCGCAGCATTTGGTATACAAGTCCTCAAGATGGACAGGCAATGTGGAAGGTTTGGCCCGCCTCCCCTCTTTGCCTACATCATCTTCATGTGATTCCTTAGTTAGGCTGCACGCCTTATTACTCCTCTTACTAACTTTTTCGGTATTTGGGCCCGTAAAGTAGGATTTACATTTCCTACTGCCCTACCAATTTCCTCTACTTGGTGTAACTCTCCTAGTACATAACCTTTTCTCAGCTTAATGGGTGTGTCTGATGTATTTACTAATCGTACAGGGATTCCCTCCTTTGTAGGGTCAATCAAAACCTGTGCTACCATTATTTGGCTATTATCTTCAACCGTTGGTTCCAGTGCCATACAATCCACAATGGGAGCATTTTCTCCCTTCTCTATACACCCTTTGGATATAAATTCTGATGTAGCTGTAATGGTTATGGATTTGTCTAATTTTACTCTAGAAACCTTGTTTCGAGTAACCTCACAGTCAATCCATTGACCTGCTATTTCTAATCCACGTTTGGTATTCAGTGTGATGTCTTTCGCATCTATTACATCACATCCCAACAACAATTCATCTCTTATTGGAGCGACATACAGGGTCCAATTAAATAAATTTTCACCAATATTCATTTTGGCTGCTATGGTTCCGAGTGATTCCATCTTTTTACCAGCTTCAGCAACAACCAAGTCCAGCTTGGCCTGCCGAAGAGGTGGTCTACAGTGTTCAGTCAATTTATTATACGCAATTTTGCTTAAAACTGTCACCTCTGCCCCAGTGTCTATTACAGCTCTAACTGATTGCCTCTCAATCTTCATTGGTACAATCATTGTTACTGCTCTCACCCGATCAATCACTATTGTTAATGGTCTACTATTCATATTTGCCTCTTGATCAGCGAATTTTGAGAGTGGAGATATTGCTTTTCCATTTGACATCTCAACATTGGTGTCTTCATTGCTTCTTTCTAACATACTAGTTTTTGTTACACTGTAGGCTTTCTCACTCAGAGGATGATCAGTTGAGTTCTCCCCTTGTCCAGATATGTTTTCACTGCAAATCCGATTCCCATTCCCCACAGTCATCACTGCTGAGGCCCATAATGCAGTGGCGACTGTTGGGATTTTGTGATACTCTCCTGCATCCTCCTCACTCCAGAACTGAAGATTTTGATTGGTATGATTGAGCATATTTACAAAATCAATGGTAGACCCTGTACTTTTCTTCAAATAATTCTCCTCTCCTACAGCCAGTTCATCATGGTACCTATGACAATTACTACGGTCTGTGTGATCAGTATCATTGGTCTCGGCAATAATTGTTTCTTCATTTGGTTTAGGATCCTTTTGACACTTATTACTACCTTGTGCCTTGGCACTCTGATTTTTCTCCTTACTCTTGGTTAGACACGTCAAATCATCTGTGTCACTGGGTATCTTATTGTCCTCTATAATTGTTCCTAAGTCATGACTATATACAACTTCAAAACTTGAGGCTACACCTTGGCCGACAGATTTAGCCCATTCTAGTTTAAATTCACTTTGTCATCCCTTGGTTGAGCCGCAGCTCCATTAAAACATCTATTCCCATGGTAATTAGGCCTATTTCTTTTCTTTGGACACTCATAACTGAAATGTCCTATTTCCTTACATGAGTAACAAGTGACAGGCTCACCCTGTGCACTTCTAAATATTCTCTCCGTCTCTCTATTTCTACCTTTATCAACAATTGTCCTATTGTCATACTCCTTGGTATTGCTCTCTTTTCGTGTACTAGTACTTGGTGCTGTCTTAATTTCTTGAGCTATCACAACTTTTAGCTCTTCTATTAAGGTCTTTTTCAGCTCCTTAACAATTGACTCTTTTAGTTCTAGACCAGACTGATGCAGTCTTTCTTCTGTGACAAATCTCTTTCCATTCACTCTCCGTAAGTCTGCTTCATCTGGGCTGTAATTCACAGAATATGTGCTATCAGTACTGTTATCTCCTGTATCACCATCCAGCTACATGTTCCTAACAGAGCATTTCTTGCGTAATCCCCCTCTACAGCATTCATGCCATGCAATCATTTCTATGGCTTGTTCTATTGGTTTCTTTGTCATTACATCGTATGAGATTGTCTGATCAGGTAGCCCATTCAACAAGTGTTCTATAGATATATCTATGAACAATTTAGAATTCTCTAGTCCTGGGTAGGCCTTTGACATCATTAATGATATGCGAGATGCAAATTCTTGCAGGCTCTCAGATGATTGCATTCTGAGATTTTGTAGTTTAGCTCTGTATGTTTCTGCTAACATGTGATCACCAAATCTTTGTTTCATGGCAGCAGCAAATGTGCTTACATCCATTCTCGTCCCTTGTGGCAAATTGGCAGCAAATGTTAGTGCATCATCTCTCAGACAGAACAACAATCTTTCTCCTTGTCCATCTTCACTCCAGCTAAACCTCTGTGCCATTACTTGAAACTGTACCCATAAAGAGTTCCAGTCACTCTTTCCATTAAAAATGGGCATTTTAGGTTTAGGCTCATTACAAGGCAAATTTCTATATCTGTCATTATTATTATTATTATGCCAATATCTGCTCAGACGTTCAGAATGAAATGCCAAATAATTTTCTTGGATACCACCCAGTGTGGACCTTTGATTATTTTCACCTATTGAATAATCCTCGTATGTGCCACTAAATTGCAGTCTATTATTTACTGACATATCGTTAACCGCGTTATTAGATGTGTGTTCAGTAGGGCCTTGAAAGTTAACATTCAACTGCGAATTTTGATGAGGTCCTTGTGCCATATCATTATCTCTGTTAAAAGCTAGTGATGACACAGTCTGTTGTAACTGTTGAATTTGACCTTGTAAATCTTTTATGTTGGGTGTAGATTGGACCGTTGCATTTTTATCATTGCTTTGTGAGTCATCAAGATCTCCAGATGTGTACCTGGTATTTTTGGCTGAGCTTGCCAAACAATTGCTTGAAGCAGGGGTGACTGACTGACTGACTATTTACTATGTGTGCTTGTTGAAGTAACATACCCCCACTATTTTGTGTGTCTGAGTGACTAAAATGTATTTTATTTGCTGTTTTATCCATCAATGCCAAATTAGGTTGAGACCAATTTACACTTACATTTGTATTTGCCTGTACAGGGGTTGCCCCAACCATTCTATTAAATGGAGGCGTGCATTCATCCATATTAGAATCTCCTGCCTCTAAATTTGAAGGCATCAATTTGGATCTAAGTTCCATTTTACTTAATGGTTCTATGATAGTATGCAATAATTATTTAATTTATTCTCAAAATTTTTTGATGGAGTTTATTATAAGAAATTTAATTAAAGAAACCTCTCAAGAATACTAAAAATTACAATAACACTCAGTTTAGAGATATACAAATTAATTCTATCCTTAACATGTATAAGGGAGAATATGACAGCCTCTATGGAATCATATGTGGACTATTACAATCCCTCAAATATTTTTGTGGGGACTATTACAATCCCTCGAAAATTTTATGGAGACTATTGCAGTCTCTCGAAAGTTTTTGTGGAGACTTTTGAAAACTTTTGCTACTGACAGAGATCCCTCGATAATTATCCAAAACGTCTTATATAGCACCTTAATGTAGCCGGATGTTTGTCTGATATTTCAATTTATTATTTGCAAAGCAAAAATCTTACAGGAAATTCAATACTTGCTCCCAAAACACTGCACAAGTAAAAGTTAGAAGGAGGGGGGGGGGGGGTGGGGGGGGGGGTCTGGTTTTCAAAAGAACCCAAGTTGAATCTCAAGCCAAGGCAATGTTTTCAAAGTACGCAACCAAGGGGATATTTATAGTGATACTGATAATTGAATTTGAAATGCTGGCGAGAAAAAAAAAAACCGATTCATTTGAAATTGAATCAAACAAACGTTGAATGGTATGTTCACATTCGTCTGGTAACTTACATATGCACATCTGTATAACATATGCATAGTAAGACCATACGATTATCGCCGTTATAAATAAAACAGGTGTCCATCGAACAGCCACACAGCAGTATCGAACGACAGCAGAGGCCATTTCCCCATTTGCATTATGTTTGCGTTTCCTGGTTGTGGAAAACGTCATTAACTTTGCCTTATAATACCGGGTCCCACTTAAATGAGCCCGAGAGAGTCCGAGAAAGACCAAAAGAAACCGCTGTCAAAGTATAGACTTTGGCCCAGAATTAAGGACTCGAACTTGAATTTATTACTTATCTTTTTGTTTAATTTCCAATTTCAGACAGGAAAGAGTCGATAGATGTTCGCAATAATTACATAACAGGTTCTAGCTGCCATCCCGCTCCACAAGTGGTTCCGACCCGTTCGACACTCCCACCCTGGAGCATTTTCACTCAACCCTCGTTCGCCCCGGGTCATTTCGCCCCTGGTCGTTTCGCCCCCACCCCACACACAGGCGGAGGTGGGTGGTTTCGCCCCCAAAATTTATTGTCCCCCGAAAAATGTTTTTCGGAGGACTATTAAAATAGCCTATGTTCCTGCGTACGTGCATCCCACATTGTTTTGCCGACGATAACACGCGGCGTCATGCCAACGGTCCGGGGGGGGGGGGGGGGCACCCCAAGAGGGAGGGGGGCCCACCCCAAATATTTTCTGTGAAGGCCTTGGAAGTGCCATTTCAGGCAATCTGGGAGGCATTTTTTGCCAAAATTTTGGAGCACGCTACGCGCCAACCGATGGTGGCGCTCCGCTTAGATGGTGTTACCGATCCACCCCCCCCGATTTTTCCCTAGCAAGACGCCCCTGAATTGATAACTTTAGTTGTAGTAGGCCAAATCAAATGAAATTTGGTATGTAGATGTATCAACGTAAAATACAGGTCAAGTTCGAATCGGGGTGCGGTCTGACAATTTTTGCCAAAGTTATACCCCTTTTTAGACTTCGAAAATGAATTTTTCTTGGTTTCCCGGTGATAGCTTTAGTTATAGTAGGCAAAATCAAATGAAATTTGGCATGTAGGTGTATCAACATAAAATACTGGTCAAATTCGAATCGGGGTGCGATCCGACAATTTTTGCCAGAGTTATGCCCCTTTTTCGATTTTGAAAAATTGATTTTTGGGGGGCTTCCCGATGATAACTTTAGCTATAGTCGGCCAAATCAAATGAACTTTGGTATGTAGATGTATCAACATAAAATACAGATCAAGTTCGAATCGGGGTGAGGCCCAATTTTTGCCAGAGTTATGCCTCTTGTCAACTTCGAAAATTCATTTTTGGGAGGTTTCCCAATGATAACTATAGTTGTTGTTGAGCGAATTAAATAAAATTTTGTTTGTAGATGTCTCAACATAAAATACAGGTCAAGTTCAAATCGGGGTTTAGTCTGACATTTTTTGCCAGAGTTATGTCCCTTTTTCGACGGAAAAATTCATTTTTTTCAAGTACCTCGAATTGCACACTTTTGTTTCGGGCGACGTGTGGCCTTTTATTTTGGTAATGTAATGTAATTGTTTCCTCCCGAAGAATTTACTGAAGTAAACCATTTCCATTACAATCATCATAATTGTTACTAAATTGAGAATTTTTATCTTATTCGCATGGTCCAGGAGTTGGGGCGAAACGACCCAACACTCCAAAGGTAGCCAGCGACGACCATTGGATAATTGTTTTTGTCTTTCCTTATTCTTCCAATTTAATGCCATTCACCAAAAGACTGGTGATTATGGCATTTTTCTGTTTGCATGATCTGTGATGACTGAATTTGATATAGTTTGAGATTCATGATCTGAAAAATAGTCAGTAACGTTGCTTTGAATTGGATTATGTTTTGGCCTATGTGCAATTGGCCAGCATGGATAAAGGCACTTCTGCAACCACCCTCACATACATGAATCCATCCATTGGAATGATAGTGACTGTATCTGATGGGGTGGAATCTCATGATCTAACGGTACTTGGAAAGAAGCAGTAGACATGGTAATCCGTGGTTTATTGTGTAGAAATATGGGGATTAAGAAAGGATGTTGACTGGGCGTAGTATAAAGAAAAATTGGAATCAAAGCTTCAGAATGCACGTGGTGAGATCAGTGACCAGGAGATGGCAGATGTTATTTTTACCAGACTTACAGAGGCATGGGAGAAAAGTATAGGCACAGTAAACCCACAAACACGGGCACTAGCAGTTCGGTAGCTAATAGCCACCATGTGCAACGCCATTGATATAACTTAATGAACTTTTTCTGTTTCTTAGGACATCTTCTTGAAGAATTTTGATGTTAACATGAAAATCGCTGGTCGTGTAGTCCCCAGAGGCACTGGAATCCAATATGGCGACATTTTCACAATTATGTACCTGGTCATTTTAACCCTTATGAAATTGATTAAATCGACAGATGTTTGGGTATGTTACCCATGAATTGTATTGATAGAACACCAGTCTTCCTTTTGACACAAAATAGGAAACCATAGTCAAGTTAACAACCAAAATGGCGACCGGACGTAGCGAAATTAGGTAATGTTTACTGAAAAATAGCGCTAGGCCCCATTTCTTCAATTACACAAAATATGCTAACAATAATGGTTATCCGGGTCCATATATATTAAGAACAAGAGCTCACATATCGCTGAAGCAATACAATGTCCCCTACTGGACTAATGAGCAATAACTATACAAATGTTATAACCTAGATGTGATCAGCATGAATTCCGTTGAAGCGTTTCCAAAAAAGTCCGGAAAACTGATATTTTGGCACTTTTCCATATTTCCAAGGGCCATAACTCACACAAGAATAATGCAATCAGCATGAAACTCAAACTCGATCTATAAGTCATCGTTCTATAGTAGTTTACCAAACATGAAATCATTCCGTTGAAGCGTTTCCAAAAAAAGTCCGGAAAACTGATATTTTGGAACTTTTCCATATTTCCAAGGGCCATAACTCACACAAGAATAATGCAATCAGCATGAAACTCAAACTTGATCTGTAAGTCATCGTTCTATAGTAGGTTACCAAAATGAAATCATTCGGTTGATGCATTTCCAAAAAACGTCCGGAAAACTAAAGCGTGACTGACATTTTCCATCTTTGCAAGGGCCATAACTCACACAAGAATAATGCAATCAGCATGAAACTCAAATTTGATCTGTAAGACATTGTTCTATGGTAGGTTACCAAAAACGAAATCATTCGGTTGAAGCATTTCCGAAAAAAGTCCGTAAAACTAAAGTGTGACTGACAGACTGATGGATGGACAGAGTGGAAACCTATAGTCCCCTCTGGCGATACCGGTAGGGGACTAACAAGCATTTCCCGATAGTTTTAGACCACTTTGACATATCTGGTATGGTTCTGTCTCTCTGTCTCTCTGTGATGAAGGAATATATATAATGTATTATATGCTGGGGTTTTTCCTATATATTATTAAGTAGAAGGAAAAACATTGAAATAAAATATATAAAATTAAAAAATATAATTATTAAAAAACATGTAATTTTTAAAGATCAAAGATCCTAAGGAAAAGAATATGAAAAGAGATCTTCTGCACAAGAAGTTTCTCGGATATGTCTTCTACAAGGCGTGTGCCCATCTAGTGGATTTAAACATTCCTAGTGTGATGTGCGAGGGATGTCTGGGTCGCAAGGGATTGACCAAAGTGCACATCTGTTACACTAGTGAACACAAAGACGCCATATCCTGTGTTTTGCATCGGTGTTGGAAAAGCTCGATGAGTATGAGGTGATAGAGTGATCAAAGACAATAATCAAGTGAAAGGGCGATCACAGCCTTTAGATTTCGAAATTGAGCAGTTTCGGAATATGCCGAGAAATCTCCCGAAATATGATCGAGGAAGTATTTTGCATTTATTATTGGATAGAGAATATCTCAGATCTTGTGAAGGAAAAAAATTCATTTTTATAATTGAAAATAAAAGAAATATATATATTTAACAAACAAAAAAAGCAAAATGGAGATTCATAGATGAAATGAAAAAACAAAAAGGAGTGGAGCATCACAAATTTCTCCAAGATGTGTTTTACAGAACGTTTTTCCAAACAAAAAATGCAGAAATTCAAAAAACATTTTAAAAAATGTAAAAAAAATTAAAGAAAAAAATATATTAAATTCAAAATCATATCTTTTATTTGTATGCGAGCTGTCACTTTTCACTCTTCATTGTTGTGTAGATGCTCAATGACCATGTCTACTTTTGTTAACTTTTCCACATTTTTAGAGCTTCTTCTTTGATTTGATCTATGACAGCTTTATCAATTGTGGGATATATTTTGTTTTTGTCATATATCAGAGTAAACTTCTTAAAAAAATTTTCTTCTTCCTTCAGGAGTTTGTGACACAAATTTTTCAAATCTGAAAATAAATCACCTTTATCTTCTTTCAGTATTAATCCCATGCACTGATTATCATATTTCTTTCAAACTTTGTTACTTCGACATCTTTCAATTGCATTGTATTAGGTTTCAAATAAAAAGTTTTACTATCATTGTATGAAGAGATTTTTCAATTCGATTTTTTTTTCCATTGCCATTTTTTTTTATTAATTTTAAAAAACTATTTCATTTTTTTTTATTTCCTATATATAATATGAATAATTTTTTACTGATTTTAAATTTTATTTTCTTTAGGTTAAAAACATGTACTTAGTGGAAACAGAATTTTCTGTTGATTCCTCGAAAAAATAAGCTTGAAAAGTGCAAGAAATTACCTAAGTAAACAAAACCTGGCTTTTAGTGAATTTTGTCTCAAAATACACACATATATATATATATATAGGATATAATAATAAAAATAAAATTTAAAACAGTTTTTAACATTTAAAATTTTTTTTAATTATTTTAAAAAAATTGTCTACTTCTTGAGAAAATAAGTTCGAAAAGTGCAAGAAATTACCCATGTAAAAAACCCTGGTTTTTAGTGAATTTTTATCTCATACATACATATATAGGAAATAATAAATAAATAACTTTTAAAAACAATCTTTAACATTTAAAAACAATTTTAATTGTTAAAAAAATGTCATTTTCATTAGAAACGTGCAGTCTAGCTCAATTGAAAAGTTATGTGAAGAATCTCAGCATCACCAAATCGTCGAGTTATAGAACCAGGCCATAAATGATTGAAGTGATATGAAGACATACATACATATATATATCTTCAAGGAATTTTTCAAAATGTTTGATGTCAGGGGTATAAAACAGTTTCATCCCCCAAATTTCTTGAATGAGATAAAACCTAGTGTGTTGGATTTATTTCATCAAATGCTTGGCATTTGTATCAAAACAAAAATGGTACTGAAGTGTCAGTTGGAGAAGATTGATCTGAACACAGGTAAAGTCATGGAAAACAGCTTATTTTCAATCTCACACAAAAACTGTGACCAAAAGTACTTCTATGTCCAATATCTTTGATAACATGAAAGAAAAAAATCTTTGGTGCAGTATCAAAACGAATGTAGCAGTTGGATATTCGGCGAAGTATTGAATTTAGAAATTCACATTGACAAGTATGATCCATTACGAATGTCTTTGTATTTAAGGCTGACTTATTTCATAGAAAATAAAAAAGCTGTAATAAATATGGAAAATAAGGAGGGCATTGAATGCTTCAAATGGCCTGTCACGTCTGACTTATATCCTGTAGAAAAGAATACAAATAGAATATTAAAGTATGTGGAAACTTCAAAGAATTTAGATTGGTTAGGAGTGAATTTTCTGACTCAGCTCTGCAACATCGATCATTTTAAAAATCAAAATCCCACGATCACCATCATTGTTTTGGGATATGACATTTTGAAAAACACTTCCTCTGAGAATAAGTTAAAAATAAAATTGCGAGAAAAGCACTAATTTATTATTAATTTCAGAAAATGCTAATCAACATTACTGTTGGCTCAAGAGCATGAGTCGATTATCGGCAACACAGACTAGCGGACACAAGGAAAAGAGATTTTCTGTTTTAACTGTCTGGATTCCTTCCACAGCAAAGAATCACTGGAACGCCAGGAGGAGAGTTGCAACTCAAATCAATGCATTGCCGTCGACATGACATTACGTGTACAGTACCCATATGAGACTGGTCAATAAATACCCCAGTTATTGATGCTAAATTTAGATTAGTGCTGTCTATTTATAGAGGAACTATTTATGAGTGGGCGTGTACAATTAATTACTTATCTCCATTGACAACAGAGCAACAATAACAAGAACATTGGCTTTGATATATTTTATTTCATTCAAGTGTATCAACTTTTAACAAGCGATAAACTATAGAAACATAATAGCCTACACTGCACGTAGATATCAACATAAATAAGTTTGTTTTTTGCACATTGATATTTACATAAATGAGTTGTCTTTTTTTAATCTTTTAAATTCATTTGGTTTCTTTATAATTAACATTAATTACAGTACGTTCAACGTGGATTGAAACAAAAACGCCGCCGCGGTGTGTTCTCCACCATGGAGTTCCAGTGGACCGCAGTGTTTGATTAGTGGAAGGCAGTTTTCAAAACACTGATCCACCGTGGTCACGAGCGTTAACGATTAGTTTAATTGCTTTTGCATGTCAATTTCACATTTTGTTTACAGCTGTAGGACAACACGTGTTTTTCTTGGGTGGGAAGTGGGGGCGAGAAAGCCTCCTGTGCCACATAAGCGCCCACGGCGCACGGCTAATGACTGGCACACGGCTAATGATCTAAGTGATACCAGTTTACGACATTGAGTCAACTTGACCAGCCCATCCTTTTTCCTGTCTTACTCTTGTCGGGCTACGAATTTAAAGATACGTATAAAAAGGATATAGTAAAAAGGAAATATAGTGTTTTTGAATGGATACCAAAAAGTATCTCACTCGTGACTGAAACTAAGTGGGTGGGTGGGGGGGGGGGGGGTGGACGGGAGATATTTGCATACCGAAACAAATATCCTTCATCCAGTTCTGAAGGGGTTTGTACATACTTTTATACTCTTTGCATTTGCAGATTTTTCAACGTTCCTCAACATTGTTGTTATTATTTGTATTACCAATTGAAATAGCTAAGCCTGTGTGTATGTAAAAATACGTGGGTGAATATAAGGGAGATACCAAATTAAAATATCTGAGAATGTGCCATTCTAAGAGAGAATACACTTCAGCGGGAAAGAGATAGAGAGAGACAGATACACGTGATGGGGGGGGGGGGGGATAAAGTAAGAAAAAGTGAAAGAAAATTAGTACACGAAAGTATACGCAAGTGCATGTGTGCATATGTCTCCATATTACTCTGTGTGTGTGTGTGTGTGGGGGGGGGGGGGCGCAAGGATGTGTGTGTGATGGTGTGCGTGCGTGCATGTGTTTTGTTTTTTCGGGTTTGGGTTTTTTGTTTTTGTTTTTTTTATGAACTACTGTAAAAAAAGACCTACCTCTGATGAAAATGTGTCTCATAAGCCTCCATAGGCTGGATTTTATATAAATATTTTGTAAATACTCTATGTATATTATGTATGTGTATTGAAATGTGACACTAAAATAAAATATTCTACGACTACATTAAAGCAGTCGGGATTGAAGTGATTAATTAAATATAGTAGATTAAACTACCACTTGCACAAGGTGTGAAATAACATTTGAGTGGCGCGACAAAGCACAGAGCTGTCCTTCAAACCAACATCTGTTTTAACACCTCTGCACATAACAAGCTTGAGAAAAAATAAGAGACAAATCAACAATTTCAATTACTTTTTATTAATTCAGCAATCATAATTATAACCACATGTAAATAAAATCAATAGAAAATAAAAAAAAAAAATTTCCTTAATGGCATGCCGATCGACAAGCCAGACCACCACATATCATAACCCTAGCTCAAACATGCCCCGAAATTTCCTACTATTATTTTTTGGTTTTGTCCCCCACTCGTGTCTTGAAACCCCCAAAATTAAATAAGTCTTTCAGACAGGAGATTTTAGTTCCTCTATCGGAGAATTGACGGAGATTTTCTGGCGGAGCCCGCACATCAAAAATTTCAGTGTCTTGGCAGAGTAAGATTCAGCCATCCATACCACTCCTAAATGGTGAAGTAAATAGTCCCCCCCCCTTCCCCATCTCCGAAACGAGGCAATTGGACCCCAGACTCCCATAAACCCAAATGCACGAATAGGCCTATATCATTGATTGTTTGCCCATTTGCCCCCCTCCTCCCATCTTGGCCAGTTGTCCTTGCTTGTGCATATACGGATTCCGAAGCGTCTTGGGCTGAAAGGTCCCAGGGCCACCACAGACATTCCTTTTTTCGTTAATGTAGTTTATTTATGTTAATTCCACTCTCAACATGTACATTTTAACATTCCACTCTGAACTTAACTTTTAAAATCGTAAATCGGGGGCGCGGTAGCGTTGCGGTAACAGGTTCTCGTCAGATCACCGAAGTTAAACAACGTCGAGCCCGGTTAATTATCGGATGGGTGACCGTCTGAGCGATCAATTCGGACTCCCGTGCCGTGTCCTTGGGCAAGGCACTTAACCCTGATTGGCAACATGGGGGCACGATGACGCCGTGTACTAAGGCGTACTGCACGTCGATGGTACACAAGTCTTCAACCAATCTTCAACCTGCCTGTGCTGCAGTGCGGAGTTACGATGTGGGGAGCTGGCAGCTGCTTGTCGTTGCTTGGTGGGTTTCTCCGGGTACTCCGGCTTCCTCCACCCGTAAAACTGTCACGGTCATGATTAGCCATTGTGCATAAGTATATGACCTTAAACACCAATAAATAAAAAAATAAATAAAATCGTAAATCGGATTCCCTCCGCCCTCCCCTCCAACCCACAATTTATTCAAAATTTAGTACCGGTAACATGGTTCTTCTCCGTCAATAGCTACAGTTAGGTAAAAGACCGTTGGGGAAATGTCCAGATATTGTGCTGGTCAAGTTATAATTATTTTAACTCACATCCATGATTTCAGTACGGTATAATATTTATTTGTTCGTAATTCCTCGAGTTCTGAAACGATTTTGATGAACAACATTCGGAATCGCAATAGCTTTTAATAACTGTTTCAAATATTGAACTATCTTTTTAATATTTCAAGTAAAAGTAAAAGTAATTTTTCACTGACTGTGAAAAAATTTGATCTAATTAAGAGTCAGTGTCTGAGAGATCAAAAGATAAACCGACGTCAGCCGAACATCCCATCACTCAGTTTGACATATCCATGCGAGATTAAAAACACGATACAAACTCCATATTTTGATCGTTTTTCTGCCATATTAATGCTTTTTATTATCAAAAAACACGTATGGAGCATACGTATTCCATTTATATTTAAGTGCAATACCTAACAATCACTAAACAACAATGAACTGAAATTATTTTTGGTGGAAGAATAAACCTGATTACCGCACTTGCAAAAAACACAAGTTAATTATAGACAAATTGAAGTCACGTGGTGGGGTTTTGAGACCCCACCTCGTAGTGTAATTAGTGGGGTCTCAATTTCTGTGTTCATATGGGCAGCGTACACGACATGACCTCACACTAATATTAAATTCATACATCACAACAGAAGACTGAGAGTGCCTTTTGAGGTGTATGCCAATTTCAAATGTTTCACAGTGAAAATGAGTTTGCGTCATTAAAAAAAATCAGAAGGACATACAGTTTTGTTAATGTTTCTACATAAAATGTTCTTTCAACAATCGGCATTCTGGACACCAACATAAAACAGTTGGACAATGACAACATGGCTAAAAAAGTTTGTAGAAGATTTGGAATCTCAAATCAAAAAATTATACAGGCAATTTAAAACTCCTGAGAAGATGATCATCACACATGAGGAAATGAAAGACTTTATAAGTGAGCTACTGAATGTCACATCTGTAGTGTACCATTCACCGAATCTTCGGCACCTGAATACAAGAAAGTAAGAGATCATGATCACTACACTGGTAAATTTCAAGATGCCACTCATAGCAATTGCAATTTAAAATATCGAGATGCTAAGTTCTTTCCCATGATATTTCATAATCTGTCAGGTTATGACAGTCATCGGTTCATGAAGAATCCTGTTAGTGTAAGCAAAGGAAATATAAACTGCATCACAAAGAGTGAGGAACAATACATTTCTTTCACAAAATGGATAATCATAGACAATAAAAAAAAAATAAACAGAAATGTCAGCAGTCAATATCAAGAGAAAAATACGTTTCACAGACAGTTTTACATTCATGTTGATAGTCTCGAGAAACTAGTTGGAAAGTTAGGGAAGGAGAAATTCGAGATCATTACAAAACACATTCGAGTTGAGCGCCAATTGGAGAGAGTCCAACCCTATGATTACATGGACGGTTTTCTTAGATTCGATGATTTGAAGCTACCTTCCAAAGATCATTTTTATTCAAAATTATTCGATGTTGACATTTCCAATGTCAACTATGAACATGTTCAAAAAGTATGGAAAATATTCGACATGAAATCCATGAGAGATTATCATGATCTGTATCTGAAAACCACCGTCCTTCTAATGTCAAGATCCGGCTTGGTATTACATAGCTCCAAGATTGGCCATCGATGCCTCGATGCATTGTTGAAAATGACTGAAATCCACTTGGAATTATTATCCAGCATGGACATGTTGCTCATGTTTGAAAAGGGTGTGAGAGGTGGAGTGTCGATGATATATCTTACAGATACACAAAAGCGAACAGTTGCTACATGGAAGAAGGATTCAATGCATGAGAATTGAGTAAATACATAAAATATGTAGCTGCTAATAATTTATATGGTTGGGTCATGAGTCATCCATAACTGATGGAAAATTTCAAATGGGTTGAGAATCGCGAGGAGATGGAAAATTGGAGACATTATCCCAGTCTTCTAGAGGTGGAGCTAGAATATCCCAAAACGTTACACAATCCACACAACCATTGTCCTTTAGCACCCAAATAAATGAAAGTAAATAAAGTCGATAAACTTGTTCCAAATTTAAATGACAAACATAAATATGTAGTATAATGTGAAAATCTGAAACTTTACATAGATTATGACATGAAATTAGTCAACATACATCACCTCATCCGATTTAATGAAGAAGTACATGGATCTTAACACGAATTTAAAAACTCAGGCCTTGACCGAATTAGAGAAAGTTTTTTTTTCAAAATGGAAAACATCAGAAAAAGGACTGACATTCATCTCATGATGACGGACAGAAAAGCTAGAAAATACATTTCGAAACCAAACTATAAACAGAACCATCTTGGATGAAAATCTAGTGGCCATTCACATGAAACAAATGCTTCTAACATTTGACAAACTGACTTATTTGGGAACGTGCACCCTCGACATCAGGAAACAGTTGATGTATCGATTTCATTATGAATAAATCAAGAAGAAATACGATTCGAAAGCCAAGCTGTTGTTTACTGACACAAGAAGTCTGGCTTATGAGATAGAGACCAAATTTCTTTACAGAGACAAATCTTCGATGTCGACTCTTGGCTCGATGAAACCAAAACAATCTGAGTTGAGCTGTACTGAAGGTGATTAGCGTGAGTGTCAGCAGTCAGCATAGTGTCCCCTTTAATCACACATACATAGACATAATCAGCATACGTCATAGTTTGCATGGGTTGTGCCCCTTGTGACATTGTATGACGATTCACTGTGCCACTATGGCTGAGAATAGGCACATTTTTAAAAATCGGACCTAATAACAGTCCTTGATCGTCGATCAAATTCTTTTCTCTCTTCAGATAGAGACCATCTCCGTGAGCTTGAAATACACTGCTACCTTTCACATGTTTCAGATACAATCCATTACCATCCATTTCGATTTCACACACAACTCCTCCTCTCTTTAGAAACAACCTGTTTACCATTATTTTCTGCATGCCAGAACTGGCCAATCCCAACAGAGCTCCTATACCCAAAAACCATAGAAATCAGAAAAAAGACTAGAATGGCAGTCTTTTTATATCCGATTTCTATGCCCAAAACCGGCAACACAGATTTGGTGAGAATGGGTAATGCCTTGGTGGCCAATCCCGCCACCAATCCTAAGAAAGCACTTTTTATTTTTAAATTATATCTCAATTGAACAGGACTCAGTCCCATGGTCAATCCTTTTAGATTACCATGTGGTTCGGCTATTCTATTAATTTGTGTTTTGGTTCAGGCGATTTTATTCCATCCATTGCTCATGTCTTGATGACCTAATTTCAATCTCACAGCTTCGCTTCGATTTTCTAATGCTCTATGAAGTTTGTCTTTCTGACATTCGGATATGTTTACGTCTTGTATTATGCATCTCATCATTATTGTTTTACTTAATTTATTGTGGCGAACATTGACTTTACCCACTAGGATAATTACCAACAAACATGACTTAAGACTCCCTATGGACTGGGGACAGGAATCCACCAAGAGCTGCTATAAATTAACTGACACCATTACCGAAAAGCAGCATGCTGTGTGCTAAAACCCCCATAGCAGAATGTCAGGACATGAGTTCAGGTTTTCACACACAAGGGAGAATGCCACAAAATAAAGGGTTATTCTTTAATAGATAAATACAATTCAAATCTGTTGAATTCTTTAATCTGCATTCTTCATCTGTGGCCACACCACATAATGTCATTGGACAGAAATACACAATACATGGGGACAATGCGACAGGGTACATAAAGGGTTAAAATAACTCTCACATGGGAGTTTGCTTATTCGCTGTGATATTACACCACTTCAAAATAAGCAACACTTGAATAGCATACAGAATAAAGGGGTAAAATGTAATTGATTGAATCAACACTATAAAATTTATTATGATATTGAATCATTTAAAATAGCCAAAAATACTGTTGTAAGTGTTGACATAATCTACAAAAGTTTTAGAAATTCATTATTCAGGAACATTTATTCAAACACTTGAGGCATTACGCCCCTTCGGAATGGATAGATATCTCTGAACGATGGCAATTTGCCATGAACCGAATCGGAAAATAGAGGTTTAACTGTGTGAGGCTCTCGCTGAATTGGCCCGAAATAATTTAGACATAAGCAGCCGAAAAGTTTCCCTAAGTTGGACTGGATCTGTATTCAAGGTGGAAAATATTTGGAAATATTAGGAATCTACTATTAATAAACTGTAAAGGGTTAACAGATAATTTAGCGACAGCATTACACCGTTCTAGGACGTCCAAAATATATGTGTAATTTAATTAGTGTTGGCATTGCGCCACTACACTAAGTCCAAAAACGGACACTAAAAGCTTATAAATTTCGTTACACTGCCTTGAATACAGATGCGGACTAATAACCGATGATATAATATACTAAGATAACTTCATGATGATATCCACCCAAGCCCTACCCCAGGGAAAGGGGGTGTATACCTGAAAATGTGGCGTGGATAATTCTAAGATTTTGGAAGATGCTTTCAGACGTTAGATTGTGGCATCGCTGCCTTATATAGGAACGAAACTCACAATCTAACCTCGTAAAACGTATTCCTAGTAATGAATAAACTGTAAGCTATATTGATATAAAAATGAATAAATTATTCCAAACTCCGTGCCCGGAACTTGCAGGTTGAAATTTATCCCATAAAAACATTGATAAGGTATTTAATTATAATTTAGATTTTGGCTTAAAGGTTAGAATATAAGTAAAATCCAAAGAGAAACATAGTTGTAACAGAACAATAGTATGCAGAGAGTTAACGTGATGTAATAACATTGGAATGTCGCGAGCGTTTAAGGTTCAAGGACAGCAACTCACGCGACAAGTATTTCCAGAAATAGCTTGGAACATTGCAAGACGTGCCTGGAAATTCTAACGTTCTGTGAGATGAAACGGAATAAATATAAACATTTAAACTTTGGCAACATACAAACTGTTTGCACATGAGTTATAGTGAACCAATGGATAACTGGAATACGGTTGTGAGTCATGACGATGCATGAATTAATGTAAGTTGATGAAATATTTTTGCCGGGAGATGATAGTACTGTACTGTAAACATTGTGAAATATGCGATACATGAAAATGCTGTGCATTGCAAAAACGAAGTAAACTGCAATAGGGGTATAAATTGAATGGGTGTTTTATGCAATAATTATTCCCAGTACTTAACAAATTTTACAACACAGCCCCCCTTTCAAAAAATTCATTTCGTCCCCGAAATGCGCTTTTTGAGAGATGGACCAAATTAATCAACTAGATGAATTATACAATGGAATAATGAGTGTGGTAAAGTGGTAATGACTAATGGGTAATGTTGTATGGACTATGAGTATGACATTTTTGATTGAAATAATGAACCGATTAGATAATGGTACAATGAATATTTTTTGTTAATTAGAGTGAAGGGCAGGGATGCAGACATAGGAATTGATTTATCAACAACATGTAAATTGTAACTTAAGAATTAACTATATAAACTTCATGAAAAAATATTAATTATTGAAACATATAAAAATTTAAAATCGATACCCTTTCCTTCTCACAATCCCTATGTACCTCTTTCGTGCCTCTTCCGCCGTCTTTCTCCACATTCTCTCACTCTCGCTCACTCTAACAGCTATGCTCTTCAACTTTGGTGCCACAAACAACTCTCTCTCATCCTTCCTCCTATCTTTCGCCTCCTTCCACATACTATCAAACCCATCCAGTGCACTACCACACTTCACACCAAACACTGGCTCTCTGTTCTCTTTCTCCCTCAGCTTTCTCACTTCCTTTCGTGACTCTTCCAAACTTCTTTCTAAACTGCTCACTTTCCGCTCTAACTCCTTGATTCTCTCATCTCTGTCATCCTCCACTTGCACTCCCACACTCTTCACTTGCTCCTCAATCACCTCTGGCACACTAACACTCACTTCACTCACCTCCATCACTTCTGGCTCACCAACACTCACTTCACTCACCTCCACCCCACACAACAACTCACACTCATCCACATACTCATCATAATCAGGCACAAAAACTGTTCAGGCACAATTTCATTCACACTTGTATTTACATGTACATTATTATTATTATTATTATTTATATTTATATTTCTATCACTCTTCCGCTCCTCCAACACCACTCGTCTTTCATCCACACATTCATTCTCACTAGCGCTCAACCCACTCTCTTTCATTGCCATTTGAACAATGTCTTTTTGTTTCTCTCTTTTCCGCCACTCTTGTCTTGATTTTTCTTTTCCTACCACCACCAAGTCTGAATGTTCCCCTAACCACGTAACACTGTATGGTTTCTCCGCTTGTCTGAAATACTCTTCATCCGCTAAATTACTTTTCTCGCCCTGCTTTCTTTTCAAATGTGGGATATAACCCATACAGTGTCTCTCCAGGGATGTTCTTTTGGAGGCATGGAATTGGCACAGCTGACAGTAAAAAGGCACCATTTCCAACGGGGCATGGTTTTTCACCACATGCCAGATAGTAGCTTGCTTTCCACCGCAGTAGAAACACTTAGTGCACTCATAAACCCTGCCTCTGGTTTGTTTATCCTCCATTTTTGAGATTACTGTAAGAAAGGAAAAAAACTGTTAGTCTTCCCATCTGGCTACCTTAGTGATGTTGCCTCCACACTAATGTATTTTATGTACTTTTGAGGTATTCCTTTAACAATTTTTTCCTGGCTACTTTAATCCAATTTGGTACAGTGGGTGAGGTGTACGGTTTCAACCTATCGTGATGCCTAATTGTTAGTTTGCCATTTTTAACAATTTTATACAGTGATGGACTAATGCATTCTGTTACAAGATATGGACCAATCCAGGGAGACATAAACTTTTTCCTACAAGGATTTCTTTGATAAACTAGCCCTCCAGGTTCATATTTATTCTCAACAATTCTAGTGTCATAATCTTGCTTTTGCCTAGATGCTGTTTGTTGTAAATGTTCACGGGCCATGTGATAACAGTCAGTTATGTTTTCTTTTAGATTGGTGATGAAATCATTTGTTTGTCATGGAGTTCCAAGTTTTGGGAGTGGGAACAGCAATTGAGCTGGCAAGTTCACCTCTCGCCCAAACATTAATTTATTTGGAGTATAGCCAGTTGCTGGGTGTTTTGTACTTCTATATGCTGCAAGTAGTAGCCCTATATTTCTGTCCCAATCTGGATTCTTCTTATTTACAAACGATCGGATCATTTTGGCTAGGGTTTGGTTAAATCTTTCCACAAGCCCATTGGATGCAGGGTGGTATGGCATAGTACGGGTTTTCTTAATCCCCAATTATTTACATAATTCTGCTATTAGGACGCTTTCGAAATTTTTTCCCTGGTCACTATGTATTTCCAACGGTGTTCCAAAATGTAAAATAAACTCATACACCAGTTTCTTAGCTACTTCTTCAGCATGTTGACTTGGAAGTGGATAGGCTTCCATCCACCTGGTAAATTAATCCCCAATTACTAAGATGTATTTATTTGCATTTTCAGTGATGGGTACGAGCCCCAAGATATCGATATCAATACGATCAAGTGGGTACCCAACTGTGTATTCTTGTAATGGCATTTTTGGTTTAGAGCTAGGAGGCTTGTTCTTGCCACAAATTGCACATTGATAAACGTAAGTGCTGACATCTTCTTTCATCTTGTACCAGTAAAAATATCTTTTGGCATGTTCTAAAGTTTTACTGACTCCTAAGTGAGCTGAATATAAGGCATCATGGCTGTCTCTTAGTACTTCATTTCTGAGTACTCTAAGTACTAACAACAGTAATTTGTTCGATATGGATTTGTCTTCGGAAATCCATTTTTGGTATAAAACTCCATTTTCTCTCACTAAGTTATTCCAGTTCAACCAGTAATGTCTGGTAGTTGGACTTAATTTGGCAACCGCATCTCGTGATGGACATTTATCTATATCCATCCAGTCATGTAGTGGTTTCAAGTCCTTGTCATCTCTTTGTAAATGTTCCATTTCTTGGTAGGAATACTTATTTATCCACCCGACCAATTGTCGGGGAGTATTCTTCATTGTCTTTCTTTCACTCTTTCTCAATGCTCTAACTTTTCTTTCCTTCATTTTTGGCTCATTATCACTTGTCTGCACCTTACGGCAAATTTTAATTTCTTCTGCTGGCCCTTTTCCATTTGACCCTAGTTCAGTTACATCATCAACTTCATGTTTAAAATCTAACCAATCCTGTTGCATCTCTGAACACGTTTTACAAATGTGATCGGTATGTGCAGCATCTTGCTCACATACATGGTCATCCTGGTTCATTCTAGATAATGTGTCGGCATTTTGATGTTTACTACCCTCTCGATGCTGTATCTCAAAATTGTACCTGGATAGTATTTCCAGCCATCGAGCCACTTGTCCTTGTGGATCTTTGAATCCGAACAGCCACCTTAAAGATCCATGATCTGTCATCAGAAGAAATTTATTTCCTAAAAGGTAGTGTCTAAATTGGTGTATAAATGTTATTACTGCCAGTAATTCTCTTCTTGTGACACTATATCTTTGTTGTGGCCTGTCTAGCTTTTTTGATGCATAGGCTATTATTACCTTTTCTGTACCATCTTGTACTTGTGACAATACCGCTCCAATGCCTACATTTGATGCATCAGTATCGAGAATGTAAGTACAGGTGGGTAATGGGTAGGCTAGGACAGGAGCTTTACAGAGCTTTTCCTTCAGACTGAGGAATGCATCTTGGCACTCATTCGTCCATTTAAAAGTAGTATCTTTCCTAGTTAATCTGCTCAGAGGTAATGCAATCTCACTGAACTTATGGATGTATCTTCTGTAGTAATTGCCGAGACCTAAAAATTGTTGGACTTCCTTCACATTTTTAGGTGGGTTCCAGCTTAATACTTTTGAGATCAATTCTGGGTTTGGCTTTAACCCTTCCTTGCCAACAACGTGGCCCAAAAATAGGACTTCTTCCTTGAATAACTGGCATTTTGTGGGCTTAAGTTTTAGTCCTGCCTCTTCTAGACGTCTGAATACTTCATCAAGCCTTTCAAAATGATCTTTCACTGTGGAACTTATCACTATTATATCATCCAAATATATCAGTAATGTTTGCCACTGAAGGCCTCTTAAAATTAATTCCATGCATCGCTGGAATGTATTTGCCACGGTTGCCAATCCGAAAGGCATCTTGGTATACTGGAACAAACCATATTTGGTTATGAAGGCAGTTTTTGCCATGTCTTTATCGCTCATCTTGATTTGCCAGTAACCACTTTGTAAATCTAGTGTGCTGAAGTACTTTGCCGAGGCCAGAAAATCTAAACACATGTCAATCCTTGGTAATGGATAAGCATCCTTAATTGTTACGTCATTTAATCTGCGATAATCTATGCACCACCTGACCGATCCATCTTTTTTGCGTATTAAAACAACTGGAGAGGCCCATGCTGATGTTGAGGGCTGGACAACCCCACTCTCTAGTTGCTCCTTCAAATACTTTTCTTCCTCATTTTCAAACTTTTGAGGTGTCCTTCTCAGTGGCTGTCTGCTGGGCATTGCTCCTGATGTATTAATTTCATGTTCAATTAATGAACAGTTTCCTAGTTCCATCCTATTCTTTGCAAATGCATGTTTATGCTTAATAAGTAGAGTCTTAAGCTCTAATCTCGCCTCGCCTGGTGGTAGATTTTCGCAGCATTTGGTATACAAGTCCTCAAGATGGACAGGCAATGTGGAAGGTTTGGCCCGCCTCCCCTCTTTGCCTACATCATCTTCATGTGATTCCTTAGTTAGGCTGCACTCCTTATTACTCCTCTTACTAACTTTTTCGGTATTTGGGCCCGTAAAGTAGGATTTACATTTCCTACTGCCCTACCAATTTCCTCTACTTGGTGTAACTCTCCTAGTACATAACCTTTTCTCAGCTTAATGGGTGTGTCTGATGTATTTACTAATCGTACGGGGATTCCCAACTTTGTAGGGTCAATCAAAACCTGTGCTACCATTATTTGGCTATTATCTTCAACCGTTGGTTCCAGTGCCATACAATCCACAATGGGAGCATTTTCTCCCTTCTCTATACACCCTTTGGATATAAATTCTGATGTAGCTGTAATGGTTATGGATTTGTCTAATTTTACTCTAGAAACCTTGTTTCGAGTAACCTCACAGTCAATCCATTGACCTGCTATTTCTAATCCACGTTTGGTATTCAGTGTGATGTCTTTCGCATCTATTACATCACATCCCAACAACAATTCATCTCTTATTGGAGCGACATACAGGGTCCAATTAAATAAATTTTCACCAATATTCATTTTGGCTGCTATGGTTCCGAGTGATTCCATCTTTTTACCAGCTTCAGCAACAACCAAGTCCAGCTTGGCCTGCCGAAGAGGTGGTCTACAGTGTTCAGTCAATTTATTATACGCAATTTTGCTTAAAACTGTCACCTCTGCCCCAGTGTCTATTACAGCTCTAACTGATTGCCTCTCAATCTTCATTGGTACACTCATTGTTACTGCTCTCACCCGATCAATCACTATTGTTAATGGTCTACTGTTCATATTTGCCTCTTGATCAGCGAATTTTGAGAGTGGAGATATTGCTTTTCCATTTGACATCTCAACATTGGTGTCTTCATTGCTTCTTTCTAACATACTAGTTTTTGTTACACTGTAGGCTTTCTCACTCAGAGGATGATCAGTTGAGTTCTCCCCTTGTCCAGATATGTTTTCACTGCAAATCCGATTCCCATTCCCCACAGTCATCACTGCTGAGGCCCATAATGCAGTGGCGACTGTTGGGATTTTGTGATACTCTCCTGCATCCTCCTCACTCCAGAACTGAAGATTTTGATTGGTATGATTGAGCATATTTACAAAATCAATGGTAGACCCTGTACTTTTCTTCAAATAATTCTCCTCTCCTACAGCCGTATCATCATGGTACCTATGACAATTACTACGGTCTGTGTGATCAGTATCATTGGTCTCGGCAATAATTGTTTCTTCATTTGGTTTAGGATCCTTTTGACACTTATTACTACCTTGTGCCTTGGCACTCTGATTTTTCTCCTTACTCTTGGTTAGACACGTCAAATCATCTGTGTCACTGGGTATCTTATTGTCCTCTATAATTGTTCCTAAGTCATGACTATATACAACTTCAAAACTTGAGGCTACACCTTGGCTGACAGATTTAGCCCATTCTAGTTTAAATTCACTTTGTCATCCCTTGGTTGAGCCGCAGCTCCATTAAAACATCTATTCCCATGGTAATTAGGCCTATTTCTTTTCTTTGGACACTCATAACTGAAATGTCCTATTTCCTTACATGAGTAACAAGTGACAGGCTCACCCTGTGCACTTCTAAATATTCTCTCCGTCTCTCTATTTCTACCTTTATCAACAACTGTCCTATTGTCATACTCCTTGGTATTGCTCTCTTTTCGTGTACTAGTACTTGGTGCTGTCTTAATTTCTTGAGCTATCACAACTTTTAGCTCTTCTATTAAGGTCTTTTTCAGCTCCTTAACAATTGACTCTTTTAGTTCTAGACCAGACTGATGCAGTCTTTCTTCTGTGACAAATCTCTTTCCATTCACTCTCCGTAAGTCTGCTTCATCTGGGCTGTAATTCACAGAATATGTGCTATCAGTACTGTTATCTCCTGTATCACCATCCAGCTACATGTTCCTAACAGAGGATTTCTTGCGTAATCCCCCTCTACAGCATTCATGCCATGCAATCATTTCTATGGCTTGTTCTATTGGTTTCTTTGTCATTACATCGTATGAGATTGTCTGATCAGGTAGCCCATTCAACAAGTGTTCTATAGATATATCTATGAACAATTTAGAATTCTCTAGTCCTGGGTAGGCCTTTGACATCATTAATGATATGTGAGATGCAAATTCTTGCAGGCTCTCAGATGATTGCATTCTGAGATTTTGTAGTTTAGCTCTGTATGTTTCTGCTAACATGTGATCACCAAATCTTTGTTTCATGGCAGCAGCAAATGTGCTTACATCCATTCTCGTCCCTTGTGGCAAATTGGCAGCAAATGTTAGTGCATCATCTCTCAGACAGAACAACAATCTTTCTCCTTGTCCATCTTCACTCCAGCTAAACCTCTGTGCCATTACTTGAAACTGTACCCATAAAGAGTTCCAGTCACTCTTTCCATTAAAAATGGGCATTTTAGGTTTAGGCTCATTACAAGGCAAATTTCTATATCTGTCATTATTATTATTATTATGCCAATATCCGCTCAGACGATCAGAATGAAATGCCAAATAATTTTCTTGGATACCACCCAGTGTGGACCTTTGATTATTTTCACCTATTGAATAATCCTCGTATGTGCCACTAAATTGCAGTCTATTATTTACTGACATATCGTTAACCGCGTTATTAGATGTGTGTTCAGTAGGGCCTTGAAAGTTAACATTCAGCTGCGAATTTTGATGAGGTCCTTGTGCCATATCATTATCTCTGTTAAAAGCTAGTGATGACACAGTCTGTTGTAACTGTTGAATTTGACCTTGTAAATCTTTTATGTTGGGTGTAGATTGGACCGTTGCATTTTTATCATTGCTTTGTGAGTCATCAAGATCTCCAGATGTGTACCTGGTATTTTTGGCTGAGCTTACCAAACAATTGCTTGAAGCAGGGGTGACTGACTGACTGACTATTTACTATGTGTGCTTGTTGAAGTAACATACCCCCACTATTTTGTGTGTCTGAGTGACTAAAATGTATTTTATTTGCTGTTTTATCCATCAATGCCAAATTAGGTTGAGACCAATTTACACTTACATTTGTATTTGCCTGTACAGGGGTTGCCCCAACCATTCTATTAAATGAAGACGTGCATTCATCCATATTAGAATCTCCTGCCTCTAAATTTGAAGGCATCAATTTGGATCTAAGTTCCATTTTACTTAATGGTTCTATGATAGTATGCAATAATTATTTAATTTATTCTCAAAATTTTTTGATGGAGTTTATTATAAGAAATTTAATTAAAGAAACCTCTCAAGAATACTAAAAATTACAATAACACTCAGTTTAGATATATACAAATTAATTCTATCCTTAACATGTATAAGGGAGAATATGACAGCCTCTATGGAATCATATGTGGACTATTACAATCCCTCAAATATTTTTGTGGGGACTATTACAATCCCTCGAAAATTTTATGGAGACTATTGCAGTCTCTCGAAAGTTTTTGTGGAGACTATTACAATCCCTCGAAAATTTTATGGAGAATATTGCAGTCTCTCGAAAGTTTTTGTGGAGACTACTACAGTCTCTCGAAAGTTTTATGGAGACTATTGCAGTCTCTCGAATGTTTTTGTGGAGACTATTGCAGTCTCTCGAAAGTTTTATGGAGACTATTGCAGTCTCTCAAAAGTTCTTGTGGAGACTATTGCAGTCTCTCGAAAGTTTTATGGAGACTATTGCAGTCTCTCAAAAGTTTTTTTTGAGACTATTGTAGTCTCTCGAAAGTTTTATGGAGACTATTGCAGTCTCTCGAAAGTTTTTGTGGAGACTATTGCAGTCTCTCGAAAGTTTTATGGAGACTATTGCAGTCTCTCGAAAGTTTTATGGAGACTATTGCAGTCTCTCAAAAGTTTTTGTGGAGACTATTGCAGTCTCTCGAAAGTTTTATGGAGTCTATTGTAGTCTCTCAAAAGTTTTGTGGGGACTATTACAATCCCTCAATAAATTACATGTAACTGTTACAGCCCCAAGGTCTGAAAGCGGTGAATCCCATTTGGAAACATAAATGGAAAGGGTTAACTATATCGAGAAATAATAATCTGCAGTTAACATCTGAAGAATACTTCTGATAATACAACCTGAAATAATTTTCAAAGGACATTTTTATTACAAGAATATGCAGGAAGGATCCAATTCTTTCAATTTAGCCAATGAGTCCAAATATCGATTAACTTTTTAGATGAATTTTCCACTAACAGAAGATCCCACTTCTGACACCAGTTGTGGCGAACATTGACTTTACCCACTAGGATAATTACCAACAAACATGACTTAAGACTCCCTATGGACTGGGGACAGGAATCCACCAAGAGCTGCTATAAATTAACTGACACCATTATAAAAAAAAAAGCATGCTGTGTGCTAAAACCCCCGTAGTAGAATGTCAGGACATGAGTTCAGGTTTTCACACACAAGGAAGAATGCCACAAAATAAAGGGTTATTCTTTAATAGATAAATACAATTCAAATCTGTTGAATTCTTTAATCTGCATTCTTCATCTGTGGCCACACCACATACTGTCATTGGGCAGGAATACACAATACATGGGGACAATGGGACAGGGTACATAAAGGGTTAAAATAACTCTCACACGGGAGTTTGATTATTCGATGTGATATTACACCACTTCAAAATAAGCAACACTTGAATAGCATACGGAATAAAGGGTTAAAATGTAATTGATTGAATCAACACTATAAAATTTATTATGATATTGAATCATTTAAAATAGCCAAAAGTACTGTTGTAAGTGTTGACACAATCTACAAAAGTTTTAGAAATTCATTATTCAGGAACATTTATTCAAACACTTGAGGCATTACGCCCCTTCGGAATGGATAGATATCTCTGAACGATGGCAATTTGCCATGAACCGAATCGGAAAATAGAGGGTTAACTGTGTGAGGCTCTCGCTGAATTGGCCCAAAATAATTTAGACATAAGCAGCCGAAAAGTTTCCCTAAGTTGGACTGGATCTGTTTTCAAGGCGGAAAATATTTGGAAATATTAGGAATCTACTATTAATAAACTGTAAAGGGTTAACAGATAATTTAGCGACAGCATTACGCCATTCTAGGACGTCCAAAATAGATGTGTAATTTAATTAGTGTTGGCATTGCACCACTACACTAAGTCCAAAAACGGACACTAAAAGCTTATAAATTTCGTTACACTGCCTTGAATACAGATGCGGGACTAATAACTGATGATATAATATACTAAGATAACTTCATGATGATATCCACCCAAGCCCTACCCCAGGGAAAGGGGGTGTATACCTGAAAGTGTGGCGTGGATAATTCTAAGATTTCGGAAGATGCTTTCAGACATTAGATTGTGGCATCGCTGCCTTATATAGGAACGAAACTCACAATCTAACCTCGTAAAACGTATTCCTAGTAATGAATAAACTGTAAGCTATATTGTTATAAAAATGAATAAAATATTCCAAACTCCACGCCCGGAACTTGCAGGTTGAAATTTATCCCATAAAAACATTGATAAGGTATTTAATTATAGATTTTGGCTTAAAGGTTAGACTATAAGTAAAATCCAAAGAGAAACATAGTTGTAACAGAACGATAGTATGCAGAGAGTTAACGTGACGTAATAACATTGGAATGTCACGAGCGTTTAAGGTTCAAGGACAGCAACTCACGCGACAAGTATTTCCAGAAATAGCTTGGAACATTGCAAGACGTGCCTGGAAATTCTAACGTTCTGTGAGATGAAACGGAATAAATATAAACATTTAAACTTTGGCAACATACAAACTGTTTGCACATGAGTTATAGTGAACCAATGGATAACTGGAATACGGTTGTGAGTCATGACGATGCATGAATTAATGTAAGTTGATGAAATATTTTTGCCGGGAGATGATAGTACTGTACTGTAAACATTGTGAAATATGCGATACATGAAAATACTGTGCGTTGCAAAAACGAAGTAAACTGCAATAGGGGTATAAATTGAATGGGTGTTTTATGCAATAATTATTCCCAGTACTTAACAAATTTTACAACATTATATATGAATTGCTTTGAATTAAAAAAAAAAGAAATTTATCAATTGTTTTCAGTTTCCTTTTGTGCAAATAAAATTATGTTTTGAAAAGATTTTTGTTTTTTCTCCTTTTGTTTAATAAAATGTATACAAGTTACAGATTTTGTTTTTAAATTTCTCTTATGTGAAATTGCATCATCACATGTTTGCTGTGAAGATCCAACAACTCTCCATTTTTATCTGTTAATTCAGTGGTAGTACTGTATAAAGTATGAGTTATCACAGGCAGATAGATTAGATTTTATGGTCGCTCTATGATCTTGTAGCCTGGAGAAACATTTGGAAAGAAACAGCTGATCATGGGCTGTGTGCCACCATTCACATAACTTCCAGAGATCACATCCACGTTCACCAAAATGCTGTTGACAGAGAGAATGTTCACCACATTTACTGATGTTGCATGTCTTTGTACGTCTTTTGATTGAATCCTAACATCTTTCCAAAAGTGTTATCTCCTCTGAAATCCACTCGATAACCCTCTCTCATGTTTAGTATCATTTGTAGAGTGTTGACATTGGCGATTATGATGATGGCAGTTCCGTCGTGACCATCAATCTTCATTCTAGTCTGAATCAGTCCATTCAGATCGACTATGTCATAACTGCCTTTGGAAATGAGAATCGTAAACCAATCTGCTCCATTTGAATATCTGAACATATTATTTGTTTCGTGATGTTGGGATATGAATAGTGTGTCTCCAGACTTACCAGTGCCATCTTGTATCTCTTATCCGTCTTCAATTCGATCAGTGGATTGAATTTCGTCATGAATCGAGTCTTGTTGTCACTCACGCCTACCAAAAAAGAATCTTTTGCAGTTGTATTATCTGTTGTTTTTAGCTATGCTTTCTAATAATTGATTTTCATATTCATATAACATTTTTTAATATATATATTTTAATAATTGTATTTTTTTAATTTTAATTTTTGTTTAGTTATTTTTTTTTTACTTCTACTTAATATGATTTTTAGCTGCGTCTAGCAGCTCAATAAGTGGCAATGTCGGTCTGTTGGTCTGTCTGTGACCAACGAGTTTCAAAACTCAATAACTTTTGAAATACTTAATGGAATGACTTTATATTTGGCATGTAAGTGTATCTTATTGATGTCTAGCTACTATTCAATGTGTTGTTCCAAATATTTTTCTTGGAGTTATGGCCCTTGATGAACTTAGAATTTGTGAGATTGCACCACTCGTCGCAGCTACGACGTCAGTGTCGCGATTTTTTTCTTTATTAATTGCAATTGTCCAGCATATAAAAATTGTTGAATCCATTCCTATATTTTCCATGGTATTTGCTACTCACCAATCAATGACCACGAAATTATAAGGATCATAAGCTCATACCCACTGACAAAATCTCTTGAATTCCCATTTACTCGTGTCGTTGGCCATGTTATTAGCATAAATGTGATTGAGATTCTTGAGATCTTGATGAAACAAACACAGAAAATTTGCGTTTTCTCTTATGGTCTGACCCGACAATCTGAAATAATTTTGTGATAGATAGAAACAGTTTACGTTGCTGTGACACCCTCGAACGTAGTAAGATTTGCACCGATTCTGTTTCTCATACATCAACATCAAGTCATCAAATATGTGCTCTGAATTCAAGTCACAAGGATCAGGCACGTCGTTTGCATTTTCATAAAATTAACATTCCAGATTCGATGTTTTATTATTTCTGCGTTCTCTTGATGTTTCTTGCAGATCATTGCGAGTGAAGGATTGCATTTTTCTGAATTCGCCTCAGTGATCGAACATTCTCATTATAACATCCTTTGGTATGTTTGTGCTCAAAGCTTTTAGTAATAATTCGTATGCAGGTTGAAAGAGACTCTCGCTAAACACGAACAATCTCTCGTAATACAACCACTCTGGTTGCAAAAACAGATTCATCAACAGATTCTTCTTTTCACAATTCGATTTCCCCACTATCAATCCTCTTATGCTTAGGGGAAAGAGTTTGTGATTCGATCTCTCAGTTGTTGGAGCATCCACGATAAATCTTTGATTTCCATTCTTGTTATGTTTTTTTCAAGTTTTTTTTTTAACTAAGTTATTTTTTTATGTTTTTTTTAAAAACTATTTTTATTTCATTTTATTTATTTATTGTAAATTTGTTTTTTCAATTTATTTCTGACTTTAAACCATTTTAATCCCAATCTGCTGCTGTCCAATGTCCTAGCGAGTTCCTGTATTGGTACAATGCCAGAAGCCTTGAAATTTCCAACTTTCATCTATACTAGAATCTCTTACCATTTTGATGACAATTCGGTAATTTAGCTGGTGGCGGTCTTATCAACTTCTGAATTAAATCAGCACTTCTCTTGCCAGCTTCCAAAGCAATTCTAGTGCTCGCTTCCACTGGGGATTTTTTTACCCACTTACATCGTGGTCTTCTTTCCAACCTTTATGGTGGTTGAAGTGATCTATTTTGCCACATCACCGGTGAAGGTGCATGACAGTGCTCCCATCATAGAATCCAGCAAACCCAATCTGCCAAAGACATAAGATCTCATAAATCCTCTGTTCTTATCACTAACATATTTTTTTCTTTCATCTTATTTTTTTTTAATAATTTTTTTTTTCAATTTTATTATTTTTTATTTCCTATCTTATTTACTATTACTTTATTCCCCCTTCTTTCAATGCGTTCATGATCGATTTATATGTTTCTCTATTCAACACCTGCTGTCGCAACTATTCATCACATATGCTCACCAACTCGTTTCTCACTCCAGTATTATCAGCTTCTCAACTCGCCATCAAGAGATCTAATCTCGACAGCAGTGCTTTAGGATCATAAGGAATGATCATGGCTGTCATTCAGTGTCTGGTGACCGATTTGTCAAATGCTTTATTCACATCACATATGGGTTTCACCACGTTCTTCCAGTTCGAACTTTTGCTTTGTTCACTTTTGGTCTCGTCTCTCAAGAATCATTGTTTTTTCTCGTGACATTCGTCCTCGACCTAGTGAAGAAAAAGTGTGTATATCCTTATGACTATATGGACAGATTTGATTTAATGAAAATAGGCTACTATGTAAAGATGAATTTACAGTATACTTCTGATGAGCATATTAGTGTGACGTTTCCTATAATCACACTATAAACATTCAATTTAAAGGATATGGGAGAATATCATGACCTATATCTTAAAACAGATATGTTATTATTAACAGACGTATTTGAGAATTTCAGAAAAACGTGTATGCAATATTATACACTCGAGCCATGTTACTATTTCATATCACCAGGTCTGTCATGGTAAAGTATGTTAAAATGGCAGATATTAAACTTGAATTAATGACAGATGTTTATTTATTTATTTATTTATTTATTTATTTATTTATTTATTTATTTATTTATTAGGGTTTAACGACACTTTAACAGCCAAGGTTATATCATGTCGGTAACAGTTTTATGGGTGGAGGAAGCTGGAGTACCTAGAGAGAACCACCGAGCAATGACGAGCAGCTGCCAGCTGCCCAACATCGTAACTTCGCACTGCAGCACAGGCAGGGTTGGATTGGTTGAAGACATGTGTACTATCGACGTGCAGTACACCTTAGTACAAGGCGTCATCATGCCCCGTGTGGATAATCAGGGTTAAGTGCCTTGCTCAAGGACACAACGCGGGAGTCTGAATTGATCGCTGAGATGGTCTCCCATCCAAGGACTAACTGGACTCGATGCTGCTTAACTTCAGTGATCTGATGAGAATCAGTTACCGCAATGCCACTTTGCACCCAACAGATGTTGAGATGTTTCAATTTATTGAGAAAGGTATGCATGGAGAGATATCAACTATTACACACAGGTATAGTAAAATAAACAACGAATACATGAAAAACTATGATGAAGGTGCCTCATCTAAATATATTTTGTATTTGGACTCTAATAATCTATATGGTTGGGCTATGTCACATTATTTACCCACAGGAGGTTTTAAGTGGCTAACAGATAAACAAATTGAAAAAAATAGATCTAGCAAAATATAAAGACGACAGCAAGAGGGAGATTATCTTAGAAGTAGATATTGAATATCCCCACAGACGCCATGATAAACATAATAAGTATCCACTGGCACCCGAGAGGTTGCAAATAGATGATAATATGCTATCAGATTATTATAAACAGATAAAAAGAAATATAAAATATCTATTGGTGGTGTATCCAAACTAATTCCAAATTTGATGAATAAAACAAAATATGTAGTGCATTATAGAAATCTACAATTGTATATGAATCTCGGACTGAAAGTAACTAAAGTACTTAGAGTTCTAGAGTTTAATTAGTCTCCATAGTTCAAGGAGTACACTGACTTTAACACTAATGAAACAAAAGAAGCAAAAACCCATTTGAAAAAGATTGCTTCAAGTCTATGAATAATTCAGTTTCTGGAAAAAACTATGGACAATTTGCGAAAACGTGTGGATGTTAAGCTGATAAATAGTAAAGATAAACCTTTAAAATATTCTTCAAAACCAACATTTGTATCTTGCAAGACCTTTAATGAGAATCTTCTAGCAATGCATAAGATCAAAGAAACATTTGCTCTCAACAAGCCGCCATATGTGGGTATGTGTATTCTTGATCTTTCTAAGACATTGATGAACGACTTCCATTATACTATTATTTAAAAATACTGATTCTCTATGTTATGAAATTGAAGCAGAAGATGTCTATAGTGATTTTTAGAAAGATAAAAGTATGTTTGATAATAATGGTGTATTGCAATTATGGAAGTTGTTGCATTGCATGCAAAAATGTATTCATATCTGAAGGATAATGATACTGGGGGTAAACAGCTAAAGGAATCAAGAAAAATGTTATTAAAATGAAATTAAACACGAACATTATAAAGACGTCTTGTTAAATAGTGAACAGATATATCATAAAATGAAGTCAATAAGAACTGTATATCACCAGCGTGGTATTTATGAACTAAACAAAATATCTCTTAGTTGTTTTGACGATAAACGATATATTTTGGATGGTATAAAATCTTATTCATATGATCATCATAAACTAAATAGATTACAAAAAGATTTGGAAACAGAATAGATAAGATAATTAATTAATCTTGGTAAAATTACTGGCAATCACAGAAGAATGAATGAACTTGTAGGACGTTATATGTATATGTATATACATTACATGAAAAAGAGAGAAAAATTTATACAATGGAAAAACCATTATAAGAAAATTTACACAAAGCCCCCTGCGGTTATCTAGGTTATCTCACCCTTATCTTTTATGTCTTATAGAGCACTCATTCCGGTACCTTAGCTTCAAGGGTTAATGTATGTTCCAATTTCTTACCCCTATGTTGGAGGTCATCTCACCACATTGAAAAGCCTCTCAGAGGTAATGCCTTTATAGGCTTTAGGAAATTTTGAGGTACAGGATTTTATAGATCCCTCTCGTCGTATGTGTGGTATTACCAAGCAGAGCTAGCGAAACTCTGGTTGATAACCCGTTCATATCCACTCGATTGGAAGATAGTTGAATTCGTATATATAGTGACTGCCAATTCACAATAACAATACTACACTGGTGTTCTATTATCATGTGATGTAGAATGAATAAAACATAATGGAGTTATCTTTCTACTGAATTTTTTCTTTGAAGTTTCAAAGCGGTAATTGCACAAGTCGATAGCAATACTACAATGGAGTTCTATTATCATGTGTGGTGAGTTGTCTTTCCTATTGAATTTCTTCTTTGAACATTCAAAGCGGTAATTACACATGGCGATACACAGAAATGTCAAGTAACATTAGCATAGTCATACATTTTGAAAAGGCGTAGGCCTATAGTAAACAAAATTAAACAATGAAAAAACATAATAACCTATGCCCCACTCACCTCGTTCAATCTTCGCTTGTTAACCATACTATGGCAGCTGCGAGGCTCAACTGTTGTTAGAATATCATGACAAGGATCCCGCGCCCTTACCTATCAGTATAACCATACAATATGGATCACACAAGAATTTACCCCCGCTCACTTCGCTTGTTACTATTATGTAATATATTCAATGTATACCTTGAAAGTATACCTTGAATGTAAAACTAGGTTATAGACATGGGTAAAAGTGCGTTGATACCCTGTATACTTTTTCCGATGTGTGCTCAACGTGTATGGGATAAAGTGCGTCAGTACCGTGGGATTTGGATTACGGTGGGATTACGGAATGGGGGCCTTACATCTTGCTTAATACGAGGCCATTGGATTTAAATCCACGAATCGTTACAATATACTTTAAGCACACATCGGAAAAGGCCACGGCCGCCTTAAATAGGGGCCATTGGGTTTAATCCATGAATTGTTACATGAAGGGGGGGGGGGAAGGGATCCACCCCTGATGCAATGCTTGTGCGGCATTGTACCACATGGCCATGGGCTTAACCTTGCACGCATTTATGTGTCGGAATGGGAGGAAAATGCCTCAAGCAAATGTACAAAGCATCCTCTCGTATATCTCAGGTATTTAGGTAACATTTTTATTATTTGGGAACATTCAAAAGAAGATTTTGATGAATTTTTAGAAATTTTGAACAATCATGATCCAAACATTAAATTAAAAGCTACTATCAGTGAAAATTCTGTTGATTTTCTCGATGTGATCATGTATAAAGACAAGGCATTCCAGCCATCTGGTCATTTAGATTATAAAGTAAATTTTAAACCAACTGATTCACATCAACTGTTGCACACTAAATCATTTCACCCTCAACATACATTTAAAGGTATCATCAAATCACAGCTCATTCGTTTCCACCGCAATTCAAGTGATAAGGTAAATTTCAATGAGGCTTGTTCTACTCTATTTGGCGCCCTTAGATCGAGAGGATACTCACTTCGCTTTTTGCGTAACCTGAAATCTCAAACTCTGCAAAAGCTAGAAAGTACAGCAGAAACTTTCGAACCACTGAAAATTGAATACAACAGACCGATGCAGAATGGTAGTGGCGCGGTATTTAATAAGCCTTTTTCGAAACTGCCATCTTGGACTTTAATCTATGCAAGGTTACAGGTCGCGAGGTGTAAACATTTCAAGAAAACACGTTGTGAGCAATGGGAGAAGAGAGCGGGTGAAGTGATCCGGACCCCATTACGTTCATTAGTGAGAATTCAAAAAACATATAGCCAAGGTTACCATTGTTTAAGACAATAGCAATATTGTATGAGAACTTTCATTATTTCGAATTGAGTTCCTGTCGACATAAATGGTGTTTGAATGCACGCTGTGTCATTACTCCGTGGCCATGGGCACTGTTTTCAACAACTTCCGGGGATTTCGGAAGCCGAGAAACTCCGTGCAACACACGTGTCCTTGTTGCCATTCAAAACAAGCCCTCGCCTCCGTAAAAAAAACTCTGCAAACCTGCGATATTCCATCGTTTAACATCGTCTACGGTTGCCCCTTCAGTTAATGACGACATCGGTTTATTGTTTATTTGGCTCTGATTACCCCATGAAGCCTACTTGTTTTCAATAATTAGAGTGCCCCTTTGTATAAGAATAGCACATAGTGCTATAGGACCCCAAACAGTATGGCGCGTATTTCCAACTAAATCCTTTACTTTTTTGTTTTTTTTATAAATTCCTATATTTCGTTACATTCTTGAATGACCACTTCACTATTTATTAAATTAGTCCCTAATTTGTAGGACCTCTCTATAATTTCCATAAACAACAACATTTTTAAGGCGGAGCTATATTTTTATAAATTCCTATGCTCAATGATCTATTTTGAGTAACATCCTTAAATGACTCCTTCACTATTTGAATGAATGAAAGATTTTAGCGCGCCGAAGGCGCGCAGGGACGATGTGGGATTTACAAATCCCTTGTGACCCGGTTAACCTTATTTTATTTCACTTGGATCACACAGGCCTAGCTTTCCTATTGCCTCAAATGGGATCTGAGGGGGTATGCACGATGCTAGAATTCCCGGCAGTTTACGTTGGAGTGATAGATTGTCAATACTCAATCCCTCAACGCCATTAAGACTATAAGAGAGTGGGAGGAAAGAATGAATGAAATGAAAGGTTTTAGCGCGCCGAAGGCGCACAGGGACGATGTGGGAGTTACAAATCCCTTGCGACCTGGTTAACCTTATTTTATTTCACTTGGATCACACAGGCCTAGCTTTCCTATTGCATCAAATGGAGTCTGAGGGGGGGGGGGGGGGGGGGGGGTATGCACGCGGTTAGACTTCCCGGCAGTTTACGTTGGAGTGTTAGATTGTCAATACTCAACCCCTCAACGCCATTAAAACTGTTAGAGAGTGGGCTCTGTTCGGTTCCAGCTCGGCGATGGTAGAGGCTTGAGTTCCACCAGAATGTAATATTGTGCGATGGCAAATTTAACGAAAGAAGAGAAAAGAAAACCAAACAGCAACGCCGGTTTGGTAGCGGCCCCGGTATATGATCATAGCGATTACAAAAAGGAGTGGAGAAAGCTCCTACAGTTTAGTTTTGAAAAACCGGGAGTCATCCATCAAGCCTTCTGGGAGATAGGATGCTATTTTAATAAGTTCATTAACTTTATTATTTAATGTGAGGATCAAGATTTCAATTTGATCGCCAAACTGACCAATGGAATAACAGAATTATCGACCAATAAGATTAATGTATTCCTATTGTGTTTCTTTCTCATAGAATTCTATAGTAATTTTCTAATTTTTCCAACTTTAACCTATAATCCTATAGCAAACAAACACAAACCCCAACCAAGAACGAAAATATCGATGAAAAAACACTGTGACGTCATAACGTTTTCAAAAACGGCCATCGCGTATAAATAAATTCTGTGACGTTGTGGCGTTGGCTTCATTCCATTTTCATCTCTTGACGGAAAAGGATCATCTCTGTGTACTCAGATTATTCAATTGTTTTGTGTGTGTGCTATTTTTGTGAATTCATTATTCTAAGGATTATGGAAACTTCTGGATTTTCATGTGAGGATTGTGGGAAAATATTCACGGATTGACGGAACAGGAATAGGCATCAAAGGACAGCTCATGGACAAGGTAAGACATTTGAATGTAACAACTGCTGTAAAAAATATTCTAGGAAAGAATATTTAGACAACCATAAAAAAACTTGCTTAGATTTATATACATGTTTGGAATGTGGACAGGAATTTAATCTAATTTTAATAGGCATAAAATCACCGCCCATCTCCCTGTTATCCTTCCCAAGAAACGGAATTCTGAACGACCGGCAACGACCCTGAAAAAGCCCCAAAGAACTAAGATTTTACCATCCTTCACAATATAATGCCGGGTTATTGATAGGCCACCCCTTATAGAAAATGCTGTAGATTTTGGGAATTTCCTCGAAGACCTTGAACAGGAAGACATTTTGGAATGGGCTTGGCAGCAAGGACTCTAAATGTAGTGTCCATCAATTGACCAATGTAACTTTTTATGTAAACAAGATTAAAAATCATCCAATTGGTGGGGTCCCTGAAAATCTTTCCAAGTATATTTTGGACAATCATTCGGTTGTTGCCCCTGTGAATGATGAACATGACCATTTTGTTTCTAATGACAATCTCTGTTTATTCAGGTGTTTAGCCCTCTGGAGCAGTTCAACTTTCCATACTTTGAATACTGCAACTCAGACCCTGTATAGTAAATACACAGATGTACCAAAAGATAACTTTCCAAGTGTGAAATTAGATGAACTCCCCAAAGTTGAAAAAGTATTTGAAGTGAATATTGAAGTATTTGAACTCTTATTGGAAGATGATGACGTTTTGGCCAAAATTGTACATAGGTCTAATAGAAATTTTGAGAATACCACATATGTCAATTTGTATGAGAACCATTTTAGTTACATCACTGACGTTAATCAATATTGTAAATCCTTTGCTTGTCGTAAATGTGGTAAATTGTGCAAATCGGCATGGCCGATGCACGGCCATGAGCTCTCTTGTGTTGATGATGTGTGTTATAAGTATATTGGTGGTATCTATTACACCCCCAAGACAATTTTTGAAAAGTTACACGAATAAGGTATTGTTATACCTGAACACCTATAGGGCTACATTTGATTTCGAATGTTATTTTGATAAAACTACTCCCCCAACTTCAACTGATACTCTTGTCTGGGAAGCTTAACATAAACGCCTCATTGTTAGTGTGTGTAGTAATGTCCCCGGTTTTAATAGCCCCAAATGTTTTATTACTGATGGTGACACACAGACATTGGTTGAAAATATGATGAATTATTTAATGGAAATTTCTCAGAAAAGTTACTCTCTCATTCAGGAGATTCACATCGACACCACATTATCCCTCAGGCAAATGATTCAAGATGCTTTGGCTCAAAAAGGTACAGATGGTTCTAAACCCCACTCATTTGAAAAGTTAGCTGCAGAATTTGATCATTACATGAAGGAAATGCCCGTCTTAGGTTTTAATTCTGGAAAATATAATGTGAACGTGAGTAAACGTGAATTGATGGATTATCTGAAAAAGTCTGACCCAATGTCTTTTGTAGTGAAAATGAGTAACAACTTTATGGCTTTGAAAACAGATCATTTGAAATTTTTGGATATTTGCAATTATTTAGCCACGGGATTTAGTTATGATAAATTTCTCAAGGCTTTTGGGTGTTCAGTTACTAAAGTATTTTTCCCCTATGAATGGACTGACTGTATTGATAAATTGGACACTACCGAATTACCTTCCCATGTTTCCTTTTATAGCTCTTTAAAAAGGGAAAACAATTCTGAAGAAGAATATGCTTACTGCCAGCAAGATTGGGGGAAAATGGGATGAGGACATTTAGGGACCTGCTAATTTGGTACAATAATAGAGATGTCCAGCCATTCCTAGAGCCTTATGAGAAACAATCACAATTTTACTTGGAAAGGGGGATCGATATGTTTAAGGATGGCATTAGCATTCCAGAACTGAAACTAAAATATTTGTTTAGCACCATCGACAAAGGTATATCCTTCGAGAACATCAACGAGAAGAACAAGGATCTTCATCATCTCATCAAGGACAATATTGTAGGAGGGCCCTCTATCATATTGAATCGTTGTCACGAGAAGAATATCACCAGTATAAGAGAATATAAGTATGGTGCAGCAGCAAAGGGATGTGGGGTGTTGTAAGCTACGATGCCAACGCCTTGTTCGTATGGTCATTAATACAGGAAATGCTAATAGGTTGCTACATTAGATGCAAGGAAGAGATGGGCTTTAAACCAGAGTATTCCCATAAGTATGGTAAGATGGCCTATCAGTAGCAGGAATTTATGTCTACCAGGGACGGTGTCCACATCCGACACAAATACAATGATATGGAAAAGAAGATTGGTAGACGTCAAGTGCCCATAGATGGTTGGCGTGAAGACAACAAAACTGTTTATCAGTTACACGGATGTTTCTGGGACGGTCGTGGATGTTATCTGAATATTAATTTCTTTTTCTACAACCAGTGAATATTCTCCCACAATCTTTACAGAAATGCAGAGGTAAGCATAATTCTTATATTCAAATTATTCCAATCAATATTATTGTTATACATACAGAGATGGTTATCCAAGGTGAAAATTTTCTTCTTTTTTTTCTCATGGGGTGGGTGAAAGTAATTACTTGTACATAATTGTAAATAGTTTATGGAATGAAATTTGTTCTTCAACAAATATCATTCATGTTGTACACTCCTATTACCAATGCCCAAACATTATGTTTAGTTTACAATGTTGATTCCTGGTATCCCTTAGGTTACCCCTATTGGAACCGGATGATACCCAATTATATTTATTTTCACAATATTCAAAAATTTATATTTAGTTTACAATATTGATTCCTGGTATGACTTATGTTACCCCTATTGGAACCGGATGATACCTATTTATATTATATGTATTGGTGTTTAAGGTCACATATTTCTGCACAATTAAAAATTTAAACAAAAAATATTTTCCTGTTGGGAGTGTAATGCTCTCAAGTTACTTGCTCATTATCTTCTGGCCAATGATCAGTAAACTTGACCTGAAGAAGAAGAAGACCTACCGTGAGAATAACCAAACCACTACCATTGACCATTGATGAATCCGATAGTGAACTCAGGCAAGTTCGCTTGCAACATGAATTTTGCTTGGCATATGCTGATTATGTGGAAAGGAACATTGATGCTGTAGTGAAAGAATAATGCTATGGATGTACAGTCGATTACCCAAGTCAGATTCTGCATAATGTATGCCTCATGATGTCTCAAGAAGAGCAGATTATAACATGCTTTAATGAAGCACTTGGAAGAGTTAACAAGAATGACGTCCACCTACTGTGCCACAATAATACTTCTGAAATGAACCCACCACCAGTACAAAAAGAGTAAGAAAATATGTCCGAGAAACCTCTCACAAATGAACAGAGACGTTGTATTATGGACTTAGTGATTGAATTCATGACCTTCAAGAAACCATTCAGTCTGAAGATGTAAATAGATGTTGTAAATAGATGTTTGTTTTTATAAAAAAAAGTATAAAAAGAAGAAAAGGTGGTAATGATGCTTAAGTTATTTGATGTCTGGACAAATATCAAACAAACTTGACCTGTACCCAGCCAATAAGTCAGAGGGCCACCAATGCTGTGTATAGTTTTGGAGGGTGGTCAAAAAGACCACCTTCCCAAAAGGTATAAAAGGGGAGCAGTACCAACAATCGGTGACCATTATGGCCACCATCCCAAAAGGTATGAAAGGGGAGCAGTACCAACATACAAAGATGGAACCTCGATGGTGGAAGCATCGATTTACTTGTTTATTGTGTGGTCCCACGGGTAGTGGTAAATCATCCTCTGTAAATAGGGTTATTCAAAACATTCAAGATATTATTTCACCTGTTCCAAGTCACATCATTTGGTGTTATAGTGAATGGCAGCCATTATGCAATACTTCATCCCAAGTAGAATTTGTAGAGGGTATCCCTCAAGAATTAAAATCTGATAGTTTAGTCATATTGGATGACCTGATGCACAATGCAGATGTTGGAGTGTGTAGATTATTTACTAAAGGTAGTCATCACCGTAAGATTAGTGTGATGTACATTGTTCAAAATTTATTCGACAAAAATAAAGTCCACAGGACTGTAGCTCTCAATAGTCATTACATGATCTTGTTCAAAAATCCTCGGGATCGTTCTCAGATTTCACACTCGGCAGCACAGATATATCCTGGTCATTCCATGTTTCCGAGAGAAGTTTTTGAAGATGCCACTTCAACCCTATATGGTTACCTTTTAATCGATCTCAAACAAGATACTCCTGAACATATGAGATTGAGAAGTCAAATTTTCCCAGGGGAAATCCAGTACGTGTATCGTCGAATGGTATAAAAGGAGGGCAGCAAATCTACCTCAAGTCAGAAGTATGTCTGACCATCTCAAGCGCAATATCGCTCTTCTCAAGCTTCTTATTGAATCGAAACCCACACTGGTCAATCCAAAATAAAACACACAGACAAAGAATTGATTACTTTTTGTGTGACTGTGCCTCGAATATCTTGAAGGGGGCAGTACCTCTGACCAAAGCTCAGAGAACCAAACTCGTTCGTCAGAAACAAGTAGTGAGGGTAGTGGCAAATAAAGATACCTTTGACAAAAGGAAGAGACAGATCTTGCAGAAAGGGGGATTCTTGGGTGCATTACTACCTCCTATACTATCGGGTGCTGTTAAAGGTATTTTTGGATGATGGAATATGCACAGAAGATGGCTTTAGTAGAACCAATGTTATTGGAACGTCTACAAGAGACCCCAAGAGAACCAAATGAAATGGCTGTTTCTTCATTGGATAGAGAAATGAGAGATATTCTTGATGCACCTTTTCTTTCAGCTGATGAAAAGATGACACACTATAATCAAGTCGTACAAAGATACTTGACATTTCAACAAAAAGCAGTGGCTCCTCGTCGCATTAAAGTCGAACTTGATAAAGATAATAAAGACCAAGACATTCTTTATTGAAAACTGCAGCCAGGACCGTGGAAAGACAGCTCGTGAAAAAAGGAGCGGCCTTTGCCGAAGATGTCATTGAAGGGGAAAATGTTAAAAAGGCAGCAACCAAGAGTCAAAGAGGCTGGTGTGAGTGCTTTAAATGAAGTGGTTGACGGGTCGAAACCACAGGAGAACTGTACAGATACAGGACTTTCTCGGTGCATGATGTCTCTCATCAATGAAAAATCTTGTGAATGTGTCAACAGCGAACTCGACTTGTTTTCGATATCAACAACGCAGACTAGTGTGGAACATGGGCAATGGGTAGAACACAGGCCTTTGGCGACCATGGGAAACAGTGGACCAATAGAATTCCACTTTGCAGGATTAGAAGGTGATTATTTGAATTTGACACAGACATACTTGTATGTTAAAGCAACGGTTGTAGATTCCAATGGGGCAACAATTGCACCCGATGCCAATGTGAGCCCAATAAATTTATGGATGCATTCCTTATTTAATCAAATCGATATGAGCTTGAATGAAAAACTGGTATCGCATTCCAACAACACTTATCACTACAGGGCTTCCATAGAAACTTTGTTGAGTTATGGACCAGCTGCAAAGAAGTCACAATTGACTAATGCATTATAATACAAGGATACGGCCGGACAAATGGAAGATTTGACAGAAGATAATAAGGGATTTATTCTTCGAAAGAAATTTATAGAGAAAAGTAAAATCGTGGACATGACTGGGAGATTACATTTGGATATGTTTTTCCAAACTCGTTGCTTGCTGAATGGAGTTAACGTTCATGTTAAAATGAACAGAGCCAAAGAACAATGCCGAAACATACAAGATCAAAATTCAAGACGTATCCATGTTTGTACGCAAAGAGAGACTCCAGTCATTCGTGAGAATGGCTCACGAGAAAGCACTAACAAAAGCAACGGCAAAATATCCCATCGACTGTGTGGAAACCAAGGTGTTTTCAGTGCCGAAAGGCAATCTGAGCATTACACAAGAAAATTTAATTTTAGGCCAACTATCTAAACGCATCGTGGTGGGATGTGTAGACAACGATGCTTTCAATGGAAAGTTTAAAAGAATCTATATAATTTCAAGAACTATAACATCAATTGGCTTTGTACGTGGATGGACAGCAGATTACAGCCAAACCATTACAACCTCGATTCGAACAACAAGAAGTGGCCAGATGTTATGCGACCCTGTTCCAAGGGACTGGACAAATGTACGAGAATGAAGGAAACCACATCAGCCGAGAAGAGTACATAAATGGATACACCCTATTCGTATTCAACTTGCCTCCAGACCTATCACATGGACAAAACTTCGATCTGGTGAAGAGAGGAACTTTGAGACTTGAAGTCCACTTCGAAAATCCATTACCAACCACAGTCATCAACGTACTGATGTATGCAGAATTCCAGAACATCATATAAGTGGATAAGAATTGACAAGTAATTTTTTATTACTCGACATGAACACGTTGCAGTTAGAGAACGCCCTTCGATCAGATAGCTGTTTGAAGAGAATATGTTTGTGTGTATTTACAAGAAACAGATTACCAGATCACAGACCAGTGGCTTTGATAGCCAATACAGATCCAGACCACAGAAAAGGAGAACATTGGGTGGCTCTCTTTGTTAGTCGCCACAACGCAGAGTACTTTGATTCCTGCGGATTGCCACCACAACACAGACCACTCGAGAATTTCCTGAAGAAGAATTCCAGATATTGGAAGTATAATACAAAACACCTTCAAGGACCATTACCAGTGTGTGGACAATACTGCCTGTTTTACTAGAAACATCACTGTCGCGGTGTGCCGATGGAAACCATATCCAACATGCTTACCACTGATCTAATGGATAATGATGTGTTGGTTAATGACGTCATTGATGAAACCTGCCACTAGATGTCGCTGTGTTGAAGAGAAAACTATGAAAAGGGTGCACTTGGTGTTCAGCTCATTTGCCAAAGAAGAAGGATGTCTACAAATGTGACCGTCTTCAAACTCAACAACGATTTACAGATTCAACTGTTCAAAAACGACGTTGGGTTCCAGTTTACTACGAGAGATTGGGAACAAGTGACCAAAGCAGTAGATATTGCAAAGAAGAGGAGCCTTGAAATAGGAGAACCCAAACCAAAGAGAGAAACTAAACCAAAGAAGAATGAAGATTAAAAGGATTGAAGAATGTTCACTATTCCGTCTTTGATACAGATGGCGCTGCATGATTATCAATCAAGAAACCAAGAAAAAAGAAATCCAAGAGACTTTGTGGAGAGAAAGAGTGTTTCATTCGAAACGCATTTTCGTGATGTTCCACCACCTGTACTGGAACAGGTATTACGTGGAGAAGGTGGAGATATAATAAGAAAGACACCAGAACAGAGACCACCAAAACACATCCAAGTATGCATTGGAGGAAAATCGTCTCAAGACATTTAAATTCATGTTACCAAGTGAAAGTGTGAAAACCCCGAATGAACTGACAAAAGCTGGATTCTTTTATTTGGGGACTGGAAACAGAACTCAATGTTTTCACTGTGGTATTATTGTTCGTTTCTGGGAAACAGAAGATGATGTTAATGAAGAACACAGGAAATATTCTCCAGACTGTTATTACATTCATAATTTACCACCTGAATTCATAGACATTGGAATATTTCAAGAAGAAGAAATGGCCACCACAGAAGAAATGGACACATCAGTTCAAGAAAAAGATTCACGGAGGAGCTAAAGCAGTGTGTGTTTATTAGCTGAAGCTAATATCGCTCCGTGACCATGTAACCATTTTTGCCTGTACAAAGACTGTTATAAACCACTGATAAGATGTCCAATCTGCAGAAAGACTGTTTATGAATATCTGACAATCTACATATCATAGAAGAAACTGTTTCCATAAAAAGTTGTATTTTTGTTGTTGTTGAATAAAAGAAATTAAAATGTAAAAATTGTGTTGTTATCAATGGGTCCAGTTGTTCAATAATGGAGGTATCCTCAAATTGTATCATATAAAGGGTATCCTCAAATGATATATTGTCATGTCATAGGTATCCTCAAATACCGAAATGGGGCTAAGAGGTATGGTATATTAGACCTCGTTGAGGGATTTTGTCATGGTCCTCATACGACAAAAAAGGCACTTCTCTAAGCTTAACAAACGAGTAGATCCTCAAATGAGTATATGGTGGGACTTCAAGGTTAGCTTCGTGGCTTTCATGTACACATATGAACATACCTTTATAATTTAAATAATGGTTAGAAACTACTCTTATAAACCCCCAAAATGTAGAAGCAGGGGATTTTTGGTAATAACAAAACAAAGGGACTCTATAATTATTGAAAGCAAGTAGGCTTCGTGGAGGAATCTGAGCCAAGTAAACAATTATCGGGTTGTTCGTGGCAATTCTACGAAGTATTCAAAGATTCTGCTAGAATCAGAACCAGAAATTACTCTAGTTCAACACCCCTGTTATTGGAGAAAAAAGCCCAATCTGGAGTTTCATATCAAATTAAAGTTGGTAGACGAAAACCATTGCATAGATAGATAGAAGCAGAGGATTCTGGTGATTTGGAGGGATTATCGGGTTTATTTGGGTAATTCTACGAAGTATCCAAGCCAAAAAATTACTCAAGTTCAGTCGAACTCACCAGGGGCACATCGGTATCATAGAAGCACTATGTGCTAAGCCGATAAAATGGGGAATCCGTATCAAATAAAGTCGTATTTGAAGGGATTATCGGGTTGTTTGTGGTAATTCTACGAATCGGGAAATAATTCTTGTTCAAAGGAACATATCCTCCGAACATACCCCGGTCCTATTATAAGCCTTTGGGTAGCATAGCAACCACCTGCTACCATAGAAACCAAGATGGCGGCCTCGAGTATACAATATGGCCGACGGAAGCACGTATCACCTAACAACACGCGCTGCGCATGCGCACAAGGACCACATATCGCTGTGGAGATAACGTCACTTCCGGGGTCCTGCCCGCGGTCCTGCCAACCGGGGACGATCTCCACATCTCCTACTACTGTTGTTGCCAAATGCTATGGGAGAGTCATTAGATAATTTTCAAAACAGAATTGTGTTTTTATTACATTTTAAAACTGATATTTATTTGACGTGCTTAATGTTTGCCTCCATTCTTGAATATAAATATCACTGAACCTTTGTTTGGTGAGTTCGTTAAATAATTTGGTATAAAATGGTTAATCCCAATGTTTGACATTCCTAAACTGTCTAAGGTGGACTCAATGTAGCCAATGATTGACGTATAATTCTTGTGAATGATGCCAGTATAATACTTTATATACGGAGGATGAAATTTTATTGCCCTCCCCCATAACAAGTTTCGCCCCAAATTTTAGACACATCGATTTTATTTTGATAACACTCGGTATAAGACGTAATTCGCCGTATAAAAAAGCATTTTGGGAGTTGACCTTTTTAATTTTAGGATACATTATAAGAACCATAATTATAGCCACTAAGATTTTTTCACTTCCCCAAATTTCATGACCAAAAAGCAATCCTGGGACAGTGGATTTCTCGTATATTTCTAACACTATTATCTAATGGCAAATGGTTTCTTCTCATTTTGTTTATTGAAAAAAAACATTGCTTTTTTGGCAAGATTACTAATTCTATGGGGAACTGTTGGACACAAGAGCAGTCTCATTGTTTGTACATAGTTTTAAAAAACGTATCCGAAAACATTTGAAAGGCATTTTCCAGGGTGTAGACCACCCACCACCATGACCGTGCGTCTGTTATTTTTGCAGACACCCCCCACCCCCTCACACAAACACCTTGTGAATGAAGGCTGAAAAATAATTTTGCTCCTCTAAAGCGTTTCGAGAGATCGAATATGTTTGGGGTGACCCCGTGTCTGCTGGTCTTTTTTAGCTGCGGACCTTCGCCGGTATGTGTTTTGTGTTGTCCTTCCTGTAAGGTGGGGGGGGGGGGGGGGGAGGCTACGCACCGAAAGTTTAAGTTATCGACTTCAATGAAATTAGAATTTTTTTTTATTTACTGGAAATGAGCCACTCCTTTGCCGTTTCTTTCGGGGGCTATCTTGTCACCAGCAGGGTTGGTTAAGCATTCACTAAACGTAATGGTAAAATTGCTTGTGACCCTTCATTGCAATGAGCTCGTTGAGTCCGTTCCAATGAGATTTTCCATGCTATGTTTTTTGAGAAAACAATGAATTTTGGGGGGCAAATGACGTCCGCTATTTGTGTTGGGAAAGGGTTAATGTACATTAAATTAATCGATTCCGTTTGATATATGCTGGCGCTGCTAAAACTAGCAAAAAGTATCAAATGGTAAGCTGTTGAATATATTGACATTTTCTTTTGATTTAATTGGATATAATTAGTAACTCATCAACTGATAATACAGTAAGCGTATCATTAGAAGCGACTGTTGTGCGCACTTGATCTTCTTCTTTTCATTGTTGGAATTCGTCATTTGACTTAGCTTTGAATATTTTACAAAATAGCACGTGTTGTGGGTTCATCCTGCATTGGATTACAAAGACCCCTCTCCGTCAAATCAGTGATAATTGGTCTATCCATGATCCACGGAATACCCAATCTAATCTATTTAATATACGTTTCAGTAAATCAAATTAACTTAACGTCCTTTATATAGATGTAATCGTCTTTCTTAGAAAAAAAACCCAATGTACTTGTCGCTTCTTGATGCTATACTGATAAATTTAATAACAGATGCAATGCAGATCTCACTTATCCTATAATTGTTATATTTTTGAATGAAATTCTCAAGCGTTTATTTATTTACTCACATTTACACACGCTACGTTGACGTCATTCATGTCCATGTATAAAATTTGAGTCTTGCAGCTTTATTTTATTACAATCAATTAAAATAGTATTCATCCCAACAGGACACTGCGAGAAGGTAAGGTGATATTTTGTTTCATTCACTTTATTTTGTCAAGTTTTAAAATTTGTTTTCAGTAACTGTCCAATGATATTTTGCAATCATGTATTCAAAACATTCGGAAAACATGCCTATAATTTATGTTTTCTTACAAATTTAAAATTGCTCACAGATAGTCGCACTGTTCAAGATTGTACACAACTTTTCATTTGGGCGTAGGAGCGGAAATATGTAGATCTGGCGGGGTGGTGGTCATGGAGTATGTATGCCCAGAAATTGTTTTACTTCCAGCAGCTCGGGATTTTTGTTTGCGCAGGACAAAGAAAAACGGTAGTAGTGATAATACCCCCAAATGCACCTAACGAACTCTTTCCTATTCACATTTTCAGAATTTTTAAAATCTTACTTCGAAGGATCTGGAAGAAATATGATGTCGGGCGGTAGATCTAACCTATGACAATAATTTAGCTTACATGAAATTTGATTATTATGATTTGCCGATGGTTAGTAGGGCATACAATGCGCGGCGGAAATTACTGTAGTAATGCCAATAACGAGATCCCAAAGGTCAATTTGTTAGGAGCGGTGGGTGAAAGGGTGGGAATTCGTTTCAGCAGCCCATTGGTCAGCGCGTCGAATTTGTAATCAAGGGGTCTCGAGGTTGAATCTGGACAATGCGACTTGCACTGGTTCCATGAGCATGAAAATCCACTTGCTCGGACAGGAGCCATTCATCTCTGTACAATACAATGACCTCTTTTCAGTTAGTTTGCTGAAAGACTCATTGGTTACAAACAGAAGTGGAATCATCGGCGCCAACTTGTTAGGGGCGTGGGCGGAAGATGTTGTAAATAAATAACAACAAAATTTCTCGAATGTTTTCAAGTTCTCGTCGCCTCGCAACCGTCGGAACTCAATCCACCCACCCAAGATGGTGTCATGTCAATCAACGCGCTAGCTCCTCCTATCGATTACGTTTGATGGTGTGGAATCTGTTGCGCTATTGGTGTAACCACAGCGTAACAGCTGTCACATAATCACAGGTCATGGTCATCAGTCGGCACGGTATCAACGTTACAGTCACGCCACTTGTTTTTGTCGATAATGACTAAAATATGTTTTTAATATTAATTTTGTATTGCGCGAAAAATGTGCACATCACCAACACATTCTGCACAAACATCAAAGTATATTCTTTAAAAAGCCATCATTGATTGCGAGGTGACGGAAAACTGAAAACATTTGAGAAAAATTTCTCTGGCTAAAACCGGAGTACAGACTTCCGCACCCGCGTGGGTATAGGTTTAAATCCAGAGTGTATATACATCAGAAACGTATACTTCTACATCCAAGTTAAGCTGGCTCTGGACAATATCTCTCAACTTCATACACATTCATAATCTTAGTTTATGTAGTTTATGTTAGTTTTTTTCAGTTTTTTCTCTCTCTGATTGCTATTTCTCCAGTCTACCGTCTTTCTCTCTCAATCTCCTTTCCTTCGCCCCCTTTATACTCTTCCGGTGTTTTAGTCCCCCACGGCAAGGCCGAAGGGGATTATAGGTTTGCACTCTTTCCATCCGCCAGTCTGTCAGTCAGTCTGTCAGTCACACTTTAGTTTTCCGGACTTCTTTTTGGAAATGCTTCAACCGAATGAGTTCATTTTTGGTAACCTACTATAGAACGATAACTTATAGATCAAGTTTGAGTTTCATGCTGATTGCATTATTCTTGTGTGAGTTATGGCCCTTGGAAATATGGAAAAGCGCCAAAATATCAGTTTTCCGGACTTTTTATGGAAACGCTTCAACAGAATGATTTCAATTTTGGTAACCTACCTACTATAGAACGATGATTTACAGATCAAGTTTGAGTTTCATGCTGATTGCGTTATTGTTGTGTGAGTTATGGCCCTTGGAAACATGAAAAAGCGCCAAAATATCAGTTTTCCGGACTTTTTTTGGAAACGCTTCAACGGAATGATTTCATTTTTGGTAACCTACTATAGAACGATGACTTACAGATCAAGTTTCATTTGCACTCTGTCCATCCGTCAGTCTGTTAGTCAGTCTGTCAGTCACACTTTAGTTTTCCAGACTTTTTGGGAAAATGCTTCAACCGAATGATTTCATTTTTGGTAACCTACTATGGAACGATGACTTACAGATCAAGTTTGAGTTTCATGCTGGTTGCATTATTCTTGTGTGAGTTATGGCCCTTGGAAATATGAAAAAGCGCCAAAATACCAGTCTTCTGGACTTTTTTTGGAAATGCTTCAACGGAATTCATGCTGATCACATCTAGGTTATAACATTTGTATAATTGTTAATGCTCATTAGTCCGATAGTGGACATTGAATTGCTTCAGCGATACATGAGCTCTTGTTCATTTTCATTTTTTTCAAGGAGAGTGACAGTGAACAGCCAGATGGCTATGTCACCACCCCGCAAAAGCATTGGTCTTCCTCAATAATTGTCAGGTGTAAAAACAAAGGCAATACATATACTGCTGAATTACTGTGTACCAATGTTTAATTATTTTGTATGACTGTTTTATTATATTGTTCCTGTAACATACCATTTTTTTCTGCAAATAAATTAATTCATTTATTCCTTTGTTGAGAATTGTTTATTTATAGCAACAATCCGCCCCCCCCCCTAAGATTGCAGCGGTTGAGACACTTTTGTATTGTCTGATGAACTGACGTGGCAGTCGTTACTTATTCTCAGTTCCTTATTCGACATTCGTTATCAACCGATTTTTTCAACGGTTGTTTACAAAATCCGGAAAAACACGAAGCGAGGTGTATACGTATACGCCATACAACCGGCTAACCGGAGCGTGGAGCTCCGAATCCGAAAAATTCGGCTATGTTTCGGAAGGGACACATTACAGAATTTGTGCGCCCTCCACCCAAAAGCAGGTAAGTGTTCGAATTTGCTTGACCTTCACCCAAACAATGTAAATGAAAACATTCACGACGTAATTGGAAGAAATGACTGGAGGCAATAAAATGTGCATCAGTGTGGGGTCATCGTGTCCGATTTAGCCAAAACGTTTATGTATTGGCCCAGTACATTTATGTGAAAAAATACAAAAACTCGAAGAAATTGCAACCGAAACTTTTTATGCATATTCTCAGTTAGGTTTAAAAAGCTATCGCAGGAAAAAAAATCAATAAATATCTCACATACACCATTTTGAGGATAAAAGTCGTAAAATTACCCCAAAAATGGTGAAAGTGGAAATTCGGTATGTTTTGGCCAACAGTAACCAAATTTTCTTATTTAACAAATCCAATTATTCTAAGTGGTTATATAGACAACACGAAGAACTCTTCAGTAGATTAAATGCGGCGGTGTTGGTGCAAAATCTGCAAAGCTTATAAAAAATATGGCGAAAATTGGAATGCTATTGACAAGCAGAAAAAACCCCTTTTTCAACAAATCCAACTATTTTGTTGGTTATATAAGACACTTTGAAGAATTTTTAACTTTGTTGTTGTAGATAAAGGAGCGTTTCAGGGCAAAGTCTGTTAACCCTTTACCCAACGTAACGGCCAAAACCGGCCAGCGCTATTCTCAAAAATCGCATATTAATTTTCAAAATATTTTCATTTTTTGTCTCAAAAACATAGGTTATGACCCTCGTTGGAACGAGCTCGTCGAGCTCGTTCCAACGAGGGGTCATAACCTATGTTTTTGAGACAAAAAATGAAAAAAATCAGTTATTCAAGAATTTATTTTGCAAGTGTCGTCTGCTTTCCATGTTACGTAAAGGGTTAAAGAAATGGTGAAAATAAAAGTTTGTCATATACTGGCCAACAGTAACAACATTTACTTATTCAACAAATTAAAATATTCTTGGTGGTTATATCAAACACTATGGGGAACGTTCAAGTAATTTGTTTATATTTGGACTGGTTTGGAGCTAAATCTGTAAAATATGTACCAAAAAGGTGAAAACTGGACATTTGCTGAAATGGCCTTTGACAAAATTAAATACTTTTTAAGACTTATATTTAGAGATGAGTGGTATTGGAATTTTAAGTTCGGTATCGGTTTCGGTATTTTTAGGAGGATATACCTTGGTATCGGTTCGGTATTTGATATCTTTCTTGACTGAACTTTGTTGATAGTAGAGGAATTCACATTAGGAAAAAAAACAGAATAATAAATTGTGGGTAGGAGGGCATACCTTGGTATCAGTTCGGTATTCGATATCTGACTTGACAGAACTTTGCTGATAGTAAAAGAATTCATATTCGGAAAAAAACAGAATAAGTTGTTCTTGTATCACTCTACCACAAAGCTAGTTGCATTCTTTTATGAACACAAATCACATCTACAGTAATTCTGTGACTTGTTCTAAACGCACCTTTACGTTTAAAGACTTATTCCAGGCTTTTGCGATCTCGGAGCATGTGTCCTGACCATGCCATCTTTACAAAATCCTGCTGATAATAGACAAATCACCTGGACAGTGATTTCTAGTCTGGTGTTGGCTTCCTCAGCAGGCTTCCAAGACTTGACTAGAAATAACTGCTAAGCAACTGGACAAATACAGGATGTAGTCTATTGGGAATTCAGGACAATTGTCAGGGGGTTAATAAAACCGAAAAGAAAATCAGTCACTTCTGTCATGAAAATGAACCTTTCAAATATTATCAAGTCGCAGCAGGGCCGTATAAAAGCGAATGTAGGAAAATTTGAAAATTAAGACGGTTGCGGTATTCAAGTATTGGTTCAGTTCAGTTTCTCGGTATCCCCATGATATCGGCATCGGTTTTTGTATATTGCCTATCTCTGCTTAGTTTACCAGGTGGTTCAGGGTGCCCGGTAGGTTTGCATATCATTCCTCTTCTTTAGAGCCACTGGTCCAAACGCATTGTTGAAAACAATGTATCAACTTCGGGAGTGACTTATGCGGTCTTAACATGCGATTTCCTACTTTTCGGAAAAATGCACTCAACGATCTCTGGTGACCCCAATGACCCTAACCCATATTTTGAATCTCCAATTAGTTTCAACTCCTTTGGTGTTGCCTCGGGTCGATGTGTTAGACCATGCTTGAGATATGAGGGTGTCCAACGTTTTCTTTTAGCACCGCGCCACTTTTTGATGTTGTAATTCATTTTGGAACATTATGAATCGATTGGGGTATCTTAATATTTCAATAGGATTTCTGGAAAATGAGCTTAATGATTCCAATGACCTTGACCCATATTATGAACCTCGAATGAGTATCGACTCCTTTGCTGTTGGTCGCATATCCATAGGTCCTGCCATGCTTGAGATCCAAGTGTGACCCACATTGAAAACCTTTTGCTCTATACACTCTAAAAAATTGGTCACAGGTGGAACCTGCGGTGGTTCTGACGCTTGTCACAAGAATGGAACTACATCTGATTCTAAGTAGAATCAGATCTTACTGGTTCCATATAGAATCAAATCCAACTTGTTCCATATGTAACCAAATGACTCTCCATAGATCCAATTCCAACTGGTTCCAGATGGAACTTGAGTTGGTTCTAACACTTGTTAAAAAAATATATATATCTTTATTCTGCAGTATACTAGGACATTAACAACAACATAACATTATAAACTACAAGAACATAACCTAGTATACAGTATGGAAATGGCATAGCCTAAAAGGCTGTCTTCCTGCCATTCCCGTAAAAAATACATCGACTGTGTTTAGCATCAGTGTAATGAAAATTCTTTTCAAAGACAGGAATATTTGATAGTTTGTCTATGAATCGTGTGGCTAGATGGGACCAATAGGTCAAATTCTGGGAGGAGGATGAGATACCAGAGAGTTTTGATTTGCTGATACAATCGGGACAGGCTGGGTTGTCGCACGTGAAGTTTGGGCAGGAATAAGTACTTAAAACTTGATGTGTTAATGATTTTTTGAACTTGGGTCTACTATATTGCTGAGTTAGCAGGTCTATACTATTCCAGATTCTTGGGAAGGAATGGAACGGTAATTCTGCAGAAAATTGAGTTCTTGGTTTGTGTGTTTCTATTTTACCAGTCTGCCTTGTATTCATCCCCGAGGGGTTTCTGTAGACCTGAAAGGTGTTATCGAATGACATAGGGAGTTTTTTGTTCATCCAGTCATGCATAATGAGGGAGACGTGAAGGTTGTAGAGATCTGTAAATTTCAGAATGCCACAATCTCTGAAAAGAGGGTCTGTGTACGAGTTATATGTTTTCCTAGTTATGATTCGGACGGCTCTTTTTTGCAGCTTGAAAATTCTGTTGGTGTAGGTTGAATGACCCCAAACCTGAATACCATATATGAGATGACAGTGGATCAATGAAAAGTACAAAGGTTTCATTACCTTTGCGGGGAGAAATTTCTTTGCCCTATTTAGGGCAAAAATTGCACTTGCCATTCTTGAACATACTGCAGAAACATGGTGTTTAAATTTCATATTTTCGTCTATATACACACCGAGGGACTTTAGAGCGGCTCAATCTTATTCGTTCCCAACGGCCTCAATATTTGTATTGATCAGAGATAATTTAACGTTGTTTACCCTATACAAATCATTTTGTGGGTGAAGAAGCATACATTTAGTTTTAGTGGAGTTAAGGGCTAATTTGTTGGCAGAACACCAGTGATTTATTTGGTCTAATTCAGAATTTACACTATCTGTAAGTGTGTTAAGGTTGTTGCTTGATCTATATGCCGTTGTATCATCGGCTAAGGAAAGTAGACTGAACACAGTGGAGTTGCTAATATCGTTAATGTACAACAAGAATAGGATAGGACCAAGAATAGACCCTTGAGGTACACCGGTGTTTATGGTTAAGGTTTCTGAAACAATATTCGAGAACGAGATAAACTGGCTTCGGTCGGTTAAATAATTTTGAAACCACTGGTGGGTTATACCTCTAATACCATAGTATTCAAGTTTCTGGAGTAAGATTGAGTGGTCAAAGCTGTCGAATGCTTTCGAGAAGTCTAAGAAAAAAGGAAGGGTGCAGATCTTTGTTGGTTTATCATTTTCAGTTACCACGCTATTCAGTAAGTGCAATATAGGGTGGACAGTCGAATGCTTTGTTCTAAAGCCAAACTGATACTTGTATAAGATGTTACGTTTATCAATAAACTCCACTAGTCTTTTGTACATTAATTTCTCAAGTACTTTTGAGAACGTGGGTAGGATACTGATAGGGCGATAGTTGTTAAAAATTTGAGAATCACCAGACTTGAAGACTGGTATGACTTTGGCTATTTTAATTTTGAATGGCACGTGACCAGATGGAAATGAAGTATCAATGATGTGTGTTAATGGACTGGCAACTTCATAAGCGACTGCTTTCAGGAGTTTCGTGGACAGTTCGCCCTGATCCCTTGTTGGTTTCGAGGACAACTTAGAAATGTTATGAATAACTTCCTGGGTGTTCGTTGGTGTCAAAAATAATGAGTTTCCGTTACTTTGCTTCATATAGTGTGAAAAATGGATATTCGTATCGGGCACTTGTTCACCTACTGATTTTCCATTGTTTGCGAAGAATGTATTGAATTTATCGGCAATGATTTTGGGATCCGTTACAGGGGTATTACCATCAAAAAAAGTATCGGGTGATTCAATTTTTCGGTCTGATTTATTAATTGCTTTACGTAGGATCTCCCACGACTTTTTAAGGTTATTTTTATTTTCCAGTAAAATATTATGATAATAATCTGATTTGCTTGCCCGTTCGAGACGATTGAAGATTTGACAGTACTGCTTGTAGGCTGTAGTATTTTGAGCTGTTGGAGATTTTAGCTTTTTGGAGTACAATTTTTGTTTATGTAGAGAAGACTGTAATAGTCCAGCTGTCACCCAGGGCGAGCGTTTAATATATTTCGAGGGAACTGATGTTGCTTTTAATGGGAAAGCTTCATTGAGTGCTTTATAGAAGGTGTCCAAAAATAGGTCGTATGCCAGGGTGGTATCGGAAGCGTCGAAGACGCTAGAAAAATCACTGTCTAATAAGAGTCTTTTAAAGCGATCGATGGTCTCTTTCTTGAACGAGCGTTTATGAATTTTGGTAGGGCGTGCAAGTTGTTCTTCCAAGTTACCGATGCAAAACGTTGCAAAGTGATCGCTCATGTCAGAAATAACAATTCAATTCCAGAAACATGCTCAGGGGAATCGTTACTAAAGATATGATCTATAAGAGTTGCTGAAGTATCGGTAACTCTCGTTGGTTTAGTGACAAGGGGCATGGAACCTGAGCTGAAGATAAAGTCGATAAAAAGTTCAGTTTTATTATCATTAGTGAAGTTGAGCAGGTAAAGGTTGAAGTCACTCATAAGGTAGGCTCTTTTGTTTCAATATCGTAGGGAGTGTCTGTGTCACTATAGTCAATTCTCAGTGATGTGTTAAACTTAGATATGAAGTCATAAGCATCAGACGTCTGGACCTCATCAAAATGGATAGTATTAGCCATAGTCAAAAATAGTTTGAACTGAAGCCCTGCCTTTGAGAGATGGCATATTTTTACTTAAAATGGGACATTTACAAAAGAGTTTAGGCATTTGCGGGATTACACTGATGCCAAAGACGTGTGAGCGGAAACATGGTATCATTGAAATGGTGGGAGTACCCTTTAGGAGTTGTTTATAAGGTAAAGAGGCGTAAATTGAGAAACCAGTTGTTTGAAAGCACTCGACTATAAAAAATGTACCAACACATACATGCAGGTGCATACACATATTCATATGTATGCGGCCTCCTACACACATGATCCGTCCACGAACCAGCCAACATATTAGCGTGCAGGCTAATTCGTAAAAAGAGCATGTGTGCCTGAAGGTACAAACCTCATCTTATAAATTTTATCAACGTGTACGTTCTCTTGTGCTGCGGAAGCGAGTAAGATAATTGCAGTGCGTGTGAAACACATCTCTCGTATAGCATTTTCATAAGTGCAACTATAAATGACTGAATTCTTAGAATTGTCATTGTGTTATCAACCAAGAATTAATTGGATGGTATTTGATACTTTTTGTTTGAAGTTGCGCGGACGCAGAAAAATTCTCGGGGATTCGTGTGCAGCATCACTGGTCCAAATTGTGTCAGTAAACGGTTTGTTACCACAAACTGGACACTGATGGGTAGAGGAAGATAATTAATAGAATTATTGTGTTCAGAAAGAAGCACTTGACTGAACACAGAAGTGTAACTGAGTTGGTGTTGTATCGCATCCTGTGTGCCACAAGTTGCAATGATCTTTAGAAATATGGGATATGGGTCAGGGCAGAGTCCTATTAAATGATAAGTAGGACTATCGGTGGAACATTGAGGGCCTATATAAGTAATGAAATTTTGTTTATTTTGAAAATTCTCACCTCTCATATTCCTTCAATTCAAATTAAATATACACAAAATGTACATCAAAATAAAGATAGAGACGTATAGAACACGAAACACATGTGTAATCAACTCATAGAGTCGACCGTAGGCACCACTGATTCCTGGAAGTCTGCTGCCGTATTCGTTCCAGAACTGATAATTTAATAATATTTCACAAAAACAACTTGTGGCTAAATGTGCTGTACATATCCAAGAACAAAGCTAGGGGATCAAAATTCTTCAAAACACAGCGACAGAGCTGCATGGGGTACATTCCAAAACCTTTGCATTTGTTTGCGTATGAATATACTTTCGATTTCCGGTCGACGTCATCGGACGGAAAAAGCATGAAAAACAACGCTGTCTAAAATCAAATAATGAAAAAGATCGCCTTCATACAGCATACTGTTATTAAATAGAGATTGCACAGTTGCCATATTCAGTGCAAGGTATCATGATTACCTGTTGAAATTTCTTGGAATTACGATTTTGTTTTTCGATGGAAATTCGTGGTATCGAGTGATTTGCGCATATCTGTCGAACATGGAATCCATCTTCAATAAAAATGCAGACAGTGTTGTCCTTTTCCAAAATGCAGACTTATCGTTGCACTCGAAAGCGTTTTGAATGCCTAGCTTTGTTATTGAATATCTGAAGCACATTGGGCCACGACTTGTTCTTGCGAAATATTATTTTATTATCAGTTCTGGTGCGAATATGATAGCAGACTTCCAGGAACCAGTGGTGCCTGCTGTCAGCTCTATGAGTTGATTGCATATGTGTTTCGTGTTCTATACATCCCAACCTTTATTGTGATGTATAATTTGTGTATATTTAATCTGAATTTAAGGAATATGAGAGGTGAGAATTTCAAAATAAACAAAATTCCATTACTTAAATAGCCCCTTAAGTCGGTATTCCATGTGGAAAAAACAGCTTTGGGTAAAGAGTGTGGAATAAATCCGGAATATATGGGTTAATTGGTAGAAGGAGCAACAGTCGATTCGATTATGAGAGTTGGGTCGGAAATGGGAAGCGTTATATTCACTTTTAATGTTTACACAGAGCACACGGGTTTCTGTCACCAGTTACGTTTGAAATTGACTGGGTTTATCTGAATTAACAATGTGATAAAATGGCTTGGGTGAGATACGAGACAATTAATTGGATATTAGGAAACAAGTGAGTAGTGTTCCAAAATCAGGCGAGTATTGAATTGTTTATGAGTGTCCGGTGAGTTTGTGGGTGAGGAAACCAATCGAGTGTCAGGAGAACGGGGGTGGGGGCTTGTCGGCTAGCTTGATAAATCTACTTGATAAATACTCACGTTGAATACTATGGTGGATAAGCTCGAGGTCCATTGCAATGGGTTTGCTATTCAAGACAATCGTATTGAATAACGAACTCGGGATGGGGGGGGGGGGGGGGGGGCACAAGATCGTGACATACAATCGATAGGACGCTAAGCCTATTGTTTGAGGAGCGCACTTTGTAATTTTTATCTAATTTACAAATGCTCAGGCGGAATGCCATAAATATATATTACATATTATACATTCGAAGGGAGTGTACAATACGAATACGTACTGATATGGATACGTTCAATTAAAAACCGGTTGACAATAATTAATCCCAAATCAACATTGCTACGAAGTCACAAACATATTCACACATGCGGGCATAAGTGCACACATTCTCGTTATGTTCATACCCACAAGTATATGTGCTTAACCGTACCAATATATATGATCCAAACGAGCGACATGTTATGTGCGTACTAGCACGTTCCGGGGTGGTCGGAAATTCAATTCAATTCAATTCAATTCACTTTATTTCACAAAATACAAATACAATACGTTTTAAGAGAAAATGATGTTACATGATTTGAGAAATGAGTAGATGTATACTGTGGGGAATGACATAGTCTTGCGACTGTCTTCCTGTCATCCCCTCGAAAAAAATAGAAAAAAAACAGAAAAAAAACATGGCATATAAAACAAAATTAAACAAAATATAAATGTCAAATACGACGAATGACAATTTTTTAGAAGAAAGGTGGATCTGGACAATAGATGGTTAAATTGAATAGTTCAGAACAGTGTTGGTTTATTTTGACATTTAACTCCACTGTTAGATTAGTTGTTATTCTGACCTTGTGATCAACTTTGTTTCCAACGTGAAAAATAAATTTCGTTATTCTTCCATTTTAGTAGTACGGATTAGGATATGTACAGTTGCACAAACCATAGACATTTGGGGACGGGAAAAGTAAGACCCCCCTCCCCTCCCCCCCCCCCCCCCCCCCCAGATACGAACTAGTTATGTGAGGAGTCGGAACATCTCGGATTTGAGCAATTTATGTTGTCACTATAAGCGTTTATGAACTGATTGGTCAGTGTTTTTTTAAATAGCACGCGGGGAAGGAGTTTTAATCTTGAATCTATGTCATTCCATAATTTCGGGAAAAAGAAGTAGGGAAGAACGGCTGAGAACTGAGTGCGGGGTTTGTGTGAAATTAGATTCCCACACTGTCTGGTATTTATGCCTAAAGGGTTTTCGTACACTTGGAATGTATTATTAAAACTGACAGGGAGAGTTTTTGAGTCCAATCGTAGATGAATAGTAGTGAATGTAATTTGTAAAGATCAGTGAATTTAAGAATTTTCAAATGTTTAAAGAGAGGATCGGTATGAGAGTCAAACTTTTTATTTGCTATTATACGCACTGCTTTTTTCTGCAAATTCAGAATTAGTTTTGTTGCAGGTGTGTTACCCCATACAGTGATTCCATAAATTAAGTGGCTTTGAAATAACGTAAAATAGAGTACACGTAAAGTGTCAATTGGCAAAATTTTGTTCACTTTATTCAGGATATAAATAGCTCTAGACAATTTTATACGAACAGCTGCCACGTGGTGATTAAATTTGAGATTTTCATCTATGTTAACACCTAAAAATTTTACTGATTCCATTTCGCGATCATTACCTGCTACTGTGATGTTTTTATTTTTTATCAGTATTTGTGTCTGTACATGACTATAATTATAATTATCATTTGGTGGATGAAGAAGTAAAGCATTGGTTTTGTTAGCATTCAGTGAAAGCTTATTGGCAAGACACCAGTCACTGATTTTCGTTAATTCGCCGTTTGTCCTCTCAGTCAATAAGTTAAGATTATTTCCTGATGTATAAGCAGTTGTATCATCCGCGAAGGACAAAACATTCATATCAGTCGATTGGGATAAGTCATTGATATATAGAACAAATAACAGTGGGCCGAGTACAGAACCATGGGGAACACCGGTCGTAACATTTTGCAGATCGAAGGATTCATTCGTAAATTGAACAAATTGAGACCTTCCTGATAGTAGTTTTGAAACCAGGCATTTGCTATGCCCCTAACTCCGTAATGCTCGAGTTTACGCGCGAGTATTTCATGTTCGATGGTGTCAAATGCTTTTGAGAAGTCAAGGAATATGGATAAGGTGCAGTCCTTGTTTACTTTGTTGTTCGTTGTTGAAACGTAATTGATAAGATGCATTATCGGGTGAAAAGTTGAATGGCCCCTTCTGAAACCAAACTGGAAATTGTAGATTATGTCATTTGCATCTAAAAAGTCCATTAACCTTTTGTGCATTAACTTTTCCAGAATTTTAGAGAAATAGGGGAGGATACTTATAGGCCTGTAATTTGCAAAGGACTGCCTATCACCAGTTTTAAAAATTGGTATTACTTTAGCAATTTTCATTTTGGATGGTACAACTCCTGTTAAAAATGAAGCGTTAAAAATATGTGTCAAGGGAACGGCTATCTCATGTATTATGCCTTTAAGTAGTTTGGGGGAAATGTTATCCAGGCCAGTGGATGTTTTTGTAGGCAAGGATCTAACTACGGATATCACTTCATCGGTACATGTAGGTAGTATATAAAATGAGTTGGAAACACTACTTTTAAGATACTCAGAGAAGTGGTGTGTTGGTCCTTCCATGTTTTGGGTTACTCGTTTAGCAATATTTATGAAATAGTTATTGAATTTTTCAGCAATCTGTTTGGGGTTGGATAACTCCACGTTATTATCAATGAATGATGATTGTAGAGGAGGAGGGGTGTCCGACTTTTTTATTGCCTTGCGAAGAATTTCCCAAGTTTTCTTAATGTTCCCCTTGTTTTCAATTATGGACTGGCTATAATAGTTTTTCTTTTGTTTTCGTAAAAGTTGGTTGAAAACTTTACAATAAGTTCTGTAACGAGTAATATTCTCGTCAGTTGGGAATTTGTATTTCTTAGTAAGTAATTTCTGTTTGTTTATTGAAGATTGGAGAAGTCCGGAGGTCATCCAAGGTTCTCGTTTTATGTATCTGTTGGGGATTTTTAACGACGTCAGTGGAAAGGCTTGATCAAACGCTGTGTTGAGGGTTTCGAGAAATTTCTCATAAGCTTCATTGGAATTGGATTCAAGCGATACATTGCTGAAATCTGATTCGGAGAGCAGATGTTTGAATGTATTCATATTCCTAGTGTTGAAAATTCTTTTAGGAGGACAGGCAATGTTTTTGAGGTGGGTCGTTTGGAGATTTTCGATACAGAATGTGGCAAAGTGATCACTAACATCTGCAATGATTATTCCAGTAGTATTATGACTTGCTTTATTGCAGAAAATATGGTCAATTATTGTTGCCGAGTGGCAAGTAACTCTCGTCGGTTTAGGATGGGGCAGATACTGATTCCTTTTTGAGTAAAATACCTAGACTGTCCGATGTTTGTGTGTTGTGCTATATGTACGGTTTTAGCATGTTTGGGACTACGTGTGAATCACTGAAAGTGGGAGTACAAGGGAGGGGAGGGGGGGGGGGGTACTTGAATGGATTCATACACATGCAAACTCACCCGTGAAGTGCATCCATGGGAATACATAATTGTAGCTATGTGGTAATAATAATCGTTTGTTTAAACATGCCCGAGGTTGTTCAAGAAGATGGGGTTGGTGATGCTTACGAACCACTGGTGCCTAACGGCGCATGTATGAGAATACGCAAACGTACCTGCGCGTCCTGGAACACTCTTGCACGAAAATGCATTCACAGAGATGCAAGCTTATGCTGTATAAATACTGTGTTGCCGCAAATGTATGTGCCTCTGTATTAAGGGTTAGTGTTGGAATTGGAGCGGGTGGCTATAGTTTTGTTAGCGTGCAATAATGTTTACACGTAAGCGTTCAAACGTGTCCACGAAAGATTAGCCAAGGGTGTCGAATAAATTCAAGTGTATCTGGTAAATTGATGAAAGGATCATCAGTTGACCCCTTAAAGATTTTTGTAGTGAACCTGAAGTCGATCGTATCTGGTTATATCGTCTTAATACCGATTCACATTTAAAGGAAATACATTCTCTCCAAATTATGTGCATCTAGTATGCACGCACTGCAAGCGACTCGCAATGTGACCGTATAAACACTCTCACACTGCGAATCGCTTGCAGTGCATGCAAGACTCTCTCTATATTTATAAGTGGTTGATAGTGGGAAATCTGGATCAGGTGATAAACGGAAGCAAAACTTTTCGCGTCCGGTCAGAACGGGCTGCATATGTACAGACCCCTACACATGAACAAAAGGTGTATTTGTGGGGGATGTTTCCTGAAATAAGAGGGATATGATCTGAATATGTTTTAAAATGTACAAGATGCGCTCTATATTTCTAAGCGGTTGATAGTGGGAAAACTGGATCAGGTGAGAAACGGAAGCAGACAAAGATTTTCGCGTCCGGTCAGAACGGGCGCATATATACACACCCATACACAAATATATGTACATAATCATGCCAATACCCGATCCTAACTGGTGACATGCAACGTATGTTCTAAATCCTCTCTAGGCATGCAGATATGTTCACGTCCGGATAGAAGTATATATAGGCCAGATATTTACACACCACAATAGAATATCTGGCGTAACCATTCCGCTACATGATCCTGGTTGGTGACATGTGAAGTTTATACTAAACAACCTCAATGGAGTTTGAATTTATTGGGGTTGGGGTGGGGTGGAGGTGTGTGTGTGTGTGGGGGGGGGGGGGAGGGGGGGGCAGGCACCGATTAACATTTAAAGGAATATACATTCTCTCCAAATTATGTACGTCTAGTATGCACGCACTCTAAGCGACCCGCAGTGTGATCGTATAACACTGTCCCACTGCGAATCGCTTGCAGTGCGTGAAAGACTCTCTCAAAATTTATAAGTGGTTGATAGTGGGAAATCTGGATCAGGCGAGAAACGGAAGCAGAGAATTTCGCGTCCGGTCAGAACGGGCTGCATATATACATACCCTTACACAAATATCTGTACATAATCATGCCAATAACCGACCCCAATTGGTGACATGCAATGTATATTCCAAATCCTCTCTAAACATACAAATATTTTCGCGACCGGATAGAAGTGCAGAGGCTGGATATTTACACACAAACTAGAAGAGGTGTCGTAACAATGCCGACACATGATCCTAATTGGTGGCATGTGGAGTTTATACTAAACAACCTGTACGGAGTTGGAATTTATGGAGGGTGGAAGGGGGGTGGGTGGGAGCAGACACCGATTCACATTTAAAAGAAATAAATTTTCCTCAAATTATGTACGTCTATTATGCACGCACTGCAAGCGACTCGCAGCGTGACCGCATAAACACTGTCACACTGCGAATCGCTTGCCAATGTGAGCAAGATGTGCTCTTTATTTTTAAGTGGTTGGAAGCTGGGAATCTGGATCAGGTGAGAAACGGAAGAAGACAGCGATTTTGGCGTCCGGTCAGAACGGGCTGCACATATACAGACCCATACACAAATATGCGAACATAATCATGTCAATACCCGACCCAAATTGATGACATGCAGTGTATATTTTAAATTCTCTCTGAGCATTCAAATAATTTCACGTTTGGATAGAAGTATGTATGGGTTGGATATTTACGCACCATGCACGCTGGAATGTGTCGTTACTATGCCGACACACGATCCTTGGTGGCATGTGGAGATTACGCTAAAGGGAGTTGGAATTGATTGAGGGTGGAACAGGGGAGGGGTGGGAGCAGACACCGATTCACATTTAAAAGAAATAAATTTTCATTAAATTATGGGCGTCTATTATGCACGCACTGCAAGCGACTCGCAGTGTGACCGCATAAACACTGTCACTCTTCGAATCGCCTGCAGTGCGTGCAATATGTGCTCTTTGTTTTTAAGGTGATTATAAAGTCATGGCTGCCAACATGGAAGCCAGAAACACAGAAAAATGTGAACATTTGATTGAACAATAACTTGGCAACGAAACAGCCTTGCCCTTGGATACCAGAGTTGGGGGGAATGGTCATGTCACATAGAACGTGATGGGACCCACAAAATATGCATTTAACAAATTTACGAGTCATTTGGAGACATTAGAAAATGTGTACTGTCAAAAAGTCGGAAATGGCGTGGGCAGGATTTCAAAAAGTAGCGAGACGCCTCACCTTCCAATGAACAACCAACGTGAATTATCAATAATGTACTGCAGCAGTTGAGTCTTAATTTTTAATAAAACACATCGAAGATAAGACTAAGCACGTTGTCAACCTGGGTCGTTTCAGTCTCAAAAGTGTCCGCCATGTTTACGGTGGGAAATTCAAAACACTGAAGGTTGTGGGCAACATTGCGACAAAAGATCTCGCCATATGTCCCGTAACTTCTCATGACCATGCCACTGCTGAAATTCTGATTGTCGATATATCTCAAGGGAAGCACACTAATAGAGGCAAATTGCATTGATTGTTTGTTCTATGTAAATATTCTCCCCTCACCAACTGAAGCAATAAATTTGTTTACATGGATCGACCTTGCCATTAGTTTGTATTCATGCGCCAAAATTACCAATAGAGAACAAAAATTTCAATTTTTCTTAATTAACAAAACGGTGACATATAGTGGAATTAGAAAACTGTGTTGTATTCTTTCGTTGTTCAAATATTCGTAAACTGGTTGCTTTTTCACTTCTTTTAATCGCAAATCGGGGGAACTATTGTTCGTCATGTAATATTGATGGTTAACTTTATTGGTCTGTCATTCGGTCCCGTTTCGGTCTGGTTTCGGTGAATTCCAGAGATAATGTTCCTAATTTTGCGATCTGGTGTGATTTACATTGCGAATCATTGTAAATGATGTATTTCATTAAATTTGTTTGCAATCCACAAAGATCATCGATGATTTCGAATAATATGTGGGCTGTTAGACTCATGCCTGCAAGTATTTGTTGATCGAAGTTGTTGTCACCGGAAAGTCACATGCGTTGGTAAGTCGCTTGTTCAAAGTGCGAAAAATAATATTTTTTCTTTCTATCCACCCCACTAGACCTCCTAATCACAAATATAATATGACTGAAGCGCGAACATGAAATTTTTCTCTAGAAAATTATTTTATCAGTCGTTGCATAGAAATTCTCAACGAAAGTGAAGTATGGCAACACACACAAGGCACAATCGAGCATCAAATTTTTGGGAACGGGTCAACTCGCCACCGGGTCAACTCACCATCAAAAAAAAAATAATAATACAAGGTAGGTTTCTGACACAACATGAGTTTATTCATGATCCAAAACATAGCATTTAGCACATGAAAAATACTTTTATACATTAAGCACCTTATCGGATTTTTTCAATAATTGGACGAATATTTTATACTTTGAGCACTGTTAGTATTGGTCAATCGATACGACTTATTGGCGGAATTCAATTCCTTAACTTCCAGGCCCGTCGGAACGAAATTTATATTGGGGGGGCTGATATTGCTAATTTGGGTGAACTGACTGATACTAAATGGGTATGGAGTATCCAGATGCCGAAGGCATCTGACGCGAGTGCTGAAGGCACGAGCTTTTTGAGGGGGAGGGGGGGATTACTCCCCCAGAAATTTTTTTGAAAAGGGCAATAAAGGAAGCATTCTGGTAGCTTTTGAAGCAAAAACCTCTTGATTTTTTTAAACGGCAAAAGTTGTTTTTTTAACAAAATGTTTCAAAAATCCCAATAGAACCCCATAACATTTGGGGACGGTTCTCAAACCGGGCTCACCTGCAGGCCATGGCCGTATTCCGTCATGTTAAAAAACAGTCAGGCCTTATGGTGGATTCATTGGTTTTATCATTACGCCAACGGTTGTCGTGGTCTTCCAAGCTGCCAAAGGAATTGCTCAAAACGTTTGCACATCAACATATATGCAAGTACATGTTATACATTCAGTGATACGTTCATAATTCTAATCCAGGGGCGTAGTAAGCTAATTTTATTTGGGGGGGGGGGGGGGGGGTAGGACCTATATTCCCATGACGCGACGCGTCATCCGAGCGGCGAGTGGGGGTGAACACGAGAGGGGGTATCCTCCGTCTCGTTGGTGGGGGGTCCGGGGGCCTCCCCCAGGAAAATTTTCGAATTTACGATGTAAAAACATGCATTCTGGTTGATTCTGAGCAAATAAATCGTATATTCCTATGACGCGAAGCGTCATCCGAACCGCGAAGAGGCAAGCGGGGCTGAGCACGAGAGGGGGTACCTCCCCGTCTCGTTGGTGGGGGTCCGGGGGGCCTCCCCAGGGAAATTTTTTTAATTTGAGATGTACAAATATGCATTCTGAGCAAATACATCGTCAATAAGGAAATACGTCAGCTCTCTGATCAATTCAGCGTGATTTCCGAGCAGAATGACAGGAATAGTGAACATGCAATGAATAACCCTGTGGTTGGTTGGGGTTTAACATCGCTTTCCACAATTAGGCGAAAACACGACTGTCAGTTTTATTGGTGGAAGAAAGCCCACATGGAACCCACTCAATCCAGTAATCATTAACAGCAAAGTCGGAATATGGTAACCAGTGGGCATCCCGTGTGGAGAAACCACCAACCCAGCCCAGTAAAGCCTACTTTTGACAAATTTGTTGGGGTGGGGATATCTCCCGTCCCCCCCCCCCCCCCTGGTTCCTACGCCACTGTTCTAATCTGAGATAAATAATGTAATGTCCAGTTTTATTCAGATTACATCGGTTGCTCCCATCATGGATAAAACTAACGACGAAATATGAGCCTGACTTCCCTTCGAGTCTGCATGTAGTCCTTGTAGGTGATTCCAGTGTCACACCTTTTCAACTTTGAAAACTCCTTTTTTTAGTTTCCAATCAATAACTTGAGCTGTAATTGACAGAATCAAATAAAATTTGTTGTGTAGGTGTATCAACATAAAATGCAGGTCAAGTCAGATTAGGGTTTGATCCGACAATTTTTGCCAGAGTTATGTCCCTTTTTCAATTTTGAAAAGTTCAATTTTTTGTGGTGTGGGTGGGGGGGGGGGGGGGATGGGTGGTAGTCACGCAGTCTTTTATTTTCTATTATTGGGATTTGACGATACACTTTCAACAGGGTCATTTCATGTCAAGACAGTTTTACTTGTGGAAGAGGACAGAACAGACATATCACTTGTATGGCTAATATTTCCAGGGGAGGTCAACTAGATTACTGATTAATGTGGTGTGCCATACTTTTGAACTGTAAATAGTTCCCTGTGAAAAAATGGCTGGACCTGTGCATGCAGTGGTCCTTCAAAAATTTAAATAAACATACAATTGGATTTATTTTTTAAAAAGTTATGACTCAACTGTTGTTCTCCAGTTCACATAGAAAACATATTTTTCAATGTGAGATTCATATTTTAAGTTTTGGTGTCAGGAAGTTGTCCGTGAGTTAGGGATTTTTAAAAGCATTTTTTTGGTGAGTAAATTCTTTTTTAAAAATGTTTTATCACATTTTTGTAATCTATTAGGTAGGAAGCAATCATTCATGTATTAAATAACCATTACTGTTGAAAAGTAATGAAAAAAGCATCATGTTTTCGACCTGTCCACTCAAACTACAATCTTCAGTTTAGAATCACCTTAAGAGGTTGATGATAGTGGGAAATCTGGATCAGGTGAGAAACGGAAGCAGACAAAGAACTTCGCGTCCGGTCAGAACAGGCTGCATATATACAGGCCCATACACAGATATGTGTACATAATCATGCCAATACCCTACCCCAATTGGTGACATACAATGTATATTTTTAAATCCTCTCCAAGCAGACAAGTATTTCCACATCTGGATACAAGTATGTATGGGCTGGGTATTTACATATCACACTAGAGAATGTGTCATAGCCATGCCAATACATGATCCTAATTGGTGACATGTGAAGTTTATACTAAACACTCTCTAGAAATTTCGAATTGATTGGGGTGTTTGTGGGGGGGGGGGGGGGGGGGGGGTGATGCAGACACCGATTCACATTTGAAGGAAATAAATTTTCTTTGAATTATGTGCGTCCATTATGCACGCGCTGCAAGCGACTCGCAGTGTGGCCGCGTAAACAGATCACACTGCGTAACGCTTGCAGTGCGTGCAAGATGCGCTCTGTATTTGTAAGTGGTTGATAGTGGGAAATCTGGATTAGGTGAGAAACAGAAGCAAAGATTATCGCGTCCTGTCAGAATGGGCTGCATATATACAGACCCATGCACAAATATGTGTACCTAATCATGCCAATACCCAATCCCAATTGGCGACATGCAATACGCGTTCTAAACCATTCCAAATATTTCCACGTCCGGATAGAAGTTCATATGGGCTGTATATTTACACACCACACTAAAATATGTGTCGTGACCATGCCAATACTTGATCCTAATTGGTGACGTGTGGAGTTTATGTACTGAACACTCTGTAGGGAGGTTGAATTGATTGATGGTACGGGGGGCGGGGCAGACACCGATTCACATTTAAAGAAATAATTTGTCCTCAATTTATGTGCGTCTATTATGCACGCACTGCATGCGACTCGCACTGTGACCGTATAAACACTGTCACACTGCGAATTGCCTGCAGTGCGTGCAAGATTCTCTCTCTATTTATAAGTTGTTGATAGTGAGGAATCTGGATCAGGTGATAATGGGGTCAACACACTGCCTAAAGTAATCGGGCAGACTAGGTGGTGGTGGTGGCGAGTAGGTGTTTGGGTAGGGGGAGCAATTCGTATTCAAGCTCCACAACGTGATTGGCCCGTCTTCGCATGGTAAGTTAGTGAACTGAATCATACATGTGCATAGAGTATGAAGCATATTCAGAAGGGGTGGGGGGGGGGGGGTGGGGGTATCGCGTGAGAGGTTTTTTGTACACACACAGGTTGCAGTATAAAGTCAGCTCATTCGGGTTATCTTTAAGCCCACATTGCAGAACACAACAATGTTAAAGTCACGGGGAACAGTATAAACACAATAAACACTATAAACACTGAAACAGAATAAGCGTCGCTACCTATTCCACGTACTCCTTCCACTTTCCAGCCATGGACTCCCTGAACTCCAAGATGACCCTAACCCCGGAGACTCGGATCCTGGTTTTATACCCCTTTTCGATCCTTAAACTATAAGCGACAGCACAAAGCTTAACAAAATATGGAAGCACGTCTGGTTTCAGTACTGTCAATTTAGTTACTTATTCCCGTTTCCTTATTCGACATTCAAAATTCGAAAAAAAATTACCAGATATTTTGGTGTTGATGGGTGGACCCCGAGGAATAAAGAAGATTGACACCTCAACCGCCCCAATCGGACCACATTTAGGGGCCCTACTAAGGCCCCAAAAAGGGCCAGTTACAAAATATCACCAAAGCAAGTTAAAATCACGGGATATTTTGGTGTTGACGGGTGGCCCCCGAAGAATAAAGAAGATTGACACCTCAACCACCCCAATCGGACCACATTTAGGGGCCCTACTAAGACCTCAAAAAGGGCCAGTTACAAAATATCACCAAAGCAGGTTAAAATCACGGGATAGTTTGGTGTTGATGGGTGGCCCCGAGGAATAAAGAAGATTGACACCTCAACCACCCCAATCGGACTACATTTAGGAGCCCTACTAAGGCCCCCAAAAGGGCCAGTTACAAAATATCACCAAAGCAGGTTAAAATCACGGGATATTTTGGTGTTGATGGGTGGCCCTCGAGGAATAAAGCAGATTGACACCTCAACCGCCCCAATCTGCCCACATTTAGGGGCCCTACTAAGGCCCCAAAAAGGACCAGTTACAAAATATCACCAAAGCAAGTTAAAATCACGGGATATTTTGGTGTTGATGGGTGGCCCCTGAGGAATAAGGAAGATTGACACCTCAACCACCCAATCGGACCCGATTTAGGGGTCCTACTAAGGCCCCAAAAGGGCCAGTTACAAAATATCACCAAATCAGGTTAAAATCACATGATATTTTGGTGTTGATGGGTGGCCCCCGAGGATAAAGAAGATTGACACTTCAACCGCCCCAATCGGACCACATTTAGGGGCCCTACTAAGGCCCCAAAAAGGGCCAGTTACAAAATATCACCAAAGCAGGTTAAAATCACGGGATATTTTGGTGTTGATGGGTGGCCTCTGAGGAATAAAGAAGACTGACACCTCAACCGCCCCAATCGGACCACATTTAGGGGCCCTAGTAAGGCCCCAAAAAGGGCCAGTTACAAAATATCACCAAAGCAAGTTAAAATTATGGGATATTTTGGTGTTGATGGGTGGCACCCAAGGAATAAAGAAGTTTGATGCCTCAACCACCCCATTCGGACCACATTTAGGGGTCCTACTAAGGCCCCCAAAAGGGCCAGTTACAAAATATCATCAAAGCAGGTTAAAATTACGGGATATTTTAGTGTTGATGGGTGGCCCCCGAGGAATAAAGCAGATTGACACCCCAACCGCCCCAATCGGTCCACATTTAGGGGCCTACTAAGGCCCCAAAAAGGACCAGTTACAAAATATCACCAAAGCAAGTTAAAATCACGGGATATTTTGGTGTTGATGGGTGGCCCCCGAGGAATAAGGAAGACTGACACCTCAACCACCCCAATCGGACCCGATTTAGGGGGCCTACTAAGGCCCCAAAAGGGCCAGTTACAAGATATCACCAAATCAGGTTAAAATCACATGATATTTTGGTGTTGATGGGTGGCCCCCAGGAATAAAGAAGATTGACACCTCAACCGCCCCAATCGGACCACATTTAGGGGCCCTACTAAGGCCCCAAAAAGGGCCAGTTACAAAATATCACCAAAGCAGGTTAAAATCACGGGATATTTTGGTGTTGATGGGTGGCCTCCGAGGAATAAAGAAGACTGAACCTCAACCGCCCCAATCGGACCACATTTAGGGGCCCTAGTAAGGCCCCAAAAAGGGCCAGTTACAAAATATCACCAAAGCAAGTTAAAATCATGGGATATTTTGGTGTTGATGGGTGGCACCCAAGGAATAAAGAAGTTTGATGCCTCAACCACCCCATTCGGACCACATTTAGGGGTCCTACTAAGGCCCCTAAAAGGGCCAGTTACAAAATATCATCAAAGCAGGTTAAAATTACGGGACATTTTGGTGTTGATGGGTTGCCCCCGAAGAATAAAGAAGATTGACATCTTAACCGTCCCAATCGGACCACATTTAGGGCCCTCCTTAGGCCCCCAAAAGAGCTAGTTACAAAATATTACCGAAGGAGACAAACATCGCCAGATATTTTGATGTTGGTGTGTGACACGAGAAGAATAAAGAAGATTCCATGGAACGCCGTCCCCAAATATGAGGATATGAGGAATGACGAATTGTGGCTCACTAAGAATTTTCTCGTGGCCCTTATGACCCTGAGGATATGTGGAATGGCAAGTTGTGCTTCATTGCCCTCGGCTTTTCATGTAATGAAAAGGGCATCCTGAAGGCCAGCCACGTAACAGAAAGAGATTCCACAAGTCTATCTCTATGCAACATGGTCCGTAAATAACCCAAACTGGGGCCCAACTTCCACTTCACGATTTACTCTCCTTACCCTTACTTCCTTTCCTTCCTCTCTCTAAGTCTTGGCATGCCCAAGGCCCTGTCTGATGTTTGCTGGCTTCTCCAAGCATACCAATACCACCCATTTTCCTTCTACTTTCCTATTCTTTCTAAACTCTGGTATAATAACGGGCCTGTTGGTGTCTGCTTGCTACGTCTTGCATACCAGCACTACCCATTCCCCCAACTTCCCTATTCTTCCTAAGCCCTTACATGCCCGAGGGCCTATCTGATGTCTGCTTACTACGCCAATCATACTAGCACTACCCATTCCCTCCCACATCCCCATTCTGGTGTCTGCTTACTATGCACGCTAACATTCCTTTCCACTTGCTTTTTCTTCCTGCAGCCATAACTTGCCCAATGACCTGCCCGATGCCCGTCTGCTATGCCATGCGTACTAACTCTTGCAGTTCAATACTTGGTTCAGAGAGAAGTCAGAACACGCCACAGAAGTTAATTATAGTAACGAAACACAGATCTTACTCCAAGTATGGGGCTCTTTTATTCTACCGGAGTACATACCTCATCAATCGAAAATACCCCTTATGGGTCATATAACACTTCGCGCGACTCTATTTCGGTAACATAAAGTCGATGTCGGTGATTTGGGGTAAGTGTCGAGCTTATTTTTGTAATTCGCAAGATTCCCGTTGAATCGAACATACCCTTAGAACAGTCCCCGTCCGTTTAGAGGTTATTGGGTCACATGGCAACAACAAGCTAACATAGAAACCAAGATGGTAGTCTCAAATGTGCATGCTCACTATAACCACATATCACTATGTGGATGAGGTCACAACATGCCCGCTCTCCTCCGCTTCTATGACAACCTACGCGACACCCACAATTCGCCGCGGTATGCTGTCCCTTCTGCGGTATGCTCCCCCCCCCCCCCCCCGAAGTCCTCCAGATGGGGCCCATTTGGCACATTTCATACTACTAGAATAAATATAAAGTGCGGCGAAATGATAATACGTTCGAAATAATAATTCGTGCACACGAAATAATAATCCTTGTGCCCGGGTTATTATTTTGTATGTACCGATTATCAATTCGCCTTCGCTGATTATTATGTCGTGTGCACCGATTATTATTTTGTGCGCACGGATTATTAACTCGTGTGCTCGAATTAAAATTTTGTGCGCACGGATTAAAACATAAGGTGTCAGGGCCCCCCCACCCCCGCTGTCCCAAAAGAAGGACCTGCTATATATACTTACCACGCCATGCATTGGAATCCTGTTCGGAGGGGACATGCTCCGTATGGGTGGGTATCCTGAGTGGAGAAGCCAACATGCCCTCCCCGGGAGAGGGAGGGGGGGGGGGGGGGTCGCCTCCCAGACAAAAAAAAAAAAAAAAATAATCACTGTGCATTTAAATCAAGTTTTCTGGTGGCTTTTAGGGTAGATCGCCATATTTTTGGATGACCCACATTTTAGAGACAAGGTTTATAAACGTACATGGCTCACAAGTATCTGCATCCGAACTTGCAAAATTCCAGTGGATTTATGTTTATCTGCTGAGTTTGTATGTAAATAAAGAAAAGAGAGTCACTGTGTGTGTAAGAGAGGGTGGCTGGATGTGACAGTTTTGGAGAGGGGCAAATTAGAGAGAGAGAGAGAGAGAGAGAGAGAGAGAGAGAGAGAGAGAGAGAGAGAGAGAGAGAGAGAGAAGGGGGTGGCAAAGACTGTGTTCGGGGGCAAATGCCCTTTCATGTCCTCCTGTAGCGCCGCCACCGGATTCGGGACCTCTCCCCGAATTATAAATTTTTGGAGCTCTGTCAGGGACTCTGAAGCCTCCTTAGAGGAGGTGAGGCCATTGGTGGGGGCCGGTTATCCTTCCTCGGTAATTTTTTCAATTTTAACTGTGAAGCTTTGAGAGCGATACTGGAGCCTAATGGAGGATGGCGAGGTCATCGGTAAGGGCCTGAGTCTCTCTGAAATATTCTAAAATTTCGAAGCTATATCAACAGTTTTGAAGTCTCCCAATGGAAGGTGAGGGAGGGGGTCGAAATCATATATGGCAGTTTGTATTTATTATGAAGGGGGGAGGTGCAATGTAAGTCTATTTGGGGGCGAGCTGTGTGCGTTTTCCCATGCCCCCGCCTCTGATCCCGACCTTCCCAGGGCCTACCAAAAATATATATAATACCGCTAAGATTAGACATGTAGTGGACAAGCATAGGCATATGTTGACATCCCATCCAACTTTAGGTGACATCCCATCGCAAATTCCCCCGGCATTGTGAAGTACTTTTCGATGGCTGCTTTATAGGCCCTTTTAGTCATCTGAATTTTATATCTTCGCTGACATATTTTTGCGCCCCCCACGTCTCAACAAGAGATCCCCCCTCTCCCGCCACGCTTACATACACCTACTTACTGCCACAGGCCCAGAGAGCAGCGATGTGAGGTCTTAGGCAGACTTCACTTCGTCCTAACTGGCCTACCGCATGTTTAACAAAGGGAAGCATGCCTAACAAGGACGGACCTCGGGCCATTAGGTTACCCCTCCTGACCTTCCTTCTTGAAGAGATGAGGAGGCGGTAGCGCCCGAGAGCCGAAGGGTCCTAGATAACTTAGGTCCAAACAAGAACAAGTAGACCTAAGAATTGTTGTTTCAGCGATAAGATGATAGGATACCAGTATACCAAGGTCACAGGTTGGATGCCATTTTGACTAAATAACCTATACCTTAGTTTTTATATCTTTCATTTCATGCGTACGGATTATTATTTCATGTGCATGGATCAAAGTAGTAGTGCTCGTTCCTTTCGAGCAAGATCTTGTGAACCCCGCGGTGGACCCCGGAAGTGACGTCATAGTCACGTGACTGGGTGCCGCCATTTTGTGTTGTCATGGTAATGCGCTTGGCCGGCCATGTTGTGACGTCATCCCCATGGCGAAACGTTGTATCACTGCACATGCGCAGCGCGTGTTGTTATGGTAATACGTGTTTCCGTCGTCCATTTTGTATACAGGGCGCCGCCATCTTGGTTTTCATGGTAGCACGCGGTTGCTAGGTGACCCAAAGGCATCTAATAAGACGGGGGGTATGTTTGGAGGGTACGCACAAAATAATAATCGTGGAACACGAAATAATAATCCGCGTAGGCGAATTGATAATCTGTACATACAAAATAATAATCCGGGGGGATTGACTCCGGTAGAACAAAAGAGCCCCATCCTTGGAGTAAGATCGGTGTTTTGTTACTACAATTAACTTTTGTGGCGTGTTCTGACTACTCTCTGACCCAAGTATTCAACTGCAGGAGTTAGTACGCATGGCATAGCAGACGGGCATCGGGCAGGTCCTAGGGCAAGTTAAGGCTACAGGAAGAATAAGCAAGTCGAAGGGAATTGGTGGTGTTAGCATGCATAGTAAGTAGACACCATGAGGAAGTGGGAGGGAATGGGTAGTGTTAGTATGAATGGCGTAGCAAGCAGACATTAGGTAGGCCCTCGGGCATGGCAGGGCTTAGGAAGAATTGGGAAGTTGGGGGGAATGGGTAGTGCTGGTATGCAAGACGTAGCAAGCAGACACCAACAGGCCCGTTGGTATGCCAGAGTTTAGAACGAATAGGAAAGTGGAAGGGAAATGGGTGGTATTGGTACTGGTATTGGTATGCTTGGAGAAGCAAGCAAACATTAGGCAGGGCCTTGGGCATGCCAAGACTTAGAGATAGGAAGGAAAGGAAGTAAGGGTAAGGAGAGTAAATTATGAAGTGGAAGTTGAGCCCCGGTTTGGGATATTTACGGATCGTGTTGCATAGAGATAGACTTGTGGAATCTCCTTCTCTTACTTGCTGGCCTTCAAGATGCTCTTTTCATTTTATGAAAAGCCGAGGGCAAAGAGGCACAACTTGCCATTCCATATATCCTCATGGTCATAAGGGCCATGAGACAATTCTTAGTGAGCCACAATTTGTCATTGCTCATAACCTCATATTTGGGGACGGCGTTCCATGGAATCTTCTTTATTCTTCTCGTGTCGCACACGAACATCAAAATATCTCGCGATGTTTGTCTCCTTAGGTAATATTTTGTAACTGGCCTTTTGGGGGACCTAAGGAGGGCCCTAAATGTGGTCCGATTGGCATGGTTGAGGTGTCAATCTTCTTTACTCCTCGGAGGCCACCCATCAACACCAAAATATCGCGTGATTTTAACCTGCTTTGGTGATATTTTGTAACTGACCCTTCTTGGGGCCTTAGTAGGGCCCCTAAATGTGGACCGATTGGAGCTGTTCAGGTGTCAATCTTCTTTATTCCTCGGGGGCCACCCATCAAGACGAAAATATCCCCAGATTTTAACTGGCTTTGGTAATATTATGTAACTGGCCCTTTTGGGCCTTAGTAGGGCCCCTAAATGTGGTCCGATTGGGGTGGTTGAGGTGTCAATCTTCTTTATTCCTCGGGGGCCACCCATCAACACCAAAATATCCCACGATTTTAACCTGCTTTGGTGATATTTTGTAACTGGCCCTTTTTGAGGCCTTAGTAGGGCCCCTAAATGTGGTCCGATTGGGGTGGTTGAGGTGTCAATCTTCTTTATTTCTCGGGGGCCACCCATCAACATCAAAATATCGCGTGATTTTAACCTGCTTTGGTGATATTTTGTAACTGACCCTTCTTGGGGCCTTAGTAGGGCCCCTAAATGTGGACCGATTGGAGCTGTTCAGGTGTCAATCTTCTTTATTCCTCGGGGGCCACCCATCAAGACGAAAATATCCCCAGATTTTAACTGGCTTTGGTGATATTATGTAACTGGCCCTTTTGGGCCTTAGTAGGGCCCCTAAATGTGGTCCGATTGGGGTGGTTGAGGTGTCAATCTTCTTTATTCCTCGGGGGCCACCCATCAACACCAAAATATCCCACGATTTTAACCTGCTTTAGTGATATTTTGTAACTGGCCCTTTTTGAGGCCTTAGTAGGGCCCCTAAATGTGGTGCGATTGGGGTGGTTGAGGTGTCAATCTTCTTTATTTCTCGGGGGCCACCCATCAACACCAAAATATCCCGTGATTTTAACTTGCTTTGGTGATATTTTGTAACTGGCCCTTTTTGGGGCCTTAGTAGTGCCCCTAAATGCTGTCCGATTGAGGCCGTTGAGTTTTCAATCTTCTTTATTCCTCGGGGGCCACCCATCACCACATAAATATCCCGAGATTTTAACCTGCTTTGGTGATATTTTGTAACTGGCCCTTTTTGGGGCCTTAGTAGGGCCCCTAAATGTGGTCCAATTGGGGCGGTTTAGGTGTCAGTCTTCTTTATTCCTTGGGGGCCCTCCACCAACACCAAAATATACCGTGATTTTAACCTTCTTTGGAGATATTTTGTAACTGGCCCTTTTTGGGCCTTAGTAGGGCCCCTAAATATGGTCTGATTGGGGCGGTTGAGGTGTCAATCTTCTTTATTCCTCGGAGCCGCCCATCAGCACCAAAATATCCCGTGATTTTAACCTGCTTTGGTGATATTTTGTAACTGGCCCTTTTTGAGGCCTTAGTAGGGCCCCTAAATGTTGTACGATTGGGTCGGTTGAGGTGTCAATCTTCTTTATTCCTCGGGAGCCACTCGTCAACACCAAAATATCTCCTGATTTTAACCTGCTTTGGTGATATTTTGTAACTGGCCCTTTTTGAGGCCTTACTAGGGCCCCTAAATGTGGTCCGATTGGGTGGTTGAGGTGTCAATCTTTTTATTCATCAGGGCCACCCAGCAACACCAAAATATCTCCTGATTTAACCTGCTTTGGTGATATTTTGTAACTGGCCCTTTTTGGGGCCTTAGTAGGGCCCTTAAATGTGGTCGGATTGGGCGGTTGAGGTGTCAAGCTTCTTTATTCCTCGGGGGCCACCCATCAACACCAAAATATCCCGTGATTTTAACCTGCTTTGGTGATATTTTGCAACTGGCCCTTATGGGGCCTTAGCAGGGCCCTTAAATGTGGTCCGATTGTGGCGTTTGAGGTGTCAATCTTCTTTATTCCTCGGGGGCAACCCATCAACACCAAAATATCCCGTAATTTTAACCTGCTTTGGTGATATTTTGTAACTGGCCCTTTTTGGGACCTTAGTAGGGCCCCTAAATGTGGTCCGATTGGGGTGGTTGAGGTGTCAATCTTCTTTATTCCTCGGGGCCACCCATCAACACCAAAATATCCCGTCATTTTAACTTGCTTTGGTGATATTTTGTAACTTGCCCTTTTTGGGGCCTTAGTAGGGCCCCTAAATGTGGTCCGATTGGGGCGGTTATGGTGTCAATCTTCTTTATTCCTCGGGGCCACCCATCAACACCAAAATATCTCCTGATTTTAACCTGCTTTGGTGATATTTTGTAAATGGCCCTTTTTGAGACCTTACTAGGGCCCCTAAATGTGGTCCGATTGGGGTGGTTGAGGTGTCAATCTTCTTTATTCATCGGGGCCACCCAGCAACACCAAAATATCTCCTGATTTAACCTGCTTTGGTGATATTTTGTAACTGGCCCTTTTTGGGGCCTTAGTAGGGCCCTTAAATGTGGTCGGATTGGGGCGGTTGAGGTGTCAAGCTTCTTTATTCCTCGGGGGCCACCCATCAACACCAAAATATCCCGTGATTTTAATCTGCTTTGGTGATATTTTGTAACTGGCCCTTATGGGGCCTTAGTAGGGCCCTTACATGTGGTCCGATTGGGGGTGGGGTTGACGTGTCAATCTTCTTTATTCCTCGGGGCCACCCATCAATGTCAGGATATCCAGTGAATTTAACATGCTTTGGTGATATTTAGTAACTGGCCATTTTTGGGGCCTTACTAGGGCCCCTAAGTGTTGTCCGATTGGCGCGGTTGAGGTGCCAATATTCTTTATTCCTCGGGGGCCACCCATCAACACCAAAATATCCCGCGATTTTAACTTGCGTTGTGACATTTTGTAACTGGCCCTTTTTGGGGCCTTAGTAGTGCCCCTAAATGTGGTCCGATTGGGGTGGTTGAGGCGTCAATCGTCTTTATTCCTCGGGGAACACCCACCAACACCAAAATATCCCGTGATTTTAACTTGCTTTGGTGATATTTTGTAACTGGCCCTTTTTGGGGCCTTAGTAGGGGCCCCTACATGTGGTCCGATTGGGGCGGTTGAGGTGTCAATCTTCTTTATTCCTCGCGGCCACCAACCAACACCAAAATATCCCGTGATTTCTACCTGGTTTGGTCATATTTTGTAACTGGCCCTTTTTGGGGCCTTAGTAGGGCCCCTAAATCTGGTCCGATTCGGGCGGTTGAGGTGTCGATCTTCTTTATTCCTCGGGGGCCACCCATCATCACCAAAATATCCCGAGATTTTAACCTGCTTTGGTGATATTTTGTAACTAGCCCTTTTTGGGGCCTTAGTAGGGCCCCTAAATGTGGTCCGATTGGGGCGGTTGAGGTGTCAATCTTCTTTATTCCTCGGGGCCACCCATCAAGACCAAAATATCCCCAGATTTTAACCTGCTTTGGTGATATTTTGTAACTAGCCCTTTTTGGCCTTAGTAGGGCCCCTAAATGTGGTCCGATTGGGGTGGTTGAGGTGTCAATCTTTTTTATTCCTCGGGGGCCACCCATCAACACCAAAATATCCGGTAATTTTTTTTCGAATTTTGAATGTCGAATAAGGAAACGGGAATAAGTAACTAAATTCACAGTTCTCCAAAAATGCCCCAACAGCTGAGGGCTGGTCAATGCCACCAATGTAACAGACCGAGAGAGAAGGCACGAGTCGAGACTCGATTTACCACGAGACTAAGAGATTCCTACCAACCATGCTGGATGGGCTCGATAAGAGATTTAAATGTAAAAAAAACCCTGTTGTTTCGCACGTACCCCGATACAATCGCCGTTTGCAGTGCATGGGAAACCAGGGTAAATATCAATGAATAGTACTGGGAATTACGGGGTAATTTGATGCAGGATATTGACGAAAACGTGTCTTTTGGACTCAACTGTTGAAAGGTTTCTCCGAAGGAAGCCTTCAGACCATCAACCCTCTTGTCCAATACAGCTACTGTGATCAGAGAAATTGAATGAGTATTCAACTTGATTGCAACAGAGTCGAAATACTCTATCCATCTTTCCCCCACAATACTGTAGAATCTCACCTGTCATAAAGGAAATGCGAGAATACTGAACCAGAGAGATGCTACTCTCATTTGTTTTTCTTGATGTGAGCTTGAAATAGCAGTATTATTATTTAGGAAAATCACCCACTGCTGTAAGTGTCTCTGTCTCAAAATCAAATAGTGATTCAATTGCAAAAAAAACTTTTTATGATCACAATACTGCATATAAATCAGGCATGTAGCCATAATTCTATAACGGGGGTGCCCTAGCAATATTTGTTTTGGGGTGGACATGGTACTTGGAAGGCTGTCGTGGGGGCTTTTGGGATCTTGTTTAGTCTTAACTAGGACCCCCCCCCCCCCCCCCCACACTGGAAGCGCGGTGGCTCAGTTGGTAGGGGTGCAGGCTGCAAACTGGGAGGTCCTCGGTTCGAATCCCACCTGCGTCAACCGCGTTATGTCCTTGGGCAAGACACTTCACCCGCATTGCCTACGTGGGGGCACGGTGACGCTGTGTACTAAGGCGTACTGCACGTCGATGGTGCACCTGTCTTCAACCAATGCTGACCCTGCTTGTGTGGAGTTAGTATGTTGGGGAGCTGACAGCTGCTTGCCGTTGCTCGGTGGTTCTCTATTATTGTCGGGTGACAGAAACCCAACCCAGGCCCAAGGTCTACAGGAAAACATTGAAGATTTTGCATCTTAACAGCCAAAGCTTAAAACCTAAATTAGATACTGTTCAATGTGAATCGCCATACATAATATCTGGGCCCTAACCGAGACATGGCTGCACAGCATTAATCCCACATCCAATGTCCTACCCCATGGCTTTCATGAACCATTGCGATACGATCGATTGACAAGGAAGGGGGGGGGGGGGGCATCTACATAAAAGATATCTCTTTTTGACATCGCCCCGACCTTGAGGTGCCCAATACAGAGTGTGTATGGGCTGAAATATATACGAATCAAAGTAAGTCCCTTTTGTTGGGGGTCTTTTACCGCCCAACTAACAGTCCCTCAGATACATGGGATGCCATAACGGCATCCATCGAAAAAGCCGGAGACATGTCACTTGTTGATTTAATTGTTACGGACGATTTTAATGACAATCAGTTGGTTCCCTCGAGAGACGGTTTTACTGAAATATGCAATCTCTTCAACCTGGGCAGCTTGTGGTTGAACCAACCTGGTTTACGGAGTCGTCGGACACTCTGATTGATCTGTTTGCTGTAAGGGACACAGTTGACGTGAAAGCCTGCGAAGCCCTAGAACCGATTATCCCTGGAATGATTCGCTACCATTGTCAAACATCAATTGATATCAAATTTTTAAAACCACCCCCTCTATCCTTTAAAAGAAGGATATGGCTGTAGTCTCAGGGTGATTATGAAGCACTAAACAGAGCCCTCTCTAACGTTGACTGGAATACTCTCTTTGATTATTCATGTCTTGATATCGTTGTTTCAAATTTCACCGAAAAATTACTCGTTACAGCATCTAAACATATTCCGAACAAAATTATTACTTCGCGATCGGGTCAGCCGAAATGGATGCACAATAAAATTAGACTACTAATAAGACAGACAAAACGTCTGTATCGCATAGCCAACCGTACACGTCTTTCGAACGCTTGGGCAAAATATAAACGCAAACTGAATGAAGTTGTAACGGCTATTAGGAAGACCAAAGCGTCATATTTATCTAAAGTTCAGACCACACTAAGGAACAATGAGCCCCCCCCCCCCTCCCCTCATGACTTTGGTGGAAGACCCTAAAAACACTCATCAGTGGCAGTAAAGCGGTAGGCGCGTAGCCAGGAAAAAATTTCCTGGGGGCCCGACCGATAACTGGGGGGGGGGGGGGGGGGGCATAGCCATCAGATGCCGAAGGCATCTGATGAGCATCTTGAAGGGGACCTGAGGGGGGGGGGGGGGGTTCTCCCCCAGGAAAATTTCAAAATCTAAGTCTCAAATGGTGCATTCTGGTGGGTTTTGGGGTGAAATTGTCTTTTTTTTTCACGGTAGCAAAACTTGAAATTTTTTACCATGATGTTGCGAATTTTTAAATATTAGTAATATTGTGTTGTATTTTGAATTATAAACTGGCAGCTTGTTCTTGATGTGGCGTTGTTATTGTAAACTTGCTCTCTGTCTGTCTGCCTGTCTGCCTGTCTGTCTGTCTGTCTGTCTGTCTGTCTGTCTGTCTGTCTGTCTGTCTTGTTCTTCTCATTGAACCCCCCCCCCCCCCCCCACCCCCCGGCTACGCCATTGGTATATTCCTGAGAAAGCAGAAGTGTTCAATGAATCCCTTCCCGATTCAGCATCCCAGGCTTTACAAGTTATTGATAGCATCGCTCTACATTGTAGTGAAATATACGAAGCAATGAAGTCGATAAAGGTGTCTGAGGCATCTGGCCACGATCTTGTAAGTCCGCGTCTTCTTAAAGAATGTAAAACCTCCCTGTGTGAGCCTCTTTCAGTCTTATTTAATGTGCCCTTGAATAACTCATACTTTCCTGCACTATGAAATCAAGCAAATGTCTACCAATTCTGAAAAAACAGCCCTCAAATTCAGTTATTAATTATCGCCCGATATCACTGATTAGCTGTGTATTTGACAAATGTGTTTTCAAACGCTTGTGGAAGTTTCTGATTGACAACAATATTCTTAGTCAATTCCAGTCAGGTTTTACACCTGGTGATTCAACGTTTCTCCAACTGACCGACATATACGATGAATTCAGTCGAGTTCTTGATGAAGGCAAAGAAGTTAGGGTGGTCTTCTGTGATGTCTGTAAGGCTTTCGACAAGGTGTGACACGTTGGTCTTATTCACAAGCCGAAGAGAACTGATGTCTCAGGTGAACTACTGTTGTTCTTTGAATAGTACCTGTCGGATAGGTCGCAACGAGTTGTGATAGGCTCGGACGCATCGTCCTAGAGACCCATTAATGCTGGTGTTCCACAGGGGTCGATACTTGGACCGTTATTGTTCTTAATATATATTAATGATGCAGCGGTCGGGGTATAAAGGCCATTTACCTACCAATCTGGTTGGTCAGGATCTCTTAGTCTCGTGGTAAATCGGTCGCTTTGTGTGCTAGAGGTCGATGGTTCGAACCCCGGCTCCCGCACTTATCTCTCCTCCTGTTACAATGATATAACTGAAAACATACTTAGTAGCATGCGTCTTTTTGCAAATGACACTTCCCTATATCTAATTATAGAGAACCCAGAGCAAGCTTCGAGTTTAATCAATCATGACCTTTCCAACATTAGAACATTGGGCTAAGACCTGGTTGTTTGAGGTTAATCCCATCAACACAGGGAGTATGATTATATCACGTAAAAGCAACCCCACTGCGCACCCACCATTAATCTTAGGCGATACACAGATATCCGATGTCACTAATCATAAACATTTAGGAGACATATTAAATAGCACATGTACATGGAACGACCACATTGACCACATCTGCTCTAAAGCCTGGTCTCGCGTAGACATACTGAGGAAGCAGAAATTCAATCTCGATCGCAGCGTTTTGGAAAAAATATACTTTGGATTCATTAGGCCTTTATTAGAATACGCTTATGCTGTCTGGGATAATTGTTCGGCAGCTGAAGTCGCCGAGCTAGAAAAAATACAGATTGCGGCAGCGAAAATCATTACTTGGGCAACTGTCAGTTGCAGTAAGTCTTTACTTTATTCTGAAACACGTTGGGATTCTCTACAAGAAAGACGTCGCAAACACAAGTTAATACAGTTTCAAAATGTATCATCAAATGTCGCCCATGTATTGCAAACAAAGTTACACCACTAGTCTCATCATCAAATCCATCCCTCAATCTGCGGTCATGTTGTAACCACGGAGTTCCATTTTGTCGGACGTTGTTGTATCAGTCGTCTGCGTTACTGACCAATCGAACAACATGCCCTTATCTGTCCGCGAGAACTCATCCCTAATCCCTTTCAAAACTTTTTTAAATGCTGGAAATCAACGCCCACCTGTGTTTTACAACGGGGCGAAGTCTCGCACAACTGAAGTATATCATTGCAGGTTACGACTACGTTGTAGTGGCCTTAATTCTCATTTATCCGATAATCATCTGTCACGCTCCCCTTCCTGTCAGTGTGGGGAGAGCGAGACACCAGCGCATTTTCTCTTGCACTATCCAATGTTCTCAGATGTTCGTAATAACACTATCAGTTTACTCCCATTTACTCTAGATATATCGACACTACTCTTTGGCTCCGAATTCTTGAATAATCAGGAGAACCATCTTGTTTTTGAAATGGTGCACGAGTTCATTTTATCAAGTGGGCGTTTCCAATGACAACAGCTCACCGACTGTCTTTGTACGATCTCCATACGTGTCCAGCCGGTTGAAGTTACCCATACTTCCCCTTAAAACTTGGCTTTCTTCACCTTATTCAGGCGTCAGGCTGTCTTAAGGTTGTAACAGTTTTTATCCTTATTAAACGTGCATACACTGTTTACTATCTTTTGGAAATGAAGGCATCGCATTCATGTTTTCAAGCAGGTGTCTTATTGTATTTTTAGTCTTCTCCTGTCTTCTGTCTTCTATGCACTTCCTTGTCCTCACGATAACTTGAAAAGGAATCTTCCTATCTCGCTGGTTTTTGGCATACTGGTAGACAGTCAAATGTTCTCGGCCACCGATGTTTTTCAGATCCCGGGGCATCATGGGTGTCCATAGGGTGTTTTTGAAAGTGGCTCACACCCATATCTCAGGGATGGTATGATCTCTGTGGACCTGGGACCAACACCAAATACGTCGACACTCGATGGAGATTCAGAATGTGGGTCAAGGTCACTGAGGTCACCTAAGTTTCATTGAGTGCATTTCTCAGAATTGCTGGAAATCACATTTTTTTGACTCCAAAATGCTTTCCCGAAGTTCGTACATGCATTTTTACATGAAAAAAAGTGGGCGCGGCCAAAACTTTTGAAAGTGGACACACTCATCTCAAGCATGGTATGATGAATGAACCTGGGTCCAACAACAAATGAGTCGACCCTCAGTGGAGGGAGGGGGAGGGCAAAATATGGATCAAGGCCACTGAAGACAGCTTGGGGTCATTGAGTGCACTCTTCAGAATTGCTGGAAAACACATTATTTTTGGCCCCTAATGCATTCCCTTCATCGAACCCCTTTTTTGCTCTGTACATATATGCCTTTTCTGGTTTCTTGGAAAAATGTATCCGATTCCTGAATGAATGTCTTTAAATACTGTTAACGAAAGCCTATTTCTGATTTCTTTAAAAGTTTTTTATCCCCGAAAATAAGCCTCCAAAGTATTCCAGTTACATTCATAGAAGAGACTCCGTGGCTTAGTAGGTAGAGGCGAAGGCTGCAAACCGAGAGGTCCTCGGTTCGAATCCCAGTTGTGATAACCTTGTTGTGTCCTTAACATACTTCACCCCCATTGCCCACTTGGGAGGCATGGTGGCATTGTGCATTAATGCTTACTGCACGTCGATGATGTACTTGTCTTCAACAAATGCTAACCTGCTTGGGTGGAGTCAGTCTGTTGGGAAGCCTGACGGTTGCTTGCGTTTGCTCAGTGGTTCTCTCAGGGTACTCCAGCTTCGTCCTCCCATAAAACTGTCTTGCACAAGGTGACCATGGCTGTCAATGCTGCCGTTAAGCCCAATAAATAAATAAATAAATAAATAAATAAATAAATAATAAATAAATAAATAAATAAATAAATAAATAAATAAATAAATAACATTCATAGAAGGCATGCCTCGATAGTGTAGTTGTAATATTTGTGTCTTCCATTTTCTGTTCTTCAACACAATAACCTAATACAATCAATCCTATCTTAATGTTTTGTTATACTGATAGACTGTACGTGCAAATGAGTTCACTGAAGTCAATAGCCATCATTTAAAACTTGATAGAATTTCTCATAAAACAAATAGGTCAGTGAGAATGCTGTAAATTTTACACCGAATAGCATTGTATATTTATTTAATATCATGTTGCAAAATTAACCATGTTGAAAATAGAACCCTTCACATTTCGAAGCATTTTTAAGATTTATTTATTCTCAATTTTACTCAACAGGTTTTGGTATTGAGTGGTGTGTGGCTTTCTCAAAATACCTATCACAATTAGTAAAAAGTAATGAAATGGAATATTTGAATGATCTTACTTTAACCCCCTTAATACTTCAGTGTGAGTACAAACACCCTTCATATAACTCATGGCTACGGAATGTTTTTATGCTTTCCTTTCTGTAACATTTAATTCTATATGGAATGCGACATTTACCTCTATAATCCAACATTACTGCATTCTTTTACTCGCAATATATTTTCCAGGGGTATCATGTACCTTAACTTTTTCTTGGTAATATGAATATTTGCTATCATCGAAAAACATGGCATATCCGGAGTCGGTGGGGTCAATATTTTTAAAGTGGGATACGCTTATACTTCAGGTTTGGAATGACCTTTTGACATGGAACGTTCACCGAATGAGTTGAAAGCTTCTGGAGGTTCAAAATGTGGTCCACTTCAATGCGTGCAACGGAGGTCATTAAGCACATAGTTTTCAGAACCATTAGGAATTGCATTTTATAACAGCTAATGCAATACTGAAGATTATCCATGTATCTCATCATGTATCTCATCATTCAAATAACTGACAGAGCCAGTAATGTCCGTTTCTGATTCCTTGATCGAATCCTTCAAATGCTGTGCACACATATCCTTTTTCTTGTCTTTTATAAAAATTGTTCTGACTCCTGTATGAATATCTGTAAATACTACCGACGAAAATCCGTTTCTGATATGTTTAAAAAATATTTTATTCCTGAAAATAAGCCTCCATAAATTTTCTTTCTAGATAGGTTTTTCCTTATTCTTTAACCCTTTTCACACAGACTTGAATTTTCTGGTGGCAGTAAATTCTGTTTCTCTAGTTTTACAATAATTTTACATGTAATCATACGATAAACATATTTAACTGTTCAGTAGCTGTCTTTTGGCCCTGAAAAGGGCAGTTTTGTTGTTGTTGTTGTTTTTCTGGACTTTCTCTAATTATCATCTCAATCTCTCTGCACATCCAAAAACGTGTATTTTCTTAATAATGGATCAAAAAGTGTATTTTCGTTTCTCAATTGCGAATTTTTCTGCTTCGTTCATTCCGTAACCGTCCTCGTCTCGAAGTCGCTGAGCAGTTTCTCTGATTTTTCCATAGACCGGATGTTGTCTGAAGTTCCGTTCTCGATTCATCGCCTTAACCCTTTACCTAACATGAAAAGCAGACGACACTTGGCAAAAAAATTCTTGAATAACTATTTTTTTTCATTTTTTGTCTCAAAAACATAGGTTATGACCCCTCGTTGGAACGAGCTCGACGAGCTCGTTCCAACGAGGGGTCATAACCTATGTTTTTGAGACAAAAAATGAAAATATTTTGAAAATTAATTGGCGATTTTTGAGAATAGCGCTGGCCGGTTTTGGCCGTTACGTTGGGTAAAGGGTTAAATAATTTCTCACAGAGAGAAGCTCTTACGCTGTCTTTAAGAGTTTCCCTGGACTCTTTGGTGGCCCCGTCTCTGGGCAAGCCATTTTATATGTACGACACTTTCAAGCTCTGAAATTTAGCTGCATTATCTTCCTATGCTCTTATTATTAAAGTGTCTATTAGGCTCTTTTCGTCAGCTTCCTCTTCTGAATATTTGCTTTCAGTGGTTGTATCACTATCGTCTGACTCTGAATATGCGTTCTCGTTTGAATCAGACAAGTTATAATCTTCTTTTGACTGAATGCCTTTACCCTTTATCCCGAACCTCTCGAGGCAGTAACCGTCTTCGTGTCTTTTGCATGTGAAGACTCTTGACAATGCTTTTCTACACAATTTACTGTTGTGGCTCGGCATGTCTTCACTCTTTGAACGTTCAGAGAACAAATGAGAACTGGATGAAATGGTTTCGCGCACCGAAGGTGCGCAGGGACGGTGTGGGGGAAAGCCTCTCTCGTCCCTCAATGAGAACTGGGTAGACATCATGATGTATAAGACAGTGAAGAGAATTCTCAAATACGCGTATGCTCACATCGGTTTTAAATACATGCACATCGGTTTTAAATACATGCACATCGGTTTTAAACATGTGCATATCGGTTTTACATACGGGCACATCGGTTTTAAATACGTGCACATCAGTTTTAGACATACGGGCAAATCGGTTTTACAGTACATTGTGAATTTTCACATAAGCACATACTAGTATTTGAAACTACATTGAGGCTACATTGAGGCTATAGCCCCCTTTTATTTCATGCGCACCATGGGCATATTCTCAGGTCAGTACGGTATGCATGAAGAAGAAGATCCGTGAAGAATACTACACCGCACTAATACACCGCACTAAGTTGAAGTACCCAATATAACCCTTACAGCCCAAATATGAACCCTGGGACATCATTTGGACAAACTCAAATCCTTCCCCCAACTAAGGATGCCAAATACCCAAATCAAAAGATTATGACTAGTGGATCTTAAAAATGATTTTTTAAAAAGAATAATTCCCATACTGCAGTAAGTTAAAATTCACAACAAGAAATCAGCCAAAATATGACCCCATTATCTTTCAAGATTTGAACAAACTTGAATCTGAACCTCCTGAGGATGCTGCATATCAAATATCAAAAGATTCTGAACAGTGAATCGGTAGAAGATTTTTTTAAGATTTTTCCTAATATTTTCCTAGTTAAAATTCGGGTTTCACAGGGAGCCTAAATATGAACCCAGTGACTTGATTTAATCTGACCCATCTAAAGATGATGCACACAAAATATCAAAACATTCTGACTGGTGGATCTGATGAAGAAGATTTTAAAAGAATATTCCTCATATTACACAAAGTTAAATTTGGGCTCATACAGGAACGCCAAATGTATTTTCAGGGACTTGATTTGAACATACTTGCATCAGAACCCTCTGTAAGGACGTTGTATACCAAATATCAAAAGATTTTGACTGGTGGACCAGAAGAAGAAGATTTTTAAAGAATCTTCCTCACATTGCACTAGTATTAAGTTGATATTCAAGGTCCCATAGGGAACCCAACTATAATCCAGGGACTTGATTCAAATAAACCGGAACCTCACCCCCAAAGGATATTGTATACCAAGAATCAAAAGATTCTGATTGGCAGTTGTGGAGAAGATTTTGTAATTTTAAAAAATATTATTGTGGGTGCTAACAGAGTTATGTCCGTTGTGGTGCCCCTGTGTGTGTGGCAACATTATTTGAACAAACTTGAATTAACATATGATGAGAAACATGCATATCAAGTTTGATTTAATTCGGTCCAGTAGTTTATGAGAAGAAGTCGATAATATAAAGTTCATGCCAGACGTTGGTTGGAGGACAGACGAACGACAGATGGAAAGTGATCATTAAAGCTCATCTTGAGCTTCGCTCAGGTGGACTAATAAAAAAAACTTAAATGGAGACGATGCCTTCTAGGCATCCAACCATCAAGGAAACTTCACATTCTCATTTGCTTGCCATACTTTCGTCCTGCCACTTTTCAAGAAATCTGATCCATAAATTCAACCTGCAGGGTGTACTTAAGAAATCCAAGATTGCATGTATCATGTCAGCCATTATGTGCAGCCAACAATGACCAACATAGGACATTTTCATCTACTCATCATAACAAGGAAGCTGTTTGAGTTTCAAGAAAATTAATGCATAAATGCAACTGCGGGGTATGTTGCAACGCACTTTGTAATATAAATTGCAAAATGTAATAATTATTACAAAGTGCAGCTACATGGACGGGAAAATCGCTGTAAATATGTAATAATTATAACAAAATGCAACTACATGGACGGGAAAAACATTGTAAAATGTAATAAACTTTTTTTCAAACGGGCAAGCAAAAAGTAATTCATGGTATTATACAAATGTTAAAATAAATTTGTATCTCTATGAGTCTACGACTGTCTTAGGGTATATTTTGTGTGTAACAACCCACTTTGGAATAAAAGTTGCAAAATGTAATAATTATTACAAAGTACAACTACATGGACGGGAAAAACGTTACAAAATCTAATAAACTTTTTTTTCAAGCGGGCAATCAGAAACTGATTCGTGTTATACAAATATTAAAATAAATTTGTATCTCTATGATTCTACGACAGTCTTAAGGTATATTATGCGAACTTCTACGCTCATTTGAGCAGGCTTCGTAGATTTTCGAACTTTTATTACAAAATGCAACTCCATGGACAGGAAGTGAATTCATAGAGAATGTTTTCCACGCGTAACAAGGGCCATAACCCTGGTACGTAAGTGTGGAGGAAATCTGAAATATGTCGATATCCTGTCCCCCATGCGCGTTTGCAATCATACCAAATGACATAAAAATTCGAGAACTAATGCTTGAGTTGTAATGCAAAACGTTTGAAAACTGTAACAAGGGTCGTAACACTGGTATGTATGTATGGACTAAACCGCCAATATCCGAAATTCATCCCTCTGTGCTGGTCTCTCACCAAATTAAAGGACATTAAAATCTGCGATGCTTGAGTTATAAATCAAAACGTTCGTACGGAAAGTTTTAAGTGTAACAAGGGTCATAACTCTGGAATGTATGTCTGCACAAAACCTGAAATATATATATATATATCCTTTCGTCCACGCTGGTCTGTCACCATACCAAAGGACATTAAAATCCGACAAGCAATACTTGAGTTATAATGCGAAATGTTTGTACGGAAGTGCAGAAGTACGAAATTACGAACGAATTATGAACTTCTTGCATTGTTGTGAATGGAAGTAGAAAATTGAATAAATTTTATATTGCCCATGTTCAATGGGTATGGAGGTGGGGTTTAACCGAATTAGTCTCCACGTGTGTTCGTTTCCTTATTCAAAGTGGCACGCATTTATCCGATTGGTATTGCAGGAGGGGGTATATGCAACTCTTCGCGTTGCTCTATTTCTTGTAACACGAAGCGACTGGTGCAGCGATTTTTGTAAACGTTTTTTGGGTCATCGCCTGGTGACAAATCTTCAATTGACCAATCAGAGAACTGATAAATGTGGAATCCCTTATTCGTGACATTCTACCTGAATGAAAGTGTTCTTACCTCAAGCAAATGGCTAACCGTTGCTGAGTACAAATTGGCTTCTTCATGTTCATGTTGGTGACTTGCTTAGTTATGGAGGGACCGATAACGTCCACCAGATGGTCGAATTGGGTAGTGGTCATTCGACAGTACTGCTTGAATCGACCCGAATCAAGCCTCAGCTCAGCTACCAGACGATGGAATTCTCCAAAAGACCTCCTGTTTTGGTTAATTGGGTGTGTCCAATGTTTTCTGTTTGTTTTCTTTTACTTTTGCAGTAAAAGCAACAAAAGAAGGAGATTAAAAATGTGTATTCGCGTCCGTGTGTATTGTCTACCCTGTGCCATTTGAACAGCCCATCTGCGCGTAGAATCGCTGCGTTTTTACGCCGCGATAGATCGCCCTGTCTGTGGGAAACGGCCTTTAGGCGACAACTCGACAAAGCTACATTACGACAGAACCGCGACAAAGCTATATTACGACAGAACCGCGACAACGGGACAAAGCTACATTACGACAGAACCGCGACAACACGACAACGCGACAAAGCTATATTACGACAGAACTGCGACAAAGCGACAACGCGACCGACAAAGCTACATTACGACAGAACCTCGACAACGCGACAAAGCTATATTACGACAGAACCGCCACAGCACGATAACGCGACAAAGCTACATTACGCCAGAACCGCGACAACGCGACAACGCGACAACGCGACAAAGCTACATTACGACAGAACCGCGACAACGCGACAAAGCTATATTAGGACAGAACAGCGACAACGCCACAAAGCAACATTACAACAGAACCGCGACAACACGACAAAGCGACAAAGCTATATTACGTCAGAACCGCGACAACGCGACAAAGCTATATTACGACAGAACCGCCACAACACGACAACGCGACAATGATACATTACGACAGAACTGCGACAACGCGACAAAGCTTTATTTCGACAGAACTGCAACAATGCGACAGAGCTATATTGCGACAGAACCGCGACGGTACTGTCGTAATATAGCTTCGTCGCGTTTTTGGAAGCACGTTATAAAAACGCATGCACAAGGCATGTGCATGTACACCATATTTGTACCTACTTCACCCCCCCCCCCCCCCGTAGAAGCTCGATAGCAGTAATAGTTGCAACATTTAGTTCTTTGTTATATGAACACTGCATCCCTTGAGTGGAACAAGATACCATTTGCAATGTTTTAGCGCATTGTCACAATCAAGTGATGGTTTATGGTCACTAACTAAATTTATATCATGTCGTAAACAGTCAACACAATATGGCTTTTTGTTCCACTTGTGATTTATGGTCACCAATTATTTTATATCATGTTGTAAACAGTAAACCACAAGATGACGCCTTGTTCCATGTGTGATTTATGGTCACTAATTAATTTATATCAATTTGTAAACAGTGAAAACAAGAAGGGGTTCTAGTTCCACTTGAGGTTTATGGTCACTAATTAATTTTTATCAGGTAAACGGTGAACACAAGATGGCGACTTGTTCCGCTTACGATATAATGTCACTAATTAATTTATATAATGTAACCAGTGAACTAAGTAAGGCGTCTTGTTATACTTGTGATTTATGGTCACCAATTATTTAATCTCTTGTAAATAGTGAACACAAAAACGGAGTCTAGTTCCATTCGGGATTTATGGTGACTACTTAATTTTTATCATGTCGTAAACAGTGTGCACACGATGGCGTCTTGTTCCACTTGTAGTTTAGGATCACTAATTAATGTACTCATGTTGCAAACAGTGAACTCAAGATGGCGTCTTTGTGGCGTTCTTGGAAGCATGTTATAAAAACGCATGCACAATGCATGTGCGCCATAAATGTACCTACTCAACCAACTCCTTCCCGCGTGTAGAAGCTTCATAGCAACAAAAGTTGCATTCTAATACAATTACTATAAATCTCGAAATTTGATTGGTTAATCAATAAAATTTGCGACAGTAAAATCAGCGTAACCTGTCGCAAATTTTATGTTGTCGAAAACTATTTTAGGAAGTCAAGATGTATTCGTGGGCGTTCTATTTTCGTTCCATTTGGAGTCATTGACTACCGTATCCAATGTAAACAAACGCTGTGAACGCGTTGACTTGCTGTAAAAAACGTTCTCTATCTTTCTTGTAATTAACTGTATTTAATACGGATGAAGTTGGAAAGTTTAATATTAATGTGGAATAGGGGTTTGGCAGAGACTGCTGAGTAATGAAATGAGTGTTAAAAAACTGATTTCGACGGTCTTAACGGAAACCGTGTGGAAGCAGTAAGCGATATGAAAATATAATTTATAAATAGCCATTTTTCGTACGATGAAGAATTTATGGACGCTATGTGCGAAATAGAAAACCAAAATTCCGAGAACTGGCAATAATAATTTTAATTGTTCAAGGCCAAATATTTCTGACAGATCCGCTAGCGATGTTATAACATCAACTTCAAGTGCAAGCGGTCCTTTCATTTTCTAATTTGTTACCTGCGTTCGTGGCACCACATCACATGTAGTATGTACAGCTACACAACAGAAACGCATTCACCACTGCTCAAGAGAGGTGAACTATTCGTTCTGTAACAATTATGTCAATAGCAGTAGCCCAATTCCACAAGACATCACTTCCCAGAAACAGTTTGAAATGAACAACTGTTCTGTAACCATAAGTAATTATAAACAAAGGCTTCCAATCAAAGATATCAAATTTTTTAACTTTAATGGGAAATCCTCGAGTGCTTTCCGACGCCGACTGAAACATCACAAGGTGAACTCTAAACTTTGAATAGAGAAAGCAGCCTGCGTATTTTGTTTTCAGATTGTCATAAACATTTAAACATGATAAATGTCAGTACAAATATAAATATATTTTGTTATTGTTGATAAAATGACTAAAACGTTTGGAATTATTTGTATTGTGGCAGCGTAAAATATATTTCGTGATTTGGTTCGGAACTCCCAAATGACGTCACGAAGACTGTATTTTTAGTTTTAAATTGTTGACAATGTTGTCATCAACAAGGCGTTGTTTTATAGTTGGGAGATGAAATCTATCTCCGTTTTCAGCCGAATTATATTAGAATGGGGATAACTATGTTGTATTTGATTGTTTGGGGCCGTAAACGATGGTTTTACTGTCGCAAATAACCGTTTTACCGGCTCCGCTAACGCGTCGCCGGCAAAACTCAATTTGCGACAGTAAAACCATCGTTTACGGCCCCAAACAATCAAATACAACATAGTTATCCCCTAAATATTTAGTTGGCTGTGATATGAACATTGCATCCCTTTAGTGCAACAAGGTGATCATCTATAATGCTTTAGCATTGTTACATTCAAGTGATGATTTATGGTCACTAATTAACTTACATCATGTCGTAAACAGTGAACACAATATGGCGTCTTGTTCCACTTGAGGTTTATGTTCACTAAATAATGCATATGTTGTGAACAGTAAACACAAGATAGCGCCTTGCTCCACTTGTGATTTATGGTCACTAATTAATTTATATCAATTTGTAAACAATGAAAACAAAATGGAGTCTTGATCTACTTGTGATTTATGCTCACCAATTAATTTTATCATGATGTAAACAGTAAACACAAGATGGCGCCTTGTTCATTTGAGATTTATGGACACTAATTAAACTATGTGAATTCGTAAACAGTGAAAACAAGGTGTGGTTTAGTTCCACTGTGATTTATGGTCACCAGTTAATTGATATCTTGTTGTAAACAGTGAACACAAGATGGCGCCTTGTTCCATGTGTGATTTGTGGTCAGTAATTAATTTATATCAATTTGTAAACAGTGAAAACAAGATGAGGTCTAGTTCCACTTAAGATTTATGGTCACTAATTATTTTTTATCATGTACGCAGTGAACACAAGATGGCGTCTAGTTCCACTTGTGATTTATGGTCACTAATTAATTTATATTATGTCGTAAACAGTGAAGACAAGATTGTGGCTAGTTCCACTTGTGATTTTTGGTCTTTAATTAATGTGTTTCATGTAAACAGTAAACACAATCTGGCGTCTTGTTTCGCTAGAGATATATGGTTACCAATTAATTAATGTCATGTCGTAAACAGTGAAGACAAGATCGCGTCTTGTCCCATTCGGGATTGATGGTCCCTACTTAATTTTTATCATGTAAACAGTAAACACAAGAGTGAAGATGACGTCTTTTTCCGCTTGTAGTTTATGGTCACTAGTTAATTTACACATGTTGTAAAAAGAGAACTCAAGATGGCGTCTTGTTCCACTAATGATTCTTGGTCACAAATTAATTAATATCATATCGTAAACAGTGAACACAATGTGGCGTCTTGTTTCATTCGGGATTTATAGTCACTACTTGACTTTTGTCATGTTGTAAACATAGAAGACAAGATGGCGCCTTCCACTTGTGATTAATGGTCATTATATAATTGATAACGTGTTGTAAACAGTGAACATACAGTTAAAACTAGAAGTCATGTCATGAAATGCGCACAAATAGCACGTCGATCTGCGCGTTAATCTACGCGTTATGGCGATAGTAAGGCTATCAAATTCTGTACCTATGGCCTGTGCACAAGCAATGTTCCAGCCAATGAACCTCCGGCTAACCCGGAGGTTCATTGGCAGAAACATTGCCCGTGTTTGCTATGAGTAACCAGGAGAACCTGCCGTGCTTTGGATGCCATTCGATATAGCAATTGTGCGCAATTCCTACGCGCAATTAAGCCTAGATAAGCGCACGGTTCGTGACAGGACTTCTAGTTTTAACTGTAAGTTGGTGTCTTGTTCCACTTGCGATTAATGGTCCACAGTTAATTTATATCATGCCGTAAATAATGAACAAAAGGTGGCGCATTGTTCCACTTACGATTTATGGTCAATAATTAATTTATATCATGTTGTAAATACTGAACTCAGGGCGGTGTCTTGTTCAACTTAGTACATTAGTACACCCTACATGTACAGGTCGCATCGCTCACCCGACCCTTTTCAGATTTCATATGTAGCTTTGGTGTGATGTCTTTTCTTTTGAATCTTGAGTGAATGCCTTTGCGTGTTTGGAGGTTTCTATTTAGTTCAGTCCCCTCTTGGGCAAGTTGGGCAGCAATGTTTTTAGCTTATCGTTTTGTTCAAACCAACTTGCCCAGCCCCATAGAGGATTGGGTGCCGGAAAATGATGAAATATTTTTAAAAAAATTCTTTTTATAAACTAGAGGGTACTATGATTTGATATTTGGTCTTGGGCTTTCCTTCAAGATGTAGAATCAAGTTTGATTTTTCGAACGAACTTCGCGCTAATGTCTGTGGGGTACGTTTTGAAATTTTCATTTGTACTGGACGGCTTTTTCGGTTGTCTCATCGTTCTTTTCTTGGTATAAACTCGTTTATCAATAGTTTCTGGTCGAAACGTAACTTTTGAGGTATGCGAACAGTGACACGTGACGAACGTTTACGTGCCGTTGGCATGCTGGAAGCTGGCAACAGACAGACTGCAGTGGCTCCAATTCTCAACGTTACTCAATCGGTGATTAGCAGGTTGTGGTTACGCTACCGTCAGACAGGCATTGTTGATGACAGACATCGGTCAGGTCGTCCAAGGGCGACAACGGCTAACCAGGATCGTTTCATCCGAACCACAGCATTACGTTACCGCCATCAAAATGCCTCAGAAATTGGACAGCAGCTGCACCGAGCGACAGATGTGGAAGTCAGTGGTCAGACTATCCGAAATCGCCTACACAGCTGGAATTTGTACGTTCGACGAGCTCGAATAATCCCACGTTTGACTGAACGTCACATCGCAGCAAAGCGTAATTGGCGTGGAGCACAACAGCGCTGGGACAATCGTCGGTGAAGCAACGTCATGTTTTCCGATGAATTGAGGTTCACTCTCAACTTCCACGACAAGCGAAACAGAGTGTGGTGGCGGCGGAACGAACGATACCATGACGTAACCGTTAGGCAGCACGGTCGTTTTGGTGGTGGGTCGGTTATGGTGTGGGGAGGCATAACCATGACAAGCAGAACAACATTACATGTCATTCAAGGGCGTCTCACAGGACAGTACTATCGTGACAACATGTTAGCAGTTCACGTGGTGCCATTTGCGCGACGTCACGGCCGTTAATTCATTTTCCAAGATAACAATGCAAGAGCACACAGGCCCCGTGTCGCTACAGAGTTCTTCCAGGAGCAGAACGTCACTACAATGCCTTGGCCAGCACTAAGTCCAGACCTTTCACCAATCGAGCAATGATGGACGCTGTCGCGTGATGAGATAATGAGATACAGAACGAAAGCAATTCATAACCAGAGTTTTAATGGATGAATGAAGCACAAATGGAGACGTTTCAAACGTTAAGGTCACGAGTCGACGTCATCCAAACTCAATATATAGTGTGACCGCCATCTGAGTCCAAAACTGCTTGGCACATTGTGTTCATTGAAACAATAAGATTCCAGATGGAAGCTTGGGGGATGGTGGGCCACTCTTCCTGCAACGCTTGCGCCAACTGCGGTAACTTCTGAGGTTGTGGTTGAAGTTGTCGCACACGTCCATCCAGTTGATCCCATAGATGTTCGATCGGGTTCAAATCTGGCGATCTGGATGGCCAGGGCAGGACTTCTATGTTGTTGTTCTGAAGATAAGCTGTCGTGAGACTTGCTTGGTCGGGCGTTGTCATGCTGGAAAATGGCATTGACATTCTGCATTTCTGCATTTCATCTCTGCACCACTGCGCCGTCAAGTTACCCTTAACATGGACGTGGTCCGTTCTTCCAGTGTGTGAGATGGCTGTCCACATCATAACGCTACCACCACCATCACCACCACCACCACCACCACCACCAAATCTGTCAACCTCCCGAACGCAGCTACGCGCAAAACGTTCTCCACGGTGTCTGTTCACACGGCATCGTGCATCAACTCGACGAAGAAGGAAACGTGACTCGTCACTGAACCATACCGTTCTCCATCTCTGATGAGCCCACCCCCTGTGCATCTGACACCAATGGAGTCGATGTCGACGATGCAGCGCAGTCAAAATAGCGCCACGAACACGCTAGGACGCAGATTTGCCTCGCGTAGACTGTTGTGAACGTCTGATCTGACATCCTCCGCCGACGTGGTAGCGTGACACTGTAGAGGTCGCTGTGGTTGTTCCCTCCCACAAATGACGTAACCGGATGTATCGATCCTCAGCTGCGGTCATCTTGGAAGGTTCTACGTTGTCCCCTGGATTTGGTAGCGGTTCCACAGGCGTGTGATGGTGCTCGGCGAGACATTGAAAACTCGCGCTACATTCGAAGGTGATTCGCCTGTTTCCAATCGGCCCATGGCATTATTTTTCTGAGCTTCGGTCAAACGCGGCATTTTGCATAAGCAAGATCCCTTTAACGCTGTGCGAATTCCGACCGATTTCCATGTCCATTTATACCCCCACACGCTCAGCTCGCATGCACGGAGCGTGCAACTTCATGATCAGGTATTCACTCAGTGGAAACTTTGTTTTCCTAATTTCCAATATTTTGGGGTCACGGTAGCTGAAATTATGCCCCATTGTCGAAAATGTTACAAAATGTCAGGGACACTGCAACCCAACTTGCCCAAGAGTGGACTGAACTAAACAGAAACTTCCAAAAATGCAAAGGCATTCACTCAAGTTTCTAAAGTTTCAAAAGAAAAGACATCACACCAAAGCTACATATGAACTCTGAAAAGGTCGGGTGAGCGATGCGACCTGTACATGTTGGAGTACTAATGCATTAAGTTGAACAAGACGCCACCTTGATTTCAGTATTTACGATATGACATTAATTAATTGGTGACCATATATCACAAGTGGAACAAGAAGCCAACTTGTGTTTACTATTTACATGATAAACATTAATTAGTGACCATAAATCACAAGTGGAACTAGACCCCATCTTGTCTTCACTGTTTACGACATAATATAAATTAATCAGTGACCATAGATCACAAGTGGAACTAGACGCCATCTTGTGTTCACTGCTTACATGATAAAAAATAATTAGTGACCATAAATCTCAAGTGGAACGAGACCACATCTTGTTTTTACTGTTTACAAATTGATATAAATTAATTACTGACCACAAATCACACATGGAACAAGGCGCCATCTTGTGTTCATTGTTTACAACAAGATATAAATTAATTTGTGACCATAAATCACAGTGGAACAAAACCACATCTTGTCTGCACTGTTTACAAATTCACATAGTTTAATTAGTGACCATAAATCTCAAATGGAAAAAGGCGCCATCTTGTGTTTACTGTTTACATCCTGATACAAATTAAATGGTGACCATAAATCACAAGTGGATCAAAACCCCATCTTGTTTTCGCTGTTTACAAATTGATATAAATTAATTAGTGACCATAAATCACACGTGGAGCAAGGCGCCATTTTGTGGTTTACTGTTTACAACATGATATAAAATGATTGGTGACCATAAATCACAAGTGGAACAAAAAGCCATATTATGTTGACTGTTTACGACATGATATAAATTTATTTAGTGACCATAAACAATTTCTTGATTGTGACAATGCGCTAAAACATTGCAGATGGTATCTTGTTCCACTCAAGAGATGCAACGTTCATATCACAAAGAATTAAATGTTGCAACTATTACTGCTGTCGAGCTTCTACATGGGGGTGGGGGGGGGGGGGGGCTGAAGTAGGTCCACCTATAGTGTACAAGCCTTGTGCTTGCGTTTTTATAATGTGCTTCCAGTAACTCGACGAAGCTATATTACGAAAGTACCGTCGAGTTTCTGTCGCAATATAGCTCTGTCGCGTTGTCGCAGTTCTGTCGTAATATAGCTTTGTCGAGTTGTCGCAGTTCTGTCATAATGTAGCTTTGTCGCGTTGTCGTTTTGTCGTGTTGTCGCGGTTCTGTCGTAATATAGTTTTGTCGCGTCGTCGCGTTGTCGCGGTTCTGTAGTAATATAGTTTTGTCGCGTTGTCGTGTTGTCGCGGTTCGTTAGTAATATAGCTTTGTCGCCTTGTCGCGTTGTCGCAGTTCTGTCGTAATATAGCTTTGTCGTGTTGTCGTATTGTCGCGGTTCTGTCGTAATGCAGCTTTGTCGCGGTTCTGTCGTAAAATATTTATTTATTTATTTATTGGTGCACAATGGCTAATCATGACCGTGACAGTTTTACGGGTGGAGGAAGCCGGAGTACCCGGAGAGAACCACCTAGCAACGACGAGCAGCTGCCAGCTCCCCAACATCGAAACTCCTCACTGCAGCACAGGCAGGGTTAGATTGGTTGAAGAGATGCGCACCATCCACGTGCAGTACCCCTCAGTACATGGCGCGTAATCGTGCCCCCACGTGGACAATCGGGGTTAAGTGCCTTGCCCAAGGACACAACGCGGGAGTCCGAGTCGATCGCTCAGACGGTCACCCATCCCGGACTAATCGGGCTCGACGTTGCTTAACTTCGGTGATCTGACGAGCTGTCGTAATATAGCTTTGTCACGTTGCTGCAGTTCTGTCGTAATATAGCTTTGTCGCGTTGTCATGTTGCCGCGGTTCTGTTGTAATGTAGCTTTGTCGCGTTGTCGCCTTATATTGATTCAAAAACGCGAGAAAGCTTTAAAACGACAGCGCCGCGACGGCACTGTCGTAATATCGCTCTGTCGCGTTTTCGTGTAAAATTGTTTTTAAAAAGACAAGTCGACAAAGCTATATAACGATATTTCTCACGACATTTCACTCGACGGAAGCGTCGTGTTGTCGTGCACTTTGTCGCATTTTTGTTTTGTCTTAAAAACAATTTTAGGCGAAAACGCGACAAAGCTACAATACCACAGTACTGTCGCGGTTCTGTCGTAATATAACTCTGTCGCGTTTTTGTCAGTGCATTCTTATTTAAAATATCTCCTGAAAACGCGAGAACACGACACGCGACAGTACTACCGCGGTTCTGTCGTAATTTTGTTCTGTCGCGTTTTGAAGAAACAGAAAAGAGAAACGCGACGCTCGATACTTGACCCAAACAGGACACCATACTCGACAGAGAAAATCACAGTCGATAACGTCCTTGATTCTCCGTAGCGTTCGTTGTTACGACACACCACAGACGAAAAACAAGAAATGGCGCTATAATATAGAAAGTTCACTGGGAATATAAGATAATAATACAAGCTGGCCAGAAAAATCTTATTCCGAAACCAATGTTTTCTCGGCATTCGAAATACCTTCTCATAATTCCGAATTTCTTCTCATTCTGGATTGGTAGGAGTGGGTGGAAGCCTGGTGATTCTTGTACAATGATAATTCTAGTCCCAGTATGAGTTATATTCCTCCAAACAGTCCTGTAAAGTTTTTAAAAAACCAACAGTAAATTGTTTTATACCATGATTACCTATTCTACTATATATGAAAGCCTATGACATAAATTTTTGCTTTATACACCAACCGTGGTGAACATGCCAGCAATGGGATTTCAATAGTTAAAATTTACACCTACAGTGGAACTACATCCGAGTTGACCTTTGGTGACGTCGACCTGAATGCGAACTAAATTTATACCCTAAATTTATCGCACGTCGCCTCGCGAAGAGTGAAAAGAAAGTGGCAATTATTTATTACGTTATATACTAATTACTATACTAACCCTGCTTTTGTGGAGTTAGTATGTCTGGGAGTCTGGAGTCTGACAGTTGCTCGCCGTTGCTTGGTTTTTTCTCCAAGGACTCCGGCTTCCTCCACCCGTAAAACTGTCCGTTTCGAGGTAACCCTGGCTGTCGAAGGTGTCGTTAAACTCCCAATAAAAATAAATAAATAAATAAATAAATAAATAAATAAATAAATAAATAAATAAATAAATAAATAAAGGTCATTTGAAGGTTGGGGGTTCGTATGGCATGAAAATCATTTGTAGCCTGCTCAACGCCGACTTTACTTATATTTTGGCCAGTTCTTACCCCCTCCACCCCCACCCCCACCCCCCCAAAAAAAACCAAAAAAAAACCCCACACACATCCCAAAACCCGTCGTATTACGTGGGTGTTTGCTGATGCTATATTTGATATATAGCGGATTGGAACAATGTTTTGCTAGAATCACAGGCCCACGTGATTTAGCCCTAGATGGTTATGGTATTACTTTTTGGTGCAGGTTACCAGAGTTTTTTCAAAGAAATTCATATTTTTATCTCTCGTTATTCCTGGGTGGCCAAGATAATTGACAATGGGTTCTATTTGTTTCTTTCAAAGACATTGGTATAATCATCCTTTTGTGATATGGTGTATGGTTATGAGGTAAGAAATTGGTTTATGTAGTTAGTTAATTAAATATGAAGGCCGCTCATCAGGCTGGAGAGCATATTTAGAGTTTATATTTGTAGAAAGTTTAGACTATTCACTCAACCCTTTACCTTACGTAACGGCAAAAACCGGCCAGCGCTATTCTCAAAAATCGCCTATTAATTTTCATTATTTTTTTCATTTTTTGTCTCAAAAACATAGGTTATGACCCCTCGTTGGAACGAGCTCGCCGAGCTCGTTCCCACGAGGGGTCATAACCTATGTTTTTGAGACAAAAAATGAAAAAAATTAGTTATTCAAGAATTATTTTTGCAAGTGTCGTCTGCTTTTCAGGTTAGGTAAAGGGTTAAGTGTCGTATTCAACTAACCGGGGTTTAGTCAATTTCCTGTATACTATTAATAAAATGAGCAATTATCATTTATTGTATTATAATTTATTCGTCAGAGCTCTGTCAAACAAGATATAAGAGATGAGATGCTGTTATTTGATGTACTGGAAGCAGATACATCTATTGGTCAAATAAACATACACAATTCACTGGTTGTTTGAGTAATTCCTTGATAGATTACAAGATTCTAATTCGCGTAAGTATCAGTGGCGAATGGAGGCCTTGAGGCCCTCTGTTCAGAACTCGCAAGGGACCGTGGAACACTTAACAAACCAAGCCGACCATAGTTCGGGGTGAGAGAAAAGTTTCAAAATTGGTGCAGGCCTTAAACTTTTTGACAATTTTCAAGAATCGGTTTGGAGTGTACAGAATTCCTTTTGCGAGAATCAATATTCCGTGTTTAAATATTTAGAATTTGAGTGCACTGTTATACCCATGTGAGCACCCGACTACCTGCAGGAGCTCCTACCTCCACGATTTTGTGATATATCGGCTTATAACTTACGCAATGCGTCCGATTTTGCCCCATATCACATAAAACCGAGCTGATGAAAGGCTCGTTCTTTCCCTCAGTTGCTGGTCACTGCAATAACTTGAGCGTTGACGTTTAACGCAAGTCTTTAAAGCACGAATTTCCCAACCGAAAACGAGACCTCACCCAATCCGTGATGAAAAAAAGTGTATCTCTTCGCGTCAGGTGGGGAGATTACTCATGTGTTATCGTAATCCATCTTTTCTCGTTTCCTCTCTCTTTCTCCCACCCACCACCCCCACCCCCTCCCCCCGTTCGTCTTTCACTCTCTTTCTCTCACTTTCCACTTTTGTTATTTTTGTAAAACTACAATTTTGCTTTGTTATTTAATGCTTTTGTTTGCCATGTAATTTATGTATTTCAAATTTGTAGGAGAGGAGGGTAAACTATGTGTTTAGCACTTGTCCTCCAATCCAATTTGCACTAAGTGTAGCAAATAAAATATGTTTAAACTAACCCCCGTGAGTACAACATGTACATATGTCAGAGTGAAAAAACACACATCATGTTTATATACTTCCGAAAGTAACCTTTAAGGACCCAGTTTCAATTTTGGCGAGTCACTCGCCAAAATTGAAACTGGGTCCTTAAACGCGTTTTTAGATATACATGTATGTCAAGAAGTTCTTGACATACAAGTATATCTAAAACGCGTTTCAACATGAAGGTTCAATTTTGGCGAGTCACTCGCCAAAATTGAAACTGGGTCCTTAAACGCGTTTTTAGATATACATGTATGTCAAGAAGTTCTTGACATACAAGTATATCTAAAAACGCGTTTCAACATGAAGGGCTTTGGTGGTTTTGCTAATGGAAATTAGAGTACCGTGGCAGTGATGTCTAGTGAAGTCTTGTCTTTCTATATAGGCAGCCAAGACTTGACAAGACACCACTGCTAAGTGAAGGTTTATTACCTTATTGTGAGGGCGCAAAGCATAAGAATTCTTTTGGCGTTTTAAAGTCACGTGTGGAGTCTTGGACAAGAATCAAATGAACATTTCGCGCGAATCAAAGTTGATTGTCATTCTTTTTCTTGCGAGAATCATTGGCGCGAATCGATTCTGATTTTCGCATGAATTTTAGGCGCTGTGGTGCCGATCGAAGTAAAATCCTTCATTCTAGGAGTCTAGCAAGAGGTGAATATTATTGAACCGAATACCACATATTTCCTTTTCCATAATTGGCGTTGCATCCGTCGCCTACATATTTACTGGCAAATAGGCAGTTAATTGACGGACAGTGTGGTAACTGAATACGTAAACAATTCAAATTCATAATTATTTATTGAGTCAATAGATCTCATCCCCAATGGGCCCCAAGAAAAAAAAAATCCAATAACACCATATCATGTTACCCCTCATTGAAACGAGCTCGACGTGCTCGTTCCAATGGGGGGGGGGGGGGGGGGGGTCACATAATATGGTTTGTTAAAAAAAATTTAAAAATAATATTTTTTCAACCGCTCAGTTTGTAAATTATGCGGGTGGATGCGGTCGATTCATTAGGTAAAGGATTAACCCTTTTATTTCAAGAGAGCATGGATGGTTTAAATTTTTACAGGGCAGCATTTCTTCAGAACAGCCAATAAATAATTCATTCAAATTTGACCACTGGGAGTGAATTTTATAAAACACATGTGCTGGAGAAAACAATGGGGAAACAAATAATTTCAATATGGTTTCAAGGGCAAAAGAGTGTATCCATGAAGTTTTTAATAATATTTGATTGACATATTATTATGAGCTTGCCTATAGTTCAGCAGTGGCTTAGTGTTTCTTTTTAAAACAAATGACACTGGGCAACAAGAATATGGCCCCAAAAAATCTCCCGCTCATCATGGGTTTCGTCGGGCAGATGTTGGGTAAGAAATTGAGAAATACCAAGTTGGGCAGACGTCCTTGCTTGTCCGACGAAAATACACACAAGCTTTGGAGTACTCAGATGAGCAAAATCTCTTTCTTGCCCTGTCTTGCCTAACAACAATATACACCGATTTAATATATTGGTAGAATTCCACATCCAGGGAGAGAGTAACTAATAAAAAATGATTGTTTTGACCATGTCTTGTTGAAAGCACCCAGATGGTCGGGCTCTGCTACCGAGCTGGTACGTAATTGTTATATGTTTAAAATGCAATATTTTATCAACGGAAAGTATATTTGTAGCGTAAAAGTCTTTGATAAAAACAATTAGGTACGTTCCAAATACTTGTGTGATATGACCGACAACCACCCCACCCCTTCCTACCCTCAAGTTAGTTATGGTCCTGAATAGGTGTTGTAATATTAAAAACTGACTTAACTGCCATGAAAATCAATTATTACGGAAGAGCCCACAATCCTTGATAAATGAACAGATTGATGTAATTTAAATGTTCTTGGAAAGAATATTCTCCCTTAGAATACAGGAAAAATGATACATGAGAAATACAATTATCGCACGCTTCCCCAAAAAAGTATTTATATATCCATAGTTAAAAAAAACCTCCAACCAGCACACTTTTTCTTTAAAATGTTAACATAAAATACTTTCGATGCCCCAGATCCTTGACCCTAGTTTTCTAGGTCGTCAATAGGATGGAGAAATTTAACCCTGCACCTAACGAATCGACCGCATCCGCCCGCCCGCCCGCGTAATTTACAAATTCAGCAGTTGAAAAAAATATTATTTTTCCAAAAATTTCAACAAAGCCATATTATGTGACGCCTCTTTGCAACAACCTCGTCGAGCTCTTTGCAATGGGTGGTAGCATGATATGGTTTTATTGAAATTTAAAAAAAAAAATAACTAAATAATAAATTTGGATCAATTGTGCATTGGGTAATGGGTTAAACAAGTTTTTTACTCCTTCTTCCAAAGCAAATTTTGTGTCGAGGGAATGCAGTAATGCAACTACTAATAATAATAAGGCTTCGGCCTTCCGCTGATTTGTCGCGGTCATCTAACGAGAAGGCCTACACTGCCCCAGTGCCCCGCCGGAATATCCCCCACCTACTCTGATTCCTAATAACTAACCCCCCCCCCCCCCCCACTGGCGCCTTCTCGATCTCCCCAACTATAAAATTGACCCTTTTCCTCATGTCATTCCTCATCCAATTATCCTTCATGTTTCCATCCCATTTTTCCATTTGTTCCCCAAGGAGTATTGGTCTACTAGGCAAATATTTGGGGAATTCTAAAATGAAATGTTCCAGGGTCTTCGTTACACTTAAGTTACACATTCGGCAAACTCTTTCCTCTCATTTCCCGATTCTCCCCCTCAACTCCAGTGACATGGATCTTACTTTGAACAACAATGCCCCCCCCCCCCCCCCAAACGATCCATCCAGGTACCCCCCAAAAGCTGGCGCATCCTTTTTATATAACCCGTCTAAGACACTTTGGCCCTATTTCCAGCTTGCCAGTTTCTATAACAGCCCTCAAGCACTCTTTCCGGTATAAAACTCATCCCCTTCTGATGCCCCCTCCGAGATCTTCAGTTTCTGTAGAGTAGTTCCCCATTAGCTCCCTTGCCTGCTTTATCCATCCTGTCATATATACATGGTTGAATGTCGTTTTACACCATCTGCTGTTTGAATGTCGTTTTACACCATCTGCTGTTTGGGAGGTTTAGTAGGTAATGAAGATAGCATTGTCGCAGGTTTACAGGGGTTAAATTGCTGAATGAAAATTTATGTTCTTATCAGTGCTCTGCCGACAGCCAGTGACTGTCGTCTGAACCCCAGTTCGAACGTAAACCTTGCCACCTTATCAATGCCCTATCCGCTTGGGACTTTTAGGATTCCTAAAGGTGCCTGTGACTAAAGCGCTGAAGGGGTGATCAACGATAATTCACTGAAAAGATTATTTATTTACATGTACGAAGAAAAAAAAATGAAACAAAGTTTTCACAAAATTATCCATAAGAATACACTAATTACGCGGATAAAAGTTTATTCTTTAGGGCCCTTGACGTCACCCACAGCTAGCTGTGTCCGCTGAATCAACCTTACTTCATCTTCTCACGGTTTGTGATACACACAGAGTGTCTATTCACTTGTTGTTGCTTCCTCCTTGCAGGGTTACTTCACAGTCATCCGGGCTTAACACATATAATGTTCTGCTTGTGTGACTCTATCAGCGTTCTCACAGTCAATCACAATTCGATCGGCGTCTACCATAGCTCACGATCACTTTGCGCCTTGCCTGGCTCTCACGGGGTTAAGTTATTCTTCGCCTTCAGATATATACTTAACAAAGCTTACATACTATATTCTGCAAAAGTGTTCTCAACATCACCAATTCTCGCACCGCCTAAAACTACTTTAACTCGCGAGCTATTCAAGCGCTTACTCAAGCTCTTAATACGGTTTCTAGACCTCAACGTTACATCTTTTACTTCTTTGGCTACTATGCCACTACGGTTCGCACGTTAACAAACTACTATCGGTTCCGTACAACCCTCACAGGGTTACGACAATACGCGGACTTTCAATCTCGGTGCCTATGACCCTCGACGGCCAAGGCTAAATTCGGACCTTTTCTGAGTGCCCTCAGGCCAACTGCCCCTCAGAATTCTGCTTCACTCTTTATACAGTCGGAACGCAAAGTTTAAACATATTAATTCTGATTTAACGAGTGCTTTGTAATTCGGTATGGATAGAGATAGTAATGCGAATTTTGTTTGAGGTAAACTATTTTGACATTTCGGAAACAGGATAGATGCGTAATATGGGTGTGTGTCCAGAACATGTGTGATGCACTGGTTTCCAACAACTAGATTTTAACTGGCTTTAATTACCCAGATAATGATAACCGGAGAGAATATTGTCTCTCTTAGAACTGATCTGTTATCAGATAGCCCATGTGGCGTTCAACAAGTGTGTCATAATGGACATTAAATTCCATACTTCATTTAGAAGCTCTTGAATTAACGTTAGTTTGACAAATCTGTTTTCAGGGTCCTTCACATACCTATCTTTACGCTTTACATTTAACCCAGGCAGAAATATTATCGAAACTATTTACGCTTTTAAACAAGAAAATCGCCACTCTTAGCTATCACCTTGACAACCCTCCACCAAGGAACATACTCTCAGTTGTTCCAAATAAACCAAGGGGATAGCATTCACGTGCATCCACTTTCACACTTCTCTCTTAGAGCTATCTCGCAATCTCGCTCTACTATCAATACACTCATAATTTTATACACACAGTCACACGCATGTGCACACTGACGCGCACCACAAATAACTCCCAGTGCTTCGACTCGGTTTCACATTGGAATCCCATGAGTCTACCCACATCCCATATAATCACGCGCGCTCACTTCCACTGGCGCCGAATAGGAGGCTGTCTGTTGGTACACATGCAGCCAACAGCCCCCCCCCCCCCCCCACACACACTCACTCTCCCTTTCGACATCGCGAAATATAATACTACTCCTTCATACATACACCTATATCTATATACACTTACGCAACGCCTACGTAAAAAAAATATTACCAAGGGGTATCCACCCTGACCCAAGCCAGCCGATGGGCCCCTTGTCCCAACTCCTGTCATCTCACTAACACGTATTTCCCGACCACGCACACGCGACAGACGGGTTAACTTACGGAGTTCGAATTAAATCTGACGACTGAGGTAGTCGGCCGCAACATTTTGACTACCCTTGATTGCTACGATTCTGAAACAGTAATTATGTAGCAGGAGCGACCACCGAATGATCCTGCTACTTTCCACCTTACTTTTCTGGATGTAGGCCAAGGGCCTGTGATCCGTGTGGAGTACAAACTCCCTTCCGTACAAAAAGTTTTGAAACTTCTTGACGGCAAAAACAATCGCTAGACACTCCCCTTCAATGACCGAATAGTTACGTTCCCTCGGGAGCAGCTTCTTGCTGGCGTACGCCACCGGGATTCCTGCAGTAAAACTGCACCAACCCCTGTGTCTGATGCGTCGGCCTGCACTGAGAAAGGCCTAGCAAAGTCAGGCAAACGGAGAATTGGTGCCTTAATGAGCACATCCCTTTGCGTCCTAAATGCCCTGTCTTGGGGAGGTTCCCACTTGACCTTGTTTGGTCTACCCTTCATTGTGAGATCGGTCAAAGGCGCTGCGATATCTGCAAAGTGTGGCACGAACTTCCTGTAGTATCTAGCTAACCTCAAAAACGATTTCACTGCCTCTTCGTCTGTGGAGGACTAGCATTGCGAATCCTCTCGAGCTTCTCGTCATCCATAGCCACCTTTCCTTCTCCAACCTTGTGACCGAGAAACTCGATGGTCCTGAACCCTACTTCACACTTGGAAGGTTTTACTGTCAGCTCTGCCTTCCTGAGTCTCAAGAGCAACCCCCTCAGTACTTCAAGGTGCTCAGGCCACGAACGCGTCTTGCACAAGATATCGTCCACGTAGTGAACTATATCCCGCGTGTCCGCCAGCAGTTTGCGCATCATCCTATTGAAGGTGGCGCCAGCATTGATCATTCCAAAAGGGAGCTTTCGGAATTGAAAACACCCATCCGGGGTTGTGAATGCGGTCATATGCCTGTCGGTTTTCCTAACAGGAATTTGCCAGTAGCCCTTGCTCAAATCTATTTTGCTGAAAAATGCAGCACCCTGCAAACAAGTCATTATGTCTTCCATGTTCCCCATGGGCTCATTGTCAAATATAGTTATGGCGTTCAATCGCCTTAAATCAATGCATAATCGGACGCTATTGTCTTTCTTCTTCACAAGTACCACTGGTGAATTGTAGGGAGAATTTGAAGGTTCAATGACCCTCGCCTTCAACATCTTTGCCACCTCATCCTGCATTTCAAGCCTTTTTGCATAGGGAATCCTATAAGGCTTCACTCTTACCGGCTCCCGAGTGGTAAGTTCAATTTTGTGTTCCTCGAGGTCCGTGGTCCCTGGACACTCGGAAAACACATCCCCGAACTCTTCCAAGAGTTTCACAACTTGGTGACACTGTTCATCTGATAAATTGTCACTGATATTGACATCCCTATGCGTCTCCACGCCGCTCAGCTCGCCCAGTATTAACAGGCTGTCTCCATCCACGACACCTATTTCAGTCTCATCCTCAGGCTCTATTATGGCTAACCCCGCGGCCTTCTGGGCCCCCTGAGTGTGGCCCTCAACCAAAGACTCATGGGCCAGGGTCATGACCTGCTTCCGAAACTTCTCTGGGACCATAATTTGTTTCAATTCTTTTCCCCTTTGTCTTAAGTTTATATGTGTGCTTTCTGTATATGCCTCTGCCTTTAACACATCGACCCACCCCAAGGATTCATATTCGCTCGTTTCTCCCACTGTTATATCATTGTTTTCCTCTTCGCCAATAGAGAATTTACCCACCCTCCACCTTCGCGACTCATCTACGTTACGACCCACAGGTATTACCTTGCTTTTGTTTTTATTAAGTTCAAGCCGCCATTCATCCCCATACTTTCATACTATGGTTAACTGTTTTTGTAGTTCTTCTTCACTCTTGGCAAATAAAACCATGTCATCGGCAAAGAAAAGGCCTGTGATTTTTGTCTCTCCGACTTTTACCCCCTCTGCGCTTGCAATCAACTCATCTCCCAGATCTTTTATATACAATGCAAACAGAATCGGGGACAACAGGCTTACCTGCTTAAGGCTTATCTCCATTGGGGCCATCTTCGTTGCGATGTTTCCCAGGTTAAGTACACTCGGTACATCTTTGTACAGTTCTTTCATGATTCCAACAAAGCTTCCTCCCATTCCAAGGCCCTCAAGTTTCTGTCACATTCCTTCCCCCCATTCTCTGTCACATGCCTTTTTCACATCAAGAAAGGCCATAAACATCTTTTCTTACTGACTTTCGTTGATTCTATCAATTGTGATATTGTAAACAAGTGGTCGGTGCGAATCCCACCTGCGGCAACCGCGTTGAGTCCTTGGGTAAGACACTTAACCCCCAGTGTCCCCGTGGGGGCACGCGGCGTTGTACTAAGGCGTACTGCACGTCCATGGTACACCAGTTCTGTCTTCAACCAATGCTAACCCTGCTTGTGTGGAGTTGGTATGTTGGGGAGCTGACAGTTGCTCGCCGTTGCTCGGTGGTTCTCTCCGGGTACTCCGGCTTTCTCCACCCGTAAAACCCGTAAAACTGTCATGGTCATGATTAGCATTGTGCAGAAATATGTGACCTTAAACAGAAATAGATAAATAAATAAATGAATAACTGTCTTCATTTTCTTAACCCTTTACCTAACGAATCGCCCACATCCGCACGCGTAATATGCAAATTTAGTAACTGAACAAATATTATATTTCCGAAAACTTCAACAAGTCCATATCATGTGACCTCCTATTGGAACGAGCTCGCCCCCAGTGAGGGGGTCACATGATATGGTTTTGTTGAACTTTTTTTAAAAAAAGAAGGGTAAAATGATATTTAAAATAATAAATTTTGATATTGTCTGCGTTGGTTAAAGGGCTTAACATATAACTGCTGCAGCATCAGTGTCGTGATTTGTGTACTTAGTGATTACGCTTCGAAAGAATTGATTTTAAACTTTCATTTGAAATAATAACATGACACTACTATAAACGCTAAATTGTGCCTCTTCTTGTATACCGAACAACTATCCTCTTTGTAACGATCATATAGCTTACTTGCAGTTTTTAACTTGTTTCCAAGATTTGATTTCTCCTGTCACTTCACTTAGTTTAAACATATTTTATTTGCATATTTTTACAGCAAATCGGATCGAAAGACAAGTGCTTAACACTTAGCAATCCCCATTTCCGTTTCAAGTAACATAAATATTAACCCTTTGAACCCTAGCGGCCAATTTTCCGGCCAGGAACATGATACGCCATAACGTTATTAAATAGGATGGCTGTTCAGTAAACATGTGAGGTAGACCAATCAATATTTTCAACGTGCAGCCCAGAGGCCATGCTGGAATGTAAAAACAGGAGTATTGTATCCTGAAAGACCCTGGTTACCCCCCCCCCCCACCCCCTCGAAATGTGTACCTAGACTAATTAACTAATTAGTTCCATCACAAATAGTTTCTTGACGAGGGGAGGGGTGGGATGTGTTCAGCTATTTGCTTTCTTCTCCGCTGGTATTAGACAAAATGTTTGAAAATTTCACCCTTCTACAGAACGTTGTGCAGTTAATCTGTTGTCTTGACTTGAAATACACATTATTTATTCTTTCCAGTGTCCCTATAATTACCCTTGTTATTACTTGCTTCTGAATAATTGCTCCTGGATAACTCGTCCACCCTTATAAAGGAGTCACCTGGTCCGTAAATCAACAAGTCTAGAGGCTTACGGGGTAATTGTTGGCAGTGTTGGAGTTTAAAATTGGTGGGAGATGACAGGGAGACAGCCAACCTGGCTATGTCATCTCCCAACGGTGTAAATCAATTGTAAATTTATAGTATTGTTATTACATTGTAACTGTATTTGATTTATACCGTTAAATAAACTAAAATTATAAATTATAAAAACGGTTTGGAATGTCACTAAAGTTTCTGAACTTTAACCCTTTGAACCCTAGTGGTATCTTCCATTCCAGTTCAATGGCAGCAATTAGAAGAGTCCATATTCATGATTTGGTGAAAACCAATCGATATTTTCAACGCGCAGCCTCGGGGCTGCTCGTTGAAAATATTGATTGGTCTACCCCACATATATACTGAACAGGCATCCCATATAATGACGTTATGACTTATCATGTTCCTGACCGGAAAATGGGCCGCTCGGGTTCGGAGGGTTAAAATTGAGACCACGCCAAATTACTCTCTTGCCAAACTGCCACTGATATGGTGACTTCATTAAAATATAATTCAAGGAAATCATTTTTTCGACCATCGGTGGTGCAGCAAACATGCGATCGGTGAAGCAGGGTTGAATTGAAGCAAAGTGTTTGACAAATCGGGCATTTAAACTGCCAGTAACTCTGAGGAGGGCGATTTTAAATTTAACTCTTTAAACTCAAGAGGCCGTTTTTCCAACACAGGGAGATGGAATGTCATAATTTCATTGAGTAGAACGGCTGCTTAAGGAATGCGTGGGCAGACCAATCAATATTCTCAACGTGCAGCCACAAGGCTCCACGTTGAAAATATGAATTAGCCTCCAACGAAATAAAGAATATGGACTCTTGCAATTTCTGCCCATTGAACTGAAATGGAAGATACCGCCATGATTCAAGGGGATGAGGCGCGTAAGAGACTGACATGCTTACATGGTTTTATTTTTCCTTGGTAATGACGTTACTACCTCTTCTCCCGGTGTAACAGGAATGGAAGTCCGTAGGAAAATTAGACCCTCTGGACTATTATTCCTCGGAATTATAGTCCTAGGTCTAACTTTCTAGGAATAGTAATACGGCGGACTACTATTCCTAGAAATGTTAGACCTAGGACTATAATTCCGCGGAATAATAGTCCAGAGGGACTAACGTTCCTACGGACTTCCATTCTTTTTACACCGGCACTTCCAAAAACGAACTATCATTTCATTGATTCTCAATGGTTTGCTTTGAATTATTTTAGTGAAATACATCAGCATGTATCTTAAACCTATTCGCATGGTCTTATGTTAAACTATACGAACCTAAAGCCTATGATTTAGGTTTAAGACCTATGGACCGCATCTCGAAATGTTCGCTCCACTGATGCAGCAAGTAGTTGCTCCTGTCTATCGCATAATATATTTCGTATTTGTTCCAGGAACCGACTAATAATTTTTAATACAAGAATTCGTCTCTCTCCCAATGTCCAATCGATCCAAGCTTCACTATCGCCTCCAGGAACCGACTAATAATTTTTAATACAAGAATTCGTCTCTTTCCCAATGTCCAATCGATCCAATGACAATATAATTTCACTTAGCATTAAAATTTCAAAACAATCGATAAAATAAATTTATGTTCTGGCTTGCGAAATGAAGATATTTTTATACCACGATTACCTATTCTACTATATATAAAAAAGCCAATGACATAAATTTTAGCTTTACATACCAGCCGTGTTGAACACGTGTGTCTGTGGTGAACACACCAGCAATGAGATTTCAATAATTAAAATTTACACCTGCAGTGGAACTACACCCAAGCTGACCTTTGTTGACATCGAACTGAATGCAAATTTGTCTAAATTTATCGCTCGTTGCCTCGCGAATAGTGAAATGAAGGCCGCAATTATGTATTACGTTTTTAAATGAGTTTACACCATCAAATACCAAAAAATAACAATAATAATAACACTTTGGCCAGCCGCTGATTTGTCGCGGTACTCGGACGAGAAGGCCTTGGTTACCCCTGTACTCCCACCTGCCTCCCCATTCCCACGCTTCTCCTCTCCTCCCAACACTCGGAGACGAACTGCTTGATGACATCCCTTGCCCCATTCTTCCCAATCTCTCCGATTAGCATATTAACCATCTCCTTTGAGTCTCCCCTAACCACATGTCCTTCATTCTCCCATCCCACTTTCCCATTATACTCCCAGTGAATCTAATTCTTTTAGACTGGTACTTTGGGCATTCTAGAAGAAAGTGTTCCAGGGTCTCCACCATGCCCAAGTTACACATCTGGCACTCCCTTTCACCGTCTTTCCCAATTGTCCCCTCAGCTCCAGGGATCGCGACCTCAGCTTGAACAACAGTGACCCCCCCAAATGTGCTATCAAGGTACTCTTCAAAACCTGGCTTCTCTTTATGATGCAGGCCACCCAAAGACCTCTTTGATTTGACTCCCTCTCGCCAATTACGGTTACAATCCTCCATGACCCTTTCTCTGACGATTTTTTTCCCTGGTTTGCCCCAACGTCCAGGTCCGAGATCTCCAATGAGTAGTTCTCTACTAGCTCCCTTACTTGGACCATCCACCCCGTTTTGATATTGGAATTGAAAATTCTCAGGAACATTACTTTACACCATCATCGGCTGTCGGGGAGATTTACCAAATAATTAAGATAACCGAGTTTCAAAAGGTCTATCCTGTCCTTGATCCGCATCCACCCAAGCTCACCCCTGATTGCTTCTAGCGCTGCGGCATTTCTCGACCCCGTTATCCATCGACCTGTATCATTCTGCAGGATTTCCAAGCTCTTTACGGCCGTCTGGTTTAGGGGCACCACTTCCGTACCGTAAGTTATACTTGGCAGACCCACCATTTCCCAAATGGTTTTCTCCACGAAAACCTTATTGAAACTGCTTCTCCCTATAAGCTTCATTTGGTTAAGGATTCGTTTCCCCTTCAGAATCAGTTTATTTGTGTGGTTTCGGTAGATGCCTCTTCCTGTAATGTTTATATTTACCCCCAAATACTCGTAAACACCTGTCTCTCTAACACTGAGAAGTTTACTGCTACCTTCCGGAATGCAGAACTCACCCACTCTCCACCTTCGAGTGGGGTCCACTTTGCGGCCCACAGGTATAACTTTGCAATTGCTTTCATTAAGTTCGAGTCTCCATTTGCTCCCATATTTCCCAACAATTCCCAGCATTTTCGTTAGCCCCTCTTCGCTTTCTGACACTAGAACCATATCGTCTGCAAAACATAGCCCCGGGATCTTCAAGTACCCAACTGCTACCCCTTCGTCGCTATGCAGGAATTCATCCCCTAAACCTTTGATGTACAATGCAAACAGGATTGGCGAAAGGATACACCCCTGTTTTAGGTCTATCTCCATAGGCACACGTTTTGTTGTAATGTTTCCCAGGCTAAGTTCACTCTGTACATCTTTATATAATGGTTTCATAATTCCAACAAACACGCCTCCTAAGCCCAGAGCCTCCAACTTGCGCCACATACCCTCCCTCCATACTCTATCGTATGCCTTTTTGACATCCAAAAAGGCCATAAACATCTTTTTCTTTTTTACTTTCGCGGATTCTAACATTTGGGATAGCGTGAAAAGATGGTCAGTAACTCTCCTTCCCTTCCTGAAGCCATTTTGGATTTCTCCCCAAAAACCCTTTTCTTCAATCACCTCCTCTAGTCTCCCATACAGGACTTTACAGAAAACTTTTCCAATGTTGCTACTGACAGAGATTCCTCGATAGTTATCCAACACGTCTTCTTCCCTCTTTTTGTGAATAAATGTCACTTTGCTTTCTCCCCACTCCTTTGGGGCCTCTTGATTTTTTATGGCTAGATTGAATATGGCAGTTAGGCTTTCCACGAATTCCTCTCCCCCTTTTTTGATAAACTCGTTAGGAATTTCATCCACTCCTCCCGCTTTTCCATCCCTCAATTTTGATATCACCTTTCGCACCTCCTCCGTTTTAATTTCGCTGCACACGAAGTTCGGTAGGTTTTCCTCGACTTGATTCGGACACTCAGGTGAACTCCCCATGCCCCATCGCTTATCGTTTACCTTTTCCCAGTGCTTGACTAGTTCTGATGCGATTTGATCTTGCTCGTCTGTAACTCTGCCATCTACTTTAATACTCTGTGGGTTACTTCCTTTGTTACGTTTATTCACTCATTTCCAGAATACGTTCGAACTCGACCCCCCTGTCGTTCTTATCGTCAAAATAAGACTGCTATTTCGCACTCTCCGATTATCGTCTTTAATCTTATTTACTTTATTTCGTGCTTGTTGGTATTCTTCCTTTGCTACTGTGGCCTCGTTGCTTTCCGCCCCCTTACGTTTTCTACTTCTCCTGTATGCAGAACATTTAGCTTTTCTTCCCTTTATGACCCTTTTCAGTTCTTCATTCACTCTGTACCCAAGTTCCCGTGTTGGCACCCTGATCTTTCCTACACTTTCCTTCCCTGCCTCCAGTAGACCCGCAACTATGGCGTTTGCCACCTTCTGGACACTGCCTTCCTTGGGTACGGTTGCAAGCCTTGGTTTCAGTTTTTCATTGAACTTCGCCCAGTCAGCATAATTTTTGAGTTCCCAAATCTCCTTAATGCTTCCTTTGCTTTTTTTTAAAAAGCGGGGATATTGTGGTGGTCTCCGTCCGTCCCGCCTGTCCTGTCCGTCACGTCCGTATGTCCCAACTTCATATCACCAAGAGTATGTAATTCGAAACATTTAAACCATGCTGAGGTGTTCAGGTAGCATCTGTTGGTGTGCATAAAGGTTTTGAAATTTTGATTCGGCGCCGTGTGGCGCCCGTAGCGCCACTTTTGTTGTTATTGTTAGAAAATCAGTTTACAGTGGAAGGCTCATAGGGGTTTAATTCGAAACATTGAAAGTGTGTTAATATGTTCCAGTTGGGTCTCTAGATGTGCATAAAGGTTTCGGATTTCTGATCCGGCCCCGTGTGGCACCCGTAGCGCCATTTATGTCATTAAAGAATTAGTTTCCGGTGGAAGGGTCCTAAGGGTTTCAATTCGAAACATTGAAAATGTATTCATATGTTCCAGTAGGGTCTCTAAATGTGTATGAAGGTTTCAGAGTTTTGATTCGGTCCCGTATGACAGCCGTAACACCACTTATGTCATTAGAGAATCAGTTTCCGGTGGAAGGCTCCAAGGGGTTTCAATTCGAAACGTTGACAGTGTGTTAATATGTTACAGTAGGGTCTCTAGATGTGCATAAAGGTTTTGGATTTTTTATTCAGCCCCGTGGGGCACCCATAGCGCCACTTTTGTTGTTAGAAAATAGGTTTTGGGCAAAAATCTTCAAGGGGTTTTAATTCGAAACGTTGAAAGTGTGGTCATACGTTCCAGTGAGATGTCTAGATGTGCATAAAGGTTTGGGATTTTTAATTCGGACCCAAGTGGTGCCCGTAGAGCCACTTTTGTTGTTAGAGAATCTGTTTCCAGTGAAAGCTCCTAGGTGTTTTAGTTCGAAATGTTGTTCACATGTTCGGGTAGAGTATCTACATGTGCATAAAGGTTTCAGATTTCTTATTCGGACCACTTTTGTCATTAGAGAAGAATCATTTTCCGACGAAAGACTCCTAGGGGTTTTAAATCAAAACGTTGAAAGTGTGTTCACATGTTCCGGTAGGGTATCTAGATGTGCATAAAGGTTTCAGCTTTTTGATTCATCCCCATGTGTTACCCGTAGCGCCACTTTTGTCGTTAGAGAAACTGTTTCCGGTGAAAGCTCGTAGGAGTTTTATTTCGAAATGTTAAAATGTTGTTTATATCTTCCGGTAGGGTCTCTAGATGTGCATAGAAGTTTCGGAATTTTGATTCGGCCCCGTGTGGCACCCGTAGCGCCACTTTAGTATATAGAGAATCGGTTTCCGGTGAAAGGCTCCTAGGGGGTTTTAATTTGAAATGTTCAAAGTGTGTTCATATGTTCCAGTAGGGTCTCCAGATGTGCATAGAGGTTTCAGATTTTTGATTCGGCTCCGTGGGGCACCCATATATAGCGCCACGTTTGTCGTTAGAGAATTGGTTTGCGGCGAAAGGCTCCTAGGGGTTTAAGTCGAAACGTTGAAAGTGTGTTCATACGTTCCATTAGGATGTCTATATGAACATAAAGGTTTTGGATTTTTAATTCAGCCCCATGTGTTATCCGTAGTGCTACTTTTGTCGTTAGAGGATCTGTTTCCGGTGAAAGCCCCTAGCGGTTTTACTTCGAAATGTTGAAATGTTGTTCATATGTTCCGGTACAGTATCTGGATGTGCATAAGGATTTCAGATTTTTTATCTGGCTTCATGTGATACCCGTAAGACCATGTTTGTCATTAGAGAAGAAACAGTTTCTGGCAAAAGGCTCCTAGGTGTTTTAAATCGAAATGCTTAAAGTGTGTTCATATGTTCAGGTTGGACCTCTAGATGGTTTTGAATTTTTTATCCGGCCCCATATGGCTCCCGTCGTGCCACTTTTGTCGTTAGACAATCGTTTTGTAGCAAAAGGCTCCTAGGAGTTTTAATTTGAAATGTTGAATGTGTGTTCATATATTCAGGTAGGGTCTCTAGATGTGCATAAAGGTTTCGGATTTTTGTTTCGGCACCATGTGGCACCCATAGCGACACACTTGTAATTAGAGAATCAGTTTCCTGCGAAAGGTTCCTAGGGAGGTTAATTCAAAACATTGAAAGTGTGTTCATATGTTCAGGTAAGGTCTGTGGATGTGCAGAAAGGTTTCAAATTTTATATAATATCTTTTCATTTCTGTCGGTATCAACGTGTAACCAATAATCAAGAATGCAAATGCGGGGATACACTACAGTGTGCTTTGCACACAAATGACACCATCTAGTTATGTTATTAAAATGAAAAATGCCCCGTGATTTGCGCATTTCTTTTTCCGTTTCGTTTCGACGATAAAATTGACAGCGGAAGTACCGCCCACCGGTACTCATATAAACAAAAACAGATTCGTACGTGTGTACGTCTGCTGTTCAGTAAAATCGAGAAAAAATAATAGCGACTTTCAATAATCTGACGATCATGGTATAAATAAAATATAATCAAAGTAGCTTGGTGTACCAAATGTTCACCACTCGTTGTGAAACATTTGGTACACCAAGCTACTATGAGTATATCCTGTATGTATTTCAAAAAGTAAAAACAAGGTTGTGAACATCCAGTTCCAAAATATAATAACCCACCGCGCCCAATATTTATTTCTGTTTGAGACCGTTAAATACCTAAACAAATGTACCCCGAAACACAGGGGAAAGAACTTCCGCAGTTTCGTAAATTAAATTCAACTGGCCTGGTGTGCGGATTTCTGTAACAAAGCGTGAATTCGCCACACGATAACATCTATTCCACCGATCGCGGGTTATACCGCGTGGAATGGTTATTTAGGAGATAATGAGATATTTACATCAAAGATATGGCACAAATTACCATGGTAACATTAGGTGGCTGTGTATTTTATTTAGCTAGGTATGACAATTTTTTTTACCTGTTTCATGACCGGAATGTATGGGTATAACACCAACGGATGATGAAAAATTTAAATATTCAATTACGCCGTCTGCCTGCAAGAGAAGGTTGATTCTAATACAATTACTATCAATCTCGAAATTTGATTGGTTAATCCAGGGGGGGGGGGGGGGGCACTAAAAATTTGCAAGACGTGGCGTCCTATTTTTTATTCGGCTCCTTTTTAAACCCACCCACCCACCCACCCACTACGTGCAAATTTTCTACTACCGTTCTCAGACACCCACCCCCCACTCTCCCATTAAAATCCAAAATAAACTTACCCCAATTGCCCACGTGGGGGCACGATGACGCTGTGAGTTGAGACGTACTGCACGCCGAGGTGCACAGCCAATCTAACCCTGTCTGTACTGTGTAGCACGCAGTACCGCTGTGCAATGTGTAGTACAGTCGTGGGTTATGATGTTGAAGAGCTGACAGCTGCACGTCGTTGCTCGGTGATTCTCTGCGGGTACTCTGGGTTCCTCCACCCGTAAACCTGTCACCGACACGATATGACCCTGGTTGTTAAAGTGTCGTTAAACACCAATAAACAAATAAATAAATAAATTATTTAATAAATAAATAACTTGGGTTGAATTTAGTGCATCAGAGAGAATTTTCCCAAAATATTGCCTGCACATTTTATACATTTCGAACAAGACACCCACCCCCTACTAACGTGTGACATTTTCCCAGATTAAGCCCAATATTCTCACATATAAAGCCTCCTGATGTTGTATTTATGTTAAGAGTGTGATGTACAACATCATCTTTAAGGTTTGAAACACAAATGATGGTATATATTAGCTGATATATTGATATATTTTTAAAAAATTCAAAAAATTGCACAAGTTGGAAATGCACATTTTTGGCGCACTCAAGAGACCCACCCACCCCCACGTCACGTCTTGTAAATTTTTGGTGCCCCCCCCCCCCCCCCGGATAATCAATAAAATTTGCGACAGTAAAATCGGCGCAAACCTGTTGAAAATTTTGTGTTGTCGAAAACTATTTCAGGAAAGTCAAGATGTATTCGTGGGCGTTCTATTTTCGTTCCATTTGGAGTCATTGACTACTCTGTCCAAGGTTAACCCTTTACCTAACATGAAAAGCAGACGACACTTGCAAAAATAATTCTTGAATAACTAATTTTTTTCATTTTTTGTCTCAAAAACATAGGTTATGACCCCTCGTTGGAACGAGCTCGACGAGCTCGTTCCAACGAGGGGTCATAACCTATGTTTTTGAGACAAAAAATGAAAAAAATAATGAAAATTAATAGGCGATTTTTGAGAATAGCGCTGGCCGGTTTTGGCCGTTACGTTAGGTAAAGGGTTAATAAACGCTGTGAACGCGTTGACTTTCTATAAAAAAACAACGTTTTCTATCTTTCTTGTAATTAACTGTGATCAATATGGATGAAGTTGGAAATTTTAATGCTAATGCGGAAGTTGTTTGGGCGAGGCTGATGAATAATGAAATGAAAGAAGGTAAAAAAAAAACGGATTCCGACAGGCTTAACGGTAACCGTGTGGAACCAGTCAGCGATATTATAATTTATAAATAGCACTTTTTCGTACGATGAAGAATTTGTGGACGCTGTGTGCGAAATAGAAAACCAAAATCCTGACAATAATTTTAATTGTTCAAGGCCAAATATTTCTGATCGTTCCGCCAGCGATGTTATAACATCGACTTCAAGTGCAAGCGGTCCGTTCATTTTCTAATTTGTCACCTGCGTTCGTATCACCAACATGTGCAGCTACAGCAACACGTTTACCACCGAGAGAGGCGAACTATTCGTCCATCAACAATTATGTTAATATCAGTCGCGTAATTCCACAAGCCATCACTTTCCAGAAACAGTTTGAAATGAATAACTGTTCTGTAACCATAAGTAATTATTACTGTTAACCAAGCGTTTCCAATCAAAGCTCCAAAATTTTTAACTTTAATGGTAAATCCTCGAATGCTTTCTGACTCAGACTGAAACAACATCACAAGGTGAACTCTAAACTTTGAACAGGGAAACCAGACGGCGCACTTTGTTTTGAGAGTTTCAAATACATTTAAACATGATACATGTTATCAGTACAAATATAAAAAATTGTTGCTATTGCTGATAAAATGACTAAAACGTTTTGGAACTATTTGTATAGTAGCAGCGTAAAATATATTTCGTGATCGGGTTTGGAATTCCCAAATGACGTCACGAAGACTGTAAATTTTTAGATTAAAACTGTTGTCTTCAACAAGGCGTTGTTTTATAGCTGGGAGATGAAAAAAACAATCCCCGTTTTCACCTGAATTATATTAGAATGGTGATAACTATGTTGTATATGATTGTTTGTGGCCGTAAATGGTGGTTTTACTGTCGCAAATATCCGTTTTACCGGCTCCGCTAACAGGGCAAAACTCAATCTGTGACAGTAAAACCATCGCTTACGGCTCCAAACAATCAAATACAACACAGTCATCCCCTAAATGTCGGCCTTTCCCAAAGAGGCAACTTTCTCTGAGGGAATGGTCGTACTAACAATTTATTGATAAAAGGAACTATGCAAAACCTAACGGAATTATTTGACCAGGAAAACAATATACACTGGAGGTATCGCTTGCTATTGCTCTCACAAACCGAGGGCCAGCAATATGTGAGAACTAGCCCTAACTAGGACCTTTCGGTCATCGCCATCATCTCTTACTTCCAAGAAGGGAAGTGAGAGGTGGGTGTAATGACAGAAAAGGTGATTTCTTCACCAGATTTTTTTTCTCCAAGATTTTCTCCAAGACGTAGTCCTCGAAAAGCTTTTCAAAATAATTTCATCAAACACCCACACTCTCTTATTCAACCCTCACCGTCCCCATCCAATCTGCCCCAAACACTTGACAGCTAAATATCACCCATGGAAACAGATCTCCTGGGATATTCGACCGTTTATGGTATGACGATATAAAAGCTAGTATTTTTACTAGTTAGCCAGTAAAAGTGAGGACGCTAAACTGGGCTTTTAGACCCAAGTTTAAACGTGGATAGGTGTAGATCTTATCCGCTCCCAATTCCACCGCGTCTTTTATTAGTGCTTTGTTGACTGTTGGCCAACTGTGTGCCGTCTGACGATCAATTCTCAGATGCTTCCCAGTAGAGCGAGAAAACAGCTACTAAGTCTCCAATCTCGTGACAGCTGTACATTCTCTCTGGATCTGTGTCAAATTTATACGCTTTCAGTTCCCACTTCGCTGATAAAAAGAAGAATATATCTTTAAAAGGTAAACGATCATTCTAATTATGACGACAGTTTTGTGACGAGAATATCGATGTGCAGAAAATGTATTTAGTTTGTGACCACGGGGTAAATAAATGTCTGAAAGCCTACCATATGTTTAGTATTTGTTCTGTCGACATACAGCTGCCATTGTGTACACAAAGCAATAACTACCGGATCAAGCGGAAATTGAATAAAACTGTTATTTATGTGTATGACTTTTCAAACATTTTCTTGACGAGACAGTCACTTTGATTATAAATATTGATAGAAAACATATTTTTCCAGCTATTTTCCAAGTAAATCGAAACTGCGCGTACATTTGTTGTGCAGTTTACACACTGAATGTCAGATTCGTCCCGTTTCGAAATTTTATATCTTATGTTCACACACTCGTTTACCGTCGCTTACCCGAAAAGATCAAAGAGGTATACCCGTTTCCACATAAGGTATCATGTCAAATAAGCCGACTGATGCCCCCAAGGTGGCAGCTTTGATGGTATTAGATCGCTGCTTTGGCGCGGGCTGTCCGTGCACGTTTTCCGTTATACTATCGCAATAATATCTCGTCGTTTCTGTTGAATGTGCACCAACAATTTTCAGGGAATCCGAGAACCGGTGTAACAGGAATGGAAGTCCGTAGGAACGTTAGTCCCTCTGGACTATTATTCCGCGGAATTATAGTCCTAGGTCTAACATTTCTAGGAATAGTAGTCCGCCAACAATTTTCAGGGAATCCGAGAACCGGTGTAACAGGAATGGAAGTCCGTAGGAAAATTGGTCCCTCTGGACTATTATTCCGCGGAATTATAGTCCTAGGTCTAACATTTCTAGGAATAGTAGTCCGCCAACAATTTTCAGGGAATCCGAGAACCGGTGTAACAGGAATGGAAGTCCGTAGGAAAATTGGTCCCTCTGGACTATTATTCCGCGGAATTATAGTCCTAGGTCTAACATTTCTAGGAATAGTAGTCCGGCGGACTACTATTCCTAGAAATGTTAGACCTAGGACTATAATTCCGTGGAATAATAGTCCAGAGGGACTAACGTTCCCACGGACTTCCATTCCTTTTACACCGGTTCACGCAAAGATTTGCGCAACAAAACCAGCGAGAATCCATGTAGGTTCTCGCTGAACCTCCATTAGGATTCGCGTGAAAAGAATTGAATCAATTTAACCCTTTACCTAACATAGCGGTATCCAAATGGATTCTCCAAAATTTAGAAGAAATATAAAACCTGAATTCTGTTTGTTATATATGGCAATATTATTCCTTTATGTAGAGAAAGGGTGAAAATTTGAGGATTGACTGATCTACACTTTTAGTTCATTTTTTACACTTATACATAATACATAGAGTGTGAAATTTGCGTACTTTGTCATCTAGCGGGTGGATGACCACCAATATCCATTATTCTAGTCCAATGGGAACTTGAGAAGATCACCCGATAGTCTGTCCGGTTGGCCATATGCACCGATCTCTACGCAAATGGATTGCTGGAACACTCATTGCTCACATGTAGGATGTAGGTAGATGTCTCCACCGCCGCCATCTTAGGGCCTGAAGGGCGAAAGTTGCTATGAATAAACAATGACCAAAAACAAAATTTTCTCAAAGATTTTCAATTTTCCGACGCCTCGTCCTCACCGATCGCTTTTTAAAAAATATACTTTGATGTCTGGGAAAAATGAATATGTTGATGATGTGCATATTTTTCGCGCAATCCAAACTGAATATTTACAACATAATTTAATTATTATTGACAAAAATATAATTGCTCAGACTGAAAAAAAAAAAAACAACTGATACCGTGTAACTAGTTTTAGTGCTGGATAAACGGCTTGATGTTTGATGAAGTGAAAGCTGTTACACTGTGACTACAGCACTAATCTACACAAATGGATTGTTGAACGCTCAGTGGTCACATATTGAAAAGTATCCCCACCGTCGCCATCTTGGGAGGGGCGGAAGTTGCTATAAACAATATTAAACAAAAATATTATCGCAGATTTTCAGTTTTCCGACGCCTCGCAATCTTTGATCGCTTCTTAAAGAATATACTTTGATGTCTGCGAAAAATGTATAGTTTGATGATGTGCACATCTTTAGTGGCAATGTGAATTGTTTTAGTTATTATTGACAAAAAACAGGTGCCGAGATTGAAAAGTTGATACTGTCAGGGCAAAGCCAGTCTAAAAGGGAAGACCCCCCCCCCCCCGCACACACACACACTTCAAAATATATGTATATATATTTCTTCTCCCTGTTGTAAGCACACATGTTTTAATTAGATAATTAGCCTTAGGCGATTCACAGTGGGATACTTCTCTGGCATATTACTGGTCAGCATAAAATGTTTCCCTGCTATCTGAAGTCAATTAATGTCGAAGTGACCGACACTTTCAATCGTCACGGCTATCAAGTATATTATTTCTCAGTATACGCTTGATAGCATATGCATTGGCGAGAGGTGATTTCATCTTCACAAATGTCACGTGCCAGGTTTGGGCATCTCGACATATTGCTGTCTGACCATCCCAAGATGAGATATAAAGTGTGAGGAACAAGCTATTTCAGAGAGAGTTGGGTTCCGACCGTTTAGGAGAGAGTCTTGGGTTCCGACCGTTTAGGAGAGAGACTTGAGTTCCGACCGTTTAGGAGTGAGACGCCATATGGGGTCTCGTGCGAGTGGAATTACTGGGCAATCCGCGAAGCTCCGTTGTAAGACCAAATTTAGAGAGTAGATTACGAACCTAAGTAACGGCAAAGTTTAGATGTCATTAGCCAAGATCGACTCACACCTGTCTCAAAGTGTAGGCTATTGTATTGTGGTATTAACCCTTAGGAACGCAGATGCTGTTAAATGTGTGGAATATGGAATGAGTTTATTTTGAATGTAAATAAAAGAATCGTTGTTACTTTAATCATTGTTTCTTTTCCGCGGCCTGAAGTGATTAGGAATCACATCTAACAAAGAACGAACCTATATTTCGAGTTCACTCGGCAGGGAAGAAAATCATAGTGCTGTCCCAACTCAGCTCTGTGAGCCGAGTTTGGCCCGTGCCCGAATTCCGACCCTCCTAGTTGGCCCGTCCCCCAATTTTTTTATGGCGAGGCTAAACAACCCCATGTCACCCCTTCCAGCTTCTTCATTCTATCTCGTAAGTGTTGAAAAAAAATAATTTAAAATGGATAGTGTTACCCCACTCGCCCAGCTAGTATCATTGGGTAAAGAAATGGGTCTTGAGGGGGCCCGAACTACAGAAGTTTGTAAAGGAAGAACAGAAGAGGGAACACAAGGAGTTGGCCTCACATAGGGAGGCTAAAGAGAGAGAGGTCCAATTAGAAAGGGAGGCTAAGGAGAGAGAGGTCCAACCAGAAAGAGAGCGCGAGAAAGAGGCAAAGGAGGCTAAAGAGAGGGATGTGCAATTGGCATGGGAAACGAAAGAGAGAGAGAGAGAGAGAGAGAGAGAGAGAGAGAGAGAGAGAGAGAGAGAGAGACCAGGTTAGAAAGGGAAGCGCGTGACAGGGAAATAGAAATCGAGCGACAGAGACATGAGCGAGAGTTGGAATTACTGAATGCGCGCGCAGATGTAGAGTCAGAAAGTCGGCGCTCAGTGAATGGGAGTGCCGGGGAGGCAATGTGTGTACCCCGTCCTAAGCTCCCCACTATTAATCAGCTCACCGACGATCTATACTCCTACTTGGAGAGGTTCGAGCGTTTCGCCTCCAGTCAAAGGTGGCCAGAGGACACATGGGCTATGCGCTGGAGCCCTTTGCTGTCGGGTAAAGCCCTCGAAGCTTAAGCCAGTATGGCACCCGCCCTTCTTGAAGATTACAATGAGCTGAAGAACGCCATCCTTCGTAGATACCAGCTCACTGAGGAGGGATTCTGGACAAAGTTCCGAGAAAGTAAGCAGGAGAAGGGAGAAACCGTACATCAGTTTGTTGCCCGTGCTTAGCGGTACTTTGGTCGCTGGACAAATCTCGCAGAAGTGAATGGCTCATTCGAGGCCCTGTGAGATCTGTTTATGACAGCCTGCTCCACGGAGCTGGGTCTCTTCATAAAGGAAAGGCGGCCTCCAAATTTTGACGAAATGGCGACTCTGGCGGAGCGCTACATTGAGGCCCGTGGTGGGAGCGTGTGCTTATCCAAAACGGCTAGGTGTGGAGCAAGCGGGCTAGCAACGGCATCCGCAAAGCAGATCCACCCCAACCTACCCAAAGCGGAAGGTAGCCACAACATGCTTTATATGCAGCAGGCGGGGGCACATGGCCAGAGATTGTTGGAGAATGGCGGTCACGGGGAAACAAGCAGGGGTCCACCCAAAGTTGGAGGGAGGGACTCGTCTCCGCTTGGTAATAGAAGAGGGGTAATGCAATACAGCCTGTAGAAAAAAGGCAGACAGCGGCATTCTGCCAAATAGTTCGGCCGGAGGGGAGTCCACTGCGTCGGGCTCTCGAGGCAGGGCAACTCAGGCTGGAAGGAAGGGAGGTATTGCCTATTATTAGTGGGCTCTGCGAGGGATACCGCACCCTTGGTAAAAAGGAAGAGATACCGGTGTACCCAGCGTATGTGGGTTATCGAGCAGTCCGTATGCTACGTGACACGTCCAGTCCAGCCAAGAAGTGTCCAGGAGCTTGATGCCATGCTGGTCCAAGAATGGAACAACATTCCACAAAGGACCACCAGGAACCTGATTGGTAGCATGAGAAGGTGTTGTCAAGCTGTAATTAACAGTAATGGGTCTCATACTCGATATTGAACCCATACCAGGTCGCTCCGTCAACTTTTGGACAAATTGAAAAATTTCCTCTTTTACCACTAATATCCATTTTCCATGGTTATCGTTTTCAAAAGCTAAAATATAATATCAAACACAACCAAAATCTTAATTTTTGTACTTAAATCATTAAAGATATAATTAAAAAAAAATATATATACACTTTTCATTACAATATTTCAACTAAAACGTAAAACAGGTAGATGGATATACTTGGTGCTTAGCAAACTTTGAGTAGTATATTTTGAAAGAAAAATATCACACTATTTTGCGTCGGAGCATTTCATTGACATCATTACGTCATTCAGAAGCTTTTTATCGGTCGTTACGCTTCTGAGTGACGTAATGTTGTGTCTCAGATGTGCCACCCCTTTTTATCGGCATTACGGAAAATGATTAAGTGAAGAAAGGAATTTCGACCCATGGGGACTTTTCAGTTTAGATTCTCCAACTGAAGGTTTTCAGAAGCCCCTCTGTTTCTAGGGGCTAATGTATTTGGCATTTCGTGAGTTACAGAGTGAACGTTGTCCTCACTATCTTGTCGATATCATCATGTGAGGTGTGCACATCTTGAGTTGACATTTAAAAATGTGACTGCTGTGTTCAGTTGTTTTCGTTGTCCAAATCTGAAAATAAAACTCACCCCAAATTCTTACTGTTTCAAAGTCGAGTATTCTAGGTAACGTAATTTCAAAAAGAAGGTTTTGATTCGAATAAAGTTGAAGCAGCCGACCCGATCTTGGTTTTGCCTTTCAATGAAGTTGAAATAACATATTGGAATTGTGATCCTTTTTTTCTGCTTTGTTTTTTTTTATACTTTCTTCTCCACTCCGTTTTCATCCACTTACACTCCGTTCTCGATCATGCCATTTGCCACCATGTTTTCTTCTGCTTCCATCTGGGACGGGCAAATGGTCATAACGTGAAAATGAAGCTGAATTGCGTCATTTATTTAAAAAAACCCCCTATATCTCCGTAATCATCAAGGGTACGCATCTTCAAACTTTGCAGATGCATATTATGACTAAAACCATATCTAAGAACCGTTTCGTTAAATATTCAACCACAAAAAATATGTTCAATGATTTCACAGACGTTACGACGGGAAAATCATAAGCGGCAAATTTCATAAAATTTTAGGATTTGATACAGCATCGAAACTAGGACATCGGAAATTGAGAACTCGGCATTTTTTATTTTCTCATTATGACGACAACGAAAATTTCCCAAATCATTGTCCTTTCTCAAACTCTTCCATCTAAGAGAGTAGGCAGTGCAGAATCGGTGTTTTCGAAACTGTTAAACAATGCATTATGCTATAAAATGATACCCAAAAACGTGACCATAAACGGTATGATGTCCTCTGTAAACATTGACGAAACATTGACGTGTTTAGGAACTTCAAAGATATTAACCCTTTACCCAACGAATCGCACGCATCCGCCCGCGTAATATGCAAATTCAGCAGTTGAAAAAATATTATTTTTCAAAACATTTCAACAAAACCATATCATGTGACCCCTCGTTGGAACGAGCTCGTCGAGCTCGTTCCAACGAGGGGTCACATGATATGGTTTTGTTGAAATTTTTTGAAAAAATTTAAAAAATGATATTTAAAATAATAAATTTTGATATCGTCTAAGTTGGGTAAAGGGTTAAAAAAAAACACCCCACGTGTTTGCTCTTGTTTATGAGGCACATCATAATTGCTCGTTGCGATGCCCCTCCTATCGGAATATATAATGTACAATACCTCGTGATTCTCTGTTCATTCGACAGACGTTGATGACGTCAAATATTCGAAAATCTTGCTAAATGTTTGAAACTTAAACTTCTTGTGATTAGCAATGCGGCTACACGGGGGAAAATTCTGGGCCAGAACGTGTCAAGGAGCTTGTGCAATGTCCGAAAGGTGCAAGACACTTTCTTACATGAAAATATGAAGAAAAAAACTTTTACGTCATCACGTCATAAACAGACATGGTGCAAAAAAGCGGAAAAATTAATTTTAAATTGAGTATCTGATAGCATGTGAGCTCTCAAACATGGAGATGAAATATTTTTTTCAAAATCCATCTACAATTTCCGTAGATATGACACCATTGCCTTGAAGAATCTAGCCCTCACCGTTTTAGCTCACCTGAGCACAGCTCAAGGAGAGCTTTACTAATCACTTTCCGTCCGTCCAGCGTTAACTTTACGTTATCAACTTCTTCTAACAAACTACTGAACCAAATTCAACAAAATTTGCTGTGCATGTTCCTTATTATATGTCAATTCAAGTTTGTTCAAATCAAGTTGACCCGCCCAAAAAGTGTGCTTAAATCTTAAAAAATCTTCTTCTCATAACCCAGCAGTAGCAGAGACTTGATATTTGGTGTGCAGCTTCCTTTTGAGGTGTAGACTCAGATTTGTTCAAGAGAATTTGTGGAGCTCCACACCGAGTGGCAGATTTGGACCAAATTTGATATGAGGGCTTATTGGGTCATAAGTACTTAATTTTTGCCCATTTTTTTCCCGTTGCCCCATGGAAACCACAGGAGATAAAAATAGAAAAAAATTAAAACGCCCATATCTCCAAAACTACACGGCACTGAGAATTCTCATTTGGTGTGAAGCTTCCTTAGGACCAACAGAATGGAATGGTAAAAATATTGCTATCGATTTTATCATGGGGTACTTTTCTGAGACTTTGCCAGAGATATGGCATCATCACCGTCAAGGAGATACCCCATCTCTTTGTGATAAAGCCTTCCGAAAAATAAAACTATACATGATCCCAAACCAAACTTTTTCAGGGAGTTTCTGCAGTGTCTGAATGAGTGCATGATACTCTTTTGACTCGATAATGTTACAAAACGTTTAAGATATGACATCATGAAGAGAAAGAGTGCAGTAAAAACCGAGACAACGTCAGAATGGAATGTTTTTCGCATAGAGCTGATTTTCCACAACATAATGACATTTGAGGTCCCACAAAAGGTATTGGTAAGGTTCGAAAGTTTTGACGCTAAAGACGAAAGAATCTGCCCTTGGGGATGCGACGTGCATCCCATGAGTGGATAGATGTCGGTCTTCTGTTGCTCGTACTCCGCTCGTAGTGGACCGGTGGCTTCTCAGTTGGTCTTCCGGACCAATGAGTGATTCCCAGACAGGGCGTCGTTTCCCAATGAAAGGTGGTGGACCTCCTCACTGGTCTTCTCTGTCCTCTTCTGAAGTGTCTGGGTTTTGTGCCAGGATTGGTTGCGCTGTTGCCGATTTTTCAACCAAACGAGCCTTATCAGGGCTACCAAACCTACCACCAGGTTCCGAATGAATTTTCGCTCATGTGCGTTTTCGTGGTAGGATTTTCCATAGCAGTTAAAGTTATCGGTGTGGCACCGGGCAGCAAGACCGAAGTCGTCCTCGCTACTCGTTGTTGTCAATGTTTGCCAGAACATGGCTGGTGGTTTGCCTGGAAACACCACAACAGGGGCAGGTCCTTAAAACGTGCCCCTGTCGCGGTTTTTCCCACAAACCCATACAAACTTTCTAAAAAAAAAACAAAAAACAAAAAACAAAACAATTCTGTAGGTACCTGCTTAAATAGAAAATAGGTGGATTAGTATATAGTCATGTTTACAAATGAGTGTACTTGGTGGAGGCAGCCCATCCCGTCAATGGTCACAGCGAACTGTTTTCACTCTCTGTATCCACCACGTTTGAATTTAACTAACGGGTGCCTGCTTAGATTTAATTTGATTTTGCACAGTCGAGCTGAGATTTTACACACGCATTACTAGTTTAGCTTGGTGGAGGCAGCCCATCCTATCAATGGTCACAGCGAACTGTTTTCACTGCCTGTATCCACCAAGTTTGAATTTAACGGGTGCCTGCTTAGATTTAACAAAAATAAAAAACACATTTGGAAAGGTTAACGAATCGGCGTTCCCTGTCCTTCGTTAAATGACATCTCCAGATTTGTCGTGCAACCTCCAAAACTATTGAGTTTTGTGACTGGGACTACCAAGTTTTGTGGATTCAGAGGCTACGGAAGCTCCAAAACAGTGTGTGCGGGGGGGGGGGGGGGGGGGGGGGTGGTCACACCTTTCTGGATACCGCAAGGGTGTAGGGTGGACAATAATATTTCGGGGGTGGGGGTCATTGGTGGCTGGGCGGTGTATTCATGCAAAATACATAAATTTATATACGCTACCCTCACTCTTGTTCACACCCTTTCAAGACACTAACTTCAGCGACCTCAACCTAACCTCAGCCTTATTGTCATCATTTTGCGATATTGGATATTTTCCATGACATGGGTGAAAAATTGAAAAAAATCTAACGCGAATATTGGCCAGGTGGTAAGCATTTTTGAGACATGATTTCGAGTTAGGGTAGGGGAGACTGCATGGAAATACCGATGCGTTAACGAGAATGCCTCTCAGAAAATGTACGCCGGATGACTGTTCCGATTATTCCGCGCCTTGTTGCCAGGAAGAATGTAAAATAGTGGTCAAGGATCCGCGTTACAGGCTGTCAGTCTTCGGTAATTCCGGTGGGCATTAAAGAAGGAAGGTAGTGATTTCGCGGTTGGTGACTGTTCAACGAATTAATTTGCAATTTGGTCTCACGATCTAACTAGAAATTGACAATCAACTGAGATATCGCGAAAATTCGACTTAAAACGAAAGTAAGTCCAACTACGATTGCTAACAGTTTCGGAAAAGTGAAGGCACTTTGGAATCTATGGAGTTTTTTTTATTATTTCGGCGTGGAATTCTGTATCGGACAGTTTGTTTGTGTACACACTAAAAACTAAAGTGTTAAAACTGACTCTTAGGGTTTGATTTTAACACTCAAAGTGCAATGCTTTATGCACTTAGACATTACAATCGTCAGACATCTGAAACTTGAATGGATGGCACTTCCCATGTGTCTAGCATTGGTGGTTCTTCCAGAATCGTCCATAATTTGATTTGCGCTTGGTGAGTACATAATTAAAAGGACACAACGCAGATGACGCGGACCAGGCTCGAGAGTTCGAGCCTGATCCGCGTCATCTGCGTTGTTTCCTTTTAAGTGTCGCGACATTACACTTGTCAAGTGGTATTCTTGTAACACCTGTCAAGTTCTGGTATATCTACACTTGAACAAAGTGCTAGTTCAGCACTTAGTAAGTGTTAAATACAGCACTTCAAGTGTAGTTTTTAACACTTTTAGTTTTTAGCATGTAGCGTCTCGGATTATTCGAAAAACTATTTGCAAAGACCTGCAAAATATGGGTACAATAGGCCACTTGCGGCGTGAAAAAAGTCAAAACATAGAAGATTTCATTGGCAAGATGTGTCAGATGATTTGGAATGGTACTGTTGGAAGTTTGAATGTTTGCCAAAAGTACGCCTGAGATAGGTTCAGGAAGGTCTGGGTACCGACAAACTGTTACCGGGGCAACACAGGATTCTATAGCATAGACAAATAGGCGACAGAAAAAGGAAACGAATATATTATTGTATTGTTATAGGCTGGCTTCCGAAGGATAAATATTCCACAGCATACATATTTTAAAATTATAAAATGAAAGCATAAGTGTTAATTCTTGAAATGATTATGCAGTAATTGCAGTGTTGTTTGTGAGGGCATAGTATGCACAAGCTGATAATCACTGATTAGTCCTTCAGATAGCATGTAGTCACACACTGCTTGACAAATCTTGGATTTCAAAAGAGGTTTAATTGATGTTTTAGAGTTATGTTTACCAACTGTTGTTATTAGTAACTGTTTTGTTTTTTATGTTGTTAATTTCTTGAAACCGGTAGCCTGGATACCGACTTTGAACTACAGTCCGGTAGGTTACCGCCATTGAATGTGATAAATGTTCAAAGTTGACAAGCGCTTTCAGTGGGCTAATTCCCCGCAGTTATACGCCTCTCGCCAATATTAGAAGATTATTTCACAAAGTGAAAAAGAGGCATATCCGATTCCCAATCACCAAGCGTTGACGGTTGATGATAAGCTCGTAGATGAATTCATTTGTAGGTCGACGTTCCAAGGCCAATTCATAGCGAGTCGCGTGTGCGAGTCTGTGTTTCATAAAGTACTTTATTACACGCCTGTTCTATGAAATCCCTATCTACAGCAACACTAAACCGTGCGGAAAATGAAAATCTGTTCCGCACATGTGTGGAACGGAAATCTTTGACGGACTATTTTATAAAGAAGCGAAATTTCACTCGAATTTTCTACAAATCGTGTACCGCAATTACAATTTCAATCCCTGGCGATAGCTAAAAGTCGACCCCTGAGTTCCAATGTGTTCTATGTGCCAATGGACACATAGAACACATTGGAACTCAGAGGACGAAAGAGTCACACAGGTTACCCTCGCAAGTTTGGTTGGCGACAAAATGTGTTCTTTTTGGTGATAATTATCAAATGAATTGTTGAGTGCCCTTCTAATAAATGTTTTATAGACGCGAAGGCGTGTAATAAACACAGAACGACACGCGTGTGTGAATGGGTTAATCGATATGACACTTGTGTCATCGCGGAAGGATAAAACTCGAGGCCTGTGGCCTCGAGTTCTATCCTTCCGCGCTGGCACTCGTGCCGTATCGATTAACCCACTCACACACGCGTGTCGTTCTGTCTTTTTGCGAAAACCTTCATGTTTAGAGATTAAGAACCCTCCCTATTATAGTTCAATCGTGTGACCTAGTTGAGCGTTTTAACAGAACGTTGAAATAGACAGCGTCGGTTTTTGCATTGAGAAGCGCGATGACTGGGGCGATCAGAATCCTTAGGTACTAATGACATATTATGCTATGATTCATGAGCAAGCTTATAAGCCACAAGTCAAATTCTGTAAGGACTTCGACACTGTTACGGCCTGGAACCAGTCTAGTCCTTAAATAGTCCGCCTACGGTTCGCTCATTCGCCCAACTGAAATATTCCCATTCAGACGATTGAATCTACAAAAATACCCAAAACACTGACTTTCTTTGAATCAACGCAAGAAATGTTTCTCAATGGAGATTATCATTATGAATGGAGATTAACAACAGCTGTAGCTTTATGGTTACGCCGCGTAGTTCCACTAATATCTTGATGAGTTCAATGCGAGTCAGATCCTTATTGACTGGAATATTTATAGTTGGAGCATGAAAGAATATCTGCGTTTCTTTGGGAGTAAAAAGGGAATTGAAACTCCACGAAAAGCGGGTAAACAAACAGCCCACAAGAGCGTCGAATTCCTAACAGAATTAAACTGGTGGCGTGAGAGCTCAATTCATGAAAGCACTGATTGTAATTCGAATTTGATGATAAATGGCGGAGAACTGCTATTTCCCATAGACTTGACGGTTGGAAATCCGGGAAACTGTGTGGTTCAATACGAAGAGTGGTTTAGAAACTCGGAGACGCTTTTACATTTGCTAATATGCACTTGGAAAGGCGTGCTAGTCGGGAGAAAAAGGGTTATGGACGGGGATTAAAACCTGGTAGTTTTAAACTTGGTTTATTTTGTGTGGAGGTGGTACCCCTTTGCGTTAATCTTGGATTTAACCCATGTAAACTTAGTGGGCAAATTTCTTATATTACTTATCAGGAGTTTGCGATATAAAGCAAGGGTTGGTGTCGCAGTATTACGGGGTTAAATTGATGTTCGAAGTGATGGAGGAAAATTTATGTTCTTATCAGTGCTCAGCCGACAGCCAGTGACTGTCGTCTGAACCCCAGTTCGAACGTAAACCTTGCCACTTTATCAATGCCCTGTCCGCTTGGGACTCTTAGGATTCCTGAAGGTGCCTGTGGCTTACAACGCCAAAGGGTGATCAACGATAATTCACTGAAAAGATTGTTAATTTACATGTACGAAGAAATAAAATATGAAACAAATTACTCACAAAATTATCCATAAGAATACATTAATTACGCGGATAAAAGTTTATTTTTTAGGGCCCTCGACGTCTCCCAAATCTAGCTGTGTCCGCTGGATCAACCTCACATCATCTTCATTTTCTCACGGTTTGTGATACATACAAAGTGTCTATTCACTTCACGTTGCTTCCTCCTCGCAGGGTTACTTCACAGTCATTCGGGCTTAACTCATATAATGTTCTGCTTGTGTGACTCTATCAGCGTTCTCACAGTTCAATCACATTTCAATCGGCGTCTACCACAGTTCACGATCACTTTGCGCCTTGCCTGGCTCTCCCGGGGTTAAGTTATTCTTCGCCTTCAGATATACACTTAACAAAGCTTCCATAATAATATTCTGCAAAGTGTTCTCAACATCACCAATTCTCGCACCGCCTAAAACTATCTTCTCTCGCGAGCTATTCCAGCGCTTACTCAAGCTCTTAATACGGTCTCTAGACCTCAACGTTACAGCTTTTACTTCTTTGGCTACTATGCCACTACGGTTCGCAACCGTTAACAAACTACTATCGGTTACTTACAACCCTCACAGGGCTACGACAATACGCGGACTTTCAATTTCGGTGCCTATGACCCTCGACGGCCAAAGCTAAATTCGGACCTTTTCTGAGTGCCCTCAGGCCAACTGCCCCTCAGAATTCTGCTTCACTCTTTATACAGTCGGAACGCAAAAATGAAACATATTAATTCTGATTTGACGAGTGCTTTGTAATTCGATATGGATAGAGATATAAGTGCGTATTTTTTTTGAGGTAAACTATTTTGACATTTCGAAGACAGAACAGATGCGTAATATGGGTGTGTGTCCAGAACATGTGTGATGCACTGGCTTCCAACAATTCGATTTTAACTGGCTTTAATTACAAAGATAACTATTACAGAAGAGAATATTGTCTCTCTTACTATTGATATGTTATCAGATGGCCCATGTGGCGTTCAACAAGTGCGCCATAATGGACATTAAATTTCATGCCTAATTAGCAGAGTTCGAGTAACAAATCAGTTTTCTGGGTCCGTCATATACCTATCTTTACGCTTTACATTTAACCCAGGCAGAAATATTATCGAAAATATCTACACTTTTAAACAAGAAAATCGCAACTTTTAGCTATCACCTTGACAGTTGGACATATTGACCTTTCCAAGCTATTTAAGGCACTGGAGCCCCAAATGACCGGAAATTGTAAAATACCGCAATGTCAAATGGCGACGTAAAAGGAAACTGTTATGGGTTAATTGAGGTCAAAGGAACCTAACATTCCGGTAGTGGAATGGTGGAAGTTTAAAGAAAATCGATCTGGGGATATCCTGGACATTGCTCTGTTACACTCTCTTCTTAACTTGAACAGTTTAGTTACTTTGAGATGACATTGGGGTATTTTTTTACTCAGCTTCAAATTATTCCGGATTCGGAAGTATTTTCTTTTGAAGGGGGTGCAGGTGGTAGTATTCCACTTTTTCTTGCCGACTTACCCAGCCTCGCGAAGTTGTAGAGTTCGTGTGGGAATCTCAATCCACATGGGTGAGTTTAGCATTGAGAGAACAGTTGGAGTTCTGCACCGAACGGCGGCCGGTGAGAATAACTCAACTTGACGTCTCATTTTTGTTCGTGCATTCTATGGAGTTTACTACAACTCATGTCGACTATGGAGTGTTTTGATTGAAGATGCAGCATTCTGGCACTCTATCCTCTCGTTCAGGCTTACACAGCCTAGCTCAGTCGAAGAGTTCTTATGGGGATGGAATCTGCCCCAGCACGGGTGTGTTTCGCATTGGGGAGCAGCCGCAGTTCCGCGACGAACGGCCCGATGTCAAGGTCCCTTGTATTCGATTCGTATAACAGAGGAATTTATTTTAAAACGCTTCAAAATTAATGGAGGAATTTCCCAAATGTCATTTATCGAAAAAAGAATTTTGTGTTTGACAGTTTTCTGTCTTTCAGTGAGACTGAATTTCGATTACCTGATGATGTTATTTACTGATGAGTGTTGTGCCTTCTTGGAATTGCCCATTTGGGAGTGATTTCGGTAAGGTACAAGACGAAATTGCATACTGAAATGTTCAATACAGCTTGATCTGGGGGTAAAACGCAGGAAGTCTTGGACTGACAGTTTTTTTTATCAGTTATAGATCGGATTAACAGATGGATGACAGATGTGAGTCAATTCCGAGGATTTTTTAGACGATAGGCGTAAGCAATTCCCACAGGGTCGTTTGAAGAGTGCTGCTCCTAGATGTTTCTCAGTAATGTCGTAAGATGCGGCATTGACAGAGGGTTAATCGATCCCGTTTTCAGTGGTGTTGAGTGCAGTTCCACTCTCCCGCAGGCATTTGAAAATTTTAAACAAGTGCTACGCGAACGAAGCAGTCGAAATGACTGATATTATATCACCAAAGGAGCCGTACACTTATTAATATATTAACCTGTGGAGGGTGTTACCCCCAAGGGACACGAAAACTGTGGATACCAGGGGTGAAAGATCACGAGAAGACGAAAGAATTCGTCTCCGGATTTTACAATGGGGAGGGGGGGGGGGGAGTGCACGGATCAGTTACAGCTAGTGATGAAGCACGGGGGACATGAAAACCGTTACTTATTCCCATTTCCTTATTCGACATTCGTTACCAACCGACTTTCGCCAAATAAACTGCAAATAGATTCTTGAAGATTGCCACCAAAATTGGGGACCAGACCTTCCCAAAATTGGGGACCAGGAGGACCCAAAAGTGCTGAGTTTCTCAAAATTGCATTTAATCGCTGAGCAAGTGATTTCGTTGCCCTTCAGTGAAATGTCCTTAAATGTAGTGAGGCGAAATTAAGTGACTTATCGCTTTATTGTGAATTTTATAAGGCTAAAGTCTCAGTGTTGTTAACATTGTGATGTTGCTTGGCTCGGCCATTTATCGAAAACGACCAGGATGTAACATCGGGAATTTTGCACTTCCCGCTCTCTATTACCAAGTGAACCCACAGTCGGAAAAGGGTGTCCACTTGCGATTTTTGACCAAAAATTATATCTCGCATAAAATCTCCCTGCATAAGTGGTCGGTTAGGTATTTGTCAGAAGAAAATGTAAGTAATTTTATTGAAGCATATTTGGGAAGAAAAGGTTGTTAAAATCGTTTGAACTAAATGTTCAAATGATCTCATATGTCGTTCAAGTCTTTCATCGATGCAAGCATGTGGCTTTCTTCCGAGATTAACGCTATAATTTAATTTGTCGCTTATTTAACGGTCTCAACGCGCACGAGTCTTTCTTTGGTTGGTTCTCGAAATGCCGGTGTAACAGGAATGGAAGTCCGTAGGAAAATTAGTCCCTCTGGACTATTATTCCGCGGAATTATAGTCCTAGGTCTAACATTTCTAGGAATAGTAGTCCGCCGGACTACTATTCCTAGAAATGTTAGACCTAGGACTATAATTCCGCGGAATAATAGTCCAGAGGGACTAACGTTCCTACGGACTTCCATTCCTTTTACACCGGCTCACTCTTAATAAACACTTCTCGGAATGCCGGCACATTAATTAATTTTGTCCGCACAACAGAGTGATTATAGTTTATTCTATATTAGTGAATAGTTTCCTCTTAAAGGCAATGTGGCATTGACCATGTATGGCTGAATGCGTTGGAAAATGTTGATTTAGAAAATGGAAATGTTCTAAAGTTTGCCGATTATGTGACAGAACAGTGGGTTGAAATGCCAGGCGGGGACATGTGGAACCATTTTGACACTGTAGGTCCACGGACCACTAACCACGTGGAAGGCTGGCATTCAAAAATTTCCAATTTGAGTGCTGCACACTTTGTTGCGTGGTGCCAAGACTGTTCTTGAATATGCTGACTCCATATCACATCTCGTTGGGTTATAAATGTTTAGTTTGCTTGTTCATATTGGTTATAAATGTTTAATTTGCTTATTTAGTTTGTAAAGTTCGGATAAAAATACATTTTTTGTATGAAATTCATGTAAAAATGCATTGTAAAAAATACAATGTATGTGTATTCTCATAGTAATATTTTCAATTATTAATTAGTGTGTGAAACACTTCTTACTTTTGCGAGAACCGACTGAATAAATGTATCTTTTGAATTAAGCCGTTTTCTCTCATTTCTTCCATTTATCAGAAACAATATACTTTCCTAACACACAGAAAGTGTTGTTTTAACACTCAACATGCACCACTGACTACAGGTTAGAAAACAATATGTGCCGTCATTCCGAGAAACCCCCTTTCTTTGCCAGTAGAGTGTCTGGTGTCTCTCTTTTCGATTAATAGTACGGGGTGGGGCTAAGTTCTTTGCCGGGTGAGTCTGGGCTAACTTGGGACGGTCAGTCGAGAGGGTGCAACGGCGAGGCAGGATGTGATAATAGCGCGGGTATTGTTGTAAAGGTTCCCTGCAAGCGGTAACGTTTTTAAGAGACAGTTTTCGTATTTAACCATTAAACAGTATGAACTTGTTGGAAGATTATTTCATTAAATCATTGCACCTTCACTTTGACTTCTCGTGTATCGCACTCTTGAGATTTAGAGAAGTCCAAAGCTGTCCTGGTCCCTCAAGTTTATATAAATATAAAAGAGATGGATTTGCAGTTCTTCGGAATACTTGGTGGCCTGTGAACTCGCTTCTGATCCAGTTAATGAGCTTGTCTTCGTGTCGGGTCCCTCATGCTGGATCCAACGAGCCTGTGTAGGATAGGGGCGTCGAAATTATATCAGAGTCGGACTGTGTTGGGTTATAGACTGTGTGTGTGTGTGTGTGTGTGTGTGTGTGTGTGTGTGTGTGTGTGTGTGTGTGTGTGTGTGTGTGTGTGTGTGTGTGTGTGTGTGTGTGTGTGTGTGTGTGTGTGTGTGTGTGGTGTGTGTGTGTGTGTGTGTGTGTGTGTGTGTGTGTGTGTGTGTGTGTGGGGTTTGTCTTACCAACTTGACGAGGTAACTAGACAAAAGAGTTTGCGTGTTTCGCCTTACCGAGGTACAAAAGACAAAAGAAACCCTTTACCTCGGTTGTTTTCCCAGAACTGTACCGGCAAAACGAGGTAGAAACCGTTAGGCCACGAAAAGGACAAACAATGGGGTACCTCGGTATGTAGGGTAGACAAGACTGTGTGTGTGTATGTGTGAGAGTGTGTGTGTAGGTGTGTGTTTGAGGTTAAAAAATCGCACTGGCACAGCCATTTCCTACTGAAACGTTTTTTTTCTTTTAATATGCCGCTGAAAAATTGTTTTCATTTACTGAACCCTGATAGGTTTCAAACATGACAAAAAAGTACATGAAATTGATTTAAACTAAGTGATGAGCTTAGGAACTGGTTAACCTGACTGGCAAAAATTGATGTTATTCATTGATGGGCTCTAATTTAGTCCTTACAAGGATGTTACGCAAGCTTTTGTTTTTCTTATAGGCGATGACAGGTCGAAGATTCAAAGGTTCATTTAATTTACCATTGGTAAAATTGAATTCATCTTTTAACATTTTTGCTATTTCGATATTCATTCTGTTGTACGTTAAAGTGAAAGGAATGATGGATCTCCTTTCGCATTCGCCCTCTGATATGTTCATACCAAATGGCCAGAGGGTTTGACGCGTATTGATCCAAATAGCTTCACGTTTTTTTCTAAATTCATCCGTTTCTTCTAATGTGTTTTTAATTGGTGGTTGTTCAATAGGATGGATTTCGAAATCGTCCAAAGAATGGCCATGAATGTTAAAATGTTGCGCTACTGGGGCATCAGCATTATGTTTTATATCCTGTTTGTGTCTAGTAGCACGTTCTCGGAAAGGATTTTTACTTTGACCAACATACTGTTTCCGACAGCGCTTACATGTGATAAGGTAAATAATGTTTGGTGAATCACAATGGAGGGGTTACGGATCTGATAATGATTTTTCGTTTGTTCGTGCGTGTGTGTGTGTGTGTGTGTGCGTTTGTCTTACCAACTTGACGAGGTAACTAGACAAAAGAGTTTGCGTGTTTCGCCTTACCGAGGTACAAAAGACAAAAGAAACCCTTTACCTCGGTTGTTTTCCCAGAACTGTACCGGCAAAACGAGGTTGAAACCGTTAGTCCACACAAAGGACAGACAATGGGGTACCTCGGTATGTAGGGAAAACAAGACTGTGTGTGTGTGTGTGTGTGTGTGTGTGTGTGTGTGTGTGTGTGTGTGTGTGTGTGTGTGTGTGTGTAAAGAGGGAGGGGGCATTCGGCCTTCCCACGCAATAAATACAGAACCGCACATGCGTTTAAACTGGAGTAATGTTTATCACGTTCATTGGATTGGTGTAGACACCACCCGAGGCTTTGTGTGTCATGATATTCCTGCGCCCAACCAAATTCGTGGAAAGGAGTGGCGGTCAAGTGGATAAGTGAGCCGATATCTCATGCCAGAGGTCCAGGGATCTTTATTCAATAGAAAAAGTTCTCGAGGAGTTCTGACACTTCCTAACAGCATCATTTGTGTGGATGGTGCTGCCAGAACATACCTTCTTATCTTGTGGCGGCGTAAATGGCTGTATCCTGTACCGAGAAAGACATATTCCGCGCAGGCTAAAGATAATTTCGTAGTATTCGAGAAGAGCGCGACGAAGTTACCGCTACGATGGTCATCCTACAAACCGCGCCACTGTGCCAAGGGGAGTTGTTCACAAAGTTCTAAATCTTGCTCGCCAATCCTTGTAAAATTAATAATTCCTGCGATGAACCCTGATTCACCGAACGCATGTCCCGTTCTATCTTTGTATCAAGAACAATCACATCAACGATCCATGAAGTGACGCTTTAATTTTTAACTGTTTCTGCGTTGTTGTCGCACAAAGAAAGCCGCCAGGTGCCGCAAAGAACTCGATTAGACTCGACGATGCATTCTCAAATTCTTTCGAGTTTGCCCACTATGGGCTTCCGGCACCCCGAACCGTGAAAGTGATAACCTCGCTTTACTCTGTACGGAACCCGACCCTGCTATGGGGTGTTTGTTTAGAACTATGCGAGCGGCGTAATCATAAAACTTCGGCTGTGGCGAGTCTTCATTCCTAATGGTAATGTCATCCAAATTTCGGTCAAATCAAGTCACAATGGAGAAATATTTCTTACGTTGATTCAAGGAAAATGGATGCGCATGGTAGTTTTGAGATTCATTCGTCTAGAATATATCAGTTGCCCGGAAAAGCGAACCATTGGTTCGCTTTTCCGACCAACTGATATATTGCAGGCGAGTGAATCTAAACATAGGCGATAGATTATTTAAGGGCTAGACTGATTACGGGCCATGACATTGTCGAATTCCTTGTAGAGTTTGACAGGTGGCTTGAGAGCTTGTCGAAAATCATATCCTCGACCATTGTCGCCTTTAGCGAAACCCACAAATAAGCTGCTCTTTATAAATTTGGAGTTAAATGTATCGGAGTGGTTATAAATGACCTAACTGTACCTGACGTAGTCGATGTTCCAGTCTGTAACCATATATGGGTAGAAATAAATGTCAAGCCTTGGGTATTTGCTCAAAGCTTGATGTTTTGTCAACTATATTACATGTTCATTCTGTTGTGTACTGCATGCTCTCTTGGCGTTGTGTTACAGACATGTAGATTGTTTATTTATCGGGTCTTAAAGATACTTTCAATAGCCATGGACATATCGTGGCGGACGGTTATACGTGTAGAGGAAGATAGAGTACACAACAGAATCACCGGCACAACAAGAGCTAGCAGCGATTGAAGGCAAGTGGCATGCAGTACGTCTTTAGTACACAGCGCCACCGGGATTAACCCTTTACCTAATATGAAAAGCAGACGACACTTGCAAAAATAATTCTTGAATAACTAATTTTTTTCATTTTTTGTCTCAAAAACATAGGTTATGACCCCTCGTTGGAACGAGCTCGACGAGCTCGTTCCAACGAGGGGTCATAACCTATGTTTTTGAGACAAAAAATGAAAAAAATAATGAAAATTAATTGGCGATTTTTGAGAATAGCGCTGGCCGGTTTTGGCCGTTACGTTGGGTAAAGGGTTAAACGTCTTGCTCGAAGACATAGCGAAGATGGCGCGAGTCATGATCAAACCGTCAACCTTTCGTCTTAAAGTCCAATGCGCTAACTAAAAAGCCACCGCGCTCCCACAGACACATAGATGATGCTTGTCGCATGCTCTTCTTCCTAAATCCTATAAATTCTGACGTCCTGGGTGGTATTGCCCTATGCACTACTCTTTACAGGGAAAAAGACGAGACTATTTTGTAATTCTAGTGGAGGAGGGGGGGGGGGGGGTACAGTAATAATTAAACCCTACAGCCCTGTTGAATTGAAGGATTAAATTTTTACTGATCCTTCCTAACGATTTGGTGTTGATTTGGTTGCTTGCTGATGAGCGGCCTACTTTTGAATTACGCAACAATTTATGCACTACGGGTTGAAAGGGGTAACTGGTTGTGTGCTAGAAGTCACTATCAAGGCACTATTGAAATGCTTTGAAAGTTACTTAAGTTGCTTTACACTAAGTATTAGCTTGCTGTTTCCTCAGCAGTAGAAAAAAAATGTTATGTCAAAATCAAAAAATGTTGATATGTCGTCAATTTTTGGGGTATTTTTTATGTTAATGCAACTGATATACTGTTATATCTTCGGAACAAACACCAATTAACTAATACCCGAGCACCCAGGTTGGATTTCTTCATACGTTTGAGAAGCCTATATCAACGTGTGATTTCCAAAAGAAAAAACCCAGTCGGTGGTTCTGAATGCGATGAGAATGTTATTTAAACATCCACAAAGTTCACTACTCCGCTGCATTGAGGAGTAGCAGTAGATACCTCTGGTCCGTATCAGAAGGCTTACAATCACTTTTGGCCGTCCTGAAAGATAGCATGAAAGTAATGACACCACTGCGGAAAAAACAGGGCGTGCTTAATTAAGTTCCAGGTGTATATATACTGGACGAAAAAAGAAACGCAACACGGTTCAAATTGTGCTCATACACATGTAATGGTCAGTGAAATGCAAACAATTTGAATTGTATGAGAAGATAAATCTTTTGTTGCGATGATGCAACATAGTTTGGGTCGCATTGTCTCTAAATGTCCATGTTCTAGCTGGATCACGGCACGTAGTGTCCTAATTTTCACACAGTCCTCCGCGTTCGTTGATAGCTGCCTGGATGCGTCTGGTCATAGAGGCAATCAAACGGTTAACTCCAAAATGAGTTCCCAGTTCCGGATAGCCGTTAAAACCCTTTACCTAACATGAAAAGCAGACGACACCTGCAAAAAAAATTCTTGAATAACTAATTTTTTTCATTTTTTGTCTCAAAAACATAGGTTATGACCCCTCGTTGGAACGAGCTCGACGAGCTCGTTCCAACGAGGGGTCATAACCTATGTTTTTGTGACAAAAAATGAAAATACTTTGAAAATTAATTGGCGATATTTGAGAATAGCGCTGGCCGGTTTTGGCCGTTACGTTGGGTAAAGGGTTAAGTTTCCTTCTACGAACACAAGGGGTGTCTTCTGGCCATATGTGATACCACCCTACACCATTACGCCGCCACCACCGAAGCGATCTCGCTCTATCACTCGGGCATCTGCATATCTTTTTCCATGACGTCTATACACACTTTGACGTCGGTCGGATTGATACAAAAGGAACCGAGCCTCATCCATGAACTGTACCTTCCTCCACCGAAGACGTGCCCACACTCCCCTTGGACGATGTTCGTTCAACCACGTCATCCTCCTGTCACGTCGAGGAACAGTAAGCGGCGGACTAACATACGGACGTCTGGACCGTATACCAAAGGAACGTAAACAATTCCTCACCGTTTGCACGCTGATCCTGTTGTTGTGTGTACCTCTCGTGTTCGCCGCCGTGATAACAGGGCAGAGAAACCTATCACGTAGATGAGACAGTCTAATCTGACGGTCTTGCACCGCCGACGTTATCCTCGGACGACCGCTACGTTGGCGGTCTGCTATGCTCCCTGTCGATGCGAGTCGTTGATATAGGCGTAATATTGTCGACCGGTGGACAGAAAAGTGTTCAGCAATGTCACTTTGACTATCTCCTCGCAGTAGCATAGTTATTGCTTGTTCGCGGTCACCTAAGCTCAATCTTCCCAGGGTTGTCACTTTGAAACAGATGCGAATTCTGAATGTTCAACTCGGGGAATTGGCCATTCAAGGGACTTCCCACGTGGTGAATACAAATTCGGGCAGTGGACTGGGCCGGGGACACACTTATCACTGGAAACATGGAAATTACGTAACTGGTCACCGTTGCGTGACGGGTTGACGATGTGGACAAACTCACCAGGGTTTGCATGATTTCATCAATTGACCACCAATGATCTGTGAAGTACGTTGACCGTACGTAAAAATCACCATAGGAAATTCTAGAAATAGGTTGTTGCGTTTCTTTTTTTGTCCAGTGTATAAATGAATAGAACTCTTATTACCTGACAGTTTCGAGCCTAAATTCGGGGGACCTCTCGGCGGCAATAATATTTTATCTCACTTCGCATTGCAGCATTCACATCTGGAATTTTGAGCCCTGGTAATTATATTGAACAGCTTGTAAAATAAACCCTTATTATTGCTGAAAGCGCAGGGTCTTCGACAAAACGTAATACATTGAGAATACCTTAGCGTATTTATTGAATAGATATATAATGATTATTGATTTTCTGCGTTTCACAACTGGCGTGTTTGATCTTCTAAAGTGAATTAACGGTCGTTTTACCAATATTTGGAAGATAAAAAGTTATAATGAGTCAAACGTAGACTGAACGATATTATTCTCTTATCGCGTTCGGAATCTTCAAAATCAGCTTGAGGCAACCGATGCAAAACACTATAGTTTGTCCTGAAAGCCCGTGTTCGTCAATTCTATCGATCGACAGGCAAATCGGTATTCCTGTTTTTTAACCCTTTAGCCAAAGAACACGATGTTTATTTATTGGTGTTTAAGATCACATATTTCTGCGCAATGGCCAATCATGGATATAAAGTCAAGCACAGCCAATCAGTTATACCCATACTAATCCATTGTAGAGAACATCCACCCCAGGCATTTGTTACCGGGTCTTATTTTACCACTAAAACAGAGCTTGTTCACAGTAAACAAGCACTGCTTCATATCCAGTGGTTCCCACAGTCAAGTGAACACGATATCAGATTAGTTATTTTAAATATTTTTTTCAAATTTAAAAAAAAAAAATCAGCAGCTCGACGAGCTCGTTCCAATGCGGAGGTAACATTGTATGGTTGATAGAAATTTGGGGAAAAATTTGTTTTTCAACTGCTCAATTTGTAAATTACTCGGAAAGATGTTGTCGAGTCGTTAAGTAAAGGGCAAACTCTGAAAAACCTTTACTGTAAAGTAAGAGAAGATTCACTGAACTAAACATACGGCATGGTGGATGTTTCTAGTTAACTGTTGTCTGACCGTTCGGAAAGACGAGACTTGGATAGAAGCAACTGTACAGATTATCCAACTTTCCCTGCTCACAATATCGTGTGGGTCGTGGGTGTCAGACTTTTCACGTCAACATGTCAAAAAGTGGTGTGTAGCTGACGTGGCAGCATATTTAGCAACACCATTTCAGTATTTATTTTCAGTTTTTCGGTATTCCGGAACACAACGAGAGTGGAGTACCGGGGTGAGGTAGCAGGATTCAAAGCCCCGAGTTACAGTTTTTCAGGTACTTAAGGCGCTAGTGAATTATAGGAAAACTCCAACTAAGGTAGTTGATTCCTGTCCACCGTACTTTACCTGAGATGTGTTATACATTGATACCACGATTAAACTTGAACTAAATGAATGGAACTTAGATTTTCAAAAAAAATATCGTTTTCGGCGATCTGTTTATTTTCTTGTGTGACCCTGCTGTTTTTTATCCAAGTATGTCATTGGCTCAAAGCAGCATTTCATTCCCTTGTGAGAATCTCTACGTCATCAACGAGAATACATAACAACCAATCAAATGCGTTATTACTTGCTGTACATCGGATTCCACCCGTGGTATTCCTAACACGTCTCTCAATTCCTGTATTATATCGGGTTACTGTTCTGTTTGTGTTGGAGGAATAGAAGATAACTGTATCTTCATATGACATTTATTCGTACCGTAAAGCATGAAGTACATGTAAAATAAGCAAGTGCATTTTCGCAACACTGATTTCAACAACCTCATTTTTTAACCCTTAAGTCCTAAGATTAATTTTAAAGTACTTATGGCCTTTTTCTGCTTACATAGTTATTGATGACTTGGCAATGGTTCCACATCACTGCTGGCTGCCTATACAGGCAGCCAGCAGTGATGTAGAACCACTGCCAGCGAAAATTCAGTCTTCATACAAGAGTAATAAAAAAGATTACACAAGAGAACACCTGATTCAATGGAATATAAAAGTGGCGTTTTGGGGCTATATGGGGGCTTAAGGGTTAACCTTATTCGAATGTAATGAATTAGACTATACTCGAGTATAATGAATTATGCATCCAGTAATGCGATTCACAAATACCACATTTCCTCCTTTCTTGAAAGAAAGTTTTTCATGAAGTGAAAATTATTGTATCAGCACATGCTTTTACTAAAGACAATTTTGTTCCCAAAGTAAGAAAGTTATTGTATCAGTGACAATCAAAATTTTAAATTTTACATGAAACCAAAGTAATAAAGTAACACATCAATACAATTTTTCAAAGTAATTTGTTTTCCTTTTTAAAATAGCAAAATAACTATCAGCAATCTTAGTACCTTTTCCCTCTTAACGGAGAAAAAACAACATACTACAGAAGCATTTTTTTTCCATCAACAGAGAAAGAAAATAACATTTTTTGCTTGGCAAGTAATGCAACCTATTACATGACATAGTCATTTAACCACTGGGGAGTAACACGGGGTCTCACAATGTGCATCAGTGTAAGTGCTGGTTGGGGGTCATCATTTGGGATTTCTAAATTAGTTTGAACATCTGAGTATCAATCATATGATCAGTTACTTCTAGAGTACCGCTGCTGTTGGTAGGGCTATCAGCACAAGTATTATTACTTAATCTTGAGGCATTCCATACAGAATCGTCTTGGAGTTGAAAGGTATTCATTCCTGAGCAATGATTTGTGAATATCTTTCATAACTGGAACAACCTTTCTGAACATGCTTTGGGAGTTTTACTCGAACAAAATCACCTACATGAAACTTAGAATTTTTAGCACAAGATTTATGATCTCCTAGTTTTTTATATATGTTTGATGCATTTGCACTCTTGTTGAACAGATGTGCCTAATTGTTGCCTGATTGGGAAGACATTCAACTTTGTACGTAAGTCATGACCCATAAGTAATTTTGCTGGTGTTTTACCTGTAGTTCTGTGAATAGTAGTACGATAAGCAAAAAGTATATCAGATGCTGCTTATTTCCAGGATTGGTTGTCATTGTGTGCAGCTTGCAGTCCTTCTTTGAATACACGATCCCATCTTTCAACTTCTGCATTTGCTTCTGGGTGATAAACTGCTGACTTGCAATGTTTAATGCCAGAAGTTTTAAGAAAATCTTTAAATTGTATGCTTGTGAACTGAGATCCATTATCTGATGTTATTTCCTCAGAAAACCCAAATCTACAAAATAATGTTAACAAGAATTTGATAATCACTTCTGAAGTAACTGTTGGTGCAAAACAAATCTCTGGCCACTTTCTGTAATAGTCAATTGATACATCTGCAAATCTACAATCTGCAGGAGATGTACTAAAGGGTCAAATAATGTCAATTCCAAGTTTTTTCCATGGTCCCTTGGGAAATGTAACTGGTTATAGAGGAGGTTTAACAGTTTCTGCAGTTTTGTCAGCATGTTGACATGATGAGCTGTTACGCACTTTCTGTTCAATACACATGTCATATTTAGGCCACCAGTATAGAGACCTTATTCTCTGTTTTCTGCGAACAATGCCTTGATGGCCCTCATGTGCTAAATTTACAACATCGTTTATCATAACAACAGGTAACACTATACGATCTGGACCAAGAGTTATGCAGGCATGTGATTTTGCAAGTTCTTCACGGATATGAAGGTAAGGTAATAAGTCAGGGTGAATGCTCTTTTTGGAAGGCCATCCTTGTTTAATGTATTTGATAACTTCCTGTAAACAGTATCTTGCTTTGCTGCATCAACAAGTTTTTCTAATGATATTGCTGTTGTTTTGGCCTGAAGAAAGGAAACACTTTCTTCTGATTCATTATATTTACACATATACTCATCAGAGTCATTCATTGTACTGTTAGGTAATGGTAACCGAGATAAAGCATCAGCTACACAATTTTTAAATACCTGGATGATACTGAACTGTAAATTGATATTGCAAAAGACGAGTAGACCAACAAGCCAATCTCATAGATTGTCTACCAAGGCCTTTTGAAGTGAGTAATGTTGTCAATGCTTGATGGTCTGTTCGCAATTTAAAGTGTCGGACAAACAAGTTTGTGTGCCATTTTTTGCACGCCCAGATGCAGGCGACAGTCTCTTTTTCACTGACAGAATAATTTTTTTCCTCGTCAGTTAAAGTGCGACTACTGGAACTTCCTTGCGATTTTTTATTTGTGAAATCATAGTTCCAAGCCTGAAATTTGAAGCATCAGTAGTCACAATCGTTTCAAAATCAGTATTAAAAACGTGTAAAGTTGGACTCTCTACAATGAGTTTCTTCAATTTTTCAAAACTACGCTGAGCATCCATATTCCATTTAAACTGAGCATCCTTGCACAGCAATGCTCTGAGTGGTTCACAAACATCAGCATATCCATGTATAAATTTCAAATAATATGAGGTGAGCCCCAAGAACGAACGTAGCGATGTAGCATCATTTGGTGTGGGAGCACTGGTTATTGCCCCTAACAGATTTGGGTCGGGTTGTAGGCCTTCCACTGATATAATATGTCCCAAGTATTTCAGTTTACTGAGTCCAAATTTACATTTGTCCAAACTTACACGAAAACCATGCTTTTGAAGTCTTTGAAGCACAAGTTCAAGTTTCCTATCATGATCCTCTTGTGAGATACCACTAATGATAATGTCATCAATGTAAAAAGCCACACCTTGTATTTTTTCTAAAACAATAGACATGAGTTTTTGAAAAGCTGAAGGTCCAGAAGCCAAACCGAAAGGGACTCGTTTAAATCTAAAAACACCGTCATGAGTAATAAAAGCCGTAAGGCCTCTACTTTCCGTATCAAGTTCTAATTGATAATAATCAGATTTAAGATTCAGAGTAGAAAAAGTATTGGCCCCATTTACTTTGTTGAAAATCTCTTCTAGAGTTGGTAAGGGGTACTGATCTTGAATACCGCTTTGTTTGGTTCCCTTAAATCAATGCAAATTCTGATTGGTTTATTTGGATTTGAGGATTTTTTCCTTGTAACCACAATTGGTGAAAGCCATTCTGACGCATCTATTGACTCAATCTATAATACCTTCAGATTCGAGTCTTTTAATCTCATCTGTAACTTCACTTTGAACAGACAAGGGTAGTCTACAAAGTTTTTGGACTACTGGCTTAATATCATTTTGAATTTTTACTCGGTGTTTAAACTGTTTTTCTAGTCCTTGTCCAGTGAAAACATCATTATAGTTCTCAAGAATGTTGGTGGTACCTTTCGAAATATTGCATGTTGAATTTGCGTGTACTTGTCTAATTTCAATATTTAATTTTTGCATCATATCAAGTCCAAGAATTGCAAAACCATTCTCAACAATATAAAATGTAGAGTTTTCGGTCACATCATTATATGTAGCAGGAATGTTCAAACACCCGACGACAGTTGTAGAAGTTTGGTTATAAGACAGTAACTTAAAATTTGTGTTCAGTAATTCCCTAGTTGAAAATTATTCATGTAAAATGTCATCAGTAAAATTGACACAACACTGCCTGTATCAACCATCATTTCAATTGGTACCCTTTCACCATTATTATTGTTTTTATTATTAATATATTTTTCCTGTTTAGAATGAGAAATTGAAAGAATAGTGTACTCAGGAGATGACTGAGCTGAATCAATGAAATTACAAGTGGCTGAATTTGAACTCCTACACATTAATTAGAGCGAAGTGTCCCACTTTTGCACAATTTTACAGCTAACTGATCTTGCTGGGCATGTTGAGTCATTCACGAGATGTTTTTCAGATCCGCACCTGAAACACTTTAATTTGTCAATCGAAAAAATATGTTTTTCTTTTTTGGGACTGCTTTTGTTTTGGCTTTGACAAGTGAAATTTGGCATCAGAATATTTATCTGCACTCATATGAAATTTAGTTTGAATTGCTTGGACATTAGGTGAATTACCACCCATGCATTTTGCTTCTTTTGTGGCCACTTCATTATGGCGTGCAATTTCCAATGTTTTATTTAAATTAAGTTTTGACTCGAGCAAAAGCCATTCATGAATGCGATTGTTTATAGTTTTTTCTATAACCTGATCTGGTATCATTTCTTCACCAAGATCTTTGAATTCACAATTTACGATTAAAGCACGTAAGGCTGCCACATATTCATCAGTTGTCTCATTGGGAAGTTGTGCTCTCTGTCTGAATCTATAATGTTCTGCTACAGTATTAACAGTTGGAGTAAAATAATCATGCAGAGCTTTCAAAGTATCACTGTATGAATCTGAGGCTGGTTTCAAGGTGTAAAATAATCTTTGCCCTTCCACCCCTAAACAATGTAATAATAGGGCAGTTTTCCGGGTCTCTGGGAGTGTATCGGCACTGATGCGCACAGATATGTCGAGAAGTTTTTTTTTCCATTGAGTCCAAGGCGTCGGGGGCGAACCAGGAGTGGACAGAAGAAACGGAGGTGGCAAAATCGATGATGGCGCAAGAAAAGTTGCTTGACTTTGAGCAGTTTGAGTTTGTGATTCTTCTGTCATCTCTTAAGCAAAGTAAAGGTAGGAAATTTCAAGAAAAAGTTTATTCCCGCCAACATCAACAGTTGTCGGTTTTCATTTTGGTATTTATATTTATCGGCATTTGAATGTCATTCATTCAAAAAGTTTCTGTTAGAACTCATGATTGTAGCATTTCAGCATCCTTGCCGCCAAACTTGTTGTGTTTGTATTGGATGAATAGAAGATAACTGTATCTTCATATAACATTTATTCGTACGGTAAAACATGAAATACGTGTAAAGAAGCAAGTACATTTTCACAACACTGATTGTCAACAACGTCGTTTTTGAACCTAACTCGAGCATAATGAATTAGACTATACTCGAGTATAATGAATTATGCACCCAGTAATGCGATTCACAAATACCACAGTTACGTTACACGCAGACAACAAACGTTGTGTAATCATTGTTCCCTAATTAATCTCATGCATGGATATGTTACCTCATCTCCTATAAAGCCACACCGAGTTTCTTGCTTGAGGTCTAAACAGTAAAAATGTTGCCCAGCTGCCGTGGATGCACTTATGTTATTTCTGCTTGCGTGAGTGGAAGGAAAACAGTCTAATCGGCTAAATCGGCTATTCACACTGTTCAACGTATATCTTATTTATCGTTATGTATTTCTTTCATTTTACTGTGCGTTTCTCTAAAAACAATGTTCATTTACGTTCTATCATCACACTATCTATAAATGTATCTAACATCCTTCACTACTTTCTCATTTAGAATGAACCCGTGTTGTAAATAAAAACAAAATCGCGATGATACCGTTTGAATATGTTTGAATTATAGCTGACCAGTCTTATGGCTTCTAAGGCTTTCGTACAGATTTTGAGTGATAAGGCCTTTACACACTAAATGCGATGCGAGCGTTGCGAGTCATGTGGCAACATGATACTTAACAACTGTTTTCTCAGTTTGGATTTTCGATTTAGTGTGATTCAGCAATTTAGCCTTGCTGCCGAACAAAGGAGACAAACAAATTGTAAGGGGTCCATGCTCAAAATGAAACATACAAACACTGGTTCAACGTAGCGTCAAATTTATTATAATTAACTCTATTTTTCAGTCTTCATATTTGTTTCAGTGAGGTCAGTATTTGCATTTTACAGCAATACAAGGTTCAAATTTAAGACATCGCACAGTATCAAAACTACAAACAGAGACAGAAAATTGTTAGTGTAGAACGCTAACATTGCGGCCAATACATCACAAGCTTTATTGGTTGACAGGCATTTCACATCACGGTTCTGGTTATTGTCAATCATCAGTTTCATTATATACCTATAATTGATTCGGACACAATTTCATCAAATCTCTTCTGCAGTATCGGATGGAGTGTGTGACTTTGCTGATACTGTCAAAACGCACACTTTGTGTGATACTGCAAAATCGAAAACACAACCGGGTGAGAATTGTGTCCTCTTCTTTCACCTCGTGCTATAAAATGTCTCTAAATCCACAAACCATCAAATAATTGTGATTTTTACATCTCCGTCGTTGTAGAAATGCATCTACACATTTTCACCGATTGTTGTTGAACCTACATTAACTTTGCGCCAGATACACCGAGATGATGAGGCCGACCGAGTCCACCCAGTCCGGAATGGAGATGAAGAACACGCCGCAGTAACAACAACAACAAAAAGTTTGTCGCCTGCTTTTGCCCAGAAAGAAGTTGACAGACAGTGGGCATACTATTTAATTAAATTAATAAAAAGATCATCAGTACAGTGAAGTTTTCTTTCTGGTATGCGGTATCGCATCTCATTGAGAGTCTTCCCCAAACAGTATCGTACTCGTCGCCGACTCGTGCATTATTACTTGGTTGAAAGTCCTCATCCTGATGTGATTCAGCACACCAGAAAACTTCACTAACCTGATAATCTCCATTTATATAACAATCAACTTAATTTGCATCCTAAAACTCCAAAAAAACCCCGTTTGTATCAGACCCTCACCCCCCCCCCCCCCCACCCCGTTCAGACAGATTCAATATCCGGAAAACACCGCACTATCACATATATGCATTGTTATTCCGCATTAAAATACAGTTCCAGAAATTCAAAATTTTGACCAATTTCAACCCAATTTAAACTGAAAAATGGGGGAAACGAGCTTTGTGTAACGGGATTGTTAAATAAATGTATTGCCCTGATCATGTGCATGTCCTGTAATTTGTATCAGATTCTCAGTCGTGTTTACAATCGGATCGCAACGAGTCAATTCGTTGTGATCCGATTGTAAACACGACCGATAATCTGTCACAAATTACAGGACATGCACATGGTCATGATAATAAAAATATATATCGCCATGTTTGCTTCCAACGTAAAGTTTCGATGCGATATGTGCATCATTCGTTCTTCCACAAAAATATGCTTAAAGTTATTCAATTTGTGTAAATTGCCATTTGGAGTTGAGATTGACAGCAGGGCTGCGAGTGGATCCAAAAACACGGATAAACCGCTTTAGAAGGCACTGCGAAAAATTAATGACACACCAACTTGAAATGAAAATCAACTTTTCTCAAGAAAATTCATTCAGTACGTCAACTCCCAATTAGGGGAGTCAGCTGTGCTGCGCAATAAATGACTTACATGGTAGGAATAGTCGATCACGCGTATGGCCATCCAGTGGTACAAATTGATTTTGTTTTGCAGTTGGATAACTCAATTTCGAGGGGCCACCGGTGTAGAAAGAAATTAGAATTGTTGAGACGCCACTTGTTTTACATCGCTATTTTCTGTTTGAAACCTTATGGTCTCCATCCTCATATTAAGAAGTGTGTCCACCCACTGATCTCTATAGAAATGGATTGTTGGAACGCTAACTGGTCAAATGTAAAGATGTGTCTCAACCTCCGCCATCTTGGGGGGAGGGGGAGTAGAAGTTGCTATAAATAAACAGTGATCAACAAAAAATGCTCCAAGGGTTTCAATCTCTTAACGCCTCGCAATCGCCGATCGCTTTTTGAAGAATAGACTTTGATGTCTGTGAACATTGAACACTGGCAACGTGGACATTGTTTCGCGAAAATACAAATTGAATATTTACAACATATTTTCGTTATTATTGATATAAAACACGCTCTGAGACTGAGAAGTTGATACATCGTGAACAGTTTTCGAGCCAGGTAAGCACGATGACATTTGATGAAGTAAGAGCTGTTATGCGCGACCACAATCACAGCGTAACCGCTTTCCCGTTATCAAATGTCACCGATTGGAGGAGCTGTCACGTTGGGTGACTTGACATCATCTTGGTATGAGGGAGGGCTGAGTGAGTTCGGACGTGTTTCCCTGACTTTCCCGCAACTCAGTTGAAAAGAGACTAGCGTGTCTACCCACTTTACCTGAAAATATTGAAAACAATGTGTCTCAAAGGCGTCGTCTAATTGACTCTTATTTTCAACAGCCAATTACTTTTAGAGTAAACGGCCCAGCTTACACATGAAAGAATCTCACAAGTCTCTGCATTTCTGACGAAATTTCTTACAGTGGGTGGCCACCACAGACCCTGTGTCCACTCCATTTCCAGCCAACATTTACAATAATATTGTTTCTTTCTCCTATCTTGTAGCCGATTACAAAATTGCCAGGTTAGCTGTTTTGGTTCCAGTGTTGAACAAACGCTACTTCTAACAGAAAATATAATGTCACTGTGAAAGTGATCGGCCCCTCGAATGATGTTCAAATAATTTCAGGTTGGCAAGCTTGACTATATCGTTGCAATAGCCTGGTATAAAATGCGGTAATAGCGTATATTTATTAGACATTAAGCTTTGGAGTGTTGACCATACAGTGGCTTATAGACTGCCTAGTGGCCCGCCTATCGGCACAACCTCACTAACGACTCCAAAACATCTATGACCGGGGGATATCTATCTACACGTGGACCACGGGTGATTTCCACCAACTGAGGTTCGAGTGGCTATAAGCCTATGACTAATGGCAGTGGCCCTTTCCAATAAATACAAATCACTGCTCCCGTGACGTCGCCGCAATAACGTAACCGGAAGAGTAGATGTCTATTTGTCGGAGAGCGCTGACCAATGGAGTGTCATGAGATAATAGACGTTGAATATGACAATGGACCTGGGCTTCTGAATTGCTGGGGAAGTTATGTCCCCCGGACTAACCATTCCTAAAACCGCTTGCTCAGTCCTTGCAGTTGTTCATTCAGGAGACACCGTGCAGTGCTACGCTTCAAATCAGTTGCTATCAACTGGAATTATCTAATGCGCATTGACTGTGAGGGGAGGGACAAAGCTTCCATGGGTTGTTAGGTCACTCCGGGCTTCTTCATGACAAGAGAAGACTAATCAACGATTCAACAATTTATATTATACACAAAACCTACCACTATATACATGTTCACAACCAATGATTTCCAAAATTTATCCCAAATTACAAAATACCAATAAAACCTTGTGATCGATCACTACACCCGACAATAAATCCCGAAAATGTTAACTACAACCAAATTGTTTCCCAAACTCGCATTCGTAGAGAAATAACGAAGCAGAAATTAATGTACAACTATACGCCCTCTTATCCGTGCCTACCAAGTTATATGGAATTACACTTAATAACAAAACTTATTTTTTAAATTATAAATCATTCATCAACTATTATGTGCGAAGGGCTCTTATATTATATGCATATATATCGCGACATGTAGTGTCCAACCTCTGGCTACTGAATGTGTCACTAAACCGTAATAAACAAACAAACTAACTATCTAACCTAATCTATATAATACTGTTACTATACTACTCAAAGTTTGCAAAGCACCAAGTATATCCAACTACCCGTTTTACGTTTTAGTTGAAATATTGTTATGAAAAGTGCATATATTTTATATTTAATTATATCTTTAATGATTTTTATTATGGAAATCCTGGACCGACATTCGAGATACGAAATACGGGACACGAACCGACATACGACATACGAGATACGAGATATGACATATGAGATATGACATACGACAGAGATATCTAAAAAGTGTAGTCCGTGTCGGAGAAAAAGTGTAGTCGGGAATTAAATTATCATTTTCTCATTTATTTGTTGGTTGTTTTCTATGAAATTTGGAAGTATACTCAAGGGATGATACGAAATATATATGCCAAAAGAGAAGTTTGTACAATGTTACTTTAGGATGTTAAAAGACATTTTATCTTTCAAAGACACTAAAAAGTGTAGCTGACTCGGTGCCGTGTTAGCTTATTAATTGGCTTTCGCTGTGTTGACACAGCTTGGCGGACTGATTATCTTGGTTCTTTTATGATTATGAGGAGATTTGTGAGGTGTAGATTTGATTGATAGATTTTCTTTCATTACTTTTATTCCATTTATATGGAGTAAAGTACAAGAGTAAGAGTATAATAAGATTATTTCACATAAGATTATGTTAAATGTCCGTGGTGGGTAGTTACACGTTCACATTTTCCTCCCCCTCCTCTCTCTCTCTCTCTCTCTCCCTCTCTCTCTCTCCCTCTCTCTCTCCCGTGCGCCCTCCCCCCCCCATTTCACTCTCTCTTTCACAAATCGGTTGCGATGAATGAAAGAATGAATCAATGAAAGGTTTTAGCGCACCGAAGGCGCGCAGGGACGATGTGGGATTTCAAAATCCCTTACGACCCGGTTAACTTTATTTTATTTTACTTGCATCACATAGACCTAGCTTTCCTATTGCCTCACATGAAGACAGAAGGGGCGAGAGCGCGGTTACGGTTTCCTGTAGTATAAATTGGGACTGATAGATTGTCAATAATTGTTCTGGTTCTGGTTACTGGTCAACTAGTCAACAACTTTAAGATTTTCATCAGTTTTTCCAGGAAAGTGATTACTATCATATTCTGGACAATTAAAAAGAGTCAAACACATAAACACATTAGCACTAATATTAAATCACCCAGGAAATAAAAATGTCGCAATATATGAAGTCATCCACCCTTACATTCAGGAAAAGAAAAGAGAGGAAAAGAAAGAAAAAATAAAAAAATAAAGAAGAGAATCTACGGGAAATAAGGTTAGTGCTGGCGGTCTTAATAAAAGTTCGGGGGGGGGGGGGGGCGGTGGCAAATGAATAAGGAGTCGGAGGGGGTTAATGAATCATTCTTAAAGCAGTTAGGGGAATTAATAGCACAGATTGCTGAGCTAAGGGAAGAGTTAAAGGCCAAAGATGCTGAGATGAAGGAAACGTTGAAGCCCAAAGATGACCAAATAGCAGAGATGTTCAGAAACTCTTTTTCTATGCCATCTCCGCTGTCTCCTGGGTCTCCAGCTAAAGAGATTCAAGCCGAGACAGAAATTCACTCTGTCCCAGCCAACAAAGCTGACCGCCCAACCGTCCTAGCTCCCTCTGAAGGCATTTTCTCAAGTGAGGAAAACAATAACGTTAATAACCATGAAGTTGGAAAAATAACTGACAGGGAATCCATGCGTTCAGTAGCTACAGCATCAGAAGAGGGCAGCAGTCCAAAATGTTATGCTGGGGCTGCACGAACTCGTGGAAACGGTTTATCCCCAACTGGCCCAATCCCAACAAGACGAATGTCGAAAATGGTCATCCTAACAAGCCGAATCCCAACAGGACGAATTTTAGTAAAATTACTATATAACCCATTTATTTTTAGGGTTTTTCTGCAAAAATGTGTATCAGGGGGTATTTTGAAGGAAAAGAAATATAAAACGATTACCTGAAATTCATAGTTTATTGTGAATGAACTCGAAAAAATTTCCTTTGTACGTACCAAACCCAAAAATTATATTACGGACTTTGGGTCAAAGCTTGGACAATGGTAAATGGACAGTGGTAAAATGTGTGCATGTACCTCTACCACGTCGAACAATTTGGCAGTCCGACATTATGTCAGTTGTATGAGTATTAATTTAAAGTTGATGAATGAAAAGATTCTGCGCGCCGAAGGCGCACAGGGACGATGTGGGATTGAAATCCATTGCGACCCTAATAACTTTATTTGTTTTGTAGCTTTATTTGCTTATAAATCCACAAGAGTCGGGGGCGAGAGCCAATAATCTTATTAAGTTTGAGTGTGCGGCTGGCAGTAGGATAGTGGGTTGAGATCCCCGAGAACTTCGAACTGAAAAATGGCTAGGAATTTGCATAATTACAAGAGTTCTGCTCTGTGTTTGCTAAGAGAAGTGGGCAAATTTATGGTAATACTGAAACCGCAGTTTGGTGGTTATTTTAGAAAAAAGAAAAAGAAACCCAAACAATTGCTGGTTTGGGATTAGCCCCAGCATATTACCCTTAACGGTTACAAAAAGGAAAAAATCCACCAATATGTGTTTTTGAAAACTGGGAGTCGTCCATCAGCCTATAAGGGAGAGTGGATGCTGAGTATTGGCCATCTGGTCTGCCTTCAGGGGCAACAGATGACGGGGTGATTAGAGGGGAAAAAAAACCAAAACAAACAAACAACCCCCCCCCCCCCAAAAAAAAAAAAAAAACAACAAAAAACCCACACACACCTGATATCTACCGTGATCCCAAATTTGATACCGATCCAGAAGAAGGGAACGACGATGACCTCGTCACCCCATCTCAAATGACGAAATCATCAATGTTATCAGAAAATACAAAAATTCCTCTTCACCCGGGGAAGACAAGTCAATTACAAAATTCTCAAACAGAGCCCAAACTCTTTAAATGATAAACTAAAACAAGCTATTCAATGCATGCATCACCCATTGTCACTTTCCAAATTGCTGGAAAAGAGCCATCGGTGTCATGATACCGAAACAAGACAAAGACATCTCCGATCCGGCAAGCTACCGCCCAATCAGTCGTCTCAGTTGCATTGGCAATGTATTCGAAAGAATCATTTTCAATCGATTGAGGGATCACCTCGAAGAAACTGACTTCTTCAATAAACGGCAAAGAGCATATAGAAACCGCAAAAAGGCATTGAACATGTCTACCGCCTAGTCCACCAAATGAAAACCGCGATCAACAACCAACAAATTGGCGCGGCAGTCTTATTAGACGTAGAAAAGCGTTCGATTCCGTGTGGCACAGTGGAATGCGCTACAAGCTATCCAAAATGAAACTCCCAATAAAACTACTGAGATTACTCCTTCCTCAACGACCGAGAAATAAAAGTCAGAGTAAACAGCGAAATGCCCGACAGCGTCCCACTGAAAGCGGGCACCCCAAGGATCCGTCTTAAGCCCCCAACTATACATCATCTACGTTAGTGATCTCAAAATCTTTGAGGATCGTGTTCAAATCTCTCAGTTAGCGGACGATAAGGGCCTCTGGGACTCTACCAATACCGCCAACTTAGTTCACCCCCCCCCTCCAACGCGCCCTGGACGACATTGAGGTATGGTGTGCCAAATGGAGAATCAAGCTGAACGCCAGCAAAACCTAAAGAATAACGTTCACGCGCAAGAAAAAGAATCGCGACTTCAATCTAAAACTAAAGGACAAAATCCTCCCCGAACTCACCATCGACCAAAACCTAGCCTTTAATAAACACACCAGCGACATTGCCAACAAAGCGGCAAAACGCATTAACTTAATAATGAAAGAGTCAATGACACTGCAGCTCAACTTGTTAAGACATGTACATGTATAGTATGTGAAACAGCAATGACAAACATCTAGGTAATGACCTGATAACAAAGGTACATATAAAGTATTATAACGGTCTGCACATAAATACTGACCGTAGCCTGTAACAAATGTATAGGTAAAGTATTTTAAAGGTGGGTGACAGTCAGATGCTAAACTAGAAAAGAAATCTTTGAGTTCCAGAGTGGGTCTGTCTGAACCCCAAAATATTTGTTCTCATAGCACAGTGATAACAAAGGCACCCCAAAACACACTGGTTCCTGTCCCAAGGTGAACACAAATGTATCCAAGAAGTTTCGTTAAGATCAGTTCATAAATACGAGCTGTATAGAAGTTGTGACAAAAACCTGGTTGGACCTAATTTCGGTACAAAATGGGCACAGGCAGCCATCTTGACCGCACCCAGAAACACTTGTTCTCGCCCCAAGGTGATAACAAAGGTACCCAAGAAGTTTCGCGAAGATCGGTTGATAAATACAGCCTCTAGCCCGAGCCGTATTGACATGTGCACTTACAGTGTATAAGTAGCACTGAATAAATCAAAGTTCATCTAATTTGCATAATTTCTGCACGAGACAAAAACCCGTATTATATGTGATGTTTTCCATGTTTCTAAACATTCATACAAAAATTTATTCAAATCAGAACTTTCATACAGAAGTTCTGTACAAAAGACTGATTGCACTAATTTTGGTACAAAATGGCTGCTGGTGGCCATCTTGAATTTCGGACCACACCCAAAAACACCCGTTCTCATCCCACGGTGATGTCACAGGTACCCAAGAAGTTTCGTAAAGATCGGTTCATAAATACAGGCTCTATCCCGAGCCGTATTGAATTGTTGACGGACAGGCGGACAGACGGACGACTGGCCATGGCATAAGCTCAAATTTGGCTTCGCCAAAGTTGAGCTAAAAATGATTCGAGGAACATCCTGGGGAGCCAACCAGAGTATCCTACTTAATCTATACAAGGTTTTTTATACGCCCACTACTCGAGTGTGGGGCCATAATCTTAACTTACACTAACCAAACTAATATGGGAAAACTCCAAAATCCAAAAAGTCCCAAATCACGCGCATAGGGTCGCTCTCCGAGCCCCGTGGGATACTCCCATCAAAACACTCCATGAAAGAAAGGATATTCCAATAATGAAAGAGCGCCTCCACTCTCTCGCTGCTAAATCCACATCAGGCTAGCCCACAGCCAGCTGCTGCCCGAACTCAAGGTCACCTGCGACAGCCGCCAAAAACCTAAAAACTCGACAGTCACCAATTCTTAAAGTCCACCAATGCAGCCCAAATTTTCAAAAACCGAAAATACTAAAAATCAAACCGGGAAGGAGAAGGTGAACTAACAGTCAGTGAAAACGGCGAAAGCTGTGACCTTCTACCAGGAAGGGCTGTCTTCACCAACTCAACTAAAAACTAAAAATCAAACGTCTTAAAATATGAAAGTCATCAAGATCCAGTACTCGAGAACCGACCATTTTGGAAGGTGAAATAAAAGGCAGTGAAAACGGCGAAAGCTGTGGCCTTCTACCAGGAAGGGCTGTCTTTACCAACTCTACGAAAACACTAAAAATTAAACGTCTTAAAATATGAAAGTCAGCAAGATCCAGTACCCATGAACCGAGAATAATGGAAAAGTGAAGGTGAACTAATAGGCAGTGAAAACGGCGAAAGCTGTGACCTTAGTAGTACGTAATGTGGTTTTGAGCCACAATTTGGAGGACCCCAGTGGGGGACCCCGGAAGTGACGTCATGTCACGCGACCCAGTGGCGCCATGTTGGGTTGTCATGGTAACCCGCGTGAGCGGCCATGTTGTGACGTCATCCTCATACTGATACGTGGTGTTAGTACGCATGCGCAGCGCGTGTTATTAAGGTGATACGTGTTTCCGTCGTTCATTTTGTATACTGGAGGCCGCCATCTTGGTTTCTATGGTAGCACGTGGTTGCTATGTTACCCAATTTTTCTGCAAAGGGACGCGGTATGTTCGGAGGGTATGTTCGATTGAATCGGAGTAAATCTAATCACCACAAACGGCTCGAAAATTCCCCAACTCACCAAAATCCACCCCAATTCACCGAAATTGACTTTATTTGATACAGATTTCCCATTTTATCGGCTTAGCACGTAGTGCAATAGTACCGAGGGGTCCCCTGGGGGTGTGTTCGATTGAATCGGAGTATCACGAATTACCACAAACAACTCGACAAGTTGTACTATTTCGATTTTTTTCAGAATTCTCTGCTTCTATATATATATGCAATAGTTTAGTCTACCTAACCATGTTCCTTTGTCCTGGAGTATACTTCAATAGCGTAGAAGAGCCTATCAGTTGGAACAGTTTACCATATTATTACTATATTATCTATTCTGGTCTATTCTTGTTAGTTCTGACCCTATTCCAAGTACTCTTTTTGTTTCATTTATCTAGATCATTTATATAACTAACCAATCAGATTGCTTGATTTCCCATAATCGTACAGAGTTATCTCCCTTCTGTATAATAAAAGCCTATATCCAAGGGCAATATCCCCGGGCATCCCAGTTTCGGCACCCCTTTTTTGAAAAACATATGACCTTCGGCATCCCTCTTTGTTACATGTGCTTATGTTAAAAAGCACAATGTGACACAATGTACCCTAGCACATAGGCACATGCTTTATGTGCCGATATATGTCTATGTGAAAAGGAACAATGTGACACAATATGCCCTAGCACATACGGGTATTTGAGGATACCTATTCGCCTGGTATTGTATTATTTGAGGATACCTACTGGTGAATCCCTTTTTGTCATATGTGCTTATGTGAAAAGACACAATGTGACACAATGTGCCCTAGCACAAAGGCACATGCTTTATGTGCCGATGTGTGCTTATGTGAAAAGGCACAATGTGACACAATGTGCCCTATCACATAGACACATACGGGTATTTGAGGATACGATACCCTATGGCCTGGTATTGTATTATTTGAGGATACCTATCTAGGATACCTTCTGGAGAATCCCTTTTTGTCATATGTGCTAATGTGAAAAAGCACAATGTGACACAATCTGCCCTAGCACATAGGCACATACGACCATAGCCACAGGCGTTTTCAAAAAAGGGATTCTTAGAAAGGGATTCTGTAAAATGGGATTCCTATCCGACTCTGTAAAATTTGGATTCCGTGTTTTGAGGATACCTATATTTTGGGATCCCCGGGGATATTGCCATTGGATATAGGCTTTTATTATACAGAAGAGAGATAACTCTGTACAATTATGGTAAATCAAGCAATCTGATTGGTTAGTTATATAAATGATCTAGATAAAGGAAACAACAAGAGTACTTGGAATAGGGTCAGAACTAACAAGTATAGACCAGAATAGCTAAAGATAGTAATAATAAGGTATGTATGAAATGTGAGAGTCGATCAGAAACCCAGTTATTCAAGAACCCATGTATAGCAACTGTTTTTCTATGTACATAGCCCTGATTTGTTATAACAACTTCTTTTCTTTTGTTTCAACCTTTTTAGTTTCCGCCATTAATATAATTATGTTTGCATTGCCCCAGACTGTTGCCATTAGTATGAGGTCCAGTGCAGTCACCCTTAGACTGGTTCAAACCTTGTCGTATTCAGTACATCCCTCTTTACCAAATTTCATATTGTTTTCTGCGAGGCGTGGTGCACCTATAGTACTTGGCAGTTACATTGTTAGTAATGGCGGATAGACTAGAGTTGGGCGAGATCCAAACGCGGCCAGAATACGACTTTATTAGTCATTATAAGGAAAAAGTCTACAACGGACAAGATGATGACTTGTTCATCTTTAAAAAAGTTAAAAATGATTGCTCGTACTACTCCCCTGAACAGTTTGCCTCATGTCGTACTCTACTGAATAAGTCCTTTTCTGTTTTTCACATAAATTGCCAAGGGCTGACCGCACACTGGGATGCCCTAAATGATATTTTACTCAACCTGCATGACATGGACAGTTTCTTTGACATAATTGGACTAACAGAGATATTCAAAATTCCACCCACTATGTCATACACACTTAATGGCTACCACCCACTCCTTGTGAACAGTAGACCAAATGGCGATGATGGTCGTGGCGGGGTAGGATTCTTTATTAAGGAACAGGTCGAGTATAGAGTTCGCCCGGACCTGACTCTTTTTATTCCGCATGTAATTGAATCCCTTTTCATCGAAATCAATACCAAGAAATCCAAGAAAATAATAGGAGTGATATACAGACCAAATACGCCACCTAAAGCAGATATTGACCTCTTCATATCGAAATTAAATGAAATAACCGACAAACTAAATCGCGAAAACAATCCATCCTACATTGTAGAAGACTTGAACATCAACATGTTAAAATTCAGTTCCCATGACAAGACTAGATATTTTATTGATTTAATGTTCAGTCAGGGATTCCTACCTCTAATAACCAAGCCCACAAGAGTAACTCCCTATTCCGCCACTCTTATCGATCACATATTTTCAAATAATATCTCAACAAATTCTAACACGGGAATAGTAATAACTGATGTATCTGACCATTTTGGCACATTCTATATTGAACCCGATACCAAAGAAAATATACGTCGACCTGTTGTGTCCAAACGAAAAATAAACAAAGAAAGTGTTGCCCACTTTAACTTACTTTTATCTCAGTGTGACTTCTCTCCTGTAATGGAACTAGATTGCCCAAACATGGCTTATAACACATTCATTGAAATTTATCTAAATGTCTTTGAAACTGCCTTTCCTCTATCCCAGACACAGGCAAAGACAAATACTATAAGAAAACAACCTTGGATGTCGAAGGGCCTCTTGATCTCGTCATTAAATAAACGAAAATTCTACCTGAAAAAACTGAAGTGTCCGAGCGACCGCAATATTCAAAACTACAAAAATTACTGTAGGATATTCAACAGAGTGAAAAAACAATGCAAGGCCATGTATTATAAGAACATTCTAGCTCAAAATAAACATGATATGCGTAAAACGTGGCAAATATTAAACGATAGCATAAACAAAGCAAAACGAGAAGCCAAACCGCCCTCCTTTTTTAAGCAAGGTGAAAGAGAAATAACTGATCATAACCAAATTGCCATAGAATTTAACAGTTTTTTTGCGAATATTGGGAAACAAACAAGTGAGTTATTACCTATGTCAAATAAGCCTTTCTGGGATTACATGGAAGGGGATTTTCAAAATAACTTTTTTATGACACCAACTACGCCAGCCGAAATTGTTAACATAGTGCAGTCAATGAAATCAAAATTAAGTAAAGACAGTAATGATATCACGTCAACTCTCATCAAGCAATCAATCAACCAAATTGTAGTACCTCTCTCACATATTATCAATAACTCCTTTGTCCAAGGAGTAGTGCCAGAACAAATGAAGATTGCAAAGGTAATCCCTATTTTCAAATCTGGAGATGTGCATAATTTTACCAATTATAGACCTATCAGTATCCTCCCCACCTTTTCAAAGGTTCTAGAAAAACTCGTGTCAATTAGGCTGATAAGCTTTCTCGATCGCTTTGAAATTCTATGCAGCAGTCAATATGGGTTCAGAAAAAATCACTCAACTATCCACCCTGTCCTACATCTCCTAAAGTACATTGCCGATGCAAATAATAGGCAAAGTAAAGACATAACATTAGCGGTATTTTTGGACTTATCTAAGGCGTTCGACACCATAAACCATGATATCCTATTGAAGAAACTAGAATGGTATGGAATTAGGGGCATCTCCAACAATTGGTTCAAAAGTTACCTATCAAATAGACACCAATTTGTTGCATACGGTGAAGGCACATCTGACTTAGCTGAAATAACCTGTGGTGTTCCACAAGGCTCAATATTAGGACCTATTTTATTTTTGCTATACATAAATGATCTTTGCAATTCAACAACATTAAACCCTTTATCTTTTGCCGATGATACCAACGTACACCTTTCGGGATCTAATACTGACAATCTGACAATTACTGTGAATAAAGAGTTAGAAAACATCTCCGAATGGTGTTCCGTGAATAGATTGGCATTGAATGCAAGTAAAACTAAATATATTGTGTTTAATCCATCCCATAAGCAAGCGCTCTCTCACAATAATATTTTCGTCAACAACCAAATAATAAATAAGGTTGGACCAAATGAAGCTGAAAAATCACTGAAATTTCTAGGTATATCCATTGATAATTGTCTATCATATAACGCCCACATAGCTCAACTTTGTTCCAAGATTGCACGCGCAAACTTTGCTCTTAACAAGGTAAAGGCAATCCTTCCTCATGAGGCTATGAGAACACTATACTTCGCTCTGATACATAGTCACTTGGTATATGGAATCCAAGCATGGGGAAATTCGAGATCTATCAATAAACTTCTAACTCTTCAAAAACGTGCACTGCGCATAATTAATAACAAAAAGTATAATGCCCACACAGAACCACTCTTCAAAAGGGACAAAATACTCAAGGTGACTGACCTGTATAAATTCCATGTATCCCTCTTCGTCTTTGATTGGAAAAACGACAATCTTCCCCAGTCATTTGATAACTTCTTCAGAGTAGCTAGTATGCCTGTCAGAACCACTAGACAACGTGATCTTCTCCAAATAACTAGAACAAGGACAAAAGCCCTGGACCGTCTACCTACCAACCTGTATCCCAGGATTTGGAATGCGCTAGATAGAGATCTACGTACGATGAACAATAGAAACGTATTTAAAAAGAAGCTGTTGTCCAGGCTTCTAGCACTTTATTCAGACAATGTTGAATGCAGTAATCCTTATTGTCCAGATTGCACTATATAAACATCGTAGCGGCGGTGATCACATCAGCGGTAGTACGACCCGTTCTCACCCCTGGATTGAGAGAGGGTGTGATCTTGCTGATTTGGACACCGTCATAACACGTCTTCCTGCTTTACTTTACCTATATATGAACAAATTAAATGACCAGACGAAATGACATTCTGTCCTCCAAATAGCTATACCCACCTTGTCCGCGTTAAATGACCTCGCCAGGGGATGTCTTATAGCTTTGGGCCGCTCTCAAGATAAATAAAGGATTGAAGCAAATTTTTATATCTCTTTTACTCGAACTGCTCAATTTAGGTTGCTTCATTTGTAGCACACAGCCAGAAGGCCCCAAGCTGAAATACATCCACTAGAAAACACTTTAACTGCCAAGTCTAGCACAACCCTTACATAGTAAATTTTCTATAACCGATGAGATGATTTTTATAAGAACGTCGACAGTCTGGGCCCGTAAACAGTATTGCAAAATATTCCTTAGGGAGATGACTGGAAGACAGCCAATCTGGCTATGTCATCTCCCAGTAGTATACAAAATGTTATATATTAATTGAACTATGTGATTGTAACCATTGTATTTCCTGTATGCTACTGAACGAATAAATATCTATCTATCTATCTAAGGTAAACTGTTCCAACCGATAGGCTCTTCTACGCTACTGGAGTATACTCCAGGACAAAGGAACATGTTCAGGTAGACGTAAACTATTGCATATATAGATAGAAGCAGAGAATTCTGAAAGAATTCGAAATAGTAAAATTTGTCGGGTTGTTTGTGGTAATTCGTGATACTCCGATTCCATCGAACACACCCCCAGGGGACTTCTCGGTACTGTAGCACTACGTGCTAAGCCGATAAAATGGGAAATCCGTATCAAATAATGTCAATTTCGGTGATTTGGGGTGGATTTTGGTGATTTGGAGGAATTTTCGGGTTGTTTGTGGTGATTAGATTTACTCCGATTCAATCGAACATACCCTCCGAACGTACCCCCGTCCCATTGCAGAACAATTGGGTAACATAGCAACCACGTGCTACCATAGAAACCAAGATGGCGGCCTCCAGTATACAAAAAATGGAAGACGGAAACACGTATCACCTTAACAACACGCGCAGGGCATGCGCACTAACATCACGTATCACTATGGGGATGACGTCACAACATGGCCGCTCACACGGGTTACCATGACAGCACAACATGGCGCACTGGGTCACGTGACATGACGTCACTTCCGGGGTCCCCCACCGGGGTCTCCCAAATGATGGCTCAAAACAACATTACATACTACTGACCTTCTACTAGGAAGGGCTGTCCTCACCAACTCCGCTAAAAACACTAATAACTGACCGCCTAAAAATAATCAAACAATTAATACTGGTAAGAGGTAAATGGTAAATCTCAAAATTTTTAATACTCTGTATACCAAACTAATTCTGCCTTCTTCTTTTAGAAGGTACACAGAGATACTTTCTTTTTAATGACCAGCGCCCCAAAAACCTCTATGGAAACTATAACCGTTATGGAAACAGTCACCTCTATGGATCCTGAACATCTTCCGCTCCATCCCTAGAAGTGGTCACCTACTTCAAGGGAGGCGAGCGTTGGTCCTGCGTCCCGCCTCTGCCCCTTTCGGGGCGTTAAAACCATTTCCGTTCGTCAATAATCAATGCCTCAAGGCGATGGAGACTCCAAGAGAGAGAGAGAGAGAGAGAGAGAGAGAGAGAGAGAGAGAGAGAGAGAGAGAGAGAGAGAGAGAGAGGGGGGGGGGGGGCTCCCGTTGGTTTGGGCTTGGCGATGGTAGAAGTTTAAGTCCCGCCACACCTGGCCTGGTGGAAAATCTACCCCCCCCCCTTCCCCCCTCCACCACATACACACACATTTAGTTGTTATTCATCCTCCACGGTCGGGTATTACTGTAATATTATTCACATGTTAAACTGTACACAATGTAATAAGGATAATCAGCCCGCCTCGATGTGTCAACACAGCTCGTAAATACCAGAACCCACCAGACCCCCCACCCCCCGCCCAGAACCCCCCTCTAGATTACATTTGCGCAGTGTTTTACGATGAAATAGGTTTATTTTATGCAATAATCGTTACAGGAAAGAAGAATAGAACTAAATTCATTCTTATAGTTGCCTTTGTCTAGGCGGTTCTAGGGGATTCTGGTATTTAGTATTTTTCTCCTAAAAACCAGAACCCCCCAGAACCGCTCAAAATTCGCTAAACCAACCCTTTAAATGACATTTGCACGCTGCTGCCGGGGAAAAATATCCCATTTTCAGTTTCTTTTAGCATCCAAATTCATACATGGTCTGAATGTCAGACACTTTCACCTGTTACCCCCCCCCCCCCCCCAAATTGGTCATTTCCCCCCAAATTTGTTATTCCCGGTCCCAATCTTACAAAGACTTGGTCATCCCCACCCCCACCAATTTGTCCATTCCCGAACACTTTTCCACACTGCTTTCTGCGCAGTAATTTAATTAAATAATGTTTAATCATTTAACCCTTCTAGAATTTACATGCTGCAAACAAACATTGCAGACGTGTTTTTTTTCAAGAAAGAATGAAAAAAAAAACCATGAGGGAGGACTACTTTTTTGGGTTGGGGATGACTACTTTGGGGGGAAATAACTATTTTTTTTGGGGGGGGGATGACTACTTTGGGAGAAATGACCAATTTGGGAGGAAGTGACGGGGGGGGGGGGGGGCGGGGAATTCTTAGGGGGGAGTGTCTTGCACCCCATGATCTATGTCGGCATTTGCTTGGCGCTTGGCTGATCGCTAGGGACGGATCGTCTTTGGGGCCGGATTGACCTGTTACCGTAAACACAACTTGCGGGCAACCTATACATAAACACCACGCCCTTAAGTGATCACCTCACCAAGCAAGATGTTGACTGTAATCAATCATATTTTGCTGTTATAAATTAAATAGTCCAATAATTAAATGAAATAACTTGAGAAAAATAAAATAAGAGCAAATATCGTCCCCTGAGTTTCAATGTGTTCTATGTGCCGGTAGGCACGTAGAACACATTGGAACTCGGATGACGATATGTCACCAAAATACTGTTTATCTAACGACCGAAGGGATGTAACGATTATTACTGTAACGATTATTACATAAAATAAACATATTTCATCGTAAAACACTGCGCAAATATGTAATTTAGAGGGGGGTTCTGTGCGGTTCTGGTATTTAGGTGAACCAAGTCAGCTACACTTTTTAGTGTGTTTGAAAGAGAAAATATCTTCTAACATAGTAAAATAAAATCGTGCAAACTTCTCTTTTGGCATATATATTTCGTATAGCCCCCCTGAGTATACTTTCCAAATTTCACAAAGAACAATCAACAAATAAATGAGAAAATGATAATTTAATACCTGACTACACTTTTTTTCCCCGACACGGAAGTACACATTTTAGTGTGACCGTTACACTCGGATCTCGTATCTCGAATGTCATATCTCGTATGTCGAATGTCGAATGTCGTATCTCGAATGTCGGTCCAGGAATTCCCTATTTAAGTGCAGCAATTACGATTTTATTTGTGTTTGACATTATTTTTTATATTTTGAATGCGAAAACCATGGAAAATGGATATTATTGGAAAGAGAGAAAAATTTTCAAATTTGCCAAAAAGTTGACGGAGCGAACTGATATGGGTTCAATATCGAGTATGAGACCCAGTATTGTTAATTACAGCTTGACAACGCCTTCTCATGCTTCCAATCAGATTCCAGATGGTCCTTTGTGGGATCATGGGATGTTGTTACATTCTTGGACCAGCATGGCACTAAGCTCCTGGACACTTCTTGGTTGGACTGGACGCACTGAAACTGCAAGCGGCAACTCATTCCAGACATGTTCGATTGGATTGAGGTCAGGGGATCTTGCTGGCCAGTCCATACGCTCAATCTCCTCCCTCTGTCGGTACTCCCGGTCAGCATGGCCAACATGAGGACGGGAATTATCGTCCATCAGAATGAATCTATCATCCACTGCACCTGCATACATTCTGACGTGGGCATCCAGGATCTCATCATATACCGCTGTGCAGTCAATGTACCATAGTCAAGGACACAGAGCTCTGTACGCCCATCCCAGCTGATGCCGCCACAGACCATTATTTACCCAATACCATAGCAGTCATGTTCAGCAATGTTGGCTGCATGGAATCGCTCTCCAGGTCTTCTCCATACCCTAGAACGTCTATCTGTGTTGTTTAGGCAGTACCTTGACTCATCTGTAAAAAGGACAGGTCGTCAGTCTTCTCTGGTCCATCCAACGTGATCCATGGCCCATTCATATCGTGCCTGGCGGTGGTCCTGGGACCGCTAAATGCGAATACATGGTCTTCTTGATCGGAGACCACCTTCGTACAACCTTGCCCGGATCGTCTACGTCGAAACATTTACTCCGGATGCATTCTGAGTGTCACTGCGAAGCTGGGTTGCTGTGTCAAAGCGGTTCCTACGGGCCTGAATGATCAAAAACCGGTCTTCAGTTGCAGATGTTGCCCTGTCTCTGCCACCACCATGTCGTCTGACTGGTGTGCCATACTGCTGAAATCTTGCCCAGGCTTTGGTGATCATCGTATGGTGCACACCAAGAGCTTCACCAACCTGGTGCACACCAAGAGCTTCATCAACCTGACGATGGTTAGCCCCTTGTTCCACCATCCTTACAGCCCACCATATTTCTGCTTCAGACAAATGTCTTCTTCATATTCAATCATTAAATCACAAGGGTTTGTGTTGAAATGAAGACTGAATACCCTACACACCTTATGTACATGTAGACAGTACCCGAAAACATCATGGAAATCAGGGGTACATGCTTTTCATGACTGTCACGAAAAGTCTGCCCGTCAAGAGAGCTAACGTAAACACTGGGGACCATCCCAATTCATTTCTCAATCATATCCACCAAAAATGTCGCAAATGTGTCACAAGAAAATTTCACAATGATGTGTCAAATATGTGGTGCTTAGCAAATTTTGAGTAGTATATAATATTTTAAATACTCATCGTGAATCCTCCGACTTCCTCACCCGATGGTCCACGAATAGAAAGATATCCCCCGCTCATACATCCCTGAACTATCTCGTCATGGAAATAATCGACTTTCCATAATGTTATTTCCTTTGAAATTATTAAAAGGGCGAGGAAGGTCAATTAAGAAGCAAGCAATTGCTGAAAAAACACCATGATATCAGAAGAAAATAAAGCCAAGTTTCCGTTTGTTACTTATAATACACGGATTATAAGAATTTAAGCGAGGAAGGTCAAATTAAGAAGCATGTAATTGTTAAAAAAATTCTATGACATCAGGAGAAAATAAAGTCATGTTTCCGTTTGTCACATACACGGATTATTTATGAAGTGGTTGCTTTTAATAATGCCATAAAAAGCCAAGTTTCCTTTGTAACTTTAAAAAGACGAAAACAACAGTCAGCTCTTGGAGCTGTCTGTTGTTTTCGTTTATAGAAAGTTACAAAAAGAAACTTGGTTCTCTATGGATAGCTAATTAGAAGCAACCACTTGACAGATAGTCCGTCATTGTGAATATCTATCAGTATCATAATCAACCACTCTGGCTCTTTGTTAACCCTTTACTAACATGGAAAGCTGACGACACTTGCAAACAAAATTCTTGAATAACTATTTTTTTTCATTTTTTGTCACAAAAACATAGCTATGACCCCTCATTGGAACGAGCTCGACGAGCTCGTTCCAAAGAGGGGTGATAACCTATGTTTTTGAGACAAAAAAAAAAAATGAAAATATAATAAAAATTAATTGGCGATTTTTGTGAATAGCTCTGGTCGGTTTTGGCCGTTACGTTGGGTAAAGGGTTAAGTGAATGTGTTTGTACAATAATTTGCAAGTTTTTATTTTTCCCAGGAAATAATTAGCAAACCTCACCAGCTGGACTTTTATGTTAATAGAAAGGATAGTGCCTGTATTATATGTCCCGATGCGCACACTGCTGATATAGTGAAGATAAAAAGAGTTACAGAGCATCAAAAGATGACGAAAACGTTGTTTTCTTATTTTTAGATGGGTTTCAACAAAGAATAATTGTTAAACGTTCAAACTGATTGGGAAAAAAGGTAAAAATCCAAACTCTGTATTTTGATACTACTCTACGGGAAAATGCCCGAAGTTTATGAAATGATGCGCACACCGATGATACATATTCGCTTATATTTCTAAATTTCAATTTTTGTATGAAATTCCCAACCCTTACCGTTAAATTTTCTGACAGTTTTAGGAAATTAAAGGGAGCTAACTTCCTGTAAATCTCTTCCAATGACGAAAATTGTCAGCCCTGGGCTGTCGAAGTGACGTATGAATTCGATAATTTAGAAACTAAATGTCGGTGCCACGAAAATACGACCACACACTTCCCATAAGGAAAATCGAAAATCAAGTTTTCAACATTATTCATCTCTGACGGCATCTCCAACTAAAGCATACCGAAAATATATACGTATATCTTTGTCGCTCTTGTATTTCAGCAGAAGTAAAATGAGTACAACTGCAGAATGTTATTCCCCATCGTTATGGTCGCTGGCTGGTATATTTCTGAATCAGTCTGGTTTCAAAAGAGTCAGCATGGCCAATGAAACATCACCTACTCGGTCAATAGTTTACATGCTTGGGACACTCCACTAATCCCAAATTTAAGCCTGTGGGAAATGTTCTACAATTTCCTTAAATATTTATTACCTTAACTCTTGACCCGCTGAGTATATTTGAGATATTTTTCATCAAATCTAGTCATGGCTGCTTTAGATTTGATGAAAAATTCATCTAAGTTTAACTCAAGAAATCATTTGTGAAGAAATGCATTCAATTTACAGGGTGGAAATTGAATTAAATATGCCCAAATTATACATATTTCAGTGACAAGAGAAATCCTGTGCTGGGCAGGAATATCCGCCAGCAGCATGCAAGGAGTTAATCAACGTAATGGTGGGGTAAATTCGCCATGTTTGTGCCGCCTTATCTGCTCGGTACCATGCGCAGATATTTTTGTCTGATTTCACAGAATGGCGACAACTGGTCCAATTCCCTTTATATCTGGCAGCTCTACGAAATCACTTTATAATCTATACTTTTCCTATCATCCATGAATGATGAGACTGTAATAGTGTTTGGGATGATATTTGAATACACATTACCATATCAAATCTTGTTGCATATTGTAAGAAGACAATACAGGATATCAGAAGTAGAGACTGTTTTCCATGGAACGACGTATCGTAACCCCAAACTTGCATTTTTAAATTTTTTTAGAAACCACCTGTGAATAAAGAACTCCATGTTTATGATCTAGAAAAGATAAACACGTGCAACTGTTCAGTTAGCTGAGACCATTCGGTCCAAAACACGACTACAACTATACTACTAAACGGTTTTGAAACCGCAAAGCCATTTAACGAAGCACGGCCCATTCCATTTTGCGGCCAACATCGTTTTTGGTGGCCAAGTCTGATGTGTATTGTGATTATATTTCCAAAACTTCGAACGGGAAATGCTAAAAATGAGAGTGGTGAAAAGGGAAATAATACAAAAAAACGTAATGGAATTGTTATCGCTGGCAATGGGGTGGGTGGGTGGGAGAGGGGGGGATGTTGGGCAAAATTTTAATTACAAAATGGAGGTTAACTAGGAAACGGCGTGTGAAGTTTCATAGCGGTATAATTGATCTATTCAGGCTCCTGGAATGCCGTAAAAACTTGAAAAAATGAGGTTAAATAGAAAAATAAACAAAACACGTATAATTTTTATTATTATATGACAGGAAAAATCTGGTAATTTAATTGGCTAAAACACTCGTCAGAAGTGTTGATATACTCCAGTTTTGCTGATCTATTCTATTTTTTTTTATCGATATCGAGTTGATATTTCACCGCCCTGTCATTGTTGTCTATAAATAACGCAGGAAGGTTGATATAATGATTTCAAATATCTGTTGGCTATAAAAATAGAAATGGTATTTCCAACTTGCTCATTCATTAAATTGCCCTGTTCAAATGTTTAGCAACTGTTCAAATATAACAATTAACTACAACATGAACAAACAAGCATATTGCTTCTTATATATATATGTTGAAATTAAATTTATTTTGTTGCATATGAATATGCCGTTTATCTTCGAAAAATAAGTAATAAAGCAAGGAATTTGCAAATTATTTTTTTCTGTCATAATAATAAAAAACAACTGACTCTCTTTGACGTTGATACATAGACGATATGGAATGAGTGTTTTTCTCATATAATATTTATGAAACGAGTCTAAGAATTTTCCGTTTTGGCGAGACTCTGGCGAGCCCAAACGAAACATTCGGACGAGTTTCATAAATATTATATGAGAAAAACACTCATTTCATATTCTCTTTATCATATGACATACACACGCACAAATTCATATTCTAGTTATCATATGACACACACACGCACAAATTAGCCACTTAGTATGACTTTTTAACTCATCACCTAACTTGAGTTGCAGACGGCACTTGGAAAAACCATCCTCGTATAACTAAAATTTTTCATTTTTTGCTTCCAAAACCTATGTTTTGGAAGCAAAAAGTGAAAATATAAAAAAAATGAATGTCGTTTTTCTTGTAGGTAAAAGATTAATAAAATATAACCCACCTAAATAGGACAGATAACGTAAATGCTCCCTACTGAAATTATGCAAACGTGACCCAGTTGTATTTTGTTTAGCCAATCAAATTGTCCAGTTTTGAAATTGACCAATGAAAGCTCCCAACTCTAATTATGTAAATTTTGAAAATGTGGCCCAGTTGTATTTTGTTCAGCCAATCAAATTGTCTAGTTTTGAAATTGACCAATGAAATTGACGGAAGGCTTTATTTATCACTGATTAATATGAAAACAAAATATCAAATGTTTTAAAGTGAACAAAACGGACGAGTCATATGATAAAAGGAATTATCAACCACTGAAAGTAATATTCACCTCGGCATACGGCTTCGGTAAATATTACTTTTCTCGGGTTGATAATTCCTTGTATCAACTTCAAGAAAAGTCAATAATTGTATATTATATGACCTCCACAAAATACTAATATTTCGGGAAATGGACGTATATATTTAAATTTTTAAACCGTTGACCGTCTATGTCGTCAATGGTCAGTTCAGCCTTAACCGTTGAGAATTTCTGTGGAGTATAAAATATTTTTAGATATGGCTTTCACTGAAGATTATATTCCAAATATTTTAGAAGGATGGGCCTCAAAATGGGGCTTCAAACGAAAGATTAAGAAAAACTTATAACTCGATTCTCGAAACAAAAGTGAAAGAAAAAGCATTGTTGATAATTTGAAGTAACTAAAAAGCGGAATGTTAAGTTTCAAAGCTTTGCCATTTATAACTACGAGATGGTCTGTCTGAAAGAAAATTAAAATTGCTGAAAGCATGAAGTAATATGCCCGACCGTATTTACGTGATATTTCCGTATTTGATGTCGAATTTGCAAATTGTTTTTCAACTTTATCCAGTGAAATTTAATTTTAAGCCTTTTTTGATGGTTTTGACATTTTTAAGACTGTAACTTTGGAAGTTTTAGGTATAGTGAGGTCAAACCAGAACTTTGCACATGTTCGGTTATCGTTGGGTCTACAAGCGAAATTTGTTGCATCTATGTTTTATAGTTAGGGCCGCAGGCTTGCAAAAAAAAAAAAAAAAAAAAAAAAAATACGGGTCTTTTTATTTTTTCATTTGTACAACAAACTAAAACTTTATCCAAATCGGATGAAGTTTCATTTTTTCGACGTTGACTTCATAATTTCAAAATTTTTTCCGTCGGGTGAAAAATGATTGCAATTTTTGGATATGGTTTTGATGGAAGATTATATTTCCAAAATTTCCGGAGCAAAGACTCTTTGTATATATGAGAAATCGAAAATGGTGTAAAATGACGTTTTTGCGCCAAAATGCACTAACTATGACGCGTCGACAACAAAATTATAATGTTTTGTTAGAACAGTCTTCTAACAAATAGCGTCTGGAGTTCCATAGAGGTAGCTGAAGACCTTAAAAAGTTATGCGTGTTATAAATGTGGCACTGCCAAAAACTGTCAAAACTTAAATGTGACCCAAGAACTTGAAAAATTGCGGTGAATCGAAAAAATAAAAAAAACCTGTAACAGCTAATTTTTGGGGCTCTGCAACATACTAAAATTTCATAAAAATCGGAGGAACTTTAATTTTTTGTACATTGACTTCCCCACCTGTGTCGGCCATAACCGTTAAGAATTTCCTTTGACTGCACCACATTTTTAGATATGGATTTGGCGTGGTCTTTATTTTCGAAATTTCAAGAGAATATGCCTAAAAACGAGCTTGAAATTAAAATGTTTAGAACAATAGTTTTTGGAGCATTCCAACCGAGGGTAGACATTCGAAAAATAGAAGACGTTATTTTCAGCAGACAAGGGAAATGAATTAGTATGTCAAATCTCGTGGCTGTCGGGCAATAGGGAGTTGGAAAAAATGTAACAAGAAGGAGAAGAAAACTAGACGGTTTTGAAAACGCAAAGCGAATTTCCAGAATGCTACCAACGAAACATGATCAACGCCGACATGAGGACCAACGCTGTTTTGGAAGGAAACGGCGTTTTGGCGGCCGTGTTTGGTGTCTATCGTAATTATATTTTAAATTTTTTTCGAAAACAAAAATGTCGAAAAAGAGGTTGAAAAATAATGTATACACCCCCCCCACCAAAAAAAAAAAAAAAAAAAAAAAATTCAAACCCGTCAGATTCGTACCCCTGGCGTTGTTTACGCGATATCTCTGTTTTCTGACATCTGATTTTCAAAATGTGTTCAACTTTGTATTTGAGGCCACGAATAATAAATAGAGAGTAATCGCTTGACCGGACTGGTTTCGTGAAATAATTCATGAGAGGTGAGGGACGTTGTACAAACAAGAGTGCGCGAATGCGCACGAGTGTTTTACAATATAGTCCCTCGTCTCAGTCAAGCGATTACTCTGTTTATTACTTTTCATTATTAACGATAATTATATTATTTAACCCTTTCCCTAACGTAACGCCAGCGCTATTCTCAAAAATCACCAATTAATTTTCATTATTTTTTCATTTTTTGTCTCTAAAACATAGGTTATGACTCCTCATTGGAGTGAGCTCATCTAGGTCGTTTCATAACCTATGTTTTTGAGACAAAAAATAAAAATAATAGCTATTCAAGAATTTTTTTTGCGAGTGTCGTCTGCTTTTCATATTAGGTAAAAAAAGCAAAAAACAATGAAGTCCCCATTACACCCACGGCAAAGCGTCTTTGTTTGCTCGCACGGATATGTGACACAATTGATTGCATAATTCACGTGTGAAGTTATCGTTTATAATCAAACCCGGAAATCCCAGTAAATCACACTTTGGAAAGTAATAAAATGTAATAAATATTCCGCTCTTCAGTTTCGTACTATTGCGTCATTCATTCATCATTCGCACCTTGGACTCCGAGGTGCTAACAACTAATCAATGGAGCTCCCACTGGTAATCCAAGAGACACTTGTCAGAAAGAAGGCTACCCTTGCCACCACCTGGAGAATCCAGGTGCTCAAGGGTAAAATTCACCTGACAGTGGATTTTGATAAAGAATCGGAACCGCCGTCCTCGGAGAGGTGCAGCACCTTTCGTGAGGGGATTTCCCCTCACACTGGTCACCCTCCTAGTGACACGGAAAAGCTGGATGAAGGCAGCCGGAGTAGTACAGCCACAGCCACCATCAAGAAGAAGAGAATAAGAAAGAAGGGACCCTCCGCCAGACGACGAGATGCCCGCCGAATGACGGAGTTCCTGGAGAAGAAGAAGAAGGAAAAGGAAGAGAAGGAGGCAAGTGAGGCGTCAAGGGGACAACGCCTGTCACCCCTGAACAACCGTTGTCCAGCCCGGCACCCCTCTCCCAGGAGGAGGGTCCGGAGGATCAAGGGTCGTCAGGTGACAGTTCATTCTCCAGCTCATCAGACTCTTCATCTGAAGAGGAGATGGAGGAGGATGCTCTGTCAACGGTGCAGGAAGCTGTCTCTGATGACGCACCTTTCACCCCTCCAGCTCTTGCTTCTCCAGCTTCTTTGGACCAGGAGTCCGACCAGGAGGAGAGCTTCCCGGAGTCCGCGGAGGCATTCCTTGTGGAGGAGATCGAGGACGATAACACCCGAGCCACAGTCCAAAACAACTACAGCTTCTATGTATCCAAACAATTTCCAGCACACTCAATCAGGACAATCCTCACAATAAATTTACAAAACTATAGGAAACCTCAAGAAGAAACAGCAGCTAGGACCAGGCCATTCACTACCAAGGAACCTACTAATCCTCCAGATCCAACAACGCCAACATCTATCTCTCCAACACATCCTCCTCCCACCAAGAAAAACCGCAGGAGACACAGACGCCGCTGAACACCTTTACTCTTTCCCTCCTCTGCCACGCTCTGACATGACAAAACTATACAGTCAACGAGGGTCGAAAGGGGCTTGTTCCCCAATTCCTTCCCTGCGCGCCTTCGGCGCGCGAAACCATTCATTCATTCGTACTATTGAACAGGGATAAAAATGATAAACATAGGGCATATGTTGAAACTAATGCCATGTAAATTAGAGATATATTTTTAGTATCAGATATATGATTACATTAGGCTATTTGTTGGACAAGAGAATTTGAAGTTTTGGTCACAGACTTGGAGTCCTTTGCACAGGGGTAAATTACCCGAGGAATTATGGGAAACACTGGCTTCGAAAAATTGACTATTTTTTTTTAAAATGTTATTTTTACACGGAGTTGTTACCAGGCATGTAACTAAAAAAGAACACCGAACCATATAATTTTTTTCACATTTTAGAAACGCGGGTGGGGGGGGGGGGGGGGGGGGGTTATGCTTCAGAGTTAGGTAAGTGGGAGTAGTGGGTAAATTCTGTTTTTGGGGCTGCTGGGTGACTGAAAGTGACTGGTATCGGCATTTTCTCATGCAATTTGCCAGGTTGAAGCCATGCATTTGACAATAAATTATACCCACATACAAGAGAATTTGAAGTTTTGGTCACAGAGTTGGAGTCTGATGCAAAGGGATAAATTGACTATTTTTTAAAATGTCATTTTTACACAGAGTTGTTACCAGGCATGCAACAAAAAGATGAGACGGAAACATGTATTTTTTTTTACATTTTAGAAATAGGGGGTGATATGCTCCAGCGTAAGGTATGTGGGGATGGTGGAAAAACTCTGCTTTTCAAGCTGATGGCTGGCTGAAAATGACTGGTATCGGCATTTTGTCATGTAATATTCCAGGTTGAAGCCTTGCATTTGACAATAATGTTTTTCACTTCTACAACACACTAAATTTTCATGTAAATCGGACAAACTTTAAATTCTCGGACGTTGTCAACAACCGTCACCCCAAGTGCAGCCCCAGATGAATTGTTCGTCGACTGAAGACTGATATCATTTTTAGATATGGTTTTTACCTGAGAATATATTTCTAAAATTTCTAGAGTGGGCGTTCAAGAATCCGGCAGATATTGAACGTTCATGAAAAATGGGTTTTCAATGATAAATTTGAAAGGGCGTAAAAACGTAAAAAATGACGATAAATCGAAAAACCAAGACCACTTATCCCCTTATTTTTTAAGCTCTACAGTATACTAACAATTTAAGAAAAAAAATCCAACGCATTTTAATTTTTCATCTTATGACCCTCTATAACGTCACCTGAGATTTTCGTTGGAGATCATATTTCCAAAATTTGAAGACAGAGTGTGAACAACGTGAAATGCGGAACATATCTTTACTTGTTGCCATCCAAGGAAGATATGAAACGACGATTTTATAAATGGTTCGTGATTAGGAGCTTGGCGGCCACTTGCCAAATAATAAATCGACCTGTAAGACGTACACCGTACACGCATCTCGATCAATTTTATAATTACCTGTAACAATTAGGACTAAGCGTGATGCTAAATTTTACGTTCCCATGACGCGATACACATTGGTACGGCACTTAACGTAACGGAATAAGAATTAGTCAAAAATGAACGCCGCTTAGAAGGAAGTAATCTTTCGAGAATGACAGCAAATGGACGAAATTATACTAATGATTTATATATATATAACTCATTAGTATGAAAGCGTCCGATTTATCGGATATTTGAAAAAGGAGGATACTCTTTGATCACATCCTCGGAGGAAGTATGAAGCCCATGCAACCCGTACATTCCCGCCAATTCCCAGTAAGATTGCAATGTCGGGGTGGTACAGATATTGTTGGCCCAAATTCTCTCTCTCCCTCCCGCTCTTTTTCTCTTTCTAAACTTGTTCTAGAAAGAGTTGCTGGGGTGCCCTTGTTCCCCCGGTTCATACGTCACTTTCAACATGCTTCTAGCTTTTTACTTGTTTTGTATGATATTTATTACTTTACTTCATATTACATGAGAACAAGTTCTGAAATAAACTGTCATAAACTGAGCAAATACTAATCAAAATGAAACTTTATAGTGCGTGTAAGCGAAAAATCTGATGTCAACCACCACAAATGGGCGTTTGCAATCAGCTAGCACACATTCAGTGTTTTGTAATGATGGCTTCCAGCGCAGCGCCAGAATTGTAATCTTCATTTTTTACTCCCCGTGTACACGCTAAAAACTAAAGTGTTGAAAACTACACTTGAAGTGCTGTATTTAACACTTACTAAGTGCTGAACAAGCACTTTGTTCAAGTGTAGATATCCCAGAACTTGACAGGTGTTGACAATAATACCACTTGACAAGTGTAATGTCGCGACACTTAAAAGGAAACAACGCAGATGACGCGGATCAGGCTCGAACTCTCGAGCCTGATCCGCGTCATCTGCGTTGTGTCCTTTTAATTATGTACCCACCAAGCGCAAATCAAATTATGGACGATTCTGGAAGAACCACCAATGCTTGACACATGGGAAGTGCCATCCATTGAAGTTTCAGATGTCTGACGATTGTAATGTCTAAGTGCTTAAAGCATTGCACTTTGAGTGTTAAAATCAAACCCTAAGAGTTAGAATGGGTTTAACACCTTGAAAGTGTCAGTTTTAACACTTTAGTGTTTAGTGTGATGAGGGTACAATAGATTTTTGGAGGACAGAGATTCGAGGCTCTGTATAAGACAAACAAATGACGTAAATAACTAAAAGACATCCATTTTGCTCCAGATCATAGGTCGGGACCTCTCTTTGGGACGGGAGCTAAAACAGCTTGTTCCTACTGGTGATCGTAAACTAGGATTTGAAATGCAAAAGAGAAAGAAAACCCAAATTTTGTGAGCATTATTGAGTGGTTCGGGCCAATTAAAAATTCTTGTCTGCACAGAGCCCAGAAAACAAATAAGACTTCCACAAGTTGGCAGTCTCTGTCAAACCACTGCCAGTCCCCCCCCCCCCCCACTATATCTACTGCGAATAAAATATTTCAATTCATGAAGTTTCCCCTCATTATTTTTTTCTGGTAAAAATTTATTTATTTATTTATTTGTGTTTAAGGTCACATACTTATGCACAATGGCTAATCGTGACCGTGACAGTTTTACGAGTGGAGGACGCCGGAGCACCCGGAGAGAACCACCGAGCATCGACGAGTAACTGTCAGCTCCTCAACTTTCTAACTCTGTACAAGCTCCGTTCAAGCAGGGTTACAGCGGTGGAAGACATGTGCACCACGACGTGCAGTACGCCTTAGTACACGGCGCCATCGTGCCCCATGTAGGCAACCGGGATAAAGTACCTTGCCCAAGGACACAACGCGGGTCATCCCGGACGGGGATCGAACTCGGGACCTCTAGCATAGAAGTCCAACAGTCTACCACTGAGACACCGTACTCCCTCTGGTCAAAATAAAAGTTTTAAAATCCAATAAATTCCACAATCATGTCCCAACTTGTTCCCTGCCAAGCCCAAGCTTTGATTCAACAAACATCACTTGTTGGGAATGGTTCATTTCGCTCGAGTGACGGACGTGTATACAAGAACTGATGAACGTATTTTCAGCCTAACCATTAACTTAACACGAATAGAAGACGGCATTAGCAAAAAAAAAAAAAAAAAAAAAAACTTGATAAACTGAAACTTTTCATTTTTTGTCTTAAAAACAAAGCTTATGGACCCTCATTGGAACGATCTCAACGAGCTCGTTCCAATGAGGGTCCACATGCTTTGTTTTGTCGATGGAAAACTGGAAAAAATATAATAAATTTGGGATGGCGATTTTTGTGAATAGCGCTGGATTGTTCTGGTCGAAACATTGAGTGACGGGTTAATTTCAAAACTGGTGTTTCTGGATCGCAGTGGGTTTGAGTACACAGTACGTGACAGGCGTTAGAAAGATAATCTGGCTTTTAGTCGAAAACAAAATTCAAAATTTATCCGATCCGGTGGCATGCCCTTCTGATTTCACTTATCAGCTGATCGGGTGGTCTTTATCGGAATAGTTAAATTCTCTTTTACAGTGAATACACTTTAAAGGATTTTCACCTATTAATTTTTGCACACTTACAAATGGATCCAGTAATTGAAGGGACAGTGTAAACGGATAAGCCTCTGGCTACATCCTGGCATCGCTCTGTAATTAGCGAGGGTTGTTTTGTGTTTGTAATGTGGAACATATCGCTTTGTGGAAATGTGAGATCGATATCCGATTCTTCAGTGTATAATGTTGTGGAGGGCATATTTTATCGATCTTCCTTAGAGAATATGACTATATTTTCAGAATACTGTGTTGTGTTTATTCTCACACACATTTTATGATCGAGTGTTATGGATATTGCTGGCTGAACCCTCACTCTCTCAGTATTTTAAGTGTAAAAAGTTGCATTCGAAAGAAAGGTTTGAGCAAACAATTCCTATCGGAAGCGAATGTTGGCAATTACTGGGTTACATTTATTTATTTATTTATTTATTTATTTATTTATTTATTTATTTATTTATTTATTTATTTGGATTTAACGACACTTTCGACAGTTAGAGTCAACATGTGTCAGACAGTTTTACGGGTGGAGGAAGCCGGAGTATCCGGAGAAGACCACTGAGTAACCGTCAGACTCCCGAATGTACTAACTACGCGCAAGTAGGGTTAGCATTGGTTGAAGGCAGCAAGTGCGCTATCGACGTGCAGTACGCCTTAGTACGGTGCGTCATCGTGTCCCCACGTAGGCAGTCGGGATTAAGTGCCATGCCCAAGGATACAAAGCAGTCGCCACTGGTCAGTCTCTTTAGTTGAAGAGATTAATAGTTTGAAAAGGAAATAAATAGATTGAAAAATGTGATCCCTTTATGCTGAGATGCAAGCTGGACAAAAAGGTTTGGTGCAAGTGATGACGGAAAAATACAAATTTAAAATTGTATTGATTATTGTCTTTTTAACTGGTAGAGCGTTAAATTTTATTTGGCCACCAAAATTTTTTAACATGTCTTTGCCTTGTTACAATTTATAGGAGAGTGCCCACAGGCACTCTCCTATAAATTGAAACAAGGCAAATCTTAACAGACTAGATAATATCACTTCAAAGATAATATGATGCACAGCCACTGAATTTGAAGCCTTTAAGTTGCAGTACCTGCACTTCAGAATAAAGCCCAAAATATGGGCTTCCAGCACTCTACCAGTTAAACGGGAGTCTACTATATTTCTGTAGTTTTGGATTTCAATCATTTCAAATTTTTGGAAAGAATAAAGCTGATGAGGAATTATTGACATGGTAGTCATCTTCGATTCCATTGTGTAGATTTCTTTCCTAACTCATTTACACTCATTCAATGGGGGTGGGGGGGGGGGGGTGGGGGAGGGGGAGGGGGAGGAACTCAGGATACAAAACGGTCGCCAAAGGACCAAAATGTCGAACTAAAAGACTCGCAATTTTCAACTCATCTTGGTATGAACTGCGTTTGATGAAAAATTTGAAGAATCTTAAAAACGTGTCTACACAGACAAGCCTACTGCAGTTATTGTATTTAACAACCACCATTTTCTGCCCATTATACCCCATGTAACCATGGCGACGAGCTTTATTCATGACGTACAACAATCTTTATGTTGCTGTCCCTCCTGCTTTCGCTTTTCTAAAGAGACAAGACAAATAAATGCTTTACCGCCTCAGCACCTAAAAATTAATTGAAAAAACAATATTCATTGGTAACAAGGAGGACTGTGATTAGTATATTCTTAAAGATATTCGAAACACAAGAGTTAGAAGACAAGAAAAACAAATACATCCGCATTATCCTCTTGTCATTGTCACACAAATGCGACCGCTAGCGAAGGTCCATGCGGGGGCGTAAATGCGATCGGACCTCTCATTGCGTAGTCAAATCCTTTCGGTTGGCAAACATGACTATGTCACAGAGATAATTGCCTGCACCCCGTGAAAATTGTTGTGTGCATTACACTAAAGTTCGTAGGCCACCTGTCTAATTCTGTATGGAATTCGACGCTGGTATGGCCTGGAACTAGTATGGCCAGGAGAAAATCGGCGTCGTCTAATTAGCATGCTTGACTACTTGTAAATACTGATTAAAGCAACTTTTATTCGAACAATTCACACACTTGTTAAAACAAGTTCCCGCGAGCTATTTATTGTCATGTCCTCGGTTAAGTTATTTTATTCAATCGTGTTGTTATGGCATTGCATGTGCATAGGTTTGTTACTTGTTTTTAAAAATTAGCCTTGACAGCCGATTGTAAACAAGTGTGCGACAGAGTTTGGAAACACGACTCTCGTCCAGTGAATTGTTACTAAATTAATTTTGTACTGGAGTGTAAAAAACATTTAGTTTTCGAATCTTAACGTGAAATCCCGGTGTAAAACGAGAATCCCCCGATACATAATATTATTGTGACAAGTTCCTCGGTCACAGTTTGATGGAGTAATCCGGCATACAAGTGACTCTCTAGTTCACTTTGAGCTCGTAAAAAACATTTCTAAATAAAACATGTGCAGTGCGATTCCTTCAACTATTGAAAATTTGCTAAAGAGCTTAAATTTGGAAAATTTTCAATTGTCATGGGATTTTCATATTGGAGAAGAAGACAGTCGTCTTGCACTTTTAAAATGGAGGAAGCCTTCATCTCTCAAAAAGCCAAGATCAACAGCAAAAGTTCTGAAGGACCAACAGCGACAGGAAGAATTTATCAAAAGAAAACAAAAATAAAAAGACCTGCTGGAGGATGCGAACAACGGTAAAACGGGAATGTGTAATTCAATTCTAAAGGGGAACCATCCAAAACCATTAATGTGAGTACACAAACGTCTATTGCTAAACTTGACTGCTGAGTAACAGTTCGTCCTCAGATCGCAAAAACATCGGCACAGCATGTTCCTTGTTCGTCGAACGCGCTAACCCAGACAAATGACGGACAAAAATCCTTTCAATAGAAATTCTGACAGAAGAGGTCGCGAAGCCAAAACGACTCACAGAGAAAGTGATCAGAAAGTGTGGGTCCGTTAAATAATATGATATGCAATACCTAATAAAATGGAAAGACCTTCCGTCAGATAAAATATCATGGGTCAAGGCTAACCAATTGGACGATATTGCACGCCAGCATATAAAAGACAGTCGTCGAAATATACCTGCACCCCGTTTTAATTCACCAGTTGTGCAATGCGTAAGCATGGAGCATGGAAAAGACAGTTCCATTTTCATTAAGATATTCATTATTACCATCACCTTGAAAGGCGAATTAAACATCTAGAACGACTAAGAAAGAATATATATATCAGATACACGCAAAATGAGGAAGTTCTACATATACACACTGAGTTTCATTCTGGGCTCAAAGACTTCAGTACGAGCTATTACTATTAATATGCTCCGATATCAGAATGTTTTGCAACAAACTTCCCCTATCTCATTTTTTTTTCTCTCACTGGCTGACTTTATTTTCCATCCATCAATCGGCTTATGTGTTTAAATATCTAAAAACAATTTTTTCTGGTTATTAGTTCTGATCATGTGTTTTGAGTAATTGTGGGGCCAGAAGGCATCAGCTTCGCGAGGCGAGGGATATTATGACCAAGAGAAAATCGGCGTCATCCAGTTAGCTTGCTCGACAAACTGAAATCACTGATTGAAGCAACTTGTATGTTTATAGGTTTGTTAACTGTTTGTAAAAATTAATCTAGACAGTCGATTGTAAAGAAGTGTCGGACAGAGTTTGGAAACCCGACTCTCATCCAGTTAATTATTACTGAATTTGTACTAGAGTGTAAAGACGTTTAGTTTTCGAATATTAACGTGAAATCCTGGTGCAAAACAAGAATATTTATTTATTTATTGAAGCTTAACGTCACAGCAGCAGCCAAGGCTATATCGTGGCGAGAAAATGGTAAAAATATTAAATAAAAGTATTGAATAAAAATAGAACATGAGTACACAAGAAATGTCACAGAGAAGAGTGGTATGAAGAGGAATGACACAAACAAAGTGAATTCCTGACAAATCAATCTGATTATTTGAGACTTGAAGAGTCTAGGTTAAAAGATTAAAAACAATTTTAAATTTACTGAAAAGGTTGATTATTTTCAAAAATGAAAGAATGTTGTGCGGGCTCTTATGATAAAATAGATCTCATAGAAATCCTACAGAAATCTCCAATACATAGAGATTATTACCATTATGTGGATGTACAAAATATGTATCCGAGTCGAGGTCCGGGTTCTAAGGGCAGATCACGACTTGTCGAAGACGAGTCGTGATCTACCCTTAAAACCCGGAGCGAGACTCGGATACATGTTTTGTACATCCACGTAATGGTAATAATCATTTTATCTTACAATATATTGGGGATAAGTCAAGAATGTAGACGAATATATAACGAACTATTTATTCGTACGGGTGAACAATAAGAAAAGAAAATGGAACTCACGCGAAAGGAACGTGCTTGTATCCGACCCCCTGATACAAACAACTGTATCAGGGGGGCGGACACACGACAGCTGCGGAGTTAATACAGGCAAAATGCATGTTGATTGTAAGATAAAAAATATTTTTGACACAAGTTAAATAATTCATCGTCTATAATAACACTTTGGCCGGCCGCTGATTGTCTATGTTTAGAACTCGTCAGATCCGTGGGTTCGCTTTTCCGACCAACGGATATAGTCCAGACGAGTGAATCTAATTAATTTCATTACATTAATTTTCTTTGAATCAACGCACGAAATTTGCTCAGTCGAGACTTGATTTGGCCGAATCTTTTATGACATTTACCAATATGAATGAAAACTCACTGCATGTGTAGTTGTATGATTACGCTGTGTAGTTCCACTAATTGTGAAAATATCTGGATGTCTTCAAGGTGAAGTGAATACGAATTCATTGAAATATATGTTTCGTGAGAATGAGAACATATTTCCATATCTTTATGATACAATGGACATCACATTGTTGCAACTGTCGTCTGCTGGCAAATGCAACAAAAATTTGGTAAGCAAACAGCTCATAACAGCGTCGAATTCCGAACATTAGACTGGTAGTCTGTTGGTGTGTATCACAGACGCTGGCACCGCAGATTGGGTGTCTTGACCAAACTGTTTGATGAGATTCCGCACTTTCTCTGTGTTGATTTCCCAACCAAGTATGGCGACTCGGGCCCTCCGAATCTCATTTAGTACGTCGAACTGATCAGGAAGCGAAAAGGGTAAACAATATCGAATCTCGAATCGCATGTCGTTCGAGTCTGTTAGAGAGTCTTTATATAGCAGATACATGACCTAACGTTCTGATAACAAAGCGGAAATTCTGCAACTGTCTGAAATCTATTTATCTCGGTTTCTTTTCTGCTTTATCCGAGACGATATTAAAACTGGACGTGATGTGAACGTTGTGTGCGACGTTTGTTAAGCTATTGTTGACGCCTTTGCTTAAAACATTGCACGCGTCTCTCTCTTGATGTCCTAATCAAATATATTTTGACTCACGTTTGTAACATCAGCCGTGATTGGTTAATTTGACACCTTCTAAAAGTCATAGTACTGGAGTCTGGGGGAAAAACACGGGTACTATCGGAACGTTCTTCCCCGGAGACATGAAAACAAAGAAAATGTAAGCTCCACTACCATTGATCAGCGTCGATTACGCACGCTCTGGTTGGAATTTCTTAACACCAAACGCTGGCGCTGTGTCTGATTAACTTTTTTCGTCACCGAAAGACACCAACTTACCAACAAATATATCATCTTCAGTGGGTGTGTTTTCAATTTTAACTGCAAACAATGAATTCAAAAGAATCAGAAATATTAAAAACTAATGTGTTGTTCACCACTTTAGTGAATCCTGAAATGAGTTATGACTTCAGTCAATAAAATTTCCACAAGTTTAATACTCCTCGACTTCACTGAGCCTCCGCCTCAAGTTCAAAAAATAAATTGTTTCACTCCGCTTAATTCTAACAACTGTTGTTGCCCAAGAAACATGAATTTATATTCCATTATACCACTTATCACACAAGCATTAATAATGAATTATAACATGAACAGCATGATACAGTTGTAAACACTGGCATTTGGTGATATAGACACTCCCAAAGCGACGGCACTTGAGACAAGTCATTTTCGAATTTGGTGATCTAGAAACTCCTAAAGAGACGTCATTCGTTCGAAAGGACGTCATGTTTTTGGATTCGACTACATTGTTATTACAAGATTGATGGAATGTTGCAGTTAACGCTTAACAATGAAAGCTATTTTTTGTTCGGCATAATAAAATAATTAGAATGTTTCTTTTCATGTTCTATCGGTCGATAGTACCTGAGTTTGTGTGATTTCTGAAATAAAACCTTAAGCAGCTTCGCTGCTTCAGGTTTTATTTCAGAAATCACACAAACTCAGGTATTATCGACCGACAGAACATGAAAAGGAACGTTCTAATATTATAATAGCGATTCCGGCCCTCCGAATCTAATTTGTACGTCGAACCGAATCTCGAATCAAAACGAGTAAATAGTATCGAATCTCCAATCGCAAGTCATTATAGTCCAGTAGAGAGTCCTCATACAAGAGATACATGACCTAACAGACTCACAACAAAGGGAAAACTTTCTGAAACCTACTTAAACTCGGTTTCTTTCTAGCTTTATCTGAGACGATATTAACGCTGGGCGTGACACAAACGTTGTGCGCGGTGTGGTTAAGCAATTGTTGACGTTTTTGTTTCTCAGTTTGAAATTTCTACATAATGTGATGCTTCTGACTTGAGTCTTGGTGTTGAACGGCGACGTCAATTAAATAAGCTGAGCTTAACCCTTCGAACATTAGTGTTATATTCCACTCCAGTCCAATCCAAATAGTCGGAAGTGGGGGGGGGGGGGGGGGGGGGCTCACTGGTTATAGCATCGTACCTTACACAGATAAGTCGACGGTACGACCCTGGCCATCGGTAACTGCGTCCTTGGGCAAGGCACTTAATCCCGATTGCCATCGTGGGGGCATGATGGAGTTGTGTACTTAGGCTTATTGCACGTCGATGGTACACCTGTCTTCAACCGCTGTTAAGTTAATAAGTTGGAGAGTCAGACAGTTGCGCGCCTCTGCTCAGCAATTCGCTCAGGGTACTCCGGCTTCCACCACTTCCATAAAACTGTCCGACTCGTGTGACCCTGACTGTTAAAAGTGTCCTTCACCCCCATTAAAGAAACAAACAAATACCACTTGAAAAAGTGCATATTCGTTATTTTGGGAAGACCAATTAATATTTTCAACGCGCTCCCCGCACACAAATGTAATAACTAACTATTTAAGTTATGATATTCAGATGTAACGTGAACTTTGGTCTGAAAGGAGGGCTTTCATTTTAATGGGTTAATGCTCGCTAGTACATTGACAGTGAAACATACAATCATTTCATATTTTTTCGCAACGTTTTCTTGTGTGAAAAGTATAAGTGATTGGGGGTTTGTAGTTATTACATTCAACGAATGGTATATAGTGATTGTAACCTTTTTTATCATATGACTCGTCCGTTTTGTTCACTTTAAAACATTTGATATTTTGTTTTCATATTAATCAGCGATAAATAAAGCTTTCCGTCAATTTCATTGGTCAATTTCAAAACTAGACAATTTGATTGGCTGAACAAAATAAAACCGGGCCACATTTTCATAATTTGAATAATTAGAGTTGGGAGCTTTCATTGGTCAATTTCAAAACTGGACAATTTGGTTGGCTAAACAAAATACAACTGGGTGACATTTGCATAATTTCAGTAGGGACCATATACGTTATCTGTCCTATTTAGGGGGGGGGGGGGGGGGGGTATATTGTATTAATCTTTTACCTACAAGAAAAACGCCATTCATTTTTTTCATATTTTTACTTTTTGCTTCCAAAACATATGTTATGACCCCTCGTTGGAACGAGCTCGACGAGCTCGTTCCAATGAGGGGTCATAACCTATGTTTTGGAAGCAAAACATGAACATTTTTAATAACACGGAGATGTTTTTTTCAAGTGCCATCTGCAACTCAAGTTAGGTGATGGGTTAAAAAGTCCTACTAAGTGGCGAATTTGTGCGTGTGTATGTCATATGATAAAGAGAATATGAAATGAGTGTTTTTGTCATATAATATTTATGAAACTCGTCCGGATTTTCCGTTTGGGCTCGCTAGAGACTCGCCAAAACGGAAAATTCTTAGACTCGTTTCATAAATATTATATGAGAAAAACACTCATTTCATATCCTCTATTTATGCTATTCAACACATTGTTATCGCAGTCCTTCAACATTTCGAGTCCTGCAATGCATTCGTCAAGTGACTGTAGAATAGCGACGGTCTCAAGTAAGGAATAGCACAAATTTCGAAAAAAGCGCTTACCACCTCAGCCCAAGAGCTGTGAAAGACATCACTATAATATTTCCTAGACTACTTGAAATCGCGCAACGTTGCATTTTTATTCCTTTAAACTACAACCTGTTAATATTATCACGCTAAAGGCGGAATAAGTGAAAAATGTCAAAATCGACATTCACCAGAGAAGGCTGAAATAAAGTGACCGTAAACCAAGCAAGGCCCCAATTGAGAAGTAGCAAACTTTTTTCAAAATTCTTCTCCAGATACTGAAGATATGCCGTCGTTTCTGTCGGCTTTACCCCCTCCCAGGATATTTCACAGAAGGTTAAAGCACTAAACTGAAATCAGGAGAATCGTATTGTTTTTGAAGTGGTGTATGGCTTCACTTTACGAAGTGGGCATTTCCATTGACTGCTGAGGATCCAATTACCACGTACGATTATTACTATATGGTGGATTTACCCCCCATTCTCCCCTATAATTTTACTTCCATTTTCTTCGCGTCCAGCACCACCAACGCTGCTTCCGTCTCACGTCTAACTAAAGGTGCATATGCTGCTTACTTACGAGTGTCTTGAATGTGAAGGCAACGCATTATGTTTTCAAGCTGGATTCTCTTGTTCTCCTTTGCTCCTCTTCTTTGTACTCTCTTTCCATCTCCTCCTTCTTTCACATACAAAGATTTAAACAATATCATGTATCGTCGTCTAGTGGTTTTCACTCCCCATACTAATCTTTCTATGACTAGAGTTACCAGCAACTGACTCCTCGGTTTTGTTCCGGGACGGGCCGGGGCGCCGCGTCTTTGCACTCGCAGTTACCCGCGTGTGTTGAGTACGATGTTATAACGTTAACTGTGAATGACCTCCCATGTATTTCCTCCCAGGTCTACATTCTTAGGATCTCTGGCCAGCCCTTACTGTGTGTATATGGACGCGGTGCCCCCGGCTTAGAACCGGGGTGCTGATTAACTTACTGATTGACCACAGGCCATGGGTTCCAGACGGCAATATATGCGTCTATCTACTGTTTTATACCACCTTTCTGAGAAAATGTATGAATGACCCAGGGAGATGACTCACATAAACTCCAAGCTTTCAGTCAAATCCCTCCATTACTTAGCAATCTGTTTATTGTTAAATATGGGTTATATTGTGAGCTGCTGTGTCTTGTACTGATACTTTTTTGGGTGTTCAATTCTGTAAAGTATTACATATTCATTGAATATAATATTTTTTAACCCTTTACCTAACATGAAAAGTTGACGACACTTGCAAAGAAAATTCTTGAATAGCTAATTTTTTTCATTTTTTGTCTCAAAAACATAGGTTATGACCCCTCGTTGGAACGAGCTCGTTCCAACGAGGGGCTATAACCTATGTTTTTGAGACACAAAATGAATCAAATAATGAAAATTAATTGGCTGTTTTTTAGAATAGCGCTGGCCGGTTTTGGACGTTACGTTGGGTAAAGGGTTAAACTAAACTGAAATCGTGTGCTATCGCATTTCATTCCCATTGAGAATAAGCCTTCAACGTTATCATGGTGTGAAAAAATGTCAAAAACTGAAATTCATTCCAGAAGGTGGAGATCCTGTGACCCTAAAACACTCACGGCTCACATTAAAGTATTGCAAACATTTAAAAAAAATCCGATTTCAAATATTGGAGATAAACCGTCGCTACCTTGATACTCTGTAGTCGGATTATCTGGAGTCGCAGAGTCACTCATCAATGGACGTGAGTACAGTAGATTCCTCTTAATTGAATATCCATTTTGCCAGTGATAATTATTCAATTAACAGGAGTATACAATTAACAGGGATTTGGTCAGTTTCCTATGTTCTGGAGGTAAACTGAGCATTTATTCTATTATATCTTGTTTGACAGAGTTCATAGAGCTCTATCAAACAAGATATAATAGAATAAATGCCTGTATTGGATATAGTGAGGCCAAAAAGGTTGATAAATAAGGGGAATTTGGTGCGTGTCACAGTAATTTTTTCGACTTATTACAAAAATTTATATACAATTAACAGGAGTTTACTCTACAACCCATATGCAATTAACAGATCAAATTTGTACTGAAGGTATGGTAAATGGTTTTGTGTTTGAAAATTATATTCAATTAACAGGGATATTCAATTAAGACATATCCAATTAAATGGGCTCCACTGCATAAACTTTGATAATAATGTGGCAGTAGATCATCAAAATCTTAGAGGACCAGTTCAGGAACTTGAAAATAAATGCTTCGATGCTTATTCTGATCGGAACGATAGGAGCGGTAGTGACCCAGGGTTATTTAAAAAAAAACAGGTTTATGCTTGTTTGCGGCATCCTTCTGAACTGAGTAACATTTATGGTTTATTGGAAAAAATTACTGTGAAATTAGGGGTAGTGGACGAAATCAAATTAGAGCTCAAACTCGTGCATGAAAAGCTGAGTAATATTGAGAGAGGCGTCGAAAATTATGGGTGACAGAGTTTGCGCACTTGAACATGAGACTGGGAATTTTAGAGCTGAGTTAACGGAGTTATTTTTGTAGATGTTCCGTGTGATAAATACTAAGAAAATAATCGGAAAATTAAATGAAATCCCATATTTATATACCATGCACGGCTTGTATCAGACTGTTGGAACAGGTTTCAGTGACGTCACCTCAGACAACCAGTTTGACATTCGGCTCAGAATATCGCAAAGTATCCTTCAAATCTGTTTCTGAGCGCTCTGGATTTGTCTTTTTTCCACGGTCTCTTGGTTTGTCCATCTATGACATTGACATTAAAAAATAATAACTGCCTACCTATCTATCTACGTACCCTAAACATTTGTGTATATATATATATATATATATATATATATATATATATATATATATATATATATATATATATATATATATATATATATATATACACTTCATCAAATATTTTATATAACTTCGTCAAATTGCCGTCATGCTCGGAAGTTTACTTCCTTCTAAGCGGCTTTCATTTTTGACTAATACTTATTCCGTTACGTTAAGTGCCGTACCAATGTGTATCGCGTCATGGGAACGTAAAATTTAGCGTCACGCTGATCCTAATTGTTGAATGGGAATTATAAAATTGATCGTGATACGCGTACGTCTTACAGATCGATTTATTATTTGGCAAGTGGCTGCCTAGCTCCTAATCACGAACCCGTCTATAAAATCGCCGATGCATGTCTTCCTTGGGTGGCAACAAGTGAAGATATGTTCCGCATTACACGTTGTTCACCTTCTTTAATTGTAAATTATGGACAAACAAGACCGTATCATATCTTCCTAAGGTGGTAACGAGTGGAGATATATTCCGCGTTATCTCGCGCATTTTTTTGTTCTCAGCCTTAGAATTAGAAACATTCAATCATTTATCTCAACCTCGCCCTGGTAACAGAGGCAGAAGCGAGTTCGCATGCAGTATTCACACATTCAGCCATTCCTTGACCCGAATTGTTTACACGCGTTGTTCTCCATATTCAAGTGTATTGCTTATAAAACCACTGTATCATATCTCCGTTGGGTGGTAAAGATATGTTCCCCGTTTCATGTTGTTCCCCGTATCCGAGTCTATTACGCGCAAAATAACCGTATCATATCTTCCTTGGGTGGCAACAAGTAAAGATATGTTCCGCGTTATTACGTAAAAAGCAAATATGAATTAGACACTATTTCTAAAACCTCGCCCTGGTAACAGAGGCAGAGGCAAGTAAGTTCGTATACCGTATTCACACATCCAACCACTCCGCGCGCCTCCATATCTCCGCCCCAGTACCCAAACCGCGTCAATCAGACATCAATACCGCTGATGGAAAATATAATTTTTTATACCCTCCTTGCGTAGTAATACCCCCCCCACCCCGCCCGATCCTTCCAGGGTGTGTAAATGTCTTGTCCCAACCCACTATTGCAGCATATATATGCTCTCCACCACTGATCTAAGTGCAGTCCCTCCTATAATGTCTACACTGACAATCGTAGGCTAGGGTTCCATACCCCCCCCCCCCCCCACACACACACACACACACACCACATACACATGATGTACGCACTGACATGTACCAAATGATCATAATCTCGCAACATATACACGCTATGTCCAACACCAATGCGTGCGTGTTTAGGTGTAATTGCTCAGTACACTAATTTTTGTCCCCCCCCCCCCCCCCCCCCCGTTCAGCAAGTTTATAAATGAGAATATTTGGAATTATTCTTGTCTATTGAGCCCATTGGGTTCTAGTGTTTGAAGTTTGTTAATCCAAAATGCTTCACGACCCCTCCTGTAAGCTGTATTTTGTTTATTAATTTGTTCAATCCCAATAATCTTAAAATCGTTTATACTATGGTTTTTGGTCAGAAAATGATGTGGTATCGGTTCATCCATAACCTCAAGTTTTATTCTACTCAGGTGGTTTTGCATTCTCTCATACAATTTTGTCCCCGTCTCTCCCACGTACACGACTTCATTGCACTTGTCGCAGAAAATCCCATATATCACATTCCTGGACATGCAGGTGATTTTTTTGCCTATGTGGTAGGCCGTCCCGTTCTTGTCTGCGAATTGTTTTGTTTGGAGCATAAACCCACAGATTGCACATTTTCTCTCGCATCTATCAGATCCCGTCCCTTGATTGTTGAACATTTTATTATGCTTGCTGTGGACTATGATATCTCCCAAATTTTTCAGTCTTTTGTACGAAATCAGGGGAGGTTTTTCGAATGCCAACTTCATGCGTTTTGAGCGGTGTAAAATGGGCATCCGTTCCCGCGTTATTTTCCCGATGTCGGGGAGGCGCCGCGAGTATGTGACCACAAACGGGACTCTTTCGCCGGTTGAATTGTTGGATCGTTTTTCAAGTAACTGTTTGCGCTCGATTTGATCGACCTTTTCTAGTTGTTCGCTTACAAACTTTTCGTCGTAACCTCTGGCATGCAGGTGCTGTTTTATATTATTTTTGTGGCATTCATATTCAGCATTATCGGAACATATTCTTTTTACTCTTGAAGCTATTCCATATGGTATCGCTCTTTTAGTGTTGATTGGGTGATCTGACTTTGCGTGTAGGTATTGATGCGTGTCCGTGGGTTTTGTATATAAACCGGTTTTAAGAAATCCGTCTTCAATTTTGACTACTGTGTCTAAGAATTCTATCTCATTTTCAGACCACCTTAAATCGACCTGTATTCTTGGGTGTATCGTATTTGCCAAAGAATGATATTGTTTTAGAGACTCCAACCCATGCGTCCATACTCCCCAGATATCATCAACGTACCGTACCTGTTCAAGGGGGTGTAACTTCGATGCTTTTGACAGTTTCTTTTCCCATTCACCCATATATGTGCACGCATAATTCATCCCTAATCGCGAACCTATTGCAACGCCGTCGGTTTGTAGATAATGTCTTCCTTTAAATGAAAAATTGTTGTTGTCCAAAACAGTTTCTATTAGTTTAAGACCTATCTCTGTTGGGAATAATTTTCTTTTAGAGTTTTCTAGTGCTTTTTTACATGCTAATATACCTTCATTACGTGGGACGCTTGGATATAGTTTCTTGACGTCCATACAGTACATTATGCTGTTTTCAGGGAGTGGTTGGGGTATACTGTCCAGTCTGTTCAAGAAATGTGTGGTGTCGCGTATGTAGGATGGTAATGACTCAACGTGTTGTTTTAATTCAGACTCCATCACTTCTGCTATTTTCTCTGTTGGGTGGTTTATTCCCGAAATTATTGTTCTTAAAGGGGCTTCATTTTTATGCATTTTGGGGTTACCTTTTACTCTTCCAGCCTGTGGCTGCTTAGGTATCATGTACGCTAATACTTTTTTGTCTATCAGTTTGTTTTTTTCTAGTTTTTTTAGTTGGCTTTTAATCTTGTTTGTTATTTTCTCTGTCAGATTTACAGGTACTTCTTTGTATGTTGTTTGGTCCCCCAACTCCATCAAGATCTCATTTTCATATTTACTTGCATCCAAAACGGTTATTCCAGACCCTTTATCGGCTGGTCGCACGACTATTGTATTATCATTTAACAACTCCCTCAGAGCCTTCTCCTCCATTTTTGTTATGTTGTTTCGCACGCGTTTTTTTATTCCCTTCAAAATATCTTCCCGTACTATCTCTAAATAAAGGTCAAGGTGCTTATCTCTACCCTCTTTAGGGGTCCACGGGTTACGCTCTTTAAATTTATCATTAATATATTGCTGTTTATTGTCTAGGAAATACTCACATAGTCGCATTCTTCGCTCCCATTTATTACCGACAAAAAGTCTGAGAAACCCTCCATAAAGGATGAATCTGTAGAAGTTAAGGATATGAGCGATGATCAAAATAACATGTATGTAGATATAAAGAGTAAAATTCTGCACAACGAAACTAAAATAAATCAGCAAAATAACGTGTTTAATTTATCCGGTAAGAAACTAACAAAACACCAAAGAACATTACTTAAAAGGGGTCTCAAGTTTGTCCCAACGGAAAGAACTTTGGATATGGCGAACCTTATCGTTGAGATAAAAGAATGGGAGCGAAGAATGCGACTATGTGAGTATTTCCTAGACAATAAACAGCAATATATTAATGATAAATTTAAAGAGCGTAACCCGTGGACCCCTAAAGAGGGTAGAGATAAGCACCTTGACCTTTATTTAGAGATAGTACGGGAAGATATTTTGAAGGGAATAAAAAAACGCGTGCGAAACAACATAACAAAAATGGAGGAGAAGGCTCTGAGGGAGTTGTTAAATGATAATACAATAGTCGTGCGACCAGCCGATAAAGGGTCTGGAATAACCGTTTTGGATGCAAGTAAATATGAAAATGAGATCTTGATGGAGTTGGGGGACCAAACAACATACAAAGAAGTACCTGTAAATCTGACAGAGAAAATAACAAACAAGATTAAAAGCCAACTAAAAAAACTAGAAAAAAACAAACTGATAGACAAAAAAGTATTAGCGTACATGATACCTAAGCAGCCACAGGCTGGAAGAGTAAAAGGTAACCCCAAAATGCATAAAAATGAAGCCCCTTTAAGAACAATAATTTCGGGAATAAACCACCCAACAGAGAAAATAGCAGAAGTGATGGAGTCTGAATTAAAACAACACGTTGAGTCATTACCATCCTACATACGCGACACCACACATTTCTTGAACAGACTGGACAGTATACCCCAACCACTCCCTGAAAACAGCATAATGTACTGTATGGACGTCAAGAAACTATATCCAAGCGTCCCACGTAATGAAGGTATATTAGCATGTAAAAAAGCACTAGAAAACTCTAAAAGAAAATTATTCCCAACAGAGATAGGTCTTAAACTAATAGAAACTGTTTTGGACAACAACAATTTTTCATTTAAAGGAAGACATTATCTACAAACCGACGGCGTTGCAATAGGTTCGCGATTAGGGATGAATTATGCGTGCACATATATGGGTGAATGGGAAGAGAAACTGTCAAAAGCATCGAAGTTACACCCCCTTGAACAGGTACGGTACGTTGATGATATCTGGGGAGTATGGACGCATGGGTTGGAGTCTCTAAAACAATATCATTCTTTGGCAAATACGATACACCCAAGAATACAGGTCGATTTAAGGTGGTCTGAAAATGAGATAGAATTCTTAGACACAGTAGTCAAAATTGAAGACGGATTTCTTAAAACCGGTTTATATACAAAACCCACGGACACGCATCAATACCTACACGCAAAGTCAGATCACCCAATCAACACTAAAAGAGCGATACCATATGGAATAGCTTCAAGAGTAAAAAGAATATGTTCCGATAATGCTGAATATGAATGCCACAAAAATAATATAAAACAGCACCTGCATGCCAGAGGTTACGACGAAAAGTTTGTAAGCGAACAACTAGAAAAGGTCGATCAAATCGAGCGCAAACAGTTACTTGAAAAACGATCCAACAATTCAACCGGCGAAAGAGTCCCGTTTGTGGTCACATACTCGCGGCGCCTCCCCGACATCGGGAAAATAACGCGGGAACGGATGCCCATTTTACACCGCTCAAAACGCATGAAGTTGGCATTCGAAAAACCTCCCCTGATTTCGTACAAAAGACTGAAAAATTTGGGAGATATCATAGTCCACAGCAAGCATAATAAAATGTTCAACAATCAAGGGACGGGATCTGATAGATGCGAGAGAAAATGTGCAATCTGTGGGTTTATGCTCCAAACAAAACAATTCGCAGACAAGAACGGGACGGCCTACCACATAGGCAAAAAAATCACCTGCATGTCCAGGAATGTGATATATGGGATTTTCTGCGACAAGTGCAATGAAGTCGTGTACGTGGGAGAGACGGGGACAAAATTGTATGAGAGAATGCAAAACCACCTGAGTAGAATAAAACTTGAGGTTATGGATGAACCGATACCACATCATTTTCTGACCAAAAACCATAGTATAAACGATTTTAAGATTATTGGGATTGAACAAATTAATAAACAAAATACAGCTTACAGGAGGGGTCGTGAAGCATTTTGGATTAACAAACTTCAAACACTAGAACCCAATGGGCTCAATAGACAAGAATAATTCCAAATATTCTCATTTATAAACTTGCTGAACGGGGGGGGGGGGGGGGGGGGGGGGGGGGGGGACAAAAATTAGTGTACTGAGCAATTACACCTAAACACGCACGCATTGGTGTTGGACATAGCGTGTATATGTTGCGAGATTATGATCATTTGGTACATGTCAGTGCGTACATCATGTGTATGTGGTGTGTGTGTGTGTGTGTGGGGGGGGGGGGGGGGGGGTATGGAACCCTAGCCTACGATTGTCAGTGTAGACATTATAGGAGGGACTGCACTTAGATCAGTGGTGGAGAGCATATATATGCTGCAATAGTGGGTTGGGACAAGACATTTACACACCCTGGAAGGATCGGGCGGGGTGGGGGGGGGATATTACTACGCAAGGAGGGTATAAAAAATTATATTTTCCATCAGCGGTATTGATGTCTGATTGACGCGGTTTGGGTACTGGGGCGGAGATATGGAGGCGCGCGGAGTGGTTGGATGTGTGAATACGGTATACGAACTTACTTGCCTCTGCCTCTGTTACCAGGGCGAGGTTTTAGAAATAGTGTCTAATTCATATTTGCTTTTTACGTAATAACGCGGAACATATCTTTACTTGTTGCCACCCAAGGAAGATATGATACGGTTATTTTGCGCGTAATAGACTCGGATACGGGGAACAACATGAAACGGGGAACATATCTTTACCACCCAACGGAGATATGATACAGTGGTTTTATAAGCAATACACTTGAATATGGAGAACAACGCGTGTAAACAATTCGGGTCAAGGAATGGCTGAATGTGTGAATACTGCATGCGAACTCGCTTCTGCCTCTGTTACCAGGGCGAGGTTGAGATAAATGATTGAATGTTTCTAATTCTAAGGCTGAGAACAAAAAAATGCGCGAGATAACGCGGAATATATCTCCACTCGTTACCACCTTAGGAAGATATGATACGGTCTTGTTTGTCCATAATTTACAATTAAAGAAGGTGAACAACGTGTAATGCGGAACATATCTTCACTTGTTGCCACCCAAGGAAGACATGCATCGGCGATTTTATAGACGGGTTCGTGATTAGGAGCTAGGCAGCCACTTGCCAAATAATAAATCGATCTGTAAGACGTACGCGTATCACGATCAATTTTATAATTCCCATTCAACAATTAGGATCAGCGTGACGCTAAATTTTACGTTCCCATGACGCGATACACATTGGTACGGCACTTAACGTAACGGAATAAGTATTAGTCAAAAATGAAAGCCGCTTAGAAGGAAGTAAACTTCCGAGCATGACGGCAATTTGACGAAGTTATATATATATATATATATATATATATATATATATATGGTGTGCGTACAGTATCCTTCGAGAGAGCACCCCCACACCACCACCCCCCTGATGGTATCCTCCCGAAAGTTACCCGCGGAGAGTCCACACCTCCGCGAGAAATCCCCCCAGTATATTATACCCTTGGAGATTCCCCCGGTCACTCCCCCGGTCACTCTACCGGAGACATTACGGACGCCCCCCCCCCCCGAGAGATTACCCCCGCAAATATTACCACATGGAGAGTCCGCCAGCTCCCTCCACTTCTAACACTGATTCATTCTGATCCATTAATACAGATATCTGAATGACCCACACCATGGACGAATAATTAGATGTAAATTCTTTACATTACAATGATCACAAGCTGATGCCCGATCGACATTCCTTTATCTATGTAGATAGTTACAGCCAATAGCGGACTCAGACGGTGCCATACACAACCGATAGCGGCTGACGTCACTATGAATACCTTATCAGAATGTTCAAGTTGCAGTCACCGTAATGTCGTATTCTAAATAGCAGATGGCTAATTATTCATGTACGGTGTTGGCATATTTGCTTGGCACACATATAGTCTGGCCTATGACCAGTATCAGTCAGTGCCAGGGGAGGGTGAGTCTGCGGGGGGATTCTACGGGTAGGGGCAAGGGTAATACATCGGGGAAGGGGGTACTCTCTCGGGGTATCTTGGTGGAAATTATTTCGAGTGGGACGTCTTCGTGTACGTTTTCTGTACTATTCCTATTTACCCAGAAGGTTTGGGGGGGGGGGGGGCGCCTGAAAATTTCCAGACACGGGAGGGTGTGGGTGGGTGATTCGGGGCCGAAAAAAACGCGTAAATGACCAAAAAAGTTCTATGCTTGTCTAACATTTTATGATCAATTATATAGCCAACCAGGCGATTTAACCCTTTACCTAACATGAAAAGCAAACGACACTTGCAAAAATAATTCTTGAATAACTAATTTTTTTCATTTTTTGTCTCAAAAACATAGGTTATGACCCCTCGTTGGAACGAGCTCGACGAGCTCGTTCCAACGAGGGGTCATAACCTATGTTTTTGAGACAAAAAATGAAAAAAATAATGAAAATTAACAGGCGATTTTTGAGAATCGCGCTGGCCGGTTTTGGCCGTTACGTTGGGTAAAGGGTTAAAAAATATAAACTATCATATTAATGGTGTTGGTAAGTCCAAATCTATATAAATTCCAAGTTGGTACCTGCCGCCAATGCTGTCCGCATGGTTATAGGGAAGTCGTTGACAAATTTGTATCAGACAAATTGAAATACAAATATCAACTTGAAACTACTTGAAATTGTGATTTAATCAGTCTGATTTAGTCAAGCTGCATGGACAAAATATTCCGGTGAGCGTTTATTAACCCTCTACAGGATGTCAAGCATCGTAATTTTGTTGAAATGGGATGTTTTCGGACACGCACAGCACCCAATGTATACCCGAGAGATAAACATCATCTCCTTTGTTGGAAGTGGAATTCACTGAGGACCATTTTTATAAATAATAAGGGTATTTAAAATACCCAAGCGTTAACCCCTTTTGGGGAAATTAATATCGATACCCATCAAAAGTTTAAAAACATCATATTTTCCCTGGATTTCTTTACAAACATCTTGTAGGTTTTCAAGAGAAAATGGCCATTGATAGGTCTTGGTGTCACATTACCAGTTGCATGGATAAAATATTCCGGTAAGCATTTGTTAACCCTCCATGGGCTGCTAAATGTCAAAATTTTGAAAAAAATTGTCTGTTTTGGACACCGACAACATCAAATAGGAATGCTACAGAGAAACGTAACCTCTCTTTCTCTTAGCGAACGTAAAACTAACAGGGAAATGTTTTTGTAAGTAGTAAGGGTATTCAAAAATCGAAGTCTTAACCCATTCTCGACAGGTTAAGGAGATATACTACTTAAGAGCTTAAAATTCCCGTTTTCTGTGAATTTCTCTAAAAAATCCTGTAAGTTTTCACGAAAAATTGACCATTCGCAGGTCTTGGAGTGACATTACAAGTTGCATGGACAAAATATTCCGGTAAGCATTTGTTACCCCTCCAGAGGCTGCCAAGCATAGACATTTTGAGAAAATGGGCTGTTCTTGGCCACCCATAACAACCAATGTGTACCTGCGAGATAAACATAACCTCCTTCATTGGAAGTAGAATTCACCGTGGATCATTTTTGTAAGTAATGATGGTATTCACAAAACCAAGCATTAACCCGTTTAGGGCTTTTTACAGAGCGATACCCATCAAAAGGTTAAAAATTCATCTTATCCGAAGATTTCTCTAAAAACCTCTCGTAGATTTTCAAGAACAATTGGCCATTCTCAGATCTTAGTGTGACATTACAAGCTGCATGTACAAAATATTCCAGTAAGCATTTACTAACCCAATGCAGGTTCTGAAACATCAAACTTTTGATAAAATGGGCTGTGTTTGAGTACACAGCACCCCAAAGTTAAGAGGAGAGATCAACATAAGTGGAAGTAGAATTCCATGAGAATTATACTACTCAAAGTTTGCTAAGCACCACATATTTGACACATCATTGTGAAATTTTCTTGTGACACATTTGCGATACTTTTGGTGGATATGATTGAGGAATGTATTGAGATGGTCCCCGGTGTTTACATTAGCTCTCTTGACAGGCAGACTTTTCGTGACAGTCATGCAAAGCATGTACCCTTTGATTGCCATGATGTTTTCGTATAATTTCTACATGTACACGAGATGTGTAGGGTATTCAGTCTTCATTTCAACACAAACTCTTGTGATTTAATGATTGAATATGGCGAATGCAAAGGTAAGAAGACATTTGTCTGAAGCAAAAATGTGGCGGGCTGTAGGGATGGTGGAGCAAGGAGCTACCCATCGTCAGGCTGGTGAAGTCCTTGGTGTGCACCATGCGGTGACCACCAGAGCCTGGGCAAGATTTCAGCAGTATTGCACACCAGTCAGACGACATGGTGGTGGCGGATACAGGGCAACATCTGCAGCTGAAGACCGGTTTTTGATCATTCAGGCCCGTAGGAACCGCTTTGACACAGCAACCCAGCTTCGCAGTGACCTTCAGAATGCATCCGGGGTAAATGTTTCGACACAGACTTTCCGGGCAAGGTTGCGCGAAGGTGGTCTCCGATCGAGAAGACCATGTATTCGCATTCAGCTGTCCCAGAACCACCAGCAAGCACGATATGAATGGGCCATGGATCACCTTGGATGGACCAGAGAAGATTGGCAACCTGCCCTTTTTACAAATGAATCAAGGTACTGCCTAGATAACACAGACAGGCGTTCTAGGGTATGGAGAAGACCAGGAGAGCAATTCCATGCAGCCAACATTGCTGAACATGACCGCTTTGGTGGAGGGTCAATAATGGTCTGGGGCGGCATCAGGTGGGATGACGCACAGAGCTCTGTGTCCTTGACCGTGGTACATTGACTGCACAGCGGCATATTGATGAAATCCTGGATGCCCACATCAGATTGTATGCAGGTGCAGTGGGTGATAGATTCATTCCTCATGTTGCCCATGCTGTCGGGGAGTACCGAAAGAGGGAGGGGATTGAGCGTATGGACTGCCACTGGCCAGCAAGATCCCCTGACCTCAATCCAATCGAACATGTCTGGAATGAGTTGCAGCTTGCAATTTCAGTCCGTCCAGTCCAACTAAGAAGTGTCCAGGGGCTTGGTGCCATGCTGGTCCAAGAATGGAACAGCATCCCACAAAGGATCATCTGGAGCCTGATTGGGAGCATGAGAAGGCGTTGTCAAGCTGTAATTAACAATAATGGGTCTCATACTCGATATTGAACCCATATCAGTTCGCTCCGTCAACTTCTTGGCAAATTTGAAAAATTTCCTCTTTTACCAATAATATCCATTTTCCATGGTTATCGTATTCAAAGGCTAAAAAAAATGTCAAACACAAACAAAATCTTAATTTCTGTGCTTAAATCATCAAAGATATAATTAAATAAAAATTATATATACTTTTCATAACAATATTTCAACTAAAACGTAAAATACGTAGTTGGATATACTTCGTGCTTAGCAAACTTTGAGTAGTATATTTTTGTAAGTAATAAGAGTATTCAAAAAACAACCTTTAACCCGTTTTGGGCTGGATAAACAATGGTACCCATCAAAAAGCTTTATTCAACAAAACCGTTGTCAACAGTGACAGCACTTTCATTTGTTACATCAGAGGTTTCTACATTTACAACACTAATTTCTATTTCTGGATAATGTTCAGCAGAAGATGGCGACGAAGTTAACAACTCTGCTTGCTTATTGTGTGAGGGGTGAAACAAAGGTCTTTAGTTTCGCTGTCATTTTAACGTTACGTTGGGTAAAGGGTTAAACAACTCGAGAACAATGGCAATATAAGGCTTATGTTTCTGCGCACAAACCATCCTCTCGTCATTAGTGAACAGAGAATGTGCAAATAAATAATTACGGGACATCGTTAATCGTCATTATTATCTTAAATTTACAAAACTCTGAGCCCAAAAACCCATCAGATCGCCGTTAAATTTTATTATTTTTTTGGTCGGTACTCATTGGGTTTTGGTCGGTATTTTGGTCCGTAATTAGCACTTTTGGTCGGTTCTGGACGGTTTTGGTCGGTAATTAGTAGGACCAAAGTAATGAAGGCATTCATAAAACCAAGAATTAACCCGTTTAGGGCTGGTTACAGAGCGATGCCCCTCAAAAGTTTAAACATTCATGTTATCCGAGGATTTCTAAAAAAACATCTCATAGATTTTCATGAAAAATGAGCCATTCTCAGATTTTAGTGTGACATTACAAGTTGCATGTACAAAATATTACAGTAAGCATTTGTTAACCCTATGCAGATTCTCAAACATCAAAATTTTGATAAAATGGGCAGTGTTTGCGTACCCGCAGCACCCAAAGTTAAGAGGAGAGATCAACATAATTGGAAGTAGAATTCACTGAGAATTATGTTTGTAAGTAATAAGGGTACTCAAAAAACAACCCTTAACCCGTTTTGGGCTGGATAAACAATGATACCCATCAAAAGCTTAAAATTCATGTTCTCCCTGGATTTCTCTGAAACCACCTTGTAGATTTTTAAGAGAAAATGGCCATTCGCAGTTCTTGGTGTGACATTACAAGTTCCATGGAAAAATATTCTTGTTAGCACTCGTTAACCCTCTACAAGCTGCTAGACATCAATGTTTTGGATACATTTGAGGTAAAATGGACCATTTTCAGATAGCCACAACACTCAGAGGGTATGTGTCAAACAAACATAACTCCTTTTGTTGCTCATTAACTTGTCGGACGACGATATTGATATTAACCCTCTCCACCATTAATGATGGTTTTTATCTAAACATTTTTTTTTATCAAACTGAGTCATTTGAGACTACTATACCTACCTTTCTCATAACATCAATAAAGGAACTTCAGTGAGACAGTTAAAAACAATTCATCAGACACTCTGGGGTTATGAAAAATCATGGAATCTCATCTGGAAAAGGCATGATTCTCCAGAATCATAAAGTCTTTTTTATGTAGTTTTTGTGGTAGAGATGTCACCACATGGAGGGGGGTAATTTCTGTCGGAATTTACGTCATATCTCCGGGATCCCTTCCCTTCGGGATTCATACATAATTTGTTCCCATTCCCACACGTTCATACTCCAATAAAGATTATAAAAATTGCATTCAGTTCTTATAATTACATTCCGTAACTGTTTAAACTACTTTTTACCAAACAACAAAGCAGAAAGACGAAATAAAACATGTACGAGCAAACGAGATGAAAAACCACCCTCACACAAAAAGACAAAGCGCACAACTCTGAGTTGAGCGCCGGTTTTCGGCATTGACCCAAATTTGTCAAATTACCGTCTTTCGCAACGAAACTTGGAACGTTCAAAACAATTTATTTAACATATCAGTAAACTATAATCACTGATCACTGCGGTAGGCGCTAAAAGTTATAAACCCGCTCAAACACCGCCCGAATTACATTCTGTCAACTGCGCTCTACCGTAAATGCGGGTCAAAGTTCGACCAAATGTATTCATTGGAAAATGAATTACATTTGGTCATGACGTTTTCACCCAGCTGACCAAAGGGAATTGAGTATTTGGGCCCAAAACGTATAACTACATTAACAATGTAATTATTGCACCTTAACTTCAAAAGATTTGGGTCACTTGCGACGAAACTTGACAATAAAGTAGAAACGTAACTGCTACACCGAGTGTGAAGTTTCCTCCGGGAAAAGTAGTATGGTAATTGTAAGCGTGTCACCAGCAGATGTTTTTCGGGGTAAAATGCAAAACAGCGTAAAAACGTACAAAAACATTTACACTTTCATTTTTAGTGCTCTATAACAAACGAAAATTTGATGAAAATGAAACAAAATTTAATTTTTTTTGTGTGACGTTGATGTCAAAAAGGTCACCTGACAATTCAATCATAGCCGTTCAGAATTTCCTTAATGTCTTTTTGTTGGAGGTGGAATATCCAAAGTTTGAAATAGGGAGTCTTGAAACAGGAGTTGAAGTTTAAAAAAATCAAGAAAACCGCATAAATCGGGAATTGTTTTGGACAAAGGTCGAAAATCAATAAAGTATGCCTCCCCATTACTGAATGTTCTTTGACAGTTTTTTGAAGCTGTGAGCTTGCATCACAGGTAACAGAGTGAATGTTGAGTATCTTTGAGGACTCAAGTTTGTTGAGATTACTTTTTGTCGGTTTTGATTCACTTGATGCAATATAGACATCGTTACTTGATGTTTTTCGGCAGTGCCTATTTGCGTGACTACATTTACGCTTTGAACAAAGGTTGTTTGCTGTTGAAAGTGTTAAAGATAGTTGTTTAGAGCTATTTAACTCTGTAACTACAGATACATATTGTGTAGCTGACTCACAGCCTGCTTGTGGGCGGTTATTGAAGGATGTGTCAAGAGCTATATCAAAATTATCTTGCCCCCTTAACTTAGTTACCTGCCTCATGAAAAATTGATTTTCTATCATTGACTTGTTAATTATTTCCTCTCCTTTGTCGGAAAAACCATTGAGCCGTGAATAAAGCAGTGACTGTGACTGGCGTTTAATACTGAGGCGTGATAAGATGAAGACAGGTCAGAGGGGCCTGCTTTGGTCTTTACTACTGAGAGTGCCAAGCCATCATTTAGGCTCCCATGCGCAGGGCCTCTTGTATTGTTTCTGGACTTTGTGAACAGTTCTCTTACTTGACCTTGTATGGAACAGGCTTTACAACTTACCAGTACGCTAATGCAATGGCCTTGCCTTCTATTAATTGATATATTTGGTAGCGGATTTTTACACCTAGAACTTTTTTTATGTGATTTCACGAAGAATGTCAGAGTGTCATTTAATTTTCTTAGATTTATGATAATATTTTCATCTTTAACAGAAATGTGACTGAAACATTCCTCAGTGAAATGTGATTTTTCTTCCTTTACAGGTCACAAATAGGAAGGTACTAAGCCCATATTGTTACTGGTTGAAAATTTTGCTTCATGATATGTGGGGAACACTGGTCTTTGAAATCTGTTGTTTGAAGAAGACACTCCGGCATAATCTCCATTAGGTGAGTGAGTACAGGTATCAATGTCTATGGATAATTTTTCTAGATTTTCATTCTTGAACCTCCCTTCCCATGCCCTGTGGAAATGTTTGAATGCATTTTTCCCCCTTTCTCCTTCTTTAAGCCACCCTAATCTCTTATTTTTCCAAGTATCCCTCTCTTATCTAGTGTCTTACAACACCTATCACTGCCAGTATGGGCAAAACAGCAAAAACGGCCCTTATTTGTGTTTTCAGTTAAAAAATGTTCAGTTAGCATTTAACAGATAATAATAGGATTTACCTCAATTGAAATGCATAAAAATGGTCCACAAATCCTGAAAACACAATTTTGTGAGGTGAAAACAACAGCCTCTAGCTCTTTACATATTAAAAATAGAGAGAAATGGTTTTTATGTACTCAATTGCAAATGGTCTCCAGATTCAAAAGCAGAAGATAGTTTCAAAGGGAGATCATTCCTATTCAAATTTTTTAAGGTTCCGCTCCATAGTTTCAACTTCTGCGCAGGTCTGCATTTTGAAATAAAGGGCCTGTCCTGAATCTGACCCTGCATAAATTAGGTCTATATTTTTAGTATTAGGCATTTGAAAGCATGAGGCTACTTGTTGACAAGTAGACTTTAATGGTTTGGTCATTGGATGGAAGCCTGGTGTAGTGTCATGGCAGCATGGGCTTTCTGTGAAACAGTGGCTCAGAAAATGGGGCCAACTTTTCAGACGTCATTTTTACACGGATTGTTTACAGGTGTGTAGCCAAAAAAAATGAAAAGGAAACATATATTTTTTTCTCTTTTTATTAATTGGAGACGATGTGCTCCAGGGCTGTGTAGGTGCTAAAGCTGGAAAATTTCTGCTTAGCTTTTGTGGCTACCAAGTGCCTGAAAATGGCTGGTTTGGGCAATTCTTCAATCCAATTATCAGGTCAGCGCTTTATGCTGTACTGCAAGTTAAGCTCCCTCCACACAATAATATGTATCAGTTGTATTTTATCAGGATGTATTCACTGGTTTCAGCCAATTTAGAAAATGTATATATGTCATGGGTAATGCAAATGAGTTTGGCTTTTTTGACAGTGGAATAGAGCGCATGACACATCATTTTTGAAGATGCCTTGGAAACTGTGGAGCGGAACTATAATCCTTCGACGAAGGTGTGCCTCGATGATGTAATTCGAATATTTTATCAGTCAGGATTTGCGCCATCACATTCGGAACAAATCCGGATTAGAGCCCCCCCTCCCCCCCCCCCCCCCACACACACACAATCGGTCATCTTGAAGACGTCTCTGAGTTTTGATTCGAGGTTTGATTCGATCTCGAATGATATATCAGATTCGATTCGAGTTTCGATTCGAATCGAAAACTCGTAATTGGGAGTAATGGTAATTGGCTCTATAGGGAGATTCAGTAGCAATTTAAAAATTCCAATCCTTTAGCCCTGCGAGAATATAGGATTAAATTATTTCAGGCCCTCCGCACCAATGCAAAATAGATTTTCCAAAGTAGAGTAAACAGTATTATAGCGGGCGATGCTTCCAAGAAAATAGGGTTAAAATGATTAGCAACGCACCAAAAACTCTTCAAAATATTCAAGGTAACAATTAAAATTGTTGTTGGAATTAACCCCCTTCACTCTGATGTCAAAATACCAAAATTTCAGGAAGCTGTTTTTTCCCATAATGCATCTAGAAATTTAACCAATTCAATCTCGTTTGACAGAGCTCATTGAGCTCTGTCAAACGAGATTGAATTGGTTAAATTTCTAGTTGCATTATGGGATTTTGTTCTGTCTGAAATTTAGATATTTTGACATCAGTGTGGAGGGGGTTAAGAGAGGCTCTCTGACATACCGATCAGAGACATCCCCTCTTCGGGATAATCTAATTGTGCATGAAAGGCCGGCAGAACCATTTTGAGAAGGCCGAATTCAAGTGTTTCCAGTACGCTTCTGGTGTCTTCTTGTTTTCAAACTATGATACATCTATTGAACTGTGAAATCTAATTTTAGATTCGAAAAACACACGTTACTGACGGATGCCCTAATGGACGAAGAAGCTATCTAACCATACTTGTATACAAATAATATTTTTTATTTGTGCAATAAACAAGTCTCAGAAATGTGGAGTACATACAATCATGTAGTTAGAATATCTCTAGAAACAGAAAGCTATTTACATGTTGGAAGTATCAAAATATCGAGTTAGGATAAAATATATTACCTTATGACCTGCTATATCAGCGAGATGTATTAGAATATAGCGTGACACAAGGCAATCCTTCAAAACACCGTTTAGTCATCTATTAATAAAATTCCCCCTGGAGGCAACCAGTCCGACCGATTCAAAATGTAAAACCTTTCTAAAATATTGATTGATTCCTCATTATGATAATACCTTCTCGTCTGTAAATTCCTTTTTCCATTTGAAAATATTTCTTGGGCAATAACCACGCGACTTTGTTTGAAAATTAACCACTCCACTTTTTAAGAACTCATCTATCAATTTATCTGGAAATACCAACTCAATCTAAAATGTACCAGGCAGCAAGGTGACAATTTTGTTTGTTCCAAATCTGGTGATATAACACTGCCGATGAATACAAGTATCATGGCCCCAAACCCTACTGTGAGAACAAAACATAGAATCATAATGTCAGATTGCGTTACGCGTATCAGCAGTTTTGGGCGTGGTAGAAACGAGCGATAAAATGATTTCCTTCAATACTAATACTTAAACTGTATATTATCTTCTATGACGCATAAAATATAGAGAGTAATCTCTTGACTGGAATGGTTACGTGAAATAATTCATGAGAGGTGAGGGACGTTGTACAAACACGAGTGCGCGAATGCGTACGAGTGTTTTACAAAATATTGTCCCTCGCCTCGAATGAATTATTTCACGTAACCAGTCCAGTCAAGCGACTGCTCTGTTTATTACTTTTCATTATTAACAATAATTATATTATTTAACCCTTTACCTAACGTAACGGACAAAACCGGCCAGCGTTATTCTCAAAAATCGCCAATTAATTTTCATTATTTGTTTCATTTTTTGTCTCTAAAACATAGGTTATGACCCCTCATTGGAACGAGCTCTGTCAAACAAGATATTTTTGTTTAAATTTATAGTTAAACAGGAGAAAAACGCAGTGACTGATGAAAATTCTGTTGCATTACCAGAGTGCTAAGAGTTAAAAGGTAGTACTAAATTAAAATTTCACACTTTGAGTGAAACAAGACGCTATCTACAGTCTACTATAACCGTGGGGAACGACCGTCGATATCTTTGAAACAATGGTGTTCAACTGATGACTCGGAGACAAATTAAAGATGATAACAATTTAATATTGAATCTGGTATTCCAAATGTCTAACAGTAATCAACATTTGACAACTAGTCTTGTTGGATATCCGAACAATTTTACAGCAATAACTCATGGGATTTCCCAATAAAATGAAGCAGAGTAACGTTTGGAAATCCAAACTATAACTGAATTCTTACTTGTGATCAAGGCTATATATACAATATAATAAATGCGTCATGTCATAACAAGTTCACTTGATATAAAGATTAAAGTAAGCTTTCACTGGGTCTTAATGATATGCCTTCTTAACTTAGTGAATAGAGCTTAAATAAACAATGGAGGAAAACAATGAACTTGTTAACAACTTCTATAAGAGAAGCTTGCTGTCACACGACGATGAAGAAATATGCCAAGTTTGAAACAAATGAAATTGAATTGAACAAAATGCGAACAGTAGATTGTGAATGCAGTATAATAATAGTAAATTTGTCTTTTTGATTCGAAAGTTTATCATGGCCTGTACACGCTCCGGTGATATAATCTCTGCCGCTCCAATTGATGCGACCCGCAGCAACACATTTAAGCCATTAAAATAGTAACGTCCCAAAATTCCGAAATACAAAAAAATTATGGTCGCTTGTACCGCCGGTGTCTCTTATGTTCAGGAGTTCCCGGTCTTGACAAAGTTGGACGAAGGCCCGGGATTCTACTCTGATTGTCCCGGATGTACTCTCGAGCTGCCTCGTCCAACTCACAGTCTTTAACCCATGAGTTATCAGCATCTGGATGGTCTCTCCATTTAATCAGATACTGAAGGCCAAATTGCACGGACCTACAATATCTGATCACAGTCTCAGTAACTCTTTTTGGCTGGACAGTGTTTTTTGGACGGTTGTGGGAGGATAGAGCTGAGCACTCCTCCCGCGGCGTCTGGATTGAAATGTTTTTCATCTGGGGGGAACATTGAACAGGCGTGTCGGTGGAAGTTGGTGCTGCGTTGACACTGACGTCGACTTTTAATGGAGAGTTAATATAAGTTTGAGTACTCACTGAGTTTTTGTGGATGTGTTTGTCTGTTTCTGTAAAAACACTTGAAGCACATACACTAACTTCTGGTGATTTGTTGGAACTCTGTGGAAACTGAATGTTCTGATGCCGGTAAGTCTGTTGTTGTAGCTGTTCGGTATTTTTCCTTTTGTTGTAGTCCGTCATACGCCGCTCATCTCGTAGTTTATTTGCAGTGGATTTTTGCGGTGGTTGTTTTTTCCATGACAATACCAACGTGGTGGAATCTTCACTAGTCTGGAGAGTCCATTGCATCTTCATTTTATCCAGATGAAGATTATCAAGGATTGTCTGCATATTGTCGGGTAATTTGTTGAACATCTTTAAATTTATAGTATGAGTTGGAACGTGGTACCTGGATCGTTTGGACAAGCTAAAAAGATGTCCAGTCGCGGATTCTCTCACCAATTATAACCGTGGGGAACGACCGTCGATATCTGCTTTGAAACAATGGTGTTCAACTGATGACTCGGAGACAAATTAAAGATGATAACAATTTAATATTGAATCTGGTATTCCAAATGTCTAACAGTAATCAACATTTAACAACTAGTCTTGTTGGATATCCGAACAATTTTACAGCAATAGCTCATGGGATTTCCCAATAAAATGAAGCAGAGTAACGTTTGGAAATCCAAACTATAACTGAATTCTTACTTGTGATCAAGGCTATATATACAATATAATAAATGCGTCATGTCATAACAAGTTCACTTGATATAAAGATTAAAGTAAGCTTTCACTGGGTCTTAATGATATGCCTTCTTAACTTAGTGAATAGAGCTTAAATAAACAATGGAGGAAAACAATGAACTTGTTAACAACTTCTATAAGAGAAGCTTGCTGTCACACGACGATGAAGAAATATGCCAAGTTTGAAACAAATGAAATTGAATTGAACAAAATGCGAACAGTAGATTGTGAATGCAGTATAATAATAGTAATAATAGCCAGCAAGTCCACAAACATAATTAAAAATCGTCTACAGGATACTATTCGCGATCTTGAGAGCTGGTGTGCCCTGTGGCGCATCAAACTCAATGCAACCAAAACTCAAAAAGTTACGTTCTTCAAAAAGCAAAGGAAAAAACCAGTCCCGAGTATCGATCTCCAATTATACGATCACAAACTAGAAGCAAACAAAGAAGCCAAATTTTTGGGGTTTATCCTAGATAGCAATCTCAGTCTAAACAGTCACCTAAACTCCATTACGGTTAGAGCTACTAAACGTATCAATTTTCTGAAGATGATCAGGGGTAGAAATTGGGGAGCAAACAAAGATGTGCTTCTCAAGCTCTACAAAACATTTATACGTCCGGTACTAGAATACGGTGCCATAATAACAAGCGACCTAAGCAAAACCAACATTCAGAAGCTACAGAGGGTTCAAAATTATGCCCTGCGAGTGGCACTATGCAAACCCAAATGGACACCGATAAAGGAACTTCACGAGCTAGCAAAAATAGAAACTATTGATACGCGATTAAAAGACCTACAAAACAAAACCCTCAACAGACTCCAAGATAGTGAATTAATGGTTGAGCTGAACGAACACCGATCCCTTAACAGAAAAACAAAATAAGTTTCCAGAAAAAAAAAAAAAATAAAAAAAAAATAAAAAATAAAAAAAAAAATAAAAAAAAAATAAAATAAAAATTATACAATATAACTAAATCGCGTGGAGTCAGTGAGGATTGCCTCGCTACTCATTGGGAACTTTAGGATAGAGTCTGTGAGGACTGCCTCGCAACTCTGCTGAAGCGCGATTGAAACGCGTTTAATAAGATCTATATAACAAAACTCTCCACACTCTCCAGGACAGTGAATCAATGGTGAAGCTGAACGAACACCGAACCCTAAACAGAAAAACAAAATAATCCACAGTAAATTAAAAGTACTCAATAGCATGGAGTCAGTGAGGATTGCCTCGCTACTCATTGAGATCTTTAGGATTGAGTCTGTGAGGATTGCCTCGCAACTCTGCGTGTGGGGAGTGGGCTCCGAAGAAACACACCCCTTACCCCATCCATAGCAACAATCACACAGCATGCACAATATACAATAGCGGATACCTATCTTTCTCTCTACCTATAACTTTTCTAACTGAACATTCTCAAATTTTCTTGCAACACTCTAATCAAGAAGACGCATGGAAATGGTAGACAAAGCGTAGGAGGAATTGGTGCAACCTACCTTTCTGCAACATATACAAGAAACCACCAAACGATAGGCAAGGATTGAAACAAGCTTGTCTGGCTGGGAACGAGTGTACATTTGATATAAATAAACATTTGAATAAAGATTTAACAGCCCTTTTAAGGGCTTGAGGGTGTGAGTCAGTGAGAGGTTTTTTTTTTTTTTTTTTTTTTTTTGGGGGGGGGGGGGGGTGGAGGAGGTCATTTGGAATTCCCGAAGGATAACCAGATACCTCAAAATCACATACGGCATCCTATCTCCCAGAAGGCTTGATGGATGACTCCCGGTTTTTTAAAACTATACTGTTGGAGCTTTCTCCACTTCTTTTTTGTAACCGCTATGGTCATATACCGGGGCCGCTACCAAACCGGCGTTGCTGTTTGGTTTTCTTTTCTCTTCTTCCCTTTAACTTGCCATCGCTCAACTTTACATTCTGGGGCTCGCCACCATGGTAGGACTCAAACCTCTACCATCGCCGAACTGGAACCGAATAGAACTCGCCCTCTAATAGTTTTAAAGGCGTTGAGGGATTGAGTATTGACCATCTAACACTACAACGTAAACTGCCGGGTATTCTAACCGCGTGCATAACCCCTTCAGACTCCATTTTGGGCAATAGGAAAGCTAGGCCTGTGTGATCCAAGGGAAAAATAAGGTTAACAGGGTCGCAAGGGATTTGTAAATCCCACATCGTCCCTGCGCGCCTTCGGCGCGCTAAAACCTTTCATTCATTCAATTTGTCTTTTTGATTCGAAAGTTTATCATGGCCTGTAAACGCTCCGGTGATACCACACTGCTTTAGCATTGTAGACGGCGCCTTGTGGCTCTCAATGGACGATACATGGTTAATTTGTTCTCATTTACGATCGGATTCCATATTGCACCAAAATTCATTTGGCACTGAACAAAAATTTCACTCGGCACAAAAACATTTTTGGCCAGCGTGAGCACTGAACGTCATAAGCTGTTTTTGAGTCAAAAAATCAAAATGTCTAGTTATTCAACAATTGTTGTGCAAGTGTTTTTAGTTGTGCTTGGTAACTTTTGCGTGAGTGCGGTACACATTCGATTTTTGACAGGTACTTATTGTGGCTGACAGAGCAAAATTACAACAATCACAAAAAGTTGAATTTTCGAAAAAAGATTGTGATTTTCTCTACTCCTTTCTCCCAGAAAGAACGGAAGAAACAAACAAAGCTTTACACAGTTGTATTCAGCCTTCAAAATGCAACAATGCCTGCTATATATTTGACTTCAAACTTAACCCTATTCGGTAGCTTGAAACAGAGAAATTCCAGAAAGACGTCTATTTTCAGAGACGTTTCCATCTTCTGTATTCAGTCTCTCCCACAGAAAAAACAAATGGGAAATGCTTTCATGAATTCAGTGATCGTGGAAGAACACCTTTTCCCCAATATTTTTGGATGTTGGTCACAGTATTGTATGTATACAATACTTTGTCACAAATATATTTATAACTTCCAAAGACTGTTATCATCCACAGTAAGCCAATGATTCTACAAAATTATGATTTTCTAGTTTAATTTTATTGTTTCAGTACAATGAACACCAGGAATACGAGTGTTTTTTTATTTTTGTATTGTTGATGAAATGTTATTATGTAGTACACTGCTACAACGGATTTTCAAGAAAATACACAGTTTCACGAGATTATTACATTTGGAAAGCAATAAGACTATAGACTAAGACTTTAGTTTGCATTCTTGAATTGGAATTATTAATATTTATCACTTTCCAAAGTGTGATTTACTGGGATTTCCTGGTTTGATTATAAACGATAACTTCACAAGTGAATTATGCAATCAACAATTTGGTCATGCGCGCAAACGAAGATGCTTTGCCGTGGGTGTAATGGGGAATTCATTGTTTTTTTGTTTCTTTAACCCTTTACCTAACATGAAAAGCAGACGACACTTGCAAAAACATTCTTGAATAACTATTATTTTCATATTTTGTCTCAAAAGCATAGGTTATGACCCCTCCTTGGAACGAGCTCGACGAGCTCGTTCCAATGAGGGGGCCATAACCTATGTTTTAGAGACAAAAATGAAAAAATAATGAAAATTAATTGGCGATTTTTGAGACTGATAGCGGTGGCCGGTTTTGACCGTTACGTTAGGTAAAGGGTTAACTAATATAATTATCGTTAATAATGAAAAGTAATAAACAGAGTAATCGCTTGACTGGACTGGTTACCTGAAATAATTCGTTCTAGGTGAGGGACTATATTGTAAAACACTCGTGAGCATTCGCGCACTCGTGTTTGCACAACGTCCCTCACCTCTCATGAATTATTTCACGTAACCAGTCCAGTAAAGCGATTACTCTTTATATATTTAAGAAAATACTTTGCCACGGTCATAGTGTCTGTACATTACGACTGAATCTACCTGTTCCCTCAGTGTATGCATGTACACATTCAAATATTATTTGATTCACTTCAGCGTTGTAGTGGACACTTCCATGCAAGAGGACGTTAGTATCTATTCTGTAGGCTAGAATATGAAGCGTTGAGCTTCTTATTTCTGAAAGTAGTGGACATACAAAGAAAGCATTATGGCCTGTTTCGCATTCGCCACAGCTACAAAGTGGTGAACTGGTCAGATGATTGTTGAATAAATGATCGTTGAGGTTGCTGCAACCCAGACGTAGCCTACAATGATGTAGTTGGGAATTGCGTGAATTTTGGAAATAGAAAAAACTAGGAATAAACATTTTGTCTTTGTTAATAAATAATAATGTAAATAAATAAAGTAAATAATGAAGTAAATTGATACAAGGAGTTGTTTTCGCGTATGTCAGTAAGTAAGGTCTTCCACAGTCTAGTAGTTAATGGAAGGAAGGCATTTTGATGGGAGGTTGTTCGACAAAGTGGGACCGACAGGTCCATGTTGTTGCGCAGGTTGTACTCGTGGGATGCGGACGTATGTTTGTTCTTCCGAGTTTGCAGTTTCCCCACCCGGTGTCTGTGTATAGTGGGGCTTTGTTAGCGCCTCGTGCCGAGCCAGTCACTATTCTGGCAGCTTCAATTTGGAACTTTTCCAATTCTAGCTACTCTAATTCAAAACAGTTATCCAGACAGTGTCGGCATATTCGTCCACGGGTCGTATGCATGCGAAGTATATCTTTTCAAGGGTTTTTCTATCCAAGCCAAATGTGTACTTTCTAAGGAGTGATACTCGTTTCCATGCTTTCGTGGTTATTTCCTAAATGTGATCTACACACGACCCGTGATCATTTAACGTCAGTTCCAAATGTTTGTGACTGTATACTTCTGTTATGTTTGTAAATGACATGTTGAGAATTACGTGTGGGGTCATTTTCGGGAAATTATCAGTGATGCAGTTTTTGCCGGGGTGAAATCGTTGAGCCATTGTTCAGCCCAGTTATCGATCTTCAGTATATCATTGGATAGGAGTTCTGCCGAACGAGGCAGGCCCTCTACAATAAGATATAAAGATGTGTCGTCGGCGAACAAACGAATATTACAAAATTTATTATCTACAATGTCGTTAAAGTAAATCAGGAAGAGAAGAGGACCTAATGTTGATCATTGCGAAAGACCGACACCTATTTTTCTCCGCGTTGAAAAATGAGAGTTTATCACGATTTGCGGTTGCCTGTCTTTTATTTAAGAAACTCAAGAAGTTGCCCCGTTATGCCTATTGTTCAAGTTATACAGAAACCCGTCGTGCCACACTTTATCAAAGGCTTTACTAATATCACGGAAAATAAATCTTATTTCTTTATCTTCGTCTAGAGCACTGCTGATCGTGTTATATATTTCACAAAGTTGAAGTACTGTTGAGTCGTTGGATCAAGTGAAATCGGGTTAAGAGGTTGTTTGTTTCAAAAAGGCAGATATACACGTATCGAAAACTTTCCTTATACAACTTAAGAGAGATATCAAGCGGTAGTCCGTCACCATATCAGATGGGTCTTTTTTGAACATTGGTGACACGTTGACTCATTTCGATTGAGGTGGAAATGTGAGCTGGCGAAAAAGAAGGTTACTTATTTTGGTTAGTGGCTACGCTAAGCTGACAGAACATTCTTTGAGTATTCGTGAGTTGATATTCTCAAGGCCGCAAGCTTTAGAAACTTTTAAAGATCGGAGCGCCATTCCTATTTCATCTTCAGTCAAGGAGATTAGTTCAAATGACGGGCGATCAGGGTCAAACGATCGGTTTGGGAGCTGGGTGTTGGTGGTATAATTAACGCTTGAGATCGAGGAGAAATATCCGTCGAAGGCTTCACTTTTTTCGACATCGAACGTGAGAAGAGTACTGGAGTGGAAAAGATTTGGTATATCGGATGTTCTGTTTACGAAGTGTAGCTTCAAAGTTTTCCACCATGTATGCGATGGTGTTGTATGAGATTTTAGGGTATTTTTAATTTTCTCGGTGAACTTATTTTTTGCCGCTCTAATAGGAGAAATGGTTTAATTTCTCTTTTTCCGATATTTGTACCACGACAAAGGAGTATTTTTACGTTTTGCCAGGCGATTGAAGACATTTGCGTTGACGAATAAAGCGCCTAATTCCTGTATGCATCCATGGGGGCTCGTTGGGCCGAGTTGTGATGACTTTGTTTCGAATATATTTACTTGAGATCTCTATAAGAATATTTTTTAGTATTTCAGTAATATCGGTAGGGGATTGGCTTCCCAAAGACTCTACCCAGTTTATTTTATCAATAGCCTCATTAAGGCTATCAAAGTTGTCATCTTCAAATAGCCATATTCGGTGCTTGGTTGGCTTTCGACGTTCTGTATAGTATTTGAGTTCTGCGATGACTGGACAGTGATAACGGACAAGGTCTGCATATTTATTTATTTATTTATTGGTGTTTAAGGTCACATATTTATGCACAATGGCTAATCGTGACCGTGACAGTTTTACGGGTGGAGGAAGCCGGAGTACCCGGAGAGAACCACCGAGCAACGACGAGCAGCTGTCAGCTCCCCAACATCGTAACTCTGAACTCTGCACCGCAGCACAGGCAGGGTTAGATTGGTTGAAGACATGCGCACCATCGACGTGCAGTACGCCTCAGTACACAGCGTCATCGTGCCCCCCCCCCCCCAAGGTCTGCATAGAATGGATCTCCTACATGCTGGGTTACGACAAACTCTGAATTATTGGTTATTATAAGGTCAAGTAACGAAGTCAAAGTTTCGCTAAAGAACGTCGGTTGCCTAATAACCCGAGATAAACTATATTGTTGCAGTATGTTCTGAAATGGGCCGGGGCCGGATATAAGTTGGTCGTCGTTAAAGTCGCAAGTGATGACAGTATGTTTAATATTCAAGTCTAATGCCCGCTCAACAGATGATCCTATTAGGTTCCAGGCATTGTTGTCGGAGTTCGGTGGTCGATAAAATAGCCCAAGGGGGAAGGTTTTGTTATTATTAAATACTTGTAACCATACCATAAGCATTCTAGGTTACCACATTACAAGTCCAGGCGGCGTTTAAAATAAATTATATTTCTTAAATAAACTATTATACCCCACCCCCTCTTGTGACGTGGTCTTTCTTGACTGGTTCGTGGAAGCCGCGTACGTCAAAATCGCAGCTGTTATCGTTATTGCTGAGCCAGAATTCAGTGAAGACACAAATGTCGTAATTCGTTATTTCGCAACGAATAACGTCAAGTTTTGGTTTTATGCTTTGGACATTCATGTGGATTAAGGATAAAACAGATGTAGATTTGAAGGAATCCTCGTCGTGAGAAGCGGTCGATTCAGACAATAATAGAGATCCTGGTCCTGGGTCGGTCTCGACGTAACCCCATAGAAGTAGTAGGGTTGAACCAACGGCAACAGGCCTCAGCAGGACTTAGACAGTTGTTCATCAGTAAGATGAAGGGATTCACGTAGGCCAACTGATTGTCTGGGGACGATTCTATAAGATGAGTATTGTTGGCTTTGACGTTATAGCCTTGGTGCCGTAAGGATATAGAAGATTTGCAAAAGGTACATCACAATAATATAGGCGCCTTCTGCGACGAACACCAAATCGAGCAGTAGGAAAAAAGATCACACTCTCATTCTATATATATTGATATCATACATTGTCGAATGCATTCTTATCGTAGGTGCAGAGCATAAGATGTGAGAGTAGGGTTGATGACTGGTAGTAGCTACTATATTCACAATCAGCCTTGGAGTAAAGCAGAGAGATAAATTGTTCCAGGATGGGAGAAGCTAGATGATAAAGAAATAGTTGTGGCAGTGGGTATACAGAGGTTGAGGAAAAATCATTTTGAGAGTGTATGTTGGTACAAGAGTGTATTAAAACCAAGAAAAACCACGTAGTCCTCATATGTTGCTAGAGTAATGCTCCGAGATGTTACTTTTCTTACGACAGTGGTTACAAATTTCACTAAGATCTTAAAAGAAGTAGAAGGACTTAGTATTCAATTTGACTACTTCTTTATAGATATGGCGTCTTGGCTGTGTCAGTATTTGGCGGTTTAGAAGCTTTAGATGATACGACATGGATGAGGAACTGCACGGTTGACCTGCTTGGGGATATTGTGGGGCCCCCGTGCATGCCGGGCCGACCTAAGTGCGACCCATAGGCGCTGAAATGGTCGTGGCCCTCTCAATATAGCCCCCTAGAGAATGCATATATATGTCTACGTACATGTTTATGAGTACACACACACAAAACCTAACAATCCCTTCCACAAAAAACAACACTCACCCAAAGCCAAAATACAAAACAGATAGCTGATTGTCATGCATTTACTCTTATCTCAGAAAATTAATGCGATGGAGTATGCTCTCCCCAATTAGGTGACGAAGTGGTACATTTTCCGTTCAACATAGAAAATCAAGAAAATTCGCAATACAATATTGAATCTCAAAGCATCCATAAAAATAATGTTAGCCAATAATACAACCGTGTGTAATTTATACCGCGGTTCCACATACACGATTTTTAGCCCCGGATTGGGAAATTCTTGAAAATTCGGGACCACACCAATTCGGCAGTATTCGGGTAAAATTCGGGTGGGTTATCCAAATGCTTTCGAATACTCCAGAATACTCCCGAATCGCTTCCCGCATGCTCCAGAATTCTCCCGAACTGGTACCAAATTTTCAGCTTTATGCTCCGGAATTGGCCAGATTTCTACCGAATTCTACCGAATAAGTGCCGAATTACTCCTGAATTCCCCGAATCGCTACCGAATACCTTCCAGAATGGTCCCGATTTTGGGGCCGAATTTCGGAAATAGAGCCGAATTTGAGTATAAAAACAGCCACATTTTAGTATCTCCATCATTTCCTAGCTGACATTCAAGCTACGCACATCTCATAATTGGGTGAAACAACCTACCTGTCCACATCCAGACTTCAACAGATGGCTGATCAACGTCGTCAGTTAATGCTAGCTGCTTTACGCCTAGATAAGGACATACTTCTGAACAACGTTTCAACTGACCTCCTTGGACGAAGACGTCTAAGAAGACGACCAAGTTGGTGGGTCCGGTCTTGGATTGCCAACAGACCTCTTTTCGGTCAGCATGAACAACTTCTGGCAGAACTTGAAGCTCATGACATGGCATCCTTTTCCAAATTTGTTTGAGTCGACTTCAAACGTTCCGGGAGCTACCGCTTCGTCTTGGACCGAGACTGGCGTTGGATGCTGGACTGAAGTTGACTATAACACTACGTCATTTTGCTACAGGAGATTCCTACAAGTCCTTGATGTTTGGGTTTCGTGTAGGCAACCCGTCCATTGTGTCACTTCATTCCAGAAGTTTGTGATGCCACCATAGAAGAGTATAGAGAAGTCCTCAACTGTCCGACAACACCTGAAGGGTGGCGTCAAATCGCTCAGCAGTTTGAAGACCGGTGGCAGCTGCACCACTGGATTGGAGCTCTTGATGGCAAGCATGTCGCTATAAGGCATCCAAAGAAATCAGGCTCAGTCTTCTACAACTACAAAGGTTTCTTCTCAGATGTGCTGTTTGCCTTGGTCGATGCGGAGTACAAGTCCACTTGGGTGGATGTTGGTGCAAATGGTGCAGTTCCAGACGTCCAGATATTCAACCCATCAGACTTGAGAGCAGCCATCGAGGATGAAACCTTGGGACTCTCTGATCCAGAACCCCTGCCTGGTGGTGATCGTGACATTCACTACTTCATAGCTGGAGATGATACCTTCCCGCTATGCACATGGTTGATGAAGCACTTTTAAAGAAGAAACTTGACAGACGAAGAGCTGATCTTCAACTGCCGACTGCCCAGAGTTAGACGTGTTGTGGAGAACGCTCTCGGCATTCTGGCAAACAGGTTTCAAGTATTTCTGACGACCATGCGCCAGCAACCAGAAACAGTGATGAAGATCATCATGGCCTGTATTTGTCTGCACAACCTCATGCGTCTGTGGCATCCCGTCTACAGAACTAAGACCTCGACCATGAAGATCAGCAGCAAAACTTGATAACAGGGGCATGGAGTATAAATTAGCCATGTAAGAGTTGCAAAACGTCACCGACAAGGTCAGCACAAGGCTGCCAATCAATAGAGGTTGTACTTGAAGTACTACTACAACTCAGAGTTGGGAGCTGTGGAGTGGCAGTGGGGCAAGATTAGGGTGTGACGGGTGTGAAGGAAGTAGAGATGTGAAAATAGAACACACATGAAAGAAAGGAAAAGTCAAAAAGAAAATTCCAGAAAAAATGAAAACACAACAAACAAAAAGAGGAAAAAAACAACAACTGAAAATAAGAAAAAAAAACCCAATTGTTCTTTTTAATTGCTGTTTTTTCTTTTTTTCTGAAAACTGTTTTTTTTCTTTTCATTCATTTTAAAAAAAAAATTAAATATATATTTTTTTTTTAGGGCGGGGGTAGTTTAAAATGTTTTTAATAAATGAATACATGATGCACTCATGTATTCATTTTTTAAAAACAACTATGCATTTTCTTTTCACTGTTGTGGTGACGGTGACCACTTGCAACTGAAATGAATAAAAATAAAACTTAAAAAAAAAAATAAACGAAGGGTGAACTTAAAAGCAAACAGAAAATAATGAAACTACGATGACTTCTTTAAATGAAAAGTGCCTTGCATCTATTCAGTCTTAATGCAACATGGAGTTCACCTTTTAATATTGAAGACTATCACACTGAGTTAGAATTGAGTATTAAGATTTGAATAAGATTTCAGTCTAATTTGAATCTTAACTCTCAATCTTAACTCAATAATAGTTTCCCATCTTAGTAAGAGGATTTTTTTTTTGTATTGAGGTAAGTTTGAAAAGTTGCAAGTTCAAAGATATTCTCGTGCCATTGAAAGACTAACTTTGGAAACTAGCACTTGTCATCTGTGGCAAACTGCTACAGATAGGCAGGGCTATGGCAGAGTTTTTATTACCTTTCGTGGAAAAAGGAAGGGTTAGGCTGTTCATAGACTGGCAATTTTTTTACAATATCCAGGAACTCCACTGGACCCTTCCTTACAGGTATCTCATCTGTGTCATGTAACATACCCAAAGGGGCGCGGTGGCTCAGTAGGTAGAGGTGCAGGCTGCAAGCCGAAAAGCCCTCGGTTCGAATCCCACCTGCGGCAACCGCGTTGTGTCTTTGGGCAAGACACTCCACCCCCATTGCCTATGTGGGGCACGGTGACGCTGTGCACTAAGGCGTACTGCACGTCGATGGTACACCTGTCTTCATCCAATGCTAACCCTGCTTGTGTGGAGTTAGTATCTTGGGGATCTGACGGTTGCTCGCCGTTGCTTGGTGGTTCCCTCCGGGTACCCCGGCTTCCTCCACCCGTAAAACTGTCATGGTCATGATTAGCCATTTTGCAGAAATGTGTGACCTTAAACGCCAATAAATAAATAATAAATAAATAAATAAATAACATACCTAAAATTTAGTCACCTATCTCTGGAACCAGACAGTGCAAACAAATCTAGAAATGTTTGCAAAAATGCTGGAGTGTGCCACGGTCAAAGGGGCTTTGCTGAATTGTGCTGTGAGATAACTGTCTTTTGTAAACATGCTGAAGTTTAATCATTATCTTTGTTTCAGTTTTTCAATTCAGTTTTGGATTGATTCCACAAGCATGATCAGTTTGCATGTTTTCCTTACAATTTGCATACAAAGAATTTTGAAGTAACGTTCTGTTACATTTGATTCTCCCATTATGGAAACGATTTTTAGCAGTAGGAGTTGACTTTCTGATCTAATCAAGCCCTGTTCGGCGATCTCGTTTTGACATTTGGCATACTATTGGATCACTTCTACTGAATTTCAGACCAAAGGACTTTGCCAGTAATAAAGTAGATTTACCAGTCCCAAATGTATCTGCGTGAACTGCTGAATGACATGAACCACTAAAGTTTCTTGACCACAGTGTGCTTATGGGGGCACATGTGAAAATCCTGTGATGTGAGTTTTCATTTTTGTTTGTGTTCAAAAGGCGTGAAACTTTTTGTATCTGTTTAAACACTTGTCTGAATCAACTTTATAATATGTTTCCTTGTCTTTGTTACAAAGGTTCAAATGCTGGCCGTAAGACAAAAAAATTGGAGTGTATTTTGGCAGATGAGCAAAACAGACAAGATATTGTTTCCGACAGTTTTTTGTGATTATTACTAAAACAGGGTAGTATGTTTTGTATTGCTGCATTGGTGCAATCCAAAATACTTGTTCAGAGGGAAAAGTTTTGTGTGCACGAGAAATTTCTAAAAAGACTCTTCTCCATGCACTGGCTGCTAATTTCTGCTTGAAAAGGTTTTTGTCATTACCTGGCAAACGGCTTTTCAGTGTTAAGTGTTTCACATTTTTTGAACTATACGCATAAAATGCACAAAACATGTGCACTGTCTTATGGGCCTGCCAATATGCACTGAATGTTCTTTGACAGTTTTTTGAAGTTGTGAGCTTGCATCACAGGTTACAGAGTGGAAGTTGAGTATCTTTGAGGACTTAAGTTTGTTGAGATTACTTTTTGCCGGTTTTGATTCACTTGATGCAATAGAGTTTTCGTTACTGAATGTTTTTCGGCAGTTCCTATTTGTGTGACTACATTTACGCTTTGAAAAAAGCTTGTTTGCTGTTGAAAGTGTTAAAGATAGTTGTTTAGAACTATTTAACTCTGTAACTACAGATACAGATTGTGTAGCTGACTCACACCCTGCTTGTGGGCGGTAATTGAAGGATGTGTCAAGAGCTATATCAACATTATCTTGCCCACTTAACTTAGTTATCTCCCTTATGAAAATCTGATTTTCTTTTATTGACTTGCTGTTTATTTCTTCTACTTTGTCAGAAAAATCATTGAGCCGTGAATAAAGCAGTGACTGTGATGGGAGTTTAATATTATGGCATGATAAGATAAATGACAGATCAGAGGAGCCTGCTTTGGTCTTTACTACTGAGAGTTCCAAGCCATCATTTAGGCTCCCATGTGCAGGGCCTCATGTATTGTTTCTGGATTTTGTGAATAGTTCTCGTACTTGACCTTGTATGGAACATCTTTTGAAACTTACCAGTACACTAATGCAAAGGCCTTGCCTTCTATCAGTTGATATATTTGGTAGTGGATTTTTGCATCTAGAACACTTATTATGTGATTTCATGAAGAATGTCAGAGTGTCATTTAATTTTCTTAGATTTATGATAATATTTTCATCTTTATCAGAGATGTGGGTGAAACATTCCTCAGTGAAATGTGATTTTTCTTCTTTTACCTGTCGCATATAGGAAGGTACTAAGCCCATATTGTTACTGGTTGAGAATTTTGCTTCATGATATGTGGTGAACATTGGTCTTTGAAATCTATTGTCTGAAGAAGACACTCCATCATAATCTGGATTTGATGAGTGAGCACAAGTATCAATATCTATGAAAAAGTTTTCTAGATTTTCATTCTTGAACCTCCCTTCCCATGCGCTGTGGAAATGTTGGAATGTATTTTTCCTCCTTTCTCCTTTTTTAGGCCTCCCTAATCTCTTATTTTTTCAATTATCCATCTCTTATTTAGTGTCTTACAACACCTATCACTGTCTGTATGGGCAAAAAAGCAAAAACGGCCCTCATTTGTGTTTTCAGTTAAAAAATATTCAGTTAGCATTTAACAGATAATAATGGGATTTACCTCAATTGAAAAGCATAAAATGATCCACAAATCCTGAAAACACCATTTTGTGAGGTGAAAACAACAGCCATATACATTTTAAAAACAGACAGTAATGTTTTTCTGTGCATTTAACTGCAAATGGTGTCCAGATTCAAAAGTAGAATACAGTTTCAAAGGGAGATCACTCACTGTTCACAGTTAAGGTTCCGCACCACAATTTCGTACTTCTGCACAGTGAATTATTAAATAAAAGCCCTGTCCTAAATCTGACCCCACATAAATTAGGTCTATATTTTTAGTATTTGGTATTTGAAAGCATGAGACTACTTGTTCGCAAGCAAACGATAATGTGTCGGTCATTGGATGGAAGCCTGATGCATAGTGTCATGGCAGCATGGGATTTCTGTGAAACAGTGGCTCAGAAAATGAGGTCAACTTTTCAGAAGTAATTTTTACACGGGATTGTTTACAGGTGTATAGCCAAAAAATGAAATAGAAACATATAATTTTTTCTCTCTTTTTAGTAATTGGAGATGATGTGCTCCATGGCTGGGTAGGTGCTGAAGCAGGGAAAATTCTGCTTTTGTGGTTGCCAAGTGTCTGAAAATGGCTGGTTTGGGCAATTTGTCAATCCAATTTTCAGGTCGGGACTTTATGCTTACTATAAGTTAACCCCCCCCCCCCCCCCCCACACTTAAATGTATCGGTTGTATCTTATCAGGCTGTATTCACTAGTTTCAGCCAGTTTAGAAAATGTTTACATGTCATGGGTAATGCAAATGAGTTTGACTTTATTGATAGTGGAATGGCACATCATTTTTGAAAATGCCTTGAAAACTGTGAAGCGGAACTTCGGTAGCGAATTCGGGACTGACCTACCGAATTGCTACCGAATACTACCGAGTACTCCCGAATGCCTTCCTGAATATTAACGAATACTACCGACTACTACCGACTACTCCCGAATCGGTACCGAATCTCTCCCGAATTACTCCCGAATTTTCAAAATTTTCAAGCAATTCGGCTTCGCTCCCGACAGTTTTGAACATTTCAAAACTGTCGGGAGCGGTATCAGAATTCGCCGCGAATCGACCTATCCACCCGAACATTTTCGGGAGGTAAAAAAGCTCAAGCTCTCCCCGGCCTGATGCGTTCTGAACTCACTCTGTGAAGTTTGTCGAATTTTGATTCGGGGCCAACTTCTTGTAAGTGGAACCGAGGTTTTACGCACAACATTCGCCATGTGAAGTTATAAAGCTCCTGTTACATCTTTAAATTTTTTGACACGATGTACTACGACATTACATGGGTAACCGTGGATATTCATACTGATATCCGTACTGCTTTGTAATCATTCTTGAGCATTCTTGGTTGATCAGCATACGCGTACGAACGTTCTAAGCTGTTTAAAACTGTCGTACTCCATCGTGTGATTTATCAATTGCGTACCGCGTCTCACCGCTGTCATACTAGACCGTCCTAATCCGTATTTTGTATTCTTGGGTATTCTTGAGTGCCCACGAGTGTTTTTGCGCACAAAGAACTTGGAAGATCTGTTCAGGTCTACTACGATGGCACTACGAGTTCTGTACGACTCCGCCAAGACTCCGTACGACTTTCTCAGGATTATAGTTCAATGTACCAATATTTATCACGATACAAGTAAGAATTAGTATGGCCACACTAAGAATCTCTTCGAAGTTTCAAGACACTGGGCGATTTGATACGATTCCAGTAAGATACAGGAGGAACTTCCAAGAATTCACATGTTTTCACCTAGTTTCCCAACAAAAAGATTATAAATCCCGGCAATTAGCGGTTCTGAAATCATTCTGTCCTGACTGTCGAGGAGTCAACATCTACATCTACAACAAGAAGGGCCATGGACCAGGCTGATGCTGGTAGAAGACTGATGCTAATGCATGATGTCACAGCACTCGAGGCTGGTATTGCTGAAAATGACTTGGCTATTGCCAATGCTGTGGTGGAGAGAAGAAGAAGAAGAAGGCAGTACGAAGTTCAAAAGTGTTATGAAATCGGTGCCAGTCATGCGACATTCTTATAGCAGTTGTGGGGAACTGGTAGTAAGCTGTGTTACATCCTAGTACGTCGTATTAGATTGTGATACAATTCTTGCTAGATCGTGCTTCATCTTACTAGTTCATACTAGTTTGACCGGTGTTGTGTGAGCACTGTACAGGGTCATATCGATTCGTACTGAATCAGCTTAGAGAATCTTAGTACATTCTTACACAATCGTGATGAACCTTACAAGATCGTAAAAAGGTCGTATAAGGTTGTGAGAGAAGCTGATTCAGATCGATTTTTAAAAAAAATCGTGTTCAATCGTGGAAATTTGAATTCGTGGCTGTTCTTGGACATTCGTACAAAAAGTGACAAAGATGTGACAGAGGCATAACCTTGTATGATATACCTGCTATTGATACGGGTATGATTTTGGCCATCACATCTTTCCTGCAGTATGAGATGGAGTGTCATACCGATGATATTGGCTAAACGCACGCATTGTGATAGTGCAAAACTGAAAACGAGACTGGGTAAGAATCGTTTCCTCTTCTTCAATCTTCTACCATACAATGTGCTCTAAACACACAAACCATCAATTAATTAGAACTTTTTACATCTTCGTCGTTGTACAAATGCATCAATTAATTTTTCAACGAATGTTGTCAAACCTACATGAGGTTTGTGCCTTATACAAACGGATGATGAGGCAGATTGGGTCCACCGAGTTCCGAATGGAGATAAAGAACACGCTATAGCAACAGCTACAACAACAGGTTCTCATTGATAATCTTCACCAAGCAGTATCGCACACATCGGCTACGGCGACTCGTGCGATGCCGCTTGGTTGAAGGTCCGTAACTCGATACAATACGGCAGACCAGAAAACTTCTCGCTGTACTGATAATCTTTTTATATAAGTCGCTAGATGATATACGATTTTATCACACTATACGCAACATAATTTTATGGTATTTTATTGAAACTCATAAATAAAACCATTTCAGATTTCTTGCATTTATTTTTCTCTCAGGTATACATTTCTTGGTCCAAAAAAAAGCCAAGATAATTTACACTAACTCAAACATTAACTAGCTTCAGTGCAAGGAATGACATTTTCTTTCAAAGAACCCATTTGTTGTGCTGGCATTCTGTATGAGACTTATATTTCGTATTCAGCAGCTGACTTCAGAATATACCCGAAAGAGCCATTGTTCATTAAATGGAGGCTAGAACCAACCACAAGAAATGTGAAAAAATACATCAAACTGAGATATGATCCTGATATGAAGTTCAATATGAACTGAGCCGAAAAACAATTGCTGTTTACATGTAAGTTTCTTGTGGGATTAGTTTCATGGCAATTAACATTTCAAACCAAAAGAAATATGAAAAAGTACATCAAACTGAGATTAGACCCTGATATGAAGTTCAATATCTACTGAGCCGAAACACAGTTGCTGCTCACAGGTAAGTTTCTGGTGGGATTAGTTTCATGGCAATTAACATTTAAGTTACTGAGACCACACAAAGTAGTGTTTAATTGATTCACATTTGGTTCGGTATATAATCAACCGTACCTCTGTAAAAACGACATAAATAATTTTTTGTCTAATAGAATCGTAGAAAAAGGTCGACAAAATGAAATATCGATGACATTACCATTGTTAAAATAAACTTTTGAGGAAAATTAAACATCTATCAATTTTCGAATGAGGAACTTGAATATAAGAAAATGCACTGTCTCTTGGAAACTATTTCTGCAGCATTTGGTCGAATGAAAAATGTTGGGCACTTAGAATTGTTGCACTTCTAAATAGCAACAGACACACCGCATCTTGGAAATAAAAACTGCCGGAATATTACCAACTTGAAAATCAGTGTTCCATAATTTCAACACCATCAAGGGAAATAATTAATGTTTTCGTGCTTAGCGCTAAGGTGGCGGGGACATCAAAGGTAATTTCAAAGAGTTAACCTCAGAAACACGATGCACATTTGTCCGAAAACAAGTACAGAATTTTGAATAACTGTTCTGTGCCTGGCATTTAATTGAGGGAGTGGTGGCCGAGTGAATAAGTGCGCTGGTCTCTCATGCCAGAGGTTCCGGAATCGATTCCCAGTCGGGGAAAGTTCTCGAGGTGTCCGAACATTCTCTGTCAGCATCAGTTGTGGGGTTGGTGCTGTCACATGGTACCGCCGAATCGGTTGGGTACGTAAAATGGCTGTCCTTTGTGCGGTGAGAGACACAATCCGTGTAGTTTAAAGATCCCTTCGTAGTATTCGATAAGAGCGTGACCTCGAAGTTGCCTCTACGAAGGTCATCCCACACACTTGTGCAATGGGCCAAGGAGTGGCGTTAATATAAGTTACATAACTTGTTCGCCAATTCTTGGAAAACAAATAAGATTAAATAAAAAAAATAATTACGTAATTGAGGCGTGTATTTTCCAGTTATTGTAATAAGATGAAGCAAAACCAGACAACATTATGACTCGTTGTTTACATTAAAATAAAATTCTGTTATAAATCATATTAGATAACGAAAGATTAAATGTTTGTAGTCTAGTGGCATAATTCACAGAACACTAAGGGCAGTCTCTTTCAAGTTTTCTAAGCTATTTTTTAGAACATTCACTAGAGTAATACTGTCACCATCTGTACTCTGAATAAGGTGAATGGACTATTGTTCTTTCCCACTCTATACGGAATGCATATAACACCTCTTCGGGTATTTATATCCCGGTTTTCCAACACCCAGAATTTCAACTCCTTGATTGAAATCGCATGCATCAGTCTATTTTAAAGACTGCCAATCAGGTTTTAATGATATTTCTTAATGCATTACCATATATATATGATCGGAATGGCATGGGATGTTGTCAGAATATTTTGAAGACAATAGCCAATTCACCTTTTATTGACAGCAGTTAGAGTCACGGGGATTACACATTTTCAGAGTTAATTATATTCCAAAAATGATCTAAAATACCCCAAAAGATCTAAAGCCCCTTTTACATGAGACCAAATATATCCCGTATAAACTGATTCTGGGTACAAATATTTGTACCCGGTACATTTTTTTCGCCATGTGAACGGAAATATACCAGGTATATCCAGATATATCCCGTATATTTTTAGAAAAAATACTCCACCTCAAGAGGTGGAGTAAATTCGTTTATACGGGGTACAAATTGACATCCGTCGAGCATGTAAATGGTTGCCGGTACAAATTACGATTTGCTCCTTAAAGTTGTAACTATCGCAATTTGCTTCTCGGTCGTAATCAGTTCACGGACGCAGTTTTCGGATGGCTCGATGAATGGCTTGAGTCCCTGACATAACTTCATGAAGGACGACTTCTTCATCCGGAAATTTTCCATCCGGTGGCGTCCCTTTATTCAGAAGACCCAATACTCCGAAGGTCCGATATTCCGAAGGTCCAATACTCCGAAGGTCCGATACTCCGAAGATTAAGGCTAATTGCGGTCGTATGATCGAAGGAGGTACGGTACAGCTGAAGCTGGAAGGCAGAGAGTCTATCGGCATTATTAGTGACATGTGCCAGGAATTTCCTACACGACGGGAAAAGAATGACATGTCGGCGTACCCAGGGTATGTGGCTGGGAAGAAGATCCCATTCTAAGGCTGAGACGAGATGCTGCATCGTTGTAGGGGAGAGGCGGCCTAGATAAATGTGCGACAGGCTGTGGCCGCTCATGTATAGATAGATGGGACGGTTAGGTGTACCCACCTTGCGAGGGTGAGGTTGGATACCCCCTTCTTCTGCGGGGATATGGAAGCAATGTGCATGGAGGTTCGCATCTACGACCTGGTGGTGAGGAATGTTCCTGGGGCGATGAAACACCCGGGCGGGAGGTGGTCAACGCTGGAAACCTTCGGGGGAGGCTTCAGGTCACCAGAGGCAAACAAACAAATGGGCCATTATGTGCGTTGGAATAGGTTGAGAGGGTTACCGTAGGAACTGGAGGGGAACCCAAAGGGAGGACACATCCTTGATGAGATCCTGATGGATGGTAAAGGATGGGGAGCCAGTGGTGACCCGCGGTAAGAGTCAGGTTATATATGTGCTGGGTATTTTAAGGAACAGATGAACAACGAACCTGCGCTAGTGGCTGGGCAAGACTATCATATCATGAAGGTGCAAAGGGGATAATCGGGAGAATCCGCAGAGGGGTCTATAACCCAAAGAGGTTAAAGCTAAGGTGGCGGGGACCACCGGGAACCAAAGGGGACACACCCGACCAGAACGACGTTGTGGGGTGCGTAAAGGTGGTGGAAGCTAAGGACACCCAAAAATCTGAAAAGACTCGTGTAAATTGGCCTGGGGAGCAGACATAGTTCAAGGGGGTCTGTTACAACCAGTAGTGTATAAATTTACCAGTAATGTCGAAATCGACCAGTAATGTCGAAAAAATTAACCAGTAATGTCGAAATCAACCAGTAATGTCGAAAAAATCGACCAGTAATGTAAAAATCCGTAATATCGAAAAATTAACCAGTAGTGTCAAAAAGTGACGACCAAAATGAGGAGCACTAACACTTGCCGACGGGGGAGGGGGGGGGGGTATAGCCACCCCCCCGATGACACCCCTGGTCGTGTGCTTTAATGACTGACTATTATAATGTCAGTCACTACCAGATATTTGCCACATGTCTATCATCTAGTTCTACCAATTTGCTACCTGTCATTTTACCTACATCCATCAATCAGTCAGTCTGCGTCACCCGCATGTACCCGCATGTACGTGGGGAGCACTATTAGCTCAATCGAGAAATTGCCTCGCAATTCAATTTGATGAATATCCGGGTTCTATACCTGACGAGGTCAGTTAAGTTGTGTCCTCTGGAATGACACTTTATCCCAGGTGCACGTTGACTTCGTGTGCCAAGCCACATGCCGAAATGACACGTGTATGGTGCGTGTGCTTTAAACTAAGTGTCGTAAACGAAATCAATCAATCAATCAACCAACCAATCAATCTTTGTATGTAGGTCTGCCTGTCTTTCCGTCATTCAGTTGTCTATCCACGTCTAGGGGTTATTTTTCACACGCCACATTGCTATCTGTCTGTCTGGATTTCTGTCCGTCTGCCTGGATGCTGCTAACCTGCCTGCCTACACACTTGCCAACTTACATGTGTGACTGTATGTCTGTCTGTGCGAGCGCTAAATACTAGACTAAATATTTCAGCGTCGTATCAATTCATTATCTATCCAGAGAGAGAGAGAGGGCGGAAGGAGAGAGAGAGAGAGAGAGAGAGAGAGAGAGAGAGAGAGAGAGAGGGGTAGAGACAGAGAGAGAGAGAGTTGGACAAATACAGAGGGAAAGGGGATAGGGAGAGAGCGATAGAGAGAGAAAGGGGAGAGAGAGAAGGAGAGATAGAGGTAGCGGCAAAGGCAGAGGGACAGGGAATAGAGAGAGAGAGAGAGAGAGAGAGAGAGAGAGAGAGAGAGAGAGAGAGAGAGGAGGATAGATAGATAGATAGATAGATAGATAGATAGATAGATAGATAGATAGATAGATAGATAGATAGATAGATAGATAGATAGATAGATAGATAGATAGGACAAAGGCAGAGTGAGAGGGGCAGAGACAGAGGGGGAGGGGGATAGAGAGAGAGAATGATGGAGAGAGGGAGAGGGGGAAAGGCAGAGGGACATGGGATAGAAAGAGAGGGGAGATAGATAGAGAGAAAGAGGAGAGAGAGAGAGAGAGAGAGAGAGAGAGAGAGAGAGAGAGAGAGAGAGCAATTAGGATGGGACACGTTGTGCATATGAAAGAGGGAAATAATTGTTAAACATAAAATTCCGTATTTACTGGGGTAAATGTGTTTAAACTTGCGCGAAAATGGTTAAAAGTCGATAAATATAGGCAAAAGTACAATTTGAGCAACCCGAAAAAATATTGAAATTTTTGCGAAAAATCGTCATTTTGGTCGTCACTTTTTGACACTACTGGTTAATTTTTCGACATTACGGATTTTTACATTGCTGGTCGATTTTTTCGACATTACTGGTTGATTTCGACATTACTGGTTAATTTTTTCGACATTACTGGTCGATTTCGACATTACTGGTAAATTTATACACTACTAGTTGTAACAGGGTCCATTAGGTCTGGAGGCAACAAGAGGTAAGTGAATGGATTGCGTTCAGAGGGCTGAGGTCCATGGCGGAGAAGGTGCCAGATGGATGGAAACGGACCAGAAGACCCACGGGGAGGTTTCCATAGGAATAAGGGGAGACCTTACCCCATCTTTTGAATTATGAATAGTCGGGTAGTGAGTGTTGTCCGTGACTGACTTCGGTCAGAATGGGAGCCATTTCATAAGTGAGACGAGAAGGACTTAGTGTGCGCACTTGTGTGGATGGTAGTACTTGTCTCGTAATTACGTGTATCTCGTAATTATGCGTTAAGTATCTCGTTATTACGCATTAGTATCTCGTTGCTACGCATTAAGTATCTCGTTATTACACATTAGCATCTCGTTTTTAGATCTCTCGAAATTACGCGTTATTATTTCGTTAGCACGCATTTAATAACTAAATTGCACCTGGCGCTTCTACGCTACCGTAAAAATCTTTTAACCGCAACTACATGTGGTAAAAAAATGGCCGTTACCTTAGAACACTTTCGGAGTAACGGACCTTCGGAATATCGGACATTCGGAGTATTGGGTCTTCGGAATAAAGGGACGTAACCTTCCATCCATTGTTGGTCGTTAAATGTCCGCATTACTATGCTAGCGTACCATTCGTTCGACCGTGGTAGCTGCCAATGCGTACTGGTTCTCAATGTGCCCACTACTGCACCGATAGTTAACACATACGGTAAGGACCGCCTCCTGAAACGACTTACTCGGTTCATGATGAATGAGAAATGACCCCGATACCAGAAAATTGCGCCAGAATCTAATAATACATGTGAACGCAGGGCAATTTTTAGAATTGTGCCCCGTGTAAAATGTATACCCCGTATATAAAATATACGTGGTATAAAATTTCCCTCATGTAAAAGCGCCTTTATAATCGACCATAAACATATAATCTATTAAGTTCTCAATATTTTTTAAAATCAACATATTTTTTATTTTTATACGTGGGATTAGTGATTGATTTAATTTTTCATAATAGTAATAAATTGTTGTATGGATTTTTATCAAAAGCTTTTTACCTCAATGATACATTGCAAATATTCACAATACGTTTCTCTCCCCAGCATTTGCACCTCAATTACTACATATACTACTCAAAGTTTGCTAAGCACAAAACATTTGACACATCATTGTGAAATTTGCTGGTGGCATATTTGTGATAGTTTGGTTGGATGTCATTGGGGAATGCATTGAGATGGTCCCCAGTGTTTGCATAAGCTCTCTTGACAGGCAGACGTTTCGTCACAGTCATGGAAAGCATGTACCCCTTGATTGCGATGATGTTTTCATGTACTGTCAACATGTACATGACATGTGTAGGGTATTCAATCTTCATTTCAACACAAACCCTTGTGATTTAATGATTAAATATGGCAAATGCAAATGTAAGAAGACATTTGTATGAAGCAGAAATGTGGCGGGCTGTAGGGGTGGTGGAGCCAGGGGCTACCCATCGTCAGGTTGGTGAAGACCTTTGTGTGCACCATACGGTGATCACCAGAGCCTAGGCAAGATTTCAGCAGTATGGCACACCAGTAAGACGGCATAGTGGTGGCAGAGACAGGGCAACATCTGCAGCTGAAGACCGGTTTTTGATCATCCAGGCCCGTAGGAACCACTTTGCCACAGCAACCCAGCTTCGCAGTGATCTTCAGAATGCATCCGGTGTAAATGTTTCGACGCAGACTATCCGGGCAAGGTTGCACGAAGGTAGTCTCCGATCGAGAAGACCATGTATTCGCATTCCGTTGCCCCAGAACCACCGCCAGGCACGATATGAATAGGCCAGGGACCATGTTGGATAGACCAGAGAAGATTGGCGACCTGTTCTTTTTACAGATGAGTCAAGGTACTGCCTAGACCTCACGGAAAGGCGTTCTAGGGTATGGGGAAGACCATGAGAGCGATTCCATGCAGCCAACATTGCTGAGCATGACCGCTATGGTGGAGGGTCAATCATGATCTGGGGCGGCATCAGCTGGGATGGACGAATCTGAGTTCGATTCAACCTACATTGAGATCAAACAGTTTAGGTTCAACCCGAGTTGGTTCAACCTGGATTGAGTTGAACACAGATTTCTAAAATGATTGTAAATTATATCTTACTTAACAGTAAACTCATCTTCATTTAACCTTATATTTTCATAATATTACATAAATTACATCTCATTTAACAGTAAACTTCATTTTACATAATAATTGTACACAATAATAGTTTATAGAAATACTTCCTAGTTTCTTCATCACCCTTTTCCACCAACCTGTTCTTTTCCTCAAAATGACTTCATTTTTGTGTCTTCATTCATGTTTCTTCTTTCATTTTCTGAAACCTATCCTTCTCAGAAAGAATGCGTAAAAATCATTCTTCAGAATTCCTCCATCCTTCAATGGCACTAATATGAGACCGCTTATAGAATTTAGCTTTGCAATAGCAAAAGGTTTGAATTTTATGCTTTTTCTTGTTCAATAGCAATTTCTTTGTAACAATTTTTTTAAAAATTACTTTGGAGTACACAACAGGGATGTCAAAAATATTTGACAGAAGATTGACACAATCAGCACCCACACCCATAGATGCCATTACAAGATCTATATCAATGCATTATTGACTTTGATTCCTCCATTCAATTTTTTGGTAATTCACATAATTTTATCTCGCTCTGTCACTAAGAGGTGCTGAATATCATTAAATTCTTGAAGATAATAATCATGCTCCATATACTCAGAGGGTATTAGTATAAATTGTTCATTAACTATGACAGATTTTTCTATATTTTACATTTTATTCTTTGAATTTGGGCTGCACGGTATTTCGATAAACCGATATATACCGGTATTCAAACCAATATCGATTGAATACCGGCGTAATTACAAAAATATCGGTTTATCGTCATTATTTATTTACCAACAGTTTAATTTTCAAGATGTCTTAAGTTTTTTATCTGTAGCCCCGAATGAATAATAATAATCCCCTTATCAAGGGAATCGTCTGCTTGCGCCCTCGAAATATACAAAATCAGCAGCTGAAAAAATAAATCTCAAAAACTTCAACAAAACTATATCATGTGACCCCTCATTGGAACGAGCTCGTTGAGCTCGTTCCAATGAGGGGTCACATGATATAGTTTTGTTGAAATCTTTGGGGAAAATCTGATAAACTAATTTTGAAAATAATAAATTTTGATATCGTCTGCTTTGGGTAAAGGTTTTTCGAACCGCATCATCAAGGCAGGCCAATTCGTTCCGACTGTGATGCCTCGAGTGTCGATTGTGGTACTTGTGTTCATATATCTGAACAGTTGTCGATATATCGGTATACCGCGGTATTTTTATGAATACCGATACTGGTATTCAGTTTTGAATATCGTGCAGCCCTACTTTGAATCTGGTCGTATCTTCCATGCCAGTCCAATGGCATCAATTGGAAGAGTCTATATTCATTATTTGGAGCAGACCAATTAACATTTTCAACGTGCAACCTTTGGGCTGCACGACGTCGTTGAAAATATTGATTGATCTATCCCACATATTCACTTAGCAGCCATCCTACTTAATGAAATTGTGTCATATCATGTTTTTGATCAGGAAATGCGGCCTCTCCCACTCAAAGGGTTAAAATAACATTAAACATGTACGGCAGCGTATTAGAGTCGGGACCTTTTCTTTTAATAATCTATTTTTACAGATTATTAATCTGTTTTTACAGATTAATAAACTGTTTTTACAGATTAGTAAACTGTATTAACAGATTATTAGGCGACTGTTTTTATAGTTTATTAGATTACTGTTTTTACACATTATTAGGAGACTGTTTTTACAGATTAATAAACTGTTTTTACAGATTAGCAAACAGTATTTGCAGATTATTAGGAGACTGTTTTTGCAATTTATTAGATAACTGTTTTTACAGATTATTACGAGACTATTTTTACAGATTAATAAACTGTTTTTACAGATTAGTAAATTGTATTTACAGATTGTTAGAAGACTGTTTTTACAGATTATTAGAAGAATGTTTTTGCAGATTGTTACGAGACTATTTTTACAGATTAGTAATCTGTATTTACAGATTATTAGGAGACTGTTTTTAAAGATTATAAGAAGGCTGTTTTTACAAATTAATTAGCCATTCGATTATTGGTTAGTAGTATAGCATGTACGCGATCGTGCGCTGTTACCCGGACTTTTGAGGAAGCTACTAGTGTTAAATTCGCATAGGAACCGGACTTTGTGGTTGGCAACTTTTTTCTGTGTGAAACATCGGCGCCATCGGGCTAGATCCTGCAAGTGGTGTACGTACTGCATATATAGTATGCTATGATATGTATAGTGATATATGTACACACAGGGCTATGTGTATATAGTATGGGTATGTGATGGAAATTAATGGTGAAGGTGGGGTTTCTCGCAAAATAAAAATTCCCGAGAAACGGTTAACGTTGCTATGGGCGTCGTGACGTCATGATGAGCACCGTGATGTCAGAGAAACGTTGACCGCTGTTGCTGTCCACTTTACACTCCTGTATGACGTTATTCGGGTCTGGGTTCTCGTCCTGAACTGGTATCGTAGTATAGTATGGGTGGTATATACCCCTGTAAGTATAGCATTAGCCCTTGGCTTTGGTACTACTAATCGACCTTCATATTATCCTATGACTGGTGTAGGTAGTACGTAATGCTAGGTTAACCAGTATTGTGGGGTGGGGTAATGCATGGCCGTCGTCTAGTGCGGTTTTGCGAGACAGCCCTTGGTCGTTTGGATTTGCAGAATAGTATGGGCGTTATATACCCTTGTAAATCCCATCTTAATCCTTGTATCAACCTGAAGATTGCTTTGTACTATCCTCTGACTGATATAGATAGTACGTAGTGCTGGGCCAGGCGGTATTGTAAGGTGGGTGGGGGTAATGCATGGTCGCCTAGTGTGACAGTATGGGATGTATGCTCTACACCCCTACATGTCCCATGTTAGCCCTTCATACTATTAATCCACTTAATGCTTCAAATTATCTGGTATAGGCTGGTATAGATAGTACATATTGCTAGGACAAGCGGTGTTGTGGGAAGGGGTAAGGCCTGGTAGTTTAGAACGGTAGTAGTACCATTATCCACCTAGGACGGTGTTCTGACACACAGATGAAATATGTATTCCGTAATGCTAGGCCAAGCAGTATTGTGGGGGTAGGGGTAACCCATGGTTATCTAGTGAGGTAGTATAGAATGTGTTGTTTGTACCCTGCTGGTTCAATCTTTGCTCTTGGTACCACTAATCGACCTAATGCTTCATATTATCCAATGACTGGTATGTGTAGAACGTAATGCTAGGCCAAACACTAATGTGGGCAGGGGTAATGCCTTGTTGTGTAGTGCAGTAGAATAGTATAGATGGTTTTTACCCATTTTAGGTTCCATCTTAACCCTTGGAGCCACAATCCACCTGGCTGGTGTGGTATCCCACATATGGTATAAGTAGTATGTAATGTTGTGTAGTGTGGTGTCTTCTAGCATGGTATGGATGGTCCTTTGACATTCTAAGACTTGGCCTAGGGTAGAGGTCGTGTTATGTGGCAGTCAGCAAGCCTATAGTAGTGTTTTAAGTCAGTAGTAATGGTACAAGTGTAGAAGAAGATTATAGGATACGGGTCTACAGTATAATCTAGTCATAGAACAGAAAGCTGAAACCGATGGTAAGACCACCTGTATAGGAGCTATATAGGGCCTTGGAACCCCACTTATGGAATACCACTTATAGAATCCCTTTTATGGAATCCCTACGGAATCCCTTTTTAAAAACGTCTGGCCTTCGGCTCCATTTTTTTCCGAGATGAGGATAAGAGTCGTATGTGGAGTCATTCGTTCGACCAATTGCTCTATGGCTTATTTGCTCGATGGGATTCTAGTCGTTCAATCAATCGAAGATAGTTAGCAAGCCTGCAGTAGTGCTACAAGTCAAATAGTAATAGTACAAGGCACTAATGGTACAAAGCTGCGAGGGTGGTAGAGATTATATTATTGGATGACTACGAATGAGGCAAGTCATAGGACAGAAAGTTGAAGACAAGATGGAAACTGATGGTAAGGCTATCTATGTAGGAACTGTGTACGAGCTTCAGCGTGTATAAGTTAAATGAAGTGATCGACTCTTCTCGGGGGTGGGTTTGAGGGGCATCAAAAACTCATGTTTTAGAAAGGTTGTCATGTGATATATCATTTTAAAGGTCTCGACGTGTGTAGTCCGACTATTTGGTATTTGTCCCTCTCCGAGAGGGTGGAGGCTGAGGGCCATAAAAAAATCAAGTTTTAGAAAGGTTGACATGTGATACATCATTTTAAAGACCTCGACGCGTGTAGTCCGAATATTTGGTATTTGTGTCTATCCGAGGGGTGGGCCTCAAAACTCAAGTTTTAGAAAGGTTGTCAGTTGATACATGATTTTAAAGATCTCGACTTGAATATTTCGAATATAAAGTATCCGACCCTCCCCGACGGGTGGGGCCGATGGTGCGGCCCAAACTCAAGTTTTAGAACGGTAGTCGTATGAACATTATTTTAATGGTCTCGACTTGAATATTTCGAATATGAAGTATCCGCCCCGCCCCGAGGGGTGGGGCCGAGGGATAGGGCCTCAAAACTCCAGTTTCAGAAAGGTAGTCGTGTGATGCATCATTTTAAAAGTCTCGACTTGAATATTTCGAATATGACGTACCCGACCGTCCCCGAGGGGGTGGGGCCGATGGTGCGACCCCAAACTTAAGTTTTAGAACGGTAGTCGTGTGATACGTTATTGTAATGGTCTCGACTTGAATATTTCGAATATGAAGTATCCGATCCAAAACTCCAGTTTCAGAAAGGAAGTCGTGTGATATTTCGAGTATGAAATATCCACTCCTCCCCGAAGGGGTGGGGTGGGGCCGAGGGGTGGGTTTGAAACTCAAGTTTTAGAAAGGTAGTTGTATACCTCATTTTAAATGTCTCGACTTGAATATTTCGAATATGAAGTATTCGACCCTCCGCAAGGGGGTAGGGCAGAGGCGAATAAAAAGTTTAAGTTGCAGAAAGGGAGTCATATATCGTTTTAAAGGTCTTGACCTGAATATTTCGTATATGAAGTATCCGACCCTCCTCGAGAGGGTGGGTGGGGGAAAGGTCATCAAAACCTTAGGCGATGCGAACGAAACACTCTTCAACATGTGACAATGTGCGAAAACGTGTACTTTTGTTTTAGCTTTTTTTAAAAGTGTTTCATCAAAGGATTTCATTGATTTGGCGATGATGTCTCGTATATGAAACAGTCCAAACTGCAAAAAAACACGTACTTTTCCGTCGGTGTTTTCCAGTGTCTCTTCATCGGATGCGATTGGTTTGGTGGGGATCTCTCAGATGAGACAGTTGCAAAACGCATGAAATCTTGGTTTATTCCAATCAGTCTGCGACAGACGAATACAGCTTTATGAAGTGTAGCCCAAATTAATAGCCCCGGGACCAGGTTTGAACAAACTTGAGTCTTACCCTCCAAGAGATGTTGTATACCAAATATGAAAGTATTCTGAATGGTGGATCTGAAGAAGATTTTCAAAGAAATTTTCTTATATTGTACTAAGTTAAAAGTTCGGCTCCCATAGGGAGCCCAAATATCAACCCATGGACTAGGATTGAACAAACTTGAATCTAACCCTCCAAGAGATCTTGTATACCAAATATGATAGCATTCTGACTACATGGTCTGAAGAAGAAGATTTTAAAAACAAGTCGGAACAGAACCCAAAATTTTCAGGCTATAAATTGTTTTTTTCCATCTCAAATCAGGCTATAAAGTTGTTTTTTTTCCATCTCAGAATTGAACAAAATGCATAAAAATCCCCCCAAAATGTCCCAATTTTGGTCCAAAATTTCGGAGTCCAAACCTGACCCCCAATTTTTTTTTTTCACCTCAAAATTGAACAAAACTCATAAAAAACAATGTTGTTTTTCCAAATTTTCGTCCAAAATTTCCAAGTCTGAACCCAAAGTTTTCAGGCTAAAAAAATTTTTTTTTCATCTCAAAATTGAACAAAAAAACGGATAATTTTTTTTTTTTAAATTTCGGAGTTGGAACCGGACCCAAAATTTTCAGGCTAAAAAACTGGGGGTTATATCGTCTCAAAATTGAACAAAACGCATAAAAAATCCAAAACAAATTTTTTTTCTCAAATTTTGGTAAAAAATTTCTAAGTCCGAACCAGTCTCAAAATTTTCAACCCAGGGACCCAATTTGAACAAACTTGAATCTGACTCCTCCTAGAGATGATGCATACTAAATGTTAAAGGATTCTGTCTGGTGGATCTGAAGAAAAAGATTTTTAAAGAAATTTTCTTATATTGCATTAAGTTAAAATTCAGGCTCCCGTAGGGAACCCAAATATTAACCGAGAAACTCGATTTGAACAAACTTGAATCTGGCCACCCTAGAGATGATGTATACCAAATATGAGTGATTCTGACTGTTGAACCTGAAGAAGAAGATTTTTAAAGAATATTCCACGCATTGGCCAAAGTTAAAATTTGGGCTCCCATAGGGAGCGCAAATATAAACCCAGCGACTCGATTTGATCAAACTTGAATCTTCCCCCCTCCCCTATAGATGTTGTATACCAAACATGAAAGGGTTCTGAGTGGTCAGTCTGAAGAAGAAAAAGGCCAAATTCTAACCCAGGGACCCGATTTGAAAGAACTTGAATCTGCCCCCCCCCCCCCCCCCCTAGAGATATTGTATACCAAATATGAAAGCATTCCGACTGGTGGATCTGAAGAAGAAGATCCTTAAAGAAATTTTCTCATACTGCACAAAGTTAAAACTTAGGCTCCCACCGGGAGCCCAAATATTAACCCATCGACTCAATTTGAACAAACTTGAATCTGACCCTCCAAGAGATGTTGTATACCAAATATGAAAGCATTCTGACTGGTGGATCTGAAGAAGAAGAGTTTTAAAGAAATTTCCTCAAATTGCACCAAGTTAAACTTTGGGCTCCAATAGAGAGCCCAAATCTTAACCCAGGGACTCGAAGTGAACAAATTTGAATCTGACCCCCCTAGAGATGTTGTATACCAAATATGAAAGCATTCTGACTGGTGGATCTGAAGAAGAAGATGTTTAAAGAAATTTCCTCAAATTCCACCAAATTAAACTTTGGGCTCCAATAGAGACCCCAAATCTTAAGCCAGGGACTCGATTTGAACAAACTTGAATCTGACCCCTATAGAGATGCTGTATAACAAATATGAAAAGATTCTGACTGGTGGATCTGAAGAAGAAGATTTTTTTGAATTTTTGAAAAAAATTATGGGTGCTATCAGTGTTATGCCCCTTCTGGTGCCCCCTGTGAGCGCGGCATGCTTATTTGTACAAACTTGAATTGACATATGACAAGGAACATGCATACAAAATTTGGTTCAATTTGGTCGAGTAGTTTGTGAGGAGAAGTCGATAATGTAAAGTCCACGACGGACGCCGGGCGACGCCGAAGGACGCCGACGGACGCCGACGGACGGCAAGTGATAAGTTAAGCTCCCTTAAGTGAGCTAATAAAAAAGAGTTAAATCATTAATTAATTATAATAAAGAAAAAAGAAAATCAAAGATTTAGCGTGGAACGAAACGAAGACCAAGAGGTCGAATCATTTGTTGTTTCCGAGAAGCATAAGAGGATTGATCGTGGGAAAATCCAGTTGTGGGAAAACCAATCTGTTGTTGAATCTATTATTGCGACCCTTGTGGTTAGATTACAATAGCTTTTCACAAGAGTATGTTTCAACCCGAATACAAATTAACGAGAAATTACCGAAGGACTTAATAGAGTGAGGTTTCAAGACGAGAGCGATAAATGTGAGATGTCGCCCACGACATTGATGCAAGAAATATCGAGAAAACTCGGAAATAAATTTAAGTCGGACGTGGAATTTCATTTTTACAAAAAAAAGCAGATGACGAGCCCGACCCCAGGGAAATGAATTCGGAGGAAAAAAATCTGATGATCTTCGAAGATCTGTTGTTGGAGAAATAGAATCGATGCGAGTCTTATTACATTCGAGGACGTCACAGCAAGGTGGATTGTTTCTGTCTGTCTCAAAATTATTTCAGCTTGCCTAGACAGGCCACAAGAGAGATCGCGAATTCCTGCATCTGTTTCGTCCAGATGTCACAAGAATTTGAGTCACATCTACGACGATCACGTGGCCATATACATGGGCAAAGAGGAATTCAGGATATATTATAAGGCTTTGTGGGATCACGGACGTTTGTGGCCCTCGATCTGACCAGTCGTAAATATGGAAAATATAGGAACGGATTCGACGATTTTTATATTCCAGTAATTAAAAAAAATCAATATTGTTTTGCTCACGATAATTAAATAAAAAAAAAAAATAGAAAAAAATGTTACAACAAGAAATGTTGTTAGATAAGATAGATGAGAACATGGCTACGAAAAGTTCTTTTGAAATCACAGCAAGTGAATGCAATACCCGTTTCGCTACAAATTTCGATCCACCATTAGAAATGAAAAAGGTGAAGAGATCCGAGATGACACTGGTGAATCTCAGAATGTACTATTCTTTATCCAACGTCACGGAGAGGAAGGCTCTGTTCAGATATTCTCCTGACAAGAAAATGAGTTGGCACGAGATTTGCATTTCAAAAGGCAGTTACAACGATTTCATGGATATGAGAATGAAGATAAATGGTCACGGATGTCCGTTAAAAATAACTTCCAATGGCAATACATTACAAACGATATTAGACATGGGAGCTTGTTATCAAGTGAATTTCCAAGTGGACAGTACTTTTGGAAGATTGTTGGGATTTGATCCGAAGGTGTATCAAGGTCACATGACCTCCGAAAACGTGTTCGAAACTCTCACCATCAATAGCATTTTAGTGAATTGGCGACGTGATCGCTGGAAGTTTCGTCAATGGTAACACGCACCACATGATCTATTTTTCCGGTTGTTTCACCAGGCTGCCATAAAACAACCTAGAAATCTAGTGTATTTACCTGTGACATTAGACACGATACGCGGTATCGAAATTACGTTGACGGATCAAAATGGCAAGTTGTTCGATCTAAGAGGAGAATATGTGACGATACGATTTCAGATAAGGGAAATTTAAAAAAATATATGAGTGAGTCAAAAATGAAAGCCGCTTAGAAGGGAGTAATCTCCCGAACATGACGGCAATTTGACGAAATTATAAAAAATCACGAAGATCTGCTGCGAATGGCGGCGAAGATGAAACTGCATGGAATCAACACAAATCAATAGGATCGCAAACTCGTATTACACTAACAGAGGATTGACCGTGAGACTGAGCCCCGCTCAATTGAAATATAATATAAAACTGAAAGACCGCTTCTTAGGATTGTTGGCGGGACTAACCACCAAAGCATTACCCATTCTCACAAAGACCATATTACCGGCTTTGTGTGTCGGTGCTCTTTAGGGACTAGCAAGTTTGGGTGTGCAGAAAATAATGGGAAGCGGTCTGTATTTAAAAAAGGGAGGAGCTCTGTGTCGAATCGAAATGAATGGTGAAGGATTGTATCTGGGAACCACGAAGGGTAGTGCATTCAATACTCGGGGGAATGATTTATACCTGAAGATAGGAAAGAATATAACGTTGGCCACTGAAGGTCTGTTGTGCGAATTCACCATTTAAATATATATATATATATTGTTCTAAGTGGCGAGATAAAAAAATAAAAATGGAATTAAGAAGAGACAATATATATCCGAAAATACCATTAGCTCGTCCTGTATTATCTACTTCAGATCTCGTGACGGGAGGCGATAAAGGGGGCGAATTTCGCGTGAATAAAATCAACAAGATTCACAAAGATTTATGGTGGAATGAGACAAACGTCAAACGCTTCACAAACAATACGTTAAGATTATAAAAATCGTCGACGCGATGGACGCAGCTCTCATAACCATGGGATTTGGAGTCGCCAGAGTGAATCTTATCCTGTCCACTGTACCCAGCGTTCAGGCGGTGATCGTCGTGGAAAATATAACCATTGCTGCTGGATTTTGTAGCTCATGAGGAAAATTCACGAGTAAAACGGTATCGTCGAAAGCTGACAAAACACGAAAAGATCAAAGTGTTATCCAATGTCAAACACCATTTCACATGCAACATGATATCCAAAGCGTTGAGGGGCAGATGGATTTCCGATAATGAGTATCTTCACATTCTCAGCGACAACGATAAATTCGATCCTCTGAAAGAAGGCATAAGAATCAAGACGCCTCTGATTCTCAAAGAGCTGAAAAATGACCTGATTAAAAAGGTCGAAAAGAAGCTAACGACTTATTCTATAAACTGTTTAGAACGGATGTGAAAAACTAATATAAGTAAGAAAAAAATGAAAATATAAAAAAAATATTTTGCGTAAAATGTAAAAAGTCTATAGAGACGGTTAATATGCATAGAGCATACAAAAAATGAAAAAAAACAAAACAAAACAAAACAAATGCTTTGAGGCATCTGCAAGGTGTGTGGTTTGAAAAATCTCATTCATTAAAATGGACCTGGGTGTGGTTAACAGGTTCGTCAATAAAATCTTCCTTTCAAAATGCATCTGCCGGGACTTGAGACCCGGTGCAAAATTGAATAAGAGATTGAATCGAGATCTGACGCCGAAATCGTGGAGCAAACCCATCAATAGAGTGGACCGAACGGCTTACAGTTATGATCTCTGTCAAGATATTCTGACAGGAAAAATCGAAATGACATGTGCGAAAAGAAGATGTTGAAAGATTTAAAAAGTATAGCGATTCCCAAGTCGAGAGAGAAATCCGAACGTTCTGTGGTCGGCAAGATCATCAGTACGAAACTGGAATGGGAAATAAAAAAAATCACTAATGCACTAGCGGACGAATTACACAAACAGGTGGTCCATAAATTTCGCAAGATAAAAATATACGTTAAGGGATTGGATCACACGTGGGTAGCCGATCTGGTGGACATGCATTGTGCTTTTCCAGACACAACGGAGGCATCAAATAGATACTGACGGTCATATACATGTTTCCCAAATACGGTTGGATGAGACCGCAGAAAAAGAAATCAGGCTTGAGCATGGCAGAAGCTCTCTAGAGCATCTTCGATTCTTCTTCTCGAAAACCTGAGAAATTGTGGATGGACAAAGGTCAAGAATTTTACAACGTCGATTGATGTATATCTATTCCACAGGAAACGACGAGAAAGCGAGCGAGGTTAAATGATGGAATAGAACCACGAAGGAAAGAATGTTAAAATATTTCAGCTCCAATTCAGCCAAGAAATACTTAGATGTTCTGGACGATCTAGTCGACGATTATAACCACACTCGTCACTGTTCGATCAAGATGACAACTACGGAAGCTAGCGATCCTCGAAGTGAAAAGAAAGTCTACAGGAATCTCTATCCTTTGTGGGTGAAGATACGAAAACTGCCTGTCGGCAATCAAATGAGAATATATAGTTATGAAAAACATTTTAAAAATAGCAACACGTCTAGATGGGCCAAAGAAATCTTCGGCATAGTTTGAGTTTTCACACCGATCCCATCACTTACTAGATAGAAGCACTGGATGGTGAGGAGTTCAAAGAAAAGTCTTATGAACAACAATTGCAAAAGACCATTTTTTAAGAAGAAAAATGAAGATTTTTTTAACACATATAATATAATATAATAAGAAAAAAATAATAATAAACTAAAAATTGGTCATTAAACATAATGGAAGATAGAGTAAACGACAAGAGATTTGAAGAATACAAAGTACACTATTACGAACCAGTGGCGGGGCCCAATCTCAAGAATGCGGGCGAGATATGAATCAATATCAAGACTCAAGATCTCTTCAATCATCCCAGCAAAATTTATCTCGCTGCACAAAGACGACTGACAAAAGTGACAGACGGTAGTGAATATGCCAACGATGACTTCACCACTTAAGCCAACAACGGTATAATGCATCTATTCAGTAACATAAAATATCTGCTGTCCAGTCAAGAGATAGAATCACATTTTTCATTCCGGTCAAGCCACGTCCAAGTTGGGACTCTTGAAATATCCCGACGACTTTTCCTAATCAAGAGGACTCAATCAACAATGGATGAAAGACGCCACACCCAAAGGGAGTGTCAACAATGTGTGTGCGGGGCAAGACAGAATCACATCGTTCAGACCTCGGATCCCAAAGGAACGTTTTCTTTCAAAATACGTATGCAACATATTTTCAGATTTGCTGAAGATTACGACAAGATCCTATTCGGATTCAACCATAACATCACCCTAGTGTGTAAGGCAGCCAATGACGCCATCAAGAGAACTCCCGAGGCGGATGCCAGTATGTGAAACCGAACAAGATATTGTGGTTCGTGCTGCACGCGAAGCCAGCGAATGTGGAAAAAATCATACTCTACAAGATCATCGAATCGAAAACTCTATTACCGTTGGGATTCAGACTGAGATAGTGCGATTCCCAAAATGAGAACCTTCAGTTAGAGGCTGACGGTGAAATCTTCTTCCGAATGATTGTGTTTCATAATAATTTAACTAAATAACTTTCAGCTGACAAGGACGGTTTGCAAGAAAAGAATCTGTCTCTAATTAATCATTTGAACATAAGAAATATGCACGTGATACACAATGCAACAAGATATCCTGCAATAGATTATAATGCCTCGTTCGAGAAGAACGACTTCTTTAGGATGTACGGCGATGCAGTGGACTTCATATTGAAATATCATCGCATGAACAAATTGATACGCAATCCGAACATCGGTCCCACTGAATACAAGACGCTCTATCCCCTGCACGGGTATGACGTCAGCAAACAGAGCTGAGACTCAAGAGTAGTGTCTTAGGCATTCATATCAAAATGCAGTTAGAGAGAAATGCACCCGCCAATATGAAAGCATTCTCTCTAGTCATTTCCAACAGACTGTTATTGCTTGAACTGAATGGAAATAAAATGTCTGTCGTAAGGTAAATAAAAAATTAAATTAAATAAAAAAAATTAAATTATTGAATAACAAAAAGAAAATTATTGTATAAAAATTAAAACTTCAAGTTGTTTTTTAACCCCCAAAAATTAAATTAAATAAAATTAAAAATTCGTTTTTTTTTTTTTTGTTACAAAACATTTTTCATTCACGCGCATGCCCCCTTTCCCCTGCACATGCAGCACTTGCGAGAAAGTGAGGGGAGGGGTGCACACACTCCACAGGTGCTTTTTAAAAATTCTTCCATCGGTTCTGTAGGCACGCAGCTTCGATGGCAAACTGATCCATCCCACGATTCCATCACCTGCAGTTTCCAATTTGAATTTTCCGGGCACCTTTTCATTCTCTTTCAAAGAGATACCCGAAGATGTGTTTCAGATCGAGATTGCTCATGTCGAATCATTCTTTCTCATGCTCCGTGATGTCCTCACGCACATCTTTCATCTCTATCTCATAAACCAAACTGACAGTGTCGGTAAACAACAGGTGGGATTTCGCGATTATTTTCTTCAAGTAATCATAATGAAAACAATACATCAAGGTAAATCCAGATTGCAGATTCCCAAATACACCGGTTTGTCGAACGTCAAGCGAGTCTTCTCGCAGCCACAAGATTCTCGTTGAAAATCGTTTTATGTTGGTAGTTGGGTCTCGCAACGTATTTTTCTAGCGCACTTTTCTGAGGTCGTGAGGTAAATGTCAATTGGTTTCCTCAAGTTTTCCAGGGTTTTGCCGAAGACGGAATTATTCCTCAAGTTGAAATCTTTTTTTCGAATTCCCTCTCGGTTTGAGTTCTCAAACGCATGTTGTGATCTATATATTTTTTCATCCAATCATCCTCGATGAATTGGCTGATGCGATGTACCTTCGACAATGTCATACCATAATCGAGATAGAGTTTCATAGTTTCGCAATAGACCACGTAGTTGCGTTTGGCTCGTAGATTTTCCACACCACCGTCGACCTCTATGTTCTCCGAAACTAAGGGTTATTTGGTGTGCAGGTCGTAGAGTTAGGAATTGTAGTCCAAATCCACTTCCAAAACGCACGGATAATGCCCCCTTTATATATTTGTAGATGTGACGAAGAGATGGAGAGTGGGGGACTTCTCAATCCCCGAAGGGGAAAGCAAACAAATCACTGTAGGAGAAACGGGAGAGTATGAGTATCTAGGGGTAAGCATAAATATAACGGGAAGAGGGGTGTACAGAAATTACTCAGCCAAACTGATTCTGAAGGGGAAAAGAATTCTGAACCAACTAAAACTTTTAGGGAATAATAGTTTCAACAAGGTCTTTGTGGGGAAAACACTGTGGGAAAGGGTGGGTTTACCAAGTATAACGTATGGCACGGACGTGATTCCATTAAACCAAACCGTTATTAAGAAGTTGGAAAGTACTCAGAATGATGCCGGCAGATGGATAACAGGGTCGAGTAATGCTGCAGCTTTGGAAGCAGTAAGGGGGGAGCTTGGGTGGATGAAAATCAAGGACAGGGTAGATTTGGGAAAACTGTGTTACTTTAACTACTTGAGAAACCTGCCTGACAACCGGTGGTGCAAATTGATGCTCGATACCATTTGGAATTCTAATATAGAAACGGGGTGGTCAAAACATGTGAGGGAACTAATGGACAATTACTCTATAGAGGTCACAAACATAGAAGTAGGAATGAAAGAAGGCAAAAGGTTTGTCAAAGAGAGAGTCATGGAAGATTGCAATCGAAACTGGCGAGCAGGTGTTAGCGTGAAAAGATCACTGCAGGGGTTACAATATAAAGAAAAGCCAGCTTTTGAGAAGTACCTAGATGGCACCTTTGGAGGGTCACTGCTGTTCAAACTGAGATCAAGATCACTGGAGCTTCGGGGAAAAATTGGGAGAGATGGGGAAAAGGGATGCCAAATGTGCCACTCTGGAGTAGTGGAGACCCTGAAACATTTTCTCTTGGAATGCCCACAGTATATACCTCATAGAATAAAATTTACTGGAAGAATAATGCAGAAGTGGGGTGAAGAAACAAAGGATAGATGGCTGAAGGAGGACACGAGGGAGAGGGTAGGAATGCTTATTGAAGAAATTGAAAAAGAGGAAGTGAGGGACACTATTAAGCAGTTTATATCTGAATGCTGAGAGGAGAGGAGAGGAAGAGGGGGTGGGGTGCAGGGGGAATGATGGCCTTCTCTTATGAGGACCGCGACAAATCAGCGGCTGGCCAAAGAGTTATTATTATTATTATTAAACTCTTCTGTTTTAGTCACCCACTTGAAATTTCCCATGGGCAAGGGTCGACACATGACTCAACCGTACAGGTTATCTACGTCTGAATAGATAATGTACTTGCTTGACTCGGAAAGATCAAATGTGAGTTGTCATCACAGTCAGTGCACACGACAATCGCCACGTTGGACGCAGGCTGTTTTAACAGAATGTTATAATTCCCTATGGAAATATTACAGTGTTAACGTCCAAACCTGTTCCCCACATTTTCAGACTTGTAATTGTAGATTAGTTGGAAAATGTCTATGAGATTCCCATAGTAAAGTGTGCACGCGAATTACACGAACGTGTTTAAATTAACACTGAAAACTACATTCTCATTTTAGGCGATTTGACATTAACACGGAATTTTCCATAGGGATTTACAGATTTTGAGAAATTTATGTGATGGCCTTTGGACTGCAGTGTTGTAAAATGAGTATGAGTTTTTAATATTTGAGTTGGATTTAACGTTGAAAGTTCCATAGACATGTTCTAACTCAAGAAAAAATCTAAGTTTTTTAAGGTCTGGCCATCATTAAGTGGATCAGAACACCCAATTATCCTCTACTAATGGGTACATGCCTTGATTGATTGTATATGTGTTTACTGTTGGTAAAATTCTGTATAAAAACCCATCAACTTATAAACATAATTATTTCACTAAGGTATAAATACAACTATCGTTTTGTGAACCAGAACTACAAAAAACGCATCAAGAAATATTTAAAAGGAAAGAAAGTGATTTTAAAACGTGGTAATAAATCGTAAGTAAATGGTTTGGTCACTCCGAATCTTTCCACTCATGGGTTGATAAAAAAACTCATTATCAAGAATATGATTTTATTTACTTGACGTGCTTGTTATTTAAGAGCATCACACTCTAACAAGCATTTATAGTACATCTCTAGAACTCTCGTTGGTAGCCAGAATTAACTTTCGGTCTGTCATAGCTAATCAGTGCTTCACGTGTTCTATCTTATCCTATCCCATACGGTTTCCATTTTCTAGAATGAAACAAAATTATCATATTTTACTTTTAAATGAGATTATTTGACCTCGGAATATGACTGGTGAAGCATTAATATTCCAACCAACCATTAGCGGTTATTATTCACCAGGTCTCGTTGAGTAAATTGTTGATGATTAATAATCTGCAAGGAGGTGCTGGTTAGAATATTATAGCCAAATATAGCTTGTTGAATTATCTGTAATTAATAGTCAGCCTGGACTTGCTGGTTGATGTTCAAACTGTTCCAGAATCGACTATTCCCTCCTAATATTCTCTGTAACATAACATGAAAATTAAATCATAACTCTGATTATAGTATTTAGTGCTTTGCGCCCAAACTGAGGAATAAAATACTGCGATGTCAGTTATGGGCTTCTTCACACATTCAAATGTTTGGCAACAGTAGATGAGGATGTGTACACGGTGCGATTGCATTGGGATGATAAAAAAGGTTGTATTTCCATAGCTCCCATCATGTATCCCCTTTTAATTTGTGAGAGAATGTAATTAGTACTCACAGGTTTACTTTCTACAAAAACTCATTTTTATAGTAACCTTTTGCTGGAACGTTTGATGGAAATCCAAGCACATCTGTCGGTGCTTTTTAATTTTACATTTCTCAATTCTTTCACAATATCACTTGTTCACTATTATTGATGCCACCCGGTTCATTACTTGATAAAATAAATAAATTCAAATTCCTGAACCCTTTGAACCCGAGAGACAGCTTTTCCCATTCGGAAAATGATACGCCACACTTTCATTAAATGGGATGGCTGCTAAGTTAAAGTGTTGGGTAGACTAATCAATATTTTCAACGTGCAGCCCTAAGGCTGCTTGTTGAAAATATTAATTTGTCAACCCCCAGATAATAAATATGGACTCTTCCAGTTGCTTCTATTGAGGAAGATACCGCCAGGGTTCAAAGGGTTAATAAGTGCCCATACATCTCCAAACACAAATCGAATTTACAGGCTTTTTTGGTCACTTGGCCATTACCTTAAATACACAATTCGATAATTTTGCCCACAGCTATATTTGGTCTATTTCAGCCGTATGTTAAAGTAAATAATACTTATTCTGGTTTACAATGGATTTTAGCCGCCGAGTTTAGTGGATTTCATCTCGGAATAAAATACTGTGGAATGGTTTAGTCTCGATCCTGTTTGCTGACAAACATACGTTTGGTATTCGACATTTTGTTTGAGATTGAAATGTTCTGTCAAAAAATCTACTGCACAGGTAAATACACCATTACCGTCCACACTGGGTCTGTGGATTAACTTTGCTCTTTTAATCCTCCTCAAACTCAGCATTAAGTCTTTGTCCAGGTGACACCACAGAAAATAACGAGTGAGCCATGTAAAACACACATCATGTGATGATCACATGGCTAATTGTTTTTTAAATCATTTGTTGACATATATCTCAACCATGGAATTCTCCCAAAATATCATGCAAAAAGGGAATTTTCATTAGAAAACATTTTCTGTGCATGTTGTTGTGACAGTAGTTAAGGTTTTACCTGATGGTTCCTTCGATGTTGCATGTTTTGATTTTTGAATGAATACGTTTGTCCAAGTGCAGGTTTGTAGTCGTCTAAAAGCGGCATCGCACATGACCTCAAATATGACAAATAGTAGCAATATGATCAAAACCCATACAGTTTGAATATTTAATTTCACCTCAAAAGCGGCGCCCACCTCGACTTGCCTCATGACTTAGTCTTGTTGACTCCGTGTACAGCTATAACCGAAATGCGCTAGCCCATTTTCGAGAATTTCTGGAACCCGCTTCTTCCAGTTTAGTTATTATTAGTTACCCAGTTTGTTGGTGGCCTTATATGTTATATATGGTGTCAGTTAATTCCATATTGGATTCGAGCTTCGCACCATACTGACACCATATATACCATATTAGGCCATCAACAAACTGTGTAACGAATATATCTTACCGACTGCTGCATCGATGCACAGAACTAATAACAACAGCGATCAAAATTAAATGAGAGAATTCTCACAATGTGTTCATGTGTCTTTGCTTTGTTACAATTTATGGGAGAGTGCTGCAGGCACTCTCCCATAAATTGTAACAAGGCAAATTCATACCTTCCAAACAGTTTCATTTCAAAGCTAACATGACACACATCCACAGAATATGAAGCCTTTTAAGTTGCCTAACCTGCACTTCAAACCAAATATGGGCTTCCAACACTCACTCTTTCAACTTGAAGCGTTTATCGGCTGCCGCCATTTTGAATAATCAATGCACAAAGGGGAAATTACCCATAGCTGTCAGCGTATATTGATGTTGAAAGGCAGTATATGGTTTTATATGCAGTCTGCATGTGACGTCTTTGAACCAATGAAATTCCCAGATACTTGTAGGAGGTAAGATATAGCTATATATTCGACAGGTTTTCATGTAATACAACCTTCAATTTTGGTGGATAATATGTCTTTGTTACTCAAAGGTTAGTCAAAATTCTGAATCCAGAAGCTTTGTCAAGAATATGTTAGTGTTATTCAGCTGTAGCTGTTGAAGCAGAATCCAACAATAAAATTCCCATCAGGCCTTTTGATTCATGTTTTCCACCGCAGACTTACATTGTTGCCAATACAATCAGACTGGGGATAATAACTAATGAAGGCAGATGTTCACCATAACGAGTATTCTCGGTAACACGAGAGTATACGACATGATGGGTTTCATGAAAACTGAACTATACTATTCAAAAAAGTACGGGATATCCAAACTGATGTTGATATTTTCGGAAAATGGTACTGGATACGAGTGATTGGACACATCAATATGTTACCACGTTTGGTGTGAATCATGAATGTCACCGGCCCACGAAAACTTCATGCAGGTTTTTCGCACGAGCGCCGCGTTAATGTCTTTGGGGTACGCTTTGAAATTTTCCTTTGTACTGTAGGGCTTTTTCGGAGGTCTCATCATTTTTTTCTTGGTATAAACTCGTTCATCAATATTTTCTGGTCGAAACGCAACTTTTGAGGTATGCGAAGACTGGCACGTGACGAACGTTTACGTGCTGTTGGTATATTGGAAGCTGGCAACAGACAGACTGCAGTGGCTCAAATTCTCAACATTACTCAATCGGCGATTAGCAGGTTGTGGTCACGCTACCGTCAGAAGGCAATGTCGATGAGAGACGTCGGTCAGTCGTCCAAGGGCGACAACTGCTAACCAGGATCGTTTCATCCGAACCACAGCATTACGTAACCGCCATCAAAGTGCCTCAGAAATTGGACACCAGCTGCACCGAGCGACAGATGTGCGAGTCAGTGGTCACACTATCTGAAATTGCCTACACAGCTGGAATTTGTACACTCGACGACCTCGAATAATTCCTCGTTTGACTGAACGTCACATTGCAACAAAGCGCAATTGGTGTGGAACACGACAGCGCTTGGACAATCGTCGGTGGAGCAACGTCATGTTTTCCGATGAATCGAGGTTCATTCTCGACTTCCACAACAGGCAAAACAGAGTGTGGCGGCGGCGGTGGCGGAACGAACGATACCATGACGTAACAGTTAGGCAGCACGATCGTTTTGATGGTGGATCGGCCATGGTGTGGGGAGGCATAACCATGACAAGCAGAACAGCAATACATGTCATCCAAGAGCGTGCCATAGGGCAGTACTACCGTGACAATATATTAGCAGCTCATGTGGTGCCATTTGCGCGACGTCACAGCCGTCAATTCATTTTCCAATATGACAATACAAGAGCACACAGGGCCCGTGTCGCTACAGAGTTTCTCCAGGAGCAGAACACCACTACACTGCCATGGCCAGCACTAAGCCCAGACCTTCACCAATCGAGCACGTCTGGGATATGCTTGGCAGGCGCCTACGACATCGCCAACAGCCCCCTACAAATGTCCAGGAACTCGCCGCTGTACTGCATGAAGAATGGAATAATATCAGCCAAGCTGATATTGGACGTTTGGTGAGGAGTATGCCACGTCGGATCTGCGCTTGCCTCGCGAACCGAGGAGGATTTACAAGGTATTGAGGTCCTGGACTGAATGTGATAAATTCTCTGAGTGACCATCCATGTCTTCTACAGCTCAGTGCGTGGAACGTATGCTTGTCAAACATCCAATTATCGCTGAAATCATTCACCGGATGTCATAATGCAATTCCTCGACTGTCTTTTTGATGAAAATATAAATGTATTTCTTCATATATCTCACTTTTATCAAATATCCCCTACTTTTTTGAATAGTATATAACAGGCATTAATAAACCAAAAATATCGTAGTAAAGATAAGCATCAATTGTTAGTTTGATGGAAGATGTCGTTTTTGCCATTGTGATTGTCTTGTGATATATTAAAGTGAAACAAATCACGAACTGAAGATTGACGGACAATATTCCAGGATGTTCACGCCCCCCCCCCCTGCAATTCTATCCGTAAGTACTGCAGAAACTTATTAGCAATGAGCTTTGTAAACAAGCCCATTGTCATTAGTTATGAGTCTGTTGGCCATCGTTTTGAGTTTTACGGCGTTACACAACACTTCTTATATTATCCGTTTGTGTGGTTTGTGCTGGTAAATCAAGAACAACTAGAGAATTGCGATTTGTTGGACAAATTACGGGCTTTCTCAACTTTCCAATGTGAAAATGCAGACTACATATAGCAAAGCAAAGTGTTTGAAATTAACCATTTCCAAAATGATGGACAAAAAGCATCCAAAGTTGGCTAATTTTGGCATTCTCTCACGGTTTTCTTATTCACGCCCTCATTTTTCTTGGGGGTTAAACCTTGAGATAAAAAGTAAACAGTAACTTTCTTCTACAATCATTGTTGCATCTATCCATACCAAAACTTACAACAGCAAATATGCTCGGTAGGCAATTGTAAATACGAACATGTAAATCATTTTTCGATATTCCTTTCGAAAATGGAAGAAAAGTGAACTCCAAATTAGCCAATTTTATGAAGAATTTTAAGGCACTCAAATTCAAGGCCCGAAAACTGGGTGAAGGTTAAAACTTTGAATAAAATATATAACAGCAAAATTGTTCTTGGATGAAGGCCCAATCCTCTCACGGAAAAGGGTTTGAGACAATATGGCTCCAGTGCTGAGAAAGTGCATGTAAACGTTAGCGAAAATAACAATTATTCCGACAGTACCCTGATGGAAATTCTCAAATTTGCCAAGGGTTAAACTTTTAATAAGAACATATAGAACAAAATTTGTCATACTTTGACTGCTGCAAGCAGCTATAGAAAACATTCAGAGCTCAAGCAATTAAAAATGGAGTAAATCGGCACCTAAACTTACCAAATTGTGAAAAAATTGGAGTTTTTTTGGACGGTACCTACTTTGATGCAACCAGAATGGGATAGGGTTAAACTTTACAACCAAACTTACAACAGCAAATATGCTCGGTAGTCAATTGTGAATACGTGCATGAAAAGTGTTTGAAATTAACCCTTTCCAAAATGAGAAAAAGCAACCAAAGTTGGCTAATTTTGGCATTTTCAAACGGTACTCTTATTCTTGCCCTCATTGTACTTGAGGGTTAAATCTGAGATTAAAAAGTAAGCAGTAACTTTCTTCCACAATCATTGTTGCATCTATCCAACCCAAAATAATTGTTACAGCAACCTTGTAATTAGAGAAATTTGCCCTTAAAGTTGGTCAATTTTGAAGAAAAAGTCTATATTCATGTCATTTTTGGCCTGTGGGGGTTAATGTTGAAAGATTTGAGTGGTGATTGTGGTGTATCATATTATGCTCTAAATGTGTGGAAAAGTTGAGCTAAATAACTGTAAACAATTATGAGACATTCGAAAAATGGTGAAATTTTGAAGGTTTTGGCAGAATATTTTGAAAATACGCGTTTTCACAGATATAACGATACCGCATTTCACTAGATTTTATGACATTACATAAGTGTGCCAAATTTGGTCAAAATCATACAACTTGTTTTTGAGCAGTTCAACAGACAAAATTCTGGGAGAAAAAAAAAAAAAAAAAAAAAACAAAAAAAAAATAGAGAAGAAAAATTTTGAAAAAGAAGAATAACAAGAGGCTTTCCAAAACTGGGTTTTGGAAAGCCTAAATATATAGTTTGCATCCCGTTGTACCGACGATCTAATGCAAATTACCATTCCCAGTTTGATACGTTCTTACATAAGGCTGTTATAAAATTTTGATATAACTTTATTCCAGCGTAACAACGTTATTATTCCAAATTTTATGTGAGATTTCTAGTTTACAATGAATTAACGTTACAGTGTTTTAAAATCATATTACTATAACCTTTCATTATTATTTACTTACTATGGTCAGCTTTAACCCTCGGTGTGCGAGGTTGAACTATTCTCTGACCATAGTTTGTATATTACCTCAGCTTGCATTAGGATGCTATGTAAATAAATAGAGATTAATCGCTTGTCTGGACTGGTTACGTGAAATAATTCATGAGAGGTGAGGGACATTGTACAAACACGAGTGCCCGAATGCGCACGAGTGTTTTACAATATAGTCCCTCGCCTCGAATGAATTATTTCACGTAACCAGTCCAGTCAAGCGATTACTCTGTTTATTACTTTTCATTATTAACGATAATTATATTATTTAACCCTCTACCTTACGTAACGGTCCAAAACGGCCAGCGCCATTCTCAAAACTCGCCAATTAATTTTTATTATTTTTTCATTTTTTGTCTCTGAAACATAGGTTATGACACCTCATTGGAACGAGCTCGTCGGGCTCGTTCCAATGAGGGATCACAACCTATGTTTTTGAGACAAAAATTATTCAAGACTTTTTTGCAAGTGTCGTCTGCTTTTCATGTTAGGTAAAGGGTTGAAAAAAGCAACAAAAAAAAAAAAAACACCCCAACCCCCCCTCCCCCCCCCAAAAAAAAAACAACCAAAAAACAATGAAGACCCCATTACACTGACGGCAAAGCGTCTACGTTTGCGCGCACGGATACATGACACAATTGTTGATTGCATAATTCACTTGTGAAGTTATCGTTTATAATCAAACCCGGAAATCCCAGTAAATCACACTTTGGAAAGTAATAAATCACACTCTTTCTCAACAGCAGGGTTTAATTTGTTTCCGGTGAAGAGTTAATGTATTACGTTTGGTGCACAAAAAACATCGTATGTTTTGCTAATATCCCATGTGGTTTCATTCTATATTGTTATATAAGTCCATGGCTAATACAATATTGCTAATACAATAACGCTTGAGGAGATTCGGGGTGAAGGTATCTATGACTTCGTTACATCTTTTAATATTGCCTTAACTGAAAATGACGCTGAACTCTCCATTTTCAATAAACAGTGAATGCACTTGCGAAATGGAAGATAGCTGTTTCAAGGACTCTGTAAAAAGTAATACGCTGCCCTTACCTACCATCAACAATCGCAGTTTAAACGCCAATTGGAATCAACTACAAAACCTTCTGCGCGATCTACATCCTAATAATATCCTTGTTTTGATTCGTTGGCTTAACCGACCGTCTTGTTCTCGCGCTGTCGATGGCGGTGGCAGAGGAGGGGTAAGCATAGTCATAAACCTAAACACCCATTTTAATATACGAAATGATTTACCATAATTTATTTCCAACAGCTTTGAGTCTGTGTTTATTGAAACTACAACGAAGAAGAAATGTACAATGGAATTATCATCCGAATACAGCACCAAAAGCTGATCTAGATATCTTTTTGGAAACCTTGTCTCAGCTACTTGAGAAAATAAATACTGTGGGTAAAAACTTCTGTCTTCGGGAATGACTTCACTATCAGTCTGCTAAACCTTGGTAATCACACCCAAATCAACCTGTACATACATATAATACCCAGTACCGGATTCATGTCAGATATTACCAAACCCACAAGAGCCTCTGATGCGTCTGCGACTTACATAGATGATACTTTTTGTAACAGTATCGACAAAAAACAATACAGACATCATTATATTTGATATCAGTGTTCACTCTGCCATTTTATAAATTAATTAATTAGTTTTCATCTAAACGAACCTACTTAACTCCTAATCGATCTTTTAGCGACGAAAATGTGAAGTATTTGAAAGACTTTTATCAGATATTAACACCGATGTTCCCAATAGTACATGCACAAATGGTATTTATAACACCTTGCTTGGTAGTTTTCTTGGATACTTTCACTAAGAATTTCCTCTGAAAAAAAAACAATTCAGCATTTCCAAAGAAATACATTAAAACCGAACCGTGGATGACATAAGATCCAGAACGGTCCTCTTTAACCCTTTTAAACCGTGGTGGTATCCTCCTTGTCAGTTCCATGGTAGCAGCAGTAGGAAGAGTCCATATTTATTTTTGGGGGGTAGACAAATTAATATTTTCAACGTGCAGCCTTAGGGCTGCACATTGAAAATATTGATTGGTCTACACCACATATTTACCTTGCAGTCATCCCCCTTAATGACATTATGACGTAGCTTGTGACTCGGTCGGAAAAAAGGCCTCTGGTGTTCAAAGGGTTAAGCAAGAAAAGGTTATATTTAACAAAAACTTAAATCACCCACTGACCTTAACGACTATATAAAACCATTGCCTTATGATCTCTTCAGTCGACCCAAACAGGTTCGCAAAGCAAATTATTTCATCAGAATTCTTAGGGAAAATAAATACAAAGTAAAATTATAAGGAAGTTCTTATAGAACACCATCAACAATTCCGACCACACTCAGTCTTTAATGGCGGCAGGGGATATCACAGAAATCAATTCATTTCCCGTTAACATTGGTAAAATCTTAAATGATCAGGTACCCTGCACCACACATCATTTGTCTGACTATTTAACCGATAAGAATTGTTTTTTCTTTGCGTCCACGAATATTCGAGGAGTAATTCTGCATGTTTACTTACTTTGTCTAAAAATAAGTCAGGATTTTAACAACATGTCTATTCGTCTAGTACAAAAGATCACATTTGAAATCGCAAATCCCTTAAGCCATATCCTAAATCTCTCTTTCCCCACAGGCATAGTACCATGAACGTTGCTAAAGTAATGGTTGCCTGGAAGTCTTGTGATGAGCACAACTTTAACAACTGTTGTACATGAATCGTCATTAGATGCAAATCGGAATTATTTGTTACTGTACAGGAATCGTTGCATAGAATGCTGGGCTTGAAAATCTTGCTAACGTTTTCTAGACAGGACACCTTTTTTACAATTTGCGGCGGGACTCTCAGATGTACTACTATCTAAACCAAAGGTTCCTTCTTGAAAAACGTGAGGAAAAATGTGCGGTCAGAATTTGTGCGTTTCATAGATCGGTATCCTTCAGTCACGGCTTTGTGCATTCCGCATGTTTGTCCTGTATGCCCTGGCTATAGCAGTGGTAACGGGGCTCCGCCTAAATCGCTGTTCTACTGGAATCGCGAATGTGCTTTAATATGACACGTTGGCTAGTTGACCAAGGCCAGCAGTGTTGCGATGTGGCAGTTCACCTTTCACGTTTCATCTCTCCTCCCTCCCACCTATTTGTTCTGACTCTTGTGAAGTCGAATACTTATCAACATTCATCTTGAAGAGTGTACATGCATATTGTTTTAATTATTCATACGTTTGCTTTGCCATTGCATGCACATTTAGGTAACTTTTTGTAAATATTTGTAAACATAATTTGAAATTTTCAAATGTATATTAAGAAAAGGATATTATCTATGTGCTCGGCATTTGTTATCCAATCAATTTTGTTATAACAAATAAAATATGTTTAATAATAATCGATCGGTATTAAAAGTCGAAATAGCGTTAAGATGTAGATCATTAAAATACAAGGATGGAGATCTATACATTCACCTCCTGTAACAATCGCGTGTCAAAGCAACCATCGTTTACCAGTTTATCCACCACGACCATGCATGGCTAAAGCGTGAGTCAAAGAAACCATCGGTGACCAGTTTATCGGAATTTAATTTAATTTAATTTAACCCTTTACCTAACGTAACGGCAAAAACCGGCCAGCGCTATCCTCAAAAATCGCCAATTAATTTTCATTATTTTTTTCATTTTTTGTCTCAAAAACATAGGTTATGACCCCTCGTTGGAACGAGCTCACCGAGCTCGTTCCAACGAGGGGTCATAACCTATGTTTTTGAGACAAAAAATGAAAAAAATTAGTTATTCAAGAATTATTTTTGCAAGTGTCGTCTGCTTTTCGGGTTAGGTAAAGGGTTAAATTATTCCGGTCTTGAAATATAAAGGCAAATAATTGACCCTTGTCACGTGCAAGAATTCCACCAAATTTACAGATCAAGTCACTTACTATTGGAAATTCTATACAAACTGCATCGAACAGTGCTCTCAACATTGGAGTGATATTTGACTCTTGTCCATCAATGGAGGAAAATATCAATACAATCTACAAGCGTTGCTTTACGCAATTTAGAAGGCTGAGCCACCTTCGATGTTTCCTCTAAACTGATTCACTGGAATTCTTGGTTCGTGCCTTCATTTCAGCTAACTTAAATTTTTGTAATTTACTTCTAATTTATCACCACAGTCATATATATCAAAACTTCAGAACCCCCAGAACACGTCTGTACGTATCATCAAAGGTTCCAGACGCCATTATTACATTACCCCACTACTGAAAAAACTGCACGGGCTGACTATAAAACAGGGAATTAGTTTTAAAATTTAGGTTTTGGGCTCCAAGTGCATTAATGGTTCAGCACCATTGTATTTACAAGAACTTTTGCCAGTTAAAAAGTCCAATAGGAACTTACGCTCAGCGAAACAAATTAAGCTGGTGATACCCTTTTCTTGATCGACGCCTGTGAATAACAGAGCTTTTACTTTAGCCGGACCTAGACATTTTTTATCAGTTAGTGTTCAATGCACGGAGCATATTTGTATTATGTAAAAAATCATCTTTGTATTACTCTATTATTTTATGTATTGTTAAAATATAATACCTATCTATCTAACTAACTAGCAACCTACAACCTCAACCAATTTAAAATGAGCCTGAAATCAAACGTTTTCAGAAAAGCCTTCGGCAATATATAATTGTTTTTCTGTTGATCTAACCTGTAACACTCGGTGAATTTTTTCGATGACTGAGAGCTCAGCTTTTGATTTTTTTCTATCCTTTTCTCTGATTGTACTGCGTTTTAGAGCACACAAGTGATTTTTACGCTATATAAACCCCTTTATTATTATTATTGACTGTATTTACTGCACTTTCTAAACAGGATTTGAGGAATACTTGAATAAATTCCCCGCTGGTCTGTCAATGGTATTTTTAAAATTTAAAGCTTCCAATCAGAAGCTTCCAACAGACACTGGTCGCTAGATTAGAACACCTAGATAAAAGGGACTGTGCATCTTATGTGATGCGCAATTCCCGGGTGACGAATAGCATTATATCTTAGAATACCCGAATCTGACTGACCAGAGAAAGAAAAATATGCATAAATCACACTATACCCACCCCAACATGCAGAATTTTGCAGCATTAATGTTTAGCCCCAATAAGAGGGAACTGTTTGACAAATCAAAATTTATTAGTGAATCAACAAGGAGGGGCGGGGGGGGGGGGTCTTAAAGCAAATTCCGGACACTAGGCCGACGGGGTGGGTGGGTGTCGTGGGTGCGGGAAACGTGTTTTTGGAGTAACTGCATTTTTCCGCCAGGCCTTCACTTAATCCTCATGAAGAGAATTCGTTTTAGTACCTACTGGTCAAAATGTGACCTATTTAAGACAGGTCGATACTATAGTTTCCGGAGACATGAAGGCAAGTTGATATCTCTGCTCTCCAGCCGTCACCGATGTATTATACCACGATTACTTTGAGGATTCAACATTACGCGATACAATGCAAAGGGAAATGTTCCAGATACACCACGCGTGGAATTTCGATTGCGCGAAAGAACGTCATTTAAGAACGCATCTGATTGGACGTTACGCGTCTAAGAAAGTTATATGACTGCCGAGGGTGATATTTTTCTTTAAATATATTAGCTTCATTCACTTAATTCAAGTTAAATCGTGGCATAAACACTTGTGTCGAACGGGGGACACGAATCAATGATCCTTGGTGGAGGTTTTCTTGTTTTTCACGCGCACTCGTGAAATATAGGAAACACTCCACTTCGGGTCGTTGATTCCAATTCCTAGTACTCCACCCTCGTTATGTCCTGTCTTATTTCACTCGAGCACTTTTAAGGAAGGACTCCGACAGGTATGAAAACTTAGAGCAGCATAATCAACTCTGTATTTAAAATTAAAATAAAATATCATATGGTGATTTAATAAGATCACACCATAACAGGATATACCTGATAAAAATGTGCAACACAACCTGTGGATACTGGCTACAAAGCTATGCCAAACTTACCAGTAACAAAACCACTAAGACTATTGATGTACTGTCACAAGCTAAGTTTCGGCATGCACGCAACTTGAATTTGAGAATATATTCTCTTTTGATTCACAGTTCTATGCGTTTGTTGTATCCTGTGCCAAGCAAGTGTTCCTTTATCACTAACAACCACCACCACCACCACCACCACCAAAATAACGTGTGTCACTTTTATAGTGTATAAATCATGACTATTTATTTATTTATTTATTTATTTATTTATTTATTTATTTATTTATTTATTTATTTATTATTGAAAGCTAGTGTTGGTATTTAACGATACTTTCGACACCCAGAGTCATCTCGTGTCGGACAGTTTTAGAGCGGGGGATGCCGGAGTATCCGGAGAGAACCACCGAGCAGCGGCGAGAAACTATCAGGCTTTCCAACGTGCTAACTCCGCACAGACAGGGTTAGCATTTGTTGAAGGCAAGCGCAGCATAGACGTGCAGTACATCTTAGTACCCAACGGCACCGTGCCCCAGCGTGGGCAATTGGGATTACGTGCCTTGTCCAACGACACAAGTGCTTTGCACTTCATACAACGAAACCCGCCCTTCCCACATTCATACTCCGATAAAACTATAGATAATTCATTTCAAATGTTAACCCTTTACCCGACGTAACGGTCAAAATCGGCCAGCGCTATTCACAAAAAAATCGCCAATTAATTTTCATTATTTTTTCATTTTTTGTCTCAAAAACATAGGTTATGACCCCTCGTTGGAACGTGCTCGTCGAGCTCGTTCCATTGAGGGGTCATAACCTATGTTTTTTGAGACAAAAAAATGAAAAAAAATAGTAATTCAAGAATTTTGTTTGCATGTGTCGTCTGCTTTTCACGTTAGGTAAAGGGTTAAATGAGAAATATTCGTGATGTACCGTAGAAATGACAATATGTGAATTAAAACTGCAGCAGTTCCACTGTTCACTTGAGATAACTAACAATCGTACTTGAATGAAAATTCAATGTGATTCCCCAAAAATCACTTTATCAGTCCTTAATTCTTGAACGTATCAGATTACGATTGAATCCGTACGGAAAAACAATGCCGGATCCATTAGTTTATAGTGCTAAATAAGATTAGATTAATTTTTAAAAGATAAATTATTTCTGACATTGCTGTACCGCAAAGTACCAAACAGAACCTTTCAAATGTTTATGAACCGTAGTTTAATGTATTGATTTTTGTCGAAGCTATAAATTGCAGTCTGTTTGTGTCAGATATTGTAAAAATCTATGAATACGATATACCATTAGCTGGAGTACCTAATGATACATGAATCGCAACTAATCTAGTACAGGAGTCAATGCGATGGAAAACTAGTTACGGCTGTGTTCTGTCGCTATCAGTTGTTAATTTACTTGTTGATTCTCCACTCGATGTTTGATGTCGATCAATTGATCAATGTGTACTTGATCAGACTTGTTCCACTGAGAGAGAGAGAGAGAGAGAGAGAGAGAGAGAGAGAGAGAGAGAGAGAGAGAGAGAGAGTTTGTATTTACCTCTGTTTATCTGACAAATTGAACAACATTTTCCGACCAAATTTATCAGATCACCCTGAAATCTTTATATTAGAAATGTGTTCAAGATCGTTTCATTTGTGGGAATGTTATAGTTTGAGGGAAAACTTATTTTCTTGATCTCTTGATAAAAAATATTGGTGGTGTCGCCTGAAACTTGTTCCAGGAATTTATTTATTTATTTATTTATTTATTTATTTATTTATTTATTTATTTATTGCGGTTTAACGACACTTTCGACAGCCAGGGTCACCTCGGGTCGGACAGTTTTACGGGAGGAGGAAGCCGGAGTACCCGGGGAGAACCACCGAGCAACTGTCAGACTCTCCAACGTACTAACTCCACACAAACAAGGTTAGCACGTGCGGTACGCTACGAATGCTATCGGGATTAAGTGTCTTGCCCAAAGACACAACATATTTACCTCTGGTGGGGCACGAATCGTGGACCTTTAGGTGTTCCAGGAACGTGCATCACATTTTCCTTTATATAGAACGTAAAATATCAGTAAAATCTCAGAGTTCACAAAAATATTCAATAACTTATTTCTATCAACATATACTAACCAATCGTTGGTACTAAATTGATTTTTAGTGGAGCCGTTAGTCTGAAGGTTATAAATTCAATACTTTAAACGTGCTAATCATATTATTAGTGAAAAATTGTAAACGTCAGGAAACAACAAAAACACCAAACTGATAAGAGGATTCCTTATTGGAGTAAGTCTAGTGCTTCTGGAATAAATTATTACTGAACATCCCCACATATATAAAATAGCATCGCCCATTAGTTTGAAGACATTAGGGTGTAGATTTCAGGCTATACAATTATTATTATTATTATTATTATTATTATTATTATTATTATTATTATTATTATTATTATTATTATTATTATTATTGTTGTTGTTGTTATTGTTGTTGTTGTTATTATTATTATTATTATTTAGGGCACCAGGGGCAGAAAACTGATGGAGGTGAATGCTGCTCGGAATACCTTATGCATAAATGCCACAATGCAACGGAATTGAACGTCTCTGAATTGCTTGGCCCTTTACCCAACGAATCGACTACATCCAAATCAAGTAATTTACAAAATTTCAACAAAATCATATAATGTTACTCCCGACTGGAACGAGCTCGTCTAGGTGGGTTTTTTGTAAAAATTGAAACAAAAATAACTAAAACAACAAATTTTTATATCGTGTGTCTTTGGTGAAGGGTTAACATTCGTTTATCCAAATGTGGGCCTTTGATATGATTAGTAATCATATTGGAAGTAATTATAGACATGCCTGAAGCTAGAAAGGGTACGGGCGGGTCCGCCACAATGGCCATGGCTGTCGGAAATTTTCGTTGTCTTTCGGGAACGCCAGCATTTTCTCCGCTAGCCGCCAATTTAAAAAAAATTGACGAAGCCTCAACTTTCATTATGTAAAAATGTCCTGTTTCCTTTTACCTTTGTAGGAAAGCGCTCGTTATTAGTATATGATAATCGATTAGTTGCGTGCACGAAAGGTGTTCGTGTATTACTATTATTTTGAAGAATTACTTTCATTAAGGGAAAGTAATTGTTTAAAATAATAATATTAAACAAACATTCGGACCTGTTCGTTTACTATTGTTTAAAAAATGTTTATTGAGTTAGGTTTCAATTTGGTACAAAAGGTCAACGACCGGAAAACTGTTGGAAAATTTTTTAACTCCACGATGTCAGAAAACTTTCAGAGATCCCAGCTTCGGCCTGATGATAGACCTTCCTAGAATGATGATGGAAAGCCGCCATTTGCAACAAATTGGCAGTTGTTTCGCAATTTTATATTATAAAGCTCATTTTCAGGGCTTTATTAACAGAATTATACAAAGATTAGTTGACCATATAAACTTTCGAATTAGGTCTCGCCAGTTCGCATATCATTACGACTACCATTGGCAACCTGAGAAATCTCCCCTGGACACTTCAATGTACTTTTTATTATGCTTGGACACATTTTCTCAGTTATGATAACATTAGTGACTTGATGTCTTACTGACCCAATACACCCCTGACTTACCTCGTCGACTAAAATTGACTTTTGATAAAGTTATCTACCCTGAAATTATTTGAGGGGCGAGGAAGGTCTAATTAAAAATCATGTCATTTTTGAGAAAGCACCCATGGCATAGTAGAAAATAAAGCCGAGTTTCCTTTTGTAACTTTTAATAAACGAAAACAATAGACAGCTCTCCGAGCTGTCTATTGGTTTCGTTTATTAAAAGTTACAAATGGAAACTTGACTTTCTGTTGCAATTTAACCAGGAGCACCAAATAAGTAAATCCCCCCTTTTGCTCTTGGTTTAACGAATGTGTTTTTATAGTAATTTGCAAGTTTTTATTCTTCCCGGGAAAGAAATTAACAAATCTAACCCCCTAAGCTTTTATATTAATGGAAAGGATAATGTCTGTATTATATGTCACGATGCGCACATTGTTTAGTTTAAACATATTTTATTTGTCAAAATGAACAAAAAGGATTGGACAACAAGTGCCCAACACTTAAGACACGTCCTCTCCCTTGTAGATAGATATTTTTTTTTATTTAACGGTATAGTTTACAGGCAATTACATATTGGACTATATAAGATACAAATAGATAACTAGAAAATGATATTCAGTCTATACCGTTGGGAGATGACATAGCCAGATTGGCTGTCTACCTGTCACTCCCGTAATACATTTAACTCCCACACTGACTGCGTGCTCTGCGCATTTATCTTTGATAGAAAGATCTACTTGTATGGATACTTGTGAGTAGCTAGTAGAACTGCAACTTTGACTCGGCTACGTACCCCATTAGTCTATTTCTGTAGATGGACGAGTTTCCAGGTTCAAAAAAGGTGGCTAATGATGAAAGTAGTATAGGGTGCACAGATCTACCCTTTTTACCAGGACCTCGAGGTCAGACCATGATCGAGATCATTGACCTCGGTGCCCAAATCCATTAGGCCTCCCCGTCCCCGCTCCCCTCCCCTCTCCACACTAGGCCTAGATTATTTTTAGGCGCCCCTCACTCTACCCGCCTTGTATGTACCCTATTTATTAGGCTATCCCTCCCCAAAGCCGATTAGGGGTCCAGACTATGTATAGCCCATTTAGGCTTTCCCCACATTGTTTAGGTTTTCCCTGTATGTGGGCTCCCCCTTCCAAAAGCCCAGTCCCTCCCCACCAAAGCCCTGGATTGTTCCTCCCTCCTTCCAAAGGCTAGCCCAAAGCTGGGGGACATTCAAACTGAGGTGTCCAATGGATACTAACAAAAGAGTGCCACCATCTCCTATCCCCAGCCCTGCCCCACGTACAATTCGAGCTCTGTTGGTGTATCTTAGGTAAATGTTGTCAAGGACATGTACACGTAACGGCATACAAAATGCTTTAGACATAAAGACTACCTGGTTTTGTTTAGACATGTCATAAAGGTGATTAAGATAGAGAGAATCTTTGTTTATAAGACGATATGATAGTGTCACGTTGTATAGTTATGCAAGTGGATAAGGGACAACTGGTATGTTTGATTATGTCATAGATGAAGGTATTATGATAAAGGGCTCCTTTGTTTATAAGAAGCTTAATATGATAAAGACCATGTACACTGTTTGATTATGTCATAGATAAGATGGTGTCACGTCGCAGGTGTTTGATAGCCTAGTAAGATCGCGGCGATGTCCGATTGGTCAAACTGTTGTCCAATCAGATCGTCCCACACGGCGGTATGTTCCAGGGGACCAATAGATAAGCGTGTTGTAAAATTATCCCACGCAGGCGCTCTCTGATTGGTCAAACAACTGTCCAATCAGCTCGTGCCATGCAGTATTTTCTACGTGGCGAATAAATGAGTGATCCGGAATGTTGTAGTAAACTACTTTCGCATGCTCAACTCACAGGTAAGTTGAAAAGGAATGAACAACTCCAAATTTTCTCTCTATTAAATTTTATTTTCACATAAAATCAGTTTTACAAGTAATTAATTGGTTATACAATAGTCAAAATGGATTTGCAAGCAGACTTACACATTTACAAGTAATTTTTTCAAAGCGAAAACGAATTTGCAAATAGTAAAAATGGATTTACAATCAGTCAAAATGGATTTTCAATAAGTTTTTACAAGTAATTTTACAATTTCACCATAAGTAATCTATACAATAAGTAGTTTTACAATACTTCTTTTACAGGTAAGCATACAATAAACATAATTAAATGTTCAGTAACTGTCTTTTGTCCCCGAAAAGGGATAGTTTTTTGTTGTTGTCGTTCTTCTGGACTTTCTCTCGTTATGACCCCAAGCTGTCTGCACATCCAGAAAACGTGTATTTTCTTAATAATGGATCAAACAAGTATTTTCGTTTCTCAATTGCGAATTTTTCAGCTTCGTTCATTCCGTAACCCCTCCTCATCTCGAAGTCGCTGAGCAGTTTTTCTAATTTTTCCATAGACCAGATGTTGTCTGAAATGCCTTACTCGACTCATTGCCTTAAATAATCTTCTACAGAGGGAAGCTCTCACGCTGTCTGTAAGAGCTTCCCTGGCCGCTTTGGTGGCCTCGTCTGTGGGCAAGCCATTTTATATGTACGACACTTTCAATCTCTGAAATTTAACTCTATTATCTTCATATGCTCTTATGATTAAAGTGTCTATTATGTTCGTTTCGCCACCTTCCTCTTCTGAATATTCACTTTCAGTGGTTGTATCACTATCGTCCGACTCTGATTATGTGCTCTCGTCAGAATCAGACAAGTTATAATCTTCGTTTGACTGTTTGCCTTCACCCGTCATCCCAAACCTCTTGGGGCAGTAACCATCTTCGTGTCTATTGCGTGTAAAGGCTCTTGAGAATGCTTTCCTACAGAATTTACAGTTGTGTCTCGGCATGGCTCGGTACTCAAATACGCGCATGCGTACATCAGTTTTACATATGTACACATCCGTTTTACTTACGGGCACATCCGTTTTAAACATATACACATTGGTTTTAAACATATACACATCAGTTTTACATATGTGCACATCGGTTCTACCCACCCTACCAATTGATGGCTGCTTCAAATTCTCCCACAGTGCATTGTGGGAAATTACAGTGATGCGAGTCTGGGGTAAAATAAGTTTTTGCTCGACTTACACTACTTGACACAGTTTACTTTAAAAAAAACAAAACAAGACATACAAGTCAGATAAATGTCAAGTCAGAGAATAATACATCTAAACTTCACACGCCAACTTGATAACAAACTTCCGTCCATTAATGTTACAGGAATTTTCTGCTTATTGAACAACATATGTGCCACAAAATGGTCTCAAATTGCTTTAATATTTCTCAAATGGTCTTAAATATTTCTCAAATGGTCTTAAATGGTCTCAAATGGTCTTAAATATTTCTCAAATGGTCTCAAATGATTTAAATGTTCTCAAATGGTCTCAAATGGTCTTAAATGGTCTTAAATATTTCTCAAATGGTCTTAAATGGTCTCAAATGGTCTTAAATATTTCTCAAATGGTCTCAAATGGTCTTAAATGGTTTTAAATATTTCTCAAATTGTCTTAAATGGTCTCAAATGGTCTTAGCTATTTCTTAAATGGTCTCAATCGGTCTTAAATGGTCACTAAATGGGCTTAAATGGTCTTAAATGGTCATTAAATGTCACTAATTTGGGGTATTTACTATATGTAAAACCACGTGCACATATGCAAAACCGATGTGCACATATGTAAAACCGATGTGCACATATGTAAAAGCAATGTGCACATATGTAAAACCGATGTACACGTATCTAAAACCGATGTGCACATATGTAAAACTGATGCACATCGGTTTTACATATGTGCACATCAGTTTTACATATATACGCATCGGTTTTACATATGTGCACATCGGTTTTAAATATGTGCACATCGGTTTTACATATGTGTACATCGGTTTTACATATGTGCACATCGGTTTTGCATATGTACACGTGGTTTTACATATAGAAAATACACCAAATTAGTGACCATTTAGTGACCATTTAAGACCATTTAGTCACCATTTAAGACCATTTAAGAAATATTTAAGACCATTTGAGACCATTTAAGACCATTTGAGAAATATTTAAAACCACTTAAGACCATTTAAGACCATTTGAGAAATATTTAAGATCATTTGAGACCATTTGATAAATATTTAAGACCATTTGAGACCATTTAAGACCATTTGAGAAATATTTAAGACCATTTAAGACCATCTGAGAAATATTTAAGATCATTTGAGACCATTTGAGAAATATTTAAGACCATTTGAGAAATATTTAAGACCATTTGAGAAATATTTAAAACCATTTAAGACCATTTTGTGGCACATATGTTGTTCAATAAGCAGAAAATTCCTGTAACATTGATGGACGGAAGTTTGTTATCAAGTTGGCGTGTGAAGTTTAGATGTATCATTCTCTGACTTTTATGTCTTGTTTTGTTTTTTTAAAGTAAACTGTGTCAAGTAGTGTAAGTCGAGCAAAAACTTGTTTTACCCCAGAGTCGCATCACTGTAATTTCCCATAATGCACTGTGGGAGAATTTGAAGCAACCATCAATTGGTAGGGTGGGTAGATCCGATGTGCACATATGTAAAACTGATGTGTATATGTTTAAAACCGATGTGTATATGTTTGACCAATCAGCGAATGCCTGCGTTGGATAATTTTACAACACGCTTATCTATTGGTCCCATGGAGCATACTGCCGTATGGGATTATTTGATTGGACAACTGTTTGACCAATCAGACACCGCCGCGATCTAACTGAGTTATCAAACACCTGCGACGTGACACCATCTTATCTATGACATAATCAAACAGTGTACATGATCTTTATCATATTAAGCTTCTTTTAAACAAAGGAGCCCTTTATCATAATACCTTTATATATGACATAATCAAACATACCAGTTGTCCCTTATCTATTTGCATAACTATACAACGTGACACTATCATATCTTCTTATAAACAAAGATTCTCTCTATCTTAATCACCTTTATAACATGTCTAAACAAAACCAGGTAGTCTATGTCTAAAGAATTTTGTATGCCGTTACGTGTACATGTCCTTGACAACATTTACATTAGATACACCAACAGAGCTCGAAATTTACGTGGGGCAGGGAGGGGGATAGGGATGGTGGCACTCTTTTGTTAGTACTCATTGGGCACCTCAATTTGAATGTCCCCCAGCTTTGGGCTAGCCTTTGGAAGGAAGGAGGAACAATCCAGGACTTTGGTGGGGAGGGACTGGGCTTTTGGAAGGGGGAGCCCACATACAGGGAAAACCTAAATAATGCGGGGAAGCCTAAATGGGCTATACATAGCCTGGGTCCCTTTAGAAGGTCCCCAAATGGGCTTTGGGGAAGGATATCCTAAAAAATAGGGTACATACAGTGCGGGTAGGGTGAGGGGGCGCCTAAAAATAACCTAGGCCTAGTGTGGAGAGGGGAGAGGAAAGGGGAAGGGGAGGCCTTACAGATTTGGGCACCGGGGTCAATGACCCCGGGGTCGGGGTCAGACCCCGGGGTCCTAGTATAAAGGGTAGATCTGTGCACCCTATACTACTTGAATGCATTCAGGCCAAGTGAATAAAAGTACCTCATCTCTGGCAGTAATCCTCCGCTTAATCGCACAGTTCATTTATAGGCTGGAAATAGAAGACCAAGTATCTTACATTGCAGACGATGAAATCGCTGACCGATTTAAATCTCGTTAAATTGTTCAAGCAGTATGGGGTGGGGGAGGTTGGAGGGGGGGGGGGGTGATTGGACTTTATTTTAGAGGCCCACTCTAGCATGTCTGACTGCTGTCGCGCTTCCCAGCACCCATTTTTCGCTGTCGCAGGCGGTTTTTAGGACCGTCGTGCTGTAGCCCTATTTTAGCTGCACCGACACAAGAAAAGTACTGCTCTGGGTGCTCGGCGTTCATGTATGGCCATGTATGGCCATCGTGCCATAACAACGGCGGTCATGTATGAACGCTCCAGACAAACTAGGTGTGTGACAGGAAGTATTCCATTTGGATATACCTTCCATGTGATGTATACCATAATAACCTGGGTACAACTGTTACGGACGAATGTTCACCTCTGTGATATATGATATGGGTTGGTTACCACGGTGACACGCATCTAGACAAAGGCGCAACTACTACTATACCCACCCGCAATATGGCGATAATGGACGACCTTATTGTCGAGATACTCACAGAGATACCAGACGTTGCCCAGGGAAGTGTTTATCGAGCTAGGTACCCTTGCCACTCCCCAGTTGAAGCACAGGCTGGACTGTGGATTGAAATACTCAAAGAAGACGTTAAAGACTAGGTAGAGTCCAATTGTGACACCGTGGTCTTATCCGCGTGAATGGACGAGGGAGATGAACTGATTAACATTGCGAATGTGCAGATATCGGGCGGAATCGAGGCAAGTGTGAATCCTATGGCCATAGATGCTCAGGTGATAGATAAGAGATAAGCATGACACCCAAGAAAACTCCTAGATGGTGAGCACATCCTGAGATTCAAGTTCTTGCGTGGGAAGGACAAAAGAGACACGGTGGTTATTGACAGGTTTAACAAAAGTGAGGTTTGAAAGGAAATAAGCCAGGTAGTGCAGAGATCACTCGAGGCACCAAACGAGGCTTGGTTCGTCACCCATTCTACCAAAACGCTTACCCGTTTCAGCTGTGATTTATATTTTGTACCCTAATCAGAGACCCAGTTCCTGCAAACCTCGCCACTCTGAGAAATGATGACCTAAACTGTGTTGCCCCCAGAGTGGTCGAATACTTTAAAGATTCTACCAGAGGACAGGGCCTCACCCTCCATGTGTCAGATAACACAGGAATGGGAAGAGAGGTTCCATAGAACTGGCGCTATAGCCGAGGACGTGGCTGAACTCGAAAGATCCTCAAGCGGCCGATCATCGTGAAACACATCGCTGGTGAGGGGATAAACAACAGCGGAAAGTATTAAGGGTGACGCGAAACTCTCCATCCACAACGGCCATGTCATTACCAACGATCTCACGCCTTGTACAAAGGAGGCTATCCGGATGGCAACTGACAGAATCTACATCAAGAAAATGGCACGTCACAAATTAGTCGGCACCCAAGCTTACGTACCACCAGAAGTTTGCCTTGAGGGCTATTGCACAAGGTTCTAATACTGTCAGCACCATCTCATCCTTCGGTCACCGTTAAAGCATACCTGCCGGGTCTGGTGTCGTGACAGAGAGGAAGACCTGTACATGCCATGTGACCACGCTGCATACCTTCTAAAGCCCGAATACCGACAACAACAAAAATACATCTCAGATCCTACGGCACCCTGATACTCTAATCCATCACCAGATAGCCCATCTAAACTGCGGCGGTGGGAATACAACTAAACCTATCGAGACGTGGCCGCCCGAGCTCCTACTAATGAGTCCTAGAATCAGGCAAATAGTGACTTGAACAGGCTATGCTGTTGTCCCAAGCTCCTACTTCTAAGCCAGACCATAGCCTTCGTGGCTCTTTAAGGTTCCAAGACAATAGCCTGCATAACTCAGTACTCCTCCTATACCATGACCTTTATGACCCCTATCTCCTTGCCCATACCATTCATAATTCCTAACGTAAATACCATGAACTTCACAAATCTTACTAATGAGTAGCAGAGTCAGTCGGGCAGAGCCTGGAACTGACTATGCTCTGTCGACTCGAATCTCAAATGCAATAGTCATGGAGTCGCTCACTTCCTCTGCAAATGTAAATCTCGGGGTCACTCCATATTCATGAACGCTGGTACGCTCTGTTCCAGGTTGTGGGCATAATATCACAATATGATCAAAAACACGGTCCGATCGCCTCCTGAGTTCTAATGTGTTCTATGTGCCAGTAGGCACATAGAACACATTGGAACTCAGGGGACGCGATGTTGCCTAAAGTAGGTCATGTACAGATACGTTTTTTTCCCAGCCCGTGGCCCAGCGATGATGGCTGAATGTGGCGCTTTGACAAAGAATCGATTGATGTCTTCTTTCGGCAATGTTCTTTTGCACGTCGACGTTATGAAGACGCGTGCATTCAGCAGGCCGTCACTTTCCCTTTTCTTAGTGATCCACAGTCTTTTTGAAGTCGAATGACATAACCATCGACCCACCGCGATCCATTGTGGATTATCAATTCATTTTTGGAAAGTGACAAATGATATAAAGAGATGTACGGCGATTACATTAAAGTCCCAGTGTTTACACTGTAGAAGCACTGTAGACCCAGTTTGTTCATTTTGGTGGCCCTTGAGACCCAAAGTGTATGTTAATAAAAACATGAACATTGGGTTCAAAGTACCTCCAAAATGTAAACAATGGTTCTACAGTGCCCCACAATGTAAATATGAGGTCAAGAGTGCCATATTTGCCAGCTCATACTGCGGCGCTTTTGAAGACAGTGCTGGTTATTCCATAATTTGATTGTTCAACGTTCAGAACTTGAGATTGTATCGTTTGGGCAATGTACATCCTTTTTGGCAATAAACAACATATTCTGGACGAACTGTAACTTACCTCACTTATTCACACTTAATCCTTCTTAGTGATCCACAGTCTTTTTGAAGTCGAATGACATAACCATCGACCCACCGCGATCCATTGTGGATTATCAATTCATTTTTGGAAAGTGACAAATGATATAAAGAGATGTACGGCGATTACATTAAAGTCCCAGTGTTTACACTGTAGAAGCACTGTAGACCCAGTTTGTTCATTTTGGTGGCCCTTGAGACCCAAAGTTTATGTTAATAAAAACATGAACATTGGGTTCAAAGTACCTCCAAAATGTAAACAATGGTTCTACAGTGCCCCACAATGTAAATATGAGGTCAAGAGTGCCATATTTGCCAGCTCATACTGCGGCGCTTTTGAAGACAGTGCTGGTTATTCCATAATTTGATTGTTCAACGTTCAGAACTTGAGATTGTATCGTTTGGGCAATGTACATCCTTTTTGGCAATAAACAACATATTCTGGACGAACTGTAACTTACCTCACTTATTCACACTTAATCCTTCTTAAAACAACTTTTTCAGAACAAATTTCTGCTTAAGAGTGTAAAATGGGAGCCAGTCATCAATGCCAGAGGTCGGAGTCTACCAGAGTGGGCAACACGAATAAGAACGATTAGTTAAACATGACTTTGAGGCCCAGTATACCATCCCCACACTGCCCAATTCAACCCAACAATGCCCAATACTCTCCAAATACTACCCAAACCCTATCCATTAAGATCCAAACTGGACCTGTGTCTGGATAATGGAAACATTTTAAATGCAAAACGCAATAGCAGACAATTGTTGAAATTGTGTGACATGGTACCATTTAAGGTCCAATGATGAGTTGAAACAATTTTCAAAATCGGATATGTGACGAAATTACAACTGTGTGTTAAACCTTTCCTACTTTACTGTTATTTGAAAAGTAAGAAATAGTAACCTTTATGAAACTGACTTTATGAAGAGCATACGTCAGTAAATGCAAAAAAGGCCAACATACACCGACCTGGTTGACGAAACCGTGTCGGCTGCCTTTCCATATTTCGAGATTTGCACTGCAATCTCAACACATTAATTTTCATTGCAACGGATAACCAACCCGTTATGCTATGGCATCATGCAAAGGTCAGCCAGCGAAAAGTGTCAAAATTAAATTTTACCGCACAAAGTTGAAATATTTTAACCCTTTGAACCCGAGAGCCCTTTTTCCAGCCCAGGAATATGATGGGTCATTATTTCATTAAGTAGGATGGCTGATAAATGAATGTGTTGTGTAGAACAATCAATATTTTCAACGTGCAGCCTTCGGGCTGCACGTTGAAAATATGAATTGGTCTACTCCCAAATCACGAATATGGACTCTTCCAACTGCTGTCATTGAACTGACAAGGAATGTACCACCAGTATTCAACGGGTTATTTATTTATTGGAATTTAACGACACTTTTGACAGCCAGAGGCAACTAGTGTCGGACAGTTTTACGGGTGGAGGAAGTCGGGGTACCCGGAGAGAACCATCGAGCAACGGTGAGCAACTGTCAGACTCCCCAATACACTAACTCCACTCAAGGAGGGTTACCATCGGTTGAAGACAAGTGCACCATCGGCGAGCATTACGCCTTAGCACACAACGCCACCCTGCCCCACGTGGGCAATGGGGGTGAAGTGCCTTGCCCAAGGACACAACGCGATTGCCACAGGTGGGATTCGAACCGAGGACCTCTCGGCTTGCAGCCTGCATCTCTACTTACCCCATTCAAAGGGTTAACATGATACCATTTCTGGTCTATAATGATGGGTTGAAGCAGTTTTCAAAGAGGAACTTCAAATACCAGATGTGTGACGTGATTACCACTTGAGTAAACCCTTTCCGACTTTGTGAAAAAACATCGCCCAGTAACTGCAAAACGGGTTTACATGAACCTTCCACCTGGTGGGTGAAAACGAGTAAGTTGGCTTTCGTTGGTGCACGTTTTGGGAAAAATGATAAATTTTACCTGGGAGGAAACGCTATTGAAATGGTTAATAATTTCAAATACTTATGGATAACATTTTCTAAAACTCGCAAAGTCTTTGTGAAATAAACTCTAGATGTACTGAAGCTAGAAAGGCAGTATACTCCACGATAAGTAAAGTCCGACAAAACCAACTGACAATTGATACTGTCCGAGAAATATATGAAAAACCGATACAACCAATTTTAACTTGCGGTTGCGAAATCTGAGGATTTGAAAATATCACACCATCAGAGAAACTCAAACTATGGTTCTTCAAATTTATTTTAAAACTGAAAAAATCAACTGGAAATAATTCTGTATTTGGCGAAATTGGACTTATACCCATTGGTGTTAAGATTAGAATCCGTCTGATTAATTGCTAGGTCCAATTAGTGTCAGGAAACAAAAATAAAATTTTGGCCACTATTTATTCAATACTAAGCTGTAATAATAACACTTTGGCCAGCCGCTGATTTGTCGCGGTTCTCGGACGAGAAGGCCACGGTTACCCCTGTACTCCCAACTGCCTCCCTATTCCCACGCTTCTCCTCTCCTCCCAACACTCGGAAACGAACTGCTTGATGACATCCCTTGCCCCATTCTTCCCAATCTCTCCGATTAGCATATTAACCCTCTTCTTTGAGTCTCCCCCTAACCATATGTCCTTCATTCTCCCATCCCACTTCCCCATTATACTCCCAGTGAATCTCATTCTTTTAGACTGATACTTTGGGCATTTTAGAAGAAAGTGTTCCAGGGTCTCCACCATGCCCAAGTTACACATCTGGCACTCCCTTTCACCGTCTTTCCCAATTTTTCCCCTCAGCTCCAGGGATCGCGACCTCAGCTTGAACAACAATGACCCCAAAGGTGCCATCAAGGTACTCTTCAAAACCTGGCTTCTCTTTATCACGCAGGCCACCCAAAGACCTCTATGATTTGACACCCTCTCGCCAATTACGGTTACAATCCGCCATGACCCTTTCTCTGACGATTTTTTTACCCTGGTTTGCCCCAACGTCCAGGTCCGAGATCTCCAATGAGTAGTTCTCTACTAGCTCCCTCACTTGGACCATCCATCCCGTTTTGATATTTGAGTTGAAAATTCTCAGGAACATTACTTTACACCATCGGCTGTCGGGGAGATTTACCAAATAATTAAGATAACCGAGTTTCAAAAGGTCTATCCTGTCCTTGATCCTCATCCACCCAAGCTCACCCCTGATTGCTTCTAGCGCTGCGGCATTACTCGACCCCGTTATCCATCGGCCTGCATCGTTCTGCAGGATTTCCAAGCTCTTTACGGCCGTCTGGTTTAGGGGTACCACTTCCTTACCGTATGTTATACTTGGTAGCCCCACCATTTCCCAAATGGTTTTCCCCACGAAAACCTTATTGAAACTGTTTCTCCCTATAAGTTTCATTTGGTTAAGGATTCGCTTCCCCTTCAGAATCAATTTATTTGTGTGGTTTCGGTAGATGCCTCTTCCTGTAATGTTTATATTTACCCCCAAATACTCGTAATCACCTGTCTCTCCTACACTGAGAAGTTTGCTGCTCCCTTGCGGAATGCAGAACTCACCCACTCTCCACCTTCGAGTGGGGTCCACTTTGCGGCCCACAGGTATAGCTTTGCTCTTGCTTTCATTAAGTTCGAGTCTCCATTTGCGCCTATATTTCCCAACAATTCCCAGCATTTTCTTTAGCCCCTCTTCGCTTTCTGACACTAGAACCATATCGTCTGCAAAAAATAGCCCTGGGATCTTCAAGTCCCCAACTGCTACCCCCCCCCCCTCCTCGCTACGCAGGAGTTCATCTCCTAAACCTTTGATGTACAATGCAAACAGGATTGGCGAAAGGATACACCCCTGTTTCAGGCCTATCTCCATAGGCACACGTTTTGTTGTAATGTTTCCCAGGCAAAGTTTACTCTGTACATCCTTATATAATGCTTTCATAGTTCCAACAAACTCGCCTCCTGAGCCCATGACCTCCAGCTTGCGCCACATACCTTCCCTCCATACTCTATCGTATGCCTTTTTGATATCCAAAAAGGCCATAAACATCTTTTTCGTTTCTGCTTTCGCGGATTCTATCATTTGGGATAGTGTGAAAAGATGGGCAGTAACTCTCCTTCCCTTCCTGAAGCCATTCTGGATTTCTGAGCCACCTGAATGGGTTACTTCTAAGACGTTGGATTAATTAAATCTCCTCTCTTTTAGACAAAATGGGGATGATCTACGTATGGATTAATCAAAGTATTAGAAACTCCTCAATCTTGTGGTTAAAAAAAGACACCAAGACATTTTCTTGCAAGAATGGCGAGTAAATTTGTGTAACTCAAACAAGTATCTGTTTAATGATATGATAAAATTAAACTTCGGTCCTGAAGATTACCTCAGAAAACTACCTTTATCTTTGGCTACCCTTCTTTTCCAGTTTCGAACCAGGAATCATCGACTCCCGATAGAAACAGGCAATTGGTCGTAATTTATGTAAGTCAGATATTGGTGACGAATACGATTATATTCTTGTCTGTGACGAGTTAAAAAGAACTGAGGAATAAATATGGAATAAATGTATAAAACTATTTTACAGACGACACCCCAGCATGTACAAAGCTCAATATCTGTTAAAAGATCAAAATATTAAGCAAATCTGCAACCTCGATAAATTTATAAAAAAATCTAAAGTTAATCTTAACACCTCCTCTCGGCTGACAACTGACCCTTACAACCAACCCCTTCGGATGATGAACCAACACCATCAAATTTAGAAAATATAAGTATGAACATGTGTATGTATGTATGTATATGATTACTATATGTATGTATGTACACGCAAGAGTCGGGTGGGTTGAGGATTGGACCGGGTCAGCTGGGTTGTGTGAATATGAATCCAATTGGGTTCATATTCGCTCGGCCCAGCTGATTTGGATTGGTTTTTGACCCGGATGATTTTGGATTGTATATGTATATGTACGAATGTGTATATGTATGTGTATACATGTATATGTATATGTGTGGATATGTATGTGTATGTACTTGATACGGATAGTTATTTGTATGTCCTGTAAAGTTAAATAATGAGTCACAAACTTAATCACATCGAAATCTTTATCGGAAAGGAGAATACTCCTTGTTCTATGTCGCCAAGAGTGTGCAGTGGAGTGAGCCTTCGGGTAAATGCTGTGTATCGATAACTTATGTAGGGCATATCTTGTATACTAGTAATACAGAGAACAGTAGCTGAAATTTGAATTCGATGCTAGGACCTGCATGCAACATTATGCCCGTTTAGTCATCCTTGTAGCCTGCCTCCGATGAAACCGCTCGATGGAGTCAAACGTAATTGGAAGAGTAGGAACCTGGTCGACTGTATCAAGCACGGGGGAGCACACCGAGGCGGGTCGTGCAGGGTATAGTCGATCAAAGTCCTAACTGCAGAGGAGTATTACTTAACCCAACTGAATCAAGATGAGAGATAGGGAGGGGAGAGAGAGAGAGAGAGAGAGAGAGAGAGAGAGAGAGAGAGAGAGAGAGAGAGAGAGAGAGAGAGAGAGAGAGAGAGAGAGAGAGAGAGAGAGAGAAGGGGTCTGAGGGTCTCTGTTATATATTTGTTTATTTTGACTACCACTGACGTGCACTGTATATATCATACTTTATTTGATATTCGTAAATTGTATTATCTTTGCTTCTTGTAAATGGTTAAAAGTGGTAGTTAGAATAGAATAGAATAGATAGAATAGAATAGAATAGAATAGAATAGAATAGAATAGAATAGTTGAATTGCTTCTCGAGATTTGCAGAACGATCACAACACAAACAGAGTATCTAATTTAATGTTTTGTTTTTTTGTTGAGGGGAATGGGGGTGAGCACGCTAAAAACTAAAGTGTTAAAAACTACACTTGAAGTGCTGTATTTAACACTTACTAAGTGCTGAACTCGCACTTTGTTCAAGTGTAGATATCCCAGAACTTGACAGCTGTTACAATAATACCACATGACAAGTGTAATGTCGCGACACTTAAAAGGAAACAACGCAGATGACGCGGATCAGGCTCGAGCTCTCGAGCCTGATCTGCGTCATCTGCGTTCTGTCCTTTTAATTATGTACCCACCAAGCGCAAATCAAATTATGGACGATTCTGGAAGAACCACCAATGCTAGACACATGGGGAGTGCCATCCATTCAAGCTTCAGATGTCTGACGATTGTAATGTCTAAGTGCTTAAAGCATTGCACTTTGAGTGTTAAAATCAAACCCTAAGAGTTAGAATGGGTTTAACGCCTTGAAAGTGTCAGTTTTAACACTTTAGTTTTTAGTGTGAGGAGGTTCTTTTTAATATTTTTTGTTTTTGTTTCTGATGTATCTGTTTGTTTTGTTTCCCCGCCCAATTTTCCGTATTTTTCTTAATTGCATATCTTCAACCTCTCACCGTTGACTCGGCTACTCTTTTCTGCACAGTGCGATTTGGTATTTCTTTAATTATTGAAGGAATCAGGACACTACATAAATGCAAATCGAAATGAAAGACGTATTTATGGATTATAACTTAATAAGTGAAGACTAAGTCCTCTCTCCCAATTTAATTTAATTTCTCAATTGAATGTAAAAAATAGGATAAAATTATTTGGTAACAGCTGACCTACTATTGAAGTGAACATATTAGCACTATGAAATTATTAGCTTGAAATTATTTACTGAAGATTGTTAATGATAGAATTAATGAGTTTTTCATCTGTCAGAAAGTTAACATTTATTTTAAATTTTTTATTAACAGACTTCCATCGATTTTTCAAGAGTATCTTTATTTATTTAAAACATCCCACACACAAACATTCATACTCACACACACCCATGCGGGTTGCGAATAACCCTCACCCGACAAAATCCCTCTGACAGCCTCCCGCAACAAAATCCAGCTAAACTTTTCACAAATGTAGACAAAATCTCCCTTCTTCAACATTCAAACCTTATATTCCTTTTTTATCTTTATTTTTTTTATTATTTTTAAACTTTTTTCTTTTATTTTTCCGTTTTATATATACTATGCAAAAAAGTGCAAACGTAACTTTTGAGGTATGTGAAGACTGACACGAGACGAACATTACGTGCCGTTTGCATGTTGAAAGCTGGCAACAGACATACTGCAGTGGCTCAAATTCTCAACGTTACTCAACTGGTAATTAGCAGGTTGTGGTGACGCTACCGTCAGACAGGCAATGTTTATGACAGACGTCGGTCAGGTCATCCAAAGGCGACAACTGCTAACCAGGATCGTTTCATCCGAACCACAGCATTACGTAACCGCCATCAAAGTGCCTCAGAAATTGGACAGCAGCTGTACCGAGCAACAGATGTGCGAGTCAGTGGTCAGACTATCCGAAATCGTTTACACAGCTGGAATTTGTACACTCGACGACGTCGAATAATTCCACGTTTGACTGAACGTCACATCGCAGCAAGGCGGAATTGGTGTGGAACACGACGGCGCTGGGACAATCGTCGGTGGAACAACGTCATGTTTTCCAATAAATCGAGGTTCACTCTCGACTTCCAGGACAGGCGAAACAGAGTGTGGCGGCGGCGGCGGAACGAACAATGCCATGACGTAACCGTTAGGCAGCACGAGCGTTTTGGTGGTGAATCGGTTATGGTGTGGCGAAGCATAACCATGACAAGCAGAACAGCATTACATATCATCCAAGGGCGTGTCACAGGGCAGTACTACCGCGACAACATGTTAGAAGCTCATGTGGTGCCATTTGCGCGACGTCACGGCCGTCGATTCATTTTCCAAGATGACAATGCAAGAGCACACAGGGCCCGTGTCGCTACAGAGCTCCTCCGGGAGCAGAACATCACTACACTGCCATGGCCAGCATTAAGCCCAGACCTTTCACCAATCGAGCATGTCTGGGATATGCTTGGCAGGCGCCTACGACATTGCCAACAGTCCCCTACCAGTGTCCAGGAACTCGCCGCTGCACTGCAGGAAGAATGGAACAACATCGGTCAAGCTGATATTGGACGTTTGGTGAGGAGTATGCCACGTTCGATCCGCGCTTGTCTCGCGAACCGAGGAGGATTTACAAAGTATTGAGGTCTTGGACTGGATGTGGTAAATTCTTTGACTGACCATCCATATCTTTTACAGCTCAGTGCGTAGAATGTGTGCTTACCAGACACTCAGCTATCGCGGAAATCATTCACCAGATGTCACAGTGCAATGCCTCAACTGTCTTTTTGATGAAAATATAAATATATTTCTTCATATATCTCACTTTTAACAAATATCCCCTATTTTATTATTCAGTTTTCTTCAATTTTTTCAAGACTTCTTTGGCATGCACGGTGACCCCCAAATAAATAAATAAATAAATAAATAAATAAATAAATAAATAAATAAATAAATAAATAAATAAATAAATAAACCCTCTTTGAATCTACAACGACGTCATCGTAACTTGTGTGTTGACAATGAAGATGCCAGAAAGGCAGTGGAAGAATTCTTCTCTCCTTTTGATCACTCCATTCCAATGTTTATGCTTTAATGCCACATCTTCAGGAATTCTTAGTTTAAACTGTGCTCTCATCCGACAAATATCATAACTATATCAACAAGGCATGCCTTCACTGAAGAGATGTCTTGATGATGTAGTTGCCATATTAGTCAGCAGGGACTTGGAAACGTCACAGATATATTTTGTATTTATTTGATATATTCTGAGTGAATAAAAAATAAATAAGTTTCAGTGATTCAGTCATTTATTTTCTGAACTGGGTGTTTTGTCATTTCGTCTGGGGATTTTATTGGGAGGGGTGGGTGTTTAACAGGTTTGGTCGTATATGAGGGGGGGATCTTGGAGGTTCGGGTTTTGTCGTATTTGAAATGAGAATTTTGTCGGGTGAATTTTGTCTTGGGGAATTTTATGGGTGATTTTGCCAGGCACCCCCACCCCCAAACCACACCCACACCCACACCCATACATACACAGACACAAAGAACAGACAGAAAAAGCATCAACATGCAAAACATTAATTTGAATCAGTTAGAGGTGAACAATTTCTTGAATAAAAACAAACTTTTAATTTGGGCTAAAAATAGCTCATGCCCATTCAATGGATCGATCTCAACAAACTTATGCTAATTAGGGTCATAAACTATGTTTGGAGAAAAAAAATTACTGGCTATTTTGGTGAATAGCACTCGCCGGTTTTGGCCCTTACGTCAGGTAAACTTTAATATTATAAATCATGTCATAACATCTCCAAACAGTAGGCCGTATTTTTTTTATAACAACCCAAGTTCGTTTAGGGAGAACAATTTGGGCATCCACCAAGTACAGAGTTACTCTTGTGTGTGTTAATATGGTTTCTATATTGGACTGCGAGAAAAAGTTAATTTTTATTATTTTATCTTACAATCAACATATATTTTGTCTGTATTAACTCCGCAACTGTCGTGTATCCGACCCACTGATACACATGTTTGTATCAGGGGGTCGGATACAAGCACGTTCCTTTCGCGTGAGTTCCATTTTTTCTTTTTGTTCATCCGCAGCAATATATAGTTCGTTATATATTCGTCTACATTCTTGACTTATCCCCAATATATTGTAAGATAAAATGATTATCACCATTATGTGGATGTACAAAATATGTATCCGAGTCGAGCTCCGGGTTCTAAGGGCAGATCACGACGAGTCTTCGACTCGTCGTGATCTGCCCTTAGAATCCGGAGCTCGATTCGGATAGATATTTTGTACATCCACATAATAGTAAGCAGATCACGATGAGTCTTCGACTCGTCGTGATCTGCCCTTAGAATCCGGAGCTCGATTCGGATAGATATTTTGTACATCCACATAATGGTAATAATCTCTATTTATCATACAAACAAAAGCTTGGAAAGGTAATGCTGCAAAAAGGCTATGTAGTTAGCAGAACGGTACACGGTGACGTCTAAAATCTGTCTAAAGTCAGAGCATTGAGGAAGTTGCTCTCAAACATCAAGTTGGTTGCTCACAACACACCCAAAACGAACTGACAAAATGTTGAAATTGACCCGGTTCACTGGAAGGATCACAACTCTGTGATTACAGAGGCTCACGGAAAGTCGGCACGTCACATTGTTGCTAGAAAAAAATTCAACGATATTAACATATCCATCGCAACAAAATTTTGGAATTGGAAATCTCGGACATGAGACGGCTATTTTAAGAGTTTTGGGAACACTTTGCAATACAGCATGAAATGCTGACGAGACTTCACGACAATCACTCTAAAAAAGTGTGTACTTTGCGTTATGGAAACACAAAATATTATATTTAATCCTTTACCCAACGCAGACGATATCAAAATTTATTATTTCAAATAGTATTTTTTTAAAAAAATTTTCAAAACCTGTCAACACAAAACTTATCGCGTGACTCCTCATTGGAACGATCCTGGCCAGCTTATTCCAATTAGGGGTTACATGATAAGGTTTTGTTGAAATGTTTTGAAAAATATCTTTTTCAACTGCTGAAATTGCATATCACGCAGGCTGATGCACAAATTCGTTTGTTAATCCTTTACCCAACGTAACGGCCAAAACCGACCAGCGCTATTCTAAAAAATCGACAATTAATTTTCATTATTTTTTCATTTTTTGTCTCAAAAACATAGGTTATGACCCCTCGTTGGAACGAGCTCGTTCCAACGAGGGGTCATAACCTATGTTTTTGAGTCAAAAAATGAAATAAATTAGTTATTCAAGAATTCTTTTTGCAAAGTATCGTCTGCTTTTCATGTTAGGTAAAGGGTTAAATTGGTAAAGAACAGCTCTGTGAATGATTTCAGCTGACCAAAACTACAACATTTATCGAAAACACAAAACCTCCGAGCAAAGGCGTGTAACTTCAGACTCCCCAACGAACTAACTCCACACACTCAAGGTTAGCAATTTATTTTTAAGAAAGTATCTTTAGCGCACCCACTTAACAGAGGGATCGCGGTGGCTCGGTGGTTAGAGCATTGGTCTTTAAACCAAAAGGTCCACCTCTCGATTCCCACCAGTGGTAACTGCGTTGTGTCCTTGGGCAAGACACTTAATTCCGATGGCCCACATGGAGAAGGGGGGGGGGGGGGCAGGGTGACGCGTACTGCATGTCGATGGTGCACTTTCTATCGATGCTAACACTGTTTGTGCTGAGTTAGTAAGATGGAAAATCAGATAGTTACTCACCGCTGCTCGGTGGTTCTCTCCGGATATTCCGACTTCCTCCACCCGTAAAACTGTCCGACACGATGCGACCCTGGCCGTTGAAAGTGTCGTTAAAACCCTTGTAAAAACAAACATAAACAATAAACTACTAAGTAGAGTGACGTATTACCAGGGCTGCTGCGGCGGCGTCCGCATCATTATTGAGTTCGTGTTGGAGTTAGCTTCTTTGAACCCTTTGGGTCCAGAACTTTTATTTTTTTTAGTCCTTGATTGTTTAGGAAAATGACAGCAACAATTATTAACCCTTATACTGTATATATCTTGGCCCAATGTTTTTCTGTCAAAACTTAATTTCGTGTTGTAAAAAGCTTGTTTAGGTTAGCTTGGTTGCATATTATAGTGCTTGATGTTGCCTAAAACTGTGTTTTGGACTTTGATCGCTTTTATTGATCACTCCATGGTGTAGATGGGATGTACTTGGGTTGTTTTTTTATTGTTGTTTTGTCAAAAATCACTTAATGAAACATGCCTGGAAATAATCCGCGAACATCTTTTTAGCGTGGGTTTAGTTATTTGTAAAATACGCGAACGAACTACAAATTACGACAGAGTCATACACCAGCACTTTCTTAAATTACTTATCCCGCACGTTTTACCAGAAAAGACTTGAAAATCTTTCAGAACTATCTCTTCTCAAAGGTTTCATATTACATCCACATATGAATAGAATAGCATGCTGTTTCCATCTTAAGAGAATTTCCGCCAAAATAAATAGCAACAACTAACGTGCGATCTCGCTTTGGCGAGATCGTGCGTAAGTTGTTGATATTTATATAGGCGGAAAATCACGTTAAGGCGTAAAAAACTTGACTGTTTTTGTAAAAAACAGAGAAGGTGGAGAAGCATAACAACACCCTTTTGCTATGGGTTACCACCATACGTATGGGTTATTACCATGCTGTATAGCATAATCTGCCAACGGGTACCTTTTTGAGAGTTGATGTCCGTGTAAAGTAACGTAACAGTTTGTGTTAAAGTTGTTTTTTTTTATCCCCCTGTGTACATTGCTATCACACTGCAGTTCGAAGTTGTTCAGGAGTATGACAACAGTGATTAGCCCTCAAATTTGTGTATATGTTAGCCAGAGATTTGTTTTATGTAAAACATAGATAATGTTTTGTCGTTAGAAACCCCAGAAAAAAAATTGAATTGTACTTTCAAACGCCTTTAAATGTACGATAGAATGATTAAAAATCGATAAGATGTACCCATATTATGATTTAAGCCGCCCCAAAATTTTTTCAAATTTTGTTGAAAAATTGTTGGTTTTCATGGATGTTTATTACACTGCTGGTTAAGTTTATTACACTACTGGTTATTACACTACTGGTTGATTTGTATAACACTACTGGTTGATTATTACACTACTGGTTAATATTACACTACTGGTTGATTATAACACAGCTGGTTGTAAGGTGTATTGTTGTGTTTGACTCGATTAACATTTATCATTCGATTTTCTTTGTACCTTTTGTGATAATATTGGGCACAGGCATATTTCGACAGTATTCAGTGTGCGCGGTGCTGCATTTGGATGGCATATCCACTAGATGTTTAATAATTGCCCTTTGTTTGATATTACGCTTCAAATCAAAGGTATCACACCATGTCAAAATTCAGCGTTTAATAGAAAACGTGTTAAAATATATTACTTCATCGCATCGCGGGAAACGTTATCATCATGTCCTGCGTATTAGGCTTAAACGCACTAAAAAGGACTCTTTCACCAGTGTATCCGTCAAATGACAGCAACCAGTTGTTTGGGTTTTTTGACACTATGTGAATATTGTCATTGTACACAAAATATTATCTCTTTTCCGTTCAAATCAACGTTTATTGACTAACAATAAACATTTGACTTGCCTAACGTTTGTCTCATTATTCATGTTTGTAAACGTTGTTAATGACAACTAATTTGCACGTGCTCATCTCTTAAATCCCGTACCTTACACAAGTTGCAGACGACATATACCTTATTTTTGTACTCAATAACTAAAGATTTTCACTTTTGGCTTTCAAAGTAGAGGAGTACGTCGGCCCATTGGAATGTTCTTGAGGAGTACTACAGTGAGGGCGTCATACTCTATATGTTAGAAGCATCTAGTGTAATTTAAATGGCGATTTTGTGGTACAGCTTTTCGCAGATGTAGCTGTTGCGTCAGATAAAAATTCGAACCTTTAAACTCTCCCCAAATAGCGATGGTAAACGCTGCGTCCAAATAATGCAATTGTGCCCAAAGTATGTGGAAGTTATCCACTTTGTCAATGGTCTGAAGAGTTTTTTATATATATAGTTTGGTCAAATTGCGCATAATATAGTTTAGGACCTACCTGTTGACTGAAACAATGCAACAGACAAATCAGTTTAAACAAAAACACAGCGTTTGCCAGTGAGGAGTAATTTGCGTCGACAGTGTCGTATAGACACTGTCAACTAAGCTTACTTTTCTCTGCGATCCCTATCTGACAATAAAACTCAAAGCTTGAGATCAAAACTATTCATGTTCGTGGCGTTTCCTTTTAAACGCCATCCTTCATTTATTGAAGTAGGATTTGGTTTCGCACCAGAAAGCTAAGAATACTTCTTGAGTAAACTTTAGCTCAAGAGAAGGAGTGGTGAAGACCTATAACTATAGGCTGTAAACTATAATTCTCCGGAGACAAAACCCCGAAAAAGGATATGAAATAGACGCCAAGAAGGCGCGCGAATGCCGGCGCTTTTCTCGTCCACCAAGCCACAATATAGTGTATTCACATTTGCCGCTGTGCCTAAACTAGACTAATCTTTGGGTATAAATGCTTTAAGGGCCCTGAACAACATTTCAAAAGGAACATGTCCCACTTTATTCGTCGTTCAGAATGACTTTAAAAAAATACCCCACTCCCCGACACCCCTCGATATGCTGGTCAATGAAATTAACATTATCTCTTCCAACACTGGTGCCCTGGACAGTATCGCCTCTTACAATATTGTCTAATAAATAAATGACCGAATCTATTCTACATTTCTAGGGAATTCAGTAACAATATTTAATGCTACAGCTCTGTGGAGCTGTAGCATTAAATTATTACCGATTCCCACCCCCGATTTAGTAGTTCTTGTGTCGTCCACATGTCCGTTGCCAAATTTTTCTTCTCGCAGAATTTATGCATACCAGTTTGAAAGGGTAAAGGGTGAGGGGAATTTCAAAATTAACTAAAATTAGAAATTGTATCAACAGTCTGCGCACCATTTCCAAAACTACAGATATTGTCCTCTCGGGTGATATAATAATGTAAAACGCGTGCGTCTCAATACTTTCCCATCGTGATTTGAAAGTATGACAGCAGACTCTCAGTTTTTTTTCCTCTGAAATATGATACCAGACAAATTATTGCAAAAATACTAAATCAAGGTTAGTTCCTATCTTTCGGTGTTTTTCCTTGTCTGAGTACAAGGTGTGATAACTGCATCAATGGTTTATTTTGTAAATTAAATTGCACCCCATCAACTTGTTATTAAATCGGAAATATTTTTTGTTCTTCTTCATTAAAAACTGCATAAAGGAGTGTTTTGTTTAGATTGTTACATTCAGGCCTGAAAATAAGCCGTCTGACATTTGCAGAATGAGGTCCCCGGAGGGTGAATTTGATGATTATATCCCATACAGTGGACCAATTATTCTCCGGGTACCTCTTTTTGTTTAGTTTTGAGACCCTGATTCAGATTGGGGTTCACAGAGGGTAAATTTAGTGATTCTACCCTGCTATGCAGGGTAGCATCACTAAATTCACCCACTGGGGACCTCATTTTGCCGATGTCAGTCTGCTTATTTTCTGGCTTGGTTACATTGTCAGTTCTTTCTGTAGTTTTTGTGTGGAAAGGGGCAGTTAACTTTCAAGAAAGTGTGCTCAAATGATTAAAACAGCCAGGGATGAAACGATGAAATTCTTGAGTTGTTCATAAATGGCTATTGGTTCAGTTCCCTTCAACTGGTGTCAGACGAAAGGTTAACATATTTTTTTTCAAAGCATTGGTTACCATTGATACCGGTAAAAATGATAATAACTCCCGGTACAAAAACGTAAAAAATACTGAATAAAAGGGTTCGTGGCGTTTGAAGAACAGGTAGACAGATCCCTAGAGATTTCCTATCCTGTCATTGATCCGCCCCTGCAGAAGGTTGGAACGACAGATCGTGTTTTATTGCCTAACTAATGGTATATGCTTAGAGCGTGATTCATACATCAAATGATTCAATAGAATACCAGATATCTAAGCAAGTCCCAGTCTTCGATTATTAACTGCTGAATCAATGTTTCTTCGGGCGTATTCAATTGTTAGGGCAATAAAACACATAACCGGAGTGCAAATGCATGGAAACGGTTTTATTTACAAAACGTTCTCGGGAATTAATTTCTTCTAATAAGCAACGATTTTGTGTCGACTTCTCGGTCGATCCGTAAATGGGATAATAGCTGTTTGATAGTTGGAATTCGTTCCTTTTTAAAACGCCTCCAGCCAGTAATTACCGTGGCATATCACGGTTATATGTGTAGTTAAATTAGTTGATTTTTTTTCAAGCACTCTAACTTCAAATGTATTTGAGAGATCACAATCCCAGTACTAAACACAAGCTTAAATCCCTTGATAATAATATTCTTGCTTAGAACATACGCCGTCATGACTGGGTCCTCAAAAGACTTCTCCCCAAACTTTCTCACCTGTTCTCCCATCTCCTCCAATATTGCAATACATATTCCAACACCCCAGACACAAGTTTCACGTCTCCCACTTAAAAAAAATCTCCCACTTCATAATTGAGATGTAGTAAACATATTATATACTTCTCCTACCGAAACTGTTTTTCTATAGTGTTATCTGAACAGGTATAGTGCCTCCGCCAAACGGCTCTGAAACCATACCTTACAAGCTCTCAGTCCACCAGTATAATTCTGCAAGCAATCCGACGCTGTTATAGGTAGTTTGTTCACCCACTTTTCGTAGTGTTTGCGCGCAAACTACAATTGATGTCCCTTCAGTCACAAAGATATACAGATATACTTCCGTACTCTAATTATAGTTATTCGAATCAATACATATTTATTTACCCCTTGAAATCATCTAAGTATTAGCATAATTGATGAAACTACGCGGCGTAATCGTAAAACTACAGTAGTTGTGAGTCTACATTCATAAGTATTTAGTTTACAAACATGTCTAACAGTGTTGTAAAGTCATTAAAAATGTGGTTAAATCAATTTACGGCTAAGAAACATTTCTTGTGTTGATTCAAAGAAAATGAATGTTTATGCTACTTTAAATTCAGTCGTCTGGAATATTTCATCGGGCCGGAAAAGTGAACCGCAGGTTCACTTTTCCGCCCAAATGAAATATTCCAAACGATGGACTCTAAAACCTACACTGCAAAAAATATAGGTCCTCTTTAGAACCAAAACTGGTTCTAATCTTGTCCCCGAGATGGAACCAGCTCTGTTTAAACAGTATTTATTTCAAATCAAATAAATTTACCAAGATTAGCATTCAATTTTAACAGAATATTACATGAACTGAAGTAGATTCAGCACTAAACTTGGAGCTTATTCAACGCAGTCGCCAAACATTTTGAAACAAAGGAGATATTAACAGTTGGCATATCGAACCAGTTTTGGTTCTGATAAGAACCAAAACTGGTTCGATATGCCAACTGTTCATATCTCCTTTGCTTAATAATGATTTGAGACAACCTCGTATAAGCTGTAAACTTACGGCTGAAACCCCCTCAATTTATGTTTAATTCTGTTAATATTTAATGTTAATCTTTATAAATGTATTTAATTTAAAATAAATACTGTTTAAACAGAACTGGTTCCATCTCAGGGACAAGACTATATCCAGTTTTGGTTTTAAAGAGAACCTATATTTTTTGCAGTGTAGGCGATGGATTTTATTTAATGGCTAGATTGGTTCCGGGTATAAAAGCATCGCATTCCTTTCAGAATTTGACCGATGGCTTTAGAGAGCTTGCATTCCTTTTCAAACAACATTATAGAAGACAACTTTCCTCGGCTGAGACCCAATACAGAATAATATTATTGAATGGGTTCTACGAATTTTGTTGAAGAGAACAATTGATCAATTGATATTTTTAAGCTGCAGCCACGAGGTCGTGGGTTTAAAATATTAATTGCTCTATCTGATAAATTGAATATACGTCACTAACGTACAAAAAATATACCACGGTGTTATATCGGGGGGAAGAGTTAACTCGATTAGTTTTTCAGTACAATATCTTCCAACATTTGCCGCATTGCTTTCATTCGCTGACAGGCGCCGATACTTACCACTCTACCGAAACTCTTCGATACAATCACCTAGAAGCGTAAAATGATCAAAAATGAAGAAAAACATTCTTGGGAGGAAACAAACCAAACTGAATTACTCTCCCTTAGTGAAGAGTATAAAGAAAGAAAACTCCAAATCCACAGAATTCTCGAGGGATATCTCGCAGACGAAATTGCATTTTTATTATGAGGTGGTGGTGCCGTTTGTGGCGTCCATGTTTTTGAGATATCCCATCTACACCTGTATCATTAACCTAATAGTAAGTAAGATAGGTACGCCTTGTTTTGAGAAACATTTAGGTAATGGCTGTTTCTGTGGGTACTGCAGGTACAGTTAGGAAGAAGATCATAGAAAACTCTTTCCTAATTTTATGAACACGAGAGGTTTATTTATTAAGTTTGTTATCGTTAAAGTTGTCTTGCTCGTTTCACGATGTGGGTTTTGGGCTTTGGGTGGGGTCTTATGGAAACAAATACATTATTGTGATGAATTGACGGTAACATTTATCCGAGGTTTGTTGTCCGGAGCGTCGAACATAAGACCATGTTACCGTCAATCCATCACAATAACTTCCAATGCTTCCAGGTGGTAGTACCTGCCTCTCGGAATTTACTAAAGGGTAGATGAAAAGATTTTCCTAGGCGGCGGCAGCATAATTCTCATCCATGAGACGCGCGATAGGGAGCGCTATTAAGTTGAAAAGCAAAAAGAACCCGTCTGGACAATACTGCAATTTAACATACTATAATCTAGAAAAACCCAAGGCAGACAAGCGTAAAAAGAACAATTCTAGGCATCTAATCTAGGATCTGGAAACTAACTACTAACGTAGTGCTTGCCATACGCCTTCGAAATATATCTGCAGCCCAACAGGGTCTGTTCGGATTCTTAACGAGTTTCTGTGGCGATATATTACCGAGGTGCTCGTCAATGTAAACCAAATTAAACACGCACCTCTGGTTCCTCAAGGAATTCATCATGAACTCCACTTCCCCAGGGAGCACTAGAAACAATTCAAGCCTTGTAATGTATCTCTGGACGAGTGGTTTGTAAATAATAGACTGGGAGAATACAGTTCGTTGTTCACCGAACACCTCCTCCCCAACTTCGACAGGTTTGAACATGGTTGAGCCTTTACCCTCTCGATTTTATGCTCACGTGGTATAAGCTCGTTACAATATAACTCGAAAAACTCAGAGCGAAATTTTATTGACTTATCACCAACGTAAAATTCTCGTCCCAGCCAACAGCCACACAGTTACAACAGCACTTGCATGCTTGATGGAAATCCGCATTCCTGTCGAGAGGGAGGGGGGGGGGGGGTAGGGGTGTATATCTAAACCGACCACCCCGTTGGCTGGATTTAATGTCAAATCTGCACCCACATTACTTTTGAGATGATCAGCTAATTTTTCAAAGCTGTATAGTCCCAAGAGTTTTTGTGGGTTTTAAATTCATTATTAAGGGCCCAATCGACCTTGTAGCCAGAAACTGTGTGATAGCCCATCGGATACTAGATGGATGGTACTCCAATAGTTTCACAGCAGGAGCGATGATCGACTTTCAGTAGAACTGCCGCTCAGTCCTTGGTGCTGAAGCGTAACTACTGGGAAGGATGTAGGGGTGTGACAGCCCAATAATAATAATAATAATAATAATAATAATAACAACAACAACAACAACAACATCAACAACAACAATATAATAATAATAATAATAATAATAATAATAATAATAATAATAATAAAAATAATAATAATAATAATAATAATAATAATTCAAGTCGGAACATTTTTGTCAGGACTGGAGTGTAAGATATCAGTTTTTTCTTGGCAGTAATCATGCACTTCCTTAGAAAATAAGATTTGATTCTTGGATCTCTGCCACACTCAGTCGGTCAATCAGCTTGAAGTCTGTATTTCCCGATTCAAGCCTTTGGGGGCCCGACATGACCAATTTGGAGTACCGGTACAGTACATGTTAATTAAATAAGAAGCCTTGAGCTTTTTAACTATAAACCCGACTGTCTAAATATTCCACCAACATCATCAAGGCATGCCTTCGGCGAAGGCATGCCTTGATGGTGTAGTTGGAATACTCAGTCGGGACTTGAGCCATCACAGTCGGGAAAATCAGATTTGAACCCCCATCCCAATCGATCAACTTCGCTACGCCTTTGGGCAGGCATGTCAACTATTACGAACATAATAAATACTATATAACAAATTCGTATCGTTCAAGAGGCATAGTAAATAACAAATACACAAACAGTTACCAGTCCAACTATGAGAGTCCTTTTTTTAATTTAAGGGATCATCATCTGTCGTGTTTACAAGCATCGGATTTGTCTTCGTTAGCGAGCGTTGGAACGATAGGAATAGCTACGGGAGTAGAAACTGTCATGGCAGGGGTCGGGAAATAAGCTGGGGTAAGAATCGGAAACGCCGGGGGCCGCAGGGAGCGGGTTGGCATTCACATCACCGTTACCTCCCATGAATGCGTGGCAATTAAGATTTTCTTATATTTGCCCGCAGTATCATGAGAAAGTATGATGCGAAAGTCCACCTGTTTCCATATCTGAAGACGCCATGTAAAGTCCGACACTTAATATAACTTATAAAATTTGATGTGGCGTGAGACAGTGCATCGTGATACAATTAGACTGCTCTCTGCAGGGCCACTGTCCAAGCATGTCGAACGCAGAATCCGTGCAAAGAATCGATGGACGAACTTGTGTCTGAGAACCGATGATAGCCCCGACGTACATCCTAACAGAAACCTCCATCCACCATGGAAGTAGTCCTGGTCGTCTGTTCATACCTGAGGAAATCTGCAGGTGAATGTCCGTACCCAAATTGCTATCTGAATGTGATCATGTGGTCAAATCAACGCCCGACAGGGTGAAGGGTATATTCCGACGAATGATAATAAAGACTGCTTTGGTTGAGGGTACATAAACTGTCATCAGAGTCGCAGTTTTCTCCCCAATATGTTTAACCTTTTGCGGGCGCGCTTTTAGGATGGTTTACCATGCTCAGATCAAGCGTCGTCTTGCGGTAATGCAGCTTTTAGTTCGGCTAGTATTCGCCGTGTTTAGTAGTAGAAATGGAATAATCAAAACTTTCGAGCGAACATGTCTGTTGAGTCGCCCAGATGACCAAAAGCTGAGACTCCTCCACACCCACATGTTCCACACCAAACAGCATGGCATAGTTGATTGCATCAGAGTTGCATGGGGTGTTTTCGCCCTCGGTCGATGATTGACACAGAATCTGGGGTGTTTGTAGTTGGAAATATACAATAAGTGATGGGTGTCAAAGCTGTTGACTTCCAGACTGACTATGTTGTGGGGATACAGAAACGCGAATCTCATTGATTTTACTTAGGTGTTTCGGGGACAGGAGACAATGGATGCGACTTTGTTTGGTAGTGTAGCAACCACCTTGCCCTCAAGTTTACCCATCAAGTATGATATATGTTTCAGCTGTTTTTACTCAATCTCTAACGTCTCCCGGATCCGTCGGAACGAGGTTTGCGCCTCTATTTTCGATAATGGCCAACACAAAAGTGTTGATGCCCTGTGTCGCGAGCATGCTCTCAGTCGCTCAGCCAACGTTTTGTTAGAGCGAGGATTCAAATTAAGGTCACGCGGATCGTATTTATTTGATGGGTTAAAACTTCCCTAGAAGACGATGCTATTTCTAACCGAGTCGTGTGCTCTTCTTAGAGATCGCGTATATAATCTCTGATATATTTTCACCTTGTGATATGCATGTCGAGCTCGCCCACCTTTGCACAACTGTACTACGAAGAACCCCTCGTTTCCTGCAGTGTCTTATTCAGACTCTATTTCACGCGCTGTTACAACATCAGTGCTTGAAACTCGTCCCCTGTATCGCAGCTGGGTTTCCGATCTATATTACGGTATTAGTCATCAATAGTAGACAAGGCATGCTCCTCCTCTGCAGACATCTATTGCATATGGCCTTTAACCACAGTGTCATTCTCTTGGGGCGCGACTGTAAGATCGCTGTCGTTCATTCAGATACCGAAGGAATTTGCTTTTCCGCCCCGAGAGCATGCTGTCGTTTTAACCGTTGCCGTCTACCACCCGAGTAATCTACCTACCCAAGTTACCCTTACCTCTATCCGCGCCTATTTCGCAATAGTTTCCAGTGACAGAAACAGGTCAGTTTTGCTCAACTAAGTAAGTCTCTCAGGACCCCCCTCTCCCGCTCCTTCTACTTCGAGAAACGATAGGCATTTATCGTTCGCTCTAGCTGTGAAGTTCCGGATGTCTCTCACGACAGGCTCAAGTAAATTGTGCGATAAAAACGTAGAAGGTATTCATCCGTTTTTTTATGTTCGAACTCCAACTCATCACGAAGACTACCCCTGCCATAACGGCTATAGTGGGTACCCACCAATCTCTATACAAATGCATTGCTGGAGTACTCATTGGTCACATACTGAAAATTGTCTCCATCGCCGTCATGTTATGGGGCGGAAGTTTTATAAGTGAACAATGCTCAACAACAACAACAACAACAACAACAACAACAACAACAAAAATATAGTAAACCGACGCACAGCAACCTTCGGTCGTTTTTCAAAGAATTTACTTTGATATATGCGGAAAATGAATATATTGATGATGTGCTCAAGGCAAACTGAATATTTACGAAATATAGTAGTCAGTATTGGCAAAGAAGTGCCGAGATTAGAAACTTATTTTTGTGTTTTGAGTTTTCATGTAAAGTAAATGCCATTGCGTTTGACGACGTGAAATCTGTTACGCCACAGCGTAACAGCTTTCACGTCATTAAACGTCATGGCTTGGGGTGAGGTATTACGTTAACTGACTTGACGTCTTCTGGGAGGGGGGGGGGGGGAGTTTGAATGGCGGCGTTTTTCGCTGACGTCCCAGCAATCCAGTTGTATGGTGGGTACCACGGACAAAGTTGAAGCAGGAAAGGAGTACCCTCTGTTTCATCTGGCACGTGATCTTTGGAATGGTCACCAACATCCAACTCGATATCATCTATATTAATCTCTCAGAATGTGTGGAGTAATATTTTACGCATGTAATATTAGTTATCCGTGTGTCTTCCGGGGTATATGGGAAGTTACACCGGTGTTTGGACCCATACATCCTGAGTTTGCAAACCAGTGTAAATTCCCATACACCCCGGAACACACAAGGATAACGGGTTTATTTTCACATCCTTTCGTTCTGTTAACCTTCGGCTAATATAGCTTTCAAAATCAACATTTTCTCGTTTTTCCAATAAATATGTTCTTAGTAAATTGGCACACTTTTTGTTGCACTTGGCTGTATTTACTTGTATTACTTTTCCCTCTATTATAAAATTCCTGTTTCAGTATGACTTGTAAAGCGTTTCTTAAAATTAATTTGAGATCTTTTAAATTAAGCAGACACCAAAACAAAACGCATCACACCCCTTCTAAAAAAATTAGAAATATAAATAATCCAGCCATAGCAATAAATAATCCCTACATGATACATATGTATTTTTATCATATGACTCGTCCGTTTTGTTCACTTTAAAACATTTGATATTTTGTTTTCATAATCAGTGATAAATAAAGCCTTCCGTCAATTTCATTGGTCAGTTTCAACTAGACAATTTGCTTGGCTGAGCAAAATAAAACTGGGCCACATTTTCATAATTTGCATAATTAGAGTTGGGAGCCTTCATTGGTCAATTTCAAAACTTGACAATTTGATTGGCTAAACAAAATACAACTGGGTGACATTTGCATAATTTCAGTAGGGAGAATTCACGTTATCTGTCCTATTTAGGGTGGGTTATATTGTATTAATCTTTTACCTACAAGAAAAACGCCATTCATTTTTTTTTTATATTTTCACTTTTTGCTTCCAAAACATAGGTTATGACCCCTCATTGGAACGAGCTCGACGAGCTCGTTCCAATGCGGTGTCAAAACCTATGTTTTGGAAGCAAAAAATGAAAATTTTTAGTTATACGAGGATGTTTTTTCCAAGTGCCGTCTGCAACTCAAGTTAGGTGATGGGTTAAAAAGTCATACTAAGTGGCTAATTTGTGCGTGTGTGTGTCATATGATAAATATAATATGAAATGAGTGTTTTTCTCATATAATATTTATGAAACTTGTCCAAACTTTCCGTTTGGGCTCGCCTGAGGCTCGCCAAAATGGAAAATTCTTAGACTCGTTTCATAAATATTATATGAGAAAAACACTCATTCCATATCCTCTATTTATTTTCATTAAAATTTTTGTGTAATAATTTACTTCAAAATATTCAATTAACCATATTTTTATTTTTTCAAACATATAAATGAGCTAGTAAATAAATATTTACAATTATATAAATAAACAGGACTTTTTTCAATCTTTTCATCAGTAATTGTGTATTCCTGTTTTATACCGTAGTTAACCACGGTGTAAAAATTAAAAGATACTGTGGACTAAAAGTTATAACGTACCTCTCAACCAATCAAAAGGCAGTATTTCATTGCATTTGGAAATAATCGTTTTTGCATTGGAACATTTATAGTCAAAATGCAGTGTGGCGAAACAAAACGCAGTCTATATCGCGCTCGATGCAGACCTCTCGGCATCAGAGTCATCGCCCGAAAGTCGTCAACACAAATAATCCAAACGACGCTGACCCCGGTGACACCTTACGTGTCACATTGCCCGACTTCATGTCAGACGACGTTATTGTTCCATGGTCGTCAAGCAAGCATTCAATATCGACTATACGAGGAAAGCCCCAAATTTCACGCTCCTTACAAATCTGGGTTTTGCAATCATTAGCACGATCAGAGTGATAGCAGATGTCCAAGAATTTTTACACCTTAACAATACTGGCGTATTCAAGTGTTTTAGAGTTTTGTGGGTTGGAACCCCTCTTAGAATGAATGGCTGCGAGATCTACCAAGGACTGACTAACGGCAAAAGGCAGACGCTCCAAGGGCTGAATGTGATGACCAAGCCTCTATGAACCGCGTCTACGTGCCCTTGGAATTTGAAGCTGGTGGATGGCAATATATTATACCCAGCATTCCTGGGAGATCGTCTTTGCTACGATTTGACCTCCAGCCCTGCCCCAGCGTAATACAGACATTGTCTGGTGCTGCCACCGAATCAACATACATCCTATCTGGAATCTCCCTGGAATTTGAGAAAGTCACCAACCCAGACCCGGCAAAACAAGTTAAGTAAAGATATGCCAGCACCGCGATATTTTACGAACAGATACAGCGCCAAAGGGGGTGCGTTCCTCACTAAGAAGGACACCATATGGAACATCGGGATCACCACACTGCTAGATGCATGACGGGTATCCTGATACTATTCAACGAGACCGCACATCCTGGCGAACCTGACCTGAAAAATTATTCTATAATCCAGACATAGAAAATGTTGAGACCCGACCAGTTGTACGGCGGTGGCGTGCGATTGTTTAATCAATCGGGGGCCTTTCGCGGGCACGTCGGGACTAAATCGGAATGGATGTTACCTTGGAATTTCTCCAATAATTACTTTTGACTTTGGGTAGATAGGAGAACAGCTGACGACGCCACTCGATATGTGACCGGATGCGTGATAAATGACAATAAAATATTTCAGATCACGAAGGATAAGTTCCTGTTAAACACATTGTCATCCAACTGCTTATATGCAAAACTTATAACTACATGTGGGAAGCATTTCTGATGACTTGCCGGGTCGCGAGTTTGGGACTGTTGGGGTGCGGAGTTTACGACCCTCGACTGTCGGCACGACAACTGAAAGAGATGAGCGTAGCCTTGGCCCGGCGGAGTCGTTCCGGCTGAGGGATACTGGGAAGTTTGTCGGACAACACCACCAGAAATTGACAAAACGACGGACAAAGAGGTTGAAAAAATGTACGGTTGGGAGCTACAATGGCCAAGACCTTACACACTAACAGCTTGCACATTTCTTCCCAGGCCAAAACTGTTTACCGACTCGGAAGAACACCCATTTGACAGTGACATGGCTGCGTTCTATCGCCATTGTTTAATGTATTTAGAACGGGCTACTGTGGCCATTTATACTATCAAACAATGCCTATTTGGACACACCTGCTGTCTTACCGAAGAAGATATCGAAACAAGAGAACATTTCGATACCGGAACGACAGAAAGAAGCGTTAAACGACACGCTACTCTTACAGAGCGGATTACATGTGTAACTCGTCCATGGAAGGACACTAAAAGGGCCGAAGTAGGTCGCTGGGGTGTTCTTCAACGTAAGTCTAAACACGAACTGCTCCAACGATTAGTCTTACAAAGAAAGCCGCATTATCGCAGGATCACAAGCAAGAGTTGGAACGACAGGAACCGCAATAGCCACAGACGAGACTACAAAAAACCCACCGAAGCAATAGGAGCAGGCGTAAGCGTGGTCGGGAATTGCTAACATTACCCATATACAGCATTGTTGGCGTGGGCATTGTATTCGCTGTGAAGTTGGACCGACAGGAGCAGCTGGCGTAGCTGTTCTCTCTTTTTTCAGTAGGATCATCCAACATTACCAGCCATTGTGCGCTTTCTGAAAAGGTTCAATTCAATATAAGACATGCATTTTATATGTAGTAACTGCTTCTGGTTCTGCTTTCAGTTTCAAAGAAACAACCAAACAGTGCCCCCCACCCCGCCCCGACGGTAACATCTTTCAAAATTAAAGCTGGTCTCAAGATCGAGTATACTCAGCTGGGTAGGAAATTTATACAAGGCCCCACGCCACGCCAAAACACGATACAACCCCACTCGACTTCGGAATTGTGGTATTGGATATAGGATTTCCCTTGGCCCCAAAAGGCATGTGCATTAATTATTGTTTCGGTCGCTTCTCTGAAAAGGAAACGCAAACGGATTATGGCTTCGGTAGCAAGGATTCTTGGATGTGCAGTGGTGAATGATTTGGATTTCTCAGTCTCGAGCATTCTATTTTCGAAGCTACGCGGTTCGGGCGCTGAGAAGAAGGCAAGCGCCACGATAAATACAGATTGTTATGACAGTAACCAATGTGCTCTCCACATCTCAACGGAATCCAGTTCACCGGGTACTGGATTCCGCTGTGTTGTTGAGAGCACATCAGTCGGATCCCATGAGTCATCGAAAACAAAACATCACTTATTGTTATAATAATCTTCTTATTATTTGCCTTTACATCTTGGCAAAACATAAAAAATAATCAAAATAGGTTTTCTTTTTAATCCGCACAACCGGGACAAAAACATATATTTCTTCTTTTTAACAATCAATAATGAATTGCTCTTTTGCCTACGTTCCAGCTTTTCTGCTCCCATTGCCTATTTATTCGCATCCACTAATGTTGGGGGTTCAGATGAGATATTGTATGACTTGTCCACATCGGGGAAAAGTGAATGAATTATCAAAACTTTCAATACCTGGAACTCTGCGACCAGCTTGTTTCTCAGCTCTAATTTCTTATTCTGGTCGATTATTCCAATACTTGGCTCCTTTATCCTGACAAATAAATTCTACTCTTTATCCTGCTAGAGAGTATGTAGCTTGAAGATATTTAGCCCTATCTTTCCCTGACCTTCTCCAGCTTTGCTATGCGCTGTAACTGGTTTGCAAACCAGACAGTTCAACTCCTATACTATAACTATCCTGGATTTAGAACTTTTCATGAATGTTTCTTCTATTGTGTTATCAGCAGTAAACCGATCACCAGGTACAAATGACCATGCAACATTGATTGCCCCTCTCTTCAGTAGCTCCATATCACCAGCATGCGATTACTCATTATTCGCGATGAATATTGCGATAAATGTTAGGTAACGGGCATAGATATGCCCACCAAAGCTGAAGAATGTCAGTCACGAGACAAAGGCATTGTGTTTGTGTGCCGTCAAATCATTAGTTTTCATAGCCTGTATCACAAACAGTGCCAACCAGACGTGATCAACATGAGACAACCACAGAGTTGCTGTTTTCCCAGAGGTTCCCGAGCATACTCCTCGAAATTTTACATACATCTCTAGATATGCCCTAAAATGGTTGTCTTGCAGGAAAGCCTGCTCGGTTTGATTTTCGCTGGATTATTTATTAGGACGTCAAGTAGGTCTTTGGATGCTGGGGAGGGGGGGGGGGGGGCACCGAGTTTTATACACTAAGGTGTATGTGCTGTAAGAAACATCAGCCTCCCAGTGGATTCTACGGTCCCTTTGTGACAATGAACTCCTTTGGAATAGCTTTTGCCCAACAGAACACCACAGCGTGATCCAGAAGTAATCAGACTTGCTTCTGACAAGACATCTGAAAGTCCAGTTTGATCCATCTTCTTTCCCAGTATTCTCAGATAACCACATATTAAGTAAAACATCCCTCCCATGATTATGTGGCCTCAGTGATGCTTTCCGAAATCAAGAGGTAAGAACGTCGTAACGGGCACTCAACCTGTAGCGATGGCCAGCGCGGAGCCCGTCGTTGGGAGAGAGGATCATCCTCTCGTAATAAGAAGGGGTCCAAGTCCTGGAAAAATTTGAAATTTAGCACTTCAAAAGAAGTGGACATTGTTATCTGTGCGGGGCAGTGGGCTACACACGTCAAAAATGGGATAAGTGTGCTTAGCAAGATGAGTGAGTTCTCGTTGTGTTGGATATCCGTGAAGATTATGCCATTCCAGGTCTTGACATTTTAGGGGAACGTCGCCCCCCTCAGACAGAAATAGGGGGACAGCGTTCCAACGCATTCCACCAGGAAAACATCGCTGTGTTGTTCTCATACCGATTTCGGTTGTTCCAAACAAGCGGATATACCTTCATGCAAACCCCAAGTTCAAAGGAAGTGATCACATAATCCTGTCCCACCTCATATGATGCCTTGTGTGTGAATCTTAGACGATCTTATCCTGGCGCATAATATGCGATTGCATGAGGGATTATAGGATAGTACTCAACAGTTGCAAACTGTGAAGGCTCGCAGCCAGTCAGAGACACATACCTGCTTCTCCTTGGAAACGGCAGTTTTGTTTTTGCTGCGTGGAGCCTGGTAAGTATCCAAAGCAATGTTTTTCAACAAAACGTTTGTATGTGCTCCATTGCATTGATCCACTGCAAATGCCAATAATCTCATAATGAAGACTTTTACAATCCAGAATCAGCTGGGTTGAAATGAACCTCTCGGTTGAGTGAATATGAACCCAATTGGATTGATGTATGCCCCGACTGTAAGTAATGTGAACGTCGAATCATGAAAATGGTTATACCTTCAGGGCGCTGGTGACCTGCACTCATGCCCGTCATATGGATTTGAATCATTTTAATCATGTGCCTGCGTGAATTCTCCATGTTTGTCTGGGTAACTCTCCGCGTAGTTTACTTTGGTATTCTTTCTTTCTATGCCTCCGGCTATCAGAACGTCTTGCCTAACACTAACGCGCGCATGATTTGCTTTTTTTTCCTCAATTTGTCACCATTCATTTATTATTATCTTCCTTTTAGTACATAAGTTGTTTGTGGTATCAGTTTGAGGTGGACAGGCGATATTATATAAACCTCTGCTATCGAGAGACCAATTTAGGGAGTGGCAGGAATGCAGCCTCTAAGGCTATGTCGCTTCCTTGCAGTGTGATGATTGTTTGTATTGTTTAAATGTTTTACATTTATTACATTTGTATTCACATGCTGCAAATAAACCTACCTACCTACCTACCTACCTACCTACCTACCTACCTACCTACCTACCTACCTACCTACCTACCTACCTACCTACCTACCTACCTACCTACCTACCTACCTACCTACCTACCTACCCACCCACCCACCCACCCAACCACCCACCCACCCACCCACCCACCCACCCACCCACCCACCCACCCACCCACCCACCCACCCACCCACCCACCCACCCACCCAGAACCCACCCCAGCCAGCCAGCCACCCAGGTTGAAGGTTGAACACTAAATATGAATGAAATCGGTTTTCTTCCCGAATGGGACTGAAACCTTGTAAACCGTAGTAGGCTTCACATCGCTTCAACTGAAATTTCAGATTCTCGCCTGTGTAGTTTGGATTGGCAAATGGTGTCTGTTCGAGATGAGCTCCGTAGATGCTGTACGACTTTTTCAGTTTCACTATTATCTTCTTGATAGAAACTTTGTCAGTGATCACATCACTTACTCTGTCAAACTAGGCACTGTGCGCTTGCTCCATTGCAGCCTTGTGTGCAATCTATTCTACAATCTGTTCAACAGTTCATCCCCTGAGTTCCAATGTGCTCTATGTGCCAGTAGGCACATAGAACACATTGGAACTCAGGAGACGATTTGACTGCCACTTCTCGGGTCTCTTGATAGAATGTCTTCAGAACGTCAGGTTATATTTTGCCCAGTTTGCAATATATCGAAACCTGACATTCTTCTCGACAGTCCAAAGTCACGCCTCTTTTCTACTTCCTTCATCACTGTTTCATCACCTCCTCATTCGAACGGTTTTGTATTTTCAGTTGTCCACACTCCATTAACCTTCATTTTCGTTTCGGCTGCTTTATTATAGAAGATTCAGTCCGGTTTAAATATTATACTGCCTTTGTCTGCTGGTGCCCTTATTGATGCTGATGGCTGTTTTGTGGTGGATGTTTTCAGACTGTTGAGATTGGAAGTGAAACGTGGGTAGCAGTCATGGTGGTAACCATGAATGTCAGAACACTTGACTGCGATCTGTGAACAAATATCATCAATGCGATAAACTGAATCTAATGGCTGTGATTGTTTTTGCATCCTTTTTTCTGTGATCTTGTTGAATTTCTCATCAGGATTTGCAGTATCTTGATATATGTAAAATGTGCCACATCTGAGTTCTTCATATGAATAATGCAAATACCTGTAGTTCTCTGAACCATGGCAATATCCAGCTTCCGTCTCTTTTTTAGGGTTTATTATATCCAATTCGTTTTCAATTCACAAAGTCACGTGTAACAAGGCATCGTGACTATTAGCAAGAAGGATTACATTGACAGCAGAAAACATTATAGCCTCGATAGACACAATAATTAGATAACTTGATGAAGGACTTTACTGACGTTAAGAAATAATGTTTACAAGATATTCCTTAACCCAATACTACGAGACTGAGGTCCCTACTGAAAACCACCTATTTTGTTGACTGTACGATTATGTTATGCATTGAAATGCCCTCAGACCTTCAGATAAGCTGGATTTGCGTTTTCGTCTCTGCCACATGACCTTTTGACTTTGGATGACGTCAATAATGCCACTATGGCTGATTGCTTGACCTTACTATATATAGCATTCAAACACCTACTAAATAATATCTTAACTGTTAAAATCACACCATAAAAATACCATTTATTAATTATTTCCGTTTCCTCACTGTGGAAACTTTTCAAATTAAGGGTTGATTCGAACATTATCCCAGTAGGTACTTTGGGACCCGAATTATTATCTGTCAACATCAATTTTCCTAGTCAATGCACCCTAGGGTATATGCCATTAGCAATAAAGTTAGATGGTGGGACTGCATGAACGACGCTGCCAGGCCATGAGTTCGATGCAAATCGCGTTTGCTCCTTTCTCATTTTCTGATTTTCCCTTTGATGTGCACACAATCTCGTGTGGAGACTTTACCAAGATCCCTTATCATTTCCAGTTTATTAGGCCGTTTCTGGATGCTGGTCAAGAAGGCTTTTACGAACGACACACAGATAGTGCAAGGTGGACACATATAGTCATTATTCACAAGCTGAACAATTGACGTTGTCCTGTGCATAGAGTTATTATCCATCACCACAACTGCGTGATAACCATCTTTCGGTAAGATAATGTTTCCGATCAGAACATGAGATTACTCATTTTGTTTTAAGCTTTTGCTGACTTCACGGGACGCTTGGTATGGTATCCATAATAACACCAGCACTAAGACTTTCTTACGTTCTAAGAGAAACGGGGTGGGGAGGGCGGGGTCGGGGTCACATCGCACTTCACTGAAGACATCCACAAACTTATTTGTAGCAAAAACCGCAGTGTCACTTGCGTATTTTCTGGAGTGTATATGATTAATTTTCGACCGCCACATTTTTAGAAGAGAAATCACTCATATCCTCGCTAGTCCGTGTCTCGCTAGGCCTCCACTATTTTGTAAGGTCATGTGAGATGACTGACAATTTCACTACCAATGTCATTCATACTCCTAGTATTTTCCACAGGTCGCATTTTTGCGGGTACACCCCTTAAAAATGTCAGAAGGACACTCGAGCGCCAGCTCAAATGTCAGAATCCACGTCTCCGATCTTTGTTTACTGATTAACTAAGTGCTCAGCAAATTACATATTATTCATACCCATAGATCTCTCTATATCGTTGGGGGGGGGGGGGGGGGGTTATTTACTTTGTGGTAATCGGTTCTTGACTTAGAGGTCTTTGTTCTATTCCTGACAATGACAGTTCCACATCGGCGCTGGTAACACCTTCGGGGGCCAAATACCGTATGAACTCTTTGTATGTCAATGATTCCTGTTTCCTAAAAATTGCATTACGTGAGTAAAACAGAAACTTGGTTCTCAGAAGATTTTCAAAGAGAGAGAGAGAGAGTACACCGTGTTGTATTAAGAACTGTTTCCAAACAAAAACCGTGGGTACTCACCATCCATGTTCTGAATTCAAGGCTAAAAGAGTGATATAGTGTTTCACGTTTTTTCCCACTAATTCATTAATAATTCATATTTTCCCACTTTAACACTTACCATTAGACTAACTACTGGCTTTTGTGTCCGCGGGTTGCGCCCATTGCGGTGAGTTTATACAAATGTTAATTATATTACGTTTGCTTTTTATTGGGGTTTAACGACACTATTGGCAGATAGAGTCATATGCTGGGGGTATTTTAGTCACTAAAAAAATCAAATACACAAAAGGAGAGATTTTCTAAACGTGTTATAATTGCGGGATGGTGATTTTGGAAATCGGAAAGTGGTCAAGCTGACTCTCTGCGCAGTGACGAAAGAAACTCATTTACATAACTGTATAACCATTTACCCAACGTAACGGCCAAAACCGACCAGCGCTATTCACAAAAATCGCCATTTAATTTTCATTATTTTTTTCATTTTTTGTCTCAAAAACATAGGTTATGACCCCTCTTTGGAACGAGCTCGTCGAGCTCGTTCCAAAGAGGGTCATAACCTATGTTTTTGAGACAAAAACGAAAACAAATTAGTGCTTCAAGAATATTATTTGCAAGAGGCGTCCTAATTCGTGTTAGGTAAAGGGTTCAAACATGGTAAAAAGTGAGCCCACTATAAGTTTTACAAATGTATTACTCTTAGGATTAAAAGTGAAAAGATAAAAATTTTCGAAAGAATGCCATTTCATTCTTCCGTATACCTACCACACTGATATACTGACTACTAACACAGAGCGCAATCATCGCGAGTTCTCCATTTCCTGAACCTATTCAACGCAACACGTACGTTTAGTACTGTCCGTTCATCACAAGACTGATTTGAAACAAAATCTCCATTGCTCGGAGTATGCGGCACGAGCTATGTGAACGGTGCGGTACAGTTTTAATAAAAGCTTTTTATTTGAAGCTTACAATGTTGACACAATATAATATTAGCCACGCAAGCCTTACTGTAAAACAAAACACACAAAGACAAACGTTGATTACATTGTGAACAAATTACAAGCTGAGAAATCAGTTCGTTGTCTATAGTTCTGACGGAATGAAACAGTGCATAGAAATGAAAAGAGATGGTTGTATATTTCGACTTTGGAAGTACGCTCTGTGTATGATGTCTTTATTGTACAAGAGACAGAAGCACATATATAACATTGTGTTTTAATTGCAAATCGAAACGATAATTTGTTGTTTAGTATTTTATTTCATCGTTCACATCACTCACGTCGCGTGAAATTCGAAGGAGCTTATAAATAACTATTAAAGATTTGAGAAAAGGATCGGCAACAACATATTCGCTAACACACTCATCCATAACCTTTGGGGCACAATAAAAATAAACTTACGTTGGCGTTATTGGCTTTGATGTCCTGTGGAACCCTTGTATACACAAGTTATATTAATATTCCCTAGCTGCAAGCAGTTTGGATTTAAGGAGGTTGTGTATCTGGCTATAAAGAGCTCATCAGTAATATCTTTTACTAGTTACTGACTGGTAACTGACTTTTTTTTCTATTTTTCTATTTCTGCTTTAGTGTTGTAGTAGTCTCTAGGAACCTGCACTTTTTGACTGGTATGTATTGTTTTTCAGCTCCCGCACTATATTTGCTAAATGCCAAACGTATGTATAGAATATACCCATAGTAGCTTGGTGTACCAAATGTTCACCACTCGTGGTGAAGTGGTGTTAACCGCGAGTCTTTGGCGCGTGGTTAACACCATTTCACCACGAGTGGTGAACATTTGGTACACCAAGCTCCTTTAGGTATATTTTATGTATACCATGATCGTCCGATTATTAAGAGTCGCTATTATTTTTTCTCGATTTTACTGAGCACCAGACGTACAAACGTGCGAATCTATTTTTGTTTACACGAGCATCGGTAGGCGGTACTTCCGCTGTCAGTTTTATCGCCGAAACGAAATGGAAAATGAAACGGGGCCTTTTTCATTTTAATAGCATAATAACATACCATTTTGAGTTATGGATGCTTTATTAACATGAGACAATGCATGTTTGTTAAGTTTTGATGTCTTATGGGGTAAACTCATTTAAAAACGTAATAAATAATTGTCACTTTCATTTCACTCTTCGTGAGGCGACGTGCGATAAATTTAGACAAGTTCGCATTCAGGTCGACGTCACCAAAGGTCAACTTGGATGTAGTTCCACAGTAGGTGAAAAATTTGACTATTGAAATTCCATTGCTGGCGTGTTCACCACGGCTGGTGTGTAAAACTAAAATTTATGTCATAGGCTTTTCATATATTGTAGAAAAGGTAATCATGGTATAAAATCCGTTTATACATTAAGCAACTCTTTAGCACTGTACACATGAAAAAATAAAAGGTTATATAATTTATTTAATAAGATATTGTGGTTTATCGTGTCGAAAGCCTTAGAAAGGTCGCGAAAAACTGCCATTGTGTTGCTTTTACTTTCTTTATTATTTTCTTCGGAAACACGCCGTAGTAGCTGAAGTACAGGATGAATTGTGGAATTTTTTTTACGGAAGCCGTATTATTGGGGAGTTAAAATATTAGATTTATTTAAAAAATTATAAAGGTGATCAGTCATAATGTTCTCCAAAACCTTATAGAAAGTAGGTAAAATACTAACTGGTCGGTAATTACTAAGGTTATGAGGATCACCAGTTTTATGTATGGGGACAACTTTAGATATTTTACGTCGTGGGAACGAGATATCAACTGTCCACAAAATATTGAGCAGAACTTGCAAAAATTAACTTTTTCCCAAGAAGAACAATATTTTCATCTGATAGTGTACTGTACATGTCATTACTTTGTGGTAACGGTTTCTTGAGACGCTCTCACATATCCATGTACTCGTATGGATAAACTCCTTCACGTTGTAAATATTAATCCTACGTATCTTCTGACTCATACTTAGTTGTACTCGTAAAGGGACAATAAGCCATCATTGTACCCTTTACCTAACACGAAAGGCAGACGACATTTGCAAACAAAATTCTTGAATAACTATTTTTTTCATTTTTGCGTAAAAAACATAGATTATTGCAAATCATTGGAATGAGTTCAGAGCTCCTTCCAATAAGGGGTTATAAGCTACCTTTTTGAGACAAAAATGAAAAAATAATGAAAATTAAATGGTGATTTTTGTGAAAAGCGCTGGCCGGTTTTGGCCAAATGCAACTTATGTCCAGCCAAAGAATCCCAACGCTAACACTCATCGAAAACCTCGGTGTGTCAATTTGCCGAGTCACGGGGGAGGAACTGTTCCTCCATTTCGTTACCGACTTTGGCCGTTTATCATCGACAAATGAAGAAAATATGGTGAGTATTCTATAGATATAATGTTTCTTGAATGGAAGGTCGTTTCTCCGGCAGGTAAAAAGGTACACCGTGTCACGTTGTCATAAGCTATAGATCATTATCTAAGTTTACACAGTAAAAATGTCCACGATCACTAGATTTTCACTGAAAAACAAATTAAAGACTGGTGATACGCCGACATTTTAGAGACCACTTGAGGTTACAGAGGTGAACAGTTTCACCTAGCAGTACAAAAATACCTCGTTTTAATATTGTTTGCAAATTTAGAATGAACAGTCGAAATGTAATCCTCTACATTGCTATCAAGTTGAACCTCGTGTAAGCTCCAGTTCGCTAAAAGTGAAGATCCAGTTCGCTCAACAAGAAAAATCATAGGCTCCAGTTCACTTCACCGAAAATCGTCCATTTATCTTGGCAGAATAATTGACGATTTTAACAACGATATTGTGAGCAATATTGTGTTGATTCGCCCGAGCACTACCACATTGTTTTTAAAATTGTCATATAAGCAACCAGGACCGCTGTGTGTACGTTTTGCAATAATTTTGTGACATTAAACTACTGAGTGTAATTTTATATATACATCATAATTCACAATGTCGCAATGTGCCTGCTCAAACAATCGTTTTCTCCACCCAATATTTATTACACTAGTCTTTGCTGGCCTGCTTACCAATTTTGCAACAAGCCGAGTGATACTACACATGTTACGTTGCTTGGTTTTGAGTTTGAGACTAAGATTCATCAACTTTTAAAGGTGGATAAATCCTCGTGTCAATCTCAAAATTAAGCAGCAAACATTTTATGAATATGACCTCGGCGGTACAGTTCACGTGATAGCCCCTCTAAAGTGACTTTGTAGAAACAAATTGGGGATTGGGCAGACAATTAGATTTTATGCCCTTTTAGTTTCTATAGGATTTTATGGGATAAATTTAGAGTCATATAATACAAGTTGCTATATATGTAGCTTTTATATATTATAATATATTGGATTTTTCTTTGTGCTACAGTACATATTAAGTGGGAGCAGGCAAGGGGCATATGAGATCCATTAAATCTTGGAAACTCTTGTGATACCGGTGACATCAATGTTCATTTAAAAACAAAGCGAACCAATCTGATCAGTAGTGAACTGGCGCGTTTTGCATGAATGTTTAGAGCTCAAAATCTCGGTCGTCCGGATCCCTTGGGTTTCTGTCGAACTTAAAATATGCTGAGAGTGATTATATCTTGCCGGATACCCCAGATTTCATTGAAGAAAATATTTATATGGAAGAAAACGAGGCTTACAAAATTACTGTATAGACAATGGGATTTCTGTACAAAATATAGCTTCTGTTAAAACGCATGGCAACTTTACAATTTGTCCCCTTTGTTTCATCTTGTCCTTCAAATGGACAGCTGAGATATAGTTTTATATGAAGCGAAACTTATTTGACTCAAATGATGTTAATATGTACCTGTAATCTTCTATTTTTCAACTTTCTGTCAGAAATTCATTCCCTAGCGAACTGTAACAAATCGGTAAAGAACTGGTTAAAAAGTCGGAACAGGAGTCTCTTTCATGGAACAGTTCCTCCCCCGTGAAGTGTTCCTTAGAAGTTTGAAAATACATTGGATTTTTTTGGAAATGCTTCGTCAAACACATCTTCATGTCCATTGACTTTCAAAATTACTTTCTGCGAGGGTCGAGGTTTGTAAATTGCTCACTGACAACACGACGATCGTTCCGTAGCTACACTTTTAAGGCGGGCTAGAACTTCACATCACTGAGGCCTGATATTTCCTCCACAAACTTTTGATGACTTCAATGGCGGACATTTTTAAAGCAAGCTTATAGGTCAGTGGAAAGGCTGTTCCTATCGAAGACATCCATTTGCCATTCTCGTTAGTAGCTGTCAATTAGGCAAAGAATTTGTACGCTAGCAAGTTTTTCCTCTTCAAAACCTTTTCAAAACTACTCTCTTTGGTGGTCTTTCGTGAAATATTGCTTTTAGAGTCTCACTTTTTAAGGAATCTCATTATATCTTTTTTTTAATTATCACTTTCAAAACATCAATCTACCTTATGAAAAACCGCCAGTTTTTAGAGTTCTTTCAAAGCTAAGTATGCCCTTGAATTAGGGGAGTGGGGGTGGCATTCGCGCGCATTGTTTTAAAATCATGTGTAAGAGTTCGTGCGTGTTCCTCGTTCGGTGCCTTGATGCCCTCCCAACTTTTCATATGAGTTGTTATCTTTGTGACGATTTAATATGAATATCTACCTTATAGATTTATTATCTAATTGTCCGTCGTCTTCATTTAATTCTGAATTAAATAAGTTAGAATTCGTAGTTTTATTGCTTAATAAAATATTGACTTTAATTCTGTTTTTCAACTTATAACTCCACCTCCAAAAGCGTCAACACGATCAGGGCGGATACCAATATCACAGTGTTTACAGAAAATAAACATAATGTAAAAAGTACCGCACCTGTTTTAATTTAATAGTTGTGTTTAGCACAAAACACACTTGCATTATTCCCTGTTCTTGAATTTGGACAATAAGTTAGTTTTACGCCGTTTTAACAGAGAACAATTCCTTTTGCTCGTCATTATAATATTGATCAGACACGGAATCAATATATATGTAGTACAACACATATTTCTAGATGAACTATCGGGGGCTGTGGGCAGAAATCTATTTCAGAACAGTTTAACCATTTACCCAAAATAACAGGATATCAGAATTTATTAACCTTTTACCCAAAGTAACGGCCAAAACTGGCCAGCGCTATTCTCAAAAATCGCCAATTAATTTTCATTATATTTTCATTTGTTGTCTCAAAAACATGGGTTATGACCCCTCTTTGGAACGAGCTCGTCGAGCTCGTTCCAATGAGGGATCATAATCTATGTTTTTGAGACAAAAAATGAAAAAAATTAGTTATTCAAGAATTTTGTTTTCAAGTGTCGTCTGCTTTTCATGTTAGGTAAAGGATTAAATCAGCCAACGAAGTTGGAATGACTTATTGGGATCGTTAGCTTATTTTTCATTTGTTTATTTTATTTTTCTCCTTCAGCTTTGCATTTCCAAATTTCTAAAGTTATAGTCACCAAATTCGGCCCATTTATAAACAATCGTTTCTGGTTGTACATTCTGTAGTTAGATTTTTTATATTTGACCTTTAACCAATACAATGTCAATTCTAACGTTTTTTCTCCACCTTTTAATATCTACGTCTGTATCAAGCCTTCCTCTATCAAATTTTGTAAAACTAATCTCCAACAAAAACAGTATATAAAACTATGGGGCCGTCATAGGAAATTCTGAAGCGCTCTGGCCAAATCTTCGAGTGACCTTATTCACGTCGATGTCACCAAAAATTGAATGCCGTCCGATTTTCATGAAACTTTAGTATGTTGTAGAGATCAAACAATTAAGAGAATGTGGTTTTCAGTTTTTGGTTTATCGCCATTTTAGACGTTTTTACGTCATTTCAAATATTTCACAAATTTCAATAAAAACCCTTGCACAACAAAAGGTTGTGATACGGATTTCCTGGAATTTATACAAGATACGGTTATGAAACTTCCCACACATATTTATGGTTATTCGCAGATGTGCAGTTTGATTTTTTCATTTCAAATTGTGAGATCCGATGCCAGCTATGCCAGTTTTACTTTTTTTTCTGTACCTTCTATTTTCAACCTCATTTTAAGCCTTAGCCTTTCCAACATTTGGGAATATAATCAACACATAAAACTGTATCTAAAAATGTGGTGCCGTCATTGAAAATTCCAAACCGTTATGGTTGAACTCTTGGGTGACGTCATAGAGGATCTTGAGGTCAAAAATTAAAATGTGTCAGATTTTTTAAAATTTTAGAAGGTTATAGAGCCAAAACAATTAGGAGATAACTGTTTTTGTTTTTCGATTCAACGCCATTTTGACGTTTTTACGTCACTTTGAAGTTTAGCCCATTTTCAGTATTCTTAATTAAAAGCCCTACGTTGTTGAGTCCATTTATGCTCTATTAATACAGGATACACCTATAAAACCTACCACACCTATTTATGAGCATATAAAGTTATTAAACCTAATTTTTTTATTTCAATTTGGCACACCCTATGCCAGCGATGCCAATTTTACGTTTTTTCTAATATCTTTCATTTTTGACATCATTTTGAGCCTTAAGACGAAAACAGACCGAATGCATGCGTGCGAATTACCCACCGGGCGAATATTTTCGGAAGTGCGAATATTTCTAGTGCGGGCGAATTTTTAAGCTACACCGAATCCGTGCGGATAAATTAATACCACGTGAGCAACTTTGCCGTAGGGCAGAAAGATTTTCGGCGGCGAGAACCCGACATGAAAGTTAATATTGGGTACACCCAATCTGTGAAAAGAGGAAACACCTAGAAGTATACCATCGACTGTCCAAGAATTGAGGGAAGATCGCGAGTGATTCCGATAGTATTTTCGGATGGATACCGAAGACTGATTTTATTCTTGATAGATCAGGGAGGGAGTGGGCGGTGGGGGATCTGGAGAAAAAGTGCAGAACCTTATGCCTAATTGTTTTCAACCTTTCTGAGGAGCCACCCACCCCAACTGTGAATTTTTTCCCATATTTTACCATTTTTTTGGTGTTATCCGGACACCTGCCAGAATTTTTCTAGAATACTTACTGATGGCTATAGTAAGGGATTATTGTAGCAATATGAATCTCTAAAATGATTTGTTGTAGCGATTTATAAATTAATTTTCATTTCTATTTTCTGCAGTTGGCCGAATCAAAATGGATGAATATAAATAAATAACTCAGCTTTCTGACTTCTACATAGTCAAATGCGGAAGGCTGTAAACCGAGTCATTTTAGTTTATAAGTTTTCCAGGTAGAAGGTTTCCTAATAATTTTCGATTCAGTCAGATTCAGTTTCATGTAGAGCCCAGGTAGAGGTATTAACCCTTTACCTCACACAACGGTCAGAAATGGCCAGAAATTTAACCAAAATAAGCCAACCACAGCCAAAAGTATCTTAGATATATCTTAATAAAACACTCGAGCCGGTTCTAATGATATCCATATTTGTATAGTTTTATTGAAATATAAAACTTGTGGAAATAAAACATTATCAGAAGATTTAGCAGCGATACCTGATTTTTGTTTTGGGTAATTCGATTTTTGTGATTTGTTGCGAGCAAGATAAGATTCAGAATCGGAGTCATTGTCCGTTCTGTCTGAGTCTGAGAACGTATGAGACTTTATCACTTTCTTTTGGTGTCTAACTTTGAGTTTTCTTAAAGTGTCTGATTCTTCATCACTACAAGAATCAGAGCTAGATGACAAATTAACGTCCCTATCAGTAGAATTCTTATGTCTATCAAAATTCGTTTTACCAGGCACAAGTCCTAACTTTCTCAGTTTTTTATCAACTAAACTGCTCAAATCGTTCATTTCTCTCAGAGCATTGAGATCTTTCTTCAGAGAACGACTATTAATCTTATTGGAAGAAGATGGTGTACCTTTTAGACGAACAATGTCTTTTTTAGTATCTGCAATTTGCTGCCTTAAATGTTTCTTTTCTGATGCAACTTCTTGTTGTCTTTTGTCTTTTTTTACCTCCGACAACTGTTTCCGGAGAGCTTCTAATTCTTCCTCATCATTGAGGTCCAATGAAGGAGCGACTTCTTTAGAACAAATTGGAACGGGTGATTATATAATTGCACCGTCTTCACTGAAACCACCAGTAAATTCATCTGTGGACTGAGATTTTCCATCATTCATTTTTTGTAATCAACTGGTTTTACATTTTTTCTGGCTCTATCAGAATCCATTGCGAAATTTAATATGTGAGCCTAACAGTTCGTAAAGTGAGTGACTGAGCAAAGCAACTAAGCGTCCTTGGCAACCCAAGAAAAAGGCTAAATTGTGAATTAATTCATTGTTCACATCAAAATGTCTATCCAAATATAACTCTAATATTTGAGTCAAAAACTTCGGAACAATTCAAAATATTTAGACAAAGTTCAATTCAATCTGAGTCAATCAGTCCCAATCAACAGGTTTCAAGAAGTGACTAAATTCAGCCACATGGCGCTAATTGGTGTGTTGTAACTAAGGACCGATCTCCAATGAAATGCAGTGTAGTGAAACATCAGATGCCTACATGCATTGAGTGCTCACAATTCTGGTACCACAGTTACAAATAACATCATTTGAATTCGAATGAATCAAATAATACCAATAAGCCAACCACAGCCAAAAGAATCTTAGATATATCTTAATAAAACACTCGAGCCGGTTCTAATGATATCCATATTTGTATAGTTTTATTGAAATATTGTGAGAACTTTTGTTGTAAAAATCTACACTTTAATTTACTTTTTAAAAAGGTTTGTTTGGTAAAGAATTCAATGTTCTAAATGACTCAACTTACCGCCTTCCACGCAGAAAAACATGGAATGGAATAAAAGGCTTGTCATTTATGTTTTTGAGTTGTTTATCTGAGGTTTTTAAACTCATCACTCATTTTAAATTCCATGTAGAGCCCTGTTGAATGTTTTGGTTGTAATGACATGTGTAAAAGACAGTAATTTAATTTTTAATAGTTTTTTGTGTTGTATACTTGTTGCTGAATAGCACAATGCACATCTCCGTTCAACCGTAAAAGTCAGTATTTTGTTATTACACCCATCTGAAGGTGTTCACAGAATTATCTCTGATCCAGCTAACCCTGAACCTATAAATACATTGATCAGTAATTTCAATAATCAAACACTGAACAGAAGTTTGTCTCGCACGTTTGATAACACAGTTGCCGGACCTCGGAAGTTAAGTCATGACACGTGACCCAGTGGCGCCATTTTGTGTTGTCATGGTAACCCGCGTGAGCGGCCATCCTGTGACGTCATCCCCATAGTGATACGTGGTGTTAGTGCGCACGCGCAGCGCGTGTTGTTAGTGTGATGCGTGTTTCCGTCGTCCATTTTGTATACTAGAGGCTTACAAAAAGACGGGGGTATGTTCGGAGAGTATGTTCGATTGAATAAGAGTAATTTCCCGTTTCGTAGAATTACCACAAACAACCCTGCAGTCCTCCAAATCACCAAAATCCACTTTTATTTGATATGAAGTCCCCAGAATCCTTTTTAGGGCCGCCATACCATAGATTTTAATAGTAGCACGTAGGGCTATAGTACTGAGAGTGTCCCCAGAAGTAAGTTCGATTGAACTAGAGTAGTTTTTCTGGTTAGAATTTCCCCCAGAATCCATATTTACTTCGTATAATTACTACAAACAACTCCATAATTGTTTACTTTGCTCTGATTTCCCATTCTCGTGTTACTTTTTTTAAAACCAAAGTAACAGCTAGCAGACGTGCAGCCCATTCAGTCAATCTTTCCGTAAACCCAGCACACACACACACACACACACACACACACACACACACACACACACACACACACACACACACACACACACACACACACACACACACACACACACACACACACACAGAGAGTCTTGTCTACCCTACATACCGAGGTGCCCCATTGTTTGTCCTTTGTGTGGACTAACGGTTTCTACCTCGTTTTGCCGGTACAGTTCTGGGAAAACAACCGAGGTAAAGGGTTTCTTTTGTCTTTTGTACCTCGGTAAGGCGAAACACGCAAACTCTTTTGTCTACTTACCTCATCCAATCGGTAAGACAACCCCCCCCCCCCCCCACACACACACACAGACCCCCCCCCCCCCCACACACACACAGAAAATCACTATGTGTGAATGCGTTCTCCAATACGGAGAAAATTTTCTCATTTCAATACGTGTGATTATTTTATTTGTCAGATATTTAATTTTTGCTTCCATTTTAATTTGAAATGTAAAAGTGAACTGTGTTTAGAACGTCTGTGTAATTTAGCAAAATCAACGATACCTATTACCTTTAAAACAGTTTTACACCGTTATAAAATTTATTTTTTGTACCATCCTGCATGAGGCATGAAACTACAAATATTGAATATAATATATGTTTGAGTATTGATGGAGTGCTTTCGCGACTTTTTGCTTCCAAATGACTTTGATAAATGCACACTTTCACGTTTTTTATTCAACTGACATGACATTGTGCCACGGCGCTGTGATGTGATTCGACAGCATCTTACTTTAGAGAAGTCATGTGTGCCCTCTGTTCTTTTATCAGTTGTCACAATTATCAATTCACATTTTTGGGGAAAGCCTGTAAGAGGTTTTTATCATCACCCATGAATATAACAATAACATGATTTTGAAGGGCTTTACAGTGTATTAACGGCTCAACAAAAATGGTTAACAGCCCAAGAGTTTATTAGCGGCCCGCGACCTAATAAGCTCAAGGGCTGTTAACCATTTCTGTTGAGCCGTTGATACACTGTAATGCCCGACAAAGTCATGTTATTTCTATTATTGCCACTTTCGTACATCGGGGACATTACAATTAAATTATATGGGAAATAAGATAAATAACTGCAGTTTGACGTTTTAGAATAAAAAAAAACAGCGACACCATCGTCTGATTTGTTGACAAACAAACCGGGTAACATGACTATCGTCTGGTTAGTCTACGGCGAAATTTGGGAAGTTAGATGATGAAATATATCTTCCAAATGCGAACTTTAGGCAAGGAGTTTATTCATCAAAGATGTCATCACTTACTTTGCGTGTATCGCTTCCTATATTTGATACATTATCTATCCGTGACACAAAGGGAAACACTTGAAACAAATGTGTTAATTGTGTTTACAAATTAAAAAAATCCGAATTGAATTTCGATCCAAATGGAAATCTGGGAAAAATGTTGTTGATCGGCTGAGAGATGTGACGTCATTGTCTATATTTAGACGTGTCGGGCTGTTATTGACGTGTTGGGCTGTTATAGTCAATAACGGCCCAACACGTCACATGACTTATACTTGTTGGGCATTACGAGGTTTCAACGCCCGACAAAACATCGTCAATGTGCTAGGAACGCCCGCAAAAGTGGTAATAATGAGATTTGAATACTTGATCCAAATGGTTTTCAGTCATTCACACGAGTAAATGAAAATTCCAGGAAAACATTGTGAATGTTTGTTAATTTTGTCACATTTTGTTGTAAAGATCGCCTCATTTACACTATGAGCGATCAAATAAAAATATGAAGAGAACTGGCTTCTTTTTTTTTAGTTGACTGACCCACAATAGCGCTAATTACTCAACTTCTTTCATCTCCGATTAATTTGTCTTCTCACACTTATTGGCTGTCAGTTAAAACATCTCGAAAGAAAGAGTTATCGAACAGGTTTCTGGACTTGATTTATCGGTTGTCACCGCAGATTTCGAATTGATCTGGGAATGCGACGTTTCGTTTGACCGATTACGAAAATGGGTTGAGTTTAGTTCTTTTGGTGGATCCATGACGTCAAGTGGAAAATAGTGGAAAAATAGTCAAGTGGATTTGTAAATAAGGAACTGGAGGAAACGTAATAGGCGTGTAATAAAGTTCCTGGCCATACTGGTAATTAAGACAACCTCGCTGCCAGCGTGCAATTAAATCTTTATACAATGCCTTGTCATCGAACTCGATGAGGCCCTTTTTCACCTCGTCTGATCTGTGCTCTATGTTTTGCGGGAATGTTTGATAACGAGCCATGCCTCAGCGTCCGGGACCAATTTCAATCAGTTTCGGATGTTTCATAGGCATCAGCCACCTCGCTGGGATCTCTAGCTGTTCACAGCTCAGTTTCTTTATATCTGTCATCTTTATATCTGACATCAACCACCGTCCAGACATACTTATACCATGGTTACCTATTCTACAATATATGAAACGCCTATGACATAAATTTTAGATTTACACACCAACCGTGGTGAACAGCAATGGGATTTCAGTAGTTAAAATTTACACCTACATTGGAACTACATCCAAGCTGACCTTTGGTGACGTCGACCCGAGTGCGAACTTGTCTAAATTTATCGCACGTCGCCTCGCGAAGAGTGAAATGAAAGTGGCAATTATTTATTACGTTTTTAAATGTGTTTACCCCATAAAACGCCAAAAATTAACAAACATGCATTATCTCGTGTTAATAAAGCATCCATAACTCGAAACAGTATGTTATTATGTTATTAAAATGAAAAAGGCCCTCCTTCTTTTTCTAACTCGTTTTGGTGACAAAACTGACAGCGGAAGTACCGCCCACCGTTCCTCATGTAAACAAGAACAAATTCGCACGTATGTACGGCTCCTGCTCAGTAAAATCGAGAAAAACTAATAGCAACTCTTAATAATCTGACGATCATGGTATAAATAAAATATATCTAAAGTAGCTTGGTGTACCAAATGTTCACCACTCGTGGGGAAGTGGTGTTAACCGCGCGCCAAAAGCTCGCGGTTAACACCTCTTCACCACTCGTGGTGAACATTTTTTACACCAAGCTACTATGGGTGTATTCTGTATGTATATGTGTGGCCTCTCATTAGCTCAGGGGTAGAAATAGTAGATCTGCCTGGTGAACTTTGTTTGGTAAATTAACTTCAAATTTTGGTCTTGCTATAAGACAAATCTGCCATGTAACCTGTTTTGTTTTCAAGCAGATTCAGGCAATATCTTCAGAGACCTTTGCAGCTGTGGCTAATTTGTTATAACCGTAATGCCTTGTTAATACCCGTTAGGACTGTAGTTTATCCACCTCAACAGAGAACGTTTGTTTTCACGTTTAGTATTAATTAAAATCAAAACTGGTGATATCTTCCATGTCAATTCAATGGAAGCAATTAGAAGAGTCCATATTCATTATTTTGAGGTAGAACAATTAATATTTTTAACATTAATTTAGCAGCCATCCTACTTAATGAAATTATGTCGTATCATGGTCCTGGACCGGAAAAGCAGCCTCGTGGGTTCAAAGGGTTAACGAATTCGTGGAATAAAAACAAACGTGCCAACTAAATTTTAGTTTGATTTAATTTTTGAATTCCCTCTCTTTACCATCAGAAAATCCTTCTTTACAATTTGGTTTTAATTATTGTATCATCAATATGCATCGATGAATATATGCGCTTTGATGTCGATCTTATATCTAACTTTAAGCTCCAGTAAGCTTAATTCTCCCATGGCCATCCAAATCACCAGATTCTAAGTTCATTGAGCACTTATGGGATGAGTTGGACCGACGAGTACGAAATTGACAGCCTGAACCAGAAACGTTATAACAACTGGCCCAATCACTGCAGGCAGGATGGAACAACATCATTCCACCAATATTCTGCTTGCATCAATGGGCAGACGGCGCCAGACAGTCATTGACGATTGTGGTGGACATGTAAGATATTGAACTGTGATGCCCTGAACCTTCAAGGTCTCTAAGAACTTTCGGCATAATGAACTTGTGAACTATGCAAGCACGTCTTCACTGCGTATTCATCTATTAAATATTCAGAAACATGTAAACTGATTGTTACTTTCCCCACTGCATATATGCGTTTCTTTTTTTTTTTTGAAGAGTATATTTTCCGTTCTTAACTTTCGTAACTGAACTGTTTTTGAATTTCACACATTTTTTTACATTTGGAATCATAGCCGTTATTACTTTCCAAAGTGTTATTTACTGGGATTTCCCGGTTTGATTATAAACGATAGCTTAACAAGTGAATTATGCAATCAACAATTGGGTCATGTATCCGTGCGCGCAAACGAAGACGCTTTGCCGTGGGTGTAATGGGGACTTCATTGTTTTTTAACCCTTTACCTAATATGAAAAGCAGCAGACGACACTTGCTTAAACAATTCTTGAATAACTATTATTTTCATGCTTTGTCTCAAAAACATAGGTTATGACCCCTCATTGGAACGAGCTCGACGAGCTCGTTCCAATGAGGGGTCATAACCTATGTTTTAGAGACAAAAAATAAAAAAATAATGGCGAGTTTTGAGAATAGCGTTGGCCGTTTTTGGCCGTTACGTTAGGTAAAGGGTTAAATAATATAATTATCGTTAATAATGAAAAGTAATAAACAGAGTAATCGCTTTACTGGACTGGTTACGTGAAATAATTCATTCGAGGCGAGGGACTCGTGTTTTTAAAACGTCCCTCACCTCTCATGAATTATTTCACGTAACCAGTCCAGCCAAGCGATTACTCACTATTTCCTTTCTTCTGGTAGGTCAAGATAAAGTCTATCGGAAATACACACCGGATATCTGCTCTTCCATCAAGTAAACTTGAGTTTGAATATTCACGTCTATTTATAATAAATTTAACCTTTAATTCTTGCTGCAAATGTTCCCAAGTACATGCATGGCAGGACAAAGGAAATCCCACTCAGATTACTGGTAAAGGCTGAGAGCTCCGGTCATGGTTCTTGCGGACTAATCTCAGTTAACCCTTTACCTAACAAATCGGTGGCATCCGCCCTCATGATTTACAAATTAAGCCGTTGAAAAAAAGTTAAAAAAATTTCAACAAAACCATATTATGGGACCCCTTATTGGAACGAACTCGTTTCACTGAGCGGTCACATGATATGATTTAGTTGAATTTGTTTGAAAAAAAATGAAAAAAAACAATAAGTGAAATAATAGATTTTGATATCCTGTGCGGTGGGGAAAGAGTTAAACAGATCAGATTGTACTGATGCATCGCTTCTTCGACATTACTTGGAGTTTGCACGGTCTGCATCTGTGTACCGTATTATTCAGATATCCACTCCAATCGTTCTTTTAGGTCACGTTTCCATTCTGAATACGTTGTGTGTAGTTTTTTTTATAAAGCGCCACCATCTGATACTTTCACCGTGTGTCTTTTACGTCCTGACTCTGTTTCACACAGAGAAGTGATAAGCTTTGCTAGAACACGGATATTTACTGCAGCATGGCCCTAGATAACTCCGATAGAATATGTTACTGAAATTAATGAACTACATTATCAAGAATCAGCCCTTGTTGTTTCATTGGCATGTCTTTGGCTCCATTTTCAATGTTGTTCCTCATATAATCATTCATATATCACTCTCTTTTATCACGATCTTCATATCTCTCTTATTCAGGTGACCATACGTTATTTTTTCCTCGCGAAAACTAATTCATGTAAAATGAATAATACTAAGGTTGAATTGGTCTTCATTAACATGGGCGTAACTTGGGGCGGAGTTTGACACCCCACCCAATAAGTTTCCAGTAACAATTCTGTCTTGCTAGTAATGAAGAACTTTCTGAAAAGACTAGATTTGATATTTGGACTTGTATTAAACACACAGTCGGTCATAGAAATGCAGGTATGTGGTACCAGATGCGAGCTATTGGGGCGAGGGAGGGGGGGGGGGGGGAGTCTGTAACATGAGCAATTTGGAGTACCCTTACGGTACGTGTTAATTGAATAACAAGTTGCGGCATCTGTATTTTATTTATTCACTAATAAATTTCCAAGAGATTTTCTGTTTTTAAACTATAATTCCTACTGATTAACCCTTTGAACACTGGTAGTATCTTCCATGTCCGTTCATATGCAGCAATTAGAAGAGTCCATATTCATTATTTGGGGGTAGACCAATCAATATTTTCAACGTGCAGCCTTAGGGCTGCACGTTGAAAATATTGATTGGTCTACCCCACCCTAAACTTAGCAGGCATCCTACTTAATGAAAGTATGACGTACCACGGGCCGATAAAGCGACATCTGGTGTTCAAAGGGTTAATATTCCAACTACATTAGACGAAAGCATGCCTTGATGATGCAACGGTTGAAATATTAGTCAGTCGGTACTGGAGTCAACCATGTCAGGACAAAACATGTTTACAACACTTCCACCCATCGGTCATATTCGTGACGACCCTGGCTTCATATTCTAATTTGACATTTGGCAGCGATCATAGAGTTTGCAAATTTATTCGTCAGATATGCCACAGATTTTATCTTCTGTAAACGAATCTCTAAAATATTTCTTCACTTCTTCACCACCAGTCAATGGCCCAAGGCGTCCGCATCGTTCGGCTGTTCCAGTTGAAACTCTTTCTGCGGCTCAAGTATTATCATTAACCCTTAAGTACCCATACGGCCACAAACAGCCCCTTCTTATTGCTATGAGAAAGTTATCCCACGTGTATTCTTCCCTGAGAACTTGACTGGCAGGGTACATTTATCTTCACGGTGTTTTAATCTGAGGATTTAAAGGGTTAACAGAAACTGCTAAATGCTATCAATCCATATTTTTGCTTTCAATACCATTTTCTGTCTGACATAAAAGTTTAAAGTGAAAATCGAACAAACTCAGCACAATTAGGTACATGCTGAGCAAAATTCAACACATTTGAATCGCTATTAAGCACATGCTAATCGGAATTAAGCACAAGCTGGGCAGAATTAAACACATGCCCGGAAGATTTAAGTACATTCGCAGTAGAATTAAGTACATGTTGTTATAATAACAGTTTACAGGTAGCGGATTGATCTGTCTCTGAAAGGAACTTTTTTAGGTAGTAATTTTCAAACAACATCTCGTTCATCTTTCGTTGGGGTAGCATAGCTTTCTCGACAACATTCTCCAAATGAACACCATATTCACAGTGAAATAATAGTACCCAACGGTGTTTGTTCAGAACAGAGTTATATTTTTAAGTCATCACCCATGCACTCCGTTCTTCCAGAAGACCACTAAATGCTAACGCGGAAAGGATATTTTTTTTCTTTTAAGTGCCCTGTATGTTGCACAGCCATCAATTAATACAAAATTGTAGGTAAAGTTATATGTATACAAAGCACTAAAGGTGGACATTTCATCCGCCGTCTTACTCGCACACAACAACAGGCCCACTTATCCGCCTGTTCAGAGATAATTGTAGGATTACTTATCCGTTCAACCCGACGGATAGGAGCAATTCCGCTAACAATACGGCAATTTTGTCCGCTCAGACGGATAAAATATCCGCAACGTGAAGTATATAAAGGGGAAAAGAACAACGGAATATTCAACGAGTATGATAAAACGACTGAGGAGACTAACATAGTCAAAACCGGCTGGTAGGAAACTTGAATCAAACTCTTCCCAAGAAACCCATCCAAGATAAAATTTACATACAGAGTTGGTTCTTATCAGATAAATTATCTTCCAATAAGTGAAGTCGTTCACATTGTTCCAGCTGATTAACTTTGTATATTTCAGAGTTTCCAGACCGACGGCCATTGTTGGCTATTTGTTGACACATTTTTATTAGATGTGGTTTTCTTTCCCTCCAGTGCCCATTATAGAGTTCAGCTGAAATGACTTAAAACTAGGTTGATTTGACGTCGATCTCGGTCGATATTAACCCAGCTGGGGTTGTCCCTCTTGATTCGTTACTAGGCGCAACCATTTTGTTTCCAACGAAATCGTTGGAAACAAAATTGTTGCGCCTAGTAACGAATCAAGAGGGGCAACTCCAGCTGGGTTAATATCACCGCAAGCAATGAATCAGTAATATTAGCATCACCAGGCAAAAGGGGATTATTTTCCTATGGTAAGGAATTAATTATGGCAATAAGTAAAGACTAGGCGGATGAAAAGAAAAAAAAAGAAAAGAATTATACGCAAAATTCATCACAAATGAAGATTCAGAGTCGTAAGCGGAGATTCGTCGAAGTGAGAAAAGGGATAGTTCAGCTGCTCGAACGTTGGCGCTAACCCACTGGGGAACCCGCGAGTTTTGGTTAGCTGAACTAGAAGAAGGGAAAACTTCGGACTTATAAAAACAACGAGAAACACATTGCCAGAGAACTCCGAGGACGTTCTGCAGTTATTTGATTTGGTTTAATAAACAAAGCGGTTATCACATGGTTAGTTTCACGTTGGCCGAGATATCAGCCCTCGGTAACTTCACATCAGCCTTCGACCTTCAGTCTCAGGTTGATATTAAGTAACCTCAGACTGATATCTTGACCGATATGAAACTCGCCAAGTAATAACTTTCAAGTAACACGATATCGTCGCCCTGGTGCTAGAATGTTCTATGTCCCCTATGGGACATAGAACATTCTAGCACTCAGGCGACGATATGTCGAAAACACATATCACACTTGCGCTCTAAAAGGTCTAGATTAAATATCGCTTTGCCACAGATGATTTGGCCATATTTAATTGCGTAACGTGGGCTAGCGTAAGAATGGTTAAAGTCCGCCTTCGTGTTTTTTTTATATACGCATCTATATTCCGGAAAAATAAACATTAAACTGTCGGCAGATTCTTTTTTCTTGTAAATCTGCAAGGTAATATTGACATTAAAATTCGACATGTTCTGTGGAGACTGCTGTCTTCTGTTGGCCTCGTATCGTATCTTGTATCTGGAATACTATTGGAACAGTCTTGTTTTACCGAAGTATTCCAGGATCGGTTAAGCATACTCAGCCCACTACTATCCACTTGGTTTGATTGCAATTGTTCTTTCAACTTTATCCATCTTACAGTTAAAAATTCATTCGAGTTCTGGGTCGTAAGGATCGTCTGCATTTTTAAATAAGATTAGAATAACCTTTTGTGTAGGTTAGCGGTTTAACGCGGCAGTTGATGTTGAGATGCTAAATCGGGTCTCTCTTGTTTACGTTCAGGATTTCATGGCAGTGGGCCTATTCATATGAGACAAGGGTATAAACGATTTATGAAACGTTTCTTTATCTCCGTTTTGCGGTCACGATTAGTCTTTGTGTGGAAATATGTGACCTAGAGCACCACTATATAAACAATATAAATATTCATGTATGATCGTAGTTTTACTGACCTGACTTGTCTCGTCAGTTTAGAATTTTTGAACAAATTCCAGGGAGGTTCCAAAATACTGTATGGTGCTTTCTTGTCGTTTATGTGCATAATCTGAATAATCAATGAATGTGTGCCCGTAATACAAACCGTCTCTGGGCGGTGATGGACAGTACATATGATCAGCCGCATTCTCAAAGTCTGAAAGTTTGCAAAGGCGGTTTCTAAGATAATTTTAATTTCGTCATCGCTAATTGTTGATTTATTTTTCTGGTCACACATTCATAGTCCATAAAAAGTTTCCGAAGTAATCCGTCGGTAAACGTTGCACTAAATGTCTCGCAGTAAGTGTTTCTGTAAATCGGTGTAACATTTCAACAAATATGAATCATTGATAAGCAATAACAATACCTCTTACACTCTAAATTACGTGTATAGTCGTGATGACTACTCACTCATAATTATTTACGGTCGTTGTGTTAACCCTTTTGGACACGAAAGAGCGCTTTTCCGGTTTCGGATCAGTACACTACCTGGATTCAGAAAGTATATAGTTGCTCAGTGAATTTGAGTGATAAAACAAACATCACAAATATTCACCTCCCCCAAGTGACGAATATAGACACTATCAGGTGATGTCTCGGAACTGGCATGGGTTAAACCATCAGGGCCCAGTCTTTATTGTTTAGATCTACATCAGCGGAAGATATTTGGAGTTTTCTTCGATATTGTTTAACATTTCTCAGTTCCATGCTCATATGAATATTTTTCTTACAATAAGTATTATCGGATCCGTCATTATCCGAATACGTTGTGCACCAGGAGCGCTTGATGGGAAATCTGTATCTCGCAACTGCGTAATACAAGGGCTTGCTTGGTTACTATTTGTTTACATTATTATTTATAGAAAATTACAAGCTTCCGAAACGTATTTACGAGGGAACTTATACGAAAAAAGAAATAAACAAAAACACTTCTGAAAAGTATAATTATTAAATTATGGAACCAATTTGCTTTTCTGCTTTTGTATCCGAATTACTAGAAGCATTCAAGATGGAACAACACGCAGTTATACTATTAAAGTGCGCAGTCTGTTCCGATTGTTGAACACATACGTGCTTAATAAGTTTATTCGAGGATCGCAAAAATTCAAACTAGTCGCATACAGTTTCAACCGAAGCGACAAGCATATTTATGGGTCAAAAAATGAATTCTGATCTTAAAATGCTTATCAAGCCTTTACTCAACGCACACGATATCAGAATTTAGTATTTAAATTATTTTTTGAAAAAATGTTTTCAAAACGTTTCAACCAAACCATATCATGGGGCCCCTCATTGGAACGAGCTCGTTCCAATGAGGGGGTGGGGGGGGGGGGGAGGGAGGGGGCACATGATTTTTTTTAACTGCTCAATTGTATATTACGTGGGTGGATGCGTCGGATCGTTAAATAAAGTGTTAATCAAGTTTTTACAGCTGATAATTGTAAGATAAATTTATCATCACCATTATGTTTATGTTCAAAATGTTGTATCTGACTCGTCGAGATATGGCCTTTGAAACAAGAGCTCTTCTCTGATATAACATTTTGTAAATGAAAATAATGAAAACGTGTCTCACGACGGCCTCGAAGCATCATCAGCGGGTTATCTTTGTTTGAAAGATGAGTTACAGATGCCAAACGGAGAGCTCGGATGAAAGAATTCTTCGACTTCGCCTGCGAAACAGCTTGTCTTGAACCGACTTTGATATACCTCTGTAGTTCGACATAAAGGATGTGATGACGTGTAAAATAAATTCTTCAGGTTCAACCAAGGGTCCCTATAAGCCCCACACACTCTAAGCACCCGAACGGTTCCCCAAACTCAGTATGATAGCCCAAGATTTTGGTGCATATGACTAAGGTGGGGCTAGATCGGAACTGGGAATGGCCCTTTCTTCCAATCTATTCATGCTGCTACGGTAGAAAGTGACCTTTCAAAGCCTGAATAATATTAGTCATGTGATTGAAAAACTGCTCTCAATAGAATTGACTGAAGATCAGGTGCATTGCCAACAATTAAGGATTCACCTTTGGACATGAGTGAGATGCCTCGTTGGGATAGTGTGTAAAGACATGCTGCAATCAATGCTCTAGCCGTGCGTCATAAACTGCGATCGAATAAGAGACTACAGACTACGCGACGTCTAATACCCTCATATATTCTACTCAAAATTTGCTAATCACCAAGTACATCCAACTACCTGTTTTACGTTTTAGTTGAAATATTGTAATGAAAAGTGATATATTTTTTTTATTTAATCATATCTTTAATGATTTAAGTACAGAAATTAAGATTTTATTTGTGTTTGATATTATTTTTTAGCTTTTGAATACGATAACCATGGGAAATAGATATTATTGGTAAAAGAGGAAATTTTTCAATATGCCAAAAAGTTGACGGTGCGAACTGGTATGGCTTCAATATCGAGTATGAGACGCATTACTGTTAATTACAGCTTGACAACACCTTCTCATGCTCCAAATCAGGATCTCGGTGGTCCTTTTTGGGATGTTGTTCCATTCTTGGACCAGCATGGCACCAAGCTCCTGGACACTTCTTGGCTGGACTGGACGGGCTGAAATTGCAAGCTGCAACTCATTCCAGACATGTTCGATTGGATTGAGGTCAGGGGATCTTGCTGGCCAGTCCATACGCTCAATCCCCTCCCTCTGTCGGTACTCCCCGACAACATGGGCAACATGAGGACGGGCATTATCGTCCATTAGAATGAACCTATCACCCACTGCACCTGCATACAATCTGACGTGGAGATCCAGGATCTCATCAATATACCGTTGTGCAGTTAATGTAGCACGTTCAAGGACACAGAGCTCTGTACGTCCATCCCAGATGATGCCACCCAGATCATGATTAACCCTCCACCATAGCGGTCATGCGCAGCAATGTTGGCTGCATGGAATCGCTCTCCTTATCTTCTCCATACCATAGAACGCCTGTCTGTGTGGTCTAGGCAGTACCTTGACTAACCTGTAAAAAGGACAGGTCGCCAATCTTCTCTGGTCCATCCGACGTGGTCCATGGCCCATTCATATCGTGCCTGGGGGTGGTGCTGGGACAGCGGAATGCGAATACATTGTCTTCTCGATCGGAGACCACCTTCGTGCAACCTTGCCCGGATAGTCTGCGTCGAAACATTTACCCCGGTTGCATTCTGAAGGTCACTGCGAAGCTGGGTTGCTGTGGCAAAGCGGTTCCTACGGGCCTGAATGATCAAAAAGCGGTCTTCAGCTGTAGATGTTGCCCTGTCTCTGCCACCACCATGTCTTCTTAATGGTGTGCCATACTGCTGAAATCTTGCCCACGATCTGGCAGTCACCATATGGTGCATACCAAGGGCTACACCAATCTGACGATGGGTACCCCCTTGCTCCACCATCCCTACAGCCCGCCACATTTCTGCTTCAGACAAATGTCTTCTTACATTTGCATTTGCCATATTCGATCATTAAATCACAAGGGTTTGTGTTGAAATGAAGATTGAATACCCTACGCATGTCATGTACATGTAGTCAGTACACGAAAACATCATGAAAATCAAGTACATGCTTTCCATGACTGTTACGAAAAGTCTGCCTGTCAAGAGAGCTAATGTAAACACTGGGAACCATCTCAATACATTCCTCAATCATATCCACCAAAAATATCGCAAGTATGTCACAAGCAAATTTCACAATGATGTGTCAAATATTTGGTGCTAAGCAAACTTTGTGTAGTATATAAAAGCTGGAGGGGCTGAAGAGCAGCATATTGCAATGAAAAGAGGAAAAGACACCAATACTTAGAATGAGTCTTAACTCGGGATAATCAAAGCCTGAGGGATCTCGAATCAGAGAGAGTAACGAGTCTAGTGACTGGGAACTGGAGAACCTCCGATCCTGTCTAGGGTACTCATAATTAGTAATCGCAATCATCTGTAATCGATTACATTTTTGAAGTAATCATTGTAATGATAATCTATTTACAAGTAGTAATCAAATGTAATTAGTTATATTTATAAATGGGCTGTAATCACAATTCATATTTGATTACTTCCAGATTCCGTTTGATGTTTTCTTTGTGGAAACTTTAGTTATGTGAGCCGAGTCGACATTAGGGTGTTTGTAGTTTGGGAATACATTTAGGCGTTTGGTCCCCAAGCTGGTAAGTTTCAGTGCTCCTCAAAAAGGGCCGCCGATTTCAATAAAATTCGTGTACCCCCAAGTCGTAGCCTGGGTGCTAGAATGTTTCATGTCCCATAGGGGAACAGAACATTCTAGCACTCAGGCGACGAGGTCTCTTGGTCTATTGAACCCCACCATTCTTATATCTTCAGTACGCTTTATTTCTTAACTGGTAGAGTGCTGGAAGCCCTATTTTGGGCTTTACTAAGAGTGACAGGCAATAACTGTCTGTAGAAACATTCTGCCTGAGGAAGCCTTTATTGTCCCTGATATGAATGAAGATTTTTTATACAATACCTTGCTCTCTGACATTTAATTGGATAGTGCCTATAAGGCACTATCCAATTAAATGTAATAGAGCAGTATAGGCTGAGCTTTGATTTGTTGTCTGAAAAAACTCAGCACTTTATCAGTTAATGCTTTTGCTTCCTCACTTTTTGTGCACAAATATCTATAATGCTTCAAGTTTCACAAGCGGTGGGCATTCTATATAAATATAAGTGTCCACAATGTTTGTATTAGCCATCCTACAAAGGATTCTCAGCTGTCACCTGATTTTAACAACTTCAACCCGACAGAATCTTCGACCTTGGGAAAAGAAGCTTCGTCTTTACCGAAATGTTTGCCTCAGAGATTGACTGGACGACTGAGCCGTTTTTCACGCATTCTCTAACCCCAGTGGTTGGGCGCGTTTATCGTCGATCGCATATTCCCAAAGCAGGGTTGACACTCGATCGGCAAACGTGATGCTCCTCTGAAAGATCTTAGTATTGATTTAATGGATACAATTTATTTGAGACCGGAGCAGGGCTATGACGATTACTTCAAAAATGTATAAAGTTTACAATTACAATTAGGAGTCTGTCGAAGAAGAAATATAATTAAATAATGTGTATGTCATAAAGCGTTTTACAACCGGGATGTTACTTGGCGAATAACTATAGTAAGAACTTTTACGATGAACATTTATTTACACAATAACTAAATTCCAGTGTACAACAAAACTTGACTCGCACCGATGTCGGATATTCCATACTGCGGGACGTACTGGCTGCTATTTCGTACGGAGCTGGAAACCAAACTGCCTTCGTGTCTTTTCACAAACAGTATATATACATATATTACATAATTGGTTATGGACAATCTAGTCTAATATTACTTATTATTTGTGATAGGATTGTCGAATTGATAAATACAATTAGCTCAAGGCTATTACATGGAAGACTGATTAGTAGGACATGATGGTTATCTAGATGAACATATAGAAAGTCCCAGCTGTGGTCAATTTTGTAATTGTCTGCAGCTGGTAAGTTTCACGGGTATTAATCCTGTGATATGTATCCTCCAAAAAAGAAAAATAATTAAAAAATGAGTATCCCCCTCCCCCCCCCCACCCAAAAAAAAATAAGCATAAAAATAAATAGATATTTATTTATTTATTTATTGGTGTTTAAGGTCACATACTTATGCACAATGTCTAATCGGGACCGTGACAGTTTTACGGGTGGAGGAAGCCGGAGTACCCGGAGAGAACCACCGAGCAACGACGAGCAGCTGTCAGCTCTCCAACATCGTAACTCTGAACTCTGCACCGCAGCACAGGCAGGGCTAGATTGGTTGAAGACATGCGCACCATCGACGTGCAGTACGCCTCAGTACACAGCGTCATCGTGCCCCCATGTAGGCAATCGGGGTGAAGTGTCTTGCCCAAGGACACAACGCGGTTGCCGCAGGTGGGATTCGAACCGAGGACCTCTCGGCTTGCAGCCTGCACCTCTACCAACTGAGCCACCGCGCCCCCAAATAAATAGATAAATAAAAACATTTGATTTGCTTATGAACAGAAGTTATAATCCGCATGACATTCCTATGATTTGCGATTACATTTACCCCTTCACCCAAAACATGACCACAGACTTACATTTTTCTAGATAACTTGAAATAAATATTTAACCTTTCGAATTCCACCAAACTATGGTGCATCGCCGTTAGTGCCGTACACGGCCCTTCCAGTTAACCCTCTACCCAACGTAACGGCCCAAACCGGCCAGCGCTATTCTCAAAAATCGCCAATTAATTTTCAAAATATTTTCATTTTTTGTCTCAAAAACATAGATTATGACCCCTCGTTGGAACGAGCTCGTCGAGCTCGTTCCAACGAGGGGTCATAACCTATGTTTTTGAGACAAAAAATGAAAAAAATTAGTTATTCAAGAATTTTTTTTGCAAGTGTCGTCTGCTTTTCATGTTAGGTAAAGGGTTAATCATGTCCTTGTCATTAGCTGTGGTTCAAAACTTGACAAAAGGTATCAATGAAAAATGGGCACAAGTTGTAAAGAAACTCATAAGATACGACAAGGAAATGATTTATTTGTTAGGTTATTTATTGCGGGTGGGAACACCTTCAACAGAGAGGTTACATCGTGCCGCGCCATCCTACGAGTGCGAAAGCCGGAGGACGCTGAGAGAACCGTAAAGCAGCGGCGAGTAACTGTCATACCAAGCGGTACGAGTAGGATTACATTCGGTTGAAGGAATGTGTACCATCGACGTGTTCTCATTTGTGTAATTGGGATTAAGTGATTTGTCCCAAAGACACAAAGCGGATGACAGTGGGCCAAAGTCGAACCATCGACCTTTCGATCTAAAATCCAATGATCTAACCAATGAGTCATCGTTCCCCTTTCTGGTTGATAAATAAAGGGTTAAAATTCAATTTATTTCCATATTAAAATATTTGAATGGGAAGTCCCATTGCTTGTTTGACTAAGAATATTGATTATCAGCTGTTATGTAACTTTGGATGAGCTGGAAAATTATCGTTCGATGTTGTCGTACGTCGTTAACATTATTTTCTCTGAATTCTCTGGGACAATTTAAACATAGAACTGGAGGTAATGTAGGCTATGAGGTTGCATTTTGATTTGGTTCAATCCCGTTACTACAACTCAATGGGAGGGATGGGAAAAATCCCTTTCCCCCAAATTTAAAAAATCTTCTCATTATATGATGGATGAAATTAGTTGATATTTTGTATTCATCTTCCTTTTGAGGTGTACACTAAAGTTTGTTCAAGAGAAATTTATTTGAAGCAAGAATTTTGGCTCCGCTCAAAATAAATTTTTTTCCGAAACCCAGGGCAGATTTGAATGAGACTTGATTCCAATATAGGTGGGTAACATATACTTAATTCATGCACAAAAGGAGTTCCCACGTCCTTATGGGAACACCTCCAGGCTGAAAAATAGAACAAAAATTCAAACGACTTTCCCCCAAAACTGCACAGCAGAAGTGATTTATTTTGAGAGTGAAATATTCACAGGGTGTGCATAATCAGACTGATGAAAAAAAACAACCCTGATCGATTGTATTGGGGGGCCCATGTGGGTGATCCACCATTTTAACACTGTGGGTAATGGAAAAACATTTCAAAATCTCCGAAACAACTGATCCAACAGCTTTCATATTTGATATATAACATCTCTGTAAAGGGGTTCACAATTTGTTCAAATGTTCTTACATTTGGGTGTTTTTAGCACTGTGGATAATGGAGAAAACAGTTTTTAAGTATTCTCCCAGAACCTCAGCTGGAAATGCCACCTAATTAGATATATAACACTATTGTAAGAATAATTTACACGCTTGTTCAAAACAACGCCCTGAGGTGATATTTAGGGGTGTTACAGGGACCGTAGGGTTTAACACTGTAGGGATAGGGGTGGCAAAATAAACAATTTTCGTTTCACAACTCACTGGGCTTCATGGCTTCATTTGTGAAATATAGCATCTAAGTGGCGATTTATCAGTTTGTTCAAGTCAAGACCCAAAGTCATATTTAGGGGTGTTACAGGACAGGTTTTAAAACAGTGTGGAATGACGAAAACATTTTAACAACCTTCTTCTCACAACAGACTGCTCTAAAAGTTATAATATTTTAATATTTGACAGATAACATATTTTTATGAATTATTCACTGATTTATTAAAATCAATGCCCTGCAGCCATGTTTTAGGGTGTCCTGCGGCCCTCGGACTCACACTGACATAGAGAGTAATCGCTTGACTGGACTGGTTACGTGAAATAATTCATGAGAGGCGAGGGACGTTGTACAGACACGAGTGCGCGAATGCGCACGAGTGTTTTACAATATAGTCCCTCGCCTCGAATGAATTATTTCACGTAACCAGTCCAGTCAAACGATTACTCTGTTTATTACTTTTCATTATTAACGATAATTATATTATTTAACCCTTTACCTAACGTAACGGCCAAAAACGGCCAGCGCTATTCTCAAAACTCGCCAATTAATTTTCATTATTTTTTCATTTTTCGTCTCTAAAACATAGGTTATGACCCCTCATTGGAACGTTCCAATGAGGGGTCATAACCTATGTTTTTGAGACAAAAAATGAAAATAATAGTTATTCAAGAATTTTTTTTTGCAAGTGTCGTCTGCTTTTCACTTTAGGTAAAGGGTTATAAAAAGAAAAAAAACAAAAAAACAATGACGTCCCCATTACACCCACGGCAAAGCGTCTTCGTTTGCGCACACGGATACATGACACAATTGTTGATTGCATAATTCACTTGTGAAATTATCGTTTATAATCAAACCCGGAAATCCCAGTAAATCACACTTTGGAAAGTAATAAAACGTTATCTCTGGCCGATATCAAGGTCGATATAAAATCAAACACGTCAAAACCTCTTATTAATTGTTTGTTTTTATATCAACTTTGATATCAGACCGAGATATTATGTGTACAGTCTGATACCGAATGTCGACGGCTGATAACAAAATCGAGGGCTGATATCAAGGCTCCTATAAAATCCAGTAATTAATAGCCTTTTTATTAATTTGATGATTAAATTTCAGAGTCGCACAAGCGCCATTCAAGCAGTGACTGTACGCCTCTCAGATGATCAAAATATTGTTTACAAGTGACCGAGAGTCTCTGTCGCAGGATTACAGGGGTTAAATGATGGAGGAAAATTTATGTTCTTATCAGTGCTCAGCCGACAGCCAGTAACTGTCGTCTGAATCCCAGTTCAAACGTAAACCTTACCACCTTATCAATAGCCTATCCGCTTGGGACTCTTAGGATTCCTGAAGGTGCCTGTGGCTTACAACGCCGAAGGGTGATCAACGATAATTCACTGAAAGATTATTTATTTACATGTACGAAGAAATATAATATGAAACAAATTACTCACAAAATTATCCATAAGAATACACTAATTACGCGAATAAAAGTTTATTCTTTAGGGCCCTCGACGTCTCCCACAGCTAGCTGTGTCCGCTGGATCAACCTCACATCATCTTCATCCTCTCACGGTTTGTGACAAATACAAATTGTCTATTCACTTCTCGTTGCTTCCTCCTCGCAGGGTTAACTTTGCCGTCAGTCGGGCTTAACTCATACAATGTTCTGCTTGTGCGACTCTATCAGCGTTCTCACAGTTCAACCACAATTCAATCGGCGTCTACTACAGTTCACAATCGCTTTGCGCCTTGTCTGGCTCTCACGGGGTTAAGTTATTCTTCGCCTTCAGCTTTCTACTTAACAAAGCTTACATAAAAATATTCTGCAGAGTGTTCTCAACATCACCCATTCTCGCATCGCTTAAAACTGTCTTATCTCGCGTGCTATTCCAGCGCTTACTCAAGCTCTTAATACGGTCCCTAGACCTCAATGTTTCAGCTTTCACTTCTTTGGCTTCTATGCCACTACGGTTCGCAACCGTTAACAAACTACAATCGGTTCCTTACAACCCTCACAGGGTTACGTCAATACGCGGACTTTCAATCTCGGTGCCTATGACCCTCGACGGCCAAGGCTAAATTCGGACCTTCTCTGAGTGCCCTCAGGCCAACTGCCTCTCAGAATTCTGCTTTCTAAAACAGGTAATGCCGTTACCTAAATGCATATAGCTCCTTGAGCTCGTACTTCCTGTTCCCGATCCTATTCTCATATATGGCCACCGACTTGGCCCGCGACTGCTCCTATTCTAAATATGAGCTCTGTGGCTCCCCCTACATCACAACGTGCCTTTACTTTCTCACCGATGCGGCACCTTCTCTAACCAATAGCATGGGACCTCCCCATCTACTCGCAACGACCCACAGCCTTACACACCTTCAGACTGGAATTGGCTGGAATCAATTTTTCGAGAAATTCCCCGATTTTTATTTAGATTGCCAGAATATTAGTAAAATACGAGGTGTGAGTTTAAATTCACCGCTTCGAAATATCAAGAAACATAGAGTGAAGAGTAAAGAGTGAAAAGTAAACAATCCGTTGGGAAAAGAAGAATCACGCACGATGCTGACTCGCTAACTTTTGTCAACCGAGTTCAAACCTTTATCAGCCGAGTTCTGCAGAATATCAGCCGGGGCTGGCTTGTGTATTACAAAAGAACAGACATCATAAGACTCCAGACAAAATCTTGGTATCTAATTAATAATCGTTGGTATCCAACGTAAAATGACAATCTTCTAGCCTTGTTGTATGCGCTTCAGAATCATTTTAGGCCTATTCGGTAGCTTTATTGATGAATCACACAAACCTCAAATCATTTGATCGTTCTTTAACCGTTCTCCTGCTATGTCGTTTTTTTAAAGCGATGTAGCAATTTTTGGTTTCCTACACAACCAATGAAAATGGGTCGAAACTGCTTTAGAATGAGAATTTAATATAACATGAAGAACATGGCTGATAATTTTCGTCATTGGAAGAGAGACTTACAGGAAAGTTAGCGCCCCTTAATTTTCTAAAGTTGTCAGTAAGTTTAACACTAAAGGTAAGGGAATTGCATATAAAAATTGAAATTTTCGAAATGTTAGAGAAGTTGTATCATCGATGTGAGCATCATTTCACAAATTTCAGGTATTTTCCCGTAGAGCAGTATAAAAATACAGAAGCAGACCTTTTACAGTTTTCTTCCCAGTCAGTTTCAACGTTCGACTATCATTCTCTGTTTAATTCTTAACCTGCTGAGTATTTTCTAGATATTTTTCATCAAATCTAGTCATGGCTGCTATAAAGCAGCCATGACTAGATTTGATGAAAAATTAATATGAATGTAGCGTAAGAAATCATTGGTGAAAAAATCCATTCAATTTACAGCGGAAAAATACTATTAAATGTGCCCAACTTACACTTATTTCAGTGACAAGATAAACCCTATGCTGGGCAGGAATATTCGCGATAAGCATGCAAAGAGTTAAACCAATAAAATAAGAAAACCGCGCTTTCTCCATCTTTTTGGGTTCTGTATCTTTTTTCTGTTCATTATTTGAGAGTGTACATATAATACAGACACCATCCTTTCCATTAAAATACAAGTCCAGGAGGTAAGATTTACTAATTTTTTTATAGAGGACGTGGGAAGAATAAAAACTCGCAAATTACTGTAAAACACATTCGCTAAACTAAGAGCCAAAGTGGACACTACTTACCTAGTTGCTTCTAATTAGCTTGCCACAAAAAGCCAAATTTGCTTTTGTAACTTTTAATTAACGAAAACATCATACAGCTCCGAAAGCTTTCTTTTTTTTCGTTTATTAAAAGTAACAAAAGGAAACGTCGCTTCGTTTTCCACTGCTGTCATAGATATTTTCTCAACAATTACATGCTCCTTAACTGGACCTTCCTTGTCCATCTAAGAGTTTTAAGGAATGTAGCTTTATCGAAATTCGATTTAGGGATGAGAAGAGAAGCACGACAGAACAATATTTTCGGACTTGCGTGGTCAGGATTATAATAAGCGGATAGCTTGACTTTATACTTGTGTTCTGTTCACAATATAGGTCACGATGCTGAAAGTGACATTTAACCCTTTACCCAACGCAGACGATATCAAAATTTATTATTTTAAATAACATTTTTTTTAAATTTTTCAAAAAATGCCAACAAAACCATATCATTTGACCCCTCGTTTGGATGACTGACATTAACCCTTTACTCAACGTAGTCGATATCACAGTTTATTATTTTAATTACTATTTTTTAAAAATTGAAAAAAAAATTCAACAAAACCATATCATGTGACCCCTCGTTGGAACGAGCTCATCGAGCTCGTTCCAACGGGGGGTCACATGATATGGTTTTGTTGAAATTTTCTGAAATATAATATTTTTTCAACTGCTGAATTTGCATATTCCGCGGGCGGATGCGGCCGATTCGTTGGGTGAAGGGTTAATCAACAAAATGTCCCAAAAGGCCTCAAGAGCTCACCCGACAAAAGCCCATGGATTCTTCACAATGAAATTTGATCGTTTACCCAACGCGTCGACCGCAACCGTTCACGTAATTTACAAATTGGGCAGTTGAGAAAAAAAGATTTTTCGAAAAAAATCATCAAATCATATCACGTGATCGCTTATTGGAACAAACTCGTTGAGCTCGTTCCAACGAGTGTGATTACATGATATAGTTTTGTTGAAATATTTTGAAAAATTTGGAAAAAAGATAATGAAAATAACAAATTTTATATCGTTTGGCACGACCAAGCTTTCATATCGTTTAGTTAAAGATATTTAAAATAATCAGTTGCTCGCCTCTATACTCGCCCACGCCATTGTAACACAGTTGGTATTGGGGAGAAACAAGTCTTTTCCATGCACAGTAGACGTCTCAAATCTGCATGATAATGAGCAGCGGGTGTCGTTGGCGTGCGGGATGGGAGACTGTACCCCTCAAAATGTCCCGAGTGGCCTAATTTCTACAAATTTGTTAATAATTATAGTTTACGTGCGACATATAAAAAGTGAAATTATTTGGATGAGTGGAATTGTGAAAAAGCATTTTAAAATGTTGCACCTCTTCCTGTTGTTAAAATGTGTGCCACCCTCCTCTTCAAATCCAGCGCCACTATGAGTTTGATTGGTACAGACTTACAAATGTGTTAAATACCAAACGTGGAGGCATTTGGAACAGTGGTTGGAGGGAAAAATGTTTTCTATCCCTAACAATGTTGAAATCTGAAAGCCCACCTCTAAATATAGGTTCTTGGCACGAGCAAGCCTGCAAATCATCCGTTATTTTGTTTTCTGTCCCTAACAATGTTGAAATCTGAGAACCCACCTCTAAATATAGGTTCTTGGCACGAGCAAGCCTGCAAACATGGAATCGTTTCGAACAATGGTTTGGGAAAAAATTACATTTTAATGTTTTCTGTATCAACCGGTACTAAAACACCATGATACCATAAATTTGTTGCCAGGAGCTGCATCTGATCAAACTTTTAAATCATCTCCACAAAGCTGTTAAATGGAAGCAGTTGGTGCAGTGGTCATCTAGAAGACGATTGTGATACCGTTTTCTCGATACGCACAGTGCTAATATCTTATGGAGCCATAGTACCTCTAATTAATACCCCAAGGCTTTACTTGAACAAACTTGCAAATCATTCTTACCAATATTTCATGTATCGAATAGGGAAGCAGTAATGGCGAGAGGGAGGAAGACCCCTTAATGTTTTCTCCATGGCCGATAGTGTTACAATCTGAGGCCGCAAGCACTTCTAAATGCGACCCCGGGGGGTCGATATGAACAAATCTGTTGAGCATCACCGCAAAGATGTTACTTCTAAAAAATTACAGTAGTTGGATCAGTATTTTCGGCGAAATATTTTAAAATGTTTTCTCATTTCGTACAATGTTAAAATCTTAGGCCCCATGGACATGACTCGGGTGCTTGACTTGAACAAACTTGTAAATCATCCCCACATATATGTTACACATTAGGGCCCTGCGAAGCTTCGAGATTCTATTCATTTCGATTTCGAATATCAAGTTGGTATTCGGTTCGATTCGAAAATGGCTTCGCGATTCGTTTCCCTTCGAATCCTTTCACTGGAGTACAGCTTGGTATCATATTCGTCGTCTCATAGTTCAGATGGAAATTATACATAAATAATGCTGAAAGTGAAGACTGAGTGTAATTTCCACTATATTATTACCACTTTTGCGGGCGTTCCTAGCACATTAACGATGTTTTACCAGGCGTTGAAACCTCGTAATGCTCAACAAGTACAAGTCATGTGACGTGCTGGGCCATTATTGACTATAACAGCCCAACACGTCAATAACAGCCCGACACGTCTAAATATAGACAACGACGTCACATCTCTCAGCCGATCAACAATATATTTCCCAGATTTCCATTTGGATCGAAATTCAATTCGGATTTTTTAAATTTGTAAACACAATTAACAGATTTGTTTCAAGTGTTTCCCTTTGTGTCACGGATAGATATTGTATCAAATATAGGAAGCGATACACACAAAGTAAGTGATGACATCTTTGATGAATAAACTCCTTGCCTAAAGTTCTCATTTCGAAGATATTTTTCATCATCTAACTTCCCAAATTTCGCCGTAGACTGATCAGACGATAGTCATGTTACCCGGTTTGTTTGTCAACAAATCAGACGACAGTGTCGCTGTTTTTTAATTCTAAAACGTCAAACTTCATTTATTTATCTTATTTCCCATATAATTTAATTGTAATGTACCAGATGTACGAAAGTGGCAATAATAGAAATAACATGACTTTGTCGGGCATTACAGTGTATCAACGGCTCAACAGAAATGGTTAACAGCCCTTGAGCTTATTAGCGGCCCTCGACTTCGTCGCGGGCCGCTAATAAACTCTTGGGCTGTTAACCATTTCTGTTGAGCCGTTAATAACTGTAAAGCCCTTCAAAATCATGTTATTGTTATATTAACATAAATGGCATCTGCCCCCATGTCGCCACCCATGCTAATTCCAGTCCCACCAGTTACTACCACTGTTTAAAGCAATTTAAAAATTTCCAAGCAATCTCGACGATGAGCAGTTGCTAGGGGCGAGACCTGGGCAGTATCTAGTACGGGCACTTTAGGGGACGCGGTGGCTCAGGAGGTAGGGATGCAGGCTGCAAGCCGAGAGGTCCTCGGTTCGAATCCCACCTGCGGTAACCGCGTTGTGTCCTTGGGCAAGACACTTCACCCCCATTGCCCACGTGGGGGCACGGTGACGTTGTGTACTAAGCCGCATTGCACGTCGATGTTGCACCTATCTTCAACCAATGCAAACCCTGCTTATGTGGAGTTCGTATGTTGGAAGCTGACCGTTGCTCGCCGTTGCGCGGTGGTTCTCTCCGGGTACTCCGGCTTCCTCCACCCATTAAACTGTCGTGGTCATGATTAGCCATTGTGCAGAAATATGTGACTTTAAACACCAATAAATAAATAAATATAAACAGTACGGGCAATTCGCGTACTCGTTTTTGTTTTTGAACTGTAACCCTCACGGGGTAATATTCCAGCTACATCATCAAGGAATGCCTTCGATGGGCATCGGCCGAGATTTGAGCCCTCACAGTCACAACAAATCAGGTTTACAGCACCCCCTCCCCAATCGGTCACCTTCTGGACACCCTGATTCGATTCGAGGTTCGATTCGATTTCGAATAATAGACCTGATTCGATGGGAGATTCATACGAATCGAAAATGTGTGCTTCGCGGGGCCCAATTACACGTCAAACATTGAAACATTCAAATCAGCTGTTTGGGTGATAAAGAAAAATTCAAAACAAAATATGTCTACTCAATGCTATTCATTGTAAATATAACTGAAGATGTTGTCTACAAGTCACGCTAAGTAAAGTAATAACAAACAAACGTCCGAAGTGTAACCCTGGTTAACCCTTTACCTAACATGAAAAGCAGACAACACTTGCAAAAAAAAATTCTTGAATAACTAATTTTTTTCATTTTTTGTCTCAAAAACATAGGTTATGACCCCTCATTGGAACGATCTCGTGGAGCTCGTTCCAATGAGAGGTCATAACCTATGTTTTGGATTCCAAAAATGAAAAAATAATGACAATTAATTGGCGATTTTCGAGATTAACGCTGGCCGATTTTAGCCTTTAGGTTGGTGGTACTGTTAAACATTTATTTCATCTTGCCAACTAATATTTTCCTCGGAACTCAATGCGCGACTGTGTTAAATATTATGAAACTATTCAAGACAATATCTTCCAACGATCGACCAAATCGTCCAGCCTTATACATAATGCACCTTATTAGATTTGTATAGCCATGAAAAGTTGACCATCCAATGACCCATCAAATCGTTATAGACAAACGCAATCATCACAGCCGCCTTTTCACAATACCCCCACCGGACCAGTTCGTTGAGTTCACTCGTCGGATAATCTCGAGTAAGGGCGTTGCAAAGATTACCAGTTGGGATGAGGGAGGGGTCTAAACCCAATTTGTCCATACTGTCATGAATCAGGTCCTGACTAATAAATCTTCCAACTACTTCATCAAGGCATGCCTTCTTTGAAGGCATGCCTTGATGATGAAATTGAAATATATGTCAGTTGGAATGAGACTTCAAAAAAATTATTTGAAGACAAATACATGTAGCATGTACCTGATTCCAAATTGGTCATGCTGGGTCCGAATCGGCCTCAGACCTCCATTCAAATGAGACCGACTGCGTGTGCAACATAAGTCAAAGTAGCAAAACAAATAACGTGATTACTGGCAAGAGCGGAACGATATCTATGAGTCCAATACCGACCAAAATGTCCCGAATGGGAAATTATTGGGTGTGGAGTGTCACACGACTGTGCACCACACATAGTTACGCCCCTGGTCTCGAGCCTAGTCCGGCGGTATAAAAAAATTTCCCAGTACCTCCGATCGTAAGCATGACTGTAGATGATGCGTACAAGCCACGTCATGTAAGATAATGATAAATGAGGCTTTGCAGCATTTCCCCAACCACCCCAAAATACCACCTCGCCTACCATTACGCACTACCAATACTAGGCATAGGCTAATATAAAGTATTAAGTGGATTAGAAGTGAAACGGGTTAACAGGGCACATATAGGGGTATACACGTCCCATTTTGTACAGCCATATCAGTCCAGTACGAAAAGCCCGACACAACCTGACCCGATCAACATAATGTCGGATTGTACAGTGGGCAACAACAGCGGTCATCGTGTCTATAATGTCACAACGTCATTAGCAACGTCAACCGTTTCGCGGGGTAAACTTTCAAGACAACAACTCCCCTTTCCTATCAATCTTGCGTCACGTGCCCATACTACATACCCATAGAGATGTGTGTACATATGCCACTATAGCACACTCTACATTCGGCACGTATTCCACTCAGTGGCGGCGCCAGAAATTTTTTTGTGTGTGTGGGGGGGGGGGGGGGGGGGGGGCAACTAGGGGGGCAGACTCCCATGAAAGGGGGCAAATACGTAAAGGATCATATCATTACTTTGTTATGAGGTAGTCCAAACTTGGACCCAAAGTCCGTAATATACTTTTTTGGTTTGGTACGTCCTGTGGACGTACCAAACCAAAAAATTATATTACGGACTTTGGGTCCAAGTTTCGACTAAATCTAATGGTAATTAGCGGTCCTCCTTTAAACAAAATCCTGGATCCGCGTCTGGTGGGTCTGTGCGTGAGAGAGAGAGAGAGAGAGAGAGAGAGAGAGAGAGAGAGAGAGAGAGAGAGAGAGTTGGCTCATAACTTAATTATAACTTATAAGTATCTGCATCCGAGTCTTTAAATCTCTACTGCCTGGATGTGTTCATCAGCTAGCCTGAGGCTTTGGGCTAAGTGTGTATGGGAAATTATTGGGAATAAAAAAAGAGAGGGGTGTGTGTGTGTGTGTGAGAGAGAGTGACTGAATGTGTTTGTGTGTGAGGGTGGATAGAAATGCATGCGAGATGGTTGGGGGGGGCAACTGGGGGGCAAAGCCTTCGTTTGGGGGGGGGCCCAAGCCCCCCCCCCCAAGAGCGCCGCCACTGATTCCACTTGCCTGATCCAACTGGATGGAGCGTAAAATACGTATCATGTATCATGTCGTCTCCACCAAAGCACCGGTTAATTAGGGACGCTCAGGAACATGGCGTACTACTACTACTCATCGCAGGAACAATTCTGTAGACTCGTCCATAATTAATGGACCCAATTACTGAATGGTTTCTCAATTACAATTTTGCCCTTTACCAGTATTGTCTTCAAAAATTAAATGTTCCAATGTGTTAATTATACACTAATTGGCGGTTCTATCTTCTAACGAACCTGCCAAATTGTTCCACGTGAAACAAAGTATAGCGATATCCAGCTTTTCTTTTGGTACACTTCTTTATACTTTATTGCTTCAAACAGCGATGATCTGGTCTGTTTGCACATATATTTTCTCATTGGAAGCGGGTCAAGTCTTATAACCACCCGCTTGATCGGTGTCTGCCAGCTGGTCCGTCATGTGGTTGCAAAGGTTGTATTGGGGATAGAAACAAACACTGTATCTCCCTATTATTGTTGATGGGGAAGTGATGATAGGAACATGATTTACAAGTTACTTACCATCTGATAAACACCAACTGACACGTTTACTTACACCTGTGGAATTTGACCACCGGCCAATATACCGATTTAAACCATCCGCGCGATAATCAAGTAACACACATCTTCAAATAAATGAACATTTTTCTCATTTCACCATAATAAAGGCAAGTGACTCCTTGTGGGAATAAGCCTCCGTTGTTGCGAGGTTTATGTCGTGGTTAATAACCATACCCTTTGTTCCCATGTTGTAGTCTTGATTCACACTGATTTGGATGAAGTCGAAGAGTCAAAAGCAAATTGCTACTCATCCTAGTTTCACAACCCGACATGTAGTTACTTCCTTTGGCAAGCATATGTATTTGAAGTAGTGACGTACTTAAGGTATGGCAGGTATAACACGTACCATGGGCGCCACTTAAAGGGGAGGGGCACCACTGAGCAGTTTCTATTACCGTCAGACAAGCCACCCTCGATAAGTGAAAAAACAATTTTCTTTACATGTATGATCTGTTTTCGGTTATCATGGGCGAGAAGCACTAGGCTGGTCGGATTGTTAAACCACTGATATAAATTATTAGGTTAAAATATAGTGCTGGTAGCAACATGACCACATGTATACCTCATAGTACCACTGTTGAGCCTCAGTGCCAGCTGGCAGTAAGATCATTATCCTGCGTAAACTCGGGAGGTTGTGTTGTGTTTTCCGACTTCTCTGTTTTTTACTACGCCAGTCAGGCGTTTTACTTCTCAACGAAATTTCCGCCTATATAAATATCAACGACTAACGCGCGATCTCTCCGAAGCGAGCACGTTAGTTATAGCTATTTATTTTGGAGGAAATTCTTTTAAGATGGAAACAGCGTGTCGTTCTATTCATATGCGTATGTCAAAGGCGCTATTTTCTGTAGATAGGTCGCTGCTCTGAAGCGTCCAGGTCTCTGAACCAAAATGCTGGTAGATTCTTTTTCATTTTTTTGTATATCTGGGATATGGCCCATTGCCCCGGTTGGAATTAGTTTAGCGAACTGATTTCAGTAAAGAGAACCTCAACTATGTGGTGAAGATGCGGAGGAATATTCTTTTTATGACTAATCGATTCGTAAAACAGAGAGACCTCTAATGTTATGTTCTCGACAAGACGACCACTGTACAGTTGAGGCTATAGCTTCCAAGTCAGTCGATGAATGTACTGCCTCCTTATAGTTGTTTGAGAAAAACGTTGAAGCAATTTTTTCCTGCTGCCATCGTGTAGCATCTAACGAAGCCGAACACTTCAAGATAAATTAAGTAATTTTACCCCCAACTTGTTCTTAATTTCAGCTATTCTAACTACAGAATATGTACGGTGAAACGCATCTCTTCAGCAAGCAAACCCTGAGTCCTTGCAGGCAGACGAGGGATGCTCAGTCACATCATATTGATTGCTTAATAATTGTTGCACAAGAGATGACATAACTTAGCTTGCTTATTCTAATTCTTGTGTATTATTGTCATAACCACTAAGCCTCAATGCGCAGGTCATCCCCGAAGACCTCTGTGTTACATCGGTAGAAGACGTATGCTCAGTCTCCGCGCATCGATTAAATCAAATTAACAAACATAAACACATAATGATGGTACAATTATTCTAATTACGGCCAACTGTCTGCGCATGGAAAAACACCGCCTTACTGTTTTACTCCAACTATTAAGGGACACAAAATTGCCGCCCATGAACCATTCTGGTAAATATATCTTATTTCAAAATGTTAAAGTAAGGAGTAAATCTCATACTGTGATGATATAAAGGGTTGATCTGTATACATGGCACTTTTGTAGTTCTTCGTTGCCACCCCATAATGACCTAGACTTAGTGTCGACTGAACAGCTAATTCTTAAACACTTTTGGAAGTATTTGGATTCAAATCTTCATCAAGTGATTCTTTTTGGCAAGATCTATCGCCCCACTTGCACTAGTGAGGTAAAGAAACTAATTTCAGTATCACTAGAAAAAGCTTTCGATGCCATTATATTAAACAAAATTATTACTGGGGATTTCAAGGATGACAAACACAGAAGACAAAAGACCTTTCACTGAAATTTTTTTCAATTGATCTCATGGTAAACGACCGAATACTCAACAATATCAGTGGTCTAGAAATGACGAACCCGTTCTTTGAGGAACTTGTCAGATTTCATTGTCCTGTCATGTTGTCCATAAAAATCCCAAAGAAGGAATCAAACACTTTCAAACGCAAAAATCAGTGTTTTAGTTGAGGCGATAATGCTGGACTGACCAGGGAACATGGTAATGTCACATGGGGAAATATTTTATTCCAAATAGATATCTTTCTGTGACCGCGTGCACTGCAAGAAATATAGGTTCTCTTTAGAACCAAAACTGGTTCTAATCTTGTCCCTGAGATGGAACCAGTCTGTGTAAACAGTATTTATGTCAAATCAAATAAACTTACCAAGATTAGCATTCAATTTGAACAGAATATTACATTAACTGAAGTAGATTCAGCAGTAAACTTGGAGCTCATTCAACGCAGTAGCCAAACATTTTGAAACAAAGGAGATATGAACAGTTGGCATATCGAACCAGTTTTGGTTCTGAAAAGAACCAAAACTGGTTCGATATGCCAACTGTTCATATCTCCTTTGCTTAATAATGATTTGAGACAACCTCGTATGAGCTCTAAACTTACGGCTGAAACCCCCTCAATTTATATTTAATTCTATTAATATTTAATGTTAATCTTTATAAATGTATTTGATTTGAAATAAATACTGTTTAAACAGAACTGGTTCCATCTCAGGGACAAGATTAGAACGAGTTTTGGTTCTAAAGAGAACCTATATTTTTTGCAGTGTGGCCCAGTTAACTAAAAATATAGAACAGTATGCTATGAAAATTATTTCCAACCATCTTTGGTGCAGAACCTTATAAGAAAACTAATTCGCCAGAGAAAACGTGCTTACCGTAAGCCCCCCCCCCCCCCCAAAAAAAAACAAAACAAAACAAAAAACAACAACCCCCCCCCCCAAAAAAAAAACCCACAAAAAACCACTGCCATGGAAAAAAAAGCATTTTTAGAAATACTCAGATCACAAACGAAGTATTTATTAACCCATTACCTAACATGGAAAGCAGACGACACTTGCAAAAATAATTCTTGAATAACTAATTTTTTTCATTTTTTTGTCTCAAAAACATAGGTTATGACCCCTCGTTGGAACGAGCTCGACGAGCTTGTTCCAACGAGGGGTCATAACCTATGTTTTTGAGACAAAAAATGAAACAAATAATGAAAATTAATTGGGGATTTTTGAGAATAGCGCTGGCCGGTTTTGGACGTTACGTTAGGTAAAGGGTTAAAAAAGCTTGACCAACTCAAGTTTTCTGCAACTGATACATACGAAGACATTCAAACGTGTTATCTTCCACAAAAACCAAACCATCCCCGTGCTGAAAACGGAATTCGGTAATGGCACTGTCAGACCACAGGAGACATTGGCGTAAAAAGTATTTATTTCAAATCAAAGTATAAACGTGTTGACGATATATTAATGTATAGATGTGTATTCGACAGTAGGCCATCAGGTTTGTTTTGGCGTCGAATCCACACTGCAAAATCAGTTGGATTAAAAATTGACCCAAATCAAATGGGCTGAGTGAATATGAACCCATTTGGGTTCATATGCACTCAATCCATTTGATTTGGGCTGATTTTGAACCCACCTCTTTTTAGAGTGCACGGTCAAATATTTACAAATAAGCTTTCACCAGTAATAGGGTACAAAGCAAGTACTATTCATATGAAGCAAAACCAACACGCAATAAAAATGGAAAAAGGGCAAGAAGAAGAAAAATACAATAAAATAAAAAAACCCCCACTTTATTAAGACGACACTACTACTTGCACAACAATGTTATTGATACTGTCGCATTACAAAATGGGACGCAGAAAAGAATGATGCACGCAGAGGCCTTTTTCGAAGTTGAAGATTCAACTCCTGAACACCATGAGTATCAAGTATACACAGATAATCTTACCACAAGTGGTTAACATGAGATGCATTTACCAATAAAAGTAAAACTTTATTCAGAAAATGAATAGAAAAAACTCGACGTTGTTATGGTCTGAAACCAGTCTAGTCTTTAAATGGATCATCGCCTATGTTATGATTACATCCCCTGGAACATTTCAGTTGGTCGGAAAAGCGAACCGATGGTTGCATTATCCAGTGTAAACTGTTTGGGTACAAATGTGACCAATTTGGAGTAGCGGTTTAGTACGCGTTAATTAAGTAAGGAGTTACTAACGACTGCTGCATACATATTTTATTCATTCGCAAGTATTTTTTTAAAATACAGACGGACTAATATTCCAACCAATATTCTGTTTTAAGTCCATTGATCTAGCCAATGAGCCACCGCCACCGCCACCCCATCCGATTCATGAAGGCATCTTTCTTGTTTATTCATTGAAATCAGTTGGAGGAGTCCACATTCATTATTTGGAGTTAGACCAATTAATATATTGAGCTTGTAACCCTAAGGCTGCACGTTAAAACTATTGATTGATCTGCCTTCATTTACTGGGTCGCCATCCTATTTAATGAAATTATAACGTGTTGACCCTGGACCGAAAAATGCTCTTTCGGATGCATGGGGTTAATGATTGACTAATTGGCTGATTGCCTGACTAATTAAGTACCTGTAATAGTTATATCCACATGCTCAATGTTGAATAAAAAGGAAATATGGGTTTTTTCAGTAAAATTATGGCAAAGCTTGATCAGTTGTTAAGAAATCCATGTATTTTATGGAGTTTTTGCCTTCCACGTGCATATTTAGTTCCTCGTAATGGAATATATTTATTAAAGAAATAATTTTTATTTTCTTATTTCAAACCGAAAAAAGTAAGGTGATACTTCTAGACAGTGAGATAAATGTACTGTTTAAATGAGTAAATAGAATGTTATAACTGAAACCTTGCTAGAAAGTTGTCTAAAATAGTTACACAGTTAAATACATTACAATGAGGGTGGACTTTCACAAAAACCTGCACATGGAGAAGTTTTCCCTCCGACCAATTTTAAGGTTATTATTTGGTTAGTTTCAGCCCGAGATAACTTCGAGGTCACAATCAAGATTCAGTGGACAGATAGTGTTCAGACCTTACAATATGTGTGCTCGCGACTCAAAGGTGTGTCATGGCCTTTTTCCTGTCATCAGGACAGATACTAAAACGAAAATTATTTGCTGGAATAACACAGTCTGTTTTCACTGATTTTTGACAGGTACATGTGGTTGATAGAGTTTCTCTCCATTGTACTGCAAAATATCGTTGTCATGTCTTCTAGTTTTGGCTCATTGTCGGTGAGCGTTCATCAGTTCGGCTGATATCTTCTTGTTGGTGCAGTTTTATCCCAGAGTTCATTGGTAAACCAAACTAAGAACGAGATTACAACGTCATGCGATCTTCTCACCATCCAGCGTACTTCCTTGGCATCTGGCAAACTTCAGACTCAAGTTTGATAGTCAGAGGTTATTACTTGGTTAGTTTCATATCGACCGAGATGTCAACCCGAGATAACTTTTTATTTCCAAATGAAACAAAATACTGCATTTTGATTGGCTGAGAGGTACGGTGTTACTTGCAATCCACAGTGGCTTTTTTTTACACCGTGTTTAACCACGGTGTAAAAACAAGAATATACAAGAGCAAGCTATATGGCTAAAAAGTACCCATTTTTAATTATTAATTCATAACTTCTGCTCGGTTATGTTAGAACAAAAATAAAAATACAGGAAATTTAATATTTATGTGCAATAAAATATTACAGATATGGATGTCATTGGAACTGGCTCATTGAGCCTGTTCCATGACAACCATATTTGTCTGGTTTTAAGAAACTTGTAAAGTACAAATTTTCAGTCAGTTTTTGCCCACAATGTTGGTTAAAGTATTAAGTACACCAAAATTCTTGGAAATAAATCCGTTATCCTTGTGTTTTCCAGGGTGTATGGGAATTTACACCAGTTTGGGCACTCATACACCCTTCGGCTTCGCCTCAGGGTGTATGAGTTCCCAAACCTGTATAAATTCCCATACATCCTGGAAAACACAAGGATAACTAATAATATCAGCCTGAGACTGAAGGTCGAAGGCTGATGTGAAGTTACCGAGGGCTGATATCTCGGCCGATATGAATCTAGCCGGGTAATAACCTCTTCATTTATTAAACAAAAACAAATAATTACAAAATTTTCACAGATCTGTTACAATTTTCTGACAGTGTTATTGTTTCTCATTCTTTGCAAAAAAGCCAAAGTTTCCTCCTCTCCTAGTTCAGCTTTCTGAACTTCTCGTCGTCCGCCACGAGGAAGCGGCGACGTCCGGATAGCAAAATTATCTGTTCTCTCACTTCGTCGAATCTGCGTTTGCAATCCTGTTTCTTAATTTGCGTTGAATTTTTTTTCTGTTCAACTCTCTCCGTTTTCTTCTCTTCATCCACCTAATTCTTACTTATTGCCATCTTTAATGCCTCATCACACAAAAACTCAGGTTCTTCAAGTCATTCCATTATTCCTGGTCACACCATTTTCCTTACTGCGTTCGGCGAGAACGGTGAAAAGTTTCGAAGAAAACAAATTGTTTGCACTTCGAAACACACCGGGGGAACAATTTTAGCTTGGGTCATATCGGCCAAGATCGGCGTTATATCACCTGAGTTTGAAATCATATCTGTCGATTTTGATAATGGTCAATCATATCAAAATAAATAGTCATGCGTATGTGAATCTCCAAGTCTCTAAAACTGCTTTAGAATCACAAGAAAAACGTTCAGTGAGTGGAATACTTTGTTCAACCTGAGATCCTTTGGGTGTATTTTGTGATTTTCAAGCCCACATAATGCGATAATCGTCTGTTGGGCGGCTTTCGCCTAACGAGGCTTTGTTATAAATTTTGCATCAACCGCTAATAAACTGCTGTTTGATCCGGGGTGCCCCTAAAATATGGACCGATTACCCTCCCTGCTGCTATTTCAGTTTTAGATTCCAAAGACCTGTTCATTTGCTCAAGTGTTATTCTATGTCGTGACTTGCATTCAACATGTCAAAATGAACATGCTGATCAAGAGATCCATTCTTGCAGAATATTCCAGTCACTTTGGAATGCGATAACAGAAGACAGAGTTAGTTCTACTCGACGTCCTTAAAGTTCTTCATTCAAGTCTCTGTCGATGACTGCGTGCCTCTCTCATGTGGTCATGTGTGGTCTAAACTCTTATCTGATTCTCTGACTGGATCACGACTGAATGTACTTAGCAGGGGTTTTTTTTCATACTAAGGACACTTTGTGCAAACAAAGTTTGGCTCCCCAGTACCAAATAAAGTGAGTTCAGGGATTTCGATGGAAAATATAATTCTCACAGTCGACATTTATCATTATATTTTTAAACGCATTGTTGATAAATCTACAACTCTTTGGATTTATACTAATAATGGGAAGATGAGATCGAGCAGAATATTATTAACTCCCAAAGGGTTGTAACAAAAATGACATCGTGTGCATTTCTTCCATGATCCATACTTCTAAACCCCGCCCCTCAAACACATACAGCAAACAAAGCGAACATTGTCTTGATTACCTCTCTCTCACACACACAATGGGAGAGATTCCGCAATTACAGAGTTAGACGGACCTTAGGAAGTTATGTCAAGTTCATCTCTAATGTGTATCAAAATAGTCTTTTGGACGACGGACATCGTGGCATCAAATAGTTTTGATGAAGTTAGTTTCTACCTTATAAAGTAATAAAAATCATTATCAGCACAATTTTAATTAACCCTTTACCTAACGTAACGACCAAAACCGGCCAGCGCTATTCTCAAAAATCGCCTATTAATTTTCATTATTTTTTTCATTTTTTGTCTCAAAAACATAGGTTATGACCCCTCGTTGGAACGAGCTCGTCGAGCTCGTTCCAACGAGGGGTCATAACCTATGTTTTTGAGAAAAAAAATGAAAAAAAATAGTTATTCAAGAATTATTTTTGCAAGTGTCGTCTGCTTTTCATGTTAGGTAAAGGGTTAAAGAAGCAATTAATTTTTTTAAAATTATTCCTACAATTAGTGTTTGAAATCTAATATTATTGCGTCCGTGGAAATATAGCACACCCGTGGAAAGTGACCAGTCCACGGCTGCCGTACTGTACTTTTTCAAGAAGCTCTTAAATGTTTGCTTTTGTGGAAACCGGAGTGTTTGACGTCAAACTATACAATTACGTAAGACAAGCTGACAAGGTGCAAACGCTGCAGCCAGTCAAGCAGAAAAACCGACAGCTAGTGCCGAATAACCAGGACCACAGCCGATGTTTTCAACCTCATAACAAACCCCATACCATTTTATGAAACAGAAAACGAATTCTTATCACATTGCCTTCATTTGCTCATATCATTTCAGGGTTTTTACATGCTTGAAGGGGTGGTGGTGGTGGTGGTGTGTGTGTGTGTGGGGGGGGGGGGTGCCTCAGTAGGTAGAGGTGCAGGCTGCAAGCCGAGAGGTCCGCGGTTCGAACCCCACCTGCGGCAACCGCGTTGTGTCCTTGGGCACACTTCATGCCCATTGCCCACGTTGGGGCATGGTGGCGCAGGGTACTAAGGCGTACTGCAGTCAATGGTGCATCTGTCTTCAAACAATGCTAATCCTGGTTGTGTGGAGTTAGTATGTTGGGGAGCTGACAGTTGCTCGCCGTTGCTAGGTGGTTCTCTCCGGTACTCCGGCTTTCTCCGCCCGTAAAACTGTCGTCATGATTATCCATTGTGCAGAAATATGTGACCTTAAACACCAATAAATAAATAAATAAATAAATAAATAAATAAATAAATAAATAAATAAATAAATAAATAAATAAATAAATATACATGCTTGAGGGCATCAGTATAGTGGACTGACTGCGTCGACGGTAGCAATTTTCGCCCAGCTTTTATTTCCAGTGATGAAGCAGTAGGAATGCTTTTCACTCTCTTTCATTCCCACAATCCCTGTAATTTGAGTTTATTTAGAATTAAGTTCCGGGTTGCGTGTGTTATTGCGAGAGATAGGTCAACAATTTTTCTTCTGTGAAAGCGGCCTGAGATCTTATAATTGACTTGCATCTGACCCCCACCCCCCAAATAGTAAACAAGAGACAGGAGGTGGTGAAAGGGGGCGAAAAAATTGCTAGACATAAGATATGGAGGGTATGGAGAGCCCTATTACGCATATTTTTCTCACCGTGCATTTTTTCCTAAAGCTCTTCTTTCATCTGTATTTGAGCATATTTGTTGTGTTTATGATTTTTTACCATACAAAAAGCATTAAGACAGTTATTATCATGAAAATCGGTCCCGGAGGTTGAACAGAATGCGATTTTTTCGATCTAACATCTTCTTGCATTTTTGAGTGAAAAAGGATATTTTGAATTGTTCAAATGAACCAAAATGGCTACAGATTGCTTGTGCAAGGCGAGGTGCAATGTGACAGCATCTATTAACAAAAGCTGGTCTTCAGTCTGTGATTATTCTGTGAGATCTGTTTTGATGATATAAAAGGATAATTGAATAATGTTATTGTATATTTATTAAAAAAATAAACAGAAAAACACAACCTCTCTGGCCACAGAGGATCAAGGACAACCCCTGATCCATCTATATGAATATTACAATGTCGACAATCATTCTTGCTCACAAAGGATGAGCTAGAACTATTCTATCACATTTGGAAGTGTGACAATAAAAAGAAAGCAACTCGACAGTACATTTGGCATACATGAACATTGTACATGCTCGAGAAAACTGGAGTATCTTGTGCATGTTAATATTCCAGAAATTACCTTTGTTTCCATTAAATTAAGGAATTTATCTTGTTATATAAGAAAAATTGAAAACAAATTTATTTCTCGTTCATGAGTCAAGAGGGTTAATTTTTATCGCAGTATTTCGATTTTGAAAATGGAAAGAACGCTGCATACTGCTCGCCACCAATTGAAGTTCAGCGCGCTATTGTTGAGTCACGGGATTGGGAAAATGTTTTCAAGAAAAACATCAACGGACATCTGCATACCGTTCACTCCACTGATACACAGTAAGTAGGGATTCCAAAAATATTAACCGATTTTCCGAATAAGCTTTTCGCAGCAATAATCAAATTTATTTGCGTTCGGTATGATGCATGAGGTATAACGCCAATGAAGCAATTGTGAGTCAATCAGATGATTCTCCGCGGAATGCACGAGCGACAAGACAATGAGTAGGATTTCGGGTCTTTGAAGTTTGTCGAAGTATGTTGTTTACATACAGTTAAAACTAGAAGTCATGTCATGAAAAGCGCACAAATAGCACGTCGATCTGCGCGTTAATCTACGCGTTATGACCATAGTAAGGCTATCAAATTCTGTACCTATGACCTGTGCACAAGCAATGTTCCAGCCAATGAACCTCCGGGTAACCCGGAGGTTCATTGGCAGAAACATTGCCCGTGTTTGCTATGAGTAACCAGGAGAACCTGCCGTGCTTTGGATGCCATTCGATATGGCAATTGCGCGCAATTCCTACGCGCAATTAAGCCTAGATAAGCGCACAGTTCGTGAAAGGACTTCTAGTTTTAACTGTACCAATAATACTAGGAAAGTGAAGTTTGATTAGTTTGAAGTTTTGGAATGTTACAGCTTATTATTCAAGGTGTATTTCCCACATTTTCATGCACGCTCTGTATTATTTAGCCTATTTCAGATTTGAACTCTTTACAGAAAACACATGATATCATAATTTGTTACTTCAGTTTTTTTCCCAAAGTCTCGAAAAAATTTCAACCAAAACCATATCATGTGATATAGTTTTCTTGATTTTTTTTAAGAATTGGGGGGGGTCACAAAACAATGTCATGCAATCCTCCATTGGACAAGCTCGTTCCAATGAGGTGGAGTGGGGGGGGGGGGGGGGGGGGTCACATGATATGGTTTGGCAACTTTTTTCTGCTGCTCAATTTGTATATTACGCGGTGAATGCATCCGATTCGTTAGGTTAGGAAAGGTTAATCGGTCACTAAGTGGAAACGAGGCGCGTCATACATTGTCGACTCGCAAAAAGTAAACATTGCAGGTGCGATGGCGCACAAGAGCAACGGCTCACCTCAAAATCGAAAGACAGTTTTATCGCAGTGATTTTCTATAACTCATGACAGCTCCACAGTCTAAATCGTAACAAAAGTCGTTTCTTATAATTTGATCATCCGAAACATAGCAAAGCAGTGTTATATCAGTATTTTGAACAGCAGAGTCAAATGTTGGTACGATGAGAAAGAGCGACAAAATGTATGTTTCTTTCGTTCGCGAACGTGGGACTGACATCAGTGGTTTGACCGTTCCGAGGGAGACACTTGGGTGAGATTCATGGGGGTGGGATCTCAAAAGAATGGGAAAATAGTTTAGAGGTCGAGGTATAGTGGGCTCAAGAATACTGGTATTTAATTTTTAACTGGTTGAGGGCTACATTTTTTGGGCTGGTCTTAATTTGTTAATCAAAATTTGTTTTATTACAAACAAATGAAGAGTGCCACAGACACTCTTCAATAATTTGTGATAAAACAAGTTTATATAAATAAAATTCTATTTGTGTTTAACTGAATATGAAACATGAGCAAGGGAAATGTTGGCCTTTGCTCTGGTACCCTCATTTTTTTGAAAGCCCTGATAGTGGCTTCTAGCACTCAACCAGTTAATAGTTGTCTTAAGTCACCATTTCAATAATTTAAGGTAATTTTCCCATGAACACAGATAAGCGCTAGATCTTAAGTGCTCACAATGAATAATAGCAGAACGGAATTTTAGGCATGCAGTGATTGGTCCTGAAACATTGTGCTTACGCAATGACTAGATATTTGTGCATGAAGCAGTGCAAATTGAATATACTCTTTTAATCTTACATTGAGCAAAACACTCAAAAGTTTATGGAATTTACCAGGCACATTTCCAATCGGGGCGTTTGATTAACGAAACAAAATAAATTTGTCTTCCAGAGAAGGAACCATCAATAAATGGTAACAGGATTCGTGGTTCGAGACTGTGCTACATGGCCATTCCCTCCATGGAGAAAGAAACTCCTGAGATGGAATGTTTCCGGGGGTGGATGTCTGAAACTAGATTGAAAAACAACTACACATTTGAGTGGTAAGTACCAAAAATGGTGATGTAAAAAAAAATTCAACCTTATGTCTTGCAATTTTTTCCGACAAACCTTCTCCCCCTGTGCGAAAGAGAAAACTCCACACATAACACACACAAAATAGAAAACAAAGACGCAACACCAGTAAAAATAAAAATATCCGCCTCTTTCAGTCACAATAAGTCCTAAATAAGTGTCGTAAAAACTCCCCCACCCCTTAACAGACTGAGCCCTGAGATTGTTTCTTTGCATTTGCGCTGAATATTTCATTGTCCTTACGTATTTTGGATGAATCCTGGTGCATTCTCGGTCGAGAAACATCCCGAACTGACCGAACACACTACTACCAATACTGGTTTGATGCATACTGTCACAGCGTACCTAAATATTGGATGGACACTTGGAATGACTCTTGCGTACAGATGAGCGAGACCCCGAGGTTGTCGCAGGGTAGGTCATTCCATTTAAACAGAACAAAAACTAAAATAAAAGCTGAATATTGGAAACGTGTACATTTTCAATATGGATAAATGTTATAAAAAACCCCGTTAGGCCCCATAAAGTAGATCTTATGTTTCTCAGGCCATTCTTGTAAAATAGCATGTGGGCGGGTGGTTTTTTTATTTTAATTCCATTTTTGTAATTATTTCTTTGCCATCAAAAGCTAATGTTCTTGGACTGTTTTATGTTTTAGGTCTCATAATATACAGAATAGCTTGGCCGGTGGAGTATTTCGTCCCTTGATTGCGAGAAGGCTTTAAATGCTAACGCCTTCCAAAGGCTTGTTGCACTCAAGAGACAAATTTATCAATTTTATTAACTTGGGTAAAATATCAGACATAAACCAATTAATTTTTATTTATTTTAGTTTGCATTAGTTATAATAAGAGAACATGAGGCAGCCAAATAGAACCATGCGAGAGGTCTTATACCATATGTTTTTCTCTGTTGGCATCTAACACAGATCTCTCGACTGAAAAATGTTTTGTCACAAGGCCGCGGAACAATACGTCAATGTTGATTCACCAAATATTCGCGCTTTGAATTATATCCAGATTAGTGCATACAGCATGGTTCTTGCTTCGTATCAACAAAAGAGATTTCTATTCCATGTTTTAAACTCGCAGAAAAAATAGTTTTCTCACATGATCACCATCAATTTGCACATCACGAAAATATGTAACGTGACGTAAGAAGTAAACGTGATGCCATAACATTGTTGTTCACGTCGGAAGAAGTAGTATTGTATTATCCCTTTACTTAACCCTTTACCTAACATGAAAAGCAGACGACACTTGCAAAAATAATTCTTGAATAACTAATTTTTTTCATTTTTTGTCTCCAAAACATAGGTTATAACCCCTCGTTGGAACGAGCTCGACGAGCTCGTTCCAACGAGGGGTCATAACCTATGTTTTGGAGACAAAAAATGAAAAAAAACAATGAAAATTAATTGGCGATTTTTGAGAAGAGCGCTGGCCGGTTTTGGCCGTTACGTTAGGTAAAGGGTTAACACAGACTGTGTTGAAATTTATTATTTTAATTTTCGTTTCTTTCAAATTTTTCAAAATGTTTCTACAAAACCACATCCTGTGACCCTTTATTTGAAGGAGTCTTTGCAATGAAGGGTCACATGATTTGGTTTGTTGACATTTTTTGAAAAACATATTTTTTTTCAACTGCTTAATTTGTAAATTAGGCGGGTGGAGGCGGCCAAGTCAATAGGTAAAGGGTTAATCTTCTCCGTCTTGGACGTTATTTGTTTCATTAACTTTTTACCTAACACCATTAAAATGCGACATTTTCAAGAACATAACATAAAAATACACAAATTTGATTTAGACTAAGTGTTGAACTTAGGAAATGACTAAAGTGACTGGCGATAATTATTATATACACCTGGAACTTAATTAAGCACCCCTGTCTCTTTTTTTTCGCAGTGGTGTTAATAGAAACTGTCATTACTTTCATGCTATCTTTAAGATGACCAAAAGTGATTGTTTGTGGAAAGAATGGTCTATTGACAAATGAAAGACAACACAATGATGACAATATGCAGTATTTTAATGGCGCTAATTGCACATATCTGTCACTAATGTTTTTGGTGGAAAATGTTCTATCGCCAAGTATGGTACTGGGACGGTCCATGATGAAACAATGCCGGTAATTACTGACAAAAAGTAACTCGTAATCTCCTGAACACAATAGCTGTGTGCGACGTCAGTAGCTAGTGTATCCACCACGTGCCCGGATGGCAGCCCGAACCCTCCTCCTAATGCTACCCGCGAGCCTTCTCATACAGTCCAGAGGCAACTGCTGTCACTCCTCATGCAATGTAGCTTCCAAGTCAGCCAAATTCTGCACAGACGGATCCCTAGCTTGCACACGACGTCCAAGAAAGTCCCAACTGTGTAAGAAGGGATTCAAATCGGGGCTCACTGCAGGCCAAGGTAGTATTGTAATAGCGTTGTTCAGAAGGGATGCTTTCACAGTATGAGAACGATGTGACCTTGCACTGTCGTACGTGAATACAGGACGAGTAGCCAACGGGCTGTTGTTAAAATGAGGCACGACAACCGGATTGAGAATATCCCGAATGAACTGATGACCATTGAGATTCTCACGTACAGTCACCATATCGAGTTTACAATCACGAGAGAGGCATCCCCAGATCATTACTGATCCTCCACCATAAGGAACAATAGGTCTGATGTTCCTGGGCACGTAAACAGTATTTCTATGCCTCCACACTCTCATGCGACCATCTGTGATGTGAAGCAGGAACCTACTCTCGTCTGACCAATGGACTCTCCTCCATGTCCTGAGATTAAAATGTTGTCGTGCCATACACCACTCCAAACGTCGTCTTTGATGCTGATCGGACAGAGCTGGACGCTTGATGCCCCTTCTGGACCTCATACCCAGTGCTTTGAGACGGTTTCGGGCAGTTCTGTTACACAAGCGCCTGTTGGGAGCAAAAGGCGTTTCAATACCCCACTTGAAGCCAAGGGTTCACGCCTAACGAGGCGTGTCAGACTCCGATCTTCCCCAGGAAAGGTCTTTCGGGGTTGTCCAGGCCTTAGTCGGTTCTTAACATGGTTGGTTTGTTAATTTTTTCGGACAAGACTGCTGATGACTATAACTATAGCCAAGTTGCCTTCCTATAGCTTTGAATGACATGCCTGTTGCATGCATGCCGCGATTTTCCATCTCAGTGCCTCTGATAGTCTCCTCCTTGCCGTGTCAACATTTACTGATAAAAGAAGTGACAAAGTTTCTTCTTTTGTACACAGATATTGCATGTGGATGATAGTGTTTTGTGTGACATTCGTGGGTAGCATGCTTCACGTGAACGAGGGGATGTGTTTGGGGTACACTATCATCCAGAAACGCCATGTTTCACGAGATGAAATATACTGCAAGACAAAGCAACCATTAAAACATAATAATCAGTAACAGCAACTTCACTGACATGAAACATTTCAGGGAGTGCTTAAATAAGTTCCAGGTGTATATTATATATTATTCATTGATGGATTCCAATTTAGTTCTTACAGGGATGTTGAGTTGGCCTTTGTTTTTCTTATAAGCAATGACAAGTTGAATATTTAAAGGTGCTTTTAATTTAGTGTTTGGTAAATTGAATTCATCTTTTACTAGTACTGCTCTGTCGACATTCATTCTGTTGTATGTTAAATTGAAAGGAATAATGGACCTTCTTTCGCATTCTCTCTCTGGCATGTTCATTTCAAATTTCAAATGGCCAGAGGGGTGGGGGGGGGGGGGGGGGGGGGTATTGATTCCAAAACACTTCTCAGTTTCTTTTTCAAAATTCATTTGTTTCATATAATGTATCTTTAATTGGTGTTTTCTTAATTGGATGGATTTCAAAAAATGACCAAGAAGGTTAAAATATTGCGGTACTTGGGCATCATCATTAAGCTCATTCACTTTAACCCACATACTATTTCCTACAGCGTTCACAAGTGATAGGGTAAAGCTGTTAGGTACAACACAATGGAGGGAGTTACGGATCTGATAATGATTGTTGGTTTGTGGAGAGGAGAAAATTCCCAGGGACGCGGGAAGCACGGGGATAAAGGGGCAGCTGCCCTCCCTGTCTTCGGACCACGAGGCCGAGGGGGGGGGGGGATGCCTTTCCCAGATACGTCATTCAATTTTTTTCAACCATGTATTCTCGGAGTAATGCTACAATACACGGGAGGGGGCGTTGGGCTTCGGTCCTCCCATTCCCTTCCGTTAGGTGTGTGTGTGTGGGGGGGGGGGGGGGGGTGGCTTGTAGAAAAAAATCTCCTGTTATTCTGGGTGAATTCCACACCGATTTAGTATCTGTTTCATCTCTCTTTATTCTATGTCTGATACAGATAAATCTTTGAGAATATGCCCCGCGAACTCTCTGGCCACGCATTAGAAAAAATATTAACTTGCTTTTAACTGGTAGAGTGTTAGAAGCCACTATCAGGGCTTTGATATGAAGAGCAGGTACCCCAGCCTAAATGTGTCATATTCTGTGGATGTGCTTCATATTATCTTAGCAGTGAAATTACTTAGTCTTTATGGATTTGCCTTGTTACAATTTATGGGAGAGTGCCTCTGGGCACTCTCCCATAAATTGTAACAAGGCAAAGACACATGAACAAATTTTGATGACCAAAAATAACTTAGCACTCTACCAGTTAATGATAATAAAGATACAACAAGATCGTCCTAAAGCACCGCAGGAAGCAAATGATGCCAAGCAGCTTCAGTGTCTCACAGGGGCGGACTGGGCCAAAGAGCGTTACCGGGAAATGCAACGGAAGGGAGGGGTATGGCGTTTGACTGAAGAAAATTCAGATTTTTCAAACTGACTGAACGATGCTTCCTTGCCTCTGAGTGATCAGTGGGAGTCCACATAAAGGGCATTTGTGATAACATTTTTTTTTATCATTTTCGTCACTCATTCGGCAAAGATGGTTGCAACAAGGGAAGGGGATTCATAGGGCCGACAACAGTTCGGATCAATGTGAGGCCATTTTGATTTTTCAACCTGAAAGAATGCCGTTTCCTTGCATCTGGGCGTCAGTGGCAGACTAGACTTCTGGTATATCGAAATGCCCCCATGTGGACTGCCAGACCACAGAGAGGGCATTTCGATGTACATGTAGGTTACAACCAGCCTATTCAACCAGACCCATTTCGCCTTTTGATCAATTTCACGAAATTTTATGTTCGAATAGGTGTGGGGATGTATCACTTTTGGGAGCCACAGGAAATTTCCCGATGGACCATACGGCCATTCCGCCTCTTGTGTCTCATAATGGAGAGATGGTAGCTATTTTCCTGCAAGAACGTGTTGCGTGAAAACACAGAAAAGGTGAGTAGATTTTTATCTAATTTGCGACATCCCTATGAAGCCGCAGATTGCTTGATTTACCTTTCTTCACAAACATGATAAGTGGTAGAGATTGCAACCGATTGCTAAAAGAAAAATTATTAGCAGAAACAGGGTAAAATAAGCTCTTGCATGCCACCTATTAAATGTACCTTTCTCCACAAAGCGAGGGCCTAAATAATTTACTCGACTATTACAAGAGACACTTTGGAGCTTAGTCAATTGTAATCTCACATCAGACCTCATCACACAAACCAACCACAAACCCTCCATACTCCCCTGCCCTTAAATCCCGCCACACACAGATTCGTATGACCTGAACCCTTTACCCAATGAATCGGCCGCATCCGCCCGCGTAATATGCAAATTCAGCAGTCGAAAAAATATTATTTTTCAAAAAATGTCAACAAAAAACAACATGTGACCCCTCGTTGGAACGAGCTCGTCGAGCTCGTTCCAACGAGGGGTAACACGATATGGTTTTGTTGAAATTGTTTGAAAAAATGATATTTAAAATAATAAATTTTGATATCGTCTGCATTGGGTAAAGGGTTAAACTCCTATTTTAAGAAAAGGCAAATTGTAAGGCTTCAACTCAAGTAAGATATTACCACGGCAGCTTAGATGAGAACATACGCACAAACACACCCTTACAAGCATTGCAGCTAATATGAGATATTGCATTTTGTTGAAAGAAGGTGATTTGCATTACTAGGTCTTTTTGGAGCAGGTAAGAAACGACCCCCAGGGGTAATTTCTTTGATCCCTCTGTGCACCTGTTTCTACCGATTGGTAGTAAATCGCTCGACCAGACACTTATTATGTAGAACAGATAGTACTCTATTGTCCCAAAACGCATCTGAGAAGCTCCCAGATATACAGCGTTTGTTCCACGAACACAGCCGGAAATCCTCGTGGTATTTCCGAATCCCGAGACGGCATAGGAGCCCGTGGAAACCCCTGTTCAAATTTACTCGCGTTTACTTTTCTGTTTTATTGTAGCAATACAAGAGCGACTGTTCCACTTACTCCAAAGGCTGTGGAAGGCTTGTGAGTATATTTAATGGTCGATACACTTCTTGACAGGCGCGAAGGGACTGGAGGGGGGAGGGGGGGGGGGGTAGACGGGGCTTAGGTCCCTCACTTTTACACTTCGGGGTCTAAAGCCTGGTTTACCCCCCCCCCCTACACACACACACTTTTTATAACCCTTCTGATATTTTTTTTAGTGTGTACATCGTTAATTTGCCCTAACATTCAGTGAATTCAGTTCTGTTTTTACAGCTTTTCATTTGAGACTTTCCACTTTCCAGACTTGTCAATCGACAATCGGTAGAATGTACCATTACCATGTCGCTGCCTGTAGATGAGTTCGTAAGAAATGGCCAAATTTTATGGAAATAATTGCGCAATTATTCGTAGGAAAACGCAGGAGGACGTTTCCCCTGGCACCCATTAAAAAACTTTTCTGGGGAAGCACCCCAGAACCCTCGCTAATGGCTTCGCATCTTCGGTGCTCGCAGCTGCACGCCTTCGACTCTGGCGAGATATTACATAACATACTTTAGCCCCCCCCCCCCCCCCACTACATTTTTTGTGTTCAGCCGAGCCTGCTTCTTCATTAAGGATGATGGAGGAAGTGGACGTGGTGGCCAGGCGGCATCCTTTGCTGCAATATCAGACATACATCTGATGCTCTAATGTAGTTGTCTGTATGCATCTGAGAATTTGGGAAATCCTCAGTGTGTAATAATTGCCAAGTAAACTGTGTGAGCCAATAACACAAGTCTGGTTCTGGTCCTCGAACAGTGTATTGGTCCTCGAAGTATAGGTGTCAAACTCGGGTCCTCAAACAGACATCAAAGCTGCACTCTCTCACACACACTCGCTCTCCCCAAAACACGCCATCACACATACCCTTACACACACACTCTCACTCCTCACACGTCGACTGTGTGCAATAGTCTAGTGGTTTAGGCGTTGGAGTCCTCATTGCCTGGTGGGGTTGCTGAGGGTTCGATTCCAGACGGGAGGGGGGGGGGGCGTGTCAGAAACCAACATTTTAAATTCCCACAAAGCATGAATGTTTCCTGCAACACAAACACACACCATCATACGAATAATCTTTCCCGCATCGCTTTTTGTGATCTTTGAAAAGTGACGTATGCATACAATGTCTGGCAAGCGTCTTTGACCAGTCACTACCCAAACCTCTTCGCGGGAATGCCTGGCCAATTAATTATAAAGATACTGATCATAATTCTGAAAAGCTTTGTGGAAAAACACATATCAGATTATTTTTTTTTATACTGGGGGAGGGCCATGGATCTTTTGGGAGGGTCCAAGCATTGTTTTGCCGCAGGGATATCAGGACAGATTGAAGTCTTGAGTAGGGGAAAGATGTAAGGGTGGAGTTCCTTTCGCCTTAGTACAGTTGTGGCGTTTATTTTGAAAAAAAAGTCCAGGTGAGGTCTATGATTGGGCCTTCCCAAGGCAAGGAATAATGTCAGTTTTCACCAAACGTGGAATGTACATGTATGCGAAAGATCTTGCAAACGTCTTCCATGACGCCATATGCATAAACGGTGTACCCACTAATCAGAAAAAAGCCAAGCGAACTGAACACCACAGAAAGAAGTAGTTCGGCACTGATTGCTTCAAGCTAAGCAGGACAATAATGGCAAAAGCCATACTTGTGAGACTTAGCTGGGCAGACAGGATGCAGTTCAACAAGTTTATGTTGCTAAGAGGTGGCGCGGTGGCTTAGTAGGTAGAGGTACAGGCTGCAAGGCGAGAGGTCCTCGGTTCGAATCCCACCTGCGGCCACCGCGTTGTGTCCTTGGGCAAGACACTTCAGCCCCATTACCCTCGTGGGTGCACGGTGACGTTATGTACTAAGGCATACTGCACGTCGATGGTGCACATGTCTTCATCCAATGCTAACCCTGCTTGTGTGGAGTTGGTATGTTGGGGAGTTCACAGTTGCTCGCCGTTGCTCGGTGGTCCTCTCCGGGTACTCCGTCTTCCTCCACCCGTAAAACTGTCATGGTCATGGTTAGCCATTGTACAGTAATATGTGACCTTTATCACCAATACATAAATAAATAAATGTTGCTAAGAAAGCTTATAAGCGCGTTTTACAGCGCAAACAAAGAAAAATTAGAGGAAAACTAGTAACACAGCTAACTACTTCGGAGAAATCTGATCCCTCCGTTTTTTTAAAAATATCTTGGCAGGTTGAAGTCCAACGGTAAAACACAAGGGAACATTTTTTATTCTTTGTCCGTTGCGGACAGAATCTCACACCTCAAGAAACTAATGTGTGATAACTCTTCAAACCATCCAGATACCACTGATGTCGACCCAGAGACTGAATCTATTATGACACAAACACTACATGTAGACTATTGGATACCTATGCGTGGAAATGATGTATGCTGCCAAGAAGCAGAAAAATGGGAAGGCGGCAAGTATCGATCTTATTTCTAATGAGATGATAAAATTCTCCTTAAATGCCTTGTTGCCATGTTATGTCAATTTGTTTAACTCGATCTTATCATCGGGTTACTTCCCCGACATCTGGAGAGAGAACATGTTGACATATTTGCACAAAGTGGGCAGTACAGACACTCCGAACAATTACAGCGGTATAGCCATATCCAGTTGCTTAACCCTTTTGCTGCCACGCCCACTTTATCCATATATGGAGAACCTCTATGTACGCGAGGAAGTTTAATAAGATTTATGACATACTTGAAACTCTATCATCTGATTAATTGTTGGAAAGGGCTCTCTGAGCCCTTTCCAACAATTAATCAGATGATGGTAGGTTTGATCTGATCATGCCAGAACGTACAGATAATCATCATAAAGTAGGTGACAATAGTCTATTTCGGCTGCGTAAGTGTTAACCACATTATTTTGTAAAATCCTAGACATTAGACTTGAGACATTCCTTTCTACCCAAAATGTGATGTTACCATGTCAAATAGGCTTTAAAAAGTCAAATCGGATCTGCGACCATCTCTACACACTCCATTCTATAGTGGACAAACAGTGAACACAAATTTATGAAGGAATAAATATCTACTTGGCGGCCGTGGATCACTTTATGCCCAAAGAATGAAATCTATACTAACCAAGTAGGGTTTCTGCATGTATGGTGCAATCGGAAGACAGTGGTGGAGCGACAAGCTTCAATCAGATTGCAAAAATGGCATTTTATCGTAGAATAAAACGAGATTTTAAGTTCGAATCAGAGCAAAATGGCGTTTTATCATAGAATAAAACGAGACTCTAAGTTCGAATCGTATCTGCTCCTCCCTGTTGAACCCATGCAAATTGCCAAACCCTTCCAGGTTCGAGCAAGTTCCCACCCTCTAATGATTTAGGCCGTCTCTCGACAAGTATGGTACTGGAACGGTCCATGATAAAACAATGCCGGTAATTACTGACAAAAATGTGATCTGAACACAATAGCAGTGTCTGACGTCAGAAGCAAGTGTATCCACCACGTGACCGGATGACAGCCTGAACCCTCCTCCTAATGCTACCAGTGAGCCTTCTGATACGGTCCAGGGTCAACTGCTGCCACTCCTCATGCAATGTAGCTTCCAAATCAACCCGTGTTTGCACACGACGTACAAGAAAGTCCCAAATGTGTTCTAAGGGATTCAAATCGGGGGCTCATTGCAGGCCAAGGTAGTATTGTAATAGCTTTGTTCTGAAGGAATGCTCTCACTGCATGGGAACGATGTGACCTTGCATTGTCCTCGTGGCCTCATACGTCAAAAAAGTGATGCCGAAGGCCATATGCCTTCCAAAAAGGGGTGCCGAAATTGGGGTGCCTGGGGATATGGCTGTTAAATACCGAGATGAGGCTAAGAGGGAGAGTAAATTATACCTCACTGATGGCTTTTCTCATGGCCCTCATGCCCTCAAAAGAAATGAGGCTATGAGGGATAGTAAATGAGGCCTCATTGAGGGTTTTTCACATAGCCCTCATGGCCTCATACGACAAAAAAGGGGTGCCGAAGGCCATATGTCTTCCAAAAATGGGTGCCGAAATTGGGGTGCCTGGGAATATGGCTGTTAAATACCGAGATGAGGCTAAGAGGGATAGTAAATTATACCTCATTGAGGGCTTTTCTCATGGCTCCCATGCCCTCAAAAGAAATGAGGCTATGGGGGATAGTAAATGAGGCCTCATTGAGGGTTTTTCACATAGCCCTCATGGCCTCATACAACAAAAAAGGGGTGCCGAAGGCCATATGTCTTCCAAAAATGGGTGCCGAAATTGGGGTGCCTGGGAATATGGCTGTTAAATACCGAGATGAGGCTAAGAGGGATAGTAAATTATACCTCATTGAGGGCTTTTCTCATGGCTCCCATGCCCTCAAAAGAAATGAGGCTATGGGGGATAGTAAATGAGGCCTCATTGAGGGTTTTTAACATAGCCCTCATGGCCTCATACGACAAAAAAGGGGAGCCGAAGGCCATATGTTTTCCAAAAAAGGGTGCCGAAATTGGGGTGCCTGGGAATATGGCTATTAAATATTGAAATGAGGCTAAGAGGGATAATAAATGAGGCCTCATTGAGGGCTTTCTCATAGCCCTCATAGCCTCATACGACTAAAAAGGGATTCTCCAGAAAGTATCCTCGATAGGTATCCTCAAATAATACAATGCCAAGCCATAAGTATCCTCAAATACCCGTATGAGCCCATGTGCTAGTGCACAATGTGTCACATTGTGCCTTTTCATATAAGCACATATCGGCACATCCAGCATGTGCTTATGTGCTAGTGCACATTGTGCCTTTTAACATAAGCACATATTGGCACATCCAACATGTGCCTATGTGCTACCTGTAATGTGTACAATAGAACATAAACATGTTTAGGGAAGTCAGAATAAATAGAACAAAGAAGTCATAAAAAGGGATTCTGGGGGAATCCGAACCAGAAAAACTACTCTAGTTCAATCGAACTTACCCCCAGGGCCCCCTCGGTATCATAGCACTACGTGCTACACCGATAAAATGGGGAATCCGTAGTAAATAAAGTCAATTTTGGTGATTTGGAGGGATTGTCGGGTTTATTTGGGTAATTCTACGAATTGGGAAATTACTCCTGATCAACCGAACACACCCTCCGAACATACCCCTATCATATAAGAAGCCTTTGGGTCACATAGCAACCACATGCTACCATAGAAACCAAGATGGCGGCCTCCAGTACACAAAATGGACGATGGAAACATGTATCACCCTAACACGCGCTGCGCATGCGCACTAACACCACGTATCACTATGGAGATGACGTCACAAGATGGTCGCTCACGCGGGTTACCATGACAAGCAACCATGGCTCCACCAGGTCACGTGACATGACGTCACTTCCGGGGTCCCCAACCGGGGCCGATCCATCGCTCTCCTACTACTTCTGTTATTATATGAGCCTGAAATGGTCACTATAATTCAATATGGCAACCGGAATGGTTGTCAAAATCGAGAAGTTTGGATTTTTTGTCTATTTTAGGAATTGTTCTCCTTTGTGAATTACTTATTAAAATTTTGGGGTCCATTGTTTACTTTGCATATAGGGGTTTAAATGTATCCGGTGTATGTAACGCAAGTGTTAAAGACTTATTTTATATATAAGGATAAAAACAAGTCCTAGTTTTGTAGTTAAAATACAAATAGCCTATCCGCCTCCTGAAAGTAAGACCGACAAGTGATAAAGCTGACCTATGAGCTCACTAAATGGACTGACGTACACAAAAGGCGGATATCTTTAGAATAACATGCGAGAGGCGGGATTGGAATTCGGAACATTTAGCTTCGAAAAAGTGAAAAAAGGTCAAAAAGTTGACAAATCCTCTTGAGTTTCAGATTATTAAATCGAATGGTACTACTGTCAAAGAATGTGAGAGGCAACCCCGTGTAAGCCTAGTATACCAATACCACCATTCAAGCACAACTAATAAATTATATATTGTAACCTTGTCTGACAAAATGGTCCGGATGAGTCTGGTATACCATCATTTGAACATAGCTTAAAAATTGTATATTTCCGGCCTTAATCTTGTACCTCAAATTTGAAGGGCAGCAGTGGGGACTGCTACCAAAGAAACCTTGTCTACCAAAACATGCAAGAGTGAGCCCAGTATACCACCATGCAAACAAAACTCCACCATATGAGATATATTATGCCTGCCTGAATTACTAAACCTTCAGATCAACGGATGAGGATTGCAAGCAAAGTGTGGAAGAAGTCTCAAACAACAAAACAGGCTAGAGTTGCCTCCTCTACTACAATTCAAACATTAGTAACAGTATAGGAGGGACAGGTCGTCCCCAATTACCCGGACTTTTGTTGAAGCAGCCAGTGTTAAATTTCCTTAGGAACCGGACTTTTGGAGCAGCCGACACGGCTCGTGTTTTACGGCAAGTGGTATAGGTACTGCATATATATAATAGTATAGTGAGGTATGTGCAGTGGTATATGTGCTCCCATGGCTCTGGGTGTATAGTATGGGTGATTGATGGGAGAGAGAGATGGATTTCTTGAAAGTTTTCCCCGCGAAAAGGTTGGCGTTGCTTATGACATACCCCACAACAGTGTATGACCTAGCGTTACGTACCATCTATACCATCTGCTGGTTAGCACAACGCTTTAGATGGACAGTGGAACTAAGGGCTAACATTAGACATAACAGGGGTACAGACCATACACCCTATACTACTGTTCCACACAACCAGGCATAACACTGCATGACCAAGCATTACATTCTACCGATACCAACTGTAGGTCAGTATAACGCCTTAGGTGGGTTGATAATACTAGGGACCAACATTGAACCACTAGGGGTACAAACCGTACATCTTATACCACCATTTCAAACGACTAAGTATAACACTGCCCTACCCAGTTATAGAATAATATAAAACATTAGGTGGATTACTAGTACAAAGGGCTAATACTAGACCAACTGGGTATATACCGCCCATACTATACTACCACACTAGACAACAACCAAGCATTGCCCCACCCCCCTACCAGCCCACAATAACCACTGACATAGCATTACGTACTACGTACACCATCTACAGGACTATGTAACGTCATACGTGGATTGATAGTTCCAAGGGCTAATAGGGGACCTGTATTAACCACCCCAACACCGCTTGATCTGGCATTACGTAATACCTATATCGACTGTAGTATAACGCATTCGGTGGATCAATAGTACTAAGAGCTAACAGTAGACCAATATGGGTGCAGACCGAGCATCCTATACTACCGCACCAGACAACCATGAATTACCCCCACCCACCCCACAACTCCGCCTGCATTGCATTCCATACCTGTATCAGTCTTAGAGTAATACGAAGCATTAGGTGGATTAGTAGTACCAAGGTCTAACAGGGGACCTACGGGGGTAAAAACCGCTCATACTATGCTACCATACCAGTCCAGTGCGAGAATCCCTACAAACTCTGACCTGAATATGTTGGCTTGTACAGTGGTCAATAACAACTGTCAACGTTTCTAAAGCGTCGCGTGCGCATCATGACGTCACGATGTCATAAGCAACCGTTCCGCGGGTCAACCTTTCAAGAAATCCAACCCTCCATCGTCAATCTTTCATCACATACACATACCGCATACCCAGAGCCAAGTGTGCACATATACCAGTTACACTCCTTACTCTACTATTGTATATAAGCAGTACGTATACCACTTGCCAGGCCCAATTGGATGAGGCGTAAAACACCTGCAGTGTGCTCTCCACCAAAAGGCCGGCTCCTATAGGAAGTTAACACTGGCGACTCCGCCAAAAGTCCGGGTAATTAGGGACGACCTGCCCGTCTTATAATTCTATTATTAAAACTTAGATCACTTATTGTTTAACGCGTTATTCTTTATTGGGTAATGTTATGGTCAATATCATTGCATAATGTGCCGTTTTAATTGCATAATTCAGCGTTATTTCACAATGCGATGTTTTCATTGCATAAGGAAGCATTGCTGCACAACTGAGATAAGAACTGGCAATTTGGATACACTATGATATCAGCGATTAATGCCTGGTTGTAAAGGGAAAAAAACAAGTGTTCATCACTTTGAGTTCAGTACGCAAGTTGTATCATGAAATTGTTGTTCATAATTTTTGATGCAAGGAACGAAAGAATGGTTTCGGTGACAAGGGCATCCAGGGAGGCAAAGACGATAAAACTTATAAGCCGGTAGTGTTATTTGAGGCGTTTGGATGTTTTCTTTGTGTTGCGTTGTTTTTTCCTGGTCGGTGGCTTTGATGGGATAACTGGCGGTATTAGAACGTATGAGTTAGTTGAGATTCACGAAGGACTTCGCGAAGGAAACTTTCTGATTGTTCATGTTCCTTGTCTAGCCTTGTCTGTGTCTGTTAGTCTCTTGGAGAATTCCACAACTGCTTCCGCTTGAGCAATTGAGACCCTGGTAGAGGCATCCATCCATGACTCCTGATCCAGTTGGATTGGACAGATTGGAGTAGAAGGCTTTGGAAAGCCAGTTTCCCTCTCCACCTCCGCCGCATTCATAACATCTCCATCCTGCAGTTTATCTCCCTGAGGGGTGTGCATGGGAGTTACAGGAGTTGGAGGTTGGGCTTTCGCGGTCTTTTTCTCTGCCTTCACTTCCTTCTTTCTTTTCAGGAAATCTTCCAGTCGTCTCGGTGGTTGGTGGATGGACGTTTCTTTTTTTTCTCGGTTTTTCTCTTCGGAGGGTGTTGGTCCCCTGATTCCTTTGGATAAGGACCACCGCGACGTTTGTTCCGACAAGGTTATAACCAACGACAAGGGAATGGGGGCATTCCAAGAAGTTTGTGTGATGGATGCGTGCGCATATGCCACTGTTGGTAATAAATTTTATCTATTTTTATAACACTGTAGCCAACTTTCACTGAATGGAAAACAATGCGAATCGCTCATTGCAAAAATATCACCAATGAAAACAATAGTTCCGGTATATAATCAAATTATTTAACATTCCCTTTTTGTGGTGTTATTTCTTCTTATTTCAAAGTTTTTTCCTTTTCGCTTCCATTTTAGTTTCAAATAAGGTCGTAAAACGTGTGTAAATTCTTTATAAAATCAGTCAAAAACGACTCTATCTGTGATGTTTGAAGCATGATTGTAGAATTACAAAACCAGTAATTTATATCTTCCCGAGTAGTAGGATTTGTGGTAAACGGCTCACATTGGATGGATCCCATGGTCGATCTCATGTGACGGCATAGTTACGTGACACAGTGACGTCATGTTTGGTTGTCATGGTATCCCGCGTAAGGTTCCGTCTTGTGATGTCATCCCTATAGTGATACGCAGTCTTAGTGCGCATGCGCAGCGCGTGCTGTTAGGGTGACACGTGTTTCTGTCGATCACTTTGTTTACTGGAGGCCGCCATCTTGGTTTGTATGGTGGCACGTGGTTGCTATGAGGCTTTTAATGGGGTGAACCCTTATTGAACTTACCGACTATAGGGATTTCTGATTCTACAATTTGTACGACAGCTTTAGACTACCGCCCCCCCCCCCCCCCCCACACACACACACATACTCCAAAAACTCGTTTGTGCTAGACCATGCGATTGCTATAGCCTTTATTTGTATTCCAACTTTTTTTTTATTTTCAATAGAAACAATTTTGATTGTGTTTGTGGTTATGGTTGCATACACTTTTACTGCTCTGAAGTTAACATTTTTCACTGGCAATGTTAGTTCAAATGCAACACTTACCCTTGCAATTTTCGACGAAGCCATACCATCTTCAGTGTGTGGCTTGAGACACGGCTCTTCTTATATCTTATTTAGTATTTAATGAGCAGATGGTTACATTTTAACCTTGAACCCTGTACATTTGTAAAACATGGCGTAATCACTTCTGAAGTAAGAATTGTTTTCAAAATAAGACACCATTCAGTCTGACTAGCCCTCCCCGGGTGCATAACTTAAAGGGGAAGGTGCCGTGCAAACTCTCAGACTACCTGTCTAATTTTGTTGGAATTCGACGCCGTTATGGGCTATTTCTTTAAACACTTTTCATGGAGTCTGAGTGCAGACTATCGTTTATTCAATGTGACATCCCTTTATTCACAAGCATGCACAGAAATTCGTTCGTGATCCAGCTACAGATATTTCAACCATTAGTATTTTATTCACATTGAAACAATCAAGATATTAACCCTTTACCTAACATGAAAAGCAGACGACCCTTGCCAAAAAAATTCTTGAATAACTAATTTTTATCATTTTTTGTCTCAAAAACATAGGTTATGACCCCTCGTTGGAACGAGCTCGACGATCTCGTTCCAACGAGGGGTCATAACCTATGTTTTTGAGACAAAAAATGAAAATATTTTGAAAATTAATTGGCGATTTTTGAGAATAGCGCTGGCCGGTTTTGGCCGTTACGTTGGGTAAAGGGTTAACACGATGAATTGTTTTCTGTACTTTTGAAACAAAATATTGTCTTGTGACATTATTTGCTTTGAAGCTATTATTATGATACACGACGCACCATCTACTCATAATAAATATGTTGATTGATTTTTGTGGGGAAGTATTCAACGGTTAAAAGAAGCAATGAGAAGCGCTTGTGAAATATTTAAGTTGACCATTTAACAGAAGTCTATTGTCAGTTATACAAAAGTACCTTTATGTTTTATATATCATTCGTAAAAAAGCGTTTGATTCGAGTAAATAAATTCACTTGAAGACGAGAATTTATCATACATTTCAAAAACGACAACTTGCAGTTTTTCAACCCATACTGGTTTGCCGATCACTAAGGAACAATTCCGTACAATGTTATTTGACATATTTGTCGAAATTTGCTTTCACAGAAGGACAAAGCCGGATGTTGTCTTAACGTGGGGCTATTTATGGTGTATAGAATCTTTTTAAATTGCCGTTTATTGATAAACGAAACGTGCTGATGGTTTTATTGGACACATAACTGCAATTTATTTGAATGTTACAAAGTTTTTAATCTTATAATGTCCAATTATTGCTAAAACAATGCATAGTTGTTTTTCGTTTTGGTAATTTATTCGAACAGCAGAAAGATAAATTAGAAACAGCGTGTATTCGGAAATGACATCAATGTGATTTGTTTACTTCCGGGTAACTTCGTTTGTATCTTCGCAATGTAGTGTTTTCTGAAATTTCGTCTGCATTAAAGCTTTTTACTTACAGATTTATGTAATTTCGCGTTGCATCTGATGTCTTATACTTGGTATGCAGTGTGCTTTTTACATGCTCGTTCACGTGCGAGCAAAATCTGAGAGTCGCTATATTTTTCAAATCATCGTTTTATTGTCTCTTTAGGAAATTACAAACCGTCGTCAAGGCGATAGCTAAAAGTTGCGATTTTCTTATTTAAAAGTGTTTCGATCTTTGATGATTTTTCGGTTCGGGCTAAATGTAGAGCGTAAAGATAGGTATATGACGGACCCCGAAAATCGATTTGTCATTTAAACAGACCAGCAATAATTCAAGCGCTGCTAAATTAAGCATGAAGTTTAATGTCCATTATTGTGCATTTGTCGAACGCCACAGGAGCTATCTCAGAAAGATTGAAAGAGCTGTAGAGACCAGTATTCTCCTGCAAGTCGTTATCTATGTAATTATGGCCAGTTAATACGTAATTATTGTAAGAACTGTACATCACACATGTTCTGGACACACACCCATATTACGCATCCATCTTGTCACCGAAACGTCAGGATATGCCGAAATGTGGGTCTTTCAAAGAAACTTTAAAGCGAGTTTTAAATTAAGATTGATCTAAGTGGCCAAGTTCAAGAGAAGTGATTAAACTGAGGATTAATGTTCTGGCTATGGAGATAAAAATCGGGGGTTTCTCGAAAAAATTATTCCAGTCTGAAGGCGTGTAAGACTGTGGGTCGTTGCGAGTGGATGGGATTTCCCATGCTATAGGGTAGAGGAAGTGCCGCATCGGTGCGAAAGTATAGGCACGTTGTGATGTAGCGTAGCCACAGAGCTCATATTTAGAATAGGAGCAGTCGCGGGCCAAGTCGGTGAACATATATGAAAATATGATCAGAAACACGAAGTACGAGCTCAAGGAGCTCTTTGCATTGAGGTAAACGGCATTACCTGTTGTAGAAGGCAAGCCATACGTAGGCGGAATAGGCTTCGCCTGTATGAACACTATTCTGAGACAAACGTAAGGGAGAGTTTAACCCCATTGGTGGTGGTGACTGCTTGTGTGAAAAGCGTCAAGTAAAGTGACAATAAGCAAGTGGCTGTGCGGCAGCAGTGGTAGAGTGACATTCCGGCACATGTTAGAGCAGAGGCGTCCGATAAAGTGACAATATGTCAGTGGCCGTGCGACGGCAGTGAAAGGGTGTCGTGAAGAGGCGACCAAGGAACAAATACCAACGAAAAGGAGGAAAAACCAGTGACAACAGAGAATGTGGACCCGCAAGTGACTCAAAAACTGTGTGGGTATGGATGATTGACTTTTTGTTTATCATATTCATTGGGTTCCATGTGAGTCACAAATTACCATATTCATTATATGTATATGTATGAAAATTGTTGTTGATTTATGCTTTTCGAGGAAAAGTTTTTAACCCCTTCAGGATAATAACCACTCCAACAAAGGTGAAACGGGCGGGTTCGTTACGGCGAGACATATACGTTCACGCACGGATTCAGGCGACACTCCTTGAGTTTTGGATGAATACTCGGCGTGAATCTATTTCTTCCAGCAGCGACAAAGCCCCGGTTCCCGACATCTGGCGAGGCTAACACCAGTATCTTCCTAAAAGGTAGCAATTGAAAATCTCAGAATCAACAGGATCACTCAATGACAATGTTCATACAGGTTGCCGCATTGAAATGTTAACATTTTTCATAAGTTGTTCAGGAGGTAATCGTTGGTTAGACTTCCTCTTAAATTCGATCGACGAATTTAAAATAACGGTGGTGGAAATTCTCGCGTAATAACAGGACGCAGTGTGAGATAGGCAATAATTAACCCTTGAAGTAAACAAAAAAAAAAAATTTTGTGTGTGAATTTTTTAGTGATAAATTTCAATAATGGATACCCCAAGTTTGGAACAATTGATTAGTATGGGAGAGCGTATGGGCTTCGCGGACAATGAGTTGCCAAAATTTATGAAAGATGAACCAAAGCGCGCGGAGAAGGAAATGTCCGCAGAGTTAGAGCGTCAGGTTACGTTGAAGCGCGAGGAGGCTGCCTTCCGGGCAGCCGAACGTGAGAAAGAAATACAGTAGAGCGGGAAAGAGCTGACAGAGAGGTTGCGTTAGAGCGAGAAAGAGCTGAAAAAGCTGAGAGAGAAGCTGCGCTAGAGCGTGAAAGGAGAGAGAGAGAGAGAGAGAGAGAGAGAGAGAGAGAGAGAGAGAGAGAGAGAGAGAGAGAGAGAGAGAGAGGGCAGCACTAAGGAATTCAGGTTGATCGCGAAAGAGCTGAGAGAGAATCCGCGTTAGAGCCAGAAAGAGCTGAAAGGGCAGCTGCGTTAGAGCGTGAAAGGGCGGGTGAGGAGGTTAAAAGGGCGCGAGGAGGCTGAAAGGCAACATGAGAGGGAAATGGAAATTGTAAGGGTTAGGGCGCAGATACCCGGAGCTAATGATAGACAGGTGGAGAAAGTCCCGTGGGAAACGTGAGGGCACCTAATCCCCAGTTACCCAAGTCCAATGAACAGACTGACGACATCGACGCGTACTTACAAAGGTTCGAAACGTTTGCTTCAAGTCAGGGTTGGCCGGATGACGCCTGGGTTGTCAGTCTTAGTCCGCTGCTGGCGGGCAAGTCTCTACAAGTATACTAATCAAAGTTTGCTAAGCACCAAATATTTGACACATCATTGTGAAATTTGCTTGTGACATATTTGCGATATGTTTGGTGGATATGATTGAGGAATGTATTGAGATAGTCCCCAGTGTTTACTTTAGCTCTCTTGACAGGCAGACTTTTCGTGACAGTCATGGAAAGCATGTACCCCTTGATTTTCATGATGTTTTCGTTTACTGTCTACATGTACATGACATGTGTAGGGTATTCAGACTTCATTTCAACACAAACTCTTGTGATTTAATGATTGAATATGGCGAATGCAAATGTAAGAAGACATTTGTCTGACGCAGAAATGTGGCGGGCTGTTGGGATGGTGGAGCCAGGGGCTACGCATCGTCAGGTTGGTGAAGCCCTAGGTCTGCAACATACGCTGATCACAAGAGCCCGAGCAAGATTTCAGCAGTATGGCACACCAGTAAGACGGCATGGTGGTGGCAGAGACAGGGCAACATCTGCAGCTGAAGACCGGTTTTTGATCATTCAGGCCCGTAGGAACCGCTTTGCAACAGCAACCCAGCTTCGCAGTGACCTTCAGAATGCATCAGGGGTAAATGCTTCGACGCAGACTATGCGGGCAAGGTTGCACGAAGGCGGTCTCCGATCGAGAAGGCAATGTATTCGCATTCTGCTGTCCCAGAACCACAACCAGACACGATATGAATGGGCCATGGACCATGTTGGATGTACCAGAGAAGATTGGTGACCTGCCCTTTTTACAGATGAGTCAAGATACTGCCTCGACTAGACATATATGCGTTCTATGGTATGGAGAAGTCCAGGGGAGCGATTCCATGCAGCCAACATTGCTGGACATGACCGCTACGGTGCGGTGGAGGGTCAATAATGGTCTGGGGTGGCATCAGCTGGGATGGACGTACAGAGCTCTGTGTCCTTGACCGTGGTATATTGGCTGCACAGCGGTATATTTTTAAGATCCTGGATGCCCAAGTCAGATTGTATGCAGGTGCTTTGGGTGATAGATTTATTCTGATGGACGATAATGCCCGTCATGTTGCCTATGCTGTCCGTGAGTACCGACAGGGGGAGGGGATTGAGCATATGGACTGGCCAGCAAGATCCCCTGACCTCAGTCCAATCGAACATATCTGGAATGAGTTGCAGCTTGCAATTTCAGCCCGACCAGTCAAGCCAACAAGTGTCCAGGAGCTTGGTGCCATACATATCCAGGAATGGAACAACATCCCACAAAGGACCACCAGGAACCTGAATGGGAGCATGAGAAGGCGTTGTCAGGCTGTAATTAAGAGTAATGGGTCTCATAATCGATATTGAACCCATACCAGTTCGCTCCGTCAACTTTTGGGCAAATTTGAAAAATTCCCTCTTTTAACAATAATATCCATTTTCCATGGTTATCTTATTCAAAAGCTAAAAAATAATGTCAAACACAAACAAAATCTTAGTTTCTGTACTTAAATCATTAAAGATATAATTAAATAAAAAATATATACACTTTTCATAACAATATTTCGACTAAAACGTAAAACAGGTAGTTGGATATACTTGGTGCTTAGCAAACTTTGAGTAGTATATATGTGAGCATGCCCCCTGACCAAGCTAATGACTACGATGAGCTTAAAAAGGCTATTCTCAAGAGGTACAAGCTCACTTTCAGGACGAAATTCCGAGAACGTAAGGCTGAGAAGGGTGAAAATGTGAACCAGTTTGTGTCAAGGCCCACGAGGTATTTCGACAGGTGGGTCGAATTATCTGAAGTTGAACAGTCATTTCCCTCCCTGAAGGATTTACTTATCAGGGAGCAGTTTATGTCATCTTCTGCCCCCGAGATGGCATTGTTTGTTAAGGAGAGAAAACTGGGTAGCTTAGAGGAAATGACTAGGGTGGCCGAGTCGTACTTGGAGGCTCACGGGGGAGGTCTGACCAAGGGTAGGTCGGGCAGGAATGTGAGTAACGTGGTTGCAAAGGCACCCGTTAGGAACCCCAGCCCCGAGCCGGAAAGTTTCAGAGGGAATCAGAGAGGGTCAACTTTCTTTGTATGTAATAAAAAGGAGCACCTGGCCAGAGACTGTTGGAGAAGGATGGCCACGGGGAGACAAAAGGGGCCCCCAAAGAACAGGAGGGAGAGATCCGTCCCCGATTAGAAATGGAACTAAGAATAATTCGATACAGCCTGCCGAGAGGAGGCAGACAGCGGCATTCTGCCAAACAATTGGGCCAGAAAGGGGCCCACTGCGCCGAGAATTAGAGACTAGGCAGCTCAGGCTGGAATAGGGGAAGGTATTGCCCATAATTAGTGGACTGTGCGAGGGATACCCACCCCTTTGTAAAAATGAGGAGATGCCGGTGTACCCAGCGTATGTGGGTGACCGTGCTACGGGACACAGGGTGCAGTAGCGCGGCGGTGAAGAGGGAAGACGTTAGCGACGGACAGCTAACGGGGCACGACCAGATGTGTTTGCAAAAAGTGGGACGATTAGGAGGTTCCCCTTGCGAGGGTGAGAGTGGATACCCCTTTCTACAGCGGTGAGGTAGAGGCAATTATATATTCAGGCGCCCATCTATGACCTCGTGCTTGGGAATATTTCCGGGGTATGTTCAGAACCCGACAAGACATGGTCGGAGAGGAAAGCACCCAAATTGGCCTCGGGGCGGTCGTCCGAGCCCAAGCCGCGGAGGCAGAGCGGCTGGTAAAGTCACTGGATAGGCCAGTGGAGTCGCGTAAGGATGCAAAGGTAGAGTGCGCAATGGAGGCCCCTAAGTTTAACCCTTCGACGACGGTAGACAAGGGTGTGGCTGAACGGAAGCAGCCAAAGTATGTGGACGAGAGAGGGCATAATGAGGATCGGTACGGAAGTAGACCAAATGTTAGGAACTTTTGGGTCGGTCAAAAGGTGCCCGTGCTCCGGTCGACAAAGCTAGGTAGACCGCGGTTACATTGGGAGGGACCATACGTTGTAACAAAAATAATGGGCAGCGGTCATTACCAAGTACATATGGATGTGGAGTAGTTTACCACGCAAGGTTTTTGCAGAGATGCCAAAATATAAAGGACATCGAACCCACGCGATCGGCGGGGGAGGTTCATTGGTCCAGGAGAGTCCAGGAGAGGCCACAGGAGGTGGTCGGAGTAGCCACACAAGGGCATCAGAGACGTAAAGTTAGAAGGGGCCCAGGGACTTGGAGTGGGGAACCCAAGGAGGGATGGGCGAGAAACAAACAGGGCGTTGCATCTGAGGCAGCGAGCTCTGGTTTGGCAGGCATCGTCTGTAGGCATGTAGGTGTTGGGCGTGAAGACGAGTGGAGTCTTTGGTGGAACACGCACCCAAGCAATAGGTCTCGGTGGAGAGGGCCGAGGGGCTCTCTAGGACATAGTGAGGGTCCCGCCGCACATGTGAGTATTTAAAGTTGCACCTATTAGAGTAGGTAACCCGCTGACGGGCATGAGCCGGGCGGGGCACCCTTTCCAAGGATGGGGGCAAGCTAGTGAGATGACAGGAATTGGGGCAAGGGGCCCATCGGCTGGCTTGGGTCAGGGTGGATACCCCTTGCTAATATTTTTTTACTCAGGTGTTGCGTGAGTGTGTATAGATACAGGTGTGTGTATGATAGAGTAGTATTATATTTTGCGATGTAGAGAGGGGGAGAGAGTGTATAGGGGGGGGGGGGTGGGGGCTGTTGGCTGCATGTGTACCAACGGACCACCTCCTATTGTGCGCCAGTGGAAGTAAGCGCGCGAGTTTATATGGGATGTGGATAGACTCATCCATTCCAATGGGGAACCGAGTCGGCGTACTGGAAGTCATTTGTAATGCGCGTCTGTGTGAGCATACGTGTGACTGTGTGTTTGGAAATTGTGAGTATATTGGTGTAACAGTAGAGCGAGATCGTGAATAGCTCTAAGAGAGAAGTGTGAAAGTGTGTGCACGTGAATGCTATCCCCTTGGTCTATTTGGAACGACTGAGAGTATGTTCCTTGGTAGGGGGTTGTCAAGGTGATAGCTAAAAGTTGCGATTTTCTTGTTTAAAAGTGTACATATCTTTGATGATTTTTCTCGTTCGGGCTAAATGTAGAGCGTAAAGATAGGTATATGACGGATCCCGAATACCGATTTGTCATTTAAACAGATCAGCAATAATTCAAGTGCTGCTAAATTAAGCATGAAGTTTAATGTCCATTATTACGCATTTGTCGAACGCCACATGGGCTATCTGATAAGGATTGAAAGGGCTAGAGAGACCAGTATTCTCCTGCAAGTCGTTATCTTTGTAATTATGGCCAGTTAATGCGAAATTATTGTAAGAACTGTACATCGCACATATTCTGGACACACACCCATATTACACATCGAGCTTGTCACCGAAACGTCAGGATATGCCGAAATGTGGGTCTTCCAAATGAACTTTAAAGGGAGTATTAAATTAAGATAGATCTGAGCGGTCAAGTTCAAGAGAAGTGATTAAACTGAGGATTAATGTTCTGGCTATGGAGATAAAAATCGGGGGGTTTCTCGAAAAATTTATTCCAGTCTGAAGGCGTGTAAGACTGTGGTTCGTTGCGAGTGGACGGGGATTTCCCATGCTATAGGGAAGAAGAAGTGCCGCATCGGCGCGAAAGTATAGGCACGTTGTGATGTAGGGAGCCACAGAGCTCATATTTAGAACAGGAGCAGTCGCGGGCCAAGTCGGTGGCCATATTTGAGAATAGAATCGGAAACACGAAGTACGAGCTCAGGGAGCTATTTGCATTTAGGTAAACGGCATTACCTGTTTTAGGAGGCAAGCCATACGTAGGCAGAGCAGGCTTTACCTGTATGACCATTATTCTGAGACAAACGTAATGGAGAGTTTAACCCCATTGGTGGCGACTGCTTGTGTGAAAAGCGTCAAGTAAAGTGACAATAAGCAAGTGACTGAGCGACGGTAGTGGTAGAGTGACATTCCGTCACATGTTAGAGCAGAGGCGTCCGATAAAGTGACAATACGTCAGTGGCCGTGCGACGGCAGTGAAAGGGTGAAGTGAAGAGGCGACCAAGGAACAAATACCAACGAAAGGGAGGAAAAACCAGAGACAACAGAGAATGAGTTTGATTGGCGTTTTGTTTATCATATTCATTGGATTCGACGTAAGTCACAAATTACCATATTTATTTATATGTATATGTATTAAAATTGTTGTTTTCAGTGAACCCCAGTTGATTTATGCTTTTCGAGGAAAAGTTATTAACACCTTCCGGATAAAGACCACCCCAACAAAGGTGAAAAGGGTGGGTTCGTTACGGCGAGACATACGTTCACGCACGGATTTAGGCGACACTCCTTGAGTTTTCGCTGAATACTCGGCGTGAATCTATTTCTTCCAGCGGCGACGAAGCCCCGGTTTCCGACAACCGGATAAACAAAAATTGGCGGCGGGTGGGGGACGAATGAAAGATATCAGATAAGCTCCACTTACTTTGTCAGAACAGAGTTGAAAATGGACATTTTCTGTCTTCTGTGTAAATTCTTGACTCAGATTATATAGTAGGCACAAGTTAATTTGAAACACAGACACCGCCCGTGCTTTAACTTTCTCGTCCAGACGATATTGGAGGACTTTAAATACCAGCATGAGAATTTTAAAATGCACTCGACATTGGTCAAGAAGCCAATGTAGATTCTTCAAGATGGGAGTGATATGGTTAAAGCGTTTGACCTTTGACTGTTATTTTCGGTTTAAGCCCATTTAAAATAAGAAAACACCGGTTTCACAATCTTTTGATGTTCTGTAACTTTTTTCAGTTCATTTTACCAACCGAGTACGCATCGTGGCATATAATACAGACATTATCCTTTCCATTAACCCTTTACCCAACGAATCGCCCGCTTCCTCCCGCGTAATATGCAAATTCAGCAGTTGAAAAAAATATTATTTTTTAAAACATTTCAACAAAACCATAACGTGTGGCCCCTCGTTGGAACGAGCTCGTTCCAACGAGGGGTCACATGATATGGTTTTGTTGGAATTTTTTGAAAAATTTAAAAAAATGATATTTAAAATAATAAATTTTGATATCGTCAGTGTTGGGTAAAGGGTTAATATAATTGTCTAGGAGGTAAGGTTTGCTATTTTTTCCCATAGAAAAATAAATCTAGCAAATTTCTATAAAACACATTCGCAAAACAAAGAGCCAAAGTTGACGGTTACTTAGTTGCCTCTAATTAGCTTGCCGTTAAAGCCACGTTTCCGTTTGTAACTTTTCACAAAGAGAGCTGTCTGTTGTTTCCATTTATTAAAAGCGACAAAAGGGAACTTCGCTTTGTTTCCTATTTCTGTCATGGGTGTTTTCTATACAGTTACATACTTCTTAACTGGACCTTCCTCGCCTGTCTAATAATTTCAGGTCAGATAATTTAATCCTAAGTCGATTTTCATAAAGAGATAAGTCAGGGATGTTTGATTTCGCAGTATTTTATTTACGAAATTTCAAGCCACTATTATAAGTGTGTCGAGATTGGAACGCGATCTGCTCTCGAAAGAGAACGCTTTTCTGATCAAACATTACTTCGCTTTGTTTCCTATTGCTGTCCTGGGTGTTTTCTATACAATTACATACTTCTTAACTGGACCTTCCTCGCCTGTCTAATAATTTCAGGTCAGATAACTAAGTCGATTTTCATAAAGAGATATAAGTCAGGGATGTTTGATTTCGCAGTATTTTATTTACGAAATTTCAATCCACTATTATAAGTGTGTCGAGATTGGAACGCGATCTGCTCTCGAAAGAGAACGCTTTTCTGATCACACATTACTGCATTTATTACACGCCTGTTCTTTGAAATCCCCATCTACAGCAACGCTAAAACATGCGGAAAATGAAAATCTCTTTCGCACACATGTGCACACATAGCTAAAAATCGTCCCCTGAGTTCCAATGTGTTCTATGTGGCAGTAGGCGCATAGAACACATTGGAACTCAGGGGACGAAATAGTAACACGGGTTCCCCTCGCAAATTTGGTTGGCGATAAAATGTGTTCTTTTTGTTAGTTGATAGTTTTCAAATGAATTGCTGAGTGTCCTTCTAATAATTGTTTTATAGACGTGAAGGCGTGTAATAAACACAGAACGACACGCGTGTGTGAATAGGTTAATCGATATGGCACTTGTGCCATCACAGAAGGATAAAACTCGAGACCCGCGGCCTCTCGTTCTATTCTTCCGCGCTGGCACTCGTGCCATATCGACTAACCCATTCACGCACGCGTGCCGTTCTCTGTATGTACGTAGACGGGAGGGATAGACCCATTTGTGAGCACTTTTTCAATTACTTTTTTCAGATTTGAGTTCTCGTCCGTATTTTTGATGGGTTAAGATATTTAAAAAATATACCTCCCACCCTACTAGTGACAGTTTGTTTCATCCAGGACGTGAAACTCAGTTATTGGGATGTGTTAAATTACAGGACGGATCTACAGACAACACACTGTGGCCACACCAGCAACTGAAAAAAATACGGACTCATGATTCTCTCATAATTTAGTTCTGTGACTTCGTGCCCAGCATAAAAATAAATACAATACACAAACACCAAAAACAAACAAACACATCATGTGAGCAATTCGTCATGCAAATGACAAGCTAAATAAACATGATGCATGTTGTGGGCTAGATTCACAGCTGTCATTTGTGCATTGCATTCGCTGCATTGCATTCACTGTAAGTGTATAGTCATGCTCAAAGTCCAAATTCTACTCCAGCGCTGTTGTTTGTTGTATTGTTTTTCCTAAATTTGCATTAAAACTCTGAAATCTAAATATTCATCAAACGTTTTGATTAAAGGAAAATGCAGTAATTGGAAAGCGCCGTTTAGTCTACTGCCCTGGAAAAAGCCATTAATCACTTCGAAAATTACCCGAGACGGCGACAATAAAATGTGTCGTGCTACTCGATTCCCGCAATAATTATTCTTTAATGTGCTCACTGTTGTAATATGATACAACCAAATATCCAATAGAACAACTAAATTTATTGACAAAACTGATTAATTGAGGACTTTCATTGCAATTTCATTCTGAATTCTCAAGGGCATTTTGGCTTTAGGAAATATCAATAGCGCATGAAACTGACAATGAGTATATTTCATCCAGACTGCCGATCAATATATATGGTCGTTTATAAACAACGCAAAGCATACTAACAATGCACGGGAAGCCGATTACTGATAAAACTGGAGATATCCAAACACACTCTACATTATGTCGACAGGTGATGCCAAATGGTCACGTGACAATATTCACCTGTACACCATCTAATGACTTTTACGCTATCTTCAGGATTGTGACCATATGGTACTTTTCCGCACCGCAACAGAAAGCCGCATCAACGTTAGCGGAGCATATGGGCCGCGAAAAAGTAACTGCGGGTTCCTGACTTGAGCGGGATTACTGTGACAGCGACTGTGGCGCGTAATTTACTTCGTCAGATTTACTCCGTAAAAGTTACACACAGCTAGCGGCATCAAGACTGCACATTAAAAATTATTATAATGTGTTGATTCCGTTTTGTCAGCTGTTCTTATAATTCCCCAAATCATCGATACAACGTAGCTCAAAGTGTTAGAACATCTGGAATGCCCGCCACAATTTCTAAGTTACATAAAATTGAGCAAAGGCGGTTGCGACGGGAATACAGACAGACGTGATGCACCTCTTTGATAAAGGTAAGTCTTTTACTTTGTAATAGTTTAATAATTTTATTTCAGTGACTCAAGCAACATGCAGGGACGTCGTGATGATGGCCGATTGGGGGTGGAGGGTGGGGTGTAAACCCAATTAGACTGCCATGACCCAAGTCTCGATTGAAGAAATATTCCTGCTGGATCATCAAGGCATGTCTTCTTCGAAGACATGCCTTGATGTTCTAGTTGGAATTTTAATCAAGTGAGATTATAGTTAAAATACTCAGGAAATTTGTTTGTGGAATACATGTTTGTGGAATATATGTAGTAATCGTGGTGCATGGCCATCCCAACTCCTATTTAATACGCTCGTACCGGACACAAAAGTGGTTACGTTGGGGTCACAATATCCCCATTCAGCCATAGCCCTCCATTTGCATGAGATGGAATGCATGTGCGACCTAAGTCCAAGATGTAAATATAGTCCTCTAAGAAATTACACAGTTACCGGTAAGGGCGAGTCGGTATTTGCCACACCAATGAAAATGTATCGACGGGAAAATTACTGGGGAAGGGAATGTCGCACCTCCTAGACCCACCCTCATAGTTACGCCTCTGGCAAAATGTAGTTGGGTGTAAGCTCATCCTTTAATGTATGTTATTGCAAATATAAATTTTTGTGATGCGATTAATGTACATCCATAATATGAAAGACACACTGTTCGTTATTTTAGGGCTGTAAACATATTATAATAATGACCGGACCTAATTCCATCATTATGCTTTATTACTGTTCTGCGGCATATTGAAAATTTCTCATTGGAGCCCTTTCCAACAGTGTTTCACGAACAGTTTATCTTCAGTTCATGAAAGAAAAACACCACAGAAGTGGTCTGCGACAGTTTGGAATGCACAGAACGGCATAGCGCTGAAGATGTTAAAAAGTCGTGCAAACAAATTAATGCATCGCTTAAGCAGCTATAGGAGTGTGAACAGCGTTTGTCTCAGGCCATTTTTTAGAAAAGGTTGAAGTGCTAAAAGGAATTTTGAAAAGTTAAACGTATGAAGCAATATTTGAATTACAAACCTAAACAGTAACGAGTAGGGTCTGTTACGCTTAACCTGGGACAGGAATCCGCGGCTTAACAACAATAAACCGCGCAAAACGTTACGCTAGGTCTACTAGCAGAACTTTCTAAAATTTTTTGTTAAAACGCTCATATGCTAGGTTCTTTAATCTTTTCAAATGCGAGTTTATAGAAACTAAAGTCTTATCCCTCTATAGAATCTTGTTTTGCGTTCGTTTCTACTTCCTCGCTGAATTTTAATCACGTATATTTAGATATATGTACAAGTTATACAAGATTTAAATTATAAATCCTCCTCACCAGTGCGGTCAAGAAAGTGTCTTTCATGACGAATACAGTGTTTTCAGACACGAGCTTCTTGGGCATTATTTAAAATAAGCATGGCGAATTCAAGAAAAAATATTTTATATTGCCGGCAGTGCTAACCTCCAGACCCCCATACAGGCTCAAACTATCATCTTTGCATTGTTTTGAAAAACTACCTACAAGTGCAGTTTTCCTTGAAATCTCATCCGGTAGGTTACATTTATCTTGGTCGTGTTTTACATCATTGTTGTCTGCCTATTAAGGCAGTCAACAATGATGTGGAAACATCATTAAGTCAACTGCTGCTGTTTACATGTACATTATTATCATTATCGTAAAATTAATATGAGGCTTTAAAGGTTAATCTTGTAATTGTGACTTCTCCAATCCCAAACAACAAAGAAACGTGACTCAAAACTTCAGCTGTAGCAATGCGACAAAACAGTTGGTTTATTACAATATCATATGGTTCGCAAAACCAGCAAATCTTACGAGCTAGTCCTTCACGTTAAGGGTATTTTGGCCTTCCAAAAGTACCTAAGGTGATCCGCTTGGCATAAGAAGTTAATTATATTCCCAAGGGAAGACCCTGGACATTCACATATGTATGATACCCACACTTAACTCAGCATGAAATGAAATTCGGTTCGACGATTTACCCCATAGAACCCCATAGATACCCCATAGAACCCCCATAGAACATGACTGGTACCCCATAGATACCCCATAGAAGAGTATCGGACCTAATTCCCTTTTACCTAATACCTTAAGCCCTCTCCCTGTTGGCAGTGTTGCATGCTGTTCGGCCAACTCAGCTGCAGCGGCCGCGAGGTGTAGACGATGTTTCTGTTGCTGGCGACGGTTATGCTACCATTTATAATCATAAAATATTTATTATATGATTATAAGTCTAATATTTGATAATGATATTATATATTGGATTTTTGGCGATTAATTTTCATTATCCAAGAGTCAGACGCATTTGGTTCCAAGAACTCGACCAAGTGAAGTAACTTCCGTCAACAAATGAGTAACTGACACTTGAAGGGTGCGATAATGTTTGTTTATCACTCCATGATATTCTATGGGGTATCTATGGGGTACATGTCATGCTCTATGGGGTTCTATGGGGTTCTATGGGGTATCTATGGGGTTCTATGGGGTAAATCGTCGAACCCGTGAAATGAAGTAGGAGGGAAATATTCTGCCCCCATTTCGTTTAGCTTGGCTACGCCCCTGCTTAGAACCTTGTAATAATACATTATTTGTAACGTTTTCATTCCTTTTCTGGATTCAAGACTGAAAAAGGTGAGAATAATTTACATAATGAGTTTACAGGGTTTCAGCTCTATATTTCTGAGCGGCATTGTCCTATGAATATTAACTGTTGCAAATGAACGAATCTATGTGAGGTCTGCAAGGAATATTTGCAATAATCTAAATTAGCACATACGATCAAGATTAACCCTCTACCTAACCTGAAAAGCAGACGACACTTGCAAACAAAATTCTTGAATAACTTATTTTTTCATTTTTTGTCTCAAAAACATAATCTATGTTTTTGAGACAAAAAAAAATGAAAAAATAATGAAAATTAATTGGCGATTTTTATGAATAGCGCTGGCCGGTTTTGGCCGTTACGTTGGATAAAGGATTAAGTGGAGACTGCAATTATTACTAAACCTGTCGGAGATTTTTTTTGCGGCTCCAACTCTTTGGGCTTTAGAAACAAAGGTATTCGTACCAGTTAAAATAGCAAAATTACTGTGCACAGACTAAATAGAAAGTTAGCACACTGTTCATGTTTATTCATTTTCGCCATTGCGTCGAAATTATCTGACCCGTGCTTTTGAAGATTCGGAATTTTTTATTTGACAACTCATCAATGGCCAGGTTATAAATACCGCGCAGAAGAGTTTAACATGCTGAGTATGTTGGAGTGTGCTACCAAAAGTGCCCTAAATATCTCTTATCGGGCACAAACTACATTCTTCCCGCGTCGTAATTGTTCACAATATATATCATATAACGTATATCGTATTCCCTAACAACTGGGCTACCGTTGGCAAAGCGAATTTTGCCTATTTCAAATACCAGTGCATTGCTTTTAAAACACATTGTTACCACTTTTGCGGGCGTTCCTAGCACATTAACGACGTTTTACCGGGCGTTGAAACCTCGTAATGCTCAACAAGTACAAGTCATGTGACGTGTTGGGCCGTTGTTGAATATAACAGCCCAACACATCAATAAGAGCCCGACACGTCTAAATATAGACAATGACGTCACATCTCTCAGCGGATCAACAATATGTTTCCCAGATTTCCATTTGGATCGAAATTCAATTCGGATTGTTTTAATTTGTAAACACAATTAACACATTTGTTTCAAGTGTTTCCCTTTGTGTCACGGATAGATAATGTATCAAATATAGGAAGCGATACACTCAAAGTAAGTGATGACATCTTTGATGAATAAACTCCTTGCCTAATGTTCGCATTTCGAAGATATATTTCATCATCTGACTTTCTAAATTTCGCCGTAGACTGATCAGATGATAGCCATGTTACTCGGTTTGTTTGTCAACAAATCAGACGAAAGTTTCGCTGTTTTTTTAATTCTAAAACGTCGAACTTCATTTATTTATCTTATTTCCCATATAATTTAATCGTAATGTACCCGATGTACGAAGGTGGCAATAATAGAAATAACATGACTTTGTCGGGCATTACAGTGTATCAACGGCTCAACAGAAATGGTTAACAGCCCTTGAGCTTATTAGCGGCCCTCGACTTCGTCGCGGGCGGCTAATAAACTCTTGGGCTGTTAACCATTTCTGTTGAGCCGTTAATACACTGTAAAGCCCTTCAAAATCATATTATTGTTATATTCGTCATGTGTCTCGTAACAATGATAATAAATAGAAATATGTAATAGACCAAGATTTATTTATTTATTTATTTATTGATGTTTAAGGTCATATATTTATGCACAATGGCTAATCATGACCGTGACAGTTTTACGGGTGGAGGAAGCCGGAGTACCCGGAAAGAACCACCGAGCAACGACGAGCAGCTGCCAGCTCCCCAACATCGTAACTCCGCACTGCAGCACAGGCAGGGTTAGATTGATTGAAGACATGCGTACCATCGACGTGCAGTACGCCTTAGTACACGGCGTCATCGTGCCCCCATGCGGGCAATGGAGATGAAGTGTCTTGCCCAAGGACACAACGCGGTTGCCGCAGGTGGGATTCGAACCGAGGACCTCTCGGCTTGCAGCCTGCACCTCTACCTACTGAGCCACCGCGCTCCCAATAGACCAAGATGAGGTAGCTGGCACCGGAAGAGTGAGAATTTTCTCTGTTATTTCCCAATATTCTTGTCCTATGGAGATTCCGAAATAACGAGTTATTCAGGCCGAAGCCAGTGGAAAAAATATATTTTTTCGCATTTTCAACGTTTTTCAGTAAGAATAGAAATCACAGAAAAATAGGCAAGTAAGAGTTTTAACTCACTTGATTGCAGAATATATCATCTATCTGGGTTTCTGAACAATATTCAAGCACAAGAGCTTACGTTCATGAATATGTTTTTGAACGATGCATGCAAATGTTATAAAATGTGCATACATTTCAATGTTTTCTCAAAAAACGATTTCCTGAACAGTCAGTATAAAACTGTCAATATTAGGAGAAGAGCTCCATATTACGTTGATACGCGTTGTTATTGCGCTTGCGCAAGGAGCGCATTGTTATGTTAATACGAGTTTTCGTCCATTTTGCTTACTAGAGACTGTCATCTTTGTTTCTATGGTGATTCTATGGGACCACAGATGCCTCTGCAATGACGATAGTGGTGTTTTAAGGGCTGATGTATTGAATAGGAGTATTTCTAATCATAGGAAACAATACAACTGCCAACGTTTACCCAAACTGACCTAAAATTTCTCCAAATTCAAAGAATACTCGTTTCCGAATACCTCTGAATATCTTCTACCCATTCGTTAACTAGTCTACCTATTCTTGGCTGCTCTCATCCAAGCAATTTCCCTTGTCCCAACTACTCCCCAGACCCTTACTGGCCTCCATTCTCGACAAAGGCCCAGTAGATTCAGTCAGACTGCTCCATTTCCCTTACCCCGTATCTCCATATACGGTCCCTTGACCGAGTTGACGCGGGTGTGATCTTTGCCTGCGAACTGTCTGCCCAGCAAAGAACATGTAGAATATGTCCGCAAACCAGAAGTGCCAATATGTGTTTGTGTGCTAGTTCACTGTGCCTCAAAAACACGGGCACATACCGACACTGTAAAATCAGTTGGGTTAAAAATCTATCCAAATTAACTGGGTTGAATGAATATGAACCCAATTGGGTTCACGTTCACTCAACCCAGTTGATTTGGGTTGATTTTTAACCCAACTGATTCTAGAGTGGATATTTTTTTATCAATGGCGACCATCGTTTGTTGACTGATATTGACTTTTTTATGGATGGTGTGGACAGATTGAGTCTTGAAACAAATGTGGATCTTTGTGGATTACTATTGACTTTTGTTCCTGGCTCCTCTTGGACATCTGGATCATCTCATGGTTTTCGTAACGCCAATGCGGCTTCTGGCTCCTAGATTATCCCGCCGCCTTTATGGATCATGGAACACTGCTACTAACATGTCCATGGTCACCGCTCCCTGTCCTATGATCAGTGTCCACTGCGTTCAGCCTGTACTATAATCTCCTATCACTCATCTTGTCTGTAAAACCGACGATACTGTCATGTTATCAACTTACACCACGACTATCTCCTACCAGTACTAAAGCGGTTTTTACTGCGGTAAGCAAGTGTTTTTGTAGTAAAATAGGATCCTCTTACAACCCTGGAAAAAGGGAAATACGATCCACCAAACCACCTGTCCCTACCAAGATGATTTTTACAAACCGCAGGATGAGACTGAGTAGTTCTTGCAAAAACTTCAGCTAATTACAGTAATTATTAATGCGTGTAATAATCTTAATTTACTCGATAGTAATTATGGTTGGAGTAAAGTTCAACCCGGGATGTTTAGTCTAGGATACTCAGGGTGTCGGGGCGTCGCGAAGATGATCGAGTTGGGGCTGTAAACCTGATTTGTCCAGACTGCCGTGGCTCAAGTCCCCGCTGATAGACTCAAGCCATTTATATATTACGACAGGACAAACCGTAGTTTCGTGTACAGACATGGGGGGACGCGTGACACTTCTTACATTTGAGGGTCTTATGCTATAAAAAATCTAGAAAAGTATTAATAATACTTAAAAACAACCTCTGCGATCACTGACTGGCAACAGTATCAAAAAGAAAAACTGTTTACATCAAGATATTTACCTTTCAACCTCGAGCATCAGGCGAAGAACATAATTTTATAACACGCCAGTTCTTTGAAATCCCCATCTACAGCAACACAAAACCATGCGGAAATCGCGAAAGGATAGAACTCGGGGCCTGCGGTCTCTCATTTTATTCTTCCGTGCTGGCACTCGTGCCATGTCGATTAACCCATCCACACGCTCGTGTCGTTCTATGTATAAGCCACACTCAATGAAATCGCCCATACGGTTACTAGCAAGAGAAAATCGATATCTAAGACTTCAACCTTGGCGAAAATGTGCAGACGGGAAAAATTTTGGGGGAAGGGCCACACCTTCCTGCACCTCACCCCTTACGTACGCAGAACTTACGAAGAAATCCCTTATTAGGGTAATTTAGTAAAAGTAGTCAAAAATCTGAAAATTTAGTTGTTATATTCTGTTATGTTAAAATGTTCATTTAGCTCTTTGAACACACCACGGGGAAGAAAAGAAAAAATGCATTACACTTTCAAACGCAAAAATAACCAAAGCAATACAATAACCTGTTACCAATGGTCCGCTCGCACATTTTGTGTCGAAGAGAGTGTGTTAGTAACGCACAACAGACGACATTTAATTTTATTTGTAACGAAAACACTTGACTTTCAGTATATTACCACATCGAGGTCAATTAAGTAACTTTATAAAACATACAAAACTAGCAGTTGTGTCCATTTAATTGTCGTCTGCCTATTTAGGCAGACGACATTTCACTAGAGACAAGTTTTGAATTTTTCGCCACACCATTATTCAGCCAACATGCTAGGCTGTTATATAATATATGAAATGGGTGTTCTCAATTTTACCTACCCAGTCTTCCAACCGTTTTGTTTGTTTTATTTATTGGAGTTCAACGACCCAGTCAATAATCAGGGTCACATACGTCGTACAGGTTTACGGGTGCACGAAGCCGGAGTTCCCTGAGAGAACAATCGAGCAGATGTCAGACTTTTCAACTTGATAACTTGGCTCAAGCAGAGTTGGTAGGTCTTGAAGGTATGTGCGCCATTCATGTCCATTGCACCTTAGTACACAGCTACTCCGTGCCCCCCACGTGGGCAGTGAGGATTAAGAGTATTGCCCGAGGAAGCTGCGCGGATGCTGTGAGTCAGGATCAAACCGTGTACCTTTCGGTTTAACCCTTTACCTAACGAATCGGCTACATCCGCCCGCGTAATATGCAAATTAAACTGAAAAAATACTATTTTTCAGAAAGTTTCAACAAAACCATATCATGCGACCCCTCTTTGTTACGAGCTCGTCGAGCTCGTTCCAAACAGGGGTCACATGATATGGTTTTGTTGAAAATTTTTGAAAAATTTAAAAATGTGATATTTAAAATAATAAATTTTGATATCGTCTGCGTTGGGTAAAGGGTTAAAGTCCAGATACTCCGGCTTCCCCCACCCGTAAAACTGTCCAACACGAGATGATCTTGGCTGTCGAAAGTGTCATTAAAGCCCAATAAATAAATAAATAAATGTCAAGATTATCTTCAATTTCCACTCGAAATAACGTAATTGATTGGTTAATGATCGGTGAATTTCTTTCTTTGTTTATGGCGAATACGTTTATGCTTATAGATGACGTAACGTGGTGTATAAATACATACTTGGGACAATGAATATCGATCGAATCATGCTAAGAGATCCACATAAACGAGAAGTTAACAATCAGTAATTTTCAAGAACGTATAGTTATTTTCTTGTTATTACAATATGTCCCAATGTCCCGACTGGGAAAATATTTGGTTTGGGCAGGGGCACATACCCCTTCACCCATCCCCCATTGTTACGCCCCTGACCTACTCTATTTTGCATATTTGTCATCTTCACTGTTCACTCCATACGCTAATATTTAACGGCTCAACACATATCACTGGATATTGAACACAACAGTCACCAGTATCGACACCTATTATTCTTTAGTGTTCAAACTGTTCATCAGACGAAGTCATTTTCCGTCTCTTGGGCTCAATCGGCTTAGTGGAGTGGAAATGATAGCTCCGTACCACATAGGCATGAACAGTCACCCTAAAAGCTTCCGAAATATTCCACAGCGCCCTGTACTGGACATAGGTCTTTTTAGTCAAACTAGAAACATTCGAAAGGCTCACAAATGTTCCACTGATGCACCATCCGCACGTTAAGGTGATGGTAACATGAGAAAACTTGCTGGAAATTTGGTTTGTGTCCAAAGAAATGTGGACACTTTTTAAGGGACTAAATATATTTCATTTTCAAGTAATGAGTCATGTGGCAACTTTAATTGTGATAGAATGATACTTCATAAAAAAATATTGATACATGAAAAATTCAAACTCACTAAAAACGTGTTTTAGATTTCCATCAAACTTTCCCAGGGGTTAATAAATGTCCCCAAAACGGATCGTAAATTAAACTTGCACAAGTAAACAGACTACAATGGAGTCACAAAATACCCTGAAAACATTCTTTAACCCTTTAACCAAAGTAACGGACAAAACCGGCCAGCGGTATTCACAAAAATCACCATTTAATTTTCATTATTTTTTTCATTCTTTGTCACAAAAACATAGCTTATGACCCCTCTTTGGAACGAGCTCATCGAGCTCGTTCCAAAGAGGGGTCATAACCTATGTTTTGGAGACAAAAATTGAAACAAATTAGTTATTCAAAAATTTTGTTTACAAGTGTCGTCTGCTTTTCATGTTAGGTAAAGGGTTAAGTGGAATGAGTAAAAAATGAGATATTTCTGCATAACCATGTGAATGAGTGTCACGACATCCATTTCAGAGGGATATGTTTATGACAGCATGCTTTACCAGTCTAACCCATGTCACATGTTTGGATCAGTCAGCCTGTAATCACAATTTAGACTGGTTCGTCCGAAATATATAAACAGTTCAGCCTTTGTTGGCCGAAAATAACTTCCATGCAGAGAACGTCAGACCACTGGAGTCACAAAATACCCTGAAAACATTCTTTAACCCTTTACCCAAAGTAACGGAAAAAACCGGCCAGCGGTATTCACAAAAATCACCATTTAATTTTTTTCTTTCTTTGTCACAAAAACATAGCTATGTTCTGAAGCAAAAGATGAAAAAAAATTAGTTATTCAAGAATTTTGTCTGCAAGTGTCGTCTGCCTTTCGTGTTAAGTAAAGCGTTAAGTGGAATGAGTGAAAAATGAGATATTTCTGCATAACCATGTGAATGAGTGTCACGACATCCAGAGAACGTCAGACCACTGGGATAATTTTCAAGTTTTCTGAAGGTTGAACAATCTTGATACAAAATTAAGAAAAAATCGCGCTTATTGACAGGTTGTTCAAAATTAAAGTAGTGCAGACGACCTGTGTTTATTTGCCAGGTTGTTTTATCTGAAGAACAATAACATCGAAGGTGCCCGAGTGTTGAAGTCAACGATGTTTTTCCATATGCTATAAATATCGGAAGTACTTCACAAGAAGCGATTCATAAATAAAACATGAATGATCCTTCCAGTTTCAGTCAACCGCCATTGGTTTCTTCTTTTACTCAAGATTAATGTTGCACTCTAATCGACAGCAATGCAGGCGAATCACTAACAACGGGAAAATTATTGGACCAACTGCATTGAAATGGCACACGCAGAGCCAAGCAATGCACCGAGAAACGCAACTATCAACTCAGCAACATCATCACTTAATATGCCTAGCAAATCCAAAGCAACTGACTTACTGTTGGGCCGATTTTCATGCATTTAAAAATATGCAGATGCCCGCAATCATTCGGAAACAAAACTAAGGATCCAATTATTTTATAACTTGATTTTTCTTTTAGTCAACGTGCTTCCTTAGCAATTGGCAAACTCCAGGTCCAGTTTTGATATAAGTTTATTAAGAAAGTTATCTGAGAAATCGATTACGATGCGATATGACCTCCCCCCCTCCCCCAGCAACCAGCTTGTATCTTTAGTAACGGACACACTGTATAGCTGATTTCGATCTATTTTTTTTTATGGAATGCCAATCCATTCAGAAACCAAACTCAGATATCAATAATCAAGTGGTGTTATGCCCCAGCAACTCTTGTGCTTCCAAATATGTCAAGTAATAGGAGAGCGATGGATCGGCCCTTATTGGCCGAATCTCACGGGGGCCTCGTTTGGAACTTAGGAAGGGAAGTAGTAGGAGAGTGACGGATCCCTGATTGTAGAAACCACAGGTTTTTACGACCATTAGACTCCAGTAGTACCACACCATAGATATCCTCCAATAGTTCGCACTAGTCCTTACCAGTCCTCAAATCACCCCCAAAGTATCCCAAATCTCTTTAATATGTTCGGAGTTCTGGAGAATAAAAGTGGTACATAAACCTGTCTTGATACGATCAACAGGCAGTTTCTCATTTGCTGGATAAGATTTGAGCCATTCGAGCAATGTCTGCTATCTTTCGGGTTTAAGAATCATAGGTGCCTTTGTTATAAACAGTGGAGATAACTCTGTATGGGTAGGTACATACAACGGGAAATGTAATAATCTAATTGTTGGGGTTATAAGTATGATTCTTTGGAAATCCGAGCAAATAAATAGGTAGAACCAGAGGATTCCGAAGGAATCCGAACTAGATAAATAGGAAGTAACTGAGGATTTTAGGAAAATCCGTGCCAATAAAGTTGCTCTCATACAAAGGAACGCGCCTATTAGCGAGAAAGGAGGATTCTCCAGAAAACCCGGCCCTGTTTCATCCCTCTCCTACCTACTACTTCCCTCTTTCCTCCGCCTTTCCCTCCGGCCAGTCTGAGCCGTTCGGGTTCATTTACTACTTTTTTTCCTAGGTTCTCCGTGGGGTTCCCTACCAATAAGGGCCTACCCATCGCTCTCCTACTAAAATTCCAATTAAGACACCCAACAGAATACACCTAATCCTTGTTCATTAAAATCTAGTGAAAGTAAGCGTGCCAGTGACCGAAGTTTTAGAACTCACCCCATATACAAAACCATACTCATAACTAGATTATGACGTCACACAATTCCCCAAGTAACCAGAGTACTTCCTTGTCAACACGCAGCTTACGGATGCAATTTTGGTGTAATATTTTTTATGAACCTACAATTCTTTGGAAGGAAATCAATTTCACCGTCAAACAGTCTCCCTAGCAACTAGTTTGCTTCCTTTGCAACTGGCAAATCACAGGTCCACGTTTGGTGTTAATTGTGGACCCGCAATTTGATGGGAAATTCATCTAAGAAATCAGTTACGATGTCAAACTACTTCAGAAACAACCAACGTTTTTGCTTAGAAAAAGGCGATCAATAATGACAATTGGCGTGATTTTATTTATCGCCCCACAATTCACTGGGACACCATACAATAAACATTCCGCCGCAATGTCACTTGACTACCCTGCGAACTACCGTACTTATTCAGGTTCCGCTCTACAGTTTCGCACTATTGCACAGGGGGGAAATTCTAAACCTTGGGCATATGTTAAAACTAATACCATGTAAATTGGAGATATATTTTTATATCAGATATATGATTACATTAGGCTATTTACTGGACAAGAGAATTTGAAGTTTTGGTCCTAAAGTTGGAGTCTGATGCATGGCTTCGAAAAATCGGCTATTTTTGAAATGTCATTTTTACATGGGTTTGTTACCAGGCATGTAAGTAAAAAACGAGACGGATGCATGGAATTTCTTTCTTCACATTTTAGAAACAGGGGGGTTATATGCTCCAGGGTTAAGTGAGTGGGTATAGTGGGCAAATTCTGCTTTAGAGGTTGCTAGATGGCTGAAAATCACTGGTATCGGCATTTTTATGCAATTTTGCAGGTTGAAGTCTTGCTTTTGACAATAAATTATTTCACTCACATTCAGATTATTTATTTCTACTTAGTCAGATAGTCTTATATGAGTTAAAGTGGATTTGGGAAATGTAATACACGTTATGGGTTAGATAACTAAGTTACAGAATATTTGCACGTGAAGAGAGTGTGTGTATGGCATGTCATTTTAGGAAGTGCCTGGACATTGTGGAGCGGAACCTCAGCAGCATCATTATACTCCCCAATTTATTTTCGGTTGTCCGTTCATCTATACGTTCTTTCGCCCGTTCATCTGTTGGACCGTTTTTACCGATCTAACTCCGTGCGATCCATAAATAATCACTTAATGGACAAATATTGTTCATACTTCACACAATGCTTGCTCATGATTCAAGGGTGTGTTACAACCATGACCCAAGGTTATAGCTTCAATGTCAATGTCACAGACCGTTTTCCATCTTAACATTGCTTGGTCCATTGGTCCATAAAATATGATTAAATGGACAAACCGTGTTCATACTTCGCACGTTGCTTGCTCTTGACTGAAGGGTTTATCATGACTGAATGGCTAAATTTTTTATAGCTGCACCTGTTTGATAGAGTTTCTCTTCATTGTTCTACTAATTATTGGTCTCATGTCATCTGGCTTTAGCTCCTGTTCGTGAAGTACCATCATTTATCATATGACTCGTCCGTTTTCTTCCCTTTAAAACATTTGATAATTTGTTTTCATATTAATCAGTGATAAATAAAGCCTTCCGTCAATTTCATTGGTCAATTTCCAAACTAGACAATTTGATTGGCTGAACAATATAAAACTGGGCCACATTTTCATAATTTGCATAATTAGAGTTGGGAGCTTTCATTGGTCAATTTCGAAACTGGACAATTTGATTGGCTAATCAAAATAGAACTGGGTGACATTTGCATAATTTCAGTGGAGAGAATTTACGTTATCTGTCCTATTTAGGGTGGGTTATATTGTATTAATCTTTTACCTACAAGAAAAACGCCATTCATTTTTTTTATATTTTCACTTTTTGCTTCAAAAACATAGGTTATGACCCCTCATTGGAACGAGCTCAACGAGCTCGTTCCAATGAGAGGTCATAACCTATGTTTTGGAAGCAAAAAATGAAAAAAATTAGTTATACGAGGACGTTTTTTCCAAGTGCCGTCCGCAACTCAAGTTAGGTGACGGGTTAAAAAGTCATACTAAGTGGCTAATTGGTGCGTGTGCGTGTCATATCATAAATAGAATATGAAATGAGTGTTTTTCTCATATAATATTTATGAAACTCGTCCGAATTTTTCGTTTGGGCTCGCCAGAGGCTCGCCAAAACGGAAAATTCTTAGACTCGTTTCATAAATATTATATGAGAAAGACACTCATTCCATATCCTCTATATATCTTCTTGTTGATGCAATTGTATCACAATGTTCATTGGAAAACCAAACTAAGAACTAGAGTACAACGTCATGCGATCTCCTCTCCAATTAGCGTGCTGGCTCTTGCATCTGGGAAACTTAAGACCCAGTTGTGATATTTAAATGTTATTACTTGGTTAGTTTCATATTGCCTGAGATGTCATCTCGAGGTAACTCCATATCCACTTGTCATCTTCTTTAGTCAACTTTAGCCAAGCTGAAAAATACTCGATTGATTTGGAATGTCTAAGGTGCAGTCTTGGGCACTTTCACGACATTGTGTTGTGACTGACAACCATTCACGCTCAAGTTCTTGTTATTTTCCATGCGATCCATATCTAATAACTGGATTCGCAAATATCGCGGTTAGCGTTATCAATTTAGATATTGGGTGGGTAGGAAGCTAAAAGTATAAAGTTTCTTTAGGCAAGCCAATTTCTTGTCGGTCGTCCGGGCTACGCATACCCCGCGTTCATAATCTGATAGAGCCTGTTATCCATACGCGTAATTTGAAAATTTATGTCTGTCACGCTGAGGACATCTCACGTAATCTTTATGCCTTGTTTCCAGATACACGTTAGCTTGAGATATTGTTAATCAGAGCAAAGACGTGCATTATCACACTGCCCAATCGGTTCTCGGAATCTATAAGCAATCAGAGGATTCTCTGCTGATGTTCGTAAGTTTCTATATTGAAATCGCGTCTTTTCACCCAGCAGATACGGTCGCAGAGCAGATTTCTAGTCACACGAGTAAGATAGGGGGGTATTTATCAACCCCTTTGCATTTATCAAGTAGCAGAGTTATCGACTGAGGCTCAGTTCATCTGGGGGGGACGTAACTTATGTTATAAGCAGGAAAATAGGGTGCACAAACCTAGAGGGGTCTGGTAGAATTTCTATCTTATGGACAATCAGGTGGAATTTTAAACAATTTGTAAGCATAATTTTAGGAATCTGAGGTGATAGATTGGAAGCGAAATATATTGGGAATGAAAACAATTTAAGTTGGGCACCATGAATCGTTTTAAAATATGCGCAATTTAGACGTCAGTGGGTATGGTACACAACTAAAAGTGGTTCAGCAGATTCTCTGTGGCCTGTGTGGAGGGTTCTCAGTGGTTCTGTGCTAAACATTTCGTTGTTTTGGGTATACAGTACGTGCCAGGCGTTTTACCACAAAACGCCCGTCGCTGCGACAGCGACCATAGAAATCAGAAAAAAGTCTTTTTATATCGGATTTATATGGCAGCGACAACGGGTGGAAAGGATTAAAATCCGCGGCGGACCGAGCAAACTAATAATCTTTCACTGCAAACGCAAGTGTTGAGGATTAGCGCTTTTCGGGAAAATTATAAAGTTTTAATAAATGGAAAATGCTTCCGTGTGAGTGATCCGCCGGCGACGTCGGGTGATTGAGATTAAATTTATTTCGTGCCAATAAATATGTCACTCAAAGAAAGAGCTGATTGTTTCGGTTGTAGCAAACATGTTATTATCGTACATGTAACAACATACATGTGTGCACGCGTTTAGTTTATCCTTCGTGTGAGAAAATCATTCACTCCTTGCTTTATTTTGACTGTGACTGTTCGGCATACGTCTAACAAAAAATAACAAAACGAATCTTATTTTTATTTCTTAAAATCCAATGCACGTTTAGTATTTTGGGAAGGCGGGGGTGTATAGGGTCTGCCACCTGTTTTCGAAGACACAGGGGTAGATCGCCCTACCCCCCTCCCCGCCACCCCTATCACATTTTCATTGGAGTTCAAGAGTAAACTCGGACTTCGAAAAAGAGCTGGCGACTGTTTTGTTTTTTTTCCTCTGTTGATGTGTGCCTGCTATTTCATCTCCTCCGAACGAGCAATTCCTTGTCTTTTACGCGGGTTGTCAGTTACCACTGAATAAAGCTTTGACCCGGTCAGTGACTCATCACCGTACCAGTTATCACTTGGAGAATCAATGAATAAAGGCTTAAATTTAATAGCCAAGGTTTTGGACTCCCTTATTGTGTGGATTTCAGTTTGTGGTATTTGTTTTAACGACAGAAAACACAGCGACATGAGTTTTAGGATATTTAATTAATTAATATTACTATTGTTAAATACAGAAAGTTTGGAATAACATTACTTGGAAGTCAAACCACAGCCTACAAAATCAACATTGACCGACCAAAACAAGGATGTTGCCCATCGCCTCATTGTTCAATTACAAGACATATCGTCCCTGTTCAGTTCGACCCATACAATAGTCCAGTCAGTGTGAAGAACATTCAGATCACTGACCCGTGCCGATGCGTATGACTGCAATTGACATGTTGGAGACTTGAAGTTCATATTACGCGAAAAGAAGATTATTATTATTTATTAAATGGATAAAGGAAATGTATTAGGATGACAGAAAACAATGACAGAGTGTTTCAAGTATTTATCCAAAAATGACGTCTGGCAGAACACATCAGGAAGCCTGTGTGTTTTTCACGTGGGCCAAGATTTCAGAAATTTCAAACAGCTCGTGGATGAGTCAGACATTTTTTGTCATGAAGTTTCGCTTCAGTGCAGTTCGATCCATTCCAATAAATGGAATTAAACATTATTTTATATGCGGAGTAATCTAAACTTTGAATCTATACTTTGCTTGAGATTCTCCAGAAGCCTGGCACAAACCCACAAACAGTACATGCATATTGGGTGGATTTGGAAGCACCCACCCAGTGTAAATTCCTCCCAGATAATAACTCGTGTTCGGGATAACTGCGCAAACAACACTAACAAAATATCCAAGAGGCAGTATGGGTTGGGGTGGCACTGGAAGTCTCAATTTTGTGGGGCTAGGATCTAAGGGCGCTGGGTTGGGGCACCAAAGCGTCACGGAGATGGGATGGAGGCTGCGAGTCACAAGAGTGTTTGGGAATTTCGCACTGGACGTATTCTGCGAATCCCTTAAACTTGTAAATAATTTTGGGGTGGAAAACCCCCACCTCGGTGGTTTAGTAATAATCTTCTTTTCCCGTAATATGAACTTCAAGTCTCCAACATGTCAAATGCACTCACACGCATCGGTGCGGGTCAATGCTGTGAATGTTCTTCACGCTGGCACGACTATTGTCTGGGTCGAACTGAATAGGGACGAAATGTCTTGCAATTGAAAATGACGCGATGAGCAGCATCCTTGTTACGATCAGGCTATGTCGATTTTGTAGGCTGTGTTTTGACTTCACGTAAAGTTATAAATTGTCGCATTTAACAATATTATGGCAATTGAATAATCCTAAAACTTATTCCGCTGTGTTTTCTTTCGTTTGAACCATTGCCACAAACTGAGATCCATACAATGAGGGAGTCCAAAACCTAGACTATTACATTTAAGTCTTTATTCATTGATTCTCCAAGTGATAACTGGTATGGTGGTGAGAAACTGACCCCGCTCAAAACTTTATTCAGTTGTAAATGACTCCCCGCGTAACACAGTGCGAAAGATCAGGGAATTGCTCATTCTGGGGCGATGAAATAGCTGGCATACATCAACAGAGGAAAACAACAGTCGTCAGTTCTTTTTCGAAGTCGGAGTTTACTCTTGAACTCCATTGAAAATGTGATAGGTGTTCGTGGAGGTGGGGGGGGGGGGGCGAAATAGGGAGATGCCTTGGCCTATCACATGTACGATAATAACATGTTTGCTACAAGCGAAATAATCATTTCTTTCTTTGAGTGACATATTTATTGTCATGAATTAAATTTAATCCCAATTACCCGACGTCACGGCGGATCACTCGTACGGAAGCATTTTCCATTCATTAAAACCATTTTCCCGAAAAGCACTAATCCTCAACACTTGCGTTTGCAGTGAAAGATTATTAGTTTGATCGGTCCGCCGTGGATTTTAATCCTATCCACCCCTTGTCTCTGCCCTAGAAATCGGATATAAAAAGACATTTTCCGATTTCTATGGTCGCTGTCGCAGCGACGGGCGTTTTGTGGTAAAACGCCTGGCACGTACTGTATACCCAAAACAACGAACTGTTTAGCACAGAACCACTGAGAACCCTCCATACAGGCCACAGAGAATTTGCTGAACCACTTTTTGTTGTGTACCATACCCACTGACGTCTAAGTTGTGCATATTTTAAAACGATTCACGGTGCCCAACTTAAATTGTTTTCATTCCCAATATATTTCGCTTCCAATCTATCACCCCCGATTCCTAAAATTATGCCTACAAATTGTTTAAAATTCCACCTGATTGTCCATAAGATAGAAATTCTACCAGACCCCTCTAGGTTGGTGTAGCCTATTTTCCTACGTCTCCCCCAGATGAACTGAGCCTCAATCGATAACTCTGCTACTTGATAAATGCAAAGGGGTTGATAAATACCCCCCCCCCACCCCCCATCTTACTCGCGTGACTAGAAATCTGCTCTGCGACCATATCTGCTGGGTGAAAAGACGCGATTTCAACATAGAAACTTACGAATATTAACAGAGAATCCTCTGATTGCTCATAGAATCCGATAACAGATTGGGCAGTGTGATTATATACACGTGGAGATGCAGTTTTGCAGAAAATCTATTTAATAGATGTGATTGGAAGCATAATCGGATTGTCATTTACTAAGGATACAGCATAACTAAAAAGTAGTTGGAAATGTAATAATACCCTTCTCCTTTAATAGGCCTCACCACGTCTAATATCTTGTCGAATGGTGCGATCATTCCATAAGATCGCTCCGAACGTCTCGATTGAGAAAGAAAGTGATGCGGCTGCCCGGGTTGTCATGCTTCCATCGTCCTCGGTTGTTGGGTGTTTCATTGCAATTCCACAAACCATCTTACAGTTACGGGTCTTATATTGATCAGCAAATTTGAAGACTGTATTTCTTTCGGTCGATAACTGATAATGTAGTGTAATGTAGAGAAACGCTCCTGGCAAATTGTATTGCCAACCATAATATTTGTTAACACGAATCCCCCATGTTATGGTGCAGAAAAGATTCACTCAGCCCAATTGATTTGGGCTAAGTTTTAACTCAACTGATTTTGGAATGTAATGGTTCGTAGAAGAATACGCTTGAATCGAATTATTACCGACCACAATATTTCTCAACTCAGTTGACCCATCCCCTATGCTATCAATCTTGATCTAATTATATTCTCGGTGTTGAAAATCATATAAGACCACTCATCAATCTAAAACCCCGATATCTCCCCAGTTGCTGTAGGGAAATTGTACTTCGATTTTATACTAATTTACAATCTATATTCTCGATTTGCCTTGCTTAAAAGCATATCTTTAGATGCGTCTTTATAACTATTCTCTGAAATGAGTTCCGAACGACTTTGATCATTACATGAAGTTGGAAATAGCTAAGCTGGTCGATACATAGTTGTCGTCCATTTCAGCAGTGTATGTCTGTATGAATAGTGAATAATAAGTGTATTATTTATCCACGGAAAATGGTTTATGAAAATTTTATGCAAGCGATTCGGAACCAGAGGGCTGTGTTCGAGTCAAATAAATCAAATTCCAGCATTATTAGCTGTCAAGCATCCACGACATTTAAAAAGCGCAAAGAAATATACCAAAATGGAAGAAATAAAAGTGAAACACAGGTTAAAAAACTAAAAAGAAACATGCATCAGATAGTTGCATCTAAGCACTTAATTCTACGAACTTCACCTCAGAAGAAATTAGCGACAGTACTTGTCTTTTTCAAATTTCTCGGATGTCATATAATTAAGAAAGGACGCTGGTTTTGTTTACATTGGCATGGCGGGGGTTCGAACCCACGCCGAGAGAGTTTCCTTCGGCACCAACCGCCTAGCGAAACTATACTGAACCACGCACACCACTCGAGTTCAGTATAGTTTCGCTAGGCGGTTGGTGCCGAAGGAAACTCTCTCGGCGTGGGTTCGAACCCCCGCCATGCCAATGATGAAAGAAACATATAAAGCAAAATAAGAAGGCAATGTGTCAGTGGCGTCGTTATCATAAATTCGAGTGGTGTGCGTGGTTCAGTATAGTTTCGCTAGGCGGTTGGTGCCGAAGGAAACTCTCTCGGCGTGGGTTCGAACCCCCGCCATGCCAATGTAAAAAGAAACATATAAAGCAAAATAAGAAGGCAATGTGTCAGTGGCGTCGTTGTCATAAATTGAACCAATATCTGCTGCAACAAATTATTGGCATTCAAAATCAGACTGTTATGCTTCCAGCCTAATTCTGTCATCCATACTCCAGAGTGCTGCGTTCCGAGTTTTAGATCTTCGAAAAATTCTGCTCCTCGATGACTGCCCTAAATGGGATAAGATCGTCAAAGTTGTCCCAGTGGAGGGATCATAGCGATGTTCTGGACATTTGTTGGGAAACAAACGCAGAAATGTCCAACTTATACGTTTATAAACCGTTATCCAACGCAGAGGATACCAAATTTTACTTTTTTAAATATTATTTTTTCAAATTTTTCAAAAAAAATTTCAACAGATCCATTTCACATGACCCCTTATTCGAACGAGGTCAAGGATCTCGTTCCAATGAGGAGGTCATATGATCTGTTTTTTAAAAGTTTTCAAAATATATTTCTTTTTCTGCTGCTGAATTTTGTATATTATGCGGGCAGATGTAGTCGATTCCTTAGGTAAATGGATAAAATAAGCAATAGGTTAATCGCGGAGATTGTATTGCAAGTGGTGAAATCACTCGTTGGAAAAGTTCAATGCAATGTTGCCTTTAGATGGAGCCATATTTCTTTTTTTATAATAACATTCAGACCGGCTGTAGATATGTTGCGGTTCTCAGAAGAGATGGTCTTTATGGGACATTTAGCGATATCTCTTACTGCTACCCTATCGATTTCCTCATTATAATTGACCATCTTATGTTTCCATTATCCACCTTCCCTCACTGCCCCATTCTATTTCTTTATTGTTCTGTCACGATATGTATTCTTTTGGGCCGATATTATGGTCATTCCAAGAGAAAAATGTACCAGAGTCGCCATTATTTCCGAATCACCCTCTGGCCACTCCTTATTTCCTTACTTTTCAATCTTCCCATAAGCTCCAATGACCATGGACTCAGAAGAACAGTGCCCCCACTTGCATTCCTCGAGAACTGGTTTCTCTCGGCACGTCCAAAACCCCGTAAGCTTTGGGCCCGTCTTGCTAGTTTTGATGAAAATATCCCGCGATCTGGATCCTCAGTTGGCCCATCCAGAGTTCTTGGTCTGTGAATCTATTGAGCGATTCTCCGTAACTGGCTGTCCTAGTTTGTTTATCCAGTCTGGATATTAGAGTCTCAAATATTGTGAAACGTCATTTTCATCACCGACTGTCAGAGAGGTATTTCAAATTGTTGAAATAACACAGTTTCCACAAATCTTTTTCAAGTTCTCTCTCTCTCCATAGTACTTCCGATGTGTTATTGCTCATTCCTGCATGAAGCCTCGGAACAACGTGTACATGCTAGGTTTAGTGGGATCACGTCCACATCATGTGCTATTAATGGCACACCTACCCTCGCCAGACGATCCTTCCGGCAAACACCCCTCTGAAGCTCTCCTGTCGTAGAATTATTATCACTTGCTTGATGTTTTCTTATGCCATTCCATTGCACATCTCCATCAGTGACACTTTCGCTGTTCGATTCACTTCCAAGAACTGAGAACTACCCAACTTTCCATCTCTATTATGCAAACTATGGCATTACCTCACTTGTTTCTCATTCAGCTCGTGTCGCATTTATTCCCATATCTTCCAACGATTGTCAGCGTTTTGTTTGGCTCCTCCTAACTTTCATATACTAGCAGCATGCTATTATCAAAGCATTAACCTGGGATATTTATTTCTTTTAACTGTTTCACCCCTTACACACTGCACCAATTCTTTTCCCACTCGTTGGCGTATAATGTAAACGGAACTAATTCTAGAAAAAGGTCTGCTTGGGAGGTTTATTTTCCTTTCTTTCTGTTCGTTTTTCTTGTTACATTCCGTGTTCTGGGTGCGTCTGCACATTACTTGGTGTTTTTTGTCAACACCTATGAAAACAATAAACATCTTGTTCTTCTGTGTTTTAATTCATTCCATTGACCGACAAAGTGTGAAGAGATCTGTGACTCTTATCTGTTCCCGAAACTATTCTGGATTTTCTCTGGAACCTCTCCACACATCCACTCGTCTGCCATATAGGAGCTTGGAGCTTACAAAATACTCTACGAGTATTGTTACTTACTGAGATCCATGTACAGTTTTCTAAGAAACTTCTTCAATATTACCGTACTTCCTTTCCTCATCTTGGAAGCCTCTGGGTTTTTTTTCAATGCAAAGTTGAATAGTGACATAAGGCGCTCGAACAGTACTCCCCCTCTCAGCAATTTGGGAACTGGTTCGATCGCAATTTCATTCATCTTCCCCTCTTCGATTTTGCAACTTTGAGATCACTTTTCTTGCCTCAACTTTTATTTTCCTTCAAAAATAGTCAGATGAATTTTGATGCATTTCTTGTCTGCACTCTGGCGGAATCTCGCCGTCGCAGAGCCAGTCATTTACTGTTTCCCCACGCTTGGATAATTCTGATGCAAAATATTCTTCACCTCCTTCTGACTCTCTAGTTTTTTTTTCCATTTCCAAATATATTCCAGCTTGTTCTCACTAAACACCTAGTCAGTCTGCAATTTCTCTCCCCCGATTATTGTCTTAATCTTATTTACAGTCTTTTTTGTTTCCCTTCATAATCCGTTTAAAAGAAAACCAACGCGGAAGGTTTTGTCAGGTATTGCATTTATCCCCGAAGCACAAACTGATGATGTTATTATCTAAAGGAAATATCCAGTATAAGACGGTATTGTCTAGTCGTTTCAGGACCGCTATCCACGTGGAAACGTCTGAAAGGATTTATAATGACTGTATTCCACCTTGTGTCAATGAACCCTTTACTTGACGAATTGCCTGCATCGGCCCACGTAACTTACAAATTAAGCGGGTGAAAATTTTTTTTTAAAAATTGTTTTAACAAAACCATATCATGTGATCCCCTCATTGGAACGAGTTCGACGGGCTGGTTCCAATGATGGGTCACGTGACATAGTTTTGTTGAAATGTTTTAAAAACAGTGAAAAACCCCCATTCATTAACCCTTTGAACCCGAAAGGCCGTTTTTCCGGCTCAGGAACATGATACGTCATATTTTCATAAAGCAGGATGGGCGCTGAGTGTCTGTTTGGGGTAGACCAATCAATATTTTTAACGTGCAGCCCCAAGGCTGCACGTTGAAAATATTGATTGGTCTACCCCAAGTAATGAATATGGACTCTTCCTGTTGATGGCAATGAACAGACATGGAAGATACCACCAGGGTTAAAAGAATAAATTTTGCGTTGGGTAAAGGCGGTAAATACGTTAATGAAGAGTCTTTGCTTCTCGCATGCAGTTGATGGCTGGCATGATGTTATCTCTTTTAACACCAAACTGATGTAGAGAATTTCTACCCAGTGATAATCCCCATGGCAAAAAAAAAATATTCAGTAGTTGTGTTACATGCTTCTGCTAAAATATAAGGAAATAGCAAAAACCGTTAGCGTCGTATTTTTCGTTCTGACCGACACAGGACATACGATTACTTTGTTTGAAAATCGTATTTTTCACTGCAGGTATTATCGACGAACCATACTGAAAATGGAATCAACGAAAACGAAATAAACTCGCAATCATGTTCTGAAAATGAGAGATAGTATCTATTTCATGGTGAAAGGTTGTTGTTGATATTGTTATTTGTAGTATTCAATTAATATCCATTAACCCTTTACCTAACATGAAAAGCAGACGATACTTGCAAACAAAATTCTTGAATAACTAATATTTTTCATTTTTTGTCTCAAAAACCTAGGTTATGACCCCTCACTGGAACGAGCTCGTCGAGCTCGTTCCAATGAGGGGTCGTAACCTATGTTTTTGAGACAAAAAAATGAAAAAATAATGAAAATTAATTGGCGATTTTTGTGAATAGCGCTGGCCAGTTTTGGCCGTTACGTTAGGTAAAGGGTTAAAGTTTCTTTGTAGGTTTCAGTGAAAAGCTGAGGGAACTATTTTGTTTCGAGGACGACTAACTTCGTTCCAAAAAACGGTTCATTTGGCTATCCGCTGGTGGCTTTTAAACTGAAATGATTGCTGCTTTCTAAGCAATTATTTTTTTTGCATTAATTTTGGATTAACATAAAGATCTGTTTCGAATATTCAATGCATATGCTTTGAGGAATATCTACGGTTTTGTGTGGTTACCATAATTATATCATGAGTGACTCGCAGGTGAAATATAAATTTTCAACGAGTGACTACATGTCGCTCATTAAATATTTATATTTCACCTGGGATTCACTCATGAAATAATTAAGGTATCCACTTCAAAACCATATGTATCCTTTATATATTCACGTTTTTATGATTGAATGTATTTCATGGAATATGCATAATCCAGCATTATATATGATCCGAATGTATTCCGTAGAATATGTAAACTGCCTGAAATTTCGTATGTATAATTCTTAATATTTCTTGGAATTTTGAATATTCCCTGATTTAATTAAAGTGTTCATACATAATTCCTTTAATTCCATCCTCAGTTTTAGAGACGTTTCCCGAAATGACTTTATCCCATGACCTGTGAATATTTTGCACTAATTATCTATATGTGGATGAATGAAACTTTATTTGCGGTATATAAATGGTAAGAAATTCATTATTTATATAGCTGCTAAGATACACTACATGGAAATGGCATAGCCTGAATGGTTGTCTTCCTGTCGTTTTTGTATACAGAGAAGAAGTAGATATCTTAATAGCAGAGTTACCTTGTAAAATAGTGATTCGTAATAATTAGTTTGGCTGCTGCACACCAGACATCGTAGTTCAGCGATCTGAACGTAGTGGCTACCCCTCTATGTTCAGATTCCTCCCATTCAAATCTGGATAAAATTCCCCAACAAGTTTTGTTGGGAACTCAAAACACGAAAATAGGAATATATATTCATCTTTCGCCCTTATTACCGGCTGCATTCGATGGTATACGTATTTCCTTACATTTAGGCAGAGTTTATTGATCCAAACTATGTTTTATCCTTTATTTATCGCGATTTTAACACGGCCACGCGTCAACGATCGCTTCGATGCCGTCCATGTTTTTGCACAACCGATGCGGAAACGGTAACTCCTAATAAAAATCCCCCACGCAATGATCATATCCGACCTCGACTGCGGGAATGCGATCGTATTTCCGTTTCTCCCAGCTGTTTTGCAAACCTGCCCAAATTTGTACTTATATTTTTACTAACAGTAACAGCCACCAAATGATTAGGCGTGAATGGATACCAGCCGAAGAGAAACAGCGATACGAATTTCAACAAACAGGCCCAATAGAAAAGATAACAAAAGTAGTTTAGACTGGTTCCCAAAAGGTTGTTTTATTTTTTTATCGATCTATTTGATCAGTACATTTTCAAACAAAAAAACAGACCCTTTTTACCTTTGGGTTTAAACATCGGAATTAAAATTTGTCTATTTAAATTAATTTTAATGCATAGGATGTGTAATAAACACAGAACGCGACGTGTGTTTGAATCGGTGGGTGTTTTACATAACGCGTTGGAATGAAGTAGTCATATTTCGCTCGAGACTACGGATCGCGCGAAATATGACTACGCCATTCCAACACGTTATGTAAAACACCCACCGATTCAAACACACATCGCGTTCTGCCTATATCTTCTACATACCTGGGATTTCAACTGAGCCTGATATAACATGCCTATGTCGCGCGACGAAGCGAAAACAGATATCGATTACACAGGTGCGCAAACCGAAACAGAAAGCCAACAGAAACAACTCCTACGGAACGAACTGTTATGCCAGAGCTAACTTGAGCGATCGTACGCTTACCCTTGAACACCGATAGCAAGGCCCAACATACATGCACCACAATCCGACAGAAATCAGAATCAACATGAAAAAAACCCAATCATTTCAACCAATACTCCATCACATCGCACGTAATGCGAACCTAGAGGTCAGCGCACTATATACGGCTCTTGGTATAAAAATTTGTGGTTAATTTCTTGTTGAACGAGTTATACACGAAGAAAAAAAACACTTTGGTAGCAGAGGTCGTTAAATTTGATAATACTACACTTCCGAAACACGAGATCAGCGCGCGAGTTGTACTTTTTGTTTATAGTGCTACTTTTTTGTAACATTGAAGTTCCGTTTGCAAATGGTACGTGTCCACAAGTATGGATGCCGTGAACAAAAAGACCCTCTACAAGAGACAAGTATGATGTTTTCAGGCAAGCTCTCGACCCGCGAGTCAAATTTTGAAACGAATCTGATGCTGTTATGGTCCTGAACCAGTCTATCCCTTAAACAGTTGACACGGTTCGATTTTGCGACCCATTGGAATACTTAATCCCATGGAATATAAAAATACCATAAACATTCATTTTCGCAGAATCAACGAAAGAAATGTTTCTTAACCCTTTACCCAACGTAACGGCCAAAACCGGCCAGCGCTATTCACAAAAATCGCCAATTAAATTTCAATATTTTTTTCATCTTTTATCTCCAAAACATAGGTTATGACCCCTCTTTGGAACGAGCTCGTCATGTTAGGTAAAGGGTTAATCGAGACTTTATTTGAATAAATCTTTATTGACGTTGGCAATACTATTATACATGTTTGTTTACTAAATAATTATTAGTGAATACACGCCAATGAGTGAATACACGCCAACGCATTAGGTTTATGTTGCGTCGCGTAGTTACTAATTGTGTAAATATCTGGACGTTTTTAGGGTGAATTTAATACTTATTGATTGAAATATATATAAATTGTGCACGAAAGAATATATGTATATCTTTGTGAGTAGCGTTGCATTATATTAAAGCAAACTCCACGCAAAGTAGGTGAACAAATACCCCATAACAAAGTCGGGTTCTTTACAAAATTTGACTGGAGGCTGGTTATCAGTATTGAGGAAGAGTCTGATTGCATTACACCATTCGATAATATTATCAAGTTCTATATTTGTATCACCAGTAAGTTCGTCCGAAGTTATTGCCCGGCGCATGGGCTGCCGTAAGGTCAGCAAGGGGAATACCTTGAGAAATGCTGATTTATTAATATTGTTGATGTAAGTACGGGGTGAGAATAGAATCCTGTGGCACACCAGCAGTAATATCTTCAAGGTCCAATTCTATGTGGTGATAAGTGACAAAATGGCATCTCTCAGACAGATACCTTTGTAACCATGTGTTTGCTAGCCCCGTGTTCCGCAATATTCCAGTTTTTTAACAACGTTGTCTACAACTAAAGGTTTGGAAACCGTCCCCTGAGTTCCAATTTGTTCTATGTGCCAGTAGGCACATAGAACACATTGGAACTCAGGGGACGAAATGTCAAGGAAAACTGAAAGTGTACAATCTTCAAAGGGTTTATCATTAATTTCTGGAACAGTATTTACAAGATGCAGAATGGGGTGTATAGCTTCTTTCTAAAGCCAAACTGGTACTTGTAAACATTCTTTTAATGGTCAAGAAACAATCAGCCTAGCGTGCATTATTTTTTCCAAGTACGTTAACGAACACAATGAGAAGGCAGATCAGACGATAATTATCAAATAAAACTGTTCATCGTCTGATTTAAAAATTGGAGTCACTTTTGCAAGCTGCTCGAGAAAGATGAATTAGTTATATGGCATAATCGATTTGCTATTTCAGTACCTCTTCCTTTAGAAGCTTGCTGGACAGATTATTTGGATCTTTACTAGTTTTCGTGTGAAGGCTATTGACATAGAGAATTACTTTTTGAGTATTTGTAGGTGTCATGAAAAACACATTGGACTTCTGTAAAAAATCTGGAAAATGATGTCTATCTCAAATCATTTACCAATATTTACAATCCCCAAAAAGTATTACATTTTTCAGCAATTTCTCTATGTTTGTCAATTCAGTCTGCTAAGAGGGATGTAGAGGCGCAGTTTGATCAATTTTGTTTATGGTTTCCTCAAGATTTTCCATGTTTTCTTCAAATTATTTTTGTTAGTAATATTGTGTTTTAGTAGTCTTGCTTTGCGAGGAGATTGCTGTGTTCCATTTTTTACAACATATATATAATGTTTTGTGTAGAGAAAATTGTATTAGACCTGTTGTAATCCATGGCTGGCGTTTAACATGCTCTTGGGGCTTTTGCCAAAAATTTAGGGAAAACACTTATTTAAAAGATCCGTTGAATGCATTAAGAAACAGTTTATGTGCTTTGTCTGTAATTCGAGTGTAAATCACGTCAGTGAAGTTGCACTCAAACATAAGATTATTCATTTCATTATTATTTTCTGGTTTCAGTTCGAGGTAGGGGTGATGCTTTGCATCTGTGGCAAGTTTGGTGGAATCCTCAATTTAGAAAAAGTGCCAAAAATGAGCACTCATGTCTGAATGGTGATTCCGGATGTATAGTCACCAGTCTAATTCTATTCGAAAGTCGACGCTGTTATGGGTTGTTTGTTTACCCACTTTTCATGGAAAGTTGCGCGCCGACGACCGTTGGTACAGTGTGATGTCCTTTCACGCACAAAGATATACAGATAAATTCATCTTTAAAACATCAGTATATTAACATAGTAAGGGGAACTATGCAGCGTAATCATAAAACTACAGCTGTGATGAGTCTTCATCCATGATGATATTGTCAACAATGATTCTCCCCAAGTCTCCTCTCAATTGAGAAACAATTCTTGCCTTGATTGAAAGAATATGTATGTTTATGGTATTTTTAGATTCAATCGTATGGAATATTCCAGTTGGGCGGAAAAGTGAACCTCCGTAGGTTCGCTTTTTCGTCCAACTGAAATATTGCTGACGATTTAATCTGAACATGGGAGATGGACTATTTAATGGCTAGACTGGTTTCAGGACATACCGGCGTCGAATTTCGTACAGAATTAGACTGGTGGCTTGAGAGCTCGGTGTAGTCCTTGTAGCTATTGCAGAAGTCGTGATCAATCAAATATATCGTTGTGGCATCCCTTATTCTGTAATTGGTTTTATTATGATAGGGAAATAATCGAAACTCAAGTGGCTGCACGTTAATGTATTTTACTGTGACCATCAAAATTGAGGAGAGCGATATTAAAATCACCAATTAGCCACGTTTTATTGTTATTGGCATTAATTTTATCTAGAAGTTAAGAAAGTGAGGACAAAACATTATTTATTGTGTGGCTGGAATAGTACTATAACGTTCAAAACAAATACGATTCTAAAGAATTAAACAGAATATTTATTACTTTTCGTACTCGAATTACTTGGATAGAATATATTTTCACTCCTCTAACTTCCACTTACTTCCGAACAATGATAACCATTCTCTTGATAACGTTTCCAACTGTACGTTTTAATACCAACGAATTTTGGCGTGTTAAACTTATATAGCGTCCATTTGTCAACAAGCTGAAGGCAACAATGTGACATCATAGAAAGAATCCATTTTATTGTAATAGGTAAGTGTAGTAGGGATGCGCTGATCTTCCCCATTCTCCCGAAAGACCAACCAGAGTAGCCTATGACGTCATTATCTGTGAGGGTTTTGAGCATTTTACTTCATTTCCGGGTATAAATTGCGCGAAAATGGCATATTATTTTGGCTTGAGCTGTAGTCACGATACAGCTGGGACTGTTGGAAGTGATACCACCAGAGATATAAGGGGTTGGGTTAATGTGGGTCAAAGTCTGGATGGTGGTCAGGTAGACCACATCTGAAGATGGGTATGTGGGTCCTTGTCGCCGATAGCGGTGATTCCCAATTCAAAGTTCGTATTAGAATTCATGTAGAAACCTGAAAGAACGACTGTTACGACCCGTAATGTAATAAATGCCCATAATGTAATACCTACCCATAATGTAATACAAAAACGACCCATAATGTAATACGAACCCATAATGTAATAAAAAACGACCCATAATGTAATAAATGTAATAACGTGTAATAAATGTTAGGTACCCATAATGTAATAAAAATTTAAAAAAATTAGATACAAATTACACTTTTCCAGGCCCGTAATGTAATAAAATTCTAAGCTTGATTTTTGTTTTTTCTCTTTACTCCAGCAGTGCGTTCGGCTACTTATGACACATCCTGCGCCTTCATCAATGCTGCCAATGGCCCCTATGCCGTACACATCCAACATGTGTGGGTGTGTTGGGATAACAATAGAGAGTATTCCGGGACCTGGGGCGGGTATACTCTGCTATGAGTGACAGGCATTATCCCTTTTCCATTTGTACCACCCACGCAAACGACTTCCTCGATAGCCTCTACTGCCCTGCCACAATCATATAGGTCTACCTTACAAGACATTCAATAATTTTGATTCCAGGATGGTCATTTATAACTGCAATCATCATATTCGACCGGCTGTTCACTTGCATAAAAGCAATGCGGGTAGCAGGTTCCTATACTGTTAATAAGTGCAAGCAATTCTGGCCAAAGTTGCTGAGGCAGAGGGTGTAGTGGGGTGCAGTGGGGTTTGGGTGCACAAAAACTGGATAGTGGGGGGGGGGGGGGGGCGTATAGTGTGGGATACAAGGAAAAGATAGAACAGAAGCAAGACGCTGAGTCAACCGGCGCAGAGGAATATCGGGAGGCGATATGGTGAGTGTACTGGTATTGGAATGGGGGATATCCTATAGCCCGATTGGATTTGGATTAGGCTACTTTGCTCCAAATTAAGCGTACAATCTATCCTCTGTCTCTCCAATTTTCACTACCTAAACAAATTAGTAATTTCCCTGTACTGTACTACTATAAGTTCATGTCGCACCCTCCGCACCTTGAAACCAATGAGCCCGAGCCCAGAACCACACTTAATAACGACCACATCATATTCCCGGTCCTGTGATCACATGTGTCAAGTAATATTATCAAATGCTTTCCAGTCAAATAGTTTGCACTTCGCACATGCAAGAAAGACCTTACATTTTCAATAAAAATTGTATCAGTTTCAATAGTGACAGCCCTGAGTGAAATGGTTTCAACTCCTCTCAGTGTTATTTTTCTAAAACCTCAACACACCACAGATTGAACACCCTCAATTGATATGAATCGAAGCAAGTTAAACGCCTTGTAGACTGCTATCATCCACGTAGGCCCCCTTTGCGAGAAGATTGGTTAAGAGTATGTCATGTTCACCTGTGGCTGTGACCAGCAACTGAGTCGAGTTAATGTGCACATCACTTGGTTGTACAAAGCAGCCTCTTTGTATTGAGCTCAGGGGATTGCATTCTCAAATAAATTTCACCAGTGGTGTGGCATCACTCATAGTATGCACAGGACGAATGCAGATCTATAATAAAGAGTAGTTTTGGTGGTTCTTGAGATTATGTTGATTGGAAAAGCATTCCACAGCATTTTCTGAGCTGTGGGGACTACCACTTAAACCACCTACATTTCCTGACAGTTCCTGGCGGTTGGCAGGAACTTCCTGCCAACCGCATACTCTATCACATCGACTATTCGCGTGTTCATCCCCGCTATTGTGCCATCTTCTCTTAGGCTACACTCAAACAACATACGTAGCTAAACACCAGGTGTAACATGGGCATATCCGTTTGACCGTGAGGTGTGACCTTGACTGTCAATCCGGTGACCTTGAACCTGTGTATGGGCCGATTTTTATGAAACTTGGTGTGTGGTTCGGCCGCCCAACAATTTTGCCACACCCGATGCCCTTCATGTGTGACCTTGATTGATATTCACACCGTTGACCTTGAACCTATATCTCGGCTCATGTTGGGCCGATTTGCGTGAAACTTGGTATGTGGGGGTAGTTCGGGGCTCTCTCTCTCTCTCTCTCTCTCTCTCTATATATATATATATATATATAGAGAGAGAGATTGTTAATTTCGTCAGGTGAACGCGAACAGCGAAACGCGAACGGCGAACAGTATAGATATAATGCCCCCCCTCTCTCTCTCTCTCTCTATATATATATATATATTGAGCGTCCTGAACTACTCCCACATACCAAGTTTCACGAAAATCGGCCCAGCATGAACCGAGATACAGGTTCAAGGTCAACGGTTTGAATATCAAGGTCACACATGACGGGCATCGGGTGTGGCGAAATTGTTGGGCGCCCGAACCACACACCAAGTTTCAGGACAATCGCCCAGCAGGAGCCGATACACAGGTTCAAGGTTTCCGGTTTGATGGTCAAGGTCACACACCCGGTCAAACGGATACGCCTATGTTACTCCTCGTGTCTAGCTATGTATGTTGTTTGAGTGTAACTTAGGAGAAGTTGGCACAATAGCGGAGATGAACACGCGAATAGTCGATGTGAGAGAGTAGGCGGTTGGCAGGAAGTCCCTGCCAACCGCCAGGAACTGCCATGACTGTAGGTAGTTTAAGTGGAAGGCCGTGTGGTGGACTAATAATATTACTTGACACATGTTATCACAGGGTCGGGAATATGATGTGGTCGTTATTAAGTGTCATCCTGGGATAGGGCTCATTGGTTTCCAGGTGCGGTGGGTGTGACATAAACTTATTGTAGTACAGTACAGGGAAATGACTAATTTGTTCAGGTAGTGAAAACTGGAGAGACAGAGGATAGATCGTACGCTTAATTTGGAGGAAAGTAGCCTAATCCAAATCCCATCGAGCTATAGGATATCCCCTATCCCAATACCAGTACACCTACCATATCGCCTCCCGATATTCCTCTGCGCCGCTTGACTCAACGTCTTGCTTCTGTTCCATCTTTTCCTTGTATCCAACACTACCCCCCCCCCCCCCCCCCGCCACTATCCAGTCTTGGTGCACCCAAATCCCACGGCACCCACTCCACACTTTGCCCTAGCAACTTTGGCCAGAGTTACTTGCATTTATTAACAGTAGGAACCTGCTACCCACATTGCTTTTATGCAAGTGAACAGCCGGTCGAATATGATGATTGCAGTTATAAATGACCATCCTGGAATCAAAATTACTGAATGTCTGGTAAGGTAGACCTATATGGTTGTGGCAGGGCAGTAGAGGCTATTGAGGAAGACGTTTGCGCGGGTGGTACAAATAGAAGAGGGATAATGCCTGCCACTCGGAGCAGAGTATACCCGCCCCAGGTCCCGGAATACTCTCCATCATAATCCCAACACACCCACACATGTTGGCTGTGTACGGCATAGGGGCCATTGGCAGCATTGATGAAGGCGTAGGATGTGTCATAAGTAGCCGAACGCACTGCTGGAGTAAAGGGAAAAAACAAAAATCAAACTTAGAATTTTATTACATTACGGGCCTGGAAAAGTGTAATTTGTATCTAATTTTTTAAAAATTTTATTACATTATGGGTACCTAACATTTATTACACGTTATTACATTTATTACATTATGGGTCGTTTTTTATTACATTATGGGTTCGTATTACATTATGGGTCGTTTTTGTATTACATTATGGGTAGGTATTACATTATGGGCATTTATTACATTACGGGTCGTAACAAACGACTGATAAGACGTGGAAACGAGAGAAATTAGAACATAGTCAAATTTAACAGATCAATGTCGGTATATGGTTATGTCATTCATAATTCAACGGAGAAACATGCTGCTAGCTTATCACAGACAAGTGGGGGAAATTGGGTGGGAACATACGTTTGGGCGCGGTGGGGGGGGGGGGGGGTGAGTAATGGAGGTACACTTGGATTAGGGAATACGGTGATATGCGTATGTAGACAGGGTCGCGAGATGGTCACTAGGGGTTTTACGACACAATGGTGTCTTCATTCAGAGCGGAGATACGCGGACGCTTGGATGGGAACCAGAATGAATGAATGAATGAATGAATGAATGAATGAATGAATGAATGAATGAATGAATGAATGAATGAATGAATGAATGATTTATTTCGTAGTACAACATGCTACAAATACAAACAAGGTCAGCAACATACATCTCAAATCTCAATCTCAAATAAGCCTCTAGGGCTGTCTTCCTGCCACCCCCACCCTAAAAAAACAGAACAAAAAAAAAAAACCCCAAAAAACAAAACAAACAAATTATATGTGAAATGTAATACAATCCCGACAACTGCACATTTCGACGCCTGAATGCTAGAATGTTCTACGTCCCATAGGGGACATAGAACATTCTAGAACTCAGGCGACGATTTGTAGTTGAAAAAAGAAAAGTTTGAATGGAAATTTTGGAATATTCCATAAAAGTTAAATATTGTTCATCGTTTTTAGAAAAGAACTCTTTTGGGTCAGGTTGAGATAACAGAGCTAAGACATACCGTCGGAACAAGCAGGAGAAGTAGAAAACTTCAGGGGGCGGAAAGCAACGAGGCCACAGTAGCAAAGGAAGAATACCACCAAGCACGAAATAAAGTAAATAAGATAAAAGACGACAATCGGAGAGTACGAAATAGCAGTCTTTTTAGGACGATAAGAACGACAGGGGGGCGGGGAGGGGGGGGGGTCGAGTTCGAATGTATTTTGGAAATGGGTGAATGAACGTAACAAAGGAAGTAACCCACCGAGTATTAAAGTAGATGACAGAGTTACAGACGAGCAAGATCAAGGCGCATCAGAACTAGTCCAGCACTGGGAAAGGGTAAACGATAAGCGATGGGGCATGGGGAGCCCACCTGAGTGTCCGAATCAGGTCGAGGAAAACCTATCGAACTTCGTGTGCAGCGAAATTAAAACGGAGGAGGTGCGAAAGGTGATATCAAAATTAAGGGATGGAAAAGCGGGAGGAGTGGATGAAATTCCTAATGAGTTTATCAAAAAAGGGGGAGAGGAACTCGTGGAAAGCCTAACTGCCCTATTCAATCTAGCCATAGAAAATCAAGAGGTCCTAAAGGAGTGGAGAGAAAGCAAAGTGACATTTATTCACAAAAAGGGGGAAAAGACGTTTTGGATAACTATCGAGGGATCTCTGTCAGTAGCAACATTGGAAAGGTTTTCTGTAAAGTCCTTTAGGGAGACTAGAGGAGGTGATTGAAGAGAAGGTTTTTTGGGAGGAATCCAGAATGGCTACAGGAAGGGAAGGAGAGTAACTGACCATCTTTTCACGCTATCCCAAATGATAGAATCCGCGAAAGCAAAAAAGAAAAAGATGTTTATGGCCTTTTTGGATGTCAAAAAGGCATACGATAGAGTATAGAGGGGGGGGGGGGGGTATGTGGCGCAACCTGGAGGCTCTGGGCTTAGGAGGCGAGTTTGTTGGAATTATGAAAGCATTATATAAAGATGTACAGAGTGAACTTAGCCTGGGAAACATTAGAACAAAACGTGTGCCTATGGAGATAGGCTTAAAACAGGGGTGTATCCTTTCGCCAATCCTGTTTGCATTGTACATCAAAGGTTTAGGAGATGAACTCCTGCGTAGCGACGAGGGGGTAGCAATTGGGGACTTGAAGATCCCAGGGCTATTTTTTGCAGACGATATGGTTCTAGTGTCAGAAAGCGAAGAGGGGCTAACGAAAATGCTGGGAATTGTTAGGACATATGGCAGCAAATGGAGACTCGAACTTAATGAAAGCAAGAGCAAAGTTATACCTGTGGGTCGCAAAGTGGACCCCACTCGAAGGTGGAGAGTGGGTGAGTTCTGCATTCCGCAAGGGAGCAGCAAACTTCTCAGTGTAGGAGAGACAGGTGATTACGAGTATTTGGGGGTAAATATAAACATTACAGGAAGAGGCATCTACCGAAACCACACAAATAAATTGATTCTGAAGGGGAAGCGAATCCTTAACCAAATGAAACTTATAGGGAGAAACAGTTTCAATAAGGTTTTCGTGGGGAAAACCATTTGGGAAATGGTGGGGCTGCCAAGTATAACGTACGTTACGGAAGTGGTACCCCTAAACCAGACGGCCGTAAAGAGCTTGGAAATCTTGCAGAACGATGCAGGCCGATGGATAACGGGGTCGAGTAATGCCGCAGCGCTAGAAGCAATCAGGGGTGAGCTTGGGTGGATGAGGATCAAGGACAGGATAGACCTGTTGAAACTTGGTTATCTTAATTATTTGGTAAATCTCCCCGACAGCCGATGGTGTAAAGTGATGTTCCTGAGAATTTTCAACTCAAATATCAAAACGGGGTGGATGATCCAAGTGAGGGAGCTAGTAGAGAACTACTCATTGGAGATCTCGGACCTGGACGTTGGGGCAAACAAGGGTAAAAAAATCGTCAGAGAAAGGGTCATGGAGGATTGTAACCGTAATTGGCGAGAGGGGTCAAATCAAAGAGGTCTTTGGGGTGGCCTGCGTGATAAAGAGAGGCCAGGTTTTGAAGAGTACCTTGATGGCACATTTGGGGGGTCACTGTTGTTCAAGCTGAGGTCGCGATCTCTGGAGCTGAGGGGACAATTGGGAAAGACGGTGAAAGGGAGTGCCAGATGTGTAACTTGGGCATGGTGGAGATCCTGGAAGACTTTCTTCTAGAATGCCCAAAGTATCAGTCTAAAAGAATGAGATTCACTGGGAGTATAATGGGGAAGTGAGATGGGAGAATGAAGGACATGTGGTTAGGGGGACACTCAAAGGAGAGGGTTAATATGCTAATCGGAGAGATTGGGAAGAATGGGGCAAGGGATGTCATCAAGCAGTTCGTCTCCGAGTGTTGGGAGGAGAGGAGAAGCGCGGGAATAGGGAGGCAGTTGGGAGTTCAGGGGTAACCATGGCCTTCTCGTCCGAGAACCGCGACAAATCAGCGGCTGGCCAAAGCGTTATTATTATTACAGCTGACGTGATGAGGGTATAAATTCAAGAATTGCTCCGTTAAAGACTTTTTGAATAGTGATGATCTGGGCGCCACGGGTATGTCACCCGAGGTGTAATGACGCGTGGATGATTCCGTTTAGGGCAGCGTCAGCAGAAGGGCGGGGGTATTGGATTGGGACACGAGGACCTGCGTGACACGGTCGCGATATTGTCACCAGAGGTATTGGGAGACATGGCTGCCTTCGTTTAGGGTAAGGAGGCGCCTTGGGTGAGCTGAAGGGTGGCCTCTTGGATGCGGACACACGACGATCTTGGTGACAGTAGTTCTCTTGATATAATATAACTGAGCAAACATATGTTCGGGTATGGGTGATGACAGATACATAACAATAGACCAGCCATTATATAAACACTTGTCAATTAAGTGGGTACTTATGTAAACAAAAGTCGGAACAATATCGACAAGACGGCTAATTAACCTGACCCGAAATCTGATCTTAGATGATTGTGAGCAAGGATTTCCTAAATTCTAATTAAAACTAATTTAAAACCAATTAAAACATCAATTAAAAAACAAATAAGAAAAACTTCAAAAATAAAAAACAAATAAAAACACTGTACCAAACACAATAAAAAACAATTTTAAAATTTTTTTAAAAACTTAAAACAATTAAAATGACGTCCCCGGCTGCTCTGACTGCTCTTTCGGGAGAATGGGGAAGATCAGCGCATCCCTACTACTGGTAAGAAGTATTTTCCCTTCTGTGCGAAGGCACCGAAACAGCCCCGTAGTAAGTCAATTGTTATATGTTGCTCTGAATCGGAACTTCAAGTTATATGCTGAGTCAAAAAAGAAAGTATAATAAACTTTGAGGAGCAATTTTTTTTAGTTTTATCGACTTTAATCCCGAACAAATTATTGTAAATTCATATTTCGAGTCTAGCTGTCTGAATTTGCATAAGTTCAGACATGGGGTGAAATGAAAAGTTCACACATGCAGTCAATAGCGTGTATGTCCACCGTCTGCCTCTTGGATGGCAAGACATCGACGGCGCATAGACCTGATAATTCTCTGGATGTCACCCTGTGGTATTGCGTTCCACTCCTGCCTTAGAACATTACGTAAATCGCCTAACGTCTGAAGATCATGAAGTCGTACACGACGGTCCAATTTATCGCAAAGATGCTCGATTGGCGACAAATCTGGCGAAAGTGGGGGACAGGGAAGAAGTTCGATGCTCTGGTCCTCAAGAAAGTCACGACAGATACGCTCCTCGTAACATCGGGCATTGTCTTGCTGGAATAACTGCAATCCGACGTTAGCGTTGAACAACAGGACAACACCAGCGTTAAGAATTTCGTCCCTATATCGCTGTCCATTCAGATTACCATCGATGAAGATCAACTACGTTCGATGGTGCAAGGAAATTCCTGTCCAAACCATTACACTACCCCCGCCGAAACGGTCGCATTCCCGCACGCAAGCATCAGAAAACCGTTCTCCTCGTCGGCGATACACTCTTGCTCTACGATCAGCGCGCCGTAGACAAAATCATCACTAAAGAGAACTGTGCTCCGGCGCTGCTGAGTCCAGCGAACACGCTGACGAACCCATTCCATTCTGACGGTACGATGACGTTGGGTGAGGATTGGTCCGTGGTATGGACGCCAACTTCGGATGCCGTGTTCAGTGAGTCTGTTGCGGACAGTTTGTGCACTGATTCTGTTGTTAGTTCTACCAGGAGTAATTGCTGCTGTCCTCGTCGCCGGAAGGAACCGATCCCGCAAGTGAGACGTCCTGATGTGTCGCTCTTGTGCAGGGATCGTAACTCTTGGTCGGCCTGAACGCGGTCGGTCGGCAGTAGATCCAGTGGTTCTATACCTTCCAATGAGACGGTAAATAGTGGCCGCAGTGACTCCGAACTCAGCACCGAGCTCATATGGAGGTATCCCAGCATCATGCATACCAATGGCACACAACCTCTGATTTTCGGTTAACCTTGGCATTTTTTAAAATGTCGGAAGACAAAAACTAGCGTATTTTCTCAATAACCCAGGCTCTCTAGCACAACATGACACAAAGAAAATCGTCGGCCACCCATTCAGTTTGATATTCTCGGGTAGCACATGCTATTTTGAAATCCGTAGCAAATTTGTATACGGTTTGGTGGACAACAACAACATGTCATTAAACTCTTTGCACGACTTCGTCATGCAACATTAGAACTATTATATTTCATCCTTTATGCTATTTTTCACATTTGTTTGTATTATACTTTCTTTTTTGGCTCAGTATATTACAAAATTGGCTGTAATGAGATGCCCCCAAATCCACTATATCTTTTTTTTTGTTCTGTTTTGAACATTCCCATATATTTTTCTTGAAATTTGGATTGATGGCAGTTCATTTGTTTGCAGTTGAAAATTCGTTACTCCGGGTCGAGACGACACAGCATAGCCTATTTTCAGCCTATTTCCAGCTTTATCGTGATACAGAATTTGGAAGATGTGGGGAAGCGGGCGGGCATCGGTTTTATAACTTCAGAGGTATCTTTGTGGGTGACTGCAGTACGTATTTGTCTCTCATAAAATATGGTTTGGTTTCAGACAGCCTCTGGCCTGTATGTGTGGGGATGAGAAGGGAGTGCATTTTCTTTCCGACAAGAGAACATATAGCGAGTTAGTTTAACATGCCCAGACTTCTCCCGTCCACACGCGATTGGTTTGGAGGTGAGCAGAGTCTGGCTAAGAAATAGCTCGAGTGCTTGTAACCCCATCTGAGGACTTTTTAAAGCTGCTCTCGGGATTGCGATTTCCTTGACTACAGACATACGAATTAATAGACCTATGGCATTATGCAAGTATGCTAACAAGTACCTCGGCGAGCGCCTAGTGGAAATAGTACATTTCGGAGACAAACTGCGTGTCGATAGCGAACTGTTATTCTACAATCGTTTAAAAACTAGTCTAAGACAATCGACATTACTCGGTTTTTATTGTATATATTTTGCAGTGTTACGCAAAATAGGCCAACCAAGTGATCAAAACACATCACAGGCGGTTACACAGTGTGCGCCATGCGAGTGTTCCATGCAGTGTGATGAAGTAATCGCTAAATGGTTTGGCCTGATTAAATGGCACACCAGATGTTGTCGACTTGCCACGCACCAAACACTCTCTGAAAACCCCAAACAGTATAATTTAACATAGGCTATTATGTGAAATCAATTGCAAGTTGCTTTTTTCGTGGACCCACCTGGGTGGGATGGGCGATTCCCTCCCGCAGATCCGTACTGGGTGGATAGAGCAAGTCATAAGAGGGGTTGGTGGGTTCGAGGTGGTGTCCACCTTAAATGTTTCTTTGTAGTTTTATCGGTTATATCATTGGTGTTTCAATTACACGCTAAAATCTTAAGTGTTAAAAACTGCACTTGGAAGTGCTGTATTTAACACTTACTAAGTTCTGAACTAGCACTTTGTTCAAGTGTAGATATCCCAGAATTTGACAGGTGTTACAATAATACCACTTGACAAGTGAAATGTCGCGACACTTAAAAGGAAACAACGCAGATGACGCGGATCAGGCTCGAACTCTCGAGCCTGATCCGCGTCATCTGCGTTGTGTCCTTTTAATTATGTACCCACCAAGCGCCAATCAAATTATGGACGATTCTGGAAGAACCACCAATGCTAGACACATGGGAAGTGCCATCCATTCGAGTTTCAGATGTCTGACGATTATAATGTCTAAATGCTTAAAACATTGTCCTTTGAGTGTTAAAATCAAACCCTAAGAGTTCGAATGGGTTTAACACCTTGAAAGTGTCAGTTTTAACACTTTAGTTTTTAGTGTGTACCAACAAAATACAAGATGTCGAGTGAATCGATAGAATTACGAAACGAAATGCGATTCAATTTTCCTGTTAGGTTTTGTTCTTTTGAAAGACAACAACATGTGGTCTCTCACGACTAACGCCAGCTGATGATGCTTATCTATGACAATTAATATTTATCTAAACATGGTACATGATTTGAATGAGAACACATGTATGACTGTGTGTACAATTAGAATAACAAAATAGCACTTACATGCTTTCGTTGCTGTCGTTGGGACATATGGGATCAAACTCCCAGGCCTCCAGTCCACTTCTGTTTGGATTTCGACGCTGTTAAGGGCTATTTGTTTACACACGTTTCGTGGAAATTTGCAAGTTCACGATCGTTGATACAATGTGATGTCCTTTTACTCACAAGGATGTGTAGGTATTGTTTTATATTCACGTTACAGATATTTCAAGCAATAAGTATTTAATCCACCATGAATTGGGATTCTCAAACTGGGATTACATTTCTATGTACGAACATGTACAAAAATAAATTAGGCTAGAATTCACTGGGACTTCTGAGTAAATCCACGTGGTGAACGGTGCACTATCTCTTCGCTTTCGTAGAAAAATTCGTATCCTTAAAAATTAATTGTAATTGTGTACCTCGCTGTACGTTGGATACGTTGGTTCTCGGGATAAAGTGGCGTTTGCACTGGGGTGGCAGTGGCTGTCGGCACACGTTTTAATAATGGGCGGCGTACCTGTATGTAGATCCCTGCGGGTGACAGGCTATGTCTCCACGGTCTGTGTGGCCCTTCTACTTCCCCTGACGTGAAATTCAAAATTTATATTCCAAAACGGCCGCAAGGGGTGGAGCAATCCCATCTCACCTGTCAGCCCCTTTGGCGCGCAAAACCCCAATATTTTCGAGAACAATCAATATTGCAGGTTGTGTACGCTTGATACGAAATTCCGTGGCTCTCTGCTATTGGGCGCTTGGTTTCTGCAGCCTCGCCTCTGTGGCGCCTTTACTTCCCTCTGACATTGACGTCATGGTAATTAAGACACACCATTCAGAAATAGGTTCGCAAGGCAAGACACAACATTTAACAATAGAGTCGCAAGGGGAAGAACGACTCCACATTGCCCCTATGCCAAGTCAACGTGCGAACAAATGGGATTATTACATGCCGGATACATTAGTTTTGGACACATGATGTTACAGAACTAAAAGTCCCTTAATTGGTAGGATATGACCGAAACGACTGTACAAGAGACCTAATAATGGGTGCTTAACATCCTTCTGTGTGTATGAAAAGTCACTGAGGAGTAAATCACGAAACTTTCAAAATTTTGGCGGCGAAATGATCAACCGTCAGCGTAAGAAACATCAAAATTGGTACGAAACGTCTTATATTAACTGAGATGTCTGTATCGAAACTGGGCCCATAGACCAATATTAAAGTACCATGTTCCAGCTTGTATCAAATCAAGCTTTTAATCCACAGTCATTTTGTGTAATGAATTCGATTCTGTTATGGTCTTGAACCAGTCTAGCCCTCAAATAGTCCATCGCCGGTGTTTTAGATTCAATCGTCCGGAATATTTCAGTTGGTCGGAAAAGCGAACCTATGGTTCGCTTTTACAACCAACTAAAATATTCCAAACGATTGAATCTAACATACCATAGACATTAATTTTCTTTGAATCGACCCAAGGAATGTTTCTCAATGGAGAAGTAATTTGACAGGATCTTTAATGGCATTACAATACCGTCAAACATGTTTGTTAACTGAGTAGTTATGAACGAAGACTCACCGTGGCTGTGGTTTTATGATCACACCGCATAGTTCCGCCAATTATGTTAATATCGTCGTGTTTTTGAGGCGAACTAACAATTTATTGATATCTATAAGTAGAACACGAAATAATGTCTATATCTTTGTAAATAAAGGGACATCACATTAAACCAATGGTTATCTGCGTGCAAACTCAACGAAAACTGCGTAAATAAAAATCCCATAACGGCGAGAGCTTGGGATCGAATGTGAAAGCAAACGATCAGTGGCATTTATAAAACAGGAGTTACCGTAGACAAGTACCGCAAATAATCAGAGCACTCCGTAATTGTCAGTTCGTCGACCTGCTCCGAGTTTGAACCAAAATACTGGCTGAGCTAATTTCAACCTTCCAGGGGAGGAGAGGGATAGCTCTGTCGGTATAATAACAGATCGTTCAGGACTGTCCAGGTTCGTACCCGGTCAGGGCTGGCTTCTGAAAACATCAGGACGTTTTTGGTCAATTTCGATAACAGCACAAAGCTGATAACTGCTTGATATAGTCGATATACAATTAATTTCGAGAAAGTGCGGGCATTCTCACGGATCTCCCATTAATTGAGATTCCTGTGTCAAAAACTGGAATCACAGACTAATGTAACAATAGTCTGTTCCGGATTGCATCGACTGTGAGAGAAAACGATCTGCAGTATAATCCCAGAGTGATGGAAGGGTTGAGAGGATTTAGTCTTTAGCAATACTAACAGAAAAAAAAAATCATCGGCACGTGATGTATTACAGTATCTGAATATGTAATTTATCGAACAACAAAAAATCAAAATTCTGAACCGAAAGGTTGCGCAAAACAGCCAGTATACCAGTAAAAAAAGCACACCTGGGTTGAACCCGGTGGTCTACCACTTAGGTACAGACTGGTAGAGATTGGCATATATAATCCTACTTCTAGGTGTAACCCATTCAATCCGGTGTGTGTATCTTTTGAGTGAAGAAAATATTGGAAGCGACGAGCAGTTGTAATAATGATTATTGAAACGGTAGTGAGGATCAGTAAAAATTTAATCCTATAGCTCTATAAACGCAGAATGGATTCGCCGATTTCGCTGTGGACAGTATTGTAAGGGACGATACCATCCAGGGCTCTAGTGTTGTAAAGGTTGAAGTAAGTCTCTGGCAGTTTATTAGCTTGGGATATATTGTAAAAGCAGAATTTCGTCCCCTGAGTTCCAATCTGTTCTATGTGCCAGTAGGCACATAGAACACATTGGAAAACAAGAGACGATTTGTTTTTTCAGCTTTTAAAGAATATGAGTACCTGTTTTTAGAAGAAGTTGGGTCATCTATGTATTGGGAAATTCAGTAATTAAAAATGCAGGCAACTAACCCCCCAGCATTGGTACACCACAAAGGCTGCAGTAGGACCATATAGGTTTCAAGTATCGGTGTCATTTACATTGACGTTATTATTTCTGAAGAGGTCTTGTGATAATCATAATGCATCAAATATTTGTTTAGCGATGACTCGACAATGAAGCAGTTTCCCATTCCTATTCCTATGAATATTCAAGAAGTCTGGTTGAAAAAGTCTCTCGCGTATACTGATGTATAATCGCAGTCTGTCTATTAAGCACAAACGCGGCTCTCAGACAGTGTTTTATTATTGAGTTTACAAACAGAATATTATGTTTTTTTCATTTCAGTTTTGCAATTTTAGAATATCTTTAGTTTGTAAAGGTTGGTGAATGCGTCAGTTAACGAAAAAAACACACTGCTGCACGATAACAATTCCATCTTATTCACTGTCACGTGTCTGTACTAGAGTTCTGTACAGCGACGTTTTCCTGTATGAAAGACAATTACAACGATATCTTAGGACCGTGAGAAGAAATATTTTAAACGCATTTATTTTATAGAGTGACATTTAGAAATTGTGCTAGAGACATTTGATAAGTTGACTTTATAAGACTTTTGTCGTAAGGTACACTAAAAGCTTTTTCACGACACTTTTTTCTTAACTTGTCGAGTGAAAGTATTTGTTTGTGTAATTGCCGATTATCAGGCTTTCAGGTAGTATTAGAACCTTCAGCTTGTTATGCTTTCTCCTATGCCTTTCCACACTGACAGTATCCAGAAGGAGCAACGTTTATTGGATAGGGCATCTCTATCATCATATTATTATATTCATATTACATTTCACGGGATGCAGCCTATTATGCAAGCTCTCGGGCCACCATCTAATTCTGTTCGGAATTCGACGGAATTCTTGCGTCGATTCAAGGAAAATTAGGATCGATTTTTTCACATTTAATCAGATGGAATCTTTCAACTTATATAAGAAGTATGGTTTAAAATAATTTCAAGTTTATTGGACAAGGTCCCAGGCTTCGGGGTTAATATCACTGTTTTCCAAGTCAGTTGAATCGACCTGAGAATTCAGTACAGCATGATCTGGAGCAATTATTACCCCAATATACACGCGCTCACGCGCGCTAAATAATGCCATTATGCAATCAGAGTTGAATAGATTGGCTGGAAGATGTTGGAATTCGTAATATAAATTGAGTAAAATTTTCATTTAGTAAAATTGTGTGTGTTGATATCTATATTTTTGTATTCTTTTGATGTTGAACATAAAAGTAGACAATTTTATTTGTTTCGTATTCAGTAAACCGCTTACCCAAGGCTATAGAGATGGAAAGACGGTCAACGTAAACTTATATAATGCACATAGAAACATTACAAACATATCCTGCTTCCATGCATATAAACTCCATGTCGAAAACGAAATTTTGTGAGACTTCCTGATTCTCAGTACACATATTCTTGACCAATATCGGAATGAGGATGGATACTTTTGGAAGTTAACAAATGCAAATGTTGAATAATATCACGAGCCTATCGAGTGGGCGTTTTGCAACAGTTTGCACTCATTCATTTTGAATTTAATCTGGGTTAGAGACGTGATCTATTCTAGAATTATAAAGGCGCATTTTTCTATGTTTGTTTTTGTTGATAAAATGTTATTATGTTGCCGGCAAGCCCTTTCAAAACAGTGTGGCACAATACAAGAAAATTCAGGAATGAAACTGGGGTCTTACCGAATGATTAGAATGGCCTTAACAAATAAAAAACGGTTGATTATTTCACGTGTTAACTGATGCCTTCCAACGCGAAAAATGTTCTGAAACTACATTAGTATTTACTAAATAATGTCAGCAGCCCTTTCTTTAGAAAATTTTATCTACAATATGAAGAAAGTATAAATGACAAATATGGATTTTCATAATGTGGTAAGTCTGATTTTTAATTATTTGGAGGTGTGGTGGTGTGAGCGGTCAGAGTAGCGTCTGTATGAAAGTGAGTTGTCGTTCCTTGATCAACTATTATCGGTTAGTAAAAAAGGAGGAGGGATCCGGGAGAAGACCAGGGGAGTAGTCCAGGTAGTTCAGGGCCTGGAAAGAGACGGAGAGACAAGGATAGGAGTAATCCTAGGTCAAAGATACCGATACCGATAGTGATTCCGAGTGGGGCTGTTGGAGAGGAAGAGGACGCTGTAAACAATAGGAGACTAGAGGAGATAAATAGGGCGAGGGCCAAAAGTAAGTTGGTGGTTGCGGGAAGTAGCATAGTTCGGGGGATCGACAAGGTTGTCTGTGGTCCGGACAGTAAAAATAGAACAGTTCTGTGCTTTCCGGGGGCTAAAGTGGAGGACCTGAGGGATAGAGTGGACGGTATTGTAGCTGGGTCGGGGCCTGATTCGGTAGTGGTATTACATGTGGGGTCCAATAACATCAGGGAGAGGAAATCAGTTCGTTTGGTGGACACATACAAGGACCTAATTAGTAAGCTACTTACCAGGAATGCTCGGATCATCGTTTCAGGGGTGCTCCCCGTTATGGGTGGTGGGAATGAGAGGAACTCGCGGATTATGGCACTAAACGAGGAGCTGGAAGAGCACTGCAAAGACTTGGGAATACATTTCATTGACCACTGGGATTCATTCTGGGGACAAGGAGAGTTGTATGGGCGAGATGGATTGCATTTAAGTAGGATGGGTACAGACCTGTTGGGCCAAAAAATTTTACAGGTGGCTGGGCCTTTTTTTGGAGAAAAGGGGGGTAGGGGACCACAGCCGATAACCCAGAGGGGCACAAATGCTGGGAACATAGGAAGAACAACAAACATGCACAACACAGGGACATACCAGGGGTATAATAATGTGCCAGTGATGACAAAAAATACAAAGATTCATTATGTTTGGGTACTGCAACATCCAGGGTCTGCACAAGAAAGTAAGCGAAATATCAACAATGATGGACGGAGGAGACTTCGATATAATGGGTCTAAGTGAGACGTGGATACGACGGGATGAGCGGGTTGATCAGATGAAGGGTTGCGTGTGGATAGGAGCTGGGCGAACTGAGGGTCAGAAACGGGGTGGGGGTGTTGGCATCTACGCTAAAGAGGAATTACAGCCCTCATTGATTACAGATCTCACAGAAGCAAGGACTCAGATTCCAGTATCCAACGAAATAGTCTGGGCAAAAATCAAGTTAGGAAGCAGGAGTGTTGCCGTTGGTGTTGTATACTTAGCAGTGGAGGGAAGTAAGCCCGAGTGGAATGATTCAATATATACAACTCTTAGATCGAATATCACAGAGCTTGAAAGCAGAGGGTTCAGTATTGTCCTAATGGGGGACTTCAATGGGCACATCGGGGATAAGGAGGAGGGCATACAGGGAGGTGATAGGAAAATTAACACGAATGGGAGGAAGATGTTGGACCTATCAAAAGAGCTTGGTTTAAAGATCCTGAACAGGGATGCGAAATGTAAGGGTAAATGGACCTGGGAGAGGAACGATAAGAAAACAATAATTGATTATATACTCACTGACGTTAGCGTATGGAGGGAGGTTATAGATGTAGAAATAGATGACGAGGGAAAAAATGGTAGTGATCACAACCTGATAACAGTTAAGATTATGGGCAAAAAGACGAATAGAGACAGAAATACCTTCAAGGAAGTTTGGGGACTAAAACAAGGAGCCGACTGGAAGCAGTTTCGGGAAAAACTAAAACCAAGTCTTGAATGTATACCTAGGGATGCAAATGTCCAGAGTATTTCAGATGGCATAGTAAATAGCCTAACAGAGGCAGGGAAGGATTGTATAGGAAGGGTGAGGGTCCCAACGAGAGAGCTCGGATACAGGGTTAACGAGGGACTGAAAAAGGCTATAAAAGAAAGGAAGGTAAAATGCGCTGCTTACAGAAGAAGTAGGAAGCTTAAAGGGGTGGATAACAATGACACGAGACTAATGAAAGGAGAATATGAACTGGCACGGAAAAAGGTGAATGAGATAAAGAATAATAATAGGAAGGAGCGCAATTGCAGTCTTGCCAGAACAATAAAGAAAACGGGGGGTTCGAGCTCAAACGTATTTTGGAACTGGGTAAATAAACGGGGGAAAAGTAGTGTGCAGAGTATCAAAGTGGATGGGGAAAGTACAGAAGATAAAGGCCGTATCGCTTCAGAGTTAGTCAAGCACTGGGAAAAGATAAACGATAGGCGATGGGGCAGTGGGTCCCCACCAAAAAGAAATACACTGGTGGAGGAGAACCTATCCAATCGTGTATGTAGCGAAATAACGGCAGAAGAAGTGCGGAACGTGGTCTCGAAATTAAAAAATGGTAAAGCGGGAGGGACTGATGAAATTCCGAACGAATTCCTCAAAAATGGAGGGGAGGCACTTATTGAAGTCCTGACAAACCTTTTCAACCTGGCTCTGCGAAAGCAAAAGGTCCCCAGAGAGTGGAGGGAAAGTAAGGTGTCGTTCATACACAAAAAGGGGGATAAGGAAGTTCTAGATAACTATAGGGGGATATCAGTTAGTAGTAACATCGGAAAAGTATTCTGTAAGGTCATATACGGTAGACTTGAGGAAGTTATTGAAGAGAAAGGTTTTTTAGGAGAAATTCAAAATGGTTTCAGGAAAGGTCGAAGAGTCACTGATCACCTATTTACACTCACCCAACTGATAGAATCAACAAAGGCTGAAAAGAAAAAGATGTTTCTGGCATTTCTAGATGTGAAAAAAGCGTACGACCGAGTGTGGAGGGAAGGTATGTGGCGAAAGCTCGAGGGCATCGGACTGGGGGGTGACTTTGTGGGAATCATGAAAGCACTGTATACAGATGTGCAAAGCCAACTCAGTCTAGGGAGTATCACTACAAAACGAGTCCCTATGGATATAGGCCTCAAGCAGGGGTGTATCTTTTCACCGATTTTGTTTGCATTGTATGTTAAAGATTTAGGGAACGAACTAATTCAGAGTGCGGAGGGGGTAAATGTTGGAGACATAAAGGTACCAGGCTTATTCTTTGCGGACGACATGGTGTTAATGTCTAGAACTGAACAGGGGCTAGAGAAATTGCTGGAAATTGTTGGTAGATATGGGAACACTTGGCGGCTCGAACTAAATGAAAATAAAAGCAAGGTAATACCCGTTGGACGCAAGGTAGATATGACGAAGAGATGGAGAGTGGGGGAGTTCTCAATCCCCGAAGGGGAAAGCAAACAAATCACTGTAGGAGAAACGGGAGAGTATGAGTATCTAGGGGTAAGCATAAATATAACGGGAAGAGGGGTGTACAGAAATTACTCAGCCAAACTGATTCTGAAGGGGAAAAGAATTCTGAACCAACTAAAACTTTTAGGGAAAAATAGTTTCAACAAGGTCTTTGTGGGGAAAACACTGTGGGAGAGGGTGGGTTTACCAAGTATAACGTATGGCACGGACGTGATTCCATTAAACCAAACCGTTATTAAGAAGTTGGAAAGTACTCAGAATGATGCCGGCAGATGGATAACAGGGTCGAGTAATGCTGCAGCTTTGGAAGCAGTAAGGGGGGAGCTTGGGTGGATGAAAATCAAGGACAGGGTAGATTTGGGAAAACTGTGTTACTTTAACTACTTGAGAAACCTGCCTGACAACCGGTGGTGCAAATTGATGCTCGATACCATTTGGAATTCTAATATAGATACGGGGTGGTCAAAACATGTGAGGGAACTAATGGACAATTACTCTATAGAGGTCACAAACATAGAAGTAGGAATGAAAGAAGGCAAAAGGTTTGTCAAAGAGAGAGTCATGGAAGATTGCAATCGAAACTGGCGAGCAGGGGTTAGCGTGAAAAGATCACTGCAGGGGTTACAATACAAAGAAAAGCCAGCTTTTGAGAAGTACCTAGATGGCACCTTTGGAGGGTCACTGCTGTTCAAACTGAGATCAAGATCACTGGAGCTTCGGGGAAAAATTGGGAGAGATGGAGAAAAGGGATGCCAAATGTGCCACTCTGGAGTAGTGGAGACCCTGGAACATTTTCTCTTGGAATGCCCACAGTATATACCTCATAGAATAAAATTTACTGGAAGAATAATGCAGAAGTGGGGTGAAGAAACAAAGGATAGATGGCTGAAGGGGGACACGAGGGAGAGGGTAGGAATGCTTATTGAAGAAATTGAAAAAGAGGAAGTGAGGGACACTATTAAGCAGTTTATGTCTGAATGCTGGGAGGAGAGGAGGGGAACAGGGGGTGGGGTGCAGGGGGAATGATGGCCTTCTCTTATGAGGACCGCGACAAATCAGCGGCTGGCCAAAGAGTTATTATTATTAGTATTTGTGATATTATAAATATTACGACTTGATTTGATAGCACATTTTCGACTTTTTCCTAGGGGAGATCGCCCCGTGACCCTCTCCATTAACCCACACCAGCCTAAGGGCTGCACGTTGAAAATTTTAATTATTCTACCCCAAACAATGAACGTAGACACTTCCAATTTCTGCCATTGAACTAACATGGAAGATATCACCAGGATTCAAGGGGTTAAGGGAATACCCACGTAACCCTATCATATTTTAGGCAAATTGTCTTGGTTCTGTGATTCGGCTATTCTTTGCAAGAGAAGCGTATATAAATAAAATGAAAAATGTAATGCATAGATCCGGAACGAATGCATTTCTAAAACTAACTGGAAGGAGCTGAGTTCAGCGATTCCTGGAAGTCTGCTATGGCATTCGTATCAGAACTGTAAAATGCGCCAAATAATATCAAGATCATTTGTGACTGAAACCCAGATATGCAAACACACCAAGCTACGACTTCATACCAGAGGCCTGGTGACAGCTTGTGAGCATGAATTAAGCATTCAAATTGTTTGGTGTTTGTTCAAGGGAAACTCCATATATGTTGTTTGTTTCCATGTTAATGAGTTCACGTGCGATACTTTTTTGAGAATATGCACGGGTTGCACGTGGAACCACACACTTATTAAAAAAATCGAAACACGAAAGTGTGAATTAAATCGTTAAGTGAAATGTGAACTATTAACATACGAATATATGATAAAGTGCTTTCCAACGAAAAATCCAATTTTCATGTTATTTCCGAAGAATTTTATACTTAAAATATGGGTGAACAACTGATGTTGAAAAGTTTTACCATGTCGCCTCTGATTAAACGGATTTGAAAGTTCAATAATCGAACACAGCGTTCCATTAAATATCTCTCCTTGAAAATATCAATCGGCATGACTTTTCTCACGAATCACTCTATTCATTATTATATCCACGAATCGATGTCACGCGAATATTTACTGAAGCCAGTTGAAAACACCACGAGGGATTTTTAATATTGCATGTCATTAATCGACTCCTATCACTTCGAAGACTAAATATTTGCTGAAAGGTAAGCATTGCTTCAGAAGGGACAATTTTCATAGATTCAGACATTCAGCTGTTCACGGTGACGCGTAGCCGAGTTTGGCTGATCGACACGAGATATTTGTGCCTAGATGGAGGAGCATGGGAGGGGAAGAGAGCGGGAGAACAACTAGTCCATGTCCAGGAAATAATAAATCCCGCATGAAGAAAAGACTCAAGGAAGTCCAAGGCCATTAACTTGTTCAACCCGAGAGGCCGCTTTTCCACTTCAGGATCGCGATACGAGATGAATTGTAGATGGTTGCTCAGTGAAAGTGCGTGGTAAACCAATCAAGATTTTCAACGTGCAGCCTTAAGGCTGCATGTTGAAAATATTGATTGGTTTTCCTCCATGTATCGACAATGGGCATGTTACGAACCACCAGGATTTGAAAGTGTTGAAGTGGCATACAGCAACATCCAGGTTCTCCCATGAAAGGTCCCTGAAATAAGTACAATTGTCGCGGGGTGGAGTTTTGTGTCATAGGCCTAAATGAGACATGATTAAGAAGGGACGGCCTAGAAACCAAATGAGTGGATGTGTATGGGTAGATGAGGAGCGAACCGAAGGCCAGAACAGGGGAGGAGGGTACGAATATATTTTTATGAGAAAATGAATCCTTCGCTGATCTCAGATCGTACACACGTCGGAAGAAATAGAAATAAGTACAATTGTCGCGGGGTGGAGTTTTGTGCCATAGGCCTAAATGAGACATGGTTAAGAAGGCCTATATACCAAATGAGTGGATGTGTATGGGTAGATGAAGGGCGAACCGAAGGCCAAAACAGGGGGAGGAGGGTACGAATATATTTTTATGAGAAATTGAATCCTTCGCTGATCTCACATCGTACACACGTCGGAACTCCATCCTGGTCTCCAATGAAATAGTATGGGTAGAAGTCAAGTTGCAAAATAAAAGTGTTGCTATGGGAATTTATTATTTGGCAACAGAGGAAAGCTAGTCCGAATGTAGTGATTCAATGTACACAATACTTAGATCAAATATCACAGAACATGAGAGCCGAGGGTTCAGTATAATCCTAATGGGATACTTCATGGGACACACAGATGACAAAGAAAAAGGCAAACAAGGTGGAGATAAAAAATATACACAGTGAGCATAGTCTGAAGATTCTTAGCGGAGATGTGAGATATTCAGGAAATGGGTCCGGAAGAGGAACGACAGAAGAAAAATAATATTTTATATACATACAGATACTGACCAATGGCCTGGGGGGGGGGGGGGGGGGGGTATATGGCGAAGGTAAAAGTGGGCTGGATAGTGATCATACAGTCACTTCCAGGGGAAAAATACAACAATAAACAGAGAAAGCTTCAAGGACATTTGGGGGCTCAGAAGGGACTCTGAATGTGTGCAGTTCTTAGAAAGATTGAAATCCTCAAAACTCGAGAATATACACATGTACAGTAATTGCAGTTTCCAGGAAATGGCAGATGTCGCACTAACAAGTTTGACAGATGCAAGGGAAGAAAGGATAAAAACGTTAGGGAGTCAACACGGAACTTCGATACAAAGTGAATGGAGAATTAAGAAAGGATAGAAAAGTTAGCTGTGTGGTATACAGGATAAGTGAGAATCTTAAGAGGGTCGAAAGATACACCCCCCTCCCCCCCCCCCCCCCAAAAAAAAAAAATGAATACGAAGAAGCACGAAGTAAAGTAAACAAGATTAAAGGCACATTCATAAGGAGCTAAGATAGGAACAACTGCGGGTTCGAGCTTCAATGTATTTTGGAAATGGGTGAATAAAAGAAGCAGAAAAGTATTTCACAGAATTACAAAGTATAGGATGAAAGTACAGACGACCAAGACCATATCGCGTAAGAACTCGAGAAAGCGGGAAGGAAAGATGAAATCCCATCGGATTCCCGTTGCACTACATTCTATCCACTCTCTGGGAACCTCTTATTTTTCTTTGAAAAAACAATAGGTTCCCAGAGAATGGAGAGAATGCGGTGTAATATTTATACACAAAAAGATAAGGATATATTGGGTAATTTCCGGGGAAGCACAGGCAGTGGGAAAATTTGCTGTAAAGTACTATATTGGAGATTAGAGGAGGTGATCGAAGAGAAGGGATTTTGTAGGGAGATTCAGAATGGTTTCCTAAAAAGAAGGAGTCACGGACCACCTTTTCGCGCTGACCTGGTATGGATGGAGTATGTGGCAAAATCTGGAGGCTTTGGGCCTGTTAGATGAGTTTGATCTTAAAAGCACAAAAAAGACGTGCAAAGTGAACCCAGTCTTTGGAACGTTACAACCAAACGTCTCCCTTTTGAGATAGGCTCAATCAGATGTGTATCCTTTCACTTATTCTTTTAACATTGCACATCAAAAATCAAAGATCTGGGTGTTGAACTTCGGAGCGTTGAGTGGTTATATGGTACTAGTGTCCGTAGATAAAGACAGGATAGTGAAAAAAGTGCTGGCAATTGTTGGGAGAGGTGGCAACAAATTGGGGCTCGAGCTGAATGAAAATGAAAGTAAGGTCACACGTGTGAACCTTAAGAGCGAACGTACTCGAGGGTGAAGAGTGGGGAAGTTCCCTATTCTGGAAGGCGACAGCAACACACTATTACTAAGTGTAGGAGCGACATGTGTCTACGAGTATTCGAGTGTCAATATAAACAAAACGGGAAGAGGCATCTATAGAAACCCCATGAATAAACTATAAAAAGTGTGAAGGAGAAGCGAATGTTTGTTTTTTTGTGTGGAAAAACCATTGGGGGATATTGGGTGCCCCAATTGTAAAATATGGTGCGGACATGATTCCTCTAAACCAAACGGTTGTAAAGACTTTGGGAACTCTGTAGAACAATTCGGGTAGATGCGTCTAGATGGATAACAGGGACGAGTAATGCCACAGGTCTGGAAGCAGTCAGTTTTGAGCTTTGGTTGATGAGGATTATGTTTAGGATAGACCTGATGAAACTGTATTACTTTAACTGCTTGGTCCGTCTCCTCGACAGCCAGTGGTATAAACCTTTCAAAATATTTGGGACTCTAATATCGGGGGGGGGGGGGGGGGGGGTGGACTAGGCAATTGAGAGAGTTAAAGGAAAACTATTCAATTCAATACAGTTCTCAGACCTAGAATTTGGTACAGCCCAGGGTAAAAAAAACTCACCAGGGAGAGACTCATGGAGTAGTGTAATCGTAATTGGCAAGAATGAGTCAGAACAAAGAAGTCTTTGTGTGACCTGCATGATAAGGAGAAACCAGTAATTGAGGAGTACCTTGTTGAGATCTTAGGGAGTCACTAATGTTCAAACTGATATCGAGGTCACTGAAGAGTGTGGGGGGGGGGGGGGGGGGGTAGATTGGAAAGATAGTGATAATGGGGACACTAGAGCACTTTCTTTTGGAATGTCCGAAATATCAATCTAACAAAATACGATTCACTGGGAGTGTAATGAGGAAGAGGGGTGGGAGTAGGAAGGACATATGGTTATTGGGTGACACAAAGAAAAGGTTTAGTATGCTGGTCAGTGAAATCGGGAAGAAATAGGTACTGGATATTATCAAACAGTTCCTAACAGGTTTAGAGGGATAATTAGGTGTGTATTGAGAACCAATATTTAAAATTTCCAACTATTTAGGGAAAACAATTTCAAGTTTAGTATCAGTTATCTAACCCTTTACCTAACCTGAAAAGCAGACGACACTTGCAAAAATAATTCTTGAATAACTAATTTTTTTCATTTTTTGTCTCAAAAACATAGGTTATGACCCCTCGTTGGAACGAGCTCGACGAGCTCGTTCCAACGAGGGGTCATAACCTATGTTTTTGAGACAAAAAATGAAAAAAAATAATGAAAATTAATTGGCGATTTTTGAGAATAGCGCTGGGCGGTTTTTGCCGTTACGTTAGGTAAAGGGTTAAGGCAAAGTGATAACTCCTACAAGTCAGAAAAATAGGAGTGAATCTATTCAACATAAAGAAACTGTCAAGTCATATTATATATCACGTGACATTCCCTTCCTCTAGCTGAGAGGTACGTTACTGTTTCCGATAGTTTCCGGGACGGAATGGGCCAAGAAAAGTTACCGAGAAATGCACCAAGGGAGCCCCGGACCCGGAGAAAATTTAGATTTTTCGAACTGAAAGAACGCAGCTTACCTGCATCTGAGCGATCAACTACAGTCCACAGAGGAGATATTTCGATGGCATATTTATATCATCTTCATCGCTCATTCGGAAAAAATGGTTGACCATCGAGCTGACCATAGTTCGACACATTAGGAGAACATTTTTATTTTTCAAATGCAGACTAGACTGTTGGTATATCGAGATGTTCCTCTGTGAACTGGCAATGCCAGTCCACAGAGAGAGAGCATTTCGGTATACCGGTAGTCTATGCAATCAGATCCATTTCACTTGTTGGTCATTTTCACACAATTCCATGCACCACACGTGTTGGGTTGCATCAACATTGGTGCCCCAGTGGGTTCCCCTAATAGGGGACCGAAAGAGAAGTTTCCCGGTGACCATATGGCGAGTCCGCCTCTGGTTAGCTTTACCTATCGAGGGTTTTAAAAATAATCATGCCCTATTCCCGTGCTCTAGTCTTCACACTATCGGATTACCAGATAAAAATTGTGCAAAAAATTAGATTTGGCACTAAAAATTCTCGATTGGATAAACTTTTGGCACCACAAAGTTGCCTCCGACTTGCAAAGAAACGTGATTTCAGCAGTAAAGAACGCAGTGGATGAGGAAAGAAACACAATTGTGTGGTTACTTGCAGTGCAATGAAATCATCAGTTGGTAATTTAGGCGGAGACAATAACTGGTTTTTAGACAGTACACTCAAACCCTGAGTTTTTATTACTAAAGAGACTGATGTATACTATTAACAAAAGTAGGGGATATTTGATAAAAGTGAGATACATGAAGAAATATATTTATATTTTCATTAAAAAGACAGTTGAGGCATTGCACTGTGATATCTGGTGAATGATTTCAGCGATAGTTGGGTGTCTAACAAGAACACATTCCACACACTGAGCCGTAGAAGACATGAACGGCCAGTCAGAGAAATTACCACACTCAGTCCAAGATCTCAATACCTTGTAAATCCTCCTCGGCTCGCGGGACAAGGGATCCGACGTGGCATACTCCTCACCAAACGTCCAATATCAGCTTGACTGATGTTATTCCATTCTCCCTGCAGTGCAGCGGTGAGTTCCTGGACATTGGTAGGGGAGTGTTAGCGTTGCCGTAGGCGCCTGCCAAGCATATTTCAGACGTGCTCGATTGGTGAAAGGTCTGGGCTTAGTGCTGGCCAAGGCAGTGTAGTGATGTTTTGCTCCTGGAGGAACTCTGTAGTGACACGGGCCCTGTGTGCTCTTGCATTGTCATCTTGGAAAATGTATCGACGGCCGTGACGTCGGCAAACGGCACCACATCAGCTACTAACATGTTGTCACGATAGCACTGCCCTGTGACACACCCTTAGATGACTTGTAATGCTGTTCTGCTTGTCATGGCTGTGCCTCCCCACACCATAACCGATCCACCATCAAAACGATCGTGCTGCCTAACGGTTACGTCATGGTATCGTTCGTTCCGCCAACGCCACTCTCTGTTTCGCCTGTCGTGGAAGTCGAGAGTGAACCTTGATTCATCGGAAAACATGACGTTGCTCCACTGACGATTGCTCCACACCGATTACGTCTTGCTGCGATGTGACATTCAGTCAAACGTGGAACTATTTGAGGTCGTCGAGCATACAAATTCCAGCTGTGTAGGCGATTTCGGATAGTCTGACCACTGACTCGCACATCTGTCGCTCGGTGCAGCTGCTGTCCAATTTCTGAGGCACTTTGATGGCGGTTACGTAATGCTGTAGTTCGGATGAGACGGTCGTAGTTAGCAGTTGTTGCCCTTTGACGACCTGATCGACGTCTGACATCAACATTTCCTGTCTGACTGTAGCGTGACCACAACCTGCTAATCACCGATTGCGTAACGTTGAGAATTTGAACCACTGCAGGAAATATTTAACAAGATAAAAGCTTTACATCATCAGCTAGCTAACTCCAGTGGATTATCGGTAATCTGTTAATTAATATGCTATTATTTAAATCAACGACAGCTCGCATCATTTAACTTGATCATTGATAGAGAGTCATTGATATAACGGAGGATGTAACGGAGGCAACAACATTCCACCCCCAAGGAGTGTTTCAGACATCTCTACTTGTGTTGGGAGTGTTTCTTTAAATAACAACCCATTCACCCTTAAAAGAAATTGCCAGTTACTTGTCAGTGAGAACTGAGGAGATAGTGCCTTCCGAACATTGAAGCTAGTAGATGGAAAGACATCCTGTCTGAATTGGCGGTGTAATAGAAACCCATATTTGGGCTTTGCGGTGAAGTACGTGGACTTCAACTTGAAAGCTCCATGTCCTGTGTTTTGTATTATTTTTTGAGTGAACGTTTGTAGTTTGCATGCATTAGCCTATTACTCATTATGGGAGAGTGTCTATACAGTCTCCCATAAATTGTATCAAGGCAGAAAAAAATGTGAAAAAGATTTTAAGCACTCTACCAGTCGAGATATTTGTACCAACATATGGTGGATGTTTTTTGCGGCATAACTCAATTCAAAATGTTGAATGTAAAAAGCTGTACCCACTCAAGGCACAGTGTTTCATTTAGCTTGATATCGTGAGCTCATGTGGAAGTCCATTGGCACAGCATATCTTCACCCAGTGTCACATAACCCAGTAATAAGATAAAACATCTGAACAGTTTGCTTCCTATATTGTGGATTTCGTTTCGTCGCTACTTTCTCCACACACTTTTTCCATGAACAGTACGAAAAATCCATACGAAGCACCAGCAATCAGCCACTGAATAATTTGCAAACGCTAACTAGACTTGGGTACAAGCGATGTAAAGCATACAAAACTGATCTATTTCGTCGGATCAGACTGTGAAACCACCAGGGGCGGTGCTATCGGGGTGGGGTGGACATTTGCTCCCTAAAATAGGCTTTGGTCCCACACTTTTCACCTACTCACGCTCAAAAGACCGTACACAAATGGGTCCCCTTGATCGAGAGACCCGTCTCAACTTGCTCCCCTACCCTTCCATAAGCAAAAAATTACCCCTCTCTTGCCCGCTCCCATCGTCGTTTTGGCACCCAAACACGTTGTTTGGCACTAAACTATACAAGTTGGCTAAACATTTGGCACCATATAGTTTCAGAACATCGTGAACACTGCTGGGTGCTCCATAAACGTTCTAAAAATAGCAGTGAAATATTCTAGGGTGTTCGAATGACCGAACACAACGCTCCGTTTTAATTTTTTTCAGAATTCTGTTTCGTTATTTCTAATTTAAAGAACGAAAAGGCCTGTCTTGGGCCGCGTCCATTATAATAGGCAGTGCACTTAGTATTAAAATCCTAATGGGTGGGAAAGGTCTTCGGCGGTTTGTTCGATAAAATATAATAACCATTGCATGGCATGTCGTTGGAAATGCCAAAATAGTGGTTATCGGGGAACAATAGTCCACGCACCATTCGTCCTCGAGGATCTCTATTTTGGCATAGCCAGTTCCATGCTGTGCCGTATTTGTAATGTATGGCCTAGCAGTTCTTTCTAATGCAGAGTCGTATGTTTATTTTGGCAGACGACATTTTACCAGAAAGAAAACATAGGTTATCCGCCATTTCCTGCCTATTCTATTATCTGAACTGTTAGACAATATCACATTACTTACCGAGCTATTCTAGGTCAGTTGACTCGATTCGGGGCGTTTATATATTAAATATATGAAAACTGATCCTGTCTTTCTTGAAAATCCAAGAATTGGATTAAGTCTTAAAAATCCCCTGGTGAAAACATTTAAAGTAATTATCAGCCAACAAAATCCCAAGTTGACAATTATTATAATATTAATAGAATACCATTAGAAATTCAGTTTATCTGGAAAAGTCAATGAATACAGTTGTACACATGGAATTGTGAACATCAAAGTAAAAAATAATCAAGAAATTGAGTACATGTTCAACAGTGATGTATAGAACGTTTATAGGCTATAAGCTCTGGGTTAGTTAGTGTAACTGGCAATTATACCACCGCGCTTCCTAGAGAGCAAGTCAAGACCACAACCTAAGTGACGCTTGTTGGAGTTTAACCCTTTGAAACCGAAAGGCCGCTTTTTGGGCCCAGGGTCGTGATACGACCTGAATTCCTCAAATAGATAGTTGCTCAGTGATTTTGGGTGGTGGACCAAACAAGATTTTCAGCGGGCAGCCCCAAGGTCGAAAGTTTCTGAATATACTTCTAGCGTTTATTGTACAAATAATAAAATCAAACGGAGCCTTGTTTGATAATTTATTTGAACAATCCAAATTCTTTGGTCTTTATTATTACCACCTTAACGGAGTTTTACTGAGCATTGGTGCGCCCTAGCGCTAAACAGGTCACGTGACGTGTCGAGCCGTTAATGGATTAACAAGCCCAATAACAGCCCGACACGTCACGTGACTCGAAAATTTGATCGATCGATAATTTCTCTTCCCACAATTCTCAGCGCCTTTCTTCTAAAGGTGGTCGAAATAAATATTTGACTAGCTCGTGTTTAATCTAGTTTTTACGCGTATATTTTGAAAACAAAATGTGGAACTAAAATGTTTTCAGGGTTTTGTTTTTCATTTTTTGATCAAAATAAAATGTGTCATTAATTTTGGAAAAAACAATATGCTATTAATTTTGTCACGTGGCCGAATATATACTTTGCTGAGCCCATAGGTACAGCCTTCCCCTTCACCTGCACACATGGTCTACTGTTAGTATACCCTTTTAAACATACTTGGGTGGCTAATGATTGGACGTTTGGCCCCCACGTTGTAAGAGTTCACACGAACGCCGACGTCAGAGCCGATTCCAGTTAATAAAAGGTGCGATTGAGATCATTCCCCGCAGAAGATATGGGGTAAACACCCAGTCAGCGAAACGCTTTTATCGGAGCTGTTGGAGGTGAGAGAACCTGAAACTCATTAAAGTTAAAGCGAACTCGAAGAGACCTTGCTACTTGGTTGACTAGACCCACCTCCCGCATCCTACGAGGCTGGTTTCTTGATAGATATGTATCTATGTTGTTTGCTGGTGTGTTCTCTCTCCACAGGCCGTTGTAACAATCCTGGACCATTGTACATTCCAGCATGACAGGGATGGCATTTACTGTCGTACGCCGATCGATGTTCTTGTCGAACCGTGCGGATGATGTCGGTGTTGAATGCCAGCCTAAATGACTCATGTGTTATGATGCCATTGCGATCAAGGCCTGGCATTTCAGAAACAACATTGCATATTAGTCTTTTGCTTTCGAATTATTCGAGAGGACAACCGTTTGGGGTTTTCCGTTGATGCTTAAGTGTGTGAGTTCAATAAGGATTCAGCTTGTCTCCGTATTTCCTTACTGAACATGTAAATCACATGATTTATGAACACATCAATGTGTTCATTTTGGATGGAAATGCAACCTTATTCCGTGGATGCCCGACGAGGGTAAGACAGATAATTTATTCAACGGTATAGGCGTTTACAGTACAATACATTTCAAGAGCCAGATTGGTTGTCTACTTGGCTACTCCCCACAAAGTGAATAATGAGAAAAAATATTTATTTACAGGTCATAGGAAATGCATTTGTTTGATGTGAGGTTATTTACAATCGTTGGCAGCAGATTAAATGAGACTCGATGGCGTGCAATAGGCAGAGAACATCCGAGGACGAGTTAGACAATTATGTAAACTTAGTGATCTTGCAGTCGTATTTGAAGAATAGCAATGTACAACACAATTACTATTGTCTTCACCCTTTGAAACTGAGCGTCGCTTTTCCGGCCTGGAACATGATACGTCATAACATCATTAAATAGGATGGCTGTTCGGTAAATGTGTGGGGAAGACCAATCAATATTTTCAACGTGCAGCCCCGAGGCTGCACGTTGAAGATATTGATTAGTCTACCCCAAATATTGAATATGGACTCTTCCAATTGCTGCCATTGAATTTGCATAGAAGATACCACTGGAGTTCAAAGGGTTAAATTCTGCTCTATTTGAGATTTTTTGTATAGTTTGATTTAGATTTGATTTTCCATAACCTTGGGTAGGTAAACATTGGCAGTCTATCTAATGCTTTTGCACGGGTTCTTCCGACGTGCAATAGTTGAGACTGTCTAGTGTTTAAGTGTAATGAATTAGAAGTGTCAAAATAAGCGTTAAAAGAACCAGGAAGATTGCCCTTTTTTCCAATCAAACACAAAGAGGCAAGCTTGAAGTTTGAATAAGTCAGTTATCCTAAGACGTTTGTCTTTCGTAAAGATTGGGTCTGTGCGGACATTACATCTCCTATTAATAATAATTCGGAGAGAACTTTTCTGTGGGGTCTGAAGCTCGCTAGTTGCATTTGCGTTTCCCCACATCTTGATACCATATACTAATTGGCAGTGAAGCTGGTTTAAAAGAGCGTCTTAATAGCACTGAGGGGTAGTATTGTTTAACTTTGTTCGGGCAGGGCGTAATTTGCATCTTAGCGCTAAGCCGCGAGATGTGATGACGACAGGTTAAATTCTCATCAAAGCAAATACCCCAAAACTGTAGGAAAGTTTCTGTTTTGTTAGTTCCTACTCTGTCAATTTTTGTATGTAAATGTCCAAGTTCATTCTTGATTGGGATGATGGACTTATGATCATATATTTTGTCTTCTTTTTTATTAAGGGCTAAGTGATTAGCAGAACACCATTCGAGTAATTTATGGAGTTCAGTATTAAGATGAACTGCTGACATTTTGCCTTTGCGGAAGATTCATAAGACACGGTGTCATCGACAAAACATTTAAAGACGTTGAAGAAGATGCATCGTTTGTGTACAGTTGGATGAGAATAGGCCCCAATATAGATCCTTGGGGTACACCGCACGTGATCTGGACTGAGGTCGATTTTGTATTGCCATATTTTACGAATTGTAGTCTGTTAGTGAAATAACTTTTAAACCAATTATTGAAGATGCCTCGAAACCGTATTGTTTTAATTCAGTCAAGAGAATACTGTGATTTATAGTGTCAAATGCTTTAGAAAGATCAATGAATGTTGCAAGAGTGAGATCCCTACTTTGTTTGTTATTTTCGTGTCCTATATTCTTAAGAAGTTGTAAAATGGGGTGACCCATACTGGTGTTCATATAGGATTCCGAATGTCGTCATATATTAAACTGCTCATTCTTTTTGCCACAAGTTTTTCTAAGATTTTGGAAATAACAGGTAGGATACTGATAGGTATGTAGTTATCAAATTTGTGGTTATCGCCAGTCGTGAAGGCGGAATCACTTTGCCAACTTTCATCTTATCTGAAACTATGCCACTAATAAATTAGTTATTTATTATATGAGATAGGGGCTAATACTCATAGACTGTCTCACGGTACTCGTTCTTACACCATCGCAGTCTTCGCTGTTCTTAGGTTTCAAAGACTTTATCACCTCACTTACTTCACAAGGATTTGTCGCTGTTATAAAAAAAAAGTTATTCGTAAGATTAATATTCATAAGCTCCAAACAGTTTTACGGCACTTTTTTTCCCGTGTTTACAAAAAGTTATTGAACTAACTTGCAATTAAATGTGGTTCGTTTATTTCATGATTCTTATTCAGCGTAAAGAACGACGGCAAGGTAACTACCTTTTTGATCCTGTTTATTGTTTCATTTAACATTTACTAAGTTTTTCGTAAATTATTCCTATTTTCATTTAATATATGTTATACATTGCCTTGCTTTATTTCTTAAGTTTGTTGAATGCCCTGCAGTATTTTTTTATAATTTAGAGTATTTTGTACGCAGATGCCAATGAGAACCTAATTACCTTGCCAGATGGCAGACGCTCCATATGCAGATCTGATCGTCGACACGGCTACCGGTCTACACAGCAGAAGATGTGAAGGAAATTAAAACAAAAAAAAAAACAAAAAAAAAAAAAAAAATCAGGAGTCATTTCTACGACTCCATACGCTTTTTAGTGAATCTGAAAAATGTAATACATGTTATGGGTTAAATAACTAAGTTAACCCTTTACCCAACGTAACGGCCAAAACCGGCCAGCGCTATTCTCAAAAATCGCCAATTAATTTTCAAAATATTTTCATTTTTTGTCTCAAAAACATAGGTTATGACCCCTCGTTGGAACGAGCTCGTCGAGCTCGTTCCAACGAGGGGTCATAACCTATGTTTTTGAGACAAAAAATGAAAAAATTTAGTTATTCAAGAATTTTTTTTGCAAGTGTCGTCTGCTTTTCATGTTAGGTAAAGGGTTAATGAATATTCGAATTTGAAGAAAGTGTATGGCATGTCATTTTGGAGCGGAATCTTAGGTCCGCAAAACCCGATCTTATTATGTCCGTGAGCCGATGACATATCACCCTTACGGAAAATTCGCTCAACACATATCATTTGGGAACACGACCGCAACTCCGAAACATTTTTTACACGTATATTGCAGTAATAAACTATATCTCTGCCTGTCACACTAAAGCGTGTATGAAATACTCGTTCGATGATTTTTTGCGGGTTACCCGCCTCGCTTGAACTATCGTTATATTATTTATTATTTATTGGTGGTTAAGGTCACATACGTATGCACAATAGCTCACCGTGACCGTGACGGTTTTACGGGTGGAGGAAGCCGGAGTACCCGGAGAGAACCACCGAGCATCGACGAGCAACTGTCATCGCCTCAACATTCTAACTCTGTTCAAGCTCCGCTCAAGCCGGGTTACAGCGGTTGAAAACACGTGCACCATCGACGTGCAGTACGCCTTAGTACACGTGCCCCCATGTAGGCAACCGGGATAAAGTGCCTTGCCTAAGGACCCAACGCGGGTTGTCCCGGACGGGGATCGAACTCGGGACCTCTAGCATAGAAGTCCAACAGTCTACCACTGAGCCACCGTGCTCCTTGAACTATCGTTGTAGGGCCTTAATACCGTGTTTCAATACACATCAATGGTAGTTAGTGATAATTTAATTAGATATGATATCCCACGCTAAAGCATAAACGACATGACTTGTCCCAAGTTTCTTTGGCACAATGCATTTAATTACAGTATATCTGGTAATCAAATGCCTAATCTTTTGCGATCTATCAGAAAATAACTGAATGTTTGCGTGTTGTCAAGCTGTAAACTGATTTACAAAATCCGTAGAGATCTGCAAGTGTAAATAAAATCAACGATAACAACGAAGGGTGCACTTAGAATATCTCCTGGAAGATGCAGCTCTGTAATGAAGACACGGTATTTTGTTTGAAGAAAAATAAACAAATTATAAAGGACCGATTTTACACGTGCTAAAAATAATACACTCTGTGTATGAATGCGACAAAATGCTGTGCAACATTTGCACAATTTTCGCCTTGTGTATAATTTTGCTTACAGTTAGTGGCATTTAACTCTCATAGAGAGTTAAATGTAGTGACGTTGGAACATGGCTGTCAATTTTCGTCAGGGGAATACATTAAAAGAAAATTAGCTCCCCTTAATCTTTTAAAGTTATCAGTAAATTTAACACTAAGAGTATGGGAATTCCATGTAAAAACTGATATTTCAAAATGTTAGGGAAGTTGTATCATCGATATGTGCATCATTATACTGTAAAAATCTCATTTTGTTGTAATCTTATATAATGTACTATTTTTCTAGTGATGCCAATGAAAAAAAGGAAAAAAAGAGATATGTGCATCATTTCACAAACTTCACGCCTTTTCATGCAAAGAAGTATAAAAATACAGAAGCTGTTTTTTACAATTTTTTCCCAATCAGTTTGAACATTTGACTCTTATTCTCCATTTAAACCCAATAAAAATGTGAAAACGGCGCTTTCACTATCTTTTGATGTTCGCTAACTTTTTCTGTTCGCAATGTCAACATTGTAAGCATAGTTACATTATAAATACACTATCCATTACATTTATAAGAAATTCCAATATGAGATGACCCTGGCTATTGAAAAAGTTCGCTAAACTCAAATAAATAAATAAATAAATAAATAAATAAATAAATAAATAAATCAATAAATTAATTAATCAAATAGCCAAACTGATTTTTAGTTGCCTATAATTAGCTTGACATATAAAGGCAAATTTCGTTGTGTAACTTTGTTTTCCTTTATTAAAAGTTATAAAAGGAAACTTCACTTTATTTTCAGCTGATGTCATAAGTGTTTTCTCGACAATTATATGCTTCTTAATTTGACCTTCCGCGTCAGCCTTATAATTAAAGGGGAGATAACTTTATCGAAAGTAGATTTTCATGACGAGATAAGTCGGGGATAATAGGCAAATATCTCAAATATGGATTCCTTTAACATAAAAAGTCGCTATTCATCCCATCTAGAATTAGCTCAAATGAAATTTAAGTTTTACTATGAAAGCTTCAAACATCTTACACTTCCGCATACAAGTTTTGCTCATCGGACAACAGGCGACAAGTTTCATCTGTTCAACAAAATCAAAGTCTTTCATTTCACACCGTATAATTACAAAAACTGTGATTAAAATGAAAGGAGCAATCGACCCACTGCAAGGGCGTAATTGCATGGGTGGAAGAATGTCTGGTGATTAAGCGTATTGTTGGTTTAGATGTAGCTATGCTAATGAACATGTTGTATAACATTTTGTGTTAAGTTACTATAATTTAATTGTCTTTAATGATATCCGATTTCATTGCATATGATTGGTCGAAGTGTGTTTTTGATGAGTCGATGAATAATTTTCCGATTGTATGAATGTTTTCCTCTGTCCTAACCATCTGCAAAACAATTGCGGGCGAATCCAATCTCGCAGTTAAACTGCAATTGCTGCAGGCAGACTGTTTGTTCGTATTCACGTGCGTTGCCACACTAGTTTTCCTCTTGGGTATTCGAGAACGCGTGTATTAGCCTATGTTGAAAATATGTTAAAAATGTCGTCTGATACGACTACAGTAATTTAACTTTGGTCATCTTAAGATATATTATAATACAAGCAACCACTCTTAATTAAATTATAATATTAGAAATAAATTATTTGTCACTTTATCTGAGTGTGGATGCGGGATGGGTGTGTCATACCAGTGCTCAAAATGACTTTTTCTTTGCGTAGCAAAATGCTACACATTTCCAAAAAATGAATAGCATTTTGTAAAAATTACATAGCTATTTTTGTGTACCAGAATTATGTTATGCTGTTTTGTATTGAATCCTTCTAAGTAGATAGAATAGTTTCCATCCATTTTTGGGCATTTCCAAATGATCTGCAACACATGGAGCATTTACTATGTTTTTCTTTAACTGAAATGCCTTTAAGGGTTGCATGGGCTTGGATATTTTCAAATGACGTCTTGGTTGTTTAATGGAGTTCTCAAAATGGAAGTTGGGATTTTTAATTTGATGGGCTTGAAGTTATTTTTAATGGGCATTTTATGCAAAATGTTGTAAAAACAGGAAGAATTTAAACCAATAGAATTCATCTTACATATGAAGTTGCAAATGATGCTTGATGGAGAGTTAATCTGAGTTATGCCTGGAATGTTCCACAATCAGACGTAAAGCATCAGTGAACTAGTTTTCAAATTTGTTTGCAAATTTTCATTCACATTTTGCGATACAAGATAATCAACTGCAGCCTAATAGGCTGCAGTTGATTATCTTGTATCGCAAAATGCTATACATAATTGAACAGTGTGTAGCTTTTTGCAAGTTTTGCATAGCAAAAAGCGACGCGACACCGCTTATTTTGAGCCCTGCTTCATACAACTTGCTACGCCCATCCCACATGCATACTCCCAAAAAGAGACAGAGAATTCATTTCAATTCTTATATAATCTTGATTTTCTGCCAGGTTGATTCATCTGTATCTGTTCAGAGTTGACCAAATATTTTAATGCAATATGATTTTTATTTCAGCCTTGCATGGGTTTGTTTTAATTTATGTTTTTTTCTATTTTGTTCCGTCCTCTTCGTTTACAGGTGAATGCATACCTTCATATAAAAGAAGCTAATCCCACCCTGGCACACGACTAGGAAGTCCCACTTCCTTTCCTAAATCTATACACGCATATACATGAGTTGTGATGCCAATATTTAATCGGAAGGTGAGAGAAAACATTTGACCCACCGGACTTACTTGTCTCGTCAAATTGAACAAGAAAATACTTACGAAGAGATATTTCGTCTCTTGATTGCAACAATGCGCCATCTACAATGGTGAAACATTGCGGATGGCGCCTTGTTGCCTTCTGTATTTTGTGGCACATACATCGAGAATGCCTGGGATGATATTTTTGTACTGACTTTTCGTTTTGAAATCTCACCGCACTCTTTTGGAAACACGAACTGATCTCTCTGCATTTTGTATTCCTACGACTATGTGGGGACAAGAGTGACAAATCTGTTACCTCTGAGTAGTGAAGACTCTAGAATATTTGTTCTTAGAATAGAGAAATGAAGACGGATTCACAAAGTGATATATTAAAAAAAGTTTATTTCTGAATGTTGAAACGGAAGAGGGTAGAAACTTTAGATGCCACATGACTCATTACTTGGAAATAATATGTGTTTAGTCCTTCAAGAGTATCTCAAAATCTCTGAAAACAAATCTAATATTCAGTCATTTTGGCATTTGTTGCTATAAATAAACAATGCTCAACACAAATTTCTCGAAGGTTTTCTATTTTCCGACATTTCAGTCCATCATCAATGTTTAGATTTACTAGTCCGGAATTTTTCAGCGGGTCGAAAAGCGAATCTGCGGTTCGTTTTCCGACCAACTGAAACATTCCAGGCGAATGAAGCGAAAAAATACCATAGGCATTCCTTTTCCTTGAAGCAACAGAAGAAATGTTGCTCAGTCGATACTTGATTTGACCGAATTTTTTATTCCATTACCATCAGGAATGATGACTCAAAACAGCTTTAGTTTTATAATTACGTCGTGTAGTTCCACTAATTGTGTTAATATCGTAATGCTTATAAGACGAATTAAATGCTAATGGAAATATCTGTAACTGAAGAAGGAAATAAAACATGTTTATCTTTGTGGGTGGGTTTAAGGACATCACATTGTATCAATGGTCGTCTGCGCACAAACTCCGCGAAAAGTGGAGGAAAACAAACATCCCATTTAAGAGCACTGAATTCCAAACCGAATTAGACTGGTGGCCTGAGAGCATTCATATTTTATGCTGTGTAATTTGCTTCAAGGAACTAACTTACACAAGCAACGGGCTTCATGCTGAAAACTTTGTAAATTATGTCCGAATTGTAACATGCACATCTGTAATCTGCAATAAAATATTGTTCAAAATTCAAGGCAATAAAGTTCGTCTCTAACAGATCCGCGAAAACACATCAAATTGGTAATTAATTATCTTTTATGAAAATGACATTTCAATAATTGATTTAACAAATTAGATGACATTTCGTGATTACACAGGCGCCAGTTCTCTCCAACAGTGAGAAGGTGTTTGTTTATGTGGTCGTCAATACTTGGCGATTTTATATTTTATTTTCGTCATCTACAGACGACAAAATGATGCACTTTGAAAACTACGGCATGATGCGGACGCCATCTTCTGTAATTTAGCCGTTAAGAACGAACAGAAAGAGACCAACTGGAGATGTTTAGAAAATGCGCTTTTCACCGCGTCGAAACTCTTTTAATATTTTTTTTTCGTATTTATTTTTCAGTCAGCCAAGCAGTTCAGCTGCTATGTATCTGTACTGGAACTAAAATATCTCTCAAGCTGATAATATGCGGTTAGAATATGTTATTTAACACAGGCTGAAAACCACAATACTAGTTAATACCTGTACTGAAAAATGTTTAGTTACATGACTCATGGTTATTGGTCCCAAGATGGGGTCATCAGGATAAAAAAGGAAAAGACTTAGAACAATGGCAGCAGGTGGACACACGCACAGTTTGCAATTTGTTCAATGGATGGCAATCATGCGAAGAGGAAATGCGATAGATAAAAAAATATTTTAAATTCGATTTTTTAAACTGTATATCTACATGAAATTTTAATTTTGAAACTACCATAATCGAATCCTTGTGACTAATTATTATGCTATATTGAGTTACAAAAGATCTATGTTAACCCTTTACCTACCTGAAAAGCAGACGACACTTATTCTTGAATAACTATTTTTTTTCATTTTTTGTCTCAAAAACATAGATTATGACCCCTCGTTGGAACGAGCTCGACGTGCTCGTTCCAACGAGGGATCATAACCTGTGTTTTTGAAACAAAAATGAAAAAATAATTGGCGAGTTTTGAGAATAGCGCTGCCCGATTTTGGCCGTTACGTTGAGAAAAGGGCTAAAAGTTGAAATTAGTCATATATTACTCAGGATGAATCGAATAGAAGACAGAGCTCACACAAAGGGGCATCGAAATAGACACACAGCCAGTCAGCTTTTTTAGATGTGAAACGGACATCTGACAGTATTTCAGCTATCGACCCAAGAGTTTGAAGGAATGTGGACTATCAGTCAATGGTGGGACCAAACTTAGATGTGGCACAGCTATTCGAATCAGTTCATTTCAGATTGAAGTGACAAAAACATAGAAGGACACACGGGGAACTGTTATGGGTATCTCGGATGCTTATCTCTTGACCATCTACCAAGCCAAAAAGATATTTTAGGGAAACTGGCTTCCCAGCTGAATGACGTAACTACTTCCGATGATAAACTGGTTGCTCTGTATAATCGGTTTAAAATGAGGGAAATGTTTCAAATGGCTGTGTTATCTCAGCTAACAGTTCCGATTAAAGGATTAGAAAGTTTTGTGACACCAACAGAACGAAAGAATAAAGAGAACAAGCAACGCAAAGACTACAGAACATCAAAAATATCTCGGCATAATAACTGATGAATAACTATCTTACAACACATATGTTCAAAGGTAACACGAGGTAATTCGGCACTCAACAAAGTGAAAAGAATCTTCCACACAACGCGTTGAGAACGTCAGATTACTCATTAGTACAGGGCCATCTCCAATATGGGTTTCACATTTGGGACAATTAAAGGGAAATTAACAGAATTTTAATGATGCAAAAGGAGCGGATAATAAACAGCAAACGCCTCAAAGCCACTACAGATCCTCTTTTCCTTCGTGATAAAATAATTAAGGCATCCGACCTGTTGAAGCTAAGTATTTCCCTGCTGGCATATGATTGGCAAAATAATCAGCTCATATAGTCTTTCAATGATTTCGACAGCCACCTCAGAAATCCACGAAATTCAAAACAAACAGGTCTCCTATGGCTGAAAAACCCAAAGATCACCCCCCCCCCCCCCCCCCATCACACACACACACACACACAGATTACCAACTTCTAATTCTTTCGCGAAAATATGAAATCAAATGGAATGGGAGCTTCGTAACATAGAAAACAGAAAGGAGTTCAATTATCGTCTGACACTCGAACTAAAATGCTAATATACTACCAATGGACATAGAGAGTAATCGCTTGACTGGACTGGTCACGTGAAATAATTCACGAGAGGTGAGGGACGTTGTACAAACACGAGTGCGCGAATGCGCACGAGTGTTTTACAATATAGTCCATCGCCTCGAATGAAATATTTCACGTCACCAGACCAGTCAAGCGATTAGTCTGTTTATTAGTTTTCATTATTAACGATAATTTAACCCTTTGCCTAACGTAACGGCCAGCGCTATTCTCAAAAATCGCCAATTAATTTTCATTATTTTTTCAATTTTTTTGTCTCTAAAACATAGGTTATGACCCCTCATTTGAACGAGCTCCACGAGCTCGTTCCAATGAGGGGTCATAACCTATGTTTTTGAGACAAAGAATGAAAATAATAGTTATTCAAGAATTTTTTTTCAAGTGTCGTCTCCTTTTCATGTTAGGTAAAGGGTTAAAAAAAGCAAAAAAAAAACAAAACAACCAAGTCCCCATTACACCCACGACAAAGCGTCTTCGTTTGCGCGCACGGATACATGACTCAATCGTTGATTGCATAATTCACTTATGAAATTATAGTTTATAATCAAACCCGGAAATCCCAGTAAATCACACTTTGGAAAGTAATAAAATACAATAATCACACTTCCGTGAATATGACAACTGATTTTCTAAACAATTACCTAAATATTTAACTTTCACAGCCAATACGAAATCGAATATGCCTTTCATTTTTTAAAAAAATCCATTTTTCCAGTATTACCCAATGGCTTTCCATCGATTATCCCTTTGAGGAGATTCTGGTATCCTCGTCCACCTAATTATAAATTCCAGCTTGGGCTGAGAACCAGACTATGATTTGCGCAATCAGAGCAACTAATGATTTCTAAAATCATCAAACGACCAGTTTAGAAAACCTCGGCATTATTCGTAACCCACGTTCTGATTATGAACAGTGTATTGAAAGACAGAAATCAATACGACAGAGGCGGAGTCACAGTATACATACGTCGCCGCCTCTACCATTTTTTCTTCTTTCTATTTTGTTTTATTCCATGGGAGATGACAGGTAGACAGCCACAGTGGCAGTGCGAGAAAATGTTTCGGGGAGGAGTCTGGAAGTAGGAGACAAGTTCCCCGTGAAGTAGGGGGAAGATCGCAAGTGGTCTCTTAGGATCTTAGCACAATAATATTTCATCCAGATATTGTACACATTTACGCATGGTCCTGAGGCACGAACAAGCATTGGAATTTGTTTGAGTTTTTTTTTTTCGTGGCGGGGGGCGGGAGAGGTTGGGGGTGTGTGTTCTCTTCCCAGAAAACAATTTAAATTGTGCTTCGAAATTAAGCTTTCTGATGACTTTTAGAGAAAATCTCCACTTTTGTTTTTGAACATCGAAAATGAAGGGGTGCGATTACGATCGCACAGTTTTCACATGAAGATGTGCTCGAATGTGTGAAGCACAGCAGGGTTCCTAGTAGGTGTATTAGCTTCAACTTCAAAAACGGTGAGATTCGATTCGGGATTCGATTCGATTCGAAATTTGAGATTCGCAGGACCCTTCGGTCAAAGCGACAACTTATCCGTTTAACCCTTTACCTAACACAGACGATTTCAAAATTTATTATTTTAAATATCATTTTTTAAATTTTTAAAAAAAATTGCAACAAAACCATATTATGTGACCCCTCTTTGGCTCAACGAGCTCGTTCCAAAGAGGGGTCACATGATATGGTTTTCTTGAAATTGTTCGAACAATAATATTTTTTCAGCTACTGAATTTGCATATTACGCGGGCGGATGCGGGCGATTCGTTGGGTAAAAGGTTAAAATAGATGATGACGCTATTTCACTGACCGCATGTTTGTACTTCGCATTACGGCCCTATATACGTCTTATCACGACAAATGTTGGGTTGCAAAATGGAAGAAGCCTGGGCGACACTCAACACTTTACGTTTTGATTTGCCAGTTGTTTTCTAATCCACCGCCCAACATACCAACAAAAATAATATACCTAGCATACCCGCAACTGGAATCGCAGTGGCTCAGTAGTTACGGCATTGGACTTCAAACCGAAAGATTCCTGGTTCGATTCCGGCCAGAATAACTGCGTTGTGTCCTTAGGCAAGGTACTTAATCCTGATTCCACACGTGGGGCATGGTGGCGCTGTGTACTACAGCGTACTGTACGTCGACGATGCACTTGTCTTCGGCCAATGATAACCCTTAGTGCGTTGGGGAGTCTGACATTTGCTCGCCGTTGATAGGTGGTTCTTTCCGGGTAATCCGGCCTCCTCCGCCCGTAAAACTGTCCAACACGAGGTGACCCTAGTTGTCGAAAGTGTCGTTAAACCCAAATAAGTGAAAAACACCCACAATTACAAACAAACTTCGAGTACGGCATTCACGACCACGACCACGACCACATCCACCCACACCCACTCACCATTAACCCTTTACCTAACGTAACGGCCTAAACCGGCCAGCGCTATTCTCAAAAATCGCCAATTAACTTTCATTATTTTTTCATTTTTTGTCTCTAAAACATAGGTTATGAGCCCTCATTGGAAGCTCGTTCCAATGAGGGGTCATAACCAATGTTTTTGAGACCAAAAATGAAAATAATAGTTATTCAAGATTTTTTTTTTGCAAGTGTCGTCTGCTTTTCATGCCAGGTAAAGGGTTAAGCAACCAAATGCATATAAGAGCATGTTCGGGGAAACACAACAGATGTGCCTGTGTGTGTGTTGAGTAAATAAAAAACAAATTTTATTTAATGCTCAGGCATCAATTCACGCTGAAAAATTAAGTCATATTCCCCTGTCGGTCGGCAAAACGAAATATCAAAATGATATTTAGAAATCGATATTTCATCGTAGGTTCGGATGACGAATCACATGTACTTTAAACGAGTCAGCACATCAGTAATGAATTCCAGAGTCCCAAATACAAACGAATTCGAATAATTGATAGTGACAGTGACTAAATCAATTCATTAAATCAGCGGTTTCAAAGTTTGACTTTCTCATTCACCTTCCAGCGAAAAGCCGAAATCACTTTCAAATTTCTTCAGTTCAACTTCACACGTCTTCAGTGCATTGAGTTAAAAAAAAATAAAATGACGTGTCTTGTTATTGAAAATAAGAAAGTGGTGTTTTTTGTTATTGTTCTATTTCTTCGAAACACATTGCGATTATTTCAATTCGCCAGCCTTGGTAAATCGTAAAGTTAGGGGAGAAATAAGACGGGACTACTTTTTGTGCGGATATTCACACATTCCAATGGTTGGAGTTTGGTTGTTGTAATTTTTGTATGGACGCCGGTTCGGCACATAAATTTTGCGCCTTAATGGCAAATAAAGGCCACAAATTGGAGAGTTTGTAGTCGTAGAGCATTAAATAAAAAGAAAATTCACGAAAATTTGTCGTTCGTGGCTACAAGAAATATGAGGATCTGCGTCGCTCGTGAAGATCCTCATATTTCTTTGTAGCCACTCACGAGATATTTTCGGTATTCATCAAATTTTCGTGAATATCCTCTATATTCAAGGATTCTCAAATCACATAATGTATATTCGGAACAAAGTCATTTACAAGATAATAAAGGGAGATCATTGAATTTTGTATTGATTTTCAGATAGCTGAAAACAAATGGTTTGTTATCGGGAATAAATCAACTTGCTTTTGTAAAATGAGCTTAACTTACTTCCTTGGTGGGAATCAACAAGCGATATCTAAGAAAGGGATATCAATGTACCAGCCTTAAAGTCGCATGGCTATAAATCAGCTGGGTTTTATAACTCTGCACTCGGTAGATCATTCTATGTCGCATAATAATGCATATAATTCGCCCCAAAGTGTCCCATAGCTCAGATAGACAGATTCTTTTTATTCAACACTACACAACAATAATAGAGATTATTACCATTATGTGGATGTACAAAATATGTATCCGAGTATCGCTCCGGGTTCTAAGGGTAGATCACGACTCGTCGACGAGTCGTGATCTACCCTTAGAACCCGGAGCGATACTCGGATACATATTTTGTACATCCACATAATGGCAATAATCATTTTATCTCACAATATATTGGGGATAAGTAAAGAATGTACACGAATATATAACGAACTATTTATCCGTACGGATGAACAAAAAAAAAAAAAAGGAACTCACGCGAAAGGAACGTGCTTGTATCCGACCTCCTGATACAAACATACAAACGACAGTTGCGGAGTTAGTACAGACAAAATAAATGTTGATTGTAAGGTAAAATCATGATATTACTTTACACTTACGGAGTTTATAACAATTTACGCACATTGTTAGGAGGTGGCATAGTCAAATTAACTGTCCAGTGGCAGCTCTTTCGGGAAGAGGGGCATATAAGGCATTTGCCCCCAAAACGAAGACTTTGACCTCCATTTGCCCCACACCTATCCATCACACACACACACACATTCACTCACACACACCCTACCCCCCCCCCCCCCTCATATGATTTATAGCTAGATTATGAACCGTGTACGTTCATGTACCTTGTTTCCAAAATATGGGTTATGTTGTTTGCATTATAAAGCACAGCGGGAATCCAAGTTGGTTCAGTGGGTTGGGGTCTATGTATATTATTTTTGTTGGTGTGTTCGGCGATGGATTAGAAAACAACTGGAAAATAAAAACGTAAAGGGTTGAGTATCGCCCAGGCTTTTTTCCATTTTCCCACCCAACTTTTGTCGTGATAAGACGAAGGGCCATAATGCGAAGTACAAACATGCGGTAAGTGATCATCTATTTTAAACGGATAAGTTGTCGCCTTTTAACGTAGGGTCCTGCGAATCTCAAATTTGGAATCGAATCGAATTAGACAGAGAATTGCGAATAGAATCGAATCCCGAATCAAATCCCGAATCGAATCTCACCGTTCTTGATGTTGAAGATACTACACCTTTTTATAATCGTAAATATTGCCAGTCTTCACACCAGTATTGTATTCAACTGTAACTCGCCCTTTTTTACTCAACTTCTATCATCGGGTCTCCTGTACGTTAGAAGAAGAGTTCAAGAGGAGACACTTGGTATGATTTTGAGAACTTCTCCAAGATTCGAATTTCCAAAATCAGCGCAACTCGAATCGAATAGAATCTTCGAGACATTTTCGAATCGAATCGAATTTCGAGACTTCGCTGGACCCCATTTTAATTTGCTGAATTATTCAATCTATTCGACTTTAACCTTTACCTAACCAATCAGAAGCATCGCGCCGAGGAATATACAAACTGAGCAGTTGCAAAAAACATATTTCAATAAAATCATGTCATGTGACCCCTCGTTGGAACGAGCTCATCGAGCTCGTTCCATTGAGGGGGTCAAATGACATGGTTTTGTTAAAAAACATTTTTAACATTCGAAAAAAATGATATTTAAAATAATAAAGTCTGATATCGCGTGCGTTCCTTAAGGGTTAAAGGATTGGAAGTTTGTTGATATCCTTTTTAATATTAAAATAGACGTATAAAAACGTTTGCGTCGTGGAATACATACAATATCCTTTTGAATTATAAAATATGAACTAACTTTTCACTTTCTTCTCGACAAATATACCCGTTGTCGCCTAAAGATATCCATCTACAATGATAGAAAGCAGCTTCACTCTTTTTGAAGTTCCGTACTTTTCTTCCTGTTATTGGATGAACAGAAATGGCCCCTCGAGTAAAATAAAATGGATTAGTACTTTATTCATCTCGATGTTGAAAACCGTTAGAATGCATTGAAACATCTCAGCAGAGAACAACCAACTGGGACGTTCACTGGTGTTTGTATAAAATTGCTAGACATCACAATCTTTGTAAAAGATTTTATGATTTATTTTGGTGTTTTCAGTCAGCTAGATCATTCTCTTATTATTGTTAACTAAATAGACACAAATTGTGCCTTTTCGTGTGCGTAAAAGGTTCAGTTATCACACAGGGAGATAACTTTTTCTTCAGTCATTTTCAATGGGTAAGAATATGTAGAGACAAAAAAGACATTTAGTGTGCATTCACGCCTACTGGTGATGGGGTATCCGAGAGAAAGACTTTGTAGTAGGGACATTATGGTTCGGGGGGGGGGGGGGGGGGGGGGGCGGTTATTGGAAATATCTATTTGTAATGTGGGTACAGTTAATTTCCGACCACTTCGAACATCGTAACCAAAATTCACTTGGATGTAGGCAATAAGCAACATGAACCCTGTACTTTTCTGTTATTTTCTCTGTGAATACAACTCATGAACTTTTGTTGAATCAAGAATCCCGCGAAGCTTCGAAACTAGATCCGTTTTAAATCGTCCTGCTCATTCGATTCGAGAAAATTCGAGTCGGACTGATTTGGAACTTTTCGAATCATCGGGATATTCTCAAAACACTAGCAATTGACTCCTCTTGAATTCTTCTATCATCAAGTTTCCTGTATTTCTAGAAGAGTTCAAGGAAGTTCCGCTTTCTAAGCATCTTCTGATTCCATTTCTGGAATATTCCACTTTTTTGATCGACTTACCCAAACAGTCGATCTGCCATTAGGTTAAACCTATTTTTATTTGCCAAAAATAGTTTGCAAATTGGGATAGGAGGACAAGTGCTTTACACTTAGAGTAACCTCCGCTCCCTTAAAATGATACAAAAAATCAAGACAATGGCGAAACAAACAAATAGGAGAAATGTAATGTAATCTAACATCGAAATAAAAGAGAGTGAGAGAAAAAAAAGAAAAAAAAAAGAAATGTTATTGATTGATTGATTGATGTCCCCTTTGCACTTTGAGTCTGTCTCTGTCAATTTGATTTTCCAAGCCGAGGGTCGCCCAGGCGCTGCACTGAGTGGTTGCACTTCTCATAACACTAAACTAGCTACCACTACTATTACTACTACTAACACCATCATCACTGCTACTACTATAGATAATACTTTTACTATCGCGCTCAAATCTTACCACCGACATAGCACTCCTGTGGCAAATAATAATAATAATAATAATAATAATAATAATAATAATAATAATAATAATAATAATAATAATAATAATAATTGTAATTACATATTAATTTTTGTAATCATCCATTGGTTACACTTTCGCCGCCTAATCACGCGCCAAAGGAGTCGCAATGAACTGCATGTGTTAAACAGTACCTCGGATAGAAACTCATTATCGAATCTTCGAGTGTTACGAATAAATTTTGAACAAATTTAATAAGTGAGGTATTAGTTTTATGCTCTAAAATGGGGTCGCCGTACAGTAAAATATCAGCCGAGTTCAAATTAACATTAATTTCCAATAGTCCACCAATGAGAGCGTTACGAGAGTCCGAATAAAAGGGACAAATAGTGATCAGCGTCCTCAACAACAGCTGGACAATGGGGACAGTATGGAGATTCGGAGATTAATTGAGAAACTTATCACTGTTCAAATCGCTGCAGCCCGTTCAAATTCTACTACGAATAATGTTGTATTTTCTCACTCCACAGGAGAAGTTTCCTGGAGATCTCCCTTCAGGCAGTTATATGAGTTTTTTGAATTCATTTAATGAACTGCTGTTTCGTACGGACTCTGGTAGACTATGTTCCTGTACACGAGGGGAAAAGGATCGTTTGAATAGCTCCGTTCGCATGCAATAAGGCATAAAATTTGCCGAATTTCGAAGGTTATAACCAGATGTGTCACGAACTCTTGGTGGTAGTAATTCGTGGAGATAATACGGAGTGTCGTTGTTTACGAGTTTGTAGAAGGTACACATCGTTTGCATCTGTTTTCTTGTTTCGAGACTGTCCCACCCAACTTCAATAAAAAGGCGATCTCGCAATACTTATCTCGTCAGCCCTCCTGATACGATTCGTGCGGAATCACAGTGTATACCCTTTAGACGCTTCATCAAATATTAAGGAGTTCCGCACCACACCGGACTCCCATATTCCAATATTGGCAAAATGAAGGCATTATACATCTTACTCAGAATCTGTCGATTGAAAATATGCTTTAGTTTTCTTAACAAACACTTGGAATAATGACATCCCTATTGTGTGTAAACAACACAGCGTTGGTTTTGTATCATTAAATATGACCAGCCAAGTATCGGCCCATTTATTGATTTTTTGGAGTTCGATGTTCATTTTTGACTCAATACTCTGAATGTCAATAGATCATTCGGTCAAACAGGTATTGTCAGCGAAGAGGCTAAGAGGCTAACAAGAGACTCAATATCGTCGGCTATATCATTGATGTAGACCAAAAATAAAAAAGGCCCCAGAACAGACCCCCGAGGAACCCCCGCTTCTATGTTTCTGTGCTCGAATTTTCATTCGTTAATTTTCAACCTTTGACTTCTGTGTGCCAAATAGCTTTGAAACGATAGCAGCAAAGGACCAGAAACCCCATATTGCTTCATTTTGAAAATTAGCCCGCTGTGCCATACCTTGTCAAAGGCCTTGGAAATATCACAAAAACACCACATAAAAAGAGTTCAATATCTACAACTTGCAAATGCGTTTAACCCTTTACCCAACGCAGACGATATCAAAATTTATTATTTTAAATATCATTTTTTGAAATTTTTCAAAAAAATTCAACAAAACCATATCATGTGACCCCTCGTTGGAACGAGCTCGACGAGCTCGTTCCAACGAGGGGTCACATGATATGGTTTTGTTGAAAGTTTTTGAAAAATAATATTTTTTTCAACTGCTGAATTTGCATAGTACGCGGGTGGATGCGGCCGATTCGTTGGGTAAAGGGTTAATTTCGATTCGACTATGATTCGCGTGGCCGAGTTGAAACTGCCTCATGAGTTCATCCCTATAAGGCAACATTAGTAATGCTTATAAGATAATAACTTTATTCAATTCCTGAATGAATATTGGTAGCTGATCTCTTTTTAACTGGATTATCTGCAAAAAACGACACATCTCAATCAAGGTAGAGACAAATCAACCAGCGCACTTAACTCATCCTAAGGTGGACGTTTGATCACGTGAAAGCTGTTACGCTCTAGTTCCATTCACCGTGTAACAGTTTTCACATCATCAAATATAAAACTGTTTACAGAAATTTCAGCACAAAAAGTAGTAACACGATATCAGCTTCCCATATCAACACTTAGTTTTGGTTAAAAATAAGTTAACATATGTTGTGAATATTCAGGTTGCATTGTTGGGACAAATGCGGACATCATATACACACTGGTTTAATGAAAATATCAAAAGTTTTGTCATACTACAAAGAAAACTATCCTATTGTGATTGGTCACCTTGCCGAGCTACCAACAGCCATGTTCTGGTTTTTGCCGGGGAACATAAATCACTCGACGTTCTGAGTAGTCAAAGAAGATAAATCTCACTTGAAAATTAAACCAAGAAGATAGATGACCAAAACCAAAGTTAGGTATGACATTGAAATGTGAAGAAATAAGTAAACATCAAATGATACGCGAACCATAGTGACCAAAATTGGAGGAAGCTAACACTAAGAATAATACGAATCAACAGCTGAAACTTTTTGTGAAAATGACAAGAGGCCATACACCATCTGTGAAAGTTTTCAACAGAGCGACTTGATAAGTTGGTCCACTCTGTTAAATTTGTTGGCCTGCGGCTCTGGGTGCAAAAAGTTCTGACAGGGTACATGAAGCCGTGTACCCTGTCAAAGATAATTTTATCCCATTTTATTCTTTAACCCTTTACCCAACGTAAGGGGAAAACTTGCCAGCGTTATTCAATTTTCATTATTTGTTTCATTTGTTGTCTTAAAAATACAGCGTGTGACCCTCATTGGAACGAGCCAGTTGAGCTCGTTCCAATGAGTGGTTATAAGCTATGGTTTTGACACAAAGAATGAAAAAATTAGTAATTTGGTCGTCTACCTTTCGTGTTACATAAACGCTTGGAACGCATTTAGCGATTGTGAGGCGTCGGAGGCGATCCGTGTTACTTGTAAAGTTTCAAGAGAGTTCAATATCTACAATTTGCAAATGCGTTTAACCCTTTACCCAACGCAGACGATATCAAAATTTATTATTTTAAATATTATTTTTTAAAATTTTTCAAAAAATCCATATCATGTGACCCCTCGTTGGAACGAGGGGTCACATGATATGGTTTTGTTGAAAATTTTTGAAAAATAATATTTTTTCAACTGCTGAATTTGCATATTACGCGGGCGGATGCGGGCGATTCGTTGGGTAAAGTGTTAATTTCGATTCGACTATGATTCGCGGGGCCGAGTTGAAACTACCTCATGGGTTCATCTCTATAAGGCAACATTAGTAATACTTATAAGATAATAACTTTATTCAATTCCTGAATGAATATTGGTAGCTGATCTCTATATAACTGGACCATTTGCAAAAAAAACCCCGCCACATCTCAATCAAGGAAGAGACAAGTCAACCAGCGCACGTAACTCATCATAAGGTGGACGTTTGATCACGTGAAAGCTGTTACGCTCTAGTTCCATTCACCGTGTAACAGTTTTCTCATCAGCAAATGTAAAACTGTTTACAAAAATTTCAGCACAAAAAGTAGTAACACGATATCAACTTCCCATATCAACACTTAGTTTTGGTTAAAAATAAGTTAACATATGTTGTGACTGATTACGGAAAAACACGATCGTGGTGGTGTTTCAATCCAAACAGTAAGTCCATAAAAGTATTCAAAAACATCAAGAAAAATTTACGTTCATGGAACTCTGCGTTCAACCTGGAGGTCCATTTATTGTGTTCTTTGCTTCTGCTTCTCAGAGCCTTTGTCTCAGAATTCGATTTATATGGTGAACCTACGCTGGTCGGTGTTTTATCCACAAATTTCTCTAACTGTACTTTTTGTCAGACTCACCAGTTTGGCTTTACTGCTAACCAACAACAATTCAGAATTAAGGAACCCTTAGACAAGGCCGGAGATTAACCAGTTGAAATCTGTTTTTACTGAATGAGTACCGCTTCGACAATTGGCCAAAAATGTCCAGGGCTGCACATTGATATTTACATTCAAAATTCGTTATCTTTTCTATTTTGGTAATCGAAACCTAGTTAATGACATAAATCGAAATAAGCGAGTCCGCTCCTGTGATCGGTCGTAAACTATGTTTTACTGGCAAAAAAATGAATTATTTTATTTATTGGGAGATGGTATTAAAATGTGGCCTCAAATCATGCAAGCTTGATGGTTAAATATTCATCACATGACTGGCCCGATCATTTACAATGCATCCACACCCCTATCAACCCCACCCCATATCATTCTAGCAAGGAATTATTTTCTTTCAGAGATCCCAGCGCTCAAAGGATCAAGAGATCAACTCCTATACATATGATCGGGCTGGTCAGCGTGTGTATCGTTTCCCTAGAGATGGAAGTTATGTTAGCGAATCAGTATTGTGTTAAAGTTTTTCCGATAAATTTTGATGTATTCTATTCAAAACATTTCCGGGCTAGAGCGTCCCGTTTCTGCACATTTGATGTGGTACGTGTGTACACACGATAATATTGTGTTTATTGAAATTATACTCATATATATTTATTACAAAAAGAAAATATGATAATGTAATATTATTTACAGGTTGTCAGACGGTTGGTTAGATAAACATCGATCACACAGAACTGGAATATCAGGATATTAGATGATACCATCTGGAAACATCGGATTGCTTTGCTGCTTTAACTCGATAGCCTATTTTGCCGGGTTTCGCGATGTTCGAGCAGTCTACGAAAACTTTGTTCGTTGTCGTCGAAACCTGCCATGGTAGAGGAACAAACATCAAAACCAACCGCCACCACCATCAAGAAAAATTTCCGACCATTTCCGTATATACCATGTAACTGTATCACTTAATTCTGCATACTGTACTGCATGGCAATCAGAGAGAAAATCTCTTTTTCAAATTTCCCGCGTGCCATAAAATCAAGAAAGGACACAGGCTTTATTTACAATGGCATGGCGGAGGTTTCCGCATAATTTAAGGAACATCATTTGCTTTATCTCCGGCCAGCGTGTTCATGGTGAGCTCACATGCGCGCCCTTCTCTCTCTCTTCCAAACGGCATATTTGATCTCAACAGAAAATATATTCATAAAAATCCTGCACGGACGGACGGACGCTTGACGAGAAAGAACAATTTTTGGAAGATAAAATTGTTGCGGTTGTCAATTATTATTTGTGACACAGTTAAACATAACAGGCGAAAAGCCAAATGCTCGAACAAGGGTTGTCCAACTGGATGGAGTTTATAAACTTTTGCCCTCGAAAATATACCTTCCTTACATCTAAAAATAGAATTTAATATTCCCGACTTATATATGATGAAGAATAATGATCACCTAATCGTCACAGTCGGGATCAACGAATGCATGTTATGGTGTAGGAATACTGCGGAGTCAGGATTACAATGTAAAACTTAATCGCCACATTGCGATCAGTGAGCCCGACTGAGAGTCGAAACCCTACCGAATACCGATAGGTTTTAAGAAAACTGTTCCGACTTTGACAGGTTTGGTCAAGTGTGGGTCGATTTGGAGCGATATGGGGCGGGGTAGTTCTCCCTTTTTGACGCGATTGATAACCGTACATATCGATTATATTGAGAATATATATATATAGAGTATACCCAAAGTAGCTTGGTGTACCAAATGTTCACCACTCGTGGCGAAGTAGTGTTAACCGCGAGCCTTTGGCGCGCGGTTAACACCACTTCACCACTAGTGGTGAACATTTGGTACACCAAGCTACTTTGAGTATATTTTATTTATACCATGATCGTCAGATTATTAAGAGTTACTATTATTTTTTCTCGATTTTACTGAGCAGGAGCCGTACATACGTGCGAATTTGCTTTTGTTTACATGAGGATCGGTGGGCGGTACTTCCGCTGTCAATTTTATCACAAGAACGAGATTGAAAAAGAAGCAGGACCTTTTTCATTTTAATAACATAATAACATATTGTTTCGAGTTATGGATGCGTTATTAACACGAGATAATGCATGTTTGTTAATTATACGCGTTTTATGGGGTAAACACATTTAAAAACGTAATAAATAATTGCCACTTTCATTTCACTCTTCGCGAGGCGACGTGCGATAAATTTAGACAAGTTCGCATTCAGGTCGACGTCACTGAAGGTCAACTTGGATGTAGTTCCACTGTAGGTGTAAATTTTAACTACTGAAATCCCATTGCTGGCGTGTTCACCACGGTTGGTGTATAAAGCTAAAAATTATGTCATAGGCTTTTCATATATAGGAGAATAGATAACCATGGCATATATACAGTTTTCTTGCCTGTGGATTTTGATTCCGTGTCTAATTGTATGTGGCTGCAAACTGATTTTATTCGTTGATATTTGCAATTGCGTTTAGTTTTGCATGCACAAATGCCGCGTCTCCTATCAGCATGGGGAGATCAAAATACTACAATTAATGAAGCAACTGATATCTGTTCAGGCTATATAATCTGATTTCGAATCAGTTCCCTTAACCCGTCACAACCCTGCTAGGCTTTCGAAGTAATCAGTGACACGTTGCTTAACAAATGATTTTGCTTAAGAATTGAATGCAATTTTTATAATCTTTATTGGAGTATGAACGTGTGGGAATGGGTACAAATTATGTATGAATCCCGAAGGGATTCATACAATTTGTACCCATTCCCACACGTTCATACTCCAATAAAGATTATAAAAATTGCATTCAATTCTTATAATTACATTCCGTAACCGTTTAAACTACTTTTTACCAAACAACAAAGCAGAAAGACGAGATAAAACATGTACAAACGAACGAGGCGAAAAACCACCCTCTCACAAAAGACAAAGCGCACAACTCTGAGTTGAGCGCCGGTTCCGTCTAAATGATATCCCAAAGGCAAATAAGCTTTAATTTTCACAACTTTAGAAATGGAAACGAGTATTTTAGTAACGGGCTTTATGCCACATTTGGAAAATGTCACCAAAGAAACAGCAGCGGAGTGGATCACTGCGAGAGGCGCTAAAAGTTAAAAACCCGCCCAAACACCGCCCGAATTACATTCTGTCAACTGCGCTCTACCGTAAATGCGAGTCAAAGTTCGACCAAATGTATTCATTGGAAAATGAATTACATTTGGTCATGACGTTTTCGTCCAGCTGACCAATGGGAATTGAATATTTGGACCCAAAACGTATAACTACATTAACAATGTAATTATTAGCGCTTGAATGAAGTAGATTTTCACAAAAGACAACAATATCAAAGAATATTTATAGATAGTAGCAACAGCAACAGTCAGAGATAGGGTATTCCATTCTGGTTTGAAGGTTACATCTACAAGCCAGCATCTTGGCTGTTCTTAATTAGAACGCATGAAGAACTCTTTTTCGAAAATTTCAGTAAATGCGACAGACTGGCGAATATTGCACATAGACAAGAATTAGGACCCGATACAAGTCTCCGGCAAGCGCTCAATGGGACACGGAAACAGCTTCTAAGCGGGAGACGTGACAACCATTACTTATCCCCAGTTCCTTATTCGACATTCGTTATCAACCAATTAAAACGGTTGGTAACGAATGTCAACAGAAAATAAGTAACGGGTGTCAAAGCAGCGGTAAGTGACTCTCACTGACGGGATCATTCAACTCAAAAATCTTCACAAACAGCTCGGTAAGCACATGCACCGCCAGCATGTCATAAGCTTAGCCCCATAGTCCACTGTTCTACCACAAGAACTGGTGGACTTATATGGTTTGATCAAGGCCACATTAGAAGTAACTTTGTCTAGATTCGCACTTTCGACACCATGATCAGAATTCCGACGCGCTAACCAACGTGCCAATGCCTATTCAACTCAATAACCGATCAGAAAAGGCTCGGACTTTGTTCGCATTGGTTGAAAGCATGTGTGCCACCAGTGTGACACACACCACAGCACACTGCACTACAGGGCCACCATAGGAACAAGTTAGAAAAGATTTTCTTGTTCAAGGACGCTACGCAAATGACCTCACTGTTTGGCACCCACGAACGTTTATCGAGATTCAGACATGCTAACCGATTTATTTATTTATTTATTTATTTATTTATTTATTTATTTATTTATTTATTTATTTATAACGGCATTTTCGGAATACAGGGTCACATCTCGTGTCGGAGGAAGCCCGAGAATCCGGAGAGAACCGGAGCAACGGCGAGCAACTGTCAATCACCCCAACATACTACCTCCACGCATGCAGGACCAGTAGTGGTTGAAGACTGGTGCACCATCCATGTGCAGTACGCCTCTGTACACAGCGCAACCGTGCTCCCAGGTGGACAATCGGGATTAAGTGCCTTGCCCAATGACGCAACACAGTTACCCTTGCGAGGATCGAACTGTGGACATTTCGGTTTGAAGTCCAGTGCCGTAACCGTGGATCGAACCGTGGACCTTTCGGTTTGAAGTCCAGTGCCGTAAACACGGAGTCATTGCGCTCCCAAAGACAACCGACAAGCCACCAACTATTCCCCATACACTAAAAAATCAGTTGGGTTAAAAATCAACTGGCTTGAGTGAATATGAACCTAGTTGATTTGGACTGATTGTTAACCCTTTACCTAATCTGAAAAGCAGACGACACTTGCAAAAATAATTCTTGAATAACTATTTTTTTTTCATTTTTTGTCTCAAAAACATAAGTTATGACCCCTCGATGGAACGAGCTCGACGAGCTCGTTCCAACGAGGGGTCATAACGTATGTTTTTGAGACAAAAAATGAAAAAAATAATGAAAATTAATTGGCGATTTTTGAGAATAGCGCTGGCCGGTTTTGGCCGTTACGTTGGGTAAAGGGTTAACCCAACTAATTTTAGAGTGCGCATGCGTATATGTCATTATAATAGTTTGGTACATATTTTAAGCCAGTACCCAGTCCTTTGCATGCTCTGGTCCTCCATCCCCATGCACATACGCTCAAGCTCTCAGGTCACCAGTCTAATTCTGTAAAAAAATGGACACTCTTGTTGTCTGGAACCAGCCCAGTTCTCAAATTCATCATCGTTTTTGTTTAGATTCACTCGTCTGGAATATTTCGCTTTTCCGACCACTGATATATTCCAGACGACTGAATCTGAAAAATGTCATAAAAATTCACTTTCCGTAAATCAAAGCTAGAAATGTTATTCAATCGAGACTTGATTTGATCGACAGTTTGATAACAATACAATCAGAAATAAAGACTCACCACAACCGTAACGTGATGATTACGCCGGATAGTTTCACACATTGTGTTAATATCGTGATGTTTTCAAGGGTGATTAAATACTTATTGCTTGAAATATTTATAAAGTAACATGGAACGGGGTGGTGGTGAATTAAGACCTACGGCTTTTTAGGCTATAATTCTGTAGACTAGTTATTATGGTGGGTGTATACTGTAAAGGTAGGATGGGATAGCGTATAGAACATCTTGTAAAGTTGTGCAGGTTTATGCTCGTTACGTCGAGATTCCAAGAATTCCCACCTGCATTCAATTTCAAGCTGTTTTCTCGAAGCACCCTTTGTAGCATCTGCGGCATCTATCTGAATGTTTTCGAGTCGTCTACATACATCAGCCTTGCAGTTAACCCACACTTGACAGCCATATTCTAATGGGTGGGTGAAAAAGAAATAAATTGTTTTTGCTACCTAATGTGTATTTGTATTGCTTTAAATTTTTTCACGTCTCTATGCTTTATCTGTAATGTTGTTAAAATGATCGTTCCATTTTCCCCAGTCATTAAAAGTCAAATCTATGTGCATGTGTAAAGTAACTCGATAACTTGATTGAACATTCTCAGGATCGGTTGAAGTGTGGAATCTCTTTTTCCTGGGGATTGTCGTAGTTACTGTCATTTGATGGATTAAATACATTAGGCGATATGTTTGCCGAATGGATTGAGCCTTCTTCTAGAATTGAGGGCGATATATCACCAGCAAATAGCTTTAAATCCAGTTCTGTATTTCGGCAATATCTTTGCGTATATATTAGAAACTCAAATGGCCCAAGAATGGAACCCTGGGGAAAATCAGTTTCTATCTGTTGCCAATTCGAGGGTGCGAGACAATAACTATCCTTTCCTTTCACTGGGATATAAGTTGAACCATTCCAGGAGAAATCCTGTTATACCAACTTTTCTAATACATAGACTAAACTCTCATATCATACCTTATCAAAAGCCTTAATGGCACCGTATTGGATGGGTGACCATCTGAGCGATCGTTTCGACTCCCGCGTTGTGTCTTTGGGCAAGAAACTTAACCCCGATTTTCCACATGGGGGCACGATGACGCCGTGTACTAAGCTGTACTGCAAGTCGATGGTGCGCATGTCTTTAAGCAGTCTAACCCTGCATGTGCTGCAGTACGGAGTTACGATGTTGGCATCTGCTCGTCCTTGCTCGGTGGTTCTCTCCGGTTACTCCAGCTTCCTCCACCTGTAAAACTGTCACCCACACGATATGACTTTGTCTGTTAAAGTGTCGTTAAACCTAATAAATAAATAAATAAATAAATAAATAAATAAATAAATAAATAAATAAATAAATAAATAAATAAATAAATAAATAAATAAATAAATGACATCGTAAACGTGTATTTCTAATCTCATTTTGGTTGTCCAAGACTAAAAATATTGATTAATAAATGTCTGTCCGATGATAAATAGTGTAGTTGTTAGGAGTTACCACTACGCAATCTCAGACAAAAGATAGTTTGACCTGAGAAATTCAAAGATCCCAATAAAGATACATTTTTCAAAAACATTACTCAAGGAGATAAGAACGGAAATTGGATGGTAGTTAGTTATATCAGATTCGCCCTTGCTCTTGAATACTGGCGAAACATTTGCCAGTTTCCATTCATTTAGGAAGTAGGGATGGCGCAGTTTTTGATTGAATATCCTAACCAATTGCGTTGATGCTTTTAAGAGAGTTTAGTGCTGTTCTGACATCCTCCTCAGTAAGAGTTAGTGTATTCAATATCGGTCTTAAGGGATAGAAAGAGCAAGGCAGTACGTTGTATTGGCTGCTATCTATTTTCGCGATTGATATAAAATTTGTGCATCAGATAACAGAATATTATAAATGTGTTGGATGACTGAAATATAATATATTGTGTTAGGATTGGAAAGTCCTCTGAGAGTTTTGCACAATAATTTGGAGTTCGTTCTGAGGTCAGTGAGCGTATTTTAAGGTTTAGTAATATAATTTCCTTTAAGATGACATGTTTCGTTTCGTTTTTTTTCCGGTAGGCAGCACAAGAACTGGATGTAATTTGGCGTCTCTCTTTTTCCTGGGTTCACCGACTTTGTCTCGAGAGCAATTGTATCATATTATGCACCCGCCTCGGATCTGCTAGGAGACATCATTGCTAGATTGACCATCCGCCTACCAGGGACGTAGCTAAGAAGTTTTCAATGGGGCGGGGGTGTAGACCTATAAAAATTCCATCTAGGGATTGATAATTAAAAAGTGACACCCCCTCACACACACCCATTTTTTCAAAATGTTCACTTCGAGTAACTGTACTGGCAGGTTTTAGAGCATTCTGAGAATATTTCCAAGCAGTTTAAATAACTACAGCTAAATATCTATGTACATAATTTGAGGTTTTAAGAGAGCACAAAATGACAATTTCTTGTTGTACTGCAGTCTGTAAGTAGGCCCTATCTGCATTAATTAGGCATTGTGTCAATTACATGAGTGTACACGAAGGAAGAATGCTAGACAATCAGTATTCAACCAATAATTTATTAATTAATCATCCCAAATATGAGGTCATGCTGAGCAGTGAGCACACTAATATTGAAATGAACTCAGTGACTAACAATCATTCATTATGCTTACAAAGTATGAGTAATGAGTTCGCTAATTAACTCAGCCAATATGTCACAATACGTCTTCGCGTGAGAACCATAAAGTTCTATCTTCCAGTGGAAGATAGAACCTTATTGTTCTCACACGACTATGTGTTAGATATTAATTCAACAATACCAAATACAAATAAAAAATTTTAGTCTGGCTTTTTCTGTCTTTCATGAGAGTACATCGCTAAAGAAAACTGCACAATTTTGCCAGTAACTTTAAAAATTTCAGGACACGGTCTCAGAGGGGCCCATTTTGAGTCCTAATACAAACTGCAGTCTGTGAGTGCATTGCATATAGAAGAGAACAAAATGCATAACACGACCACGGTTGTGGAATTAACTTCGGAGCCGCCGAGTAGTCGGAAAATCTTGCTTTGTTCGATCAGAATTCTGTTTGTGGGAGTCGGCAGTGGGAATCTTCACGGAAATGTAATAACACATTCGGAAAAAAAACTCCATTACAACAATACTTCGAATTTCCAACTGTTGGAAGTTTTGCTTGAACAGTTTCCATTTATCTTGATAAATTCCCACTGCCGACTCCCACTCTATGTAAATTCTGAAATACCCGAGGCAACAACGCACTCAATAGTCCAAACTTGGCCCAACATATATAATGTTTTTTTGTCGTCCTGCGCCACACGGCGACACAACAAAACAAAAATTATATAACGGCCTGTGGAGCAAAGTTTGGACTACATGCTCAGTCCATTAAATAGGAACTAAATTCAAGTCGACTAGATGTCTTTTCTTTTGAGATTTATGGAGTGTGGCTGGGAGTAATTTTGGAAACATTGTTGAACTCAGTCAACGTTGTTCCAATATACAGTACGTGGACAGTGGATTGTAACAAAATCACCCACAGAGTGGAGGTATCACCCAAAGTATCACTTTCAAATTCTGCATATATGGACAAAAATCACAAACAATGTTTCAGCCAATGGACCTCCGGGTTTAACCCGGAGGTCCATTGGCTGGAACTTTGCTAGTGCTTGTTATGGTTTGCAACAAATCTGCAATTATTGCTTGGGTGGAATCGCCACTCCACGGGTGATTTAGTGATAATACAGTATCAACGTACTGTATAATAACAGTTTGAAATTTACAAATACGTGAACGTTATTGGCGTTTTCATTTTTTCTACTTTAACCCCATTCCCTCCAATATATGGTTCAGCACAGGATATTACCAAATTGCACAGGAGCGAAATGGTTAAAACACGTAAATGGAGGTATTCATCGGTTCTGAACCTTAGAAGAACTGCTGGAAATTATCCATGGACATTCCATCCACGGACATTCACCTGAACATTTTTCACACTTCGGTGACGGTAGGCGTTATTAAATTACACAAGAAACAGTATCCATTTCGCCCAACCAAAACTGCTGTGGTGCTACTGTCATACGTTTTCAAGAAAATTAATTCATAGAATTTTAACCTGATCCAGTTTTGTCGAAGAGTGCCCAAACCCATTTTGTTACATTTTAGTGGAGACCGTCCCGACTTATACAGAGTATAATATTTCTCTAACTATTTCATCATACCCAATTATGGCTGCTGCTGTGCAGGCACGATGGGAAATAATGGAAATTTAACTCATGGAATTATTTTTTCACCTCATTAACTTCAGCTACCGTTTTGTTGAGGGTTATTGGAGAGCATCGCCAACCACAGAGTATATATATATAGTTTAATATATATTCATCATATCCAGTCGTGAGTGCTGCTGTTCAGTCATGATTGGATATGATGGAAAACGTAACTCATGTAATTATTTTTAATAACATTCAGTTTAGATACCAAATTCTCTATAATGAAATGTTTTCTTATAATATATTGTGGATATAACATAGCCGCAGACACTGTGAGTGACCTTAAACACCAATAAATAAATAAATAAATAAATAAATAAATAAATAAATAAATAAATAATTGTGTCATATACTGAGTCAAAAAAGAAAGTATAATAGAAACAAATGTGAAAAATAGCATAACGGAATTTTGTTGTTATCCACCCAACCGTATACAATTTTGCTATGAATTTCAAAATAGCACGGGCTACCCGAGAATGTCAAATTGAATGGGTGACCGACGATTTTCTTTGTGTTATGTTGTGCTAGAGAGCCTGGGTTATTGAGAAAACACGCTAATTTTTCTCTTCCGACATTTGAAAACATGCCAAGTTTAACCGAAAATCTGAGGTTGCGTGTCATTGGTATGCATGAAGCTTGGATACCTCCAGATGAGCTCGCTGCTGAGTTCGGAGTCACTGTGGCCACTATTTACCGTCTCATTGGAAGGTATAGAGCCACTGGATCTACTGCCGACCGACCGTGTTCTGGTCGACCAAGAGTTACGACCCCTGCACCGACATATCGGGACGTCTCACTTGCGCGGTCGCTTCCTTCCGGCGACGAGGGCAGCAGCAATTACTCCTGGTAGAACTAACAATAGAATCAGTGCACAAACTGTCCGTAACAGATTCTCTGAACACGGCATTCGAAGATGGCGTCCATACCATGGACCAATGCTTACTTAACGTCATTGTACCGTCAGAATGGAATGGATACGTCAGTGTGTTCGCTGGACTCAGAAGCGTTGGAACACAGTTCTTTTTAGTGATGAATCACGATTTTGTCTACGACGCGCTGAAGGTAGGGCAAGAGTGTATCGCCGACGAGGAAAACGGTGTTCTGATGCTTGCGTGCGGGAATGCGACCGTTTCGGCGGGGGTAATGTAATGGTTTGGGCAGGAATTTCCTTGCACCATCGAACGCAGTTGATCTTCATCGATGGTAATCTGAATGGACAGCGATATAGGGATGAAATTCTTAACGCTGTTGTTGTCCCGTTGTTCAACGCTAACGTCAGACTGCAGTTATTCCAGTAACACAATGCCCGATGTCACGTGGCGCGTATCTTTCGTGACTTCATGATCTTCAGACGTTAGGCGATTTACGTAATTCTAAGGCAGGAGTGGAACGCAATACCACAGGGTGACACCCAGAAACTTAACAGGTCCATGCACCGTCGATGTCTTGCCACCCAAGAGGCAAACGGTGGACATACACGCTATTGACTGCATGTGTGAACTTTTCATTTCACCCCATGTCTGAATTGCGACATCCTGACGTGACGCTGGCAACAGTAATATGAAATTATGCAAATTCATACAGCTAGACTCGAAATATGAATTTACAATAATTTGTTTGGGATTAAAGTCAATAATACTAAAAAAATTGCTCCTCAAAGTTTATTATACTTTCTTTTTTGACTCAGTATATTATTGGAGAATGTCCTCTAAAAGGCCGGGTTTTTCTACAATATTTTTCACAGTATCCAATCAAGGCTGCTTTTGTGCATTCACGTTGCGATATGGTGGATATTATATTAACTCATGAAATTATTTTTCAACACATTCATTTGTTCTATTATATTCTGGTCATGACGTAGCCAAAGATGTTGAAAGAGACCTCAAACATCAATAAATAAATTTATATTATTGGCGAGTGTCCCTTAAGAAAATGACTATTTCAAAAAGGTCACATCTACTGAAAGTGACCTTAAACACCAATACATATATAAAACAAGTTATATTTTTGGAGAATGTACCTTAAAAAGTTGACTTTTTCCATTATATTTTCATCATATGCAATCATGGCTGCTGTTGTGCAACCACGTTGGATATATTGGTACATTTAACACGTGAAATTAAAAATGCTGACATTATCCAAAATATTTTCATCATATCCAATAATGGCTGCTGCTGTGCAATCTTGATGGGATATATTGGAAAAGTTAACACATGGAATTATTGTTAACACATTCACTTTTGCTACCATATTTGTTTTCAATATTCAATAAATTTATTTTGCAAGAAATGCACCTTAATAGAGTAGAATAAACTGGAAAGCATGTGGGAATTACAAATAATGATACAAATAATGAACACTATTTATTAAGTCTGTGGTACAAAAATTACAGGGAGAGGCCATAGCCAGATTGGCTGTCTACCTGCCATCACCTTAATGTAAATCGGATTCATTTGTTGGAGATCTGCAAACAACAAAAAAACAAATTGTCTCATATTAGTAAAGATTACTATTTGTTCTATAAAGTGGGGAATTGGCCAAATAAATCCATAATGTATCCATTGTTTTCTGTTTAGTTATTTTAAGGGGAAAAAGAAACAGAAGGCCTCATCTTACAGGAGGCAACTAGAATGATGCGCGAGGCGCAGCAGGGTGACAACCAAAGATTCGTCAAAAATACCGAATGACAGTACAGAGGCTGGCATGACGAGCGAGACACAACATCATCAGACACAGATCCGTCCCATCAACGTGTAACTTCCGAATTGTGTCGGGTGATCCAATGTCTCACTGCTTAGTTTTGTTAAGTCGACTGAAGTATTCAAAGAGTGACCCAAATCAGGTGGTCCACACCATTACCGCGTACTCAAGTGTGACTGAAATGCGCGAATTGTCACATCGCCCCATCGCGCGCAATGTCCGTACTTCACGAGAAAAACTGCCTTCAAGCGATGGAGAAATAAGCTATTGGTTGACAAAGTGATGAGATTCAGAGTCAAGCGAGTATTTAATCAAACGTTACAATCTTGGCAATAAGGATTTGAGCAGGAGACAGAAGTGGGAAAGGAGCTTGTTAGTAAGTTGGTTAAGGTCAATTTAAAAACGTTTCTGTCGTGTATGTTCCGTATTTCATTGTCTAATTTGTTCCGGAAAGTGGTTCGCTGGTAGCCATTCAATAAATTTGGTTCTAATTTGGTTTGATAACTCTGAAACCATTTATTTACTACACATCTGAAACCATAAAGCTCTAACTTTTTGAGGAGAATATCATGGTTTATTGTGTCAAAGGCTTTTGACAGGTCTACAAAAACAGAGATTGTACTATCCTTGGTGGGTTTGTTGTTTTCCTTTCCTATATGATCCAGAAGGTGTAGTATCGGATGCACTGTTGAATGTCCTTTTCTAAATCCGTATTGCTGTTGGTAAATGATGTAATTATTCACAGGGAATGTGTCAAGGCGAACCTACATAATCTTTTCTCAGAGTAAGTATGCTAACTGGTCTATAATTATTGAGAACACTCGCGTCACCTGATTTAAATACTGAAATAACTTTAGCTCTTTTCATCTTCTCGGGTACTCTGCCGGTTTCGAAAGATGGGTTTATTATATGTGATAGGGGGATCGATATAGAATTAATAATTTCCTTGATGAGTCTAGAGGTCAATTCGTTACATCTTTGCTTGTTTTAGATTTCATTCTGTAGTTATGTTGACAACTTCATCGGGAGTTGTGGGCTCAATAAAGAAGCTGTTTGGGTGACTGCTGCCTTGAAGGTAACTCGAGAAATGTTTGTTCGAAGCTGCTATCTGTGCGGACGTAGATTCTCCCACACTAGTGAAAAAGTTACTGAATTCTCGCGCGATCTCAACGCCTTTGGAGATTTCTGTATCCTTAACTTTGAAACTTTCTGATAATTTAATTTTTGAATGGGGTTTTTGGATTGCTTTATTTAATATTTGCCATGGTTTCTTTAGGTTATGTTGTTTTTCTCTAAGTACAGAGTTATAATAAAAGGCTTTACTTTTCCATTTTATTTTGTTGAAGGCTTGAAAGAACTGTTTATAAGAACTTTTATTTTCATCGGTTGGGCATTTCAGTTGTTTGTGGTAGAGTTTAAGTTTGTTTACTGAGGAGGTTATTAAGCCATTGGTCATCCAATGTTGTTTTTTGACATATCGATTTTTTTGCTGTCTTCCTTATAGGGGAAAACTCTCACTGAAGGCTTGTAGGAATAGATTTATGAAGTTGTTATATGCTTCGTCGGGACAATGAGCGTTTAAGACATTATTGAAGTCGAGTTCCAAAAGCTTCCAATTTAACCTTTCACCTAACGAATTGCGCGCATCCGCCCGCGTAATATGCAAATTGAGCAGTTGAAAATATTAAATTTTTCCAAATGTTTCAACAAAACCATATCATGTGACCCCTCATTGGAACGAGCTCACTGAGCTCGTTCCAATGAGGGGTCACATGATATGGTTTTGTTGAAATCTTTTGAAAAATTTAAAAAAAATGATATTTAAAATAATAAATTTTGATATGTTTAGTTGGGTAAACGCTTAAAGTGTTAATATTGTCATGGGATATATTCCTTGTCTTTATTGTTTCTCTGTCATTATTTGTTTTTAAATATGATTCTAAGTGGAACGTTCCAAAGTGATCAGCGAGGTATGTAATAACAATTCCAGATATGGAGCTTCTGATCTTGTTACAAAAATGTTGTTTATCAGGGTTGCCGAGTGTTCTGTCACTCTGGTCGACTTTGTCACGGTGGGCAGAAATCACAGGCAGAACATATTATCGATGAAATCGTCTGTTTGTTTATCTTCAGAGATCTTGAGTAAATCGATATTAAAGTCTCCAAGTAAGACGCATTTTCTATTTTCTGAATTAATGAGGCCGGTTATTGAGTTGAGTTGAGTTAGAAAAAGGTTTAGGTCAGCCCTCGGCTGAGAATTTGGCCGGTATATTACATCGATTATAGTCGGTGGAATCTTTCTACCTATGAATTCCACGAATAATGTTTCAAATACGTTGGGTATAAAAACGGTTAAGTCGGGGCGTAATTTATACGTTCCTTTATGAATAAGCCAACACCTCCCCTGCCATCATCAGTCCGCGCATTAGTTAAGGTATTTTGGTAACCCGCTAGATTATAAGATATCTTTTCAAGAGATTTGAATATCTCTCTCAACCCGATGATGTCAAACGAATTGGCGTCAGTTTGCAAAGTATATAGTAAGTTATTCAAAGCATCCCAGTGGGCGTTAAGACTTCTGCAATTAAAGTTAAATATGCTTAGAGACGTCTTGATGCCAGATATGTTTAGTCGAAATTCCGCGGGCATGTAGTATTTACTAGTATCGTGGTGGTCGGCAAGCTGTGATTCATTTTCATCTTCGACGGATAGGTTCTGGATTTTATCATTGAATTTTCTTAAAAAATTCTACTTGTCGCTTGTCTGAATCTCCTCTAGTGTTATGCCACCCGCCATTGAATATTATATCTGAGGCCCATTGTTTTCCCGGACCTGACATGGTTCAACAAAGTATGAGTAGAAATTGTGATGGCTGTTCAGTCAATGAGATACAGTTTTTCTATGTTGACTGTTTGTTTTCTCCAAGAGTTACATGTGGTGTGGTGTTTGTAATCAGTGAGTTTATATGGCGATGTGAACTACATACACATTTCTTAGGACTAAAACATGAAATAAAAAACAAAATGAGAACAAATAGTAACATAAAAGATTAAATGTGTGTGGGGGACCTGTCTCAATTCCTACAAATGTGACAACTGAAAAGGAACAATAAACTAATTTCGGCCAGATTCTGCGGATGGATGGCGGTGAAGTGAGCTTTATACACATTTGTATGAATTCCAGACCATCATCTTCAAAAGAAACCGGAAAACACACATTGCATACGATAAATTCAGAAAATGCCGAAAGCTGGAGCTCGTTCACAGTCCGTGGGTAATTGGAATTCATCATAGTTGATTATTAGAGGTCTAGAAACGGTGTATGGGTGCGCCAGCGTGGAGAGGGACTAATATGCCGGGCTGCACGATATTCAGATTTGAATACCGGTGACGATATCAAATAAAATATCGCGATATACCGGTATATCGTCGACAAATTGTTAAATGTTGAGAAGGCAGTCAGATATCACCGATATTATGATACTATAGAAAATTGTCTTTTTTTCTTTATTAAAATAATGGAGGGTTATATGATTGCGCAATATATTTTTCTGGAAACGGGTAGCCTATGTGGTTGTTAAATTAAAATGAGAAATTTGCGTAACGGGAAGCCCATTCGTAACATTTCATGTAATGGGCAAATGGCTGACAATTGTTTTCAAGTACGCCTAAGGGAGAAAATTGCCCTGGGAGATAAATTCGCTGGCTAATTTTAACAAAATCAGATTTCTCACATTGCTGAGGTAATTTACTTTTAACCCTTTACCTAACATGAAAAGCAGACGACACTTGCAAAATTGCAAAAAAAATTCTTGAATAGCTAATTTTTTTCATTTTTGTTTCAAAAACATAGGTTATGACCCCTCATTGGAACGAGCTCGACGAGCTCGTTCCAATGAGGGGTCATAACCTATGTTTTTGAGACAAAAAATGAAAAAATAATGAAAATTAATTTGCGATTTTTGAGAAAAGCGCTGGCCGGTTTTGGCCGTTACGTTGGGTAAAGGGTTAAATAAACTACCTATTTTCCTTTTTTTCTTTGATGGAGGTTGATCACCATTGACAGATGTTGTTTGTTTAATTACCCCAGTGTTAGCCACCTTTGTCTGCAAAAATTTCTTTCTTCACTGACTGTGTTTTTACAGCAGTTCAATGGACAATGGGACAAAAGCTCGGGAGAATATTGACCATTATGTTGAGAACATTTCATGTACCGGATATAAAGTTTATTGATAAAAGAAACAAAAAAGACCTAACTAGTCTCGCCCAAAATTCTTGAAAAATTATTTCGGTTTGTCGTCGATACCCACCGCAAAGTTCAAAGTAGTTCAGAGGTCAGACGCTGAAGTCACGTTATATCTCGCTGTTCGTCGATTGTTCGAGAAGTGAAAAAAAGAGTTCCTGTTTCTCCGATCAGCTGTTTGATTAAATAGATTTTTTTAGGAAAACGAAGGCAATTATTTTTTATATCGCGTGCTAAAAATGAATATCGTTACAGACGATATACCGGTATTCACATAGAATGGACGATATTCAACCGGTGAAGATTCCAATACCGGTATTACCAGTATATCGAAATATCGTGCAGCCCGGCTAATATGCACCGTGTGTGCTCTTGGCTGTATCTCCTACTTGGTAGATAAACATAAGTCGGATTCCCATTTTGGTTAGCTGACGCCACCTGGTTTCACAATTCAGGTGGCATCAGCCAACCAAATGTCAATCGAAGTGAGCTAGAAGTTTTCCAAATTATCCGCTCTTTGCAGGTTTCTCAGGAATCTCCCATTTGGTGAAGCAGTACTAAGATGATAAAAAGTTTTCTTCAATGTCTGTACATGTAGCGCCGGACGAAACTGACTTCGGAGAGTAATTCGTGTCATTATTTGTCGAAAGGGATGCACTTTCATCCCATTCGGACTTGACCCTTGAGACCGATGTGCGATTTTGTCTATACAGGAAACAATTAGAAAGAACCCGAGTGATTAAAATGATCCCCAGTAATTCAGTCCTATTGCCATGTAAGGTTGAGCGGTTAAATTTTAATTAGTCATTAAAATCCAATTACATATTGAATGAGTTAGCGTTGTAGGGTTAAAGTGTGACCCAAAATTTCCACTATATAGTTTGCCTGCACAACGCATGGACAGCTTCTGCAACTGAGGAAAAAAAAGCGTTTTTTATTGCCGATGCGGGAAGTATTTGATCACCGCATCAAATGATATTCAATGACGATAGTTTGGGTTGTTATTGTTAATTGTTTGTTGCCTTCTCTTTTCAATGAGAAGGAAAATTCCGTTCTGTGAGTAATGGATTACTTTTCATCAGGTCGGACATTCCAGGTAATGCCGTGGGTCATTCTGTGGATATGAAGATACAGCAATCCCTGTAACGGTATTTACAGTTGTATAAAATATATACATACATACATATAAATATATATACACGCACACATACATATAAACCTATTTTTAGGTGTGATACACAGTGGTGTATCAAGACGGAAGCTCATATACTTTCAGCTAAAAAAAGCATCAAAAATTTATCGGGATGCGAGGGTACCCAATATATTCGATGTTGTAAGTGATATTTAAGCGGAGGGGTGGGGGGGGGGGGTGCTGTTGTATAACAGATCATATTTACTGGATGAATTCTTTCAGACAGTACTGGGGCAAGTTTCATATTGATGGGAATTTAAGGTGATTCTAAACTGAAGATTGTAGTTTGAGTGGACAGGTGGAAAACATGATGTTTTTTTCATTACTTTTCAATAGTAATAGTTATTTAATACATGAATGATTGCTTCCTATCTAATAGATTACAAAAATGTGATAAAAATTGAAAAAAAAGAATTTACTCACCAAAAAAATGCTTTTGAAAATCCGGTCACGGTCAACTTCCTGCAACCAAAACTTCAAATTTGAATCTCACATTGAAGAATATGTTTTCTATATGCACTTTTTAAAAAATAAATCCAATTGTATGTTAATTTAAATTTTTGAAGGACCACTGCATGCACTGGTCCAGCCATTTTTTTCACAGAGAACTATTTACAGTTCAAAAGTATGGCACACCACACTAATCAGTAATCTAATTTACCTCCCCTGCAAATATTAACCACACAAGTAATATATCTGTTCTGTCCTCTTCCACAAGTAAAACTGTCTTGACATGACATGACCCTGTTGAAAGTGTATCGTCAAATCCCAATAATGGAAAATAAAAGACTGTGTGGCCACAACCCCCCCCCCCCCCTCCCCCATAAAAAATTGATTTTTTCAAAATTGAAAAAGGGACGTAACCCTGGCAAAAATTGTCGGATCAAACCCTGATTTGACTTGACCTGCATTTTATGTTGATACACCTACACAACAAATTTTATTTGATTCTGTCAATTACAGCTCAAGTTACTGGTTGGAAACTATAAAAAGATAAAGTTGAAAAAGGGCATAACTTTGGCAAAAATTGTCGGACTGCACGATTCGAACTGGACCTGTTTTTTATGTTGATGCACCTGCATACCAAATTTCATTTGATTTGGTCAACTATAACTAAAGTTATCATAGGGAAACCACAGTGGGACGGATACACGAACGGTCGGACACCGGCTACTTTAAAAGTCCCCCGAAAAATTTGTACAGGGAAAAAAAGGTACACATTAATATTGCCTGCAACAGTAATAGACCAACTCAGCATTTGATGCTGGTTCACATCCCATCCACGAGACCCCTTTAACAGTGGCACATTTCCAGATTGGACTGGGATCATGCAGCATTCCCAAGCCACCTTCAGTTTCCACCTGTATTCAGTATTTTTGTCATAAAGGTTTTCTTTTGATTCTTGCGCCCTCTTACTAGTATGTGCACTGTGAAACCTGTGTAGTAAATATTATAAACAGTGAGTTCAGGTATCAGGCTCTAGTGTTGACAGACTATATTATTCTGATTCAGTCTGTGACCTGCAGACTAGTACCACCCTCACCCCCAGTGGTATGATACAGTATGCATTCTTTTCAACCATTTTGCTTGACATTATGTTTTCATGAAAACATTTTGTTTCCCCAAAACACCCATTCAAGATGTCGAAGAGTCCCATGAAATGACAATCTCTTACCTCTTTATCACAATGTACAATATTTATGACAACTTTCTTTCAAGTATTTATCTAACACACAGATCAAATCACTATTGTTGCACAGATAAATGACCATTCAGATTTCATTATTTGTACAAATTTTGCAACACAAACATAGCAAGTGATTATGATCTTCAACGGTAACTGATGAGCTTACTGGAGCCATTCCAACGGGAGGTTATGAACTCTGTTTTTTAAGGCAGAAAGTGTATATATTCTGTGATACGAGAAAACATCTCAGAAATGCCACCTTTCCTCTGCATTATTGAAAGTGTTAATCGTTTGCCTGCCGTAAGCAATCCTTACCATTCCAACCAAAGCTTGTTCACATGAGGTGTTGGTTGAGGTACAGATAATAAAAAAAAGAAAACCTTTCAATTATATGTTGGGGAATGGTGCTGCTTTGACATGCCCACTACATCAGAACTTCGTGTGGCCACATTCTGTGGCCAAATTGCGGCCTCATTCCCAGTGGGGTACATGCAATAAAATTCCTAATATCTGGCACAAAACATTATTACTCCTTAACTTATACAGCATTATCAGGTTACAAAACCAGTGTTTTTCTGACAGTTGATTCTAATAAACTGATACCCATTTTAATCTGTATTCTCTCTGGAAAAAAGCTTCCAGCTGGGTTTTTGTCTAGATGGCTAAATGAAAAATTTCCCCACGACCATGAAAAAGGCCCCTTTCCCAATTTACCTGGATCAAACCCTGAACTGTACATGTAGGTTAGATCCAGAACTTTTCATATCCAGTCAAGTTAATACATTTAAAAAGCTGTGTTTTACCCATGGCCACCAGGTTAAACGAACACATCGGAATATATGAAAAAAGTTTGATAGAGTTTAGTTCTTTTAACCTTTTTCCCAATACTGTGAATCCATCCATCCTGTGTTATTAGTAAGAATTTTAGAATATCTTGACCTGTTGAATAATAGAGCTAAATTACTATTATACATGAAAATTTGAAGAAAAATTTCAGTCACCACTATTATTTAAAAGATTTCAAAGCTGAAAATGCCATCACTATTATTAATTTTCAATAACTTTTATCAAATGTGCAAGACCTCACCATTTTTCAGCCATCACTATTATGAGGCAAGTAAGAGTGTAATGCAAAACGTAAACCAACGGACAGATGGGTGGACATACTTTGCCTGATTTATGGAATGTACAATGTCTTGTGAAGATTACGTAAATTTACTTTTTGTGTGTGTGTGGATCTCTTAGACTCTTGTGCTATTCAGAGTGACCGATCCATTGACAATGAATTCGTATATAATCTTCTTGGTATTTTGGTTATCTAATTACTGTTTTTTAATTCCGTTTTCTGGATTTTTGATTATTTAGAGGCCCTATTTGTAACTTTGTGCAGAGATTTTTTGTGATAATGCAGATTTATTAGCCAATATTTTGATAAGGCAAAGCACTCAAAAATTTGAAGCTCGATTGTGCCTTGTGTGTGTTGCCATACTTTACTTTCGTTAAGAATTTCTATGCAACTACTGATAAAATAATTTCCCGAGAAAAACTGCATGTTCACACTTCTGTCATATTTTAATTTGTGATTAGGAGGTCCAGTGGGGTGGATAGAAAGAAAAAAAAAATTCGGACTTTGAACAAGCGACTTACCAACGCATGTGACTTTCCGGTGACAACAACTTCGATCAACAAATTTTTGCAGACATGAGTCTAATAGTCCACAGATTATTCGATATTATCAATGATCTTTGTGGATTGCAAACAAATACAATGAAATACATCGTTTACAATGATTCGCAATGTAAATCACACCTGATCGCAAAATTAGGAGCATTTTTTCTGGAGCTCACAGAAACAAGACCGAAACGGGGCCGAATGACAGACCAATAAAGTTATACCATCAATATTACATGGCGAACAATAGTTCCCCAGATTTGCGACTAAAAGAAGTGAAAAAAGCAACCAGTTTACGAATATTTCAACAACGAAAGAATACAACATGGGTTTCTAATTCCATTATATGTCACAGTTTTGTTAATTAAAGATAACTGCAATTTTTGTTCTATATTGGTCATTTTGGCGCATGAATACAAACTAATGGCAAGGTCGATCCATGTAAACAAATTGATTGCTTCAGTTGGTGAGGGAAGAATATTTACATAGAACAGACAATCAATGCAATTTGCCTCTATTAGTCTGGTCATAGTTTAAGTTTATCAGAGTTTATAGCTGGAGATGTGATACTGTAGTTTGCTATACGACTATATAATTCAACCGCCATATTCGTTATAATGATTTCTTTTGTCACATTTTATTGTGGTCGTAACATCGTAACAGATACTAAAAGTCACCCCAAAAACACTCTAAAATAAGTCGGGTTAAAAATCAACCCGAATCAACTGGGTTGAGTGAATATGAACTCAACTATTTTTAACCCACCTGATTTTAGAGTGCAGAAATAAATAACTTCATATTATTGGAATGTGTCCCTTAAAAAGCTGAGATTTTCCAGCGTATTTTTATCACACCCAATCATGGCTTCTGTTGTGCAATCAGGATGGGATATAATGGAAAATTCAATTCCTGAAATTATTTTTCAACCCATTCACTTTAGCTACCATATTCGCTTGTATGATTGGTTTTGTTGCAACTTCCCTAAAAAGCTGAGTTTTTCCAAAATGCTTTTATCATATCCATTCTTGACTGCTGTTGTGCAATCACGATGGGATATAATTGAAATTTAACTTGTAAACTTATCTTTCAACACATTTTCTTTAGCTGCCATATTCGCTATAATGATGTGTTTTGTTATATTATGTTGTGGTCATGACATGGTCACAGACTGGAGAAAGAAAGAAAGAAATAAAATAAAATAAAATAAAATAAAATAAAATAAAATAAAAAAAATAAAATAAAATAATAAATGAATAAATAAATAAATAAAATAAATAAAATAAAATAAATAAATAAATAAATAAATAAATAAATAAATAAATAAAATTAAATTAAATTAAATTAAATTAAATAAATAAATAAATAAAATAAAATAAAATAAAATAATATAAATAAATAAAATAAAAAAAATCATATCATTGCAGTATAACCTTTCTAAAATGTTTTCATGATATCCAGAAATGCCTGCTGCTGTGCAGTAGGATATGATTAAAAATTTAACTCATGAAATTATTTTTATCAGATTCACTTTACAATGGAAAACTTAACCCATGAAATTATTTTTCGACTCCTTCACTTTAGTTACTATGTTCTCAAAGATGATTTGTTTGTTCTATTATACGACGGTAATTAATAAGGTAGCCTCGGGTACTGAACCTGCCCCATAACACCAATAAATAAACGAATAAGTTTGTTCCATTGTACACTCACAGCGGGATATAATGGAAAATATAATTCATGAAATTATTGTTCAACACATTCACTTTAGCTTCCACATCAGCTGTGATGATTTGTTCGTTCTTTTTCCACAGATGCTGAAAGTGTCCTTAAACACCAACACATAAATAAAAATGACATAGCCACAGAAGATGAAAGTGAACTTAAACACCAACAACTAAAAAAAAGTTTGTATTACTGGACAATGTCTACCAAAATATTCGCGTTATATCCAATTGTGACTACTATTGCACGATGGGATATAAAAAAAAAAAAATTAATTCATGAAATTAATTTTCTTCACATATATTCATCTTAGTTACCATGGTGGCTATATTACGCCATAATGAATTGTCTTTTTTATATTTTCTTGTTGTCCTGGCATGGCTCCGGATACCAGAAGTGACCGAAACATCAATAAATAAATTTGTTATTTTGGAGAGTGTCCCGTAACGAGCTTTTTTAAAAATATATCTTCATCATATCCAATCATGGCTGCTGTTGTTCAGTCACGATGGGATGTGATGGAAAGTTCTTCTTGAAATTATTTTCAACACATGCATTTTGAAAATCTTGTAATAGTACAGTTATTGTGCACAGTTATTGACTAATGCTCCTAACGAACTGGGTATCAAAATGTTTTTCCTCAACATCCGGCTTGTGTGTAAAATCTTACTATCTTCTTACTGCATTTCCACACTATTTTCCACGATTCCTACTCACCCAACACCACTTCACCCTATTTCATTTTCTTCTCTTTCTTACACTAAACTGAAAGTCTACATTACTGTCCACGTCTACTTCATGATATTAAAAACTACAATTTCACCAAACCTATGTTCTTGCACACTGTACACGATTTTTTAATTAACTCTAACACTGTCCAATAAAATCACATTAGGTGAGATTCAGAGCCAGGATAAATATAATAATCTTAACATTTATAACGAACTTACGCCGAGCAACTCAGAATACCACTCTGATCTGCCATTTACTGTAAATACGCTTAACTGCATAATATAATACTCCACACGATTTCATGAAGCTTGATCCCCGACAGCATAAAGTACTTTCAGTCTTTAGCCTAAACCGTGGAAGTTTAAATGCAAACTGGGAACCTTTGAAGGATATTTTGCATAATCTGCAAAATAACTCCAACTATTTAGATATGATAGGGGTGACAGAATCTTTTAATATTAAATAGAATGTTGCCCGCCAATGGGAATGAATGAATGAATGAAACTTTATTTTGCAGCATACGCAAGTGCAATATAAAATAATACAAAAAGTGCACGCTGTATGGAAATGGCATAGACGGGGAGGCTGCCTTCCTGACATGTACACACATCAGATTTCTTGACATCAAAGCCTTTCACTGTCTTTTCCTCGGGTTTTTGTCTTTACCCTTTGCACCCTTGCGACCGTTCTCCGGCCACGAACATGATACGTCATAACGTCAATATTTAGGATGGCTGTTCAGTAAATGTGTGGGGTAGACCAATCAATATTTTCAACGTGCAGCCTCAGGGCTGCACGTTGAAAATATTAATTGGTTTACCCCAAATAATGAATATGGACTCTTCTAATTGCTGCCATTGAACTGGCATGGCAAATACCACTAGAGTTCAAAGGGTTAATAAAAGCCTCTCCAGTTTAAAAGATTATATAATGGGTTTGGACGATGAGATCCCTTAATGTAAAAAAAAACTATCGGGACAAAAAGGATTGGCTCAAGTGATGATGGAACAATACGAATTTAGCACTGTATTGATCATTGTCGGGGCGCGGTAGCTTTGCGGTAACCGGTTCTCGTCAGATCACCGACGTTAAGCAACGTTGATCCCGGTTAGTCCTTGGATGGGTGACCGTCTGAGCGATCGATTCGGACTCCCGCGTTGTGTCCATGGGCAAGGCACCTAACCCCGATTGTCCACATGGGGACACGATGACGCCGTGTACTAAGGCGCACTGCACGTCGATGGTGCGCATGTCTTCAACCAATCTAACCCTGCCTGTGCCGCAGTACGGAGTTACGATGTTGGAGAGCTGGCAGCTGCTCGTCGTTGCTCGGTACTCCGGCTTCCTCCACCTGTAAAACTGTCACGGTCATGATTAGCCATTGTGCATAAGCATATAACCTTAAATACCAATAAATAAATAAATAAATTGATTATTGCCTTTTTAAACAGGGGCTTACGGTGCTGTTGTGCTTCTGGGTTTAATTTCTCAATGAAGCGGGAGATCCGCCAAGAAAAGTGTTCTCGGTTTGAGTGTGCACACACTCCCAGATTGTTTGGTTTCCATTTCAGAAGGATTTCTGTAAATTTCAAAAGTACTGTCAAAAGGCACAGGCAGTTTATTATGATACCAGTCATACATAAACAAAAGAACATGTAACTTATATAGGTCGTCGAATTTCAGTGTGCCACAATTTGTAAATAATGGTTCCGTGTATGAGGTATATGTTATGTTCGTTATAACGCAAATAACCTTTTTTAGATTTTACTCTTTACTCTTTCAAACACGGAATGGTGATGATGACAGAAGACGTAGAGTATGTATATTCATTAAAGGAACCTTATCATTCAACATCCGCAATGACTTTCAAATATTTATTCCTCATGTCTTTGAATCTATTTTACAGAACTAAATTTGAAGGAGAAAAATTAGTTTGGGTAATATATTGCCCCAATACAGACCCCAAAGCAGCCTAGATTCGTTTCGGAATAATCTGTGCGGTTTATTTGGAAAGATAAACAACGAACACAAATCAACTTTTCTGATGGGACACTTCAATCTTGATTTGCTTAACTTCTGCAACCACCCCAAAACTAATCAATATGTAAACAGTGTGTTCAACGCTAGATTTCTTCCGGTGAATACAAAGCCTGCCGGCGTTACAGATTATTACAGGTATTCTAATGACAGGCAAAAGTGTACAATTTGCAACTTTTCGTAATAGAAAGAAAACAGCTAACTACATTCAGTGCCCTTTCATATACGGTCTTTTAAATCTGGAAACATTAGTCGATTTAACAGACTACTTGCAACCTTTGGTTTCCCATTAGTAATAAATGCCGCATCGCTCAATGAAGCTCACTCACACTTCAGTCAAACTTCCCATAATGCATAATTGAATGATACTCCAGAGAAAAAGTTTAAGAGATAACCTTGGGTGATGATGACAGGACTTCGTCAATCCTCACTCCACAAACATACAATATACATAAAAAAATTCGATCTCTTAGAGATTCTAAACCCAACTACGAAAACACAGTACTAACACAGAACATATATAACATTAAAAACATGGGATATCATCAAAAAGCCATCATTAAGTCAAAACGTGTACTTAGTCCGCCGTCATCCAATAATAATAATAATAATAATAATAATAATAATAATAATTTAGCATCTTTTTCGTTCGAACATGCAGGAGATGTTCCGTATGGTAAAAGCTTTTCATGGCAAAGCAAGTATATCCACCAGATTACTCAAAGAAATTATAATTATAAGTGAAATAGCTGATCCCTTAACACATATAATAAATCTATCCTTTTCGTATTATACCTTAGGAACTGAAAATACAGAAGATCTTTCCATATACCAATCTGAAGACGCCAGAATTTCTAATAATTATAAGCCCATTAGTATTCTTCCCGCGTTTTCCAAGTCGTTGAAAAAAGAATGTGCAACCGTTTATCCCATTTTATACCGCAATATGGCACACTATATCAGTTTCAGTATGGCTTCAGCAAACCACACGCCATACTACACCCAGTAATACAAATTATTCACAATATAGTCTTATGCAATGATCAACCCTCCAGGGATAGAACGTTGTCAGTCTTACTTGATTTCTCAAAAGCGTTTGACACAATAGAGGATATGGAAAGAGTGTTTTTCTCATATAATATTTATGAAACGAGTCCAAGAATTTTCCGTTTTAGCGAGCCTCTGGCGAGCCCAAACGGAAAATTCGGACGAGTTTCAAAAATATTATATAAGAAAAACACTCATTTCATATTCTATTTATCATATGACACACACACGCACAAATTAGCCACTTAGTATGACCCTTTTAACCCATCACCTAACTTGAGTTGCAGACGGCACTTGGAAAAAACATCCTCGTATAACTAAACATTTTCATTTTTTGCTTCCAAAACATAGGTTACGACCCCTCATTGGAACGAGCTCGTCGAGCCCGTTCCAATGAGGGGTCATAACCTATGTTTTGGAAGCAAAAACTGAAAATATAAACAAAATGAATGGCGTTTTTCTTGTAGGTAAAATATTAATACAATATAACCCACTCTAAATAGGACAGATAACGTAAATTCTCCCTACTGAAATTATGCAAATGTGACTCAGTTGTATTTTGTTTAGCCAATCAAATTGTCCAGTTTTGAAATTGACCAATGAAAGCTCCCAACTCTAATTACGCAAATTATGAAAATGTGACCCAGTTGTATTTTGTTCAGCCAATCAAATTGTCTAGTTTTGAAATTGACCAATGAAATTGACAGAAGGCTTTATTTATCACTGATTAATATGAAAACAAAATATCAAATGTTTTAAAGTGAACAAAACGGACAAGTCATGATAAAATAGAGTATTCCATACTCCATAGTAAATTAGACTACTATGGTATAAGTGGAACACCCAGTTCATGGTTTGGAAGTTATCTTTCTGGAAGGAAGCAGCAAGTCCAGTAAAAAGACTGCGTCAACCTTTGAAAATATAGCGCGTGATGTACCACAATACTCAATACTAGGGCCTCTTCGTTTTCTATTGTATGTTAATGATACCAGTAAGTCGACCATGTTAAATCTCCCGCCCTTTGCTGACGACACTACGCCTTACACAGAGAACCATAACCTAGATGCACTGACAGAAACATCAGAAACAGAATTAGCTAAAACTGCGACGGGGTGGTCTGAGAATAAACTATCACTAAATGCTACTAAAACCAAAATACGTGTTGCTACACCCCAGTGTGAACATGAACAAAATTTTCGAGAGCATTACATATCGGAAGGCAAAGAGGTAGTCCATGTACCCATTTCGCAACAGTGCTATCGGTTATTCCCCTGCCATGTGTGAGACCACCAGGGAGCTTGAACATTCTCATTAAACACTGCTCTATGGTCTGATCAGAATATATCCCGTCCCAGAATTTATCTGAGCGCCTTATGGTAAAGTAACCTTTCTCAGTGAACAACTTCAAATCATCCTGTTGCATTATTTCTGTTAGCTCATTCATCTGCTGCAAATAGAGATGAGAACTTTTTGCGTATGCAAAATGACCACCTGCGTGAAATACTGGAATCATATTGCGAACACAATATGTGTGGAGTTCCCAGTCGCCTGTGCGCTCTGCTCTCAAGAACAACTGGAGAAGACCTATTTGGTCGTAGTATTGTACCCAAAGCTTTCCTGTGCGTCCTACGGACGCATTCTGGAGCAGTTCGTGTAATTTTGACAGTAGATGGTTGACACTTTCTTGATTGACAGCGTCAGCTGTTGTACAGTCACCTCTGGCAAGTCCACAGAATATTTCATTGACTTCTGTTCAGTCTATGTTATCTAGTGTTCGGCTTTCTTCAAACACAAGTTTTGTAATGGCAATTTGTGTTAGCAAATGGGCACGAACTGCTCTTGAATATGCATGACCACTGATCAAATGATGGATTGACCCACCAGCATAAACAGTCCCCCAAAGTTCATCCAAGCCGCTACCAGCCATGATCGAACCAATTGCCCCTAAATATGACATAATCATATGGAAGCCGCCGAGTCTAACGAAAACTTTTGTCAACTTATCTGACGAAGACACAATCTCCACTGTTTTGATATAAAGTGGTTGGTCAAATGTCACTGGACAAACGTTCAGTCCCTGTTTCTCACATTCAGTTTGCATCTTGAGTGTAGGCGAACACCACATTATGTGATTTAATCGAACATGGAAATTGAAACAATGATGCTATAATACGGTATTTGAATGAGAAAAGTCGATGCCGTTTGAATTTGAGTTTAGAGGTATGGTTAATATTTCACACGTTTCACCAGTTCATTATAGAGTAAATGACTATTGTTATATATCATTATAAAGCCACTGCTTTTCTGCAATTTTTGATATATAATTTAACTCCCAAAGTAGTCGTAGATTTGATTTAATGGACGTTGTGTACCGTTGTGTGTATGAAAACAATACATTTTTTTTCGTAATTTTGTACATTTTCGTGAATATTTCACCATTGAGTGTGAGGATTGGTACAAAGTTGGCATTTTCTGTTGGGGATATGTATTCTCAATATAATTCAGCACGATATTTATGATTCTCACCCTACTAAGGCGAATAAGAATGAGAAATATGGAGCTGGGTCGAATTTTTTTTTAATTTTTTTTTTTTCATCAAAAAAACGCTATAACTAAAAAAGCTCAATTCGGATTCGCGGGGACTTTTCACACTTTATCCGCAATGTGTGTCCCGGAAACATATAAAAAAATCAGCTTTCTCCGATTTTTTTCCTTACTTTCTCATTTTTATGTCAAATGTGCCTGTACTATACACCAGCGCATACGCAAGAGTAAAAGGTTAAATCCAGAGTCTATATCCACTGATGTATAAATATATTCTACGTTAGGCTGGCTCTGGACAAAATCTCAGATTCTGATCTCTTAAATATATGTTGTCATAGTGCAAGAACCCAGCAGTAATGTACATGTATAACGGAATGATTCAAGTTCCATTTAACTAGTAGAGTGTTAGAAGCCCTCATTTGTGCCCTATTCTGAAATGCATATACCACTGTTTAAAGGCTTCGTATGCTATGAAAGTGCTTTATTAAGTCATTCAACGAAGTTGAAGTGACATAAAGCGATTGCTAGCCCGTCCTTCTTTGTCTACCCGCCTTTTAAGCTACTTCCCTTTGACGTGCAGGTCCCAGATTTGGGGTACTTGTAGCCAGATATTTTATCTCGAATGGCCTTTTTTGTTTTTCGAATTTCGGCTTCCGATGCTAGCAAGTATTTTTGGAGGAAGAGCTAAAAAAAATAAAAATAAATCACAGTTTTGTGGATTTTGGGGCTTAACTCCATTTTGACGTTTTTCGTCACCTCAGGTTTAGCTGCTTTGTTGCTTTTTACAATTATAAGGCTAATGTTGCGGCAGGACGTCTTCCATTGTTTAAATTTCTACCAACCCTGCGAACTATGCGATTTTTTCAACTTTTTATTTTCAAACTCATGTTCGGACTCATCCTTTCGAAAATTTAGGAATATAATGTCCAGCAAAAACCATGTCATATCTAAAATGTCTTGCGTCTTACCAAATTCCAACCTTTATGGTCGAACTCGGAAGTTTTGTCATAAGAGGGTCATAGGGTTAAAAATTAAAAAGCTTCGTATTTTGTTGTTGTTGTTGTTGAAATTTTACTATGTTATAGAACAAAGACAATTAGAAGACAGCTGGGTTTTTTTCGTTTTTCGATTTAACGTCATGTTTGACGTTTTTACCCCACTTGAAGTTTAACCTTTTTCAGTTTAAACAATATTTATTTCTAAACTTCAGAAAATGCTGCAAATATAGTACAACAGTTTATGGATTCGACAGTAAGCTTGTAAACTTATGTATAGCCGTTTCCACAAAATAAACAGAATTACATGAATTAAGTTGCATGGGAGGGCTGTGTAGAAAATAAGAGATTATGATTGGAGATGGCTTCCTTGGAAGTAGCGAATGCTGGTACTCAGTACACTCCTGCATTCTGTCGAAAATAAAAAAAAAACTCATCACCAATAAGGGACTCAAACCCAAACAGGAGCGCGCCATAATCCGAGAGCACGAGAGCACTCCAAGAATTTGATGGTGTTGATCTCTGTAAACTGAACAATGTGGTAGAAATTGTACGGTTGTTGCAATTTCTGAACATGCACAGAATGGACTTAGTTTACAGTTCAACCGTAATCTACAGTGATAAACCTGTTCCTAACGAGACTTGGATTGCAGGTAAAATGATGGTGGGTGTATCCCCATTTAGATAAGCTTTATAATTTGAAAGCTTTACGTTTTCTCTGATATGGACATTATTCCACATTTTAGTTGCTGATGGTATGAAGGATGTTTGAAAATTTGCAACGCATGGCAACACGGAGATTACTACCAGATCGCTGGTTTTGAATCTGATTAGTTGAGACAGAAGCGGGTATTTTGTTAGAAATGTAAGTCAGTGTGAGGTAATGGCACATTTTGAAGAAATGGATCACTTTACGTTTATCGCGTCTCGAACCAAGAGTTTTCTAACATGTTTCCGTATACAGGCTAATTTTATATGGACTCATGGTCGCGCCTGTGACAATACATGCAGCTGCTATTGGAATTTTTTAAGTGCGTCAGAGTTTGCTTCTGTACAGTTTGACCATACAGTGTCGACATATTTCAGCAGTGGTCTCACAAAAGCGAAATAATTTTTTTTTACCATGACGTTTCTATTCGAGACAAATTGAAGTTTCCTCATTATGTCGAGACGAGCGCACGCTTTAGAACATTTATGCTCGACAAGATCATTCAATGTGCTCGTTTTCTTTAGCATTACACCTAAGTGTTTTTGTTGACATACCTCAGTAATATGAAGGTTGGGCATACAGAGTGGGAATTGATTAATTACTTTCAGTTTACGTGTTACCTGCATTGTCTCTGTTTTTTATTCAATTAACCAACCATTGATTTACTTACTGTTCAGTTGTGTTTAAATCTTTGTTTAAGATTATGAAGGCTTGTTGGGTTTTACGATAATTAAATATAGGGATGTGACGTCCACGAATAATCGGATACTACTAGTTAGATTCAATGTTTGGTTATCCTATAAGCTGGTTCAAATTAAAGTTGCTAGTAATATTACTGAATTTGCCCTTGCAAAGAAGTAACTCCTTGTCATTGATGTATCCATTAACTGCGATATTAGGCATATCTGTGTCTTTGGCTTTGTCTATTGAATTATATAGGAGGTCCCATTGTGTAGGGCCGGTGTGACAGGAATGATAGTCCGTAGGAAAATTAGTCCTTCTGGACTATTATTCCGCGGAATTATAGTCCTAGGTCTAACATTCCTAGGAATAGTAGTCCGGCGGACTACTATTCCTAGGAATGTTAGACCTAGGACCATAATTCCGCGGAATAATAGTCCAGAGGGACTAACGTTTCTACGGACTATCATTCCTGTCACACCGGCACTGGGGGTAGATAAAACACACGTATTAAAATGGAGTTATGAGCAGTCCGATAGACTCAAGATCATCGAATGCACGTTCGTAGAAGCTTGCGTTAGAAATGGATCGTCTCGAGTTTTGTAAAGGTCTATGTCAGCCATTGGGGGATTCAGCTGTCGGCCATTATGCCGAGTGAGTACCATTTCAAACCGTGAAAGTGGCCACCCATCCGGACTACGGCCAAGCAGATTGTGCTAACTTCCATGGAATAAACAAAGTAATCAGGCAAGACGGGCGTATAATATGTGTGAATAGCTGACTTTGGCGTGGTTTGGAGGTAGAAATCAAAAGTGGGCACACAAATTCAAAAAGGAAAAGGAAAAAAATTTACAGGTACGAGAAGCAATGGTGTCATAACAGGAAGCGAATTCATGTTTGAACTACGCTGTCCATGAAATGTTTGCAACACTGAACTGACGATACTATGATATGTTCTGAAGAGAAGCTTGTTTGTGGAGATGCAGCTCAATGGCGAATGCAGATGGCGGTATAGGCGGAGCCAATTTTGCTCTATTTCTTTATTATCTTTCTTTATTATCTGAACAAGTGCCTAAACGCAGGCATAATTAAGTGTTCTACTTCTGCCATGTTCCTTTAACTACATGACATTCTGCCCAGATGCTTCCACAGTTATGCTAGTAACCACAAATACCCTCCAAAATCCTTCTATTCCAGGTTAAAACCATGGCGTTCAAGAGCATAGCAGGGGAACTGCACGATCTCGACCAATCCCACGTGGAACGCAAAACCACTGGGTGCTTGGGAACTTAAGAGGGCGCTGGCCATACTACGACTCACCACCTCAACTAATCGTAAATTTGTGAAACCACTATTTGTTAAATCTAATTGGTATTGGAATGTCGGATGAATTGGAGTGATAACTGGGAGATAGTGGACAGTGAATTATAATTAAATATATCTTAAGGTCGAGCTTGACAGCATTCGTCTCAGCTCGATTTCATATACCTTATCTTTTGTACAGGTTAGAATAGAAAATCAGGTGAGGATGAAAAATAAGAAATTATAGGTATATCGGAGATCGAAACTGTTTTGTATTAGTGATGGTAGAAGTATGCTACGGATGAGATTTAATTTTTTATTACTTTCCAAAGTGTGATTTACTGGGATTTCCGGGTTTGATTATAAACGATTTATTTATTTATTATTTATTTATTGCACAATGGCTAACCATGACCGTGACAGTTTTACGGGTGGAGGAAGCCGGAGTACCCGGAGGGAACCACCGAGCAACGGCAAGCAACTGTCAGCTCCCCAACATACCAACTCCACACAAGCAGGGTTAGCATTGGTTGAAGACAGGTGCACCATCGACGTGGAGTACGCCTTAGTACACAGCGTCACCGTGCCCCCACGTTAGCAATGGGGGTGAAGTGTCTTGCCCAAGGACACAACGCGGTTGCCGCAGGTGGGATTCAAACCGAGGACCTCTCGGCTTGCAGCCTACACCTCTACCAACTGAGCCACCGCGCCCCCGATTATAAACGATAACTTCACAAGTGAATTATGCAATCAACAATTGTGTCATGTATCCGCGCTCGCAAAAGAAGACGCTTTGCCGTGGGTGTAATGGAAACTTCATTGTTTTTTTTTTAACCCTTCACCTATCATGAAAAGCAGACGACACTTGCAAATAAAATTCTTGAATAACTATTATTTTCATTTTTTGTCTCAAAAACATAGGTTATGACCCCTCATTGGAACGAGCTCGATGAGCTCGTTCCAATGAGGGGTCATAACCTATGTTTTAGAGACAAAAAATAAAAAAAATAATGATAATTAATTGACGATTTTTGAGAATAGCGCTGGCCGGTTTTGGCCGTTACGTTAGGTAAAGGGTTATATAATATAATTATCGTTAATAATGAAAAGTAATAAACAGAGTAATCGCTTGACTGTACTGGTTACGTGAAATAATTCATTCGAGGCGAGGGACAATATTGTAAAACACTCGTGCGCATTCGCGCACTCTTGTTTGTCCAACGTCCCTCACCTCTCATGAAGTATTTCACGTGACCAGTCCAGTCAAGCGATTATTCTCTATATATTCGAGGGCCTTGAATCATATAAACCATATAAACCAAAATAACAATCAACATAAGTATAATCTATGACAAAATGTGTAGGTGTAGACTATAACAACAGGCGAAGTCCAAAATCGCTTTACTAAAATTTGCATATGGAATATTGTAATGCTTATGGTAAGTTTATAATCAAATAGTAAAGAAACATTTTACATGGCTCATCGAATAAACGGTTCACAAGATGTGGTAAAATTTAGCCAATTTTGAACATTTTACATTGAAAAAGCTACTTTGGGGACGAAGCGCGATAGTTATAACGGATACAGCTTTGAAACTCCAGACATTGTTTCCCACTTATTTGAAATTGTGTAAAGCGTCTTTACTTGGTGAAAATTCGATCAACCATGCGAGCGATGTATATTGATAAATGTTTTCTAAAGTTTATATTTTCAACCCCCATTTTTGGACTCATCATATCAAAAATTTGGGAGTATCACCTCCAACAAAAACCATATCTAAAAACTTGTTACCGTCATCCCAAATTCCTAACCGTAAAATCCGAATTCTGAGGTGATGGCATAGGGAGACATAGTGTCAAAAATTAAAATAGGTCGGATTTTGTTGATTTTTTTTGTATGTTGTGGAGTTAAAAAGGACAGATTTTTAGTTTTTTCGATTTGTCACAATTTTTTTGGTATTTACGTCATTTAACGTGTCGACTATTTTTGTCATATTTCATCAAAAACACGCAACGGCATACGCATGATCGGGCGACTTGGTGCGTTAAACTGCGACAAACACCTTCTCCTCGTTGTTGGGCGATTTGGCGTTGGCCGTGCTTCGTAGAATGACTTCTGGAAATTTGCTTTGCGATTTCAAAACAATCTAGTATTATCTTTGAAGTGATATTATTTCACATGTCAGGATTCGCCTTGTTAACCCCCTACACACTGATGTCAAAGTATCTAAATTTCAGGCAGAAAAAAATTTCCCATAATGCAACTAGAAATTTAACCAATTCAATCTCGTTTGACAGAGCTCATTGAGCTCTGTCAAACGAGACTGAATTGGTTAAATTTCTAGATGCATTATGGGAAAAAACAGCTTTCTGAAATTTTGGTATTTTGACATTAGAGTGAAGGGGTTTAAAATTTGTGGGAAACTGGTTACATTTTGTGAGAGGTAGGCACTCCCTCATAAGTTGTAACAGGGCGCACGAAGAAATTTTGGGACTCCAAAAATAATTCAGCACTCTGCCAGTTAACCACAATATAATTCAAGAAATTTTTATTCAGATTCAGTCTTTAAACTTGTCAGTTGTCCTCTTCCATTACTGTTTCTCCTGTCGTTGTTGTTCTCTCTCCGAATCTCCTTTCTTCCAGCTTCTTTCCACTCATTCCGTTTTTTTCTTTTTTCATGTTTTTCTTTCTTCTATGTTTTCTTTTTCATTCTTTTCCCATTTTTTCCAAGTTGGGTGACAATAAAACAGCCACCTGGCCAAGCCCCCCCACCTCCCCCCCCCCCCCCGCAGAATACAAATATCCATCTCGCCTGCTGCGATGGCCAGGTACACAGCCACAATCAACTCATTAGTGTTCAACTTCTTTGTATAACCGTTAATTTATTTTGTTTGACTGTTAATTAAATTTGTATTACTGTTTAATAATTTTGTCGCATACCTGTAGTATATCGTTTTCTGCAAATAAATTAATCCATTCATTCACTCACAACCGTAGTCGAGACAATCTATCGAAGCGTGGTCTGAAGTGTCGTCAGCAAAAGATAGGCCACTCAAACGCATTGAGGTGCTGGTCGTTAACATAATTAATAAAGGAGGGGCCTCTAATGGATTTTTGCGGAACACGGCATATGATTTTAACATAGTCATAACTACACCCTTCGTGTGTCACGTTCTGAACACATACATGTAGGTAACTCTTACACCAGTCATTGGGAATACCGCTGATACCGTAAAACTCTATTTTGGCAAGATATTGTTGCTAATTGCATATAAGGCCTTTGATAAATCTAAAAATACTGATAAGGTGTACTTGTTTGCCTTTTGTCGGTTTGTTATTGTTGCTGTCTATGCTGGGAAGAAGTTGCAATACCCGCTGTATTGTTCAGTGTTGTTTCCGAAAACCATACTGGTGCGGGTATAGACGATTGCCTTTTGACATATAGTTACAGCAATGAAGTTGTTAAAAATGGTTTGCACCTTTATTATGCCTCACGTTTGTAACATCAGCCGTGATTGGTTAATTTTACACCTTCTAAAAGTCATAGTACAGGAGTTTTGGGACAAAACACGGGTACTATCGGAACGTTCTTCTCTGGAGACAAGAAAACAAAGAAAATGTAAGCTCTACTTCCTATTGATCAGCGTCGATTACGCACGCCCTGATTGGCATTTCTCAACACCAATCGCTGACGCAGTGTCTGATTAACTTTTTTCGTCACCGAATGACACAAACTTACCAACAAATATATCATCGTCAGTGGGTGTGTTTTTAATTTTAACTGCAAACAATGAATTCAAAAGAATCAGAAATATTAAAAACTCATGTGTTGTTCACCACTTCAGTGAATCCTGAATATGAGTTATGACTTCAATCAATTATATTTCCACAAGTTTAGTACTCCTCGACCTCACTGAGCCTTCACCTCAAGTTCAAAATAAACTGTTTCAGTCCGCTTAATTCTAACAACTGTTATCGTCCAAGAAACATGAATTTATATTCCATTATACCACTTATCACACAAGCATTAATAATGAATTATAACATGAACAGCATGATACAGTTGTGAACACTGGCATTTGGTGATATAGAAACTCCCAAAGAAACGGCACTTGTGACAAGTCATTTTCGAATTTGGTGGTCGAGAAACTCCTAAAGAGACGTCATTAGTTCGAAATGACGTCAGGTTTTTGGATTCAACTACATTGGTATTACAAGATTGATGGCATGTTGCAGTTAACGCTTAACAATGAAGGCTATTTTTTGTTCGGCTTAATAAAATAATTAGAACGTTTCTTTTCATGTTCCATCGGTAGATATTACTTGAGTTTGTGTGATTTCTGAAATAAAACCTTCAGCAGCTTCGCTGCTTCAGGTTTTATTTCAGAAATCACACAAACTCAGGTACTATCGACCGATAGGACATGAAAAGGAACGTTCTAATATTATATTAGAGCATAATATACCGACTTCAAACGTCATAAAATGATGCCGAAGATACCCCCACTGAACAATTTATCTCCTCGGAATGGGTGTCATACAGGAGCTACCTAAGTTTTATCTCTCTCATGAGACTTTTTTGTTCTTAATTAGGGTATATGTCTGTGTCTCATAGGGCGACTGGTTGAAAACTGAAACAATGGAAAATTTGTACATACTCATTGCAATTCTAGATCTGACTTGTGTTTCTTTTCTATAGCTTAATTTCATTTTCCCCAATGTTCGAAAATCTCGCTGCTAATATTAACAGTCTGGTTCGAAGAAGAGAGGTTTCTTTTCTCATACATCCGTGCTATCTATTTAGACTTTCAAGACAGAATGTTATCACTCCGTTTTCAATATTTCGATGTGCAGGTTCTCATTGGAAGGCAACCGAGATCTGGTGTAGACATGTACATAGCTCACAAAAATGTAGTTTTAATTTCTTTGAAACGAATTTTAATTACTTTGTTAAACCTTCTATGATAATTGTGTCGAAATGTAGGCTCCACCCTCCCCATCCCCATAAAAATCGTCCGTCCGGATGATTCGGTTCGATTCGATAAGAGTCATGCGATTCGGAAATTGTCGTATCGTCGATATGTTCTGAACGTCCGACCAAGTGTCTCCTCTTAAACTCTTCTTCTGTACAGGAGACCTGATGATAGAAGGAACATTCAAGGATGTTACGCTTACCACACTACTTTGATTCCGTTCTGGAATATTGTTCATTTTCGATTGATTTGCCCAATCCTAGGAGTCGAGTATTTCTGCGAGAAAACATACATCGACCTCTTTCGGAAGTGAAAATTAATTTAGATATACCGAACATAACAAAATAACAGAAGAGCCAAGAGGACCTTTACCCAACGTAACGGCCAAAACCGGCCAGCGCTATTCACAAAAATCGCCAATTAATTTTTATTATTTTTTGTCTCAAAAACATAGGTTATGACCCCTCTTTGGAACGAGCTCGTCGAGCTCGTTCCAAGGAGGGGTCATAGCCTATGTTTTTGAGACAAAAAAATGAAAAAAATTAGTTATTCAAGAATTTTGTTTGCATGTGTCGTCTGCTTTTCAGGTTAGGTAAAGGATTAAAATATTCAAACCAGCATCTTACTACACTGTGAAGTCTTTCTCGTACATAATGACCACGACTTAAGATGATTTTCTACTTTGTGAATTATTGTGAGGAAGGCTTGAGGTGAGGTGATTCTATCCCTAGTCGTGGCCGATAAGCTCGTCACCGGCAGGTTGTAAACGTCAGTGAACGATTTGAACAAGGTTCAAACTTGAGCTCGGCGGTTTCGATTTTTTAGATTTTGTTTCCGTTTGGTTTCAAACAAAAACTCGGTTTCGGTTCAGTTTTTCTATGCCTTAGGTAAATGACACTCCAGGTTCCTTTTTCATTGCGAGTGTTAGGTTGCGATGTTTATGTTGAATACAGCAACACGTTTCATCATTTTAAAGTTAAAATGATAATATTATAAAAGCATTATCTTACAGAATAATCGACTATCACAGAGATCTCGAGCGCTTCGCAAACGATCAGGGTCCGGTAAAATAAAACTTATAACGCATTTTCAGGGGAACTGGCATTACCTGAACGCTTTGGAAGTGTCATACTTTTCACCGGTTTTAGTGTAATGCGGCAGTCTCATGGCGAAAAACGTCATACGGTAAGTGGTATTCTAACATGCTTGCTGTGTGTGTTCAACGTTACTGGATACAATACAGATATTGAGAAGTGTGCTAGGACGCTACAGAGGTATCAGTGGTGAATGAATGAATAACTTTATTTGCAGAAAACATTATAGTACAGGTATATGGTCATATAATTACACAATATTAAATATATTTTACATTTTATACCGCAGGTTTAAATAGCGTTGTCAAACTAAATACTTGTTTTTTGCAGGGGGGTGACTTAGCCAACTGGCTGTATTATTGTCACCCACCTTAGTAAAGAAGAAAGGAAAAAAAGCGAGAGAGGAAAGTAGCAGAAGTAAGAAGTGAGAAACAAAGAGAGAAAGAGGGGGAGAAACAGAGAGAAGCGTTAGCTGGAGGATGAGGCAACTGAAAAAATATTTTAAAAGTATTTATTCTCAAAAATTAAAATCATTTCGGAACAGTTTTTGCTAAATTCGGGATATGTGGCGCATGCATTATGTCAGTTAAACTGTAATTAGGTTCTTGCACAGTGTACAGTTGATATATTAGATGTGAGGTGTTATCCAAAGCCAGTTTAGTATAGAAAATTAAATACGTTGTTGACAGTATATATTCTGGGCTAATTCCATAGTTAAAGAAATAAAACAAGAAAATAACACCTACATTCATAATTATAAATAATTTGGTAATTTCGAACTCCTGGTAGCATAGCCCATGACACCCACTGGAGCATACTCAGGTTGTCAATCCCAATGATGGGTCATAGATTTTCTTTGGGAGAATGTGAGTGAGACAGTTGCATACTTTGAGAGATATGTAATAGTTACTAACCAAGCTGGGGGCATTCATGAACTTTAACAACCTACCAATCTGCGGTGACTGACAGCACCATGGCAGGCTGTTCAAATTCAGGAACGCCGACAGCAAGGTCAGTACATTACTTGTACACCAATTGACAAAATGCACGGACCGGGTATAGTACACGTAAGTGAGTACAGGTATTCAAGTGTCGTGAACCTAATTCGGTGGGTCAGTTCTTGTTACAGACGTTTGGCCACTTCTCTGCATTCCTGACATGCCATATTGTTGCATCTGACGGACGTTTCATATGAGTCAAGAAACATATTAGTCATCACCTTTTTAAAGGAATTTCTCGGATATCTTTGAACATCTGGGTCAATGTCATTCCACAGTTTTGGAAACGTATGAAGGGGAAGATTTGATGTGAACTGTGTTCGGGGCTTAAGTCTTTTTATCAGGCCTGTTTGTCTAGTGAGTCTGTCTGTTTCGGTTGTGTTAATTGTATAGAGTCTATTTTGCGATTGTGGTAGTTTGTTATGGGCCCAGTCGTGCATAAATAGCAGAATATGTAGCTTGTGCAGATCCGCGAATTTAAGAATTTTATTTTTCTTAAATAACGGCTAGGTGTGAGTGTTGTACTTTTTATTGTTTATTATTCTAATAGCACGTTTTTATAAGATACTCAGTTTGTTTGCTGCTGGTGCGTGTCCCCATGCGTGTATTGCGTACATCAAATGGCTTTGCACTAACGTAAAATAGAGAAGTTTTAGCGTATTGAGGGGCAAATGTTTTTTAACCCTATTAATAGCCCAAATAGACTTAGCTATTTTTGAGCTCACATTGGTGAATTCTCCACCCGACAAGTTTCTAATAACTGGCGAATATAGTAGGCCACAGGAACAGGCGATGGAGTTTCGGTCGCGGGGGTTGGTCTTATCCAACGGTTCGCGGACCGACGGCTCATCGGCGCTTTTTGTATTCTGTGTTCGAGGGGTTGATATGCCCACACGCACATTGGTAGCATTTCTCTGACAAACTGTTTACTATACCCCATAGTATCTTTCCAAGAAGAGGTTCCATCACTAAACCTAATGAGTCATGAACACAAATCTTGCTGTCATGAACACACTTTTCGTCAAAAAGGAATGGCAGGAAGACAGCCTCTCAGGCTATGCCATTTCCTTGCAGAGCATTCAACTATAACCTGTTTTATTGTTATCTTGTATAATCTTATGCTGCAAAATAAATCAATCAATCAATCATACTTTTCACCGGTTTTAGTGTAATGCTGCAGTCTCATGGCGAAAAACGTCATACGGTAAGTGGTATTATAACATGGTTGCTGTGTGTGTTCAACGTTACTGGATACAATACAGATATTGAAAAGTGTACTAGATGTACAGAACGTGGAATCCGGCCTATGTGTAGGAACACCATGTAAGCGGACATACATCTGATTGGTCGTGAAGCGTGTGATTGACATTATGACATGAATGAAATGATTTGACACAAAACAACATAAGGCAACAAAGTAAACAGACCGCAAAAAGTGATCTTGTTCTTTACACATATCCGCTTCGTTCATTTTAATTCAGGATTAATCGTGATATAAATACAGAACACAACTCGGATTGGGTACTGAGAGACGAATCAGCGACCCTTATTGGACGTTTTTCCTCTATTGCACGAGAGCCTTCAACGCTCGAGAAATACTGGATAAACTGTTGATTTTTGTCCCTCGTACTCCACCCCTCGTTGGGTTCTGTCTTATGCAACATTGTAAGTTCGTATGCTTTTTCCTATTAACCATTTACCCAACGAATCGGCCGTATCCGCTCGCGTAATATGCAAATTCAGCAGTTGAAAAAATATTATTTTTCAAAAAATTTCAACAAAACCATATCATGTGACCCCTCGTTGGAACGAGCTCGTCGAGCTCGTTCCAACAAGGGGTCACATGAGATGGTTTTGTTGAAATTTTTTGAAAAATTTGAAAAAATGATATTTAAAATAATAAATTATGATATCATCTGCATTGGGTAAAGGGTTAACTTCTTGCATGCTCATGGCAGATATTACTGCCCAAGACAGAATTTTTCTTGCCACTGAAATAAGGATAATTTGGGTTCATTTAATCAAATTTTCCTCCAATAAATTGAATGGATTTTTTCATGAATGATTTTTCAATGTAAATTTAGAAAAATATTTTGATAAAAAATATCTTGAAAGTACTCAGTGGGTTAAGAGTTACTGGCACTATAAATTCTATAAAAAGGGAGCTATAAAAGTTTCTATGAAATGTAACTCTATTTATAGTATTGTGGAGTGTCCTTATAATTGACAAAGGGACATTTGTATAGCGTCCTTTTATAGCGTCTTTTTGACACTTGGAACGTCTTTTTAAACAACCGTTAAAACACATACCCCAGTGGCCAGTTCGCTATAAACTGTCCATATGGTAAGGCCTATTATGCCACAACTTCCTTTAATTCTCTTTTTTACTGGAGCCTACACTCCCGTACCTGCACTCTCTACTCGTATGTTCACAAACGATTAACTCTGAAACTGATCACAAGATCCAAACCCGTTACTCTCTTCCTTTACTATTCCAGCAAATGATGAAAATAGCTACAGTAAATATAGACATAACGCCAAGTTGCTACAAGATGTATCTCTAGAATTGCAGCGTGAAACAATTCTTCCCGTCTCGGTAGGACCTGACAAGCGTCATACATAGATAGGTATCATTGAACTCTACGTAAATTTGAAGATTGACTTAAATATTTTGAGTGCATGAACTTAATTAACCGTTTACTGGATGATTAAGCTTCCTATTCTAGGGTTGAGGATGAAATATTCACATGTTATCAGTTCTATTCATACTTGAGGATTTTTGCGTACCTTAGTGGAAGGTTGTGTCAGTTTTGAATCTGCAATGAATTGTAATTTATTTTAGTCGTACAGTCTCCGAAAGTTGTGAGGCGATGTTCTGTAGCTGAGTCCCTTGGTATCGACTTGTCAAACTCAGATTTAACTCGCCTTCAGAAATAATAACATATGGTGCTTCTAGGTAAGAAAAGGCCTGGCATTCTGAAAAATGCAGGAGGGCAAAAAATCGCTCTCCTCAATCAGCTTAGGAGAGCAATTAGCTTTACACAGCATTTGAAGTATCCAGTTGAGCGAACTCATTGAAACGGAAACCAACAGACTATTACATCAGTGATTTTATTAACTGTACTAAGGTAAAGCGAAATCTCTTAGACATCTAGATGTCTCACTCAGCAACCGAACACACACTTGACAAGACCTGTGTGTGTACCCAGATCTGTTGTCCAAGAAAGTCATACGCCTACCACTACCACCTTCAACCCCCAGGGGGGGGGGGGGGGGTTGAAGGTGGTAGTGGTAGGCGTATGACTTTCTTGGACAACAGGTCTGCTTGAATCTACAGTCACATCCTGGTGCAAGTGCTTCAAGTGACAGGATAGTAGTAGTGGTAGTATATTATAGTGTCAATATTCCTTGAATAATTACCCCTCAAACTGTGATGTCAGTTGTTGAACTTGAAACTGACAGAAAAAAATATTGCTGTGACCCATTTTGCTTCAAATGATTGCAACTGTGTTTGGGTATGGTTGCAGCCATTACCTTTTACCACTAAACCACTTGCAAAATGAAATTACGTGATGTTATGTGACTTCGAAGTTAAATTACATTTTTGCTTTACAACAAAAATTTAATGTGAGCATAATACATGTAATCTCAATCATCCCAGACCAAAATATTTAGGAGGGCAATTTTTCGCTCTCCTTAATTCTTTCAGGAGGGCAGTAAGGAGAGCTAAAAAATCGCTCTTCTGAAATTGCCAAGCCTGTAAGAATTTCTATTGCTTCGCTAAGAATTTGTCTCAACTTTGTAAGACTAACATCTACAGTCTACATTTTTGTATTCATTGATGTGGGCTGCGAGACAGAGTTTAAAAGCAAAGAACTGATACACGTCCGATATTACAATTTCTTCCGAAAAACAAAACGTCTTCTTACACGTATACCACCATACGTCAGAAGAAGAGCAGATAATCTAGCCATACAATATCCCAACAGAATGCCATCATTCTTAATTAATTTAACCCTTTACCTAACATGAAAAGCAGACGACACTTGCAAAAATAATTCTTGAATAACTAATGTTTTTCATTTTTTTGTCTCAAAAACATAGGTTATGACCCCTCGTTGGAACGAGCTCGACGAGCTCGTTCCAACGAGGGGTCATAACCTATGTTTTTGAGACAAAAAATGAAAATATTTTGAAAATTAATTGGCGATTTTTGAGAATAGCGCTGGCCGGTTTTGGTCGTTACGTTGGGTAAAGGGTTAACAAAGAACAGTTGTACCCTTACATTCTGTTGAATTTATGTTTAGCGATACCTTCAACAGCCAGGGTCACCTCGTTTCGGACAGTTTTACGGGTGGAGGAAACCGGAGTACTCGGAGAAAACCACCGAGCAAAGACAAGCAACTATCAAGCTCCCCAACATACTAACTCCACACAGGCAGGGTTAGCATTAGTTGAAGACAAGTGCACCATCGATGTGCAGTACGCCTTAGTACACAACGTCACCGTGCCCCCACGTGGGAAATGGGGTGAAGTGTCTTGCCCAAGGACACAACGCGGTGGCCGCAGGTGGGATTCGAACCGAGAACCTCTCGGCTTGCAGCCTGCACCTCTACCTACTAAGCCATCGCGCCCCCCATTTCTGTTGAATAAAATTTACTTATGCACTTACTTACTTACTTACTCGAGTATATATATACGAAGGCAAAGAATGGCGGCCAAGTGGATAAGTGCGCTGGTCTCTCATGCAAGAAGTCCCATTATCGATCCTCGGGCGGGGACAGTTCTCGAGGTTGCCGAACACTCTCCGTCACCAGCACTTGTGGGTTGATGCTATCACAGCATACCGTCTTATCGGGTAGGGACGGAAAATGGTTGTCCTCTGTGCGGAGAGAAACACAGTCCATGCAGGCTAAAGATCACTTCGTAGTATTCGAAAAGAGCGAGGCCACGCAGTTGCAGTTACGAAGATCATCCCACATCCCTGCGCCATTGGGACAAGGGGTGCATTAAAAAAAGTTGCATAACTTGCTCGCCAATCCTTGTAAAACAAATAAGCTTAAAACAAAACAAGTATATATAGACAATGTGGCATCACAGTCGCACGTATTTATCTACACGCGTTTTGTATGCATGCATTATTTCTTCATTATCCTGAACCAGACTCGCAGCCGTAAATGTCACACTGCGATAAACTTAATCAGAATATTACTGAGTAGGATAACTAGCTGCGTGAGCTAGATTTATTTCTACTCCAGGCGAATATCGAGGGACGTGGCTTCGTCTGTTTGTAGACATTAAATGCCAACAATCTGACTAATTGCTTTTTCAGATTGGTTTAAAATACTTCTGAACGTGTGCATAGTATCGATTTGGTCATCAGTCAATCTATTTAATAAAATCACCAATTATTATAATTGCCTGTTTTCCCATGATGGTTTTCTTCTGTATTGTATAACTATTCTTTTTGACTTGGACAGTCCGGGAAACTGTATAATCCACTAACTGTATAAACATAAGATCAAAAATAAAATAAACGAACTGATACTATGGTGCTGAATAAAACGAATGGTATATATATAAAAACCGCATATGCAATGAGAGTAGGATTAAAATAGAATATACCCATAGTAGCTTGGTGTACCAAATGTTCACCACTCATGGTGTAGTGGTATTAACCGCGAGCCTTTGGCGCGCGGTTAACACCACTTAACCATGAGTGGTGAACATTTGGTACACCAAGCTACTTTGGGTATATTTTACTTATACCATGATCGTCAGATTATTAAGAGTCGCTATTATTTTTCTCGATTTTACTGAGCAGCAGACGTACATACGTGCGAATCTGTTTTTGTTTACACGAGCATCGGTGGGCGGTACTTCCGCTGTCAATTTTATCGCCGAAACGAAATGGAAAAGGAAACGGGGCCTTTTTCATTTTAATAGCATAATAACATACCATTTTGAGTTATGGATGCTTTATTAACACGAGACAATGCATGTTTGTTAAGTTTTGGTGTCTTATGGTGTAAACTCATTTAAAGACGTAATAAATAATTGTCACTTTCATTTCACTCTTCGTGAGGCGACGTGCGATAAATTTAGACAAGCTGCATTCAGGTCGACGTCACCGAAGGTCAACTTGGATGTAGATCCACTGTAGGTGTACATTTTGACTATTGAAATCCCATTACTGGCGTGTATATATATATTAATCCTACTCTCTTAACCCTTTCAACAAGCCTGGAAATAAAGGCCTTATATCGTAACCCGTTGGCAGGTTGCACTATATAGTATGGTGGCAACCCATCCGCCTGTTTTTGCTACGCCAGTCATGCTTTTTACGTCTTAATAGTATTTCAGCCTGTATAAATATTAACAACTAACGCGCGATCTCGCCGAAGCGAGATCGCACGTTTGTTATTACTATTTATATTGGCGGAAAATCTTTTTAAGCAGCATGCCATTCTATTCATAAATGGATGCGATATTCAACCTTTGATTCGAGATCGTTCCGAAAGACTGACAAGTCTTTCTGATAAAACATGTGAATTTGTAATTTAATAAAGCTATGTTATATTACTTTGTCGTAACCTGTAGTTCGTTCGCGTATTTTACAATTGACGTAACCCACAAGCAATCTGTATGGTCGTTCGCGGGTTATTTCCAGGCCTGTTTCAACGAAAATAAGCTTTAATGCATAGACACTTATCGTTTGATCTGTATCGTCCGCAAAATAATTTACAAGAGTTCCGACCGTGTCGTGTCGATTCCGTGGAATTCTACAAAATTGTTCGATTTCATCTTCGTATAAAAATTAATAATTTCTTTCGTGTTCAATATTCGGGTTTTATCAAACAGTATACTATCAAAACATTTCCTGGATAAAATAAAAATATCCCACTACGCCGGTGTTGGCAGGGGAATATCGAAAAAAAAATCTCTTCACCGATATTTCCACTCATGACATTAATTCTTTGGAAGAGTTTTGAAAGTGCTTTCTAAGAATCAATGATGAAAGCTGGCATGCAATTAGTAACCAAACGTTTACGCTAAGATAATATAAATGGATAGCCCCCATCCCCCCCCCCCCCCCAAAAAAAAACAAAACAAAAAACACCTGGGTCGAGGAAATCGTTACTTATTCCTAGTTCTCTATTCGACATTCCTTATCAACCGAAAATATATATATAAAAAAAAAAAAAGGTCTATAACCTGATAAAACAAATCTGTTTCAAGTGTGCTGGATCTGAGAGATGCAAGGGCCTAAAGCGAAAAACAATCGTCTAAATAAAGCTCAAACAGCACAGGAAAAAACAATTTTCACCTAGCTTTCGGTCTGATGAAGACCTTCTTCAGGGTACCCACACAACATGAAAAAATACACAGAGACGACGAAAGGAAAGAAATGAAATGCGTCGATAAAAGTTCTCGTAAGCCAAATTCTGACTGAACGGGTGTGTAATACAACCCGAAAAGAAAAGAAACCGGGGTAAAGGCAGAAAGCAAAAGGTATAAAAAATACTATTAGACAAATTCTGAAAAGTATTCTAGAAAGTCCTAACTCCCAGTAGAACCCGATTTTAATGTACCCTTCGAAAATTAAAAGGAACTGGAATTTTCGAAATGTCAAGATACTTCCATGTATTTCATGAAAGTATGATAACTGGATGATTTAAACAAATTTGTTTGCAGTCCGTCGCCTTAAAATGCACCAAGTAGCCCGCTAGGAGAAAATTTTAGAGTTTGGTGCTTTTCTAGCTGGTGCGAAACGACGTGGGGATGTGCTGAGACTGCCTCCGTAATGGGATAGTGCCACTAAAGGCTTGTAATTCGCTGTTACTGGTGCAGGGAAGCGACTAAGTAAAACTTCCATCTGCAGGACCATTACTTGTGGGTTCCGACGCTGCATAAACACTTAAATGATCGCCAGAAGTTAAAAGTGAACAGATTTCGCGGTAGGATTAATGGCGAAAAATGTGTAAATAGACTAAACAGACATTGAAGATGATGAAAATAGTAGCGTGGGACAAAAATAAAATGCGTCCAGGCCGCTCAGTGCAGTTGCTTGAAATTTACGGAATTAGTACAACCTACGATCCTTGATTGACAGTTACTATCCTTGTCCAGTGCCTAGACCGCGTGCAAACAACGTGTATCGCGTGGAAACCGAGAGAACGATTCATCCCTGCTTAAGAAAGTTTGATTTGAAGTTCTGTTGAGACCGAGAGGTCTATACGTGCATTGCTGTTCGATCCAGAATGTTTCCCGGCGACGCGCTCAGCTTTTGTCCAGTCGGACTTGGAATCAATGATGAAGGCATGAAAAAAAGTAAAAGGGTGACCCGTTGACCTGCAGTAATAGCACAGTCACGCTCCATTTTTTTTGAATGACCTGTGTTTATTCACACGAATGTGAAACGGGGTACAGGTTTCGCTGACATACAGGATTTGACAAATTCAACATTGAAGTAAACAGATCACGTTTGATCTTTTGCAGGTGCCGCGGCAAAAGATTCTAAAAGATTCCCCAGTACTGGAACTGTTGAATGATACGGATGTAGGCATCATTGTGCATATTTTACAACCGGTTTTTCCACAGGCTTGGGTGACACCAAGTTCAGAATTGATTTGACTGAGGCTGGCACGAACAAGAACGTCGCGAATGTTTTATGGATTTGAAAGCCACGACTGGAGGCTTGGACAAGGCTGGATCATTCTCAATAAGCGTCCAGTGTTTTCGAAGTATGTTGGAAAGATTTGAAAGATCTGGGTGAAATGGTCTGACAAAAGGTATGCACGTGTTCTTGTTGGTGGGCGGTATCGTAACAGATCGTTCCGTGCTAGTGCATCAGCTTTACTAATGGCACTGTCAACCTGTTCTCGCCTGTAGTTACGGCTTACAAGATGAGATCGAATATCAGAAAAAAGAAGCTTCCTTGTCATCGGGCTCAGAACAGATTCTCGTGATTCTGATAGCAAGACTGTGTGGAATGTTTTTGACACTGTGCCTGGGATGGCAAATAGATGGAAGCAAATATTGGTGTGAGTCTGTAGGATTGCAATATAAGCTTGCAACAATATGGTTATTATCAATGCGTGAGATGATATCAAGATATATATTATATAATTGTCTATGGTCCCAGCTTTTACCAACAGGAATCTCAATTAGTGTAAGATCCGTGCAACTGCTTGAATTTAATTCATATCGCCAGTGTCAAGCAGGAATTCCACCAGACATAGACCAAGCACCGCGCCACTGGATTGAAAACTGTATAGTTTTTCGGAAGGTGATCTCGACGGGAGTCGATCCTGGGTCTACGGCACCCAATCGCCAATCCATAAATGCTCTGCCCCCATACCAACTGAGCCAACGGCAACCCCCAAAAGGTTGCAGTTTACTCAGCCAGTATGTTAGTTCACATTTGCAACCCGATCTGAGACCGATATTCGACAAAGTAGTTTGTTTATGTCTTTTGGCAGACTGTGAAGATTTGGACTGGGAAATTTGAGAAGTCTGATCAGTTTTATCAGCTTTAGTTTTGCCTTCACCTGACTGTGCGTTCATACTTTCGTCGACGGAGTATGTGGAGCTCATGGTTCTTTTCACCATTACACTTTCAATATTTTATAATTATTGTTTAAATGTTATTGATAGGGATTGTTTATATACTACCCAAAGTTTGCTAAGCACCAAGTGTATCCAACTACCTGTTTTACGTTTTAGTTGAAATATTGTTATGAAAAGTATATATATTTTTTATTTAATTATACCTTTAATGATTTAAGTACAGAAATTAAGATTGTGTTTGTGTTTGACATTATTTTTTAGCTTTTGAATGCGATAACCATGGAAAATGGATATTACTGATAAAAGAGAAAATTTTTCAAATTTGACAAAAAGTTGACGGAGCGAACTGATATGGGTTCAGTATCGAGGATGAGATCCATTATTGTTAATTACAGTTTGACAACGTCTTCTCGTGCTACCAATCAGGTTCCAGATGGTCCTTTGTGGGATGTTGTTCCATTCTTGGACCAGCATGGCATCAAGCTCCTGGACACTTCTTGGTTGGACTGGACGGACTGAAATTGCAAGCTGCAACTCATTCCAGACATGTTCGATTGGATTGAGGTCAGTCCATACGCTCAATCCCCTTCCTCTGTCGATACTCCTGGACAGCATGGGGACCATGAGGACGGGCATTATCGTCCATCAGAATGAATCCATCACCCACTGCACCTGCATACAATCTGACGTGGGCATCCAGGATCTCATCATATATATACTATACCGCTGTGCAGTCAATGTACCACGGTCAAGGACACAGAGCTCTATACGTCCATCCCAGCTGACGCCACCCCAGACCATTATCGACAATCCTCCATAGCGGTCATGCTCAGCAATGTTGGCTGCATGGAATCCCTCTCCTGGTCTTCTCCATACCATAAAACGTATATCTGTGTTGTCTAGGCAGTACCTTGACTCATCTGTAAAAAGGACAGGTCGCCAATCTTCTCTGCTCCATCTAACGTGATCCATGGCCCATTCATATCCTGCCTGTTGGTGGTTCTGGGGCAGCTGAATGCGAATACATGGACTTCTCGATTGGAGACCACTTTCCTTCATGCAACCTTGCCCGGATTGTCTGCGTCGAAACATTTACCCTGGATGCATTCTGAAGGTCACTGCGAAGGTGGGTTGCTGTGTCAAAGCGGTTCTTACGGAATGATCAAAACCGGTCTCCAGCTGCAGATGTTGCCCTGTCTTTGCCACCACCATGTCGTCTGACTGGTGTGTCATACTGTTGAAATCTTACACAGCCTCTGGTGATCATCGTATGGTGTACATCAAGGGCTTCACCAACCTGACGATGGGTAGCCCCTTGTTCCCCACCCATACAGCCCGCCACATTTCTGCTTCAGACAAATGTCTTCTTACATTTACATTCGCCATATTCAATCATTAAATCACAAGGGTTTGTGTTGAAATGAAGACCGAATACCCTACGCATCTCATGTACATGTAGACAGTACACGAAAACATCATGGCAATCAAGGGGTACATGCTTTCCATGACTGTCACGAAACGTCTCTTGTCAAAAGAGCTAATGTAAACACTGGGGACCATCTCAATACATTCCTCAGTCATATCCACCAAAAGTATCGCAAATGTGTCACAAGAAAATTTCACAATGATGTGTCAAATAGGTGGTGCTTAGCAAACTTTGAGTAGTATACGTGGAACATGGTATTTCTGTACGACGGATCCGAGAGAATTATTTCGGTGTTTCGAACGTCAACTCATACACTGAATTCCACAAAAGAATATGTTTTCCAGACATTTAATATCTGTTATAATCATATGCTGTCACAACTCCTATAATCATCTATTCGTAGAACGATGGCCAATGCCATGACGGATGTTAAAATATCAAGAAATGTTCTCCCAAGCCACGTAACGCAGCTTTCAGTCTAACCCGCCATGACTGATGATCACATGTTGTAAATGTGAACTAACATATATATATGGACTTTTTAGCCTCAGGCGACAATTTTGTGACATGCTTTACTCTGTACTTACTAAAAATCGAAATATTAAACTCCATACACTATCAACATTATGTTTTCGTGTTCACAATGTTCAGAATGTTAACGCAAATAGCGTGGCTTCCAAACGTTTTGGGTTTTGATACATTGATCTGGTGTTTTAGCATTTTTGAAGGGTTAACAACGGTTTTGTTATCTTAAATCTTTGAAACCAAAATAACGTTTTTCCGATCCAGGATGGCGATGCGACTTGAATTCAATTGATAATGTAGATAGTTGTTTGTTCAGTGAATTCGCGCGGCAGACTAATCAAGATTTTCAAAGCGCAGTTCCAAGGCTGCACGTTGAAAGTATTGGCTTGTCTTCCCCCAAGTAACGAACAGTGCCCAAAATAACTTTTTTTCTTTGCGAAGCAAAATGCTACACATTTCCAAAAAATGAATAGCATTTTGTAAAAATTACATAGCTGTTTTTGTATGTACAAGAGTTGTGTTATGCTGTTTCGTATTGAATTCTTTTAAGTAGATAGAATACTTTCCATCCATTTCTGGGCATTTCCAAATGATCTGCAACACATGAAACATTTACTACGTTTTTTTTAACTGAACTGGCTTTGAGGGTTGCAAGGACTTGAATATTTTCAAATGGCGTCTTCGTTGTTCAATAGAGTTCTCAAAATGGAAGTTGGGATTTTTAATTTGATGGGCTTGAAGTTATTTTTCATGGACATTTTATGCAAAATGTTGTAAAAACAGGAAGAATTTAAACCAATAGAATTTATCTCACATATGAAGTTGCTAATGATGCTTGATGGAAAGTTAATCTGAGTTATGCCTGGAATGTTCCACAATCAGACGTAAAGCATCAGTGAACTAGTTTTCAAATTTGTTTGCAAATTTTCATTTACATTTTGCGATACAAGATAATCAACTGCAGCCTGATAGGCTGCAGTTGAATATCTTGTATCGCAAAACGCTACACATAATTGAACATTGTGTAGCTTTTTGCAAGTTTTGCATAGCAAAAAGCGACGCCACACCGCTTATTTTGAGCCCTGGTAACGAATATAAACTCTATCAGTTGATGGCTCTCAACTGGTATGGAATATATCATACGAGTCTAAAGGGAGAAACATCAACATATACATCCGACCTATCCTTTGAAACAGCGTTGGCCGCACTTCGTTGAATGACGTCTCGAGAATCGCATTACGATCTCAAATCGAAACAGTTGAGACCTAAATGAGCTGGTTTTACAAACTGACTTTATTAAGTGGTTTTAACCCCCCTCTTGGTCATTATCGTCATTAAGGCATTCAAACTTAAAAGTCGGATCATACTAATTTCGCAGATGGTTCCTGGTTTGACGTGTTCATTTGCTAGCCCCGAAAGCAAAGCACTTCTAATCACGGTGCCTTAACGTTGAATAATTTCCAGTCAATTCAAATTTAAAATACGTTAAATACAATACTAACATAACGTTTTAAATTTCCTTTGTGGTTAAATAGAGAGTAATCGCTTGACTGGACTGGTTACGTGAAATGATTCACGAGAGGTGAGGGACGTTGTACAAACACGAGTGCGCGAAAGTGCACGAGTGTTTTACAATATAGCCCCTCGCCTCGAATGAATTATTTCACGTTACCCGTCCAGTCAAGCGATTACTCTGTTTATTACTTTTCATTATTAACGATAATTATATTATTTAACCCTTTACCTGACGTAACGGCCAAAACCGGTCAGCAACATTCTCAAAAATCCCCAATTAATTTTCATTATTTTTTTATTTTGTTTTGTCTGTAAAACATAGGTTTTGACCCTCATTGGAACGAGCCGGTCGAGCTAGTTCCAATGAGAGGTCATAACCTATGTTTTGGAGACAAAAAAATGAAAATAATAGTTATTCAAGAATTTTTTTTGCAAGTGTCGTCTGCTTTTCATGTTCGGTAAAGGGTTAAAAAACAAAAAAACAATGACGTCCCCATTACACCCACGGCAAAACGTCTTCGTTTGCGCGCACGGACACATGACCTAATTGTTGATTGCATAATTCACTTGTTAAGTTATCGTTTATATTCAAACCGGGAAATCCCAGTAAATCACAGTTTGGAAAGTAATAAATAAGTGTGATTGGGAGCGGGGTGGCTCAATGGTTAGAGCTTTGGAATTTAAACGGAAACATCGACGATACGATTATGACACAAGCCATCTGCGCTGATTCTAACTCTGATTGTTCCGTGTTAGTTTGCTGGAGAGTCCGCAAGTTGCTCGCCGTAGCTCGGTGGTTCTCACCGGGTACTCCGGCTTCCTCCACCCTTAAATCAGTCATCCACGATTTGTCCTCGGCTGTCGTTTAATCCCATTAAATTCAACATTCAGTGTGATGTTTGTTAAATAATGAGATAATCACCAAGCCACTTAACATTCAATTTTTAACATAGCTGATGTGACAGAATTAGGTGGCCGGAAAAAAGTTTGAAAGTTGAGTGTGTAGGTACTGCTACGAGAGGTCAAGTTGTCTAGTCACTACTGCGAATGGAAGTCTGGGAAGTCAGATGCAGCATAGTTATGGTATTGACAGAACGGAATGGTACTAAACGACGAGGAGCTATTTTTAATCCGAGCCATGTTTAGAGTTTCAAAATAAAAACACTCATAATTTACCGTTTCTCGACCACTGAGTTGCATCTGGTAGAATGCAAACAAACTGGTTCTTTTTTGTTATCAAGTCTCGGTTTGAAAATGTACACCACAGTATTTTGGTAGCAGTCCATCCTCTGTGTACTTTTCGTATTTATCGTCTAAGATTGATAAACTGAGAAACTGAATGAAATATAATGACGTTTTCACATTCATTTGAAATTGTATAGTTTTTAACCACAATGGTGGTAAAATATTTCTGGTTACAAACAGGCAAAACCATCCAAATATTAACTAGTCAAGCTGCCTGGGTAGTATGACCAGAGGAACTGGTCGCAAAGATATTGCGTACCGGAGACTTCACTTCACAACTACTGAGACTAAAAGTCTTTACACTATGTAACAAATTTATTAACTGCACTGCAGTGTGCATGAAATACAAAGTGTTGACGGGAGCGGTTACCAAACTCTCCCCCAACGTTCCTGCAATCGGTTATCCGAATTACTAAATTTACAGAGTTAACATTATTAAAATAAAACAATCAACATTGGTAGCTGTGAAAATAACATGTAGACTCTTGTATTAATCATGTGGGCATTGCAATGGATTGTATGAGTGAAAAACATATTAATGTGTTAATCCATCTATTCATTAATTTATAAATCTGTTATTCTCAAAGTATCTCAATTAACCCATTGTTTCTAGACTCCAGATTTTAGTCTGGTGATAATACCTCGCCGCCTTCCTAAAATATGCCTCCGGGCATTTGGGTACATTGTTCCTGAATATGTTTGTGGTCAGGAGGGGTTTTCATTTAGCACTAGTAAACGTAACATGCGAAAGAGATGAACTGACTGTATTCTATTAGTAAGATAGATGAACATATCCGTGCATATAATTTTATCCACTAAACCAAGTTGACCAGTTTGGATCTATTCGGTCTCTTATAACAACAGGTACTGATTCGAAAGACACTTCCTGTATGTCGCCGTCACAATACTCTACACAAAAGATTTTTGATCCCTGGGCTGAAATATGTCCACACATAATGTCCACTATTTCATTTGAATTTCGAAACCTTTTGTTCGAGTTCATGTTTCCGCGACGAGAATTGAGTGTCCGGCCGTTTGGTAAATCCACGGGATCCGAAATGCCATTATCACTGTCTGCTCTATTTCATGAATTTATCTTAGAGTCCCTGGATGAGACACTAAGTTTCTTCCGAGTATTTCTTTTTCCCACAGTTTTGTCACTTAAGGCATAAATGTTCATAGCTTCTGAAGGGTTTCTAACTCGCTGGTCGACCTTTTTCGTTGCCATGTTTTTTGACGACATAGTGCCCAATGATCTAGGTTCAGATGTACCCGACAAGGTAGCCCTTCGTGTGACGAATGCTTTTTTTGGCGTGTCTGATGTAGAAGACACATTTTTGGTGGGTCTTCTAAAGCCATTTGGTTCAGGTTTTTTTATCCAAGTTAACAGCAGATAAAGAAAACGTTTGTTTACTAACGTCAGGTTTCTTCTCAGTATTCGGAAGAGAAGCACAAATATCCTAATGCACATTTTCACTATTTTCACGGACGTAAACTTATCTTTGTTTCCTCATAATGAAATCTTCCTGACGCTTTCGATCTCTGGAACGTTTTGCTGCTGATCTCGGCTTCTTGGAACAAGACGCTAGTTTCTTCCACCTGAGCTTTAAACTGGTCTCGTGTGTATCTGCTTGAAGTTCCTATGGCAGTTCTAATCTCCCCACGTTTAAGCTCCGCAATAGGTTCACAATGTTTAGGAGAATCACACTGCACATTTTTGACTCAGACATGTCCTTCCGATATCTCAAGGTGACCTAAAAAGTCACCTTATGCTCGAATTACTCCACCAAATTATGACCTGAAGAACTGGTCGTGAAGATATTTCGTACCGGGGATTTCACTTCACAAACTACCGAGACTAAAAGTCTTTACACTATGTAACAAATTTATTAACTGGACTTCAGCGTACATGAGCAGTAGGAGAGGGATGAACCGACCCTTATTGGGGGGACCCCGAAAGTGTCGTCATAGTCACGTGACCTAGTGACGTCATGTTTGGTTGTCATGGTAGCCCGCGTGAGCGGCCATCTTGTGACGCCATTACCACAGTGATACGTGGTGTTAGTGCGCATGCGCAGCGCGTGTTGTTAGGGTGATACATGTTTCCGTCGGCCATTTTGTATAGTGGAAGCCAACATCTTGGTTTCTATGGTAGCACGTGGTTGCTATGTCACCCAAAGGCTTCTTATATGACAGAGGTATGTTCGGAGGATATGTTCCTTTGTACAAGAGTGATTTCCAGATTCGCAGAATTACCCAAATGAACCCGACAATCTCTCCAAATCACCAAAAAGCAACAACTTTTATTTGATATGAAATCCCATTTTGGGCATATAAGAATAACAAGTAGTGCTATAAGGCGCGTTCGATTGAATCGGAGTATACTCCAGAAAAGTAGGAGATCGATTGGAGCAGTTTTGTAACAATATTTAGATTTTCTGGTCTGTTCAGGCTAGTTCTAAACCCATTCCAAGTACTCTTGTTCTTGTTTTCCAGATAATCCAATCAGTTCACTTTACTGTAGGTAACTAACCAATCGGATTGCTTGATTTCCCATAATCAGTGTACAGAGTTATCTCCCTTGTGTAAAACAGAAAGCCTTTATCATTCCCAAACCCAATAATCTATCGATATGCTGATTCAGAGTCAGATTCTTTATTCACGGTATACATATATGTAAAATGTTAACAAAAATAAACGTTACACAAGAGTAACAAATAGCATACCGTGGAAAGTGGCATAGCCAGATTGGGTGTCTACCTGCCACCCTCAAAAGGAAAGAGAACGCACAAACAGACTGTGACTAGGTGGGTAAACATGGAGCGATCCATCTTATCTGTGACAGGGATGCCGATTTTTCCGTTCCTTAGGTCGAAACTATGTTCTAGTGTAAAAAGCCAGGATAAAGAGCCAGCGGGATGGTGGTGTTTCTGTTTAGGCAGAGAGCAGGCTTCTTGCCAAATTACCATGATTGCTCCGCGTAAAGTTCAAGAGCCACAATCAGTCAAATCGAGTGGTTAATATCGTTTCAACTTGAGAAGATCATGATCTTTATAATTGGACGAGGGGTCTATATCGGCGGGCGCACCAGGGGGGGGGGGGGGATGCCGTAAACTAGCTGACATCATTTAGGTGTGGGCCAGTTCTCCGCATGTGACTCCATATGATTAGCCGACCGACTTGTCCAAGCACTTGCTCAAATACGTGTTCCCGAACGCAAATCGTTTCCTAAAGAATATTGTTTACAGCTTCTTAACAGTGTGTGGGTCTAGGCGAGGTTAGTGGGGCAACTAGAGGGAAAACGCAGCAGGTTGCATTGGACGAGGATGCAAGATTAGGATATATCGCACGACTAGTATGTTTCTATTGCGGATTGGTTGCGGATTTCTTTAATTTGCTAATGGTACACTATGATCATTATTCACTAAGTACAGTCTGGGCCGTAGGGATTATCGCAACGGACATAAGTCGAATATGACGAAATGAATGTTGAGGTCAATGTTTTCTTAAATGTAGCCCTTTTACTGATATTTCGAACTGTGTCGTCTAAAGCGTTCCATAGTTTCGGAATGGCGTATAGATGAAGTTTATCTAGGGTTCGTGTACGTATTTTTTCTATGTATATATGTCTCGACTGCCGGGTTGTCCTACCAAGTAGATTGTCAGTAACCTTGAATGTATCGTTAAAAGAAGCCTGTAATCGGCCATTTTGCCAGTAATGAGCGAACAGTAATGCATGCAATTTGAACAAATCACCTACTTTGAGTATTTTATTTTCCTTAAACAAGGGGTCTGTATGGGAAATGTATTTTTTGTTATTTATTATTCGTAATGAGAGCTTTTGCATGATAACTAGTTTATTAATTGCGCTTGAATTGCCCCATGCTAAAATCCCGTATATCAGATGGCTATGAACCAGGGCGTAATACAATATTTTCAGGACTTTACGTGGGAGAATATGTTTTACACTGTTAAGGCTATAATTTGCGTGAACTATTTTCGCGCATAGCCTAGATAAAAGAGCTTTGTAGGTTAAGTGTTCATCAATGTTTATTCCCAGAAATTTTAATGATTTTTCTGTCTCACTTTCCCCGACTTTGCTTATCTTTTGATTATTTATTTTTATCTCTTGACAGAAATTATTAATCTTACTTTTATTTGAGTTACGTATAATATAAGAGTTTTTTAGCATTCAACAGCAGTTGGTTCGCCGAGCACCATTCAAATATTGTTTGAACTTCGTTGTTGAAATAGTGTGTTGTGACATTCCCGTCTGAACCGGAGCAGTGTACCGCGGTATCATCCGAAAACGATAATAAATTGAGTGACGTTGAGTTACTAATATCATTGATATATAAAAGAAAGAGTACTGGGCCCAGAATTGAACCCTGTGGGACACCACAGCTTTGTTTCGCTGAGTCCGATGTGTGTTCTTCGTACATAACATACTGAAGCCTGTCAGACAGGTAACTTCTGAACCAATTATTTGCGAGGCCTCGGATACCATACTTTTCGAGTTTACCTAATAGAATTTCGTGATTTATCGTGTCGAAGGCCTTTGCCAAATCCAAGAACAGTGCTAAAGTACTGTTCTTTTCCTGTCTGTTGTTTTCTTGTGCGGTGCTTTCCAGAAGTTGGAGCATTGGGTGAATGGTGCTATGGCGTTTTCTCGATCCGTACTGGCGGGGGTATAAAATATTGAATCTATTTAGAAAATTTGTAAGTCTCGTTTCCATTATCTTTTCCAGTACTTTTGAAAACGCGGGAAGTATACTAACAGGTCTCTAATTGGTAAATCTGTGCTCATCGCCTGTTTTGAATATCACCTTTGCAATCTTCATCCTATCAGGTACTTTGCCATTAATGAAAGAATTATTAATAACATGTGTGAGGGGATCCAGTACTTCGTTCATTGTTTTTTTAAGAAGACTGCTAGTTATACAATCGCAGTCTTTTGATAATTTGGGCTTCATTTTATTTACTATTCGGCTGACTTCTGTGGGATCAGTGGGTAACAGATAAAAGTTGTTGGAGATATTGGTGTTCATGTAGTCTAAATAGGACTTGTTTGGTTTCTGAATTTGGTCGGCTACAGCCTTTCCAATGCTGATAAAAAAATTGTTGAATTCGTTTCCTGTGTTATTGGCTTCTTTTATTTCTATATCACCCTGCATAAAAAACGATGGCAACCCTCTTTCGCACTTTCCCTTATTTATAGCTTCGTTTAAGATCTGCCATGTTCTTCGCATATTGTTTCTATTTTCGTTTAAGATGTCTCTATAATAAATGGTTTTGTGCTGCTTTTTGACCTTGTTGAAGATTCTACAATAGTTTTTGTAATTTAATGCGTTCTATTCGTTGGGGGCTTTAAGTTTCTTGTTGTAGAATTTTTCTCTTTATTGATAGAGGATATGATAAGCCCCCTTTGTAATCCAAGGCTGCTTTTTAATAAATTTATTATTCTGACGAACACGTTTGTACGGAAAAGCTTTATCGTAGGCTTTCATATAGATGTTAAGAAAGGTTTCGTATGACTCGTTGGGACAATTCGACTCCATTACCGGGTTAAAATCACTCTCTGAGACAAGTGTTTTGAATTCGACGATTCTTTCCGCGCTTATAATTTGTTTCAGTGTAAACCGTTGTGTATTACATGTTTTGGGTGTAACTTCAATGTAAAAAAAAAACAACATGGTCTGATACATCCGATAAAATTATTCCCGGTCGTGCAGTTTGTGAAGTATTGTTAGTAAAGATATGGTCTATTAGACTAGCAGAATGTCTAGAAACTCTCGTCGGCTTAGTAATATAAGGTAGAAATCCCTGGCTGAACATGAGATCAATAAATACTTCTGTCTTGGAGTGTGTGGATGCTTTTAAAAGTTCAAGTTTCAGGTCTCCCATAAGATAAACCGTTTTTATTTTCCGAATTCAAAACATCCGTTATTTCAGTTAATTTTGATAAGAAGAGTTGATATCGGCTTTAGGTGGGGTGCTGGGTCGATATAAGATGCCAATAATTTTGGAGTTATGTTTATCTTTTATTTCAATAAATTGGGATTCGAAAACATGAGGAATGAAGACTGAGATGTCTCTTCTGACTTTATATGTTATCCCTTCTTTAATGTATAGCCCAACTCCTGCCCGGCCATCATCATCATCGGGTCTCATACATTTTATAATCGGGACGTAACCTTCAAGTTTAAACGAAGTGTCAGGAGGAATACGGAATATTTCCGTAAGTCCCTATATGATGAAAGAGTTTTTTCCCTGTTTGTAAATTGCATAACAAGTGTTGAATGGAATCCCAGTGAGCTTTTAGACTTTGGCAGTTGATGTGAAATAGTGAGAATCCAGCGTCTAAATTGCTAGTCTTAGACCGAAAGTTACTGGGCGAAAAGTATTTACAGTCGTTTGTGTGATTTGTGAATGGGGATTCGTCATTTTCTGGTAGGGAACATACTTTTTCATTGTACAGCCGGATAAAGTCGTACTCCGCTTCCATCTGCACATCGTCGAGCGGAATGCTACCCGCCATTACGTGCAGTTACTGATAAGTCATTGCTCGAACGACTCGAATCCCATCGAGCAAATAAGCCAAGAGAATTTACTCGAACGAGTGACTCGCATATACGACTCTTAGTCTCATTTCGGTATCTGAGGATATCTATGACCTGATATTGTATTATTTGAGGATACCTATCGAGGAAACCATGTGGAGAATCCTTTTTTGTCGTATGAGGCCATGAGGGCCATGAGAAAATCCCTCAATGAGGTCTAATTTACTATTCCTCTTAGCATCATTTCGTTTGAGGCCATGAGGGCCATAAACAATCCCTCAGTTAGGTCTAATTTACTATCCCTCTTAGCCTCATTTCGGTATTTAAAAGCCATATCCCGTGGCACCCCAATTTTTCAGCACCCATTTTGGAAAACGTGTGGCCTTCGGCACCCCTTTTTAAGTTGTATGAGTCCATGAGGGCTATGAGAAAAGCTCTCAACGAGGTCCAATTTACTATCCCTCTTAGCCTCATTTCGTTTGAGGCCATGAGGGCCATACCAAATCCCTCCATGAGGTCTATTTTACTATCCCTCTTAGCCTCAACTCGATATTTAAAAGCCATATCTCGTGGCACCCCAATTTCAGCATCCATTGTTGGAAAACGTCTGGCCTTCGGCACCAATTTTTAGTCGTATGAGGCCATGAGAGGTATGAGAAAAGCCCCCAATGAGGTCTAATTTACTATCCCTCTTAGCCTCATTTCGTTTGAGACCATGAGGGCCATGAAAAAATCCCTCAATGAGGTCTGTTTTACTATCCCTCTTAGCCTCATCTCCGTATTTAAAAGCCATATCCCGTGGCACCCCAATTTCAGCACACCTTTTTGGAAGACGTCTGGCCTTCGGCACCCCTTTTTAGTCGTATGAGACCATGGGGGCTATGAGAAAAGCCATCTATGAGGTCTAATTTACTATCTCGCTTAGCCTCATTTCGTTTGAGGTCATGGGGGTCATGAACAAAAACCTCAATGAGGTCTAATTTACTATCCCTCTTAGCCTCATTTCGGTATTTAAGGATTTCGATGTCCCAGTTCCTATATAGCTCCTATATGGCTCCTATACAGCTCTATACAGGTTGACTTACCAACGTCTTCCACCTTATGGCCTCATACGACAAAAAGGGATTCTCCAGAAGATATACTCGATAGGTGTCCTCAAATAATACAATACCAGGTCAAAGGTATCCTCAAATACCAAAATGAGACTAAGAACCGTATGTGCGAGTCACTGGTTCGAGTAAATTCCCTATGGCTTATTTGCTCGATGGGATTCGAATCGTTCGAGCAATGGCTTTTCAGTAACTACTAGATAGATTCTTGGGTTTGGGAATACAAATATTATATTAGTCGGTAACTATCAAGAGGAGACGACATTCAAGTTCCTCGGTATTCATATGGATGAAAACCTCAAATTTAAGCAACACGTCTCCACTGTTTGTTTGAAAATAGCCAGGGCTACTTTTGTCATACATCGGGCTAAAAAAATTCTTCCCCGAGTAGCTTTAAGATTATTGTACTTCTCTCTGATCCAATGTAACTTAATATATGGGATACAGGTATGGGGACACTCAGCAGCCGCAAATAGAATCCTCGGCCTGCAAAAGAAAGCAATTCGTGCGATAACGAAACGATTCTATACTTCACACACCAATCCCCTTTTCAAAAGCTGTGGCATACTAAAATTCAGAGACCTATATACACTACATACTCTCTTGTTCATGCATGCTTGGTTTAATAATAAACTACCCGTGTCCTTCGACAAGACATTGGAAATGTATACAAACCCATCTGGCGTGAATACTAGACAGTCCGGTAATTTACGCACACAAAAGCCCGGAACCAGCTTCGCGACCGAACTCCCTTTCCATTCAGTTTAAGAAAGCGATAATAGACAAGGCTCTAAATTCATACCTTACAAATGTCTCTTGTTATAACCCTACCTATCCCGATTGTACTTCCATTTTGCCTGGATCTCTACATTTAGATTGCAGTATCCTAGGCTTCGTTGATTAAACCATGCAATTTCTGCAGTTTCTGTAATGCGATTTCTACAATATTTTGACCCTCCCACCCCCACACACCCCACCCCCACCACCACCTAGTGCAATGGTCGTGTCTTGCCTGCATTGCTCACGATCGCAGTTCAGGTTTTATTCCTTTCTGTTTTTGCCTCCGGAATGGGGACATGGTTTCGCACTGGACTGAGCTCATCGAGGTCATTCCGTTGAGGGCCATGGCTAGACCTTGAGGGTGCGTGATTGAAAGTCAAGAGACCAAAAAACCAAAATGAACGGAAATATTATTAAAGACGATTTCTTGTGAAAACACTGTTCTGTTTGCGCTGGGTGAGTTGTTAAATAATTGAGTAATACAAGCGCCCCTCATGAATCCAATAAGGATGCAAATTATTTTCGATTTTGATGTCAGGATTAATTAACTTTTAATATGGGAATATCAGGAAGACAGCCCCCCCCCCCCCCCCTCCCGGGCTATGCTGTTTCCATGCAGTGTACATTTACTTATGTACATTTCTGCAAGTTGTTCATTATACTACATGTAAACGTATACTGCAAATAAATTTCATTTCATATCAAGTTGAGATGAAATCAGTAATTTAGTTTTGCATATTATCAGAATAATGATAATCGTAATCTATACTTTATAAAACTGGAGAGTAATTCGTCCCCTGAGTTCCAATGTGTTCTATGTGCCTACTGGCACATAGAACACATTGGAACTCAGGGGGCAAATTATAATCATAATCATAAAAATTAAAAATTATAGCCTCGGTCTTAACTTCAACTGTTAGTCGCCTCTAAGCTTGACCCTGTCATCCTCCTTACAGTTCAGAAGAAGATGGCAAACTGTGAGGCGTTTCAGATTTGATTCGACTCTGTGAAGTTATGGTGAAAAGAGACGATCAGGATGGGGATGTTGGAGACCGGTCTTCCTCCAAAGGGAAAGCACATTGCACCCGAAAATTAGTTTGGAAATTGGCACGCTGCCCATCAAAACAGTTCCTACAAAAATTAACAGATGAAGCCAGCCATTGATTTATCAGAAACATATTTAACCATTTACCTAACGTAACGGCCAAAACCGGCCAGCGCTATTCTCAAAAATCGCCAATTAATTTTCATTATTTTTTTCATTTTTTGTCTCAAAAAACATTGGTTATGACCCCTCGTTGGAACGAGCTCGTCGAGCTCGTTCCAACGAGAGGTCATAACCTATGTTTTTGAGACAAAAAATGAAAAAAATTAGTTATTCAAGAATTATTTTTGCAAGTGTCGTCTGCTTTTCAGGTTAGGTAAAGGGTTTTAGTTATTCAAGAATTATTTTTGCAAGTGTCGTCTGCTTTTCAGGTTAGGTAAAGGGTTAAAAAAGTCCATTTTTTCGGTCCCTATCTCAAGCTTACTGAGCAACAGCAACTAAATTTGATCGAATATGGATAAAAGTTACGTGGAATAAAAAAAACATATTACCTAGCTTTCGCTAGTTTAATTTCTCAAATTGTAGTTTTGTAGTGTAGCTAGAATATCTTCAACCTAAAAGGGAATATAGATTTTTCTACCCGGGATAGATGACATATCGAAAGGTTTTCTTGGGCTGGGAGTTTTCATGTGTGGAGCAAAAAACCCTAAAACTACTCGCTGTCCGCCACTCCATTCAAAGTACAACTCTTCAAAATAGTCCATGTTCAAAAGCTGAGCTATAGCCAGTAAACATCTTTTGGTAATAAGGCTTCCCAGACACCCCTCGCAATATGGTGCACAACAACGTGAATTATGCTTGCAGGATAAAGGAAGGACCTTCCTGTCTTTTCCAAATTTAATTTTTTTTATCGAAAGTTCAGTCTGGTTTAAAAAGTAACGAAACCCCAAGTTCACAGTGGTGGAAGACTTTACAAACGTTTTTCGATGCCAGTCGCCTCGCCATGATTCCTTTTTTCTCATTGCCTGAATGAAGTATACACCTCGAATGTTGAGAAAGAGCCTCAAAGAGGATGTGTTTAATAAATATTTTTGGTCCATCTCAACAGTTGAAGACTCACACGCTTCCTTGCCAGAAGCCATAGTCCATCCTACACAAACAATTGATGGTATAGCCCTTCACCCTAGCGAGGTGCATGAAGCACTCAAGATATTAAAGGTGTCCAAAACGTCGGGTCCTGATCTTGTCAGCCCGCGTCTTCTTAAAGAATGTTAGGCTTCTCTATGAGAGCCATTATCGATGTTATTCAATAAACTGCTAAACAATTCGTATTTTCTTTCATTGTGGAAAAAGGCTAATGTTTTCCCAGTTTTGAAAAAAGAACCCGCGAACTTAGTAACTATCGCCCCATATCTCTGATTAGTTGCTTTGGTAAAGTCTTTAAAAAATGTATCTTTAAGCGACTAGGGCAATTCCTGAAAGACACGAACATTCTTAGCCAATTTCAGTCAGGTTTCATGCCAGGTGATTCTACTGTCCTCCAATTAAATGATATATATGATGGATTCTGTAAAGCATTCCATGAAGGAAAAGAAGTTAGGGTCGTTTTTTATGATGTCAGTAAGGCTTTCGACAAGGTATGACATGTTGGTCTCGCTAATAAGATGGAGAGTATTGGCGTTTCGGGTGAATTGTTGCTGTTCTTAAAACTGTACCTCTCAGATATATCTCAACGCGTAGTTGTGGGATCAGAGGCATCTTCACGGCGCCCTATAAATTCTGCAGTCCCTCAAGGTTCCATACTGGGGCCCTTATTATTCCGAATCTGCATTAACTACATAACCGAAAATTTTCTCAGTAGCATACGCCTTTTTTGTAGATGATACTTCGTTATATTTAATTGTGTAAAATCCAAACCAAGCCTCGAATTTAATATACCAAGATCTTGCTGTAATTGAACACCGGGCAATAACACGGCTAGTCGAATTTAATCCCACAAAAAACTGAGAGTGTGGTTATATCACGCAAAACGAATCTTACTCCCCATCCACACTTATTCTTAGATGGTACTCAGATAAGCGAAATCAATACTCATTAGCACCTAGGAGTTATACTAAATACAACATGTACTTGGAGCAATCACATCGAATATATCTGTTCCAAAGCCTAGAAAAGATGTACTTTGCCTTTATGATGCCCTTCCTTGAAGACGGCGATACTGTTTGGGATAATTGTTCGTCAGGCCAAGTCACCGACTTGGAAAAAATCCAGATCGGTGCAGATCGGTGCAGCAAGAATAGTTACAGGGATAATAATTAGTGCTAGTAAATCCTTACTATACCCTGAAACACGTTGGCACACTCTACAAGAAAGACGCCGAAAACATAACCTCGTGCAGTTCTTCAAAATGTATCATCACTTAAGGCCTCCTCATATTGCCAACAACGTTCCACCTCTCATATCCCCAACAAACCCATCACTCAATATTCGAACACGCCAAAACCACAGAGTTCCAATTTGTCGGACAAAGTTATATCAATCCGCTTTCATTCCAAATGTAACCAACCAGTGGAATACCTGTCACTAACTGTTCGTGAGAATTAGTAACTGATTAATTTTAAGAGCTTCTTAAATGTTGGCAAACTCCGACCACCATTACTTTACAGTGGCACTAAATCTCGCGCAGCTCAAATTTACCACTGTAGGTTGCGATTGCGTTGTAGTAGCCTTAATGTCCATTTATATGATAATCATCTAGCACCTAGTCCTCTTTGTCAGTGTGGTGAACTTGAGACTACTGAACACTTCGTAACGGCCAAAAAAGGCCAGCGCTATTCTCAAATATGGCCAATTAATTCTCATAATTTTTTGCATTTTTTGTTTCAAAAACATAGGTTTTGACCCCTCGTCGAGCTCGTTCCAATGAGGGGTCAAAACCTATGTTTTTAAGACAAACGATTTGTGTCGTCTGCTTTTCATGTTAGGTAAAGGGTTAAAAGACATTAAATATAATGATGACTTACTAAGTTATTCAACAAAGTTGATAACTTATTATTATTTTGTAGTCTTATTTAAGTGATTCTACAAAAGCTGATGATTTATTATTATCATAGTCCTTTTTAGTTTTGTTCCCCTTTCCCTTGTTCTACACAATTACATTTTCCCAGCCTTCCACTGTCCACATTTCACTCACTTCTACCTGATGCACTTTGGTGTGCTTATTAACTTCGCTCGACAATGTTTGTTTATTCATTGTATTTAAGGTAACTTTCAGTATCTTCGGCTATAGCATGACCGCAACTTATTTATGAATCTCAGTCTAACCAACCGTTTATACCTATGTTGCCCACTTCAAGAGTCTTCCAATCAGACGTTAGTTCCAGGTTCTACTCTACCAGTAAAGCAGAACCTGTTTACCGCAGTAAAGAAGCTCTGCTCGACTTCCCGGTGTCCCCACGGGGGCTTGGCTTTATACTAGACCCTCAAATAAAGTTTTGCTACAAGAAGCCACGGAATTCAAAATGAGGATGAATGTCGTCATTTTCTTTAATCTCTCATATCTCGATATTTATCTGACAATCATATAGATTTTGGGCTGAAAACCACGAGAAACGGTACGTATCACATAATGTTTTTCGATTTTGTATCATATAGGCGACTCATTCTGATTCCATATCACATAGATTCAACTTCCGGTAAACACCGCACTATGACAAATAATAACAATATATGCATTGTTATTACGCATTAAAATATGAAATTCAAAATTTTGACCAATTCCAACCCAATTTAAACTGAAAAACGGAAAAACAGGCTTTATGTAACGGGATTGTTAGATAAATGTATTATCACGACCAAATGCATGTCCTGTAATTTGTATCAGATTCTCGGTCGTGTTTACAATCGGATCACAACTCGCCCTCACGGGCTCGTTGCGTTCTGATTGTAAAAACGACCTCGAAATTGATACAAATTACAGGACATGCACATGGTCATGATAATGTATATATATCAAAAGCACGCGTCTGTGCCTTTGCAGATACATTTAACTCCTAAAGCCATATCTAAAATCAACTTCATTACATCTTTGTTAGGATTATTTATATAACTGATGTTAATGTTGGAAAATCGTGTGTGGCCGATATAAAAAAAATTAACTATGTGATAGCCTCATAAATATAAGAAAACGGTAGCTTTTTTTCAATTTGGTGTCCGTTTCCGAGGTTATCACGTCAAAACAAATCTTTCAATCTACTTCCAAACTCCTCGTTGTCTGAATGGAGATTTTAGAAACTGTTGAAAATGACTTGAACATGGTCCCGCAAACGCAAATGTTCTCACAAAATGCTATATAGTCCACTGTGTGTGCCGTTAAACTTAGATGTTTTCCAATATTTCTTGAAGTTCCAAAATACCCTACGACATCTTGGCCAATACACTTTCTTATTAACGCTCAGAGTGGTCACACGCGGTATTAATTCACACGCACGGACTCGGGACATTCTGTGAGTCCTGAACCAGAAAACTTCTGAAAACACTCCTAAAGACAGTGCTGATGACAGTGATGAACGGACTCCCATCATTAATACTATTCTACCCTATGTTCATTCGAAAATAAATGCAGCTCGTGTTATCTAAGGCGACGTGGAGACGTTTTTTTTTTAGGTTCAGTGTATTATCCTCACATAGGATTTATCTGCTTCTGTATTACCTGCTGCACTTTGTTCTACTGTACATATGATTCAAAATAAAACAATCATTCATTCGTTCGTTCGTTCATTCGTTCGTCCGTCCGTCCGATCGTTCGTTCGTTCGTTCGTTAGTTCGTTCCGTTTCGTTCCGTTTCGCTTCATTCATTCATTCATTCATTCATTCATTCATTCATTCATTCATTCATTCATTCATTCATTCATTCATTCATTCATTCATTCATTCATTCATCCATCCATCCATCCATTCATTCATTCATTCATTCATTCATTCATTCATTCATTCATTCATTCATTGAGGGGGTGGATTACCAAGTATCGCTTATGGAACGGGCGTGATTTCTTTGGACCATTCTGCAAAATGATGCATGTCTTTGGATTACCGGGTCAAGTAACGCAACCCAACTGGTAGCGATTAGAGGGGAACTTAGTTGGATGATGGTTAAAGATAGAACAGATATGAGGATATTTATACCACCTAAATTACCTGGGAAACTTTCTAATCAGCAGATGGTGTAAAACGTATGGACCTCCGACTTCCAGAGAGGATGTACAAATCAGGTGAGAGAGCTAATGAAGAATTATTGTATTGAGACGGTAGATCTAGAAGATGACTGGAGCAGCGGTGCAGATTCTTTAGAAGAAGTGCGCATGGGGATTGTAATAGAAACTATCGAGCTGGGTTATACTAAAAATGTTGCACCGGCTCTTGGGGAGTATTTGGGGCTACTGTTGTTCAAATAAGATCAAAGTCATTAGACTTAAGAGGCAAAATCGGGATAGGCGAGAAGAAAGGTTGCCAAGCGTGCAGCTTATGGAATATTTCATTTTAGAACGCCCCAAATACTAGCACAGTAGAATACGATTCCTTGAAAAACTATTGGAAGAATAGGATGAAAACATGAAAGGTAAGTGGATGACAGTGGGCATAAGGGAAAAGGTGAATGTTGTAGTTGGGAGAAAGTACCAAAGGATACTATCATGGAACAGTTTGTGTCTGAGTACTGGGAGTTTAGAAGGGAGAGTACTCCAACCCCACAGTACTTTTGGTCCTCTTCGCTGGATAGTCGCTGCAGTAACCCCCAGGTTGGGCTCAAAGGAAGTGCGGTCGAAGCGAGTAAAAAACATTTAAATATAATAATTATGGCATTCAAAACAAAAATTAAAAGACAACTCAGACAGCGGAAGTAACTTCATTTGATTCTGAGTCTGATTGTAACGTCACAGACAAACAATACACAACAGAAAAAATAGCCTAAATTTATCAATATTACTTCAATAGATGAGCACGAAAAGGAAATACGTGTGTGACCTTTTGATCGAATATAAAACAAATATCCACTTATATAATTTATTAAAACTACAAAAGCTTTTAAATGTTTAGGAAGCCCACATGACTCTCAATAACAGCAAAGGTGTGGTAAGAACTCGTAAGCTCGCCGATATTCATTAACAAGATATCGATTTGTGGTTATCCGGCCGTAGGCCGGAGTGGGCCTTTTGGGGCCCGGGAGGCTCGGACCTAATGGAGGTCCCTTCATCCCACCTTGTGATTTTTGATCTTCCGCTTGAGTCGAGTTTTTTATTTTCTTCAATCTTCTCCTAGTTGTCTGACGTCTCGGTTGGCAGGGGTGCAGTCTTTTGTTCCTTTTTTATTTTGACGAGCTGAGTCTCAAAGGACGTGGACCAATGTGAGAGGAGCAAGTCCTCCCTGAGAGGTACTACCACTGTCTTTTTGAAATCCAGCTATGTCTGGTTTACTGCTTTTGAGTCATGTGTTGTTCCTTTGTAGTTTTGTGGGCCTTTTTCCAGTGTTGAAGTTGGTGGTTGGATCTTCCGATTTTTTGGTGATGTTTTGGTCTGCTGGTGTATTTCCATTGTCGTTCTTCTGATTCGCTGCTCTTGGTCCTATTCTAGATTGTTGGTTCTGAGGACGTTATGTCTCCGAATGCTGGTGTTCATTGGCATTTGTCTGGGACTGTGTTGCTTATCTTCTGATTTGCTCTTATTGTTGTTGTTCTCGTTTATTGGCTTGGAGGCATCTCAGGTTGAACCTTCCTACTGACGTGGACCAATGTGAGAAGCTTGCTTCCCTGAGAGGTGCTACCACTGCCGAGTAGTTGGGTTCATTCTGAGAAGGGTTTTTCTTTTTATAGGGATGTTTTATTAGTCTGATGACGTAGTTCTGGTTTGGGCTTGCGTTTCTGTTGTGTATGGCTTTACTGTCGTGATGTTGAGTTTCCTTTGTGGTGTAGTCCTTGTTCGCTATTGTTGGTTTGGTATTAGACCTCTGTGATGTGGTCCTTGTTCGCTGTTGTTGGTTTGGTATTAGACCGGTGTTGTGTTGTCGATTGTATTGCATTTCAGGATTTGTCTAGAATTGTGTTGCTGTTCTTCTGATTTGCTGTTGTTCTTGTTCTGACTTATTGGCTTGGAGGCATCTTAGATTGAACCCTCCAACTGAGGTGGACCAATGTGAGAAGCTTGCTTCCCTGAGAGGTACTACCACTGCCAAGTTGCTGAGTTCATTCTTAGATGGATTTTTGTTATAATAGGGATGTCTTTTAGTCTGGTGGCGTAGTTCTGGTGAGGCCTTTTCTGTCCTGATCTTTTTGGCTCTTTGTCGTGATGTTGAATTTCCTTTGCGCTGCAGTTCTCGTTGGTTAGGGGATTAGACCGTTGTTGTTGTTTGAGTTGTTGTTATATGGCATCTCGGGATTAACCCTTCGACCGGCGTGGACCAATGTGGGAAGTTTTACTTCCCTGAGAGGTACTACCACTGCCAAGTTGTCGAGTTCATCCTAAGAGGGATTTGGTTTTTCCGTTTTCCAGAAGTTGTGTTCTTGTTGTTAGTTCCTCGAATAGTGGGCTATCTTTTAGTCTGCTGATGGTCTTTTGTTGGAGGTCGGCATAGCGTTCCATGATAGTTGGGATGTTTGCGGTTTCGTGGAGATAATTTATTCCTGTGTCTCTAGGAAGCATGAGTGCTGTTCGGATTGCATAGTTTTGTGTTCGTTGTATTTCTAGAAGTGTCGATTTGCAGGCGTTTTTTAGAATAATTGCACCGTATTCTAGTACTGGACGGATGTAGGCTAGGTAGATTTGCAGTAGTCTTGTCGCGTTTGTGCCCCAGTTTGTTCCTCGAAGCCTCTTGAGTAGGTTGATTCTTTTCCGTGCCTCATTACAAATTCTTTTGCCATGACTACGCATGGTGAGCTTTTTGTCTAGGGTGATGCCCAATAGGTTGACTTCGTTGCATTGTTCTGCGTTTGCTCCGAATACGGTTATTTTGATGTTTGGCACGCTTTGCTTGTTGTGGAATAGGATTAATTGCGTCTTTGTGTTGTTAAGTTTTATCCTCCATTTCGCGCACCATTTTTCAATGTCGTTTAAGGTTTCTTGTAATCTTTTTTGGATTATGGAGATTCTTTTGTGTGATGTCCAGAGTCCCAGATCGTCAGCAAATTGGGATACTTCCACGTTGTTTCTTGGGTTGACCGGGAGGTCATTTACATAGATTAGGAATAGCAGTGGGCTGAGGACCGATCCCTGTGGTGTGCCGGCCTCTAGTTTCACCGGTCTAGAAGTGTCGCTGTTTATTTTTACTTTCAGGGTTCTGTTGTCTAGGAAGGATGATATTATTCTGATGAGTTTTTGTGGTAGATTCATGTTGCTGAGTTTGTATCTGAGTCCATCATGCCAGACTGAGTCGAATGCCTTTTCGACGTCTAGAAGTACAGCTGCAGTAATCCATTTTTTTGCTTGTCCTAGTCTGATGTCTTGGGCTAGTCGTGCTACGTGCTCGATGCCTTCTTTTCCCTTTCTGTAAGCTCTTTGCCATTTATTGAAGAAGTTTGTGTTCTCTAGGTGGTTTAGTAATCTGTCGTTCAGTGTTTTCTCAAATAATTTGCCGATACAGGAAAGTAGGCTAATTGGTCTGTGATTTGTTGGTACTTTTTCGTCTTTGTTGGGCTTTGGTATCATTTTCCCGACTGTATTCTTCCAGGATTGTGGGAAGTATCCTAGTTGTAGGCATCTGTTGAAGATTGTTGCTAGTTTGTCGAAGAATTTGGTCGGTGCTTGTTTCAGTATGGCGTATCCGATGCCGTCTTCGCCTGGTGCCGAGTTATTTTTGCATGATTTTAGTTGGTGTCTAATTTCGTTTGCTGTGAAGTCTTGTACTAAGTCATGGCTGTCAGTGTCCTCATTGGTGTCATCTTGCAGCGGCTTGAAGAGTGCTTCATTTTCTTCCATGTATGTTTCAACGGTAGTCTTGAAGGTGTCATCGAATATTGGCCCGACGTGGGTATTATGGATTCTTTGGAGGCTGCAGGCGAAAACTTGTGCCTTTTCCGAGTCGCTTTCTGTCAGAGATCCATCAGGTTTGAGTAGAGGTTTTTCGGGTTTGGAAGGATCGTTGTTTGTGCTGCCTGTTAATACTTTGAAAGTATTCCAGAATTCTTTATCAAGTTTCTGTTCTCCTAGTTTTTCAGTGATATTTTGCCAAGCGTTTTCTTTTTCTTGTCTGATAGCTTCTTTGACTTGTTTGTTGAGTGTGTTGTACAAGTTTCTGAATTCTTCTTGATTACGGTGTTTCTGGTGCAGTCGTCGTGTTTTTCGTTTAATTTTAATCAGCTGTAGAGTTCTGGCAGATACTCTCCAGGCTTTTTTCTTGTTTTTTTGTGGTGGACATGCTTCATCCAGTGCTGATAGGGTGGCTACTTGGAGTCTCTCGATGTTTTCATCAATTTCTTTTATAGTCTGGATTTTGTCGTCGACAATTTGTCCTGTGAGTAGATCTCGAAAACTGTTCCAGTCTGCTTTGTGAAGATTTCGTCTCCAGGTTGGTGGGTGTGTTTTCGGTGAGTCACTTCCCATCTTGATGTGGAGTGGGAGATGGTCGCTGCTGATATCTTCTCCTACGTAGCACTCTGTGATTTTGTTTGCGAGTGTTGGTGTTGTGAGGGCAAGATCCAAGATATCCAGTCCTTTGCTCTGTCGCTGTAGTGAGTTGGTTCTGTTTCGTTGTTGTGGATCGTTAAGTTTAGTTCATCTGTGATGTCTAGTAGTATCTGTCCTTTGTTATTTGTTTTACGGCACCCAAAGGATTCGTGAGTTGCATTGAAGTCTCCTAAGAATAGGCAATGTCTGAAGTTGTTTGTGAAGTGCCTGAAGATGTTTTCGTTGAGCTGATTGTTTGGAGGGTTGTAGGTGGCAACTAGAGTTGTTTTCATTTCTTCTATTGTTATTTCGATGGCTAGGGTTTCGCTGTCAAGTCGGCTTGTGTCTATGATTCTGTGTTTGATGTTTTTGCGGATTAGGATTGCTACACCTCCTCCATGTGAGTTTCGGTCGCGTCTAACTATTATGTAATTCGTGAAGTTGACTTTTTTCTGCGGATTGATCCTGGTTTCATTGATACAGATAATGTCTGGATTCTCGTCGCTGATGTATTCTTGTAGTTGTTGTTGTTTTGCCATTAATCCGTTAATATTGATGTGAATGATGTGGGTAGTGACATTACGAGTTCTAACAGGCAGATTTGACACTTGGTGTGGACCAATGTGAGAGGTGTTAATTCCTCCCTGAGAGGTACTACCACTACCAGGTGTTAATTGCTTGTGGAACTTGTTTTGTTGTGTGATTGTCACAGTTTGGCGATTTCGGTCTGGTGAAGTGTTGTCATTTGTGATTCTTGGTCTGTTGATTATTCTGGGTTGTTTTGATCTGGTTGTCTGTCTGGTTTCGCTGTTGTGATTATTATCCATGATTAGTAGGCTGGTGTTTGTTTAACGTAGTTTTTCTTCTTCTCTTGGTTGTTTGTTTTAGTGACTGAATGCTATGTTCTGTAATACATCTTTATGCAGTGTTGTTTTGTATATCTGGCTGATGTTTTCTGACACTTCTTTGCATACGTATTTTTTTATTTCTCTCGGGTCTTTTTCTTTATTTGTTAGGATTTTCGTAAGCGTTCTTGTGAGGACTAGGCCTAATTTAATACTGTCTTCTGGGTTTGTACCCTTTTTTACCGCACTGGCGAATGATAGTCTCGATGAAATCTTTTTTGTTATTTCTTCTCTTAGTACGGAGCATCCCTTGAATGTTGAGCTGTGGTTACCGTTGCAGTTAGCGCACATTTTTGTGGCAGCTGTACACTCTTTGTGGCTGTGTTCCCCTGAGCATGACTTGCATTTTGTTTTTTCGTCGTTGCAAAATTTCGCCGTGTGTCCAAACTTCTGGCAGTTATAGCACTGTGTGATGTGAGGTTCGGGTCTGTAGTCCTCTACTTTGTGGCGCTTGTTGGAAAGTCCAAGTTTAACCCCCTCTAAAAGTTTTTTCTTTAGTGTGGCGGTGGGACAGCTTAGTTTGATTTTCCATGTCACTTGGTTCGTTGTGCTGCTCTTCATTCTGTTTGCCTTGACTCCTTGACCGATATCATCTTCTATTTCTCTCTCTGTGATCTCAGGGTTGACTCCACAGATCACGATGTAATTCTCTCTCTGTTCTTGGGTTGAGTCCTTCCTCTGTAGGGGTGCTCTAAATATTGTTTTATTGTCTTTGAACTCTTTGATGTTTTTCGGACCTCCTTTTAGTAGAAAGTCTCTGGTTTTCTCGTCTCGTGGATAAGCCATTAGTGTGCCAGCCCTTGTGACACTAGTGTTAAACAGATAGTCAGAATATCCTTCTCTGATCATTGCTGTCTTCAGTTTTATTGGATTGTTGAGATATGGTTCTGGATACCTCTCAGCTACAAGCGTCAGCTTTCTTTTACCGTCTGTGTTCTGTGGTCTGCCAGAACTGTGAATTTGATTGTTCTCGCTTCTTTCTAGGTGAGCTCTTTTCTCTTCCCCCCTTAGAGGGCTGCTGTTCTTACGTTTTCCTGCCGTCCTCCATTCAAGGTTGTTTGTCTCTTCTTCTCTTGTGTCTTTCTCTCTCTGTGTCTCGTTGCCACTCGGCACCTCCCTTATGGCTATGTTTGTTGATTCATTCTGCGTCTGAGCTGCCGTAGGTCTTGTAGGAGCTGAAGGTCTCGGAGTTTCCGCTGCTTCTATAGTTTCTCGGTGGATGGTGGCGCTGGCCACGCGCCTGCCCGCTGGAGCATCCTTTGGAGAGGATGGACTCTGGCTCTGAGCTTTCTTCTTTCCTTTGTTGTTGCTGCTACTTTTGTTGCCCTCATTCTTCCGGCTCTCATTCTGGCTTTAACAAGATATAGTACACAAACTCATATATAAGGAGTAGCAGGGATCAAAAGAATAGCAATTAGGAAAATATGGCAAGGTGATCACAATAAACACAAACGTATTTAATTTCAATATACCACGGTCACCGAAATCAGTCAAAATAGGATAGGGGCGTGTGTCCAGGTGGCACATCTGAACATTGATCGCTGATTGGTTCCGGCTTGATCTGTCCAGAAAGAGTGTCCCGTTTCACACATTCTGCGTGTATATGTGCTCCCGCTGCCTTGTCGCACGGTTGAGTGCAATCAAAATTGGTGTAGCGTGGCTCTGGCCCCTGAGTTGCGCATGACATCGTAGGGTTTACATAGCTCACTAACCTGCTTCTAAATTGTTATTATAGGATACGTGAATGTCGGAGCGGGTTTATATATCACACATCCACTTCGATGTTTCAAATGTCAAAAATTCTGACAAAACCAGAATTTTTGAAGAAGTCGGCTTGCCACAGATGCAGCCCAAAAAGGTGAAATAATTAAATGGACAAACTGCCAGGGCAATCCTATATGTCATCCTCAAAAAATTGCCCTGACTGGTAGAAGAAAAGAATTTACAAAAAATCAAATGCGAAAAACAAATAAGTTTCAAATAGGCCAGAGACATTATGCCATCCATGTCTGGCTTAAATATATTAATTCCGTCACATGCGGCAACATTGAAACATCAAATACCAACCCACCAACCAACTCAACTGCAATTTATTCGGAAGTTACATAGCTTAAGAGCACTATTCCAGCACTAATAAATAGAGGATATGGAAAGAGTGTTTTTCTTATATGATATTTATGAAACGAGTCTAAGAATTTTCCGTTTTGGCGAGCCTCTGGCGAGCCCAAACGGAAAATTCGGACGTATATCATAAATATTATATGAGAAAAACACTCATTTCATATTCTATTTATCATATGACACACACACGCACAAATTAGCCACTCAGTATGACTTTTTAACCCATCACCTAACTTGAGTTGCAGACGGCACTTGGAAAAAACATCCTCGTATAACTAAAAATTTTCACTTTTTGCTTCCAAAACATAGGTTATGACCCCTCATTGGAACGAGCTCGTCGAGATCGTTCCAATGAGGGGTCATAACCTATGTTTTGGAAGCAAACCGTGAAAATATAAAAAAATGAATGGCGTTTTTCTTGTTGGTAAAAGATTAATACAATATAACCCACCCTAAATAGGACAGATAACGTAAATTCTCCCTACTGAAATTATGCAAATGTCACCCAGTTGTATTTTGATTAGTCAATCAAATTGTCCAGTTTTGAAATTGACCAATGAAAGCTCCCAACTCTAATTATGCAAATTATGAATTTGTGGCCCAGTTTTATTTTGTTCAGCCAATCAAATTGTCTAGTTTTGAAATTGACCAATGAAATTGACGGAAGGCTTTATTTATTACTGATTAATATGAAAGTAAACTATCACATGTTTTAAAGTGAACAAAACGGACGAGTCATATGATAAATGATGATACTCGAAGATACTGATGAAGATGGACGAAAAACTGTGCAAACTTGGACAACTATTACAACAGCACAACAAGGAACAACCAAACCTCGAACGGAAAACAAGAAGAACAATCTCAATACGAAAAGAGAACAAAAAGAGAACAAGAATAACCTACGACCACATCAAAAAACGAAAAGAATGAAAACATCTAAATCAAAAACGCAGTATAAACCAAACAAACCAAAGCCGAAACCATCACAACACAATCAGAGTCACAGTTAGAAAGAACAATTGGGAAAGGAACACAAGAAAAAGGAAAAACAAAAGCAATAATGAAATGAAAGCATCGACTAAGCGTTCTGGCAACTGAAATCGTCCCAGAATAGGTCCCCGAGAGATAAATCGCCAAAGAAACCTATCGGTGTTATTTCGCCCATGCGTCCGCTATCTAAATCTCCATTTATATAAGGATAATACAATCACAAACAATTTAATACATTGGAATTGTCGAGGTTTTAGAGCGATATTAATGAACTCGGTCTTGTAATCCAAAGATATTTTCTTGCTGCATTTTGCCGGCAGGATGTACGTTTAAAGAAAGCTGAAAGTCAAGATCATTCTTCGTATCATGCTAAGGCAGATGGAAATGATACTCATGTTCGTGGGGCGCCCCTCTTCGTTAGAAATGACATTATGCACAGTGTGGTACCTTTACAAACTAATTTACGTGTTGCAACGGTATGCTTAACCCTTTACCTAACATGAAAAGCAGACGACACTTGCCAAAAAAATTCTTGAATAACTAATTTTTTTCATTTTTTGTTTCAAAGACATAGGTTATGACCCCTCGTTGGAACGAGCTCGTTGAGCTCGTTCCAACGAGGGGTCATAACCTATGTTTTTGAGACAAAAAATGAAAAAATAATGAAAATTAATTGGCGATTTTCGAGAATAGCGCTGGCCGGTTTTGGCCGTTACGTTGGGTAAAGGGTTAACTTTAGACAAGACGATTACATTATGCTCACTTCATGTTTCACCAAATAAAACCTTTCAGCTGACTGTTCTTGAACAACTTGTCCACCAGCTTCCAACTTCATACACTGTGTTGGATGATTTTAGTGCTCATATCCCCATTTGGGGTTATTCCTGCAACAAATAAGACATAAAAGACAAACAGTAGAAGAGCTTTTTTTCAAAATACGCATTGTGTCTAGAAAATGATGGATTAGGCACCTTCCGACACCACGTATCTGGTTCATACACCCCAATTCGTCTTATAATTGCATGTCCTTCTATGCTCCTAATTTTTTACATAAAGGTCGGGGATGACTTATGCGAAAAAGGCAAACTTGGGCACTTTATCAACGCTTACCAGATAATCGCGAGCAAGAATTTGGGGTTCGTCGGGGTAGTATTTTATTTGTTACCCTTTTCCCGGTGAAAATCAACGACACCATGGACGCAATTGAGAAAATTGTAGACTCTTCATTGTTTGTGGATAGCTTTGTAATCTACTAAAGCAGTAAAACATGAATGCCATCGAACGCAAACTTCAGCTGTGAAGCTGAATTCAGAAATGGGCTACAGAAAACGGTGTCAAGTTATTGAACGCCAAAACAAATTGTGTTCATTTTTGTAAGCTCGAGAAACGTCACCTCGACCCGGAATTGAAATAGATTCGATACTCGTTGAAGCCGGGAAGCCTTCTATTAAGAAGTGCAGAATTCAACTGACACTACAATATGGACCTAAACTGTTTGTTTGCCTATCTAGCTGCGCTTATAATTGCTCTCAGATTCCCCAAAATGTTGATTTTTATTACAGAGGCCAGAAACATATTCCTCCATTCGGAATTAGAATTAAACCTCATATAGAGTTCGCCGCTCTTGAATCAGCGTCCATAAAGGAAAACCGTGAACCACATATTCATCCTAGGTATTTAAGAAAACCTACTGTTATTTTGGACCTTGCTTCCTCAAAACAAACTCTATGCAATTCAAACAAAAATAGCTGAAATAAAGCCTCGGTTTAGTGAATATAAAAGGAGCTATACAGATGGATGTACAGATGAGGACAAAGTACCATCAGCTGTTGCTACTGGTGATCGTGTCACCTCAAACAGAGCACCAAATAAAAGTTCTATTTTCAAAGCGGAAGTTAAAACTTTACAACCAACACTCAAACAAATCGAGCATGAACAGGAAAGAAAGTCAACCATTTTCTCCGACACACTATCCTCTTTGCTAGCTTTACTCAACTCCAAAATGAAGAACCCTCTCATTTTGGAACTTCGTGAGTATTTGAAGGCTCTTATGGCGGACCAACATGGTATAGTGTTTTGCTGGAGCAGACGACACTTGCAAAAATAATTCTTGAATAACTAATTTTTTTCATTTTTTTTGTCTCAAAAACATAGGTTATGACCCCTCGTTGGAACGAGCTCGTTCCAACGAGAGGGGTCATAACCTATGTTTTTGAGACAAAAAATGAAAAAATAATGAAAATTAATTGGCGATTTTTGAGAATAGCGCTGGCCGGTTTTTGCCGTTACGTTAGGTAAAGGGTTAACAAGCCTACCGTTGATTTTAAAATTCCTTTCAGTGATTAGAAACCACACATCAGTAAACTTCAAATCAATGTGGCATGTGGAGTGGGTTGGTGCGACAAATAAAAAGCCACAACGCTTCCGACCAAATATTGTTGATCACTATCCATCTAGTCACCTTTGTAGAAAAGACCATGTCATCTTGACACGAAGTCATGTTGGTCATACAAGATTACATATTGCTTTTGTTAGATTGTGGTAGAGGGGAATATGCGACATAAAAGTGTTCCTTCTCAGCAAGTGTTAACAGTAGAACACATTCCTTTGCACTCTTCAGATTTTAATATAAAATCAAATCAAATCAAATCTTTATTCACTCTCCTTGACCACATAAGCGGTATGAGAGGTATATATGTGTGTGTACATTAAAGTATATTGTATAGCAGTCAATATAAATTGTTATATATTACTAAGTATAAATAGAAGTAGGATATGCCAAAAGGCAGCAAGACTCGTCCCCAGTATAAAACCCACTCCAACAGAAATCGATAAAATATCAGAACATCTCCAGAAACTGAAACCTCTTCCAGCCTGAAACCACAGTTGCAGGATGTCGCAGGAGTCGACTCACTGCGTCGATTCCAGTGGTACGACCACGTCCGCGAGTAGCTATTCAGTATTTCACTTCTCGACATAGCATCGCTTGGTCACTAGAGTGATCGATGTCCAACTGTGACATAGAACACTCTAGCCCCCATCCGACGATATGGTGAGCCACAAGACTGTAGAGACCCCCAATGTACCTCTACTCGATTTAAAATTCACCCTAAATTGATCATAACTTAGAGATACTTTATCGTTACCTCTAATCTAACAACTGTCAGATTTAAACGTTAGTTTGAAATGGAACACTCCTCGCAAAACAAGGATGCTTTAAAGGGTACCATGTTCAACATATCACGATAAGGTAGGTACGCAGGTATTATGTCTCATATACCCTATGTCCGCTGCAGACCGGGAAGAGAAAGATAGATATTCACAATTAACGTGTCCCCTTAGATTTCTGACTGGGGTTGGGTGGGTTTTATACTGTGCATATCACCAAAATTAAAAGTGAGATATCAACGGGGAAAAGACTGGTGGATTCGTGCATTTTATGCATAATGCTCATCTTGTCATAACATTAACAACTCTAATAAATTGGCATAATTTATGAAGGACTGTAATATTTTTACTTGAGAAGAGCTCTCTGTATTTAAAAGCCGAAGGACGTTTATGCGTAAAGGAGGGTAAGTACATTTTCCTTTCATCGTATAACCTTTGGCCTTCCATAACGTAGTGATACTCGTCCCCAAGCTTTCCCATTGGGCAAAGCTTACAAACGCGGTCTTGTCTTGGGATATTTTTCCATCGACCTGTGTTATGTATGTAATAAATTTAACAAGGGTAAAGACATCTGTTAATGGCAGACAGGATATATAAAATTTCATTTCTAAGTTGTGATCGAGTAACCTGTAATTATCGTACAATGTCGACCTGGTAACGCTTGACCACCACTCTTGACGGAACTGGTCAGTCAGAATATTCTTATCTTCAGCTACCAAAAATCTTGAGTTTCCACAGTTTTGAGAATACCAAACGTGGGATAACCCTCATGTGTCTAGGATATTCTCAACATTTAGAAGCCACTGGCAGCAGTGTTTATTATTAGTCATTTACACATTTAAATAATTGTAAAGGATAAGATTATTTTTTGTTTCGGGGCTATTTATTAATCTACACCAGTAACTAATAATTCGACATTTTATTTCAATCTGTATTGGAGTCGTCCCCAATTCACCATAAATAAATATGGGTGGCGTACTTGGCTTTAATTTCAGAATGAATTTTTAAAATTTATGTTGGAACCTTTCTATTGATAGTATATTCTGAAACCCCCACACCTCACAGCCGTACATCAAGATCGGTTGGATTATTTTATGAAAAAGGTCTAACTGAATATCAAACGGAGGAGAGAAGTGTCTTATTTTTCTGATCACAGAGTACATCGCCCTTGAGGCCCTTTCCAAAGGGTCTTTTTTGGCCTCAAAGAAGGAACCGTTCCTGTTGATGACCACGCCTAAATACTTATAGTCATTGACTATGTCTAGTTGTTCGCCTTGTATTACGAACTGATGTGAAGGTCGCCTTCCGCCTATGACCATTACCTTTGATTTCTTGGGGTTAATTACTAGTTTTCATTGGGAACAATAATCTGAAAACTTGTCCAGGGTTCGTTGCATATCAGAACTTGTCTCATCTAAAAGCACGGTATCATCGGCATAGAGGAGAATGAGCAATTTAATATAGGCTGATGTTTCTTGTGCTATTTGGGTTTCTATATTGGAGAGACCTTTGGTGGTATTCGTGGACAGAAATGATTCTAAATCGCTAAGATATATAGAGAAAAGTAAGGGTGATAAATTTTCCCCTTGCCTAACGCCCATCGTGGGGTAAAAATTCTCAGATAGTTCGTTTTCAACTTTTACTTTGGATTTAATTCCTTTATACATGTTTATTATGGTCCTCAGGATTTTCCCGCCGACCCCCAATGTCAATAGTTTTTTTCATAGACCTACCCGCCAAATGGTGTCAAATGCTTGTTTAAAATCGATGAATGTACAATACAGTTTTTTTCCGAGAAGTTTTGCTATTTCTGAGATAAAGTATAAGGACATAATATTGTCTAGGGTAGAGTAGCCTTTCCTAAATCCAGTCTGCGTTTCACCAAGAAAATTGTTTAGTTCAACGTAATCGTTTAGCTGTCTATTCAGAATTTTTGTAAAAAGTTTACCAAGACAGCTGAGGACTGTAAAAAGCCGGTAGTTTTCAGGTTGTAAAGGATCCCCCTTGTTTTTTTGTATACTGGAGACACAATGCCAGTCAGCCACACATCAGGAATAACTCCAGTGTCCAAAATAATATTAAAGAAAAGTTCATAAATGGGCAGTATGAGGTTAGCAGTGGCCTTAATATGTTCATTTAATATTTGATCACAACAACCGGATTTATTTGTCGTGAGACTGTTTATTGAATTCAATATTTCAGTGCTGGTTATTTTCATGTTCAGTGGGTGGTCAAGGTTTTCATCTGGGCTAACTGTGGGTTCTTTATAATCAGTGTAGCTGTATTCTTGGGAGCTTTTAAGAAAGTTATATATATCATTAATTGCAACTTGAGGCTTAAATTTTTGATAAGTACAATTTAAGATATTCCAGTAATCACGGGGGTTACTCTTCTGTAAAGTTTTTAGCTTATGTGACATATTTTTATTATATTTCTTAACAGCAGATTTCATACATTTTTTATATGTTTTAGTTTTAATTTTCAGCATGGTCTTAGTATCAGTGTCCTCGTATAAAGCATGAGATCTCATGGCTTTTTGGTATTCCCGTCTCCCTGTCTTACAAGTATCATCAAACCATGGTTTTCTATTTGTGTTTACTTCCTTGTTTTTATTGTGCCCGAATGTCGCTTCTGCCGCAGACAAAAATAGATCGCTGATTGAATTCGCAATTACATTTGCTTGAGTTTGACTAAACTGGTTCGTGTCGCGTCCAGCAGCTGCTACAATTTTGTGCAATTCATCAACCAATCCCTGGTCGATGTTTTGCACAAAGTCGTTCGCCTTGGGCGCTGACCATAATTTGGGAGTGGTCTTTTTTATGCTTTTTGTATTGGGATCACAATTTCTACCGAGCCTTTCCCCCGTATTATTATTAGCTGATTGGGTTTTTTTGATTATGATTTCTATGGGGTTATGTACATCTGAAAATAAGCTTGAAAAATCGAGAACGGAAAATTCATGTATAATGTCAAAAAAGTGTATTGTAGATATACAGCAGTCGACCACGCTGGACCCCTTACATGTTAAGTGCCCAATACCTTTATCTTTCCTTATTCTCCCGTTATTAATATAAAGATTACAAGATTTGCACAGCTCGATAAGACGTCGACCAAAGTTGTTGATGCCTTTATCCTGTGATTTTCGGGGTGGGATAATTCTAGATTCTGGGGGCACACGATCTGGAAGATCAAACAGGAAGTCTGAGTTATTTAAATGCAATACCGGCTCGATCTCGGCTGGTTGATGGATGCCGTGTATTTCGGCAGTTCTAGCGTTAAAATCTCCAATAAGGGCGATCATTTTACAGTCATTAAATTTACCGGTCAGCTCTTCTTGAATTTCGTAAAAAATATCGGACGGCAGTATTTGAATGCAGCGTCGCTTAGAGACCTATTTAACAACACGGACTCACATAACATTCTGTCGTTAGTCAAGGGAATCAACCTTTTTAGAAAATGTTAAATTCTTGTTATTCTCTTATATTCTCATCTATTCAAATGTACTCAAGAGGTTGATTTACCCAGTATTCTTTACGCAACTGGTCTCATTTTCACATTACAGTTTTTACTGCTTATTTATTCCACATGTTCTTTCCAGATTTGATTAAATGGTTTTATGTCATTGAATGTAGTCCATGCTGTTTTGTCCCACGGTATAACCCTGGGTGCTGAAGTGGCGTTAATCACCAATAAGTAAATAAATGAACACACCTAGACTGTCGGCTGTTTCCTACAATACATGTATATCCGCATCTACAGCATGCACTCATGGATACACATATTATTTCATGGATGAAACGAATAGCTAAGCCCTTCATCATTGGCTTCCCAACAAGGCCTCAAACCATTATATGCAATAAAGACTGATTCAACAAACCACATACTGTTCCTGTCGAGTGAAAAGAACGGAGCATATTTATTCGAAGGCACAATCACGCATAACATTTACATCAATTTTTAATTGATTCCATAAACAAAATCCAACATTTACCAAGTAATATGGGAAGAGCGTACTCATTGTAGAAGACACGTGCCCATAATAGCCACATCAACAGCTTATTGACCATCACATTTACCAAGACCATTGATCAGTTGATGTTTTACCACTGTATCTCTTAAATCAGGCTAAAACTGCCCCAGTACTTTTCTGCCTTTGGACCAAGACATACATATTAAAATCAGCCTACAATCGTCTTAAAAAATTAGCTGCCCACCTTTCTCCACATGGAATGCTTAGCATGATAACATCCGCTTTTGCACATAAACTCAAAATGTAATACTTTAACACGAGCCTAGAAGTAAGTGTCAAATCTCCTCTCAATTTATGGGACTATCCGAAGATACACAAATTCAGTGGTGGCTTATGGATTTGGGGAGGATCCCCTGAGTTGAAAGCATCTGCCCCCAATTTCAATAGACCCCCAAACCCGAACACTTTGAGGTGTAACCGACCGGGCCTCAATCCCAGCTCTCTGATATCTGGCCTGGGGAATATAGGCTTCCAACCACTCACCCTGGTGGCCTTGTATATATGTATAATGTTGTTTCACACAGTATTTCTCGTACAAAATAGTTGTTTTAATGTCTCTTTTTTACATGTAAGGGGCGGGATCTTCGCTCATCTCTTGCTTGTTCGTTGCAATGTTCTCGGTTCTCTGATGGGGCCCTGTAAACTAGAGTCAATCAGTACCTACCTCTGTGCTGATCTGATCTTCGTAGCTTTACTTCCACATGCCCATCTACTGACCTGCTACTGTTTAAACACTCGTGTCTCATTGGGATTCGATAACCTCGTACTAGATTAAAGATGTTTTTACCTTAAAATGAACCCTCTCTTCAGCCTATTTCTCTTATTTTCCATTCTTAATTAAGGGTTCGTCCTTACAACCTTTTGGAAACTTTTCACCAGTGCCCGAAATACTGATAAAAGAAGTTAAATGTTAATAAAAGACATATTATATGTCAAAAATAATGAGTAGAATACAATGAAATGGAATACATTCACTTATTTAAGAAAATGTTTTTATTTTTATGAGTTTCATGACAGACAAGCTTCCAATGGCATAAGTAACCAATCGCAAAAACACGAATCTGCATCTTGCATTTGAAAACACCGTGCTGGAAATCGACCACATCTGACTTTGTAACCATATAAGGAAAATTGTGAACTATCCTCAAAGATCTAAGAACTGCAGAAACGATCACACTCTTCTCAAATCCTCAATGAGATGGAATTTGAAACTTTCAATACATTCACACCGAAGTAGCATTGACAATGCCATTACCGCAAGAAAAAGTCGAAATCGCCGAACAACTTATCAATGCCTTATCCAGGGATACCATTTTCACAAACAGATCACTAAGCCTCTGTTTAGCAATATTATAATTCCGTTGCTGTCGATACTTAAATTATAGAACTACATAATTAGGTTTGAAAACAAAATATACCCACACAAACATTAATGATAATCCTCATAAATATGATTGTATAAAAATATCATTTGACCGAAGACAGGACTATATCTTACCTCCTACAAGTATCTGGGAATTTCATTGGTTCAAAGACGTCGCATGCAGACTGCATATAAAACCATATACTGCCTGTCAACAGCAATATACGCTGACAGCTATGGGTAATCTCCCCTTTGGTCATTGATTATTCAAAATGGCGGCAGCCGATAAACACTTCAAGTTGAAAGATTGAGTGTTGGGAGCCCATATTTGGTCTGAAGTGCAGGTTAGGCAACTTAAAAGGCTTCATATTCTGTGGATGTGTGTCATGTTACCTTCGAAATGAAACTGTTTGGTATGTATGTATTTGCCTTGTTACAATTTATGGGGCACTCTCCCATAAATTGTAACAGGGCAAATACACGTGAACACATTGTGAGAATTCTCTCATTTAATTTTGATCGCTGTTGTTATTAGTTCTGTGCATCGATGCAGCAGTCGGTAAGATATATTCGTTACACAGCTTTGCTCGAGTCCAATATGGAATTAACTGACACCATATATACCATATCAGGCCACCAACAAACTGTTTAACTAATAATATGTGTCACAGAACTTCAGATATTCCACTTCCATGTTTTGTCTGCTACCGAAACAGTTCAAAATGGGTAAACAATGGCGATTTCAGCTGTCAATCTGCAGTGAAATTTTGGAACATCGTAAAATTAACTTTCTTTGCCACGCAATTTTATCCAGGGTCAAATTGATCGATACCGATTTTATCGCCGTTAGCGTAAAAAAACCTTGTATTATGAAACTGGTACCACAGAAACCGCCTATCAGCATGTTTCGACAACATACAACATAAACATTCCCTGGTGGTTAGAATACTGAAATGAGGCCTTGACGCTTATGAAATTACAGATAAAAGAACTCATTAACCGAATTAATCGTGGTTTTGTTCACGCCTTCCCTTGACTGCCTATCAAATTGGATTCATTCAACAAATAAGCTATTATTGTTGCTAAATCGGCTGGAGTTTCTACAGTAGGACGATAGTTTCAAAACAAATTATGCAAAGTAAAACATAGAATGAACATTCTCACGCCGAAAACCAAATCAGTTGGTTGATATAAATTTTCTTCGTGTTAGGCTGTTAGTTTTAATGTTTTGTTTTAAATCTTTGTTGCCATAGTTCATTTTAGTTGCGCATTCAAATGAAGTTGCCATTACTAAACACCCCGAAATTACACAAATGAAACCCATTGAATAAATCAGAGTATTCTCTTCTTTAGTCAATCAATGCAATCCCTTTTGTAAATTTGACAAGAATAATTAAACCATCGTCAACAGAATTAATTATGAGGCAGAATTGCTGCAAAATATTCTTATTGCACATTCTTCATTTCACATTGATGACGTCACTCGTGCCCCAATACCATTGCAGCATTTGGGAACTGCAAATACCATGGATTGGAATTTGTCTTGCTACTCAACAAGATTTCTTCCAGTCTTTACTTCAAGGATTGCTAGATATAACTATTCGGTCATTTTAAGGCATTTTATTGTCCAAATGTTGGTCCTTTATTTATGCCATATCAGATTTTCAGGCTAGGCTACTATTTTTATTTTCAAATGTTATATGTTTTCATAACGAACGTTTGTGTAAAAAAATTATTGGGTTATTTCTTTCTGGGCATTTTTTGACATTGGTGAAAAAGTCATTCAGTGAAATTGAAATGAATGTAGCGATCGTCTGCCTTTTTTAACGTTTTTCTTTTCTTTTTCGTCAGACATGTTTTTGGGGCACTCTCCCTTGAACAACGCTAATGAAATTTCGCACAATTCTCGAAAATGACTGATAGTCGTGAAATTCGTTTTCTTCACTTTCACGGTACAACCTTTGTCAAAATAACGTCAATTTTAGCGCATTATTTCTATATTTTAATATTAACTCATCTATTGAGTTCCCTTTCCTCAAGTTTTGGGAATATATTCTCTGACAAAAGCCATATCTAAAAAGTGGGTGCGACCTGGGAAATTCTTAATGGTTTTGACCATATTTTTCGTGTGGCGTAATTCATGTCAGCATCAAAAGAAAATTAAATTGTGTGGGAATTTCATGAAATGTTAGTGTTTTTCAGATGTCCAAAATAGAAAACACATATTTTTTATTGTTTATTTTATGGATCGCAATTTGTTACGTTTTTACGTCAATTCCGGCTTTCAACCTTTTATGCAATTAAAACTAACATTCGCCAAACGGTGACACGCATAACTTACTCATTTCTTAACCAACAGCTATGAAATTTCGGACACTCATTCTTCGATGGAAGGCCGAGTGCACGCTTTTTAGGTCTGTTCCAATTGCAATCTTTATCCAAAACATCGTCCAATTTATGTTTTTTTCTTCAACGTTCTTTTTTGGAGCATTTTGTACATGTTTTATCATATACGCCAGTACATTGAACCCATAACTTCGTGCTTACGCAAGCTTCCAATATGAAACATCAGACGTTGATCACTGGATGGTTGGTCTAGTGATGCCACTTTTGCATTTTCATTTTTCAACCTTTATCAAAAATGTTGTCATGTTTAATCTTTTTCTTGAACTTCCAATATCGACTCATCTATTGAAATCACATTCTCGAAATTTTTGAGATATATTCTCCAATAAAAAGCGTACTTAAAATGTGTTTCTGACCTCGACAATTCCAAACTTTTATCGTCATTGAAGTGTGTCGGATTTCCATGTAATTGTAGTCTTTTGTATTTTCAGTCGCTATTTTTGACGTTTTTATTTCACTTCAATTTTTTACCATTCTCCACATTTTTGTTAAAACGCTAAGGTTTTTTGAAGGGTTAACAGATGTTTTGTAGCTTCAAATCTCCTCAATTTGGACATGACTCCCACTCCCACCCCCGATACGCTAAATAATATGAGTGTGTAGTGAACATACGTGCATAGAGACGGAAAGTTTTCACATGGAACAAGTGAGAAAATCGGAAAGGCGAAGGAGAAATGTAGCAGGTATTTGTTGGGTTACAATGGGCTCAAGAGTCGAAGAAAAGAAAGTTACTCGTCATAGTTCCTTGACAAAAACGCTTTAGAAGCTACACACGGACGTTTCAACACATGTCACTTTCAAGGGATTGTACAAAATATTCAGTCTGAGATACTCACTGTTTGGAAGCATTGGAGAGCGGTGGGGACGCGTTATAGAGCGGTTTTGTACGTCAAATGGCGAGAGACACTTTCCCCAAGCTGTGAGGCGAACCGACTAATGCCGTGCTTCGTTGAATGACTTCGGGAAATTTGCTTTGCAATTTCAAACTGAACATGTTGTTTTCTGTCTTCTGGTTCCCCTAAGGTCGGTGTAAACTGAGACCTGAAAGTTCTCGAATCACTACAGATTTCTCTCAATGGGCGAGCTGCCCTAACCTCCACCTCAACCCCACTCCCACCAATGATACCGATAGAGTGGCCTGTTTGCTACCATAATCATTGTTTCATATTTTGGAGCATGTCATTGAATTTCACACCTACCTACAAGGTGTCCTTTCTTCCGTCTCCCCATTATTTCTCATTTTCCTACACCCCAGTTTGGATGACTGACATTAACCCTTTACTCAACGCAGTCGATATCACAATTTATTATTTTAATTACTATTTTTTTTAAAAATTAAAACACAAATTCAACAAAACTATATCATGTGACCCCCTCATTGGAACAAGCTCGATGAGCTCGTTCCAATGAGAGGGTCACATGATATGGTTTTGTTGAAATTTTTTTAAAAATTGCTTTCGTTCAACTGCCCGAATTTGCAAATTACGCCGGCGGATGCGGTCGATTCGTTAGGTAAAGGGTTAAACTGCAAAGATATCATGCTTGCATTGAAGCCGACGTTGAAGAAAAGCTCAGCTTAAACCCCTCTCCAAGTACATTGTAGGATACTACTTACAGGTAGGAGTACACGTGAAACACCACCAACAAAGTCAAAAATGAATCACTTCTGGGGTTTGTTTTACCTTACAAAGATAGACAATATCTGCCTTATAAGAAAATAATGTACATACGTAGGGACACAGCACGTCAATGAAACGTAGAATATAAAGAGTATCATTTTCTTCTATTCCACAAGTCAAACCTACGAATTCTCCACCACATATTGTGCAGAGATACACAGGAGGTTCATACTCTGATTGCGTAGTGGTCATAAAACACATCAAGGGACTGTTAAATTTTCTGCCAATGTTTGAGGGCGAGGGTCATGAAGGACACTTAATCATTTATTTCTCGTCTGTGTTTTGGTCTGAAAAACTTAGAAATATACTTCCATATTAAATAATGGTCGGTGATATTTATGTGAATGTGTCTGCTGATATCTGACATAATAATGCATTGAGTTTCCAAGGATTCAAAATATTGAAAAGATGCATTTATTGACTTCTTGGTTTGCGTTACGATGTGAAAACCAGCAATTTTCTATTCAGCTGTGCATCTCCCGTGTGAAAACTTATGTTATTCTTAAAGAACTTTGTAAGGGTAATCTATAAATAGTTTATAGAGTCCTTGATTTTGGATTAAGTTAAACCGTTTTCAATAATTAGTTTAGTTTAGTTTATTTAGCAGTATACATTCAGAATACATAAATTTGACATAGAATAATAATAAAGGAAACATTTGATAAATTAAAAGTCAAGGAAACATTTAAACACATGGTCTGTATACCACTGGGGTAAGTTATAGCCAGATTGGCTTTCTTCTCCTGAAAACAATGATACGTGTACGTTGTGTATGTCGTGTTAGTTGGATGGTGGGGTTTTGTCTGCATTGCAGGCTGTTACAGTGTGTAAATGATCTTTCGTCTTTGCCGAATGTAACAGTACAAGAAAGTTCAAAACAGAGAGTCACAATTGGTAGAGGAGTAGTGCATAGTCGTACGGGACAATGATCGGGACGAGGCCTTTTGGGTAGCTTACTAAAGTTATTTTTCTTCCAAAACTCTGAAAATTTGTCGGTGGATAATTACATGTATAGTAGCCGTGACGCATTGCGTAGCCAACTTTATATTTAATATGCACGCACGGGATTAAAAAAATAGTCTTGTTGGAGCCAAATAGCCCACATTCCCCCAGTTGCGACTGGATGACTCCGCGTGTGACAGGAGTTTATGTTACGAAAATGTGAGATAAAAAGTAAGAGAGAACCTGAACTCCAAAAAATATTGTTTCCCCTCGCTGCATTGGACACACGTGTCGATCGCAGTTAGGGAAGACCTCACTGCTGAGAGTTTTGGGGCGAACCGATATCTAAAAGTCTATTCCAGACAAAAATATTCCAACCGGAAAAGTATCGGACGATATTACACCCCACACCCCACACAGTAACGCTCATGGTGACACAAGGAAAACATAAACATAATCTTATGCACAGAGTTATTTCTGATCAAGGCAAGACTATATGGTATCTCATCGACTCCTTTTAATGTTTGCCCAAGATGAGAACCGCATTCCGCCGGTATTGAAAAAACTTTCTTTTTTTCCATTGTGCCTCTTAATTATGGCATATGACTTTTCTCTGGAACGAGCTCTTTGAGCTCCAAATGGGATCTTAGGCTGTGAATTCGAGGACAAAATCGAAATTTTTAATTACACGGGATATTTCTACAAGGTTTCCTTTACCCATGCTCTGTGCCTAAACCATGGGAGCTTGATCTTGTGCTCATTTAAGTTATCTATCTATAATTGCAATGTTATGTACTTTGGAACTTAATTTGTGAACTGGCCAGTAGACAAACAGCTGCTGTAAAAACCACAGAGAGCATCGGAACCGAGAGTTAAGGCACACTTGATACTCTCTTCATTAGTGATGCTAAACTGCACATAAGTGTCCCGTAATGTTGTGATTTATGCATCATTATTCATTCATTATAACTAGAATACCAAAAGCCGTTATTTTCTTGACCAAATCTAGATATTTATTATTTACAAGTTATCACATTCGGTAATGTTTTACATCTCCGCTGATGCCGATTTTTATTTATTAGATAGGATTTTCTTTCTCAGAATTTTTTTATTTTTTTTATTTTTTTGTTTATTCAGATTAAATGTTGTATACATATATACATCTCTGAGTAAAGAAATTGATACAGAATGCATATTATATGCAGTTATAACAGACATACAGATTTGAAAGCAGAAATATTTTCTACATCAGGAATTACAGAGAAACAACAGTTTACTGAACAGTATCAGGGAAATGCTGTATAAGGAAGTATAGGCTTTTCATAAAGAAGGAAAAATGTTTGTAGTGTCGAAGGGTATTGTCTAACTAAATAGGTTGATAGAGAAGGGCTTGTAGAGATTCCTATCTGGTCTTTATCGATCTTATCTTTTTTCGGAGTACATATGAAAGGAATATAGCTCAACTTCACGATATTGACGAAGGGCTTCAATAAAACCATGGATGCTCGGTTGACATTTTCTCACCCTGCATGAATAAATGAACTTCTTGTGGACAGAGACGCTTATTATTATTATTATTATTATTATTATTATTATTATTATTATTATTATTATTATTATTATTATTATAACCAATCAGGATAAAGTGTGATGCCAATGGCAGTAGAATACCACATTTTTCCTGAAGTCGGTCGGCCAGTTGTAACAAGAATATCCTTGACACCGAACATTCGAAGAATAAGTGTAACACTGACTCTTCAGTGTTACAGCAAATGTACATAATTCAGTCTCCTATAGTCTACACTTAAAAAGGCGAGCATTCGTGAATAGTGCCATCTGTAAAATTTTATATTGCAAAGTTTGGAGATGAGTATCGTCGATTGTTAAAAAAGCACATTTGAATATCGAACTCCAAGCATCAGCTCAGACATCGATATGCCAAAATTTGTCCTATTTTTCCTGAGATCAGGCTGGGAGCAAAACCATTTGTCGAAGGAATAATGGATAAATGTTTTGTTCACCATGGTGGTTTATTTTAATTTATCTATCAGTGTACTCTGGACCGACTCTGATTTTTTATCGTTTTTAATTTAATTTTGCCATCGTTTTGGAATCGCATTTCTTATGCCTAGGAAAACAGTGCAGGGTGTTTTTATGTTAAATTTTGTGGAGAAGGCTTCAAAGTTGAGGAAATTCCCTCTGTCACTCAAAAGGTCGTTAAGAAAAAATATACCTTTGTCACACCAAGTTTGATTATAAAAAGGGTTATTATTAAGTTTTATATTGTTATTGTAGAATACGGGTTGAGGGCAGATTTCTTCAAAGTCTGTCGGAGACTTGTCTTCTAAAAGAGACCAGGTCATGAGAACATTTTTCCAAAACACTGTTTGAGTGCTCCCCAACCTTTTTTAACCTTTCTTTGCGTAAAAACCATACTTCGAAACCGTCATATTTTTCAAAGTTGTCTGGAAAAAGAGTTTTCCATTATGTTCGGGTCTATGAATTTCTTAATCCAAATCATTTTTAAGGAGTAGCTGTATGACCGAATGTTTGGAAGCCTGATCCCCCCAATCTCAATTTCGTTCATTAGAATATTACGTTTAATCGTTTCACTCTTCTCAGACCATAGAAACTGAAATAGTTGTGACTGTATGGCATCTAACATATTATCAGGTGGATTTGGCAGAACCTATAGGCATTGTATCAACAGGGGAAGTGCCAGTGTTTTTACGACTGTAGTTTTTCCAATTAGGCTATGTTTTCTAAACGACCAATCCATCAACTCATTTGGCGCGACAGGCGACTAAAGTCGACAGACGGAAAGACCGCGGAAAGGTACTGCAGTATTCATTTTTGCCAATTGTGTATGTCCCTTTCCAAGTGCTTTTAACCCTTTACCCAACGCAGACGATATCATATTATTTTAAATATGAGCTTTTCAAATTTTTCCTAAACGTTCAACAAAACCATATCATGTGACCCCTCGTTGGAACGAGCTCGTTCCAACGAGGGGTCACATGATATGGTTTTGTTGAATGTTTTTGAAAAATAATATTTTTCCAACTGCTGAAGTTGCATATTACTCGGGGGGGGGGGGGGGGAGGCCGATTCATTAGGTACAGAGTTGAACAAACATGCGTATTCCTATGCTTCATACACCATTTATGTCCTATCCACGAACAACGATACCGTCCCTTGAAAGTATAAAGGTGCCATTTAAATATATACAGAAAATCATTTGAAAAACTGTCAATCAGATCATTAGAACATCTTTTAAAATAATAACGCTTTAGTCTAACAACGTACACTTTTTGTAAAATTCCTGATGAATATTAGGCGCCAAGAATTCTGTTTCTCAGATTATTCCGCGCTAAAAGAGTTAAAAGTTTTTCCATTTTTGGGGTTTTTTCGATATAATTTTTTATTATGTAACTTTCACTAAATAGATCATAAAAAATGCCTAGAATCATAAATTTCCCGCTATGGTTCCATTGGACATTGCGATCCGTAGATACTCTCTCACTTGACCCACGTTTCGCTCCAATCCACTTAACTTGTGTCTTATCAGTTCTTTCTCAGCTCGGCTGACATGACTTCAGACTCGGTTGGTATGACGCTGGTTTCGGTCGATATGAACCCAGCTAGAGTTGTCCCACTTGACACGTTACTAGGCACAGCCAGTTTGGTTACAACGAAATCGTCCAAAGCAATCAATTAGTAAAATTGGCATTACCAGCAAAAAGAAGTTGTTTTTGTAGGGTTGGGAATTAATGATGGCAATAAGTAGGGATTATTAATAAATAAAAATGAAACCTTCGGCCTCAGGCTGATATGCAGTTATCTCGGGCTGATATCTCTGGCGATATGAAACTAACCAAGTAATAACCTCTTAATTCTTATTACAGATAAATCTCGTCACGGAAGGAAACCTGGAATCATATTAGTTATCCTTGTGTTTTCCAGGGTGTATGGGAATTTTCACCGGCTTGGGAACTCATACACCCTGAGGCGAAGCCGAAGGGTGTATGAGTTCCCAAACCGGTGTAAATTCCCATACACCCCGAAAACACAAAGATAACGGATTTATTTCCAAGAATTTTGGTGTACCTAATACTTTAACCTACATTGTGGGCAAAAACTGACAGAAAATGTGTACTTAGCAAGTTTCTTGAATAAAACCAGACAAATATGGATGTCATTGGAACTGGCTCAATGAGCCAGTTCCAATGACATCCCTATCTGTAATATTTTATTGCACATAAATATTAAATTTCCTGTATTTTTATTTCTGTTCTAACATAACCGGGCAGAAGGTATGAATTAATAATTAAAAATGGGTACCTTTTTAACCGGATAGCTTGCTCTTGTATATCCTTGTTTTTACACCGTGGTTAAACACGGTGTAAAAAAATCCACTGTGGATTGCAAGTTACACCGTACCTCGCAGCCAATCAAAATGCAGTATTTTGTTTCATTTGGAAACAAATAAACTTGTTTCTGCTCAACTGCACAGGGACTGTAACACATTAATTCTTACTAGCGGACTCCCACGAGTTCTCTCTGCTGCAACTGAAATTAATCGTTTCGTTAGCGAAATATCGCACATTAATCGATAAAGACCTCATGGCTATGACTCTTGAAGTCATTGGTTCTCTAGACACCCAAGTCAAGCAAGACTCGATTAACGACACAGGGCATCATCTTTAGAAAGGGAGAATAAAGCAGTTTGCGTGTAAACAAATTGTTTCATATACAGTACTGTGACCGTAAGAGAGGAGGAAAAATTGCAGTCGGATCGCGACTGTGTAGCGACCTGGTCGAAATTGTCCTTTCGCTCTTCTCCTACAAAGCTACAGAATCCCATCGACCAGAAAAATGTGAAAACAATTGACTCCGGGGTACTATTTTTGTTTGCTGTTTATAAAAGGTCATCGAATCCAGAATATTATTTAGACAAATTCTTTCCCCACTGATTCATAAGTGTCGCGACTCCGTCAGGATCTGATCGAGAAAAATACAGCTTTTGTGATCGCGATGCTGTAAGCTAACCCATCCTAAGCCCTAAGTACCTTGACGAATTAACGGTTTTATCCGGGCAGCGCTCCTCGATAGACCAGTTATCAACATCTTATAATTCATTCATTCCCTGTCCACGAGGCATGGCTAATGGCCCATTATAGGAATGAGATCATGGGGCACGGTCCAGTCAGGGCTTTGTTTGTAGGCAATGACTAGAAACACCTGCAAATGAAAAACTTAATTGAGAATCATCAGCAATCTTAAAAAAAACTTATTGCTTGTGTCGTTTTCTAGTTCCATTACGTCAGATGAAAGCGCTTGTTTTTACGACGATGTCATGCACAAGAAAACATTTCGTGTGTTATTGTTGTTTTTATACTTTTGACGACGAAAGAGATTCTTCAAGATAATAACGATGAACGAATTTTTCCGTTTATTATTTGTTGTTATTATTATTGTTTCAAATAAGTATATTGTGTTGGGGTTCAAATTTGTACCGACTGTCAACGATCAGATACAATACTGGAAAAAACTCGAGCCTATCCCTGCCAAATCGGAAAAGTTTGAAATCCTACTTTAAGCGATTTAAGACAGCCCAATCACATCCAGCCAGCTTCTTACTGCCCTGTATATCTATGTTTAATATCACCCTTTACAGGGAATTCAGTCTGTGTGTCATTTGACTGAACTTTCTTGAGCTCGACCCCAAACATTTATAGTTAGTTACAATCTTGTAAACATAAGTATTGTCTTTCAACCTCAGTCTACCAGTACTAGAAACACAATAATAGTAACACGGGTTTCCCTCGCAAATTTGGTTGACGATAGAATGTGTTCTTGTTGTTAATAGTTCGTACACTGAGTTCCAATGTGTTCTATGTGCCTACTGGCTATTGACACATAGAACACATAGAAACTCCGGGGACGAGTTGTCGAATGAATTGCTGAGTGTCCTAATAATATAATATTAGAACGTTCCTTTTCGTGTTCTATCGGTCGATAGTACCTGAGTTTGTGTGATTTCTGAAATAAAACCTGAAGCAGTGAAGCTGCTGAAGGTTTTATTTCAGAAATCACACAAACTCAGGTACTATCGACCAATAGAACATGAAAAGAAACGTTCTAATTATTTTATTATGCCGAACAAAATATGACTTTCATTGTGAAGCGTTAACTGCAACATGCCATCAATCTTGTAACAACAATGTAGTCGAATCCAAAAACATGACGTCATTTCGAACGAATGACGTCTCTTCGAAAATGAATTGTCACAAGTGTCGTCGCTTTGGGAGTTTCTATATCAACAAATACCGTACCAATGTTTACAACTGCATCATGCTGTTCATGTTATAATTCATTGTTAATGCTTGTTATGAAGCTTGTGCTGGAAATTTTCGGTTTATATCGCATAAACCGGAGGAAAACAACAGTTATTTCTTAAATATAATTGATTGAAGTCATAACTGAGAGTCATATTCAGGATTCACTGAAGTGGTGAACAACACGTGAGTTTTTTAATATTTCTGATTCTTTTGAATTCATTGTTTGCAGTTAAAATTGAAAACATACCCTCTGAAGATGATATGTTTATTGGTAAGTTTGTGTCTACCGATGTTGAAAAAAGTTAAACGGACACGGAGCCAGCGTTTGGTGTTGAGAAATTCCAATCGACGCTGATCAATGGAAGTGGCGCTTACATTTTCTTCGTTCTCTTGTCTCCAGGGAAAAACGTTCCGATAGTATCCGTGTTTTGCCCCAAAACTCCGATACTATTACTTTTAGAAGGTGTCAAATTAACCAATCACGGCTGATGTTACAAACTTGAGGCATAATAATTGCTTTTATGGACGTGATGGCGTGTAATAGACACAAAACGACACACGCCTGTGAATGGGCCTCTCGTTTTATCCTTCCCGCGCTGGCGCTCGCGCCATATGGATTAACCCATTCATGTGCATGTGCGTTCTGTGAATGTCCTACAAATACAAAAAACCTGCCTCGGTCCCCTCTCTTTTTGTGATTATGGATGCATGTTATCGTTTTCCTCTTGGTCCAAGTGGAAAGGAAAATCCGGGTTTGGATTTTCGATTGCCATAACTGCAATACACAACATCAAATTAATAATTGATCATATGAAATCACGAACGCTCAAGAGAGATCATCGTTCAAAGTAAGAAGTCTTGGTACAAAGCTCCAAGTATTAGTGATACGAGTGATCGATTGTTTTTGAACAACCTGAGCTCCACGTCTAATAACAGGCTACACCAGTTGGTGAATACATTCTACCTGTAACACTTGCTGATTACTGTACGATTTCTAAATATACACGTTATTATATCACCAGTATCCAAAGAAAATTTTGACGTGGTCCAAAAAGTAGTGACCTATAACCAAAACGGAGACAGAGCATGTACAAACAATATGTCGCTTCTGTGTCCACTAAACCTTGAATACAGTTTATTTTATCTTCACACATACCCATCGTGTGGCGTCTCATCCTCGCAAACACCTGTACCTGCCACGGTTTTCCTCTCCCTTTTTCAGTTTACATTTTTGTATATTGCACGAATACCTACCACACCCTGCCCAGGCGGACAGGAAAGGCAAATGCACACATGTATCTGTCTGTTACAGACCCACTCTAGATATTCCTGGGTAACGCCTCATCTGTAATGCTAAAACATTATTGACATCGTTACAAATAGAATCCGAGTGGGTTTTTTTTTCGCCAACAGCTCGTCGTGGTGGTCGCCAAAAATGCCTTCTTAACCCTTTACCTAACATAAAAAGCAGACGACACTTGCAAAACAATTCTTGATAAACTAATTGTTTTCATGTTTTGTCTCAAAAACATAGATTATGACCCCTCGAGCTCGACGAGCCCGTTCCAACGAGGGCTCATAACCTATGGTTTGAGACATAAGTTGGGTAATAAGTTTTGGTGGTAGTTAGGTAACGGGTTAATACACATGGTGTTTTACTTTTCATCAGTAGCCATGACCTGAAAAGTTTAACTCTCTCGCAGTCTTTTCAGTTTGCATTTTTAGACTTGAGATACTTTCACTCTTCAATCAACGACACGAATTTTCTAGCCAAACTGCTCACCGTCCTTTAAATCTGCACACGTGTAACTATGAGGAGACCAAACTTGCTAGTTCGACGGCAGTACTTAATTCACGAATCGATTTGGGGTTCTGTATGAATTTTCCATTAGCCATAATCACTAATGGACTATTGAAAATTGATTGGTTTTACACTTTGATCTCGCTCTGGGACTGAAGTCAACCCCGGCCCCCATGGGTTCGCTTGGGTTTAGTGTAAGTCAAAGAGGGATATGTATGCCCATCTTAACGTTCAGAGCCTAAAATCTAAATAGACTTACTTTGGTGCGAGGCACCAGGATATGATATTTTAGTCTTTACTAAAACATGGCTAAAGGAAAGCGACAGCAGCTCCGATATCACCCTCCCCGGTTTCCAGCCACCTGTTAGGCAGGATCGGTGAACTAGGGGAGTGGGAATAGCTATATATCTGAAAAATACCCTTCTATATGTGTCATCTCACGACCTTGGAATTCCTAACATTTATTAGTGTTTATAGTTGCAAATTAAATCACAAAGGTTTAATGTCCTACTCGGTGCGTTCAGTCGCCCGCCAAACACTGCCCCGACCTGTGGAATTTGATTTCAAATTTTATATAACGAACAATGGATGCTCGCAGATCTCATTATCCCTTTACCTAACATAGAGGCCAAAACGGCCAGAAAATAAATTAACCAGAATAAGCCTACCACAGCCTAAAATATCTCCGAAGTTTCTCAATAAAACCATACACACATGGATATCATTAGAACCAGCTCGTCGAGCTCGTTCTAAGGATATCCATATTTGCATGGTTTAATTGAAAAATTGTAAAATTTGTTTTCGAAAAATGTTAAATTGTTTTTGTTTTTTTTAAATATTGTGTTAGGTAAAGTGGTGATTTCAGCGATGACCAGTTGGCATCGCATAATGGCCCAGTCCAGCAAATCTTAGCCCAACACAAATTAATCCAAATAACTAATCGACCCACACACTTCGCAGAAACGTCTTCTACCCTTCTGGATCTGATAATCACAATCGGTGACCTTTTCTCTGCTGAATGCACGTTTACTACTAGCCAGTTTTTGTTGAATTTAAGCACTGTGTTGTACTAACAGAGTCCTTCAAACGTAGAGTGTGGCTGTTCGCTAATGCGGACTTTTGATGCAATTAATAAATTCATTATGGATACAGACTGGGATATCATATTTGATGCCAATACGTGTTCAACAATAGCAGGTGATTTTCAGAACGCCTTAGAAAATGTAACCCACAAGTTACCACATTTATTTATACCAAATAAACTAATACCATCAAGATATAATGAATCCCATTGGACGCACAATGAAATTAGAACCCTAATTTGTCAGGGAAAATGAATTCATCACCTTGAAACTGAAAAATATACCAATAGCCTGGGAGAAATATCGAAAAATAAGAATTCGAAGAATCAGGAGATCAATAAGAAAACTATTCTAATAAGATAGAAGATATGCTCACCAATACACCCTTCTCCTCCCACATGTGGTGGAAAACTCTCAAAACACTTCGTCCGATAATCCTGTCATACACCGCAATAATTGCATTTTATCATGCACTGCAATGCAACGCAGTCAGGGACCGACCTAGGCATGCGCCAGTGCGTATTTGGTTCTGAAACATCAGGACCTGACTCTTAAATCTCAGAAATAGGCTTCTCAGTTGGCGCTTAACTTCTCAGATCATATTTTGATATTCTTTCGATGGATAATCGAAAGAGACACTCTTACATGTATTATATATATGATTATATTTATCATTGTTGTAGAGTGCTTAAGTTAATACTTCAAGTCTTAATTACCAAGCATTAATCTTCACTGTGGTTTCTGATCAAGTCTTGGCTGCCTAAATAGGCAGCCAAGACTTGATCAGAAACAACAGTGAAGATTAATGTTTGCTAAAGTGTACTAAATGGAAATGATGAGAGCTATTACACACTTGCAGTGTGTGTTACAAACAGCAGTGTGACTCCGTAAATTGAAATCTGGCGCATGAATTGAAAAAATAAGCTCTGAGGCTAGAGCGTATTTTAAATAGTCCTGATCGGTCCCTGGCAATGTTAACATCCAGAATCCACCACAGTGCTCTCTGACTTACATTATTACCCTGTATTACAGGCGTACAAACCCTTTGCTCATTCCATGACATAAGAACCCAACGCCGATAAATGTTAAGCTTTCAGTGAGTACCTTTGCCCCATATCGTCAGACCAAGAGTTTAAAAAAAATGTTCAGGGAGTTTAACAAAACCACTGGTAGACATTAATAACTTTCGGCTTAATGAATGCTATTTTCCAGATTGAGTAGAAGGGGGCCGATGTTTCGTCTGTTTTTAAAAAGGATAGTTCGAAAAACCATAGGCCAATATTACTTTGAATCAGCGCTACCAAAATTTCTGAAAAATGTGTATGCAGTCAGATTTTTGTCTTTCGCAGTTCAATATACGAATATTGAAGAAGTACAACATCATAAACACCTTGGAATAATACTGACTGGCGGGGACCCTGTGAAAAACACTTTACCGAAATTGCACGTAAGGCCCGGGTGGGATGGGCCGACTAAGAAAACTTAAATTTTCTCTCGAACAAAAGATTCTGGGAAACAAAATGATATAGGATTTATACGACCCATTCTTGAATACACCGATATGTTTTGGGACAATTGTACTACAGCCGAAAGTGACGAACTGGAGAAAATTTAGTTAGAAGCAGGGAGAATTATAACCTATGTGACACGGATTGTCAAGAGACGGCTGTTGTGTGTCGGACATGCTGGGAACCACTCAAATCTAAAAGAGAGACACGCATACCCAAACAATATTTCAAAATGTACCACCATCTCGCGCCCAATATCTGTACTGTGTGATCGCTATCCTATGCGCCGCATGGGAACACCCTACACCACAACACAATTTCATTCTACCGCACACAAACACTCTAAAAGTCATTTTTACCCAGTACCACACAGATATGGAATTCACTGCTAACAGAAATTCGTGAAACTTACCCAATTCCACAGTTTACAAACTTTCTGAACGGTAATAAGTTCTTCGTACCAACTTTTTTTCTAAAAAGAAAAATCACATAAAGCCCAAATAGACTATTCAAAAAAGGTAGAGGATATCCAAACTGATGTTGATCTTTTCGAAAAATAGTATTGGATACGCGTGATTGAACACATCAATCTGTTACCAAGTTTAGTGTGGATCGTGAATGTCACACGAAAACTTCGTGCGGTTTTTTTCGCACGAGCGCCGCGTTAATGTCTGTGGGGTACGTCATGAAATTTTCGTTTCTACTGGACGGGCTATTTCGGAGGTCTCATCGTTCTTTTCTTGATACAAACTCGTTCATCAATAGTTTCTGGTCGAAACGTAACTTTTGAGGTATGCGAAGACTGACACATGACGAACGTTTGCGTGCCGTTGGCATGTTGGAAGGTGGCAGCAGACAGACTGCAGTGGGTCAAATTCTCAACGTTACTCAATCGGTGATTAGCAGGTTGTGGTCACGCTACCGTCAGACAGGCAATGTTGATGACAGACGTCCGTCAGGTCGTCCAAAGGCGACAACTGCTAACCAGGATCAAATTTGGTTTCATCCAAACCACAGCATTACGTAACCGCCATCAAAGTGCTTCAGAAATTGGACAGCAGCTGCACCGAACGACAGATATGCGAGTCAATGGTCAGACTATCCGAAATCACCTACACAGCTGGAATTTGTATGCTCGACGACCTCAAATAATTCCACGTTTGACTGAACGTCACAGCAAGGCGTAATTGGAGTGGAGCACAACAGCGCTGGGACAATCGTCGATGGGGCAACTTCATGTTTTCCGATGAATCAAGGTTCACTCTCGACTTCCACGACAGGCGAAACAGACTGAGAGTGTAGCGGCAGCAGAACGACCGATACCATGACGTAACCGTTAGGCAGCACGATCGTTTTGGTGGTGGATCGGTTATGGTGTGTGTGTGTGGGGGGGGGGGGGGGGGCATAACCATGACAAGCAGAACAGCATTACATGTCATCCAAGGGCGTATCACAAGGCAGTACTACAGTAACAATAGGTCAGCAGCTCATGTGGTGCCATTTGCGCGACACCAGGGCCGTCGATTAATTTTTCAAGATGATAATGCAAGAGCACACAGGGCCCGTGTCGCTACAGAGTTCCTCCAGGAGCAGAACATCACTACACCGCCTTGGCCAGTACTAAGTCCAGACCTTTCACCATGATGAATGAAAGGTTTTAGCGCGCCGAAGGCGCGCAGGGACGATGTGGGATTTACAAATCCCTTGCGACCCGGTTAACCTTATTTATTTTTTTTCTTGGGTCACACAGGCCTAGCTTTCCTATTGCCCAAAATGGAGTCTGAGGGGGTTATGCACGCGGTTAGAATACCCGGCAGTTTAAGCTGGAGTGTTAGATGGTCAATACTCAATCCCCCAACGCCTTTAAAACTATTAGAGAGCGAGCTCTGTTCGGTTCCAGTTCGGCGATGGTAGAGGTTTGAGTCCCACCATGGTGGCGAGCCAGAATGTAATGTTGTGCGATGGCAAGTTTAAGGGAAGAAGAGAAAAGAAAACCAAACAGCAACGCCGGTTTGGTAGCGGCCCCGGTATATGACCATAGCGGTTACAAAAAAGAAGTGGAGAAAGCTCCAACAGTTTAGTTTTAAGAAACCGGGAGTCATCCATCAAGCCTTCTGGGAGATAGGATGCCGTATGTGATTTTGAGGTATCTGGTTATCCTTCGGGAATCCCAAATGACCTCCTCCACCCCACCCCACCCCCACCCCCCCCCCCCAAAAAAAAAAAAAAAAAATCAAAAAAAATCACTGACACACACCCTCAAGCCCTTAAAAGGGCTGTTAAATCTTTATTCAAATGTTTATTTATATCAAATGTACACTCGTTCCCAGCCAGACAAGCTTGTTTCAATCCTTGCCTAGCGTTTGGTGGTTTCTTGTATATGTTGCAGAAAGGTAGGTTGCACCAATTCCTCCTACGCTTTGTCTACCATTTCCATGCGTCTTCTTGATAAGAGTGTTGCAAGAAAATTTGAGAATGTTCAGTTAGAAAAGTAAAAGGTAGAGAGAAAGATAGGTATCCGCTATTGTATATTGTGCCTGCTGTGTGATTGTTGCTATGGATGGGGTAAGGGGTGTGTTTCTTCGGAGTCCACTCCCAACACGCAGAGTTGCGAGGCAATCCTCACAGACTCAATCCTAAAGACCTCAATGAGTAGCGAGGCAATCCTCACTGACTCCACGCAGTTTAATTCTATTGAGTAATTTTAATTTACTGTGGATTATTTTGTTTTTCTGTTTAGGGTTCGGTGTTCGTTCAGCTTCACCATTGATTCACTATCCTGGAGTATTTCACCAATCGCGCACGTCTGGGATATGTATCACAGGGTTGTTATTTTAAGGTTATTCTAAATTTTAAAAATAAGTAAGCAATTCGAGTTATTTAGAATGAATGAAAGAAAGGAACTTTTTAATAATCAGTGTGAGTAAGCTGGGTAAGCTCATTAATTTAATTAAGTTCGTATTCGGAAAGTGTTCTTTGTTCAGTCGCTGTCATGCAGGGACTGTGTAAACAATGCATTCCAAATTAGAACTTATTGAAAAGTCAGTTCATGTCACTGCAAGTCATCAAAGCCGTCTTTTGTAAATTAGCACCTTTGCCCAAATCAAGTCTTTGATAGGTGATGCGCGCGTCTATATAAGACCCCTCGAGTTTACCTCAGGACAGACTCGCTAGGATGGGATAATCGTTAGTTCACGCGGTGTAGTAAAGAGTTAATGTATTTGTGTGGTTCCGGTAAGCCGTCATTTGGACGACAGGATTCCCGATCTGATGATTTGCATCGAAGGGAGACGCCGAAGAAGAATCGATGAGTATATGTAGTATTTAGTTTATAGTATTTAATTGTGATAACACGTCGTAGTTACATAGTTATTAGTTAACAGTTTTAAGTGTATTAGTGAATCTGTGTTATTAGATGATCAGTTGTTATTATTGCGAGTTAGAAGCACTATTAGCAGGAATTGTAGGTGATAAGATATTCTAAAGGGTGAAATTTAGTATTAAAGGTAATTCCCCATAATGTGGTAGGCGCAACAGGATAAATGCGCGCATGAGCGGTTGAGTGAAAGATCTCGTGATTTCTTACCAGTTGTCGCAGCTTCGACCTTTCTCTACGAATATAAATTTGGGAAACAATTTAATTTTAGATGATATTTTAGTACTTGTTTTCGGTGGGATTCAGTGACTAGTCACAAAACTCATTTCAGTAGTGTTGAGATTATTTATTTAGGATTTGTTGGCTATTTGTAAATAAGAATATAGAAGATTTATATATAAAAATTGTTGGATTGTTAATAGTCTTTATCTTATTAATGAAGAAGCCCTGAGTACCCTAGGAATTGATGGAACCCCAGCCCCGCCAAGAAATTAGTCCATGCTAGGTCATTACCGTTGAAAGCAATTGATTAAAGCGCGGCGCTACTCTGTGGCTTGTGAATAAGCAATTGCAATCTGCAAAAGTGAGCTAGTGAAAATCCCCTGTCCCCGGTAAAAGAGTATCTTAGGTCCCCGGCAAAGTTGATCAACCCCAGCCTTGGCCCTCCGCTGACAAGCGCCCTCTGGCAAATAAATATTCACTCTCTCCGAGACGTTGCCACGGCGGCGTTCCGGGGGACGGTAATTTCTATTTATCAGAAAGTGCTAACACCTGTGTAGACACCTGAGTGGGTGATTCCCCAGTGGAAGTAACGCGTGGTTCCACTTTGCAGGCGGACCGTTTGGTCATATATGCTTGGCAGGCGCCTACGTCAACGCTAACGCAAACAGCCATCTACCAATGTCCAGCAACCTCAATTCCCACCTCTACAAAAGTCATCTCTCACTTACAGAAGCTTGCATGTGTGGTGCAATCGAAACTGTTGAACGCTACCCCCTCCATTGTCGGATTTACTTAGCAGAAATGAGTGCCACTTCTGCCAAAATTGTCCAAAACATCAAAAATGGACCTGAAAATAGGCCATTTGGACCTACAATCTCGGGACTATGAATAAGCAGAACACCAGTAATGGACTGAATAGTAAGAATGCAATGTATCATTATCATAGGAAAAAGAGAAAAATCATCCATGACCATTTTGACCCCTTGACCCCAGATTGGGAAAGGTCCATTTGGATGATGTTTTTCTGCTTTATAATGCCTATTGAAGGATTTCAAGCAATTTTAATACAACAAAAAAAGAGAAAAAGAAATTCACCATGACCGACTTGACCCCTTAACACTAGTTAGGGAGCGGATCAATTTGGGTGGTGTTTTTTCTGCTATTAAATGTGTTTTAAAGGATTTCGTGCGATTTAAAAAAAAAGAAAATGACAACCTGACCCTTGTGACCCCTTGAACCCAGTTTTGGGCAAGTATCTATTTGGGTATTGTTTTTCTGCATTAAAATGATTTTTGAAGGATTTCGAGTGATTTTATGCAAAAACAAAGAGAATTGCCATATTACATTATGACCCCTTTACCCCAGTTACGGTGTGTGTGTGTGTGGGGGGGGGGGGGGGGGGGGGGGGACAAGGCATAGTATACGTTAGTGGTGTAGTTCGCAGGTTGGTCAGAAATAAACTAAACAATCACAAACTGTTAGCGAAAGTTTACAAAAAAATATTCTACCAAAAGGAGGCCTCAAAATTGACTATTTATTTTCACATACATTGAGTTGAAACTTGTCATTTAGGGGTAATGTTTTACTAGAAATAGCATATCAGGGCGAGTTTTCTATGCTACGTACGATTAACCCTAAATCATGAAATATTCATGCATAGCAATAAGGTCTTGCACAATTACAGATATCAAGATATTGCGCTGAAATTTGTGCGTGGGATTCATTTTTTTATCTTGAGTTCCATGGGTTGGATGGATTTTTCACTTAACGTTGTGTTAACACTTCAACCGGGACAATACTGGTATGCACACCTACATGTTCACAGATATGGGGCTGCAATTGTGTACCCAAGGGGTGTTTTTATTTGGGCTAACATGACAGGAGAGTTTTAGGTACAAAGTTGTTTTAACCTTTCATTCATCAACCCTTCGCACTCATACATTTACAAATATCGAGGTGAAATGTGTCCAGAAAAGGGATATGGGATATATCCCGATTGCGAATGATGTTGCCACACTGGTAAAACCTTCAACTACGACAACGCTGGGAGCCTGGAGAGCTGGTGGAATAATCGTGCATAGCACGGTGACCTCTGCTAGTTGTAAATAAGTGTGAGCTTATCAAAATTTTGTTGATATTTAAATACAGTATGTTTTGTGTTGATCGTGTTGTATGGGGACATGAGTACACCAATTTCTGCAGAAAAACGACTTACTTTCATTTGAATGCAGCTGTAATTGGAGTATAGACAATTGATAGACAACCTGCTTATTGTACGTTTGTTTTGCTAATCCTTTGGTGCTATAGGGCTATTCCCAAGGAGTTTGGTATCATTTTCAGGGTCATAACTTGTGCTCCTAGCTTTGGGATAAAGTCATGAAACAACAGGAATTTCTGAGTTCCAAAAAAACTGGTTTGTACTCAATCACCCGAAATACAGCTTGTTTTAAACTGTTTTGTTTTTGTTGGTAACCATGGCAGCGTGGAAACACCAAGTAGATTTTAATTAATAGAGTGACAATTTTTTTCTATCCAGTTATTAATAATGCCTGTCAAGTCAAAGGCTATCGCGTGCCAGTGTGATACAAGCATTACAGATAGGTGGTATTTGCAAGCCCACCCCCCCCCCCCCACTACCCACATTCCCCAAAGACATAGGAACTGGTTTCATCCAAATATACAAGTAGGCATTCAACTCTAAAATCCACCCGGTCATTCCAACTTTGGGCGGAAGGCACTTCACGGAGAAGAGATAGACTCCTACAGTTCTGCTAGCCTTCTTAATAGAAAGTGGGATGCTAAACGCTTTCGAAAAGCAGAATGAAGCTTGGCTTCCAGAAAATTGAGGTCAGGGATGTAGCATCGTCGAAAACTTCAAACAGGGCGTAACAATCCATGACAAGTGTCTCACCTGCCGCCCGGTCACAGATCAGAGCGATTCGACTATCCTGTGAAAAACACTCGCCGAAACGGTCCCTCGTCCCTGGAAAGTGCCCACCCGGTTTCATTCTTGTAAATTACGATGGGAGTCAGTATACTTATTTAAAAGCCAGTGTACTATTGATATTTTGATTAATTTTATATTTGATGGGAATGTGACAAACAGTTTGTATTTATTTTCAACTCCTGACACTTTAAGTTTGGTCCTAGTATGAAGTTTACTTAGTCTAACATTCCCGCAGTCGGATTTTCAAAAAATGGGAGAGAAGAGTATCGACCATACATACCCAAACTTCAATGGGCATTAGACCACCTTATATTAAACATGCTGAGTAATTTTGCGAGGCAGGTTAGCAGTGTAGTACGGGAAGACAAGCATTAGCTGTGTGCGTTATTTTATCCCCAAGTTCTAGGCTGCAATGGTTACTGCTGTTCTGAAAGTTCAACTTGAGCAAACAACAGCTAGCATCAATACCGGAACGAGAATGAGATCGGTTTGTCTTAACCCTTTACCCAATGTTATGGCCAAAACCGGCCAGCGCTATTCTAAAAAATCTCCAATTAGGTTTCATTATTTTTTCATTTTTGTCCCAAAAACATAGGTTATGACCCCTCGTTGGAACGAGCTCATTGAGCTCGTTCCAGCGAGAGGTCATAACCTATGTTTTTGAGACAAAAAAATAAAAAAAATTAGTTATTCAAGAATATTTTTTGCAGGTGTCGTCTGCGTTTCATGTTAGGTAAAGGGTTAAAGACTGAACGTGTAATCACTTTCTGCTCCGTCACTTGTACACTATAACGATAACCCAAGCAAATGAGTGACTGCAAAACCTCAAACGTTTGTTAAACGGTTGGCACACATCAAACATGTTGGGGGAGAAAGTGTCAACAAAACCTTATGATGTGACCCCTCATTGGAACGAGCTCGACAAGCTCGTTCCAAAGAGGGGTGACATGATATGGTTTTGTTGAATTTTTTTTTTAAAATAGTATTTTTTAGCTGCTGAATTTGGTTATTACGCGGGCGGATGTGGCCGATTCGTTGGGTAAAGGGCTAAGAGCCAAGCTTAAATTTTTGTGACTTTTTTGTTTTACATGTACATGAAGAACACATGTTTCGTCATGCCAATTTTTTAGTCTTGCTGATAGAAGTTATAGTACCCTGACAGTGGCCTCTATAGGCAGCCAAGACTTCAATAGACAGCACTACTAAGTCAACGCATTATCTTATTCCGAGGGATCAAAAAAAAAAAAATAGTAGAATTCTCCTGAACTATAGGGACACTTTTGGAATGTAAGGCGAGAATCAAATAAAAATTTGCGTGAATCGAAATCATAAGTTTTTATTGTTTTCCTTAAGAGAATCATATGCATGAATCGATTCTGATTCTCGCATGAATTTTAAGCCATGATCTTTTCAGAGTTAATGTGGTACATTTTTACTTTTCAACTGGAAATAATGGAAACAACCCGTTGAACATGGAAGTGAACAACATTTCGCTCAAACATCAGCTAGCAAGTGTGTAGTATTTCTCTTCGAAGATTTTTCTCCTCGGCAATTCTCCTTTGGATTCGTTATGAACGATAGTAGAATTATAGCGTATCAAGAATTCTTCTTTACGCGGGTTTTATAAAAAGATTGTGACAGCTTTTGAGGGGTGCTAGATGGATCTTATGGTGGGAGCTTTGTTCAAAGTGGGATCAAAGTCACTGGAGTTGAGGGGGGGGGGGGTCGGGGGTCGCGGGGTCGGGAAAGAAGAGGAACGAGTGCGCCAAATGAGTAACTTAGGAGTAACGGAGGCCCTGGGACATTTCATTTTAGAATACACCAAATATATGCCGAGTAGGACCAGTCTCCTTGAAAAACTAATGAGGAATGGGATGAAAACATGAAAGATAAGTGGGTGAGAAGTGACAGGTCGGAAAAGGGCAATTTTATAGTTAGGGAGAGCGAGAAAAACGCCAATGGGAGGAATTATAAAACACTTTTTGGTTGAATGCTGGGGGATTGGAGGGAAAAGTCGAATGTAATCCGGCGACTGACTGGGTTAATCTATGCCTCCTCGTTACAAGACCGCGACAAATCAGCGAAAGGCCAAAGAATTATTATTATTATCAAGACTATTCCTTCTGGCTAACACAGATAATGTGAGCACTTGTTTCACATGATGTACACGTACAGTGAGGTTTCTTGTTTTGTTAATGTAATTTTGTTTATCATGTACCCTTAAAGTGAGCGAGTAATACTATTGCTTTTACTAATTGTGTTTAACGATCGGTTGGTGTTTTGTTTTGTTTTCTGATTACATTTCCTAACGGTAATTAATGAACAGAAAAACCCACAAATGGGAAGAACAAAAGCAAACAACAGGATGAGACGTAATTACCAATATACATGCTATAAACATGTGCATTATCATTTGATGCGAATATCAGTTACAAAAATAACATTATAGAGAAAAGGAAACAAATTGCTCGACAAAAGCTACATGCGCCCATCTTTCGAAGAAGGAGCGTTACTACATGCAAAGCACTCAGTTGACGTCCCATTTTTTACTTATTATAAGAGGTCTACATACGGGGCATTGATGATAAAATAATAACTGCAGTCTGCAGTCAGACGGCTGCAGACTGTAGTTATTATTTTATACACCCTGTATATTGATATTGGACTGGCCCATCTCACTGTAAGTGTACACAAAGGCGATACCACTCCAGGAATCGAGTGTTTAAAGGGTTAAACCGGGAAGAGACATCTACCAAAACCTCACAACTAAATAAAGGGAAATGAAATACTTAACCAGCAAAAACTTTTAGGGAGGAATGGCTTCTATAAGATTTTTGTAGGTAGTTCCATTTGTACCCAGTATAACAGATGGTACTGAAGTGACACCTCTAACCCAAAGATTTTGAAAACTTTACAGAGTGATGCAGGTAAGTAGATAACATGGTCGAGTAATTGAGCAGCGCTGAAAGCAGTCGGGGATGGGAGAAGGGCATGGATAGATGAGGGTCAAGGACAGGATAGACGTGATAAAGCTGTGCTACCTGAATTATTTGGTTAGTTTCCCTGACAGCCAGAGGTATGAACTAAAGTTTAAAATATTTGGGAATCTAATATCAAGATGGGGTGGGATGGGCAAGCAAGGGAGTTAATGGAAAACTATTCAGTAGAGACCTCTGATCTGGAAAGAGGTACATCAAGGACTCATGATTGAGAGAATCACGGAGGATTGTAATCGCATTTGGCATTTGGCAAGGGAAAGAGGTTGGGGGGGGGGGGGGGGGGGGCTGCGTATTTGCGTGATAAGGACAAGCCAGCATTTGAGAAGTACCTGGATGCGACCTTTGATGGTTCGTTGGTGTTCCAGATGAGGTCGCTGGAGCTTTCGGAGGAAATTGGGAAAAAGTGCCAAATGTGTAATCTGGGAGTTGGACACCCTGCATCACTTTTTCTTAGAATGTCCAACAGAGCAGACCGAATATGATTCATTAGGGGTATAATGAGGAAATGGGATGTGGGAATGACGGGTGGTAACAGAATAATCCAAAGGAGAGGATTAGTATGCTGATAAAAGAAATTGAGAGAAGAGAGTAGCACTGAATAGAATAAACCAGTTCGGTTTTGGGTGTTGGGGTGGGAGAGAATGAGCGGGGAGGGGGGGGGGGGCAACATTTGGGTGCCCGCGGGTAATCAATGCCTTCTCATACGAGAACTGCGACAACGACCAGAGTTATTATTTTTAGCGTCAACGTCCGTGCTGACAAAGACATTTGCTCGCCTAGAAAACAGCGAGCTCGTCAATGAATTCACACTTCAAACATGCCATTACGTTACTTTAAATACTGACACTTTGGCAACACTGAGGTGATATTAATTGGATCTGAAAAAAACTTGCGGTGGTGAAATTCCAACAAAACAAAAGGTTACATGAACCAATAGAGAACTGTTGTAATTAAAACTCTCGCTCTCCCAATGCTAATACACTACTTGATAGTGCTGTGTCTAGAAAAAAAACCCAAGACTGCAGGCTCTTTTTAAGTTTGGTCGGGTAAAAGAGAAAAACCCAAAACGCCGCACAATAATCAACCTGACTCAAGGCGGAGGTTTACAATTTCCCAATATGAAAACATAAAAGTTAGACGGATATAAAAAACAACTTTTAGATCCCAATACACTGACTCTTTGGATGATTCTTAAAATTATAGAAACTTTTACCTTTACTATTTTCACAAGGAAGTCCTTCAGAAGGTGAAGAAAACACTAATACATTCTGGAAGAACGTACTCCATTTATGGTCTCTGTTAGACACGAAAATTTCAATCCCAGAGCAGATTTTAAGTGAATATTTATATTCTATAATGACAAAAATTAAATCAATAATCGACCCTTTTAGAAAAGATGGTGAGAAAAGGTTGTCTTAACATGTGCATTACTATTATTTTACTAGAGGGACGACTCATCAAAGCTCTCAGCTTACTGTCGAATTCCCTTCTCAGAAGTTGTTCTCTTTGTTATTTTCTGTACTATCACCTTAGATTTCGCTTTGTTTCATCTTCTTTCTTTTTGACAATGATGTGTACATATAACATGTTTTTACATTGAAATAGAAACATTGTTTAAATTAAATGGATAATTTTGTAATTAACGACCTTTAAAGTGTTGAAAAGGGCTTCAGAAATTATTTCTCTCTTTTTAAAAGAAGCACACCATCGAGTCACCTTTACTGTCTACCGGGGAGTGATCAATGCGTTACAACCAAAGTAGTGTAAAAAGCAATAAAGCAAAACCGAAAGGTCCCAAATAAGAACCGTACATATCATAAAATTTAACTTTTCCCAAGAAGACTTCCCAAACTTTTTACCCCATCTTTTTTACAATTAATTTCTTCAATATAAAATGTTATACAGATTGATTCATTCCTATTTCAAATTACTCGAAAGGAAGCTTTCCGCGAATGACCTTTGTACTTTTTGTGGTAATACTAAAGAAACTCTGTTACATCTGTTTTTTGAATGTAGTGATTCAAGCACTATTCTTGTAAACACTACGTGATACTCCTAAAAGTCATGGTAGGGTGGTCCTAAAAAGGATTCTGGGGGAATCCGAACCAGAAAAAAACTACTCTAGTTCAATCGAACTACAGAATATTCTGGGGGAAATCCGTACTAAATAAAGTCAATTTCGGTAGTTTGGGGTGGGTTTTGGTGATTTGGAGGGATTGTAGCGTTGTTTGTGGTAATTCTACGAAACGTGAAATTACTCTTGTACACACCCTCCCAACATACCCCTATCCTATAAGAAGCCTTTGGGTCACATAGCAACCACGTGCTACCATAGAAACCAAGACGGCGGCCTTCAGTATACAAAATGGACGACGGAAACACGTATTACCCTAACAACACACGCTGTGCATGTTCACTAACACCACGTATCATTATGGGGATGACGTCACAAGATGGCCGCTCACGTGGGTTACCATGGCAACTAAAAATGGCGCCACTGGGTCGTGTGACATGACGTCACTTCCGAGGTCATCCACCGAAGTCATCCAAATGAGGGTCGTCCGGGTACATGATATACTACTGCCATAATTCTTCTGGGTACATTACAAACTCTCCCAGAAGAAATCATCCAATGTGCTAAGACTATCCCTGCAAAGACGACCAAGGACATGACAATGTCTCCACTAAACTACTAAACAGGGTCGTAGGTGAAAAAAAACGGAGCCACTCGCCCACATATTATTTAATCTTTCATTCCTTGCCGATTGGATACCGCAGAAACTTAAAATAGCCAAGGTTACCGATGTGTTCAAGTCCGGAGGAGTGCATTCCTTCAATAATTATTTTCATCCATGTAGACACCCAGAAATTTTATGACCTTTTCATCTTCATCGTTTACGACTTTACGGATTGAGGCATTGTTTAATTTAATAGCCTGATAGCCGATAGTGTTGTAAAATGTGGTTAAAATGATATATCCAAATGATTCATTGAGGTATTTTGACACTACGTAGAGCATCAAGCTAATCCAAAATAGACGTCTTATCAATACCAATTCATGTCAATGAATGACAACAAAGGGTGATTGTCCGTCAGTGAGCGTTTCAAGGGAGATAATATGTTATAACTATGCATTAACCCAATAGAGGCCTATGTACACAAATGAGGAGTACCTCCAGTACACAATAGAACAATTGTCGTTTTTCTGGTGAAAAGGAAAAACATTGAGGGTCATATTATTTGCAAACAGCAATCGTTTATTTTATCAGTTTCCTCATCAGAGCATCTCGCACGGATGTGTAGACTATTGGCAGATGCATAGGCCGTGGTGTCATCTGCAAATGACAGAATAATAAATGAGGTCGATTCACGAATGTCAATCATGTATATAATAAGATGGGCCTCAACATGTAGCCCTGTGGTAAACCTGCGTTGATATCCTCAAAGTTTGACACACCGTTCAATGTGGCCACATATTGCTTCATGTTATTTAAATAATCTTTAAAACCAGGACTTTGGTATTCTTCTAACTCCGTATGCTTCAAATTTCTTAGAAAGGTCTATAAACTTTGACGAGATGCATTCTTGGGGAGATTTATCATTCGTTCAAGCCACATTGTGGGTGAGATGGAGAATTGGGCGTAGATAAGAAATGGCCTTTCCAAAAAACAAACGTTTACTTGTTTTTAAAATGTCGTGTTCTTGTCGGAACTTGCTGGAGAGTCTACTATACATTATTTTTTTCTTCTAGTTTCTCGAGAAATAGTGGCCGTGTCCATTTGGGTAATTGTAGCTAGTTATCGGATTGTTTGTGGTAAATCGACATACTCTCAATATGGATAAAGGGCCACCCTGCACTATTTAAAACATTGTCACGCTCACTACGCTCTAAATTGATAAATCCAAGATGAGAATTCTGGGATAATCCAGGCAAATAAACAGTTCTCGGATAGTTTCCGGTAATTCGATGTACTTCCCTTTAATCGAACATACCTTCCGAACATAAGCCTGCCCTGTCGAGAACATTCAGTTACATAGTGACCACGTGATACCATAGAAACGAAGATGGCGGCCTTCAGTAAACAAAATGGATGGCGGAAACAAATATTACCCCAATAACACTCGCTGCAGGTAACACAACGTATCACCACGGTAATGCTATTACAATATGTCCGTTCAGGCGGGCTCCCATAACAACACACACAATGCACCGCAACCTGATGTCACATGAGTTATTACCATGTGATGCCTAAATGTTGATCGTCTGGACCCTAACATTCTACAAACTAATGCCAATTTCCGGGGGGGGGGGGGGGTAGTGTCATTCATATCCACCGTAACAATGGAGGCATTGTAGTATGAGCTACATCGTTGTGTTCCCCTTACTCCCTAAAATAAAAATGGGTCGATAAAGTTGTGAACTGTTTTAAACACAATTTTACAATCCTGAGCTCATGTTGTTTTTAATTTTGTCGAAAAGTTCTATTTTTAGGGGAAAAAAACGTTCAAAATAAGACGAAATGCATTCTTTTCCAAGGTTTTTGAAACTCTGTCGGAACATATGATACAAACGGAAAACGCTTTCTGGTGAAAATTATCTCTTTTGTATGTTGTCGCGATCATTATTCCAAAATTTAACCAAATTTAGCGATTTTTTCCTTAAGAATTCATTTTTTTCATATTTGTGCATAGATAGACCCCCACATCACTCACCTGATGGTCCTGGGCACAACTAAACTACGTTAGGAGTTGCAACTTGTTTTACTAGGGCCATGCCACGAATTTAGTTTAAACAATATTTATTCAAGAATTTGTTATTTGTGTACCTTAAGCTAAACGATGTATACAACACGAAATACAACAGAACACAAAATAACAAAGATATACAAATAGATATGGGTTGCTATGTAAGGTAGGGATTCGACAGAAAGCTTATAGCTTATGTTAGTCGTCTCCTTAGGTTGATTATCAATTTTTGCAAGCAGGTAGCGTGGGTTAATAGGTGAGCTCACATATCGTTTCCCCGTGGCCCTGCTCCTGGTACGGCAGATTAACTCTTCACCCAACGAGGATATAAGATAACGGGTACAAACTAAATTATTGAACCACTCGATTTTTCATTATCGACCCAGCAGACGCAGCTCGTGGCCCACCATCGGAACGAGCACGGCGAGCTCGCGCCTACGATGGGTCACAGGCAATCTCTCTAAAACCAAAACTGAAAATATAATAAATTTGAGTGATAAATTTTTTATAGTTCTGACCAGTATTGACATAAAACGAGATGAAGGTGCCATTGAGAGATGCGGACCACAGGGCAACGATATGTGAGAATGTTTAAACTACAACATGAATAAAATACAAAGATTTGAAAAAAGACAAATATCTGCCAGCTTGAATACTTAATGCATTAAATACACTAGAGAAAGACGTAAGAAGGTAGCTTGTTTCATTCGGTTCATCTAGTAAGACGTAAGAGTATAGAGAGTAGTGGTCTCGAGCTGCAAGACAAGTTAATGGCTGCATGCGGAGTGGGGTATAGTCATCCAGTTAAGCTTATTTGGCATTATTCCTGTTTGATAAGATTGAATGAATTAACGTTATGTTGTAAATCAATCAATGGAAACGTTTACTTGCTAAAATGAAGTCATGTACCACTTCAAAGATAAGACGGTTATCTTCGTTATTCAAAAATTCTGGACCAAAGAGGAGTGTGGATGTATCAACTTCAAAGGGTAGCAGGTTAATTGTATAATTACGGATATCTGAGAAAATTGAACAATGAAAGGAGAAGTGATCAGGAGTCTCTTGGTTACCACACTGACAGAGTGGATTTGGTGATAAATGATTATCATATAGATGGGAATTAAGATTACTACACTGCAGTCGTAACCTACAATGATATATTTGGGCTGCACGAGAAGTCGCGTTACTGTAGAACCTTGGTGGTCGTTGATTACCGCCGTTCAGGAAGGTCTTGAAATGTATCAGTGACGATTTCTCGCGGACAGGCAGGGGTAAATTGTTCCATTCGTCAGAAGCGCTAGGGATGGAAGAAGACTTATACAATTGTGTTCGACAAAAGGGAACTCGATGGTTCTGACTTGATCGTAGACTGAACATTGCATTCGTAGAGGAGACGAGTGGTGGGACTTTATTTGAGATATATAGAGGTGATATACAATGATACATCTTGAAAAACTGAATTAGCTTATGTTTACGGCGTCTTTCATGGAGAGAATCCCATCGTGTTTCCGCATACAGCAATGTTTTACTAGCACTCACGGTTGCTCCCGTAATTATTCTTGCTGCAGCAATCTGTATTTTTTCGAGTTCCGCCATTTTGGACTGGGAACAATTATCCCAAACAGTATCAGCGTATTCTAGAAGAGGCCTAATAAAAGCAAAGTATATTTTTTCCAAGACAATACGGTCAAGAGAAAATTTGTGCCTCCTCAACAGGTCCAAACGAGACCAGGCCTTTGTGCAGATATGATCAATATGGTCATTCCATGTGCAGGTGCTGTTCAGTATTACTCCTAAATGTTTATGGTTGGACACTTCCGATATCCGTGAATCGCCTAAAAATAAAGGTGGATGGGAGATGGGGTTGCTTTTACGTGATATAAGCATACTTTCAGTTTTGTTCGGATTGAATTCAACCAGCCATGTTTCAGCCCAATGTTCAATTGTCGCAAGGTCATTATTGATTATGGTAGAGGCTTGTTCTGGGTTCTCTATAATTAGGTATAAGGAGGTGTCATCAGCAAAGAGGCGTATGCTACTAAGTAAGTTTCTAGTTATGTCATTAATGTATATTAGGAACAGTAACGGCCCGAGTATCGACCCTTGAGGCACACCGGCATTGATGGGTCTCCACGAGGATGCCTCCGATGCTACTACGACACGCTGTGACCTATCCGCAAGATACGATTTTAAAAACAATAACATTTCGCCAGAGACGCCAATGCTCTCCAACTTGTAGATAAGACCAGAGTGCCATACTTTATCAAAAGCCTTACTGACATCACAGAAGACTACTCTGACTTCCTAACCTTCGTCAAGCGCGCGACAGAATTCGTCGTATATGTCAGTCAGTTGAAAGACAGTTGAATCACCGGGTGTAAAGCCTGACTGAAATTGGCTGAGAACATTGTTGTCAATCAGAAATTGCCACAAGCGTTTGAATACACATTTTTCGAACAATTTACCAACACAGCTGATCAATGATATTGGGCGATAATTGGTAACCGAATTTGAGGGTTGTTTTTTTTAGGATCGGGGAGACATTTGCTTTTTTCCACAGTGAGGGGAAGTATGAGTTATTCAGTAGTATATTAAATAAGATTGTAAGTGGCTCGCACAAGGAGGATTTACATTCTTTAAGGAGACGCGGGCTTATTAGATCGGAACCAGACGCCTTGGACACTTTTATCGACTTCATAGCAGAATATACTTCGTCACAATGTAAAGTGATAGAATCAATACCATCGGAAACACGGGGTGGTGCGTCTGGTAAGGAAGCATTCGAATCGTCAACTGTTGAGATAGAACTGAAGTATTCATTGAACACCTCGGCTTTCTCAGCACTTGAAGAGTAAATGTTGTTTGAGTGGATAAGAGTGGGAATTCCTACCGAGTTACCACTACCGATGAGTGTTTTTAGGGTCTTCCACCATCGTGATGGGGGTGTTTTATTGTTTTTCAATGTAGACTGAATTTTGGACAAGTATAACGTTTTAGCCTTTCTAATAGACGATACCACGTCATTTCGTTTAAGTTTATATTTAGCCCAGGCTTGGGGGAGATTCGTGCGTTTAGCAATACGATATAAGCGCTTTCTCTGTCTAATTAATAGCCTTATGTCGTTGTGCATCCATTTCGGCTGGTCCCTTCTCGTGGTAATAACTTTGTTGGGTATGTGTTTGGATGCGGTGTCGAGTAAAATGTCGGTAAATTTAGAAACTATAGTATCAAGATCTATAATATCAAAAAGAGAATTCCAATCAACATCAACAAAAGCATCGTTTAAAGCTTCATAGTTACCTTGGGCGTAAAGCCACACCCTCCCCTTGAAAGAAGGAAGTTGCGATTTTATAAATTCAACTTCAATTGAAATTGGACAATGGTAGCGGATCATATCGGGAATAAGAGGTTCTTGCACCTCGCATGCTTTCACATTGATTGTATCACTAATAGCGAAGAGATCAAGCAAAGATGCCGATGATTCAGTAAAACAGGTTGGCTCACTCACGGTCTGTCTTAAATTAAAATAATTAATTATTTCAGAGAAGCCGCTTCTTGATGTAACCATTTGGTTGTCGTTGAAGTCCCCGGTGATAATCAAGTCAGCAATTGATGTGTCTCTGGCTTTTTCAATTGATGCCGATATCACGTCCCATGAATCTGAAGGACTATTTGGTGGCCGATAAAATACCCCTAATAATAAGGATCTACCCCCGCTCTGTAAAAACTTCGGCCCATACGCACTCCGTATTCAACGTTTCAAGGTCGGTCTTGGTCGAAATGGGATACCATCCTTGATGTAAATCGCAACCCCGCCTCCCCTTGTCGAGCGGTCGAATCGCAATGGTTCATGGAATCCATGGATTAAAACATCGGATGTGGGGTCATTGGTAAGCAGCCATGTCTCCGTCAAGGCCAAAATGTCATATGGTGCGAATTCACATTCGACAATATCCAGTTTCGGTTTTAGGCTCTGAACGTTAAGATGGACAATTTTTAGCGTATTCTGATGGTGATCTGAGTGGAGAGAATTTGGACCTGGGTTGGTTTCGATGTCCCCGGACAACAATAGGCTTAAGGCCAAGTAAAGAAAGAGCGACATGGCCAGGGAGGACGAGATTTCTACCTCAGATGTGAATTTTGGCTTTGGTTCATCCACGTCCCTGTTACGATATGAAAATGCTTTGAGAGAATTTATTAATGTAAAGGTAATTGACTCATTGGTCAGCAAATGGAACAAAACAGCCATAGTGAAGCTTTCATGAAGCCCGACACCACTTAAACGTAGTAGCAAGTAAGCTAAGATACAAATACATCTTTCCCTTGGCAAGTAATCGTTTAAGCGGTTAGAGTAGACTTTAAGGTTGAAAGTGCCTATCTGGGCACGGTATAATTCTAGAGAACACATTATATACTAAAAAGTAAATAAAAAGTAAATTGTTGGTGGTAATAAAAGCTTAGTTTCGACAACAAAAATGAACTGAATTCAAGCTGACGTGAAAGAAGGTATGTAGTGTGGAATGAGAAGAGTTGCGAGATCTTACACAGGTAGTTAGGCTGGGTAATACAGTGAAAAATGGGTTTGGGATTCTAATAGATTAAGAAAGTACGAGAAGTGAGCAGAAGTTAGGTTAAGTTGCCTTGTCCCGTTAGCCTTTGTTGGAAGGCACCCTCAGAGCCTCTCAACAAACTTCAACAGGACATATCACCATAAATCAGTTGCTTACTCACTGAGACAGAGTTGCGGGTATTTCATGAGGAGAAAATTATCAACTAAAAACTGCAAGACGCATTTTCAGCTGTATGGAGAAACCACCTATACAAACAGTATGCAGGGAATTTTAAGGGGAAAAGTTAAATCTCGATAATGAACACATCAAGGACACTATTTACATGTTCATGTACAAGCGAGGAGAAAAAATTTTTGAGGTAAGTGGACTTGCTCTGTTACAGACTGTAGGAAGGCAGTGAATTTTTTTTTTTTTTTTTGGGGGGGGGGGGGGGGGGAAGGTTGAATTTCAAGAAAGAATACAGGGAGGTCACTGTTTGCATGCTCGTGCAAAAGCAAGGAGGAAGGATTAGTTTATGTGGACTCACCCTGTTACAGATTGTTGGGGAGTTTCTTATCAACTTATCAATATGAACCAAGAACACAGGAAAGACACTGATTACATGTTCATATACACACTAGAGAGAGAGAGGGAGGGAGAAAAAAACAAAAACATTGGCTTAAGTGGACTTTCAAGGTTACAGTTAGCTGGAAAGTACCCACGTGTACACGCAGGTGAAAAACATTAGCTTGATTGGGCCTGTCCTGTTGCAGTTTGTTGGAAAGTACCCACAGGAACTCCCCAACAAACTGCAACAGCACATATCAACATGAATCAGGAACACACGATGGGCACTGTTTACATGTTCGTGTACAAACAAGGGGAAAAAATTTTGGTTGGGTGGACATGTGTTACAATTTGTTGGAAGGCACCTGCAGGAACTCTCCATCAAACTGCAGCAGGGATTTTATCAGCATGAACCAAGGTCATCGGGATGACACTGTTTAATTGTTCATGAACGAGCAGGAAGAAAAAAAATTACTTGAGTGGACTTGTCTCGCTACACTTTGTTGGAAAGCACGCACAGAAACTCATTCAAACGGGGCTTATCGGCATAAACCAGCAACACAGGTATTACACTGTCTGCATCTTCGTGTACCAGCAAGGAGAAAAAATAAGGTTAAATGTACTTATCCTGTCACGGATGGTTTGGAGGCAATATATTTTAGGGAAGAAGATAAATCTTATGAATGAACACAGGAATGGCACTATTTACATGTTAATGTACAAACAAGGAGAAAAAATTAGTTCAAATGGACTCGTCCTGTTACAGATCTTTGGAGAGTTTCTTATCAACTTGTCAACTTATCAACATGAACCAAGAACACATGAAAGACAGTATTTACGTGCCCATACATGTACACGCGAGGGGAAAACGTCAGGTTAAGTGGACTTACAAAGTTACAGTTTGTCGGGAGGTAACCATCAGCTTATCAGCGTGAAGTGAGAACGCACGGAGAGCACTGTTTACATGTTCATGTACGCACAGGACGGAAACAATTAGTTAATTGGACTTGTCCTGGTACGGTTTGTTGGACTTGGAGAGTACCCACAGGAACTCACCCACAAACCGCAACAGGGCTTGTCAACGTGAACCAGGAACACAGAAAAGGCACTGTTTACACGTTATGTAGACGCAAGGAGAAAACATTACGTTAATTGGACCTGACCCGTTACAGTTTGCTGGGAAGCACCCACAGGAACTCTCCAACAAACAGCAACGGGGCTTATCAACGTGAACCAGAAACACAGGAAAGACATTGTTTACATGTCCATGTACGCACAAAAAGAAAGAAAACATCAGATTGATTGGACTTGTCCTGGTACAGTTTATTGGAAAACTCCCACAGGAACTCTCCAACAAACAGGGCTTATCGGCGTCAACCAGAAACACAGGAAGGACATTGTTTACATGTCCATGTAAGCGCAAGAAGAAAAAAAAACATCGGGTTAATTGGACTTGTCCTGGTACAGCTTATTGGAAAGCACCCTCAGGAACTCTCAAACAAACTGCAACAGGACTCATCAACGTGAACCAGAACCACAGGAAAGGCATTGTTTACTTGTCCATGTACGCACTAGAAGAAAGAAAACATCGGGTTAATTGGACTTGTCCTGGTACAGTTTATTCGAAAGCAGCCACAGGAACTCTCCAACAAACTGTAACAGGGCTTATCAACGTGAACCAGAACCACAGGAAAGGCATTGTTTACATGTCCATGTACGCACAAGAAGAAAAAAAAAACATAGGGTTAATTGGACTTGTCCTGGTACAGCTTATTGGAAAGCACCCTCAGGAACTCTCAAACAAACTGCAACAGGGCTCATCAACGTGAACCAGAACCACAGGAAAGGTATTGTTTACTTGTCCATGTAAGCGCAAGAGGAAAGAAAACATCAGGTTAATTGGACTTGTCCTGGTACAGTTTATTGGAAAGCACCCACCGGAACTCTCCAACAAACAGCAACAGGGCTTATCAACGTGAACCAGAACCACAGGAAAGGCATTGTTTACTTGTCCATGTACGCACAAGAAGAGAGAAAACATCGGGGTGATTGGACTTGTCCTGGTACAGTTTATTGGAAAGCACCCACAGGAACTCTCAAACAAACTGCAACAGGGCTCATCAACGTGAACCAGAACCACAGGAAAGGCATTGTTTACTTGTCCATGTACGCACTAGAAGAAAGAAAACATCGAGTTAATTGGACTTGTCCTGGTACAGTCTATGGGAAAGCACCCACGGGAACTCTCCAACAGACTGCAACAGGACTTGTCAACGTGAAACAGAACCACAGGAAAGGCATTGTTTAATTGTCCATGTACGCACAAGAAGAAAGAAAACATCGGGTTAATTGGACTAATTGGACTTGGCCTGGTACAGTTTGTTGGAAAGCACCCACAGGAACTCTCCAACAAACTGCAACATGGCTCATCAACGTGAACCAGAACCACAGGAAAGGCATTGTTCACTTGTCCATGTACGTACAAGAAGAAAGAAAACATCGGGTTAATTGGACTTGTCCTGGTACAGTCTATTGGAAAGCATCCTCAGGAACTCTCCAACAGACTGCAACAGGGCTCATCAACGTGAAACAGAACCATAGGAAAGGCATTGTTTACATGTCCATGTACGCACAGGAAGAACTAAAACATCGGGTTAATTGGACTTGTCCTGGTACAGTCTATTGGAAAGCACCCACAGGAACTCTCCAACAGACTGCAACAGGGCTCATCAACGTGAAACAGAACCACAGGAAAGGCATTGTTTACATGTCCATGTACGCACAAGAAGAAAGAAAACATCGGGTTAATTGGACTTGTCCTGGTAGTTTATTGGAAAGCACCCACAGGAACTCTCCAACAGACTGCAACAGGGCTCATCAACGTGAAACAGAACCACAGGAAAGGCATTGTTTACATGTCCATGTACGCACAAGAGGAAAGAAAACATCGGGTTAATTGGACTTGTCCTGGTGCAGTCTATTGGAAAGCACCCACAGGAACTCTCCAACAGACTGCAACAGGGCTCATCAACGTGAAACAGAACCACAGGAAAGGCATTGTTTACATGTCCATGTACGCACAGGAAGAACTAAAACATCGGGTTAATTGGACTTGTCCTGGTACAGTCTATTGGAAAGCACCCACAGGAACTCTCCAACAGACTGCAACAGGGCTCATCAACGTGAAACAGAACCACAGGAAAGGCATTGTTTACTTGTCCATGTACGCACTAGAAGAAAGAAAACATCGGGTTAATTGGACTTGTCCTGGTACAGTTTATTCGAAAGCAGCCACAGGAACTCTCCAACAAACTGTAACAGGGCTTATCAACGTGAACCAGAACCACAGGAAAGGCATTGTTTACATGTCCATGTACGCACAAGAAGAAAAAAAAAAACATAGGGTTAATTGGACTTGTCCTGGTACAGCTTATTGGAAAGCACCCTCAGGAACTCTCAAACAAACTGCAACAGGGCTCATCAACGTGAACCAGAACCACAGGAAAGGTATTGTTTACTTGTCCATGTAAGCGCAAGAGGAAAGAAAACATCAGGTTAATTGGACTTGTCCTGGTACAGTTTATTGGAAAGCACCCACCGGAACTCTCCAACAAACAGCAACAGGGCTTATCAACGTGAACCAGAACCACAGGAAAGGCATTGTTTACTTGTCCATGTATGCACAAGAAGAGAGAAAACATCGGGGTGATTGGACTTGTCCTGGTACAGTTTATTGGAAAGCACCCACAGGAACTCTCAAACAAACTGCAACAGGGCTCATCAACGTGAACCAGAACCACAGGAAAGGCATTGTTTACTTGTCCATGTACGCACTAGAAGAAAGAAAACATCGAGTTAATTGGACTTGTCCTGGTACAGTCTATGGGAAAGCACCCACGGGAACTCTCCAACAGACTGCAACAGGACTTGTCAACGTGAAACAGAACCACAGGAAAGGCATTGTTTAATTGTCCATGTACGCACAAGAAGAAAGAAAACATCGGGTTAATTGGACTAATTGGACTTGGCCTGGTACAGTTTGTTGGAAAGCACCCACAGGAACTCTCCAACAAACTGCAACATGGCTCATCAACGTGAACCAGAACCACAGGAAAGGCATTGTTTACTTGTCCATGTACGCACAAGAAGAAAGAAAACATCGGGTTAATTGGACTTGTCCTGGTACAGTCTATTGGAAAGCATCCTCAGGAACTCTCCAACAGACTGCAACAGGGCTCATCAACGTGAAACAGAACCATAGGAAAGGCATTGTTTACATGTCCATGTACGCACAAGAGGAAAGAAAACATCGGGTTAATTGGACTTGTCCTGGTGCTGTCTATTGGAAAGCACCCACAGGTACTCTCCAACAGACTGCAACAGGGCTCATCAACGTGAAACAGAACCACAGGAAAGGCATTGTTTACATGTCCATGTACGCACAAGAAGAAAGAAAACATCGGGTTAATTGGACTTGTCCTGGTACACTTTATTGGAAAGCACCCACAGGAACTCTCCAACAGACTGCAACAGGGCTCATCAACGTGAAACAGAACCACAGGAAAGGCATTGTTTACATGTCCATGTACGCACAGGAAGAACTAAAACATCGGGTTAATTGGACTTGTCCTGGTACAGTCTATTGGAAAGCACCCACAGGAACTCTCCAACAGACTGCAACAGGGCTCATCAACGTGAAACAGAACCACAGGAAAGGCATTGTTTACATGTCCATGTACGCACAAGAAGAAAGAAAACATCGGGTTAATTGGACTTGTCCTGGTAGTTTATTGGAAAGCACCCACAGGAACTCTCCAACAGACTGCAACAGGGCTCATCAACGTGAAACAGAACCACAGGAAAGGCATTGTTTACATGTCCATGTACGCACAAGAGGAAAGAAAACATCGGGTTAATTGGACTTGTCCTGGTGCAGTCTATTGGAAAGCACCCACAGGAACTCTCCAACAGACTGCAACAGGGCTCATCAACGTGAAACAGAACCACAGGAAAGGCATTGTTTACATGTCCATGTACGCACAAGAAGAAAGAAAACATCGGGTTAATTGGACTTGTCCTGGTACACTTTATTGGAAAGCACCCACAGGAACTCTCCAACAGACTGCAACAGGGCTCATCAACGTGAAACAGAACCACAGGAAAGGCATTGTTTACATGTCCATGTACGCACAGGAAGAACTAAAACATCGGGTTAATTGGACTTGTCCTGGTACAGTCTATTGGAAAGCACCCACAGGAACTCTCCAACAGACTGCAACAGGGCTCATCAACGTGAAACAGAACCACAGGAAAGACATTGTTTACATGTCCATGTACGCACAAGAAGAAAGAAAACATCGGGTTAATTGGACTTGTCCTGGTACTGTTTATTGGAAAGCACCCACAGGAACTCTCCAACAAACTGCAACAGGGCTCATCAACGTGAAACAGAACCACAGGAAAGGCATTGTTTACATGTCCATGTACGCACAAGAAGAAAGAAAACATCTGGTTTATTGGAAAGCACCCACAGGAACTCTCCAACAGAGTGCAACCGGGCTCATCAACGTGAAACAGAACCACAGGAAAGGCATGTCCATGTACGCACAAGAAGAAAGAAAACATCGGGTTAATTGAGCTTCTCCTGGTACTGTTTATTGGAAAGCACCCACAGGAACTCTCCAACAGACTGCAACAGGGCTTATCAACGTGAACCAGAACCACAGGAAAGACATTGTTTACATGTCCATGTACGCACAAGAAGAAAGAAAACATCGGGTTAATTGGACTTGCCCTGGTACAGTCTATTGGAAAGCACCCACAGGAACTCTCCAACAGACTGCAACAGGGCTCATCAACGTGAAACAGAACCACAGGAAAGGCATTGTTTACATGTCCATGTATGCACAAGACGAAAGAAAACATCAAGTTATTTGGACTTGTCCTGGTACAGTTTATTGGATAGCACCCGCAGGAACTCTCCAACAGACTGCAACAGGGCTCATCAACGTGAAACAGAACCACAGGAAAGGCATTGTTTACATGTCCATGTACGCACAAGAAGAAAGAAAACATCGGGTTAATTGGACTTGTCCTGGTACTGTTTATTGGAAAGCACCCACAGGAACTCTCCAACAAACTGCAACAGGGCTCATCAACGTGAACCAGAACCACCGGAAAGGCGCTATTTATAGTATTCATGTACTCGAAGGAAGTAAACATTAGGTTAATTTGGACTTGTAATGCTATAGGTTGTTGGAAAGAACCCACAGGAACCCACAAGTACCCATAGGAACTCTCCAACAAACCGCGACAGGGCTTAACAACGTGAACCAGTAACACAGAAAAGTCACTGTCTACATGTACATGTTCATGAACGCGTAAGAGGAAACCATTAGGTTAATTGGACTTGTCCTGGTACAGATTGTTGGAAAGTACCCACAGGAATTCTCCAACAAACTGTAACAGGGCTTATTGACGTGAAACATGAACACCGGGAAGGCGCTGATTATAGTATTCGTGTAGGCACAAGGAGAAAACATTAGGTTAATTGGACTTGTCCTGGTATAGTTGGTTGGAAAGCACGCACAGGAACTCTCCAACAAACTGCAGCAGGGCTTAACATCGTGAACTAGGAACACAGAAAAGTCTCCGTTCACATGTTCATGAACGCATCAGAGGAAAGCATTAGGTTAATTGTACTTGTCCTGGTACAGTTTGTTGGAAAGCACGCACAGAAGCCCACTAACGGTGCTCATCGACATGAAACAGGGATACAGGAAAGGCACTGTTTGCATGTTCGTGTACAAACAAGAGAAGAAAAAAAAAAAAAAAATTTTTTTTTTTTTTTTTTTTTTTTTTTTTTTTTTTTTTTTTTAAGTTTTTGAAGTATAGTGGATTTGACCTGATGCAGTTTGTTGGAAAGTGCCCATAGAAGAAACTCTCAGTCAAACGGCAACAGGGCATATCAGCATGCACATGTTTGGGGAATCTCTCAGTGAGATGGCATGATCAATTCAATCAAAAGTTTACTAACTTACTATTTGTGATTTATTCAAGTCAATATTCATGAGAAGTCTGAATTTTTTTTCCAGTTCAGTTATCTGAGGAGTTGTCACAATCCTTTGGATGGATCCATTGTCAAGTTTGGCGAAGATCACACCATCGAATGTCCAAGACTCCTTGAGTTTTCTTTCACTGACAAGTTTACGAGCTCGGCGAGCTATCGAAGCTCTTGTCCCTGTTAAGTCCTCATTTAAGAAAATACCAGAATTCCTGCTACTGTTGGCACCACGAGGAGGTTGGTTGTCCAGTCGAACATATTTAAGTTTAGTTCTTGCTCTGTAGAGCTTATTCCTGGTGCGGTAACTGTTCAACTTAAATATAATGGGTCTATCTTTATTGGGTTTATCATCAATAAACCTCGGACCAACACGGTGACTTCGAGAAATATCATCGAGTGACAACGGAACTTCAATCTTCCTACTAATATCAATGACAATGTCATCAGTGTTTTCACCAGGGGTCTCAGCCACACCCGACAGCCTTAGATTGGTCCTTCGTCCATATTGTTCCAAGTCATCTAACTTGTCACTTAATTGGGCTATTGATGCCACAAATTTGACATTGGCCGCTGCACAGTTAGAAAGTACCGTGATAAATGGCGATCGGAACTGAACGAAAGCAAAAGTAAGATAATGCTGCAAGATGTTGTGGAGATGAGTCTTAAAGGTGGAGGGTAGGAAAGTCTTCTGTTAGTGAAGTGAAAGGCATGCGCCTGACAGTCGGGAGAACATGAAAATATAAATTCGAAGGGGTTGTTTCTAAAGCGATCTGCTAATTTAATCAGCCTAATAAAATTACAGCTCTGTGGTGGTAAATTAGTCAGATTACCAGTTTTGGCTTGGGTGTTGGTAGAAGATATGTCGGTGTTAGACAGGTTAACTGCATGAATTCCTAATCTCATATTATTTAGGCGGCTCCTACCTTGATCTTTACTTAAATGAAATCTATTTGATTCAACCAGTGGTCGTACATAAGATTGGCGGTTCTTGTAACCCAGTGAATTAAATCGTGAATGACATCGAATTTGGGATGATCAACTTTTGGAATGACTTCAATGTGTTTCACTTTCCGAATTACTTGATTGATCTCATTCAGGCTTCTCCCCTCTATCAGTGAGAGATTTGCAGAGAAGTTCAGTTCTGCAAGATAAAGTTTTGCATTTCTAAACTTCACCCTGAATTCGTTAAGCATATACAACATCTGTTTTAATTACGAGATCACTGCTATCGTGAGTTTCCTTTGTGTGTGTGTGTAGGTGTGTATGAGGGTGTGGTGGTCCTGATTTTGCGAGATCCTAGACAAAAGGGGTTGAGTTCCCACAAATATCTTCTTTATTTTCTTCGTATGGACACTCGCAAAGAAACCTATATGGTGGGGTTTGTCTTCCCGATTTTATGGGGACCTATTTGTAACCAAGGACAAAAGAAAAATTAACAAGTCGCCATAAAAGCGGGTACACAAGACGAGGCCTAGGAGAAAGTGTGTTTGTGTGTGTGTTTGACTGGCTGTCGGGACAACAAGACAGATGACTCTTCAATTCATTTGCTCTGCCGGGCTACCTGAACGAATTTATGTGCGAGAGTGGTAGCTATTTATAGCAGTCTACCTGCCTTACGTTTAATGGCAAAAATATTGCCGTAGCCGCTGCAAAATGGACCCTACTTATAGATTATATTTCGATGTAAGTGTGATTAAAATTTTAATAAAACAAAACGGGTGTGATATGATATTTTACTCCTTCGCCTATCTTTCCTAATCAAAGGCATTCCATAACGCGTTTACAAATCTTTACAATTCTTCATTATTAATCTTTTGTAAAAATCCTTATTTCGGAGCTAGTCAAACCACCAACTAATGGATAAGGCAAATACATATTTAAATCATAAAACCTAGAGGTATGCTACATTTGTGTAGCTACAGTTGAATGTTAATACACTGACAGCAATACGCATCAAAATTACAGTTGTTTCGCAGATATATAGAGATTAACAGTGCAATGGAGTTTTCTGGTGTACTGCATCCGGTTGAGGAACTGCACGAGGTAGTGTCGCACTCGTCGACTAGTGTGATACTGATTGGCAAAGGTCCTCAGCGAGGTCCTCATCTGTATTCAAGATCTTTTTATTATTATTACCTGCCCTCATGTAATAGTTAAATGGGATACACAAGTTAAGAGAGAGGTAAAGAAAAGGAAATCCATTCTGGGCAGGTGACAAACTTTCAGCTGTGGTTGTTGCTACGAGATGTTCTTTATCTCCATTCCGAACTGCATGGGTTGACCCGGTCTGCCTCATAATCTCGGCTAATCCAGCAAAAATTAAATGTTTGGTTGGACAACTGCCGTTGAAAAATGAATTAATGCATTTGTACAGCTACGAAGATGTAAGAAATCTTTATTAATTTATGGTTCTGTGGATTTAGAGCACATTTTATAGCACGGTGTGGAAGAAGAGGACACAAATCTCACCTAGCCTCGTTTTTGATTTTTCAGTTTCAGACAGCATATGTGCATTTTGCCAATATCAGCAGTTTCATACTCCATCTGATATCGAAAGAAAGATTTGATATCCGAAGCTTGTCCATATCAGTGCTAGGAATATAACAAATGTTTTTATTCGTTAATGAATTTTTCGGGAGAGGGTTTTTCACCCACGATTTGGGAAACCACTCATGCAAGATAAAAGCTGGAAAATATGTTCCCACTAGTATAAACTGAAGCTGCAAGTATGGCTTTGTGATTTAGAAAATGCAAATGTAAAATATAGGGTAAAATAACGTTATACCATGATTACCTATTCTACTATATATGAAAAGCCTATGACATAAACTTTAGCTTTGCATACCAACCGTGATGAACACGCCAGCAATGGGATTTCAATAGTAAAATTTACACCTACAGTAGAACTACATCCCCGTTGACCTTTAGTGACGTCGGCCTGAAAGCAAACTTATCTAAATTTATCGCACGTCGCCTCGCGAAGAGTGAAATGGAAGTGGCAATTATTTATTACGTTTTTAAATGGGTTTCCCTCATATGGTGCCCAAATTAACAAACATGCATTGTCTCATGTTAATAAAGCATGCATAACTCGAAATAGTATGTTATTATGTTATTAAAACGAAAAAGCCTCAGTTTCTTTTTTTCATTTCCTTTCGGCGATAAAATTGACAGCGGAAGTACCGCCCACCTATGCTCTTGTAAACAAAAACAGATTCGCTCGTATGTACGTCTGGTGCTCAGTAAAATCGAGAAAAACTAATAGCTACTGTTAATAATTTGATGATCATGGTATAAATAAAATATACCCAAAGTAGCTTGGTGTACCAAATGTTCACCACTCGTGGTGAAGTGGTGTTAACCGCGCGCCGAAGGCTCGCGGTTAATACCACTTCACCACGAGTGGTGAACATTTGGTACACCAAGCTACTATGGGTATATTCTGTATGTACCATTAACCCTGTGGATAGTTAATCACAATTTATGAAAATATATTTCTATATATATTTCTGTTTTTACGTATTTTCCCTGTTATTAGTGTCAATTGTGCAAAAGTAAATAATTAAACTCTTTCATCGCTTTCATGTCTTAGTGGAATGAGTGAATGTCCAAGCGATACATGCCTAAATAACAAAAAGTCATTTTCAAACAACTGTGGTCGAATATTTCTAATGAGAGTCTAGTATTCGTGTCCATGAAGGTGATCTCCATATCCCAGTTATTCAACACGAGTATTGATTATATTTTTTACTACTTGTAAATGTAGTCTCCAAGTAAGAATATTGCAGTAACGACGCGCATGTTTATAAAGCAATCGAATGCTTTCGCTGACATGATACGTAAATTAATGTGTTCCTAATGGGGAAATGCAGGATGTCATAGAAGATTTATTACCGTAATACATCTGCAGGCTTCCCACAATCGAAACTATCAAATAACCATAAAATGACATTTATTATTCGAATGATAAATTATGCAAACAATGAGTTTACCGAGCAGGATTATAGCCAGTAGTTAGAAACTTTAGTATTGTGATTTAGTAATGAATCTCGTGTCTATGGTAACCTTCCACTGTTTTCAATAATTATGCTTCCCCAGTGTGCGCACTCATAAGCCCACGAGTCATAAATAAAATTTCAATTGCATTGATTAATCAGAATGCAAATGCATGCACCCATAACGCAGTCCAGGCCGATTCGAATTGGTTTTATGGTACTACTATCCCTCCGCGGTAAAATTTCTGGCTATGTTGCCACGACACTGGTGTCTGTCCGTCCGTAAGCCTGGAAGTCTTTTCTCTAGAATTGCGTTTCATCATCTTGACAATTGAAGCTTTGAATTTCTAGTTTTTTCATGATTTATTTGGGATTTCTCTCCCCTTGATTAAAGCCAGATAATACAGCCAAATTAGCTGAATCACGTCAAAGGGTGCGATAATTCGTTTACCTGACGCACATCTCAGAAATCTCAGTGGAGGTTAAAGAAATACCTCCTCTGTGAAATGGAAGTTGGAAGATTATTATAAAGATAAACACATATTTTGCATTTTTCCTTTTGATTTACAAAATTCAATTTTTGCTTGTGCTGAAAAGATGTCCAACGAGGTTTTCACACTGACGACAAATACAATAATTTCACTTTGAAGACGCCCTTTATAAACATTTTATATTGAGTTGCTCGGGATGAAAAGGGAGAAAGTGCTAAACGCAAAACTTCAATCAAAATGAAAATTCCAAAACATCACACTCGCGATTTAGGTGATAGGCCTACATCATTGGTAAACATTTGTCACGAATTTTATGAATTGATGTCCGGGTATTCTAAAAATTATTGCGTAGTTTTTTAGAAATATTTTCTCCTTCGAGTTCTAAAGTAAAATCTTGAGCTTAGCATATGCATACCAAGGGGGATAAAAATAGTTTCTCGTGGAATAATAGCATCCACGATCACCAAACTTTCGCTTTGTAAGAAAAGAAGAAGCGTTTGTGGTTAAAATTTTCAAGACTCAGGGGCGGCGGAACCGGGAAGGGGGGGGGGGGGGGCTTCAGACCCTCCACTTTTTTTGCCAGGCCATGTTTTTTTCTGTATGCATATATTTTGACACAACAAATGACTGGATCCAGAGCCTGCCCCCACATTTTCGCCAGCTATGTTTCTCTCGTACTGGTTCCGTTTCGATGGATTTCGAATCATTTTTTTTTGCAGTAAGTGGCAGCAAACGCTAAAATGTATACAGTCTGTTAAAAAATTGGTTAACTGCAATAAATCGTAATCTTACAGACATACAAGTACCAAATCCACCCCAGACCAGAAAATCCACAGACAGTATAATTGATGTAAACGTCTGGTAAAGTATGCAGGTGAGGTCTATTTATCAGCTTTGGTCGTTACGACCAAAGCTGATAAATAGACCTCACCTGTATGCTTTACCAACATTTTTTAAAGTGTGAAATCTTTCAAATACATCTGAAAAATCTCAAAATATCCACTCAGATGCATGGAAATTGGGGTTTTGGAACCCTGGAATTTAAAATTTTCGTACTGACGACCATCCCTCGCCCGATCCAGCTCCCCCCCCCCACCCCCACACACACACTTTGAAAATCGTTCTGCCGCCCCTGAGACCGTTGGAGATAAATAACATATATTTGTGTCATTCCGCTACCAGGTTGCGACATAATGGTCCAGTTCAGCTTTCAGAGAAAGGAGGAACCTATCGATAACGTAGCTCCAATTTGGAACCCAGTGGACGGCTGATTTTTAGAATCTGACGTTAATTTTGTATGTCGCCAACTGAGCACCAATTTTGAATCATGTTTTCATTGAAATTTCACGACGCGAGAAACGAGTTTAGATAATCGCCACTTATTAACCCTTTACCTAACATGAAAAGCAGACGACACTTGCAAAACAAATTCTTGAATAACTAATTGTTTTCATTTTTTGTCTCAAAAACATAGGTTATGACCCCTCGTTGGAACGAGCTCGACGAGCTCGTTCCAACGAGGGTTCATAACCTATGTTTTTGAGACAAAAATGAAAAAAAATAATGAAAATTAATTGGCGATTTTTGAGAATAACGCTGGCCGGTTTTGACCGTTACGTTAGGTACATGGTTAAATATCTGCTGACTATTGGCACAAACACCACAATTGTACATTCTTTGGACGACAGTGAAAAAGAAGCAGACAATTATTGAAATGATAAACATCTACCGCATTCTCAAAAGTTCTTTCTTTCATTTCAGACGAGGTGAGATTCTAAGAGCTATTACATAAACAATTTACATACTGGGATTTTCTTAAGGGAAAATGAAAATCGACTCTGGATATGAACGAAGCGAACGTTGGTATTGTGTATCATGATAGAATCATTAACAAAATGTTCAGAAAACCATTTAAATTAAAACCTTCAGACTTCTCCTGGAATTTGTTCGAAAAAAACCCCAAACGTTGCAATGTTTAATACAAGGAGAGGAGAATAAAAGATCCCTCATCTGGGATTGCAGCGGACATTCTAGACAATTCCTAAGGTAACTGTTTTCCAAACAAATTCGTCATTCGTTAAATATCATTAAACTTTAAACTTTCGTAGGAAGATTTTTATATAACTTTAATTAGATACTGTTTTGAGCCCCCCCCCCCCCACCCCCCCCCCCCCCCACACACACATACACACACCTTTTTTCACCAATTATAGGTACCCGAAAGGCATTTTCCGATCTAACGTACGCAACCCCTATGGCCACTGCACACTTCTTTCTCGTCAGTTCTCACTCGATTCATATGCACCCTGTTTCTTTTCTCATTCACTCTTACCCTGTGATTTTGCAAAATATATATTTGTATTCAATGACGAAGAACTAGTTCAATTCAATTTAATCCAAAGTATGCGAATTGGATGAACGCCCTATAGGTTGTAGTGTGTACCAATAGGTGAGATATATAAAGACAAATCCTACTCTTAAATCAAAAACGAAAAATTAAATCCACTACCACTACCCTAATCTGTGGTAACACCCAAAGACAGCCGATGGTGTGTAAGCATTGTGATATGGGCGTGAGCAGGAGGAGTTGGGGATGTGCGCTATCTACGTAGAGTTAATGCAGCTGTTAGAGGCCTATGTAAAGTTGGAGGAAGAGGTGCAGGAGGTGAGGGGGAAACTGGGGAAGGCAGGAAAGTTAGGGTGGCATTCGATGGGGGGGAGGGGGGGGGGGTGGAAGGTGGTGGGTAGTAGGAAGCGGACTTTTGACGTGAATAGTGGGTCTTTTGGGAATAGGAAGGTGCGTCGGGTTGAGGGTAGGGGGGAAGTAGAGGCTAGAGTGTCAAGCCGCTCCAGCGGGAACAGAGGTGGTAACAGGGGTAGTAGGACAGGAAAGAAGCAGTTGGTGGTTGCAGGGAGTAGTATAGTGCGGGGGTTAGATAGGGTGGTGTGTGAGCCCGACAGTGTCAACAGGACCAATTTGTGCTTTCCGGGGCTAGGGTGGAGGGCCTAAGGGACAGAGTGGGTGGATTAGTAAAGGGATCAGGCCCAGACCCAGTGGTTGGTGTACACATGGGGACCAACAACATCAGGGAGAGAAAATCAGTTCAGCTTATTGAGACTTACAAGGACTTAATAACTGAACTGAATGCCAATAATGCACAGGTAGTGGTTTCGGGGCTTCTACCAGTACTAGGTGGTGGGGGCGAGCGTAATTCGCGGATCATTGGAGCCAATGAGGAATTGGGGGAGTATTGCAAGGAACTTGGGATACCCTTAATAGACAATTGGGGATCATTTTGGGGGAGAAAGGACCTATATGGAAGGGATGGTCTCCATCTTAGCCCAAGAGGTACAGAGGTTTTAGGAAGAAATATGTTGCAGGTGGTGGAGCCTTTTTTGGTATAGGGAGGGGAGGGGGAACAGAGAAGGGGTGAATGAACACAGGAAATGTGTTACGAACCATAGTTGTAAAAAATGGGATAAGGGGATAAGGAAAAGGGACCAAAAATCCACTTGAATAGGCATAGCGTCCCAAGGAAAGCACAGGTACACAAAATAGGATATACAAACATACAGGGACTAGATAATAATGGGACCAGTGGGCGGAAGCCAATGAATCTTGATACCCTGAAAGTGGGGTATAGCAACATCCAGGGTCTCCATCGGAAAGTAAGTGAAATTGCTACATTGATCGAGGCAGAGGAGTTTGACGTCATGGGCCTAAGTGAAACGTGGATAAGACACGTGGAACGGGTAGACCAAGTAAGGGGGTGCGTGTGGACAGGTGTAGGGCGAACGGAAGGCCAGAAAAAGGGGGATGGGTAGGCATGTACATTAAAGAGGATTTAAAACCGTCGCTGATCACAGACCTAGAAGAGGTCAGCACCTCGGCTGACGTATCGAAAGAAATTGGATGGGTAAGGATCAATCTGAGAAACAAAAGTATTGCCATTGGGGTTGTGTACTGTGCGGTGGAGGGAAGCAAAACCGAGTGGAATGACTCGATATACTCAACACTAAGGGCCAATATCACAGAGCTACAAAACAAGGGGCTCGGTATAATTCTGATGGGTGACTTTAATGGCCACATAGGTGACAAGGAAGAAGGCATAGAGGGTGGGGGACAAGAAAGTCAACAGGATGGAAGGAAGCTGTTGAACTTCGCAAACGAGCTCGGTCTGAAGATTCTGAACAGGGACGCGAGGTGTAAGGGGAAATGGACATGGGTGAGGAACGACAGAAAATCAATTATCGACTACATTCTCACAGATATTAATTTATGGAGGGAGGTGATAGGGGCAGAAGTGGGTGATGATGGTAAAATGGAGGTGGATAGTGATCACAACTTGATTACAGTGACGATCAGGGCCAAAAATCTAATAAAAAGCAAAGGAAGCTTTAAGGAGATTTGGGGACTCAAAAATGATGCTGACTGGGCGAAGTTCAATGAAAAACTGAAACCAAAGCTTGCAACCGTACCCAAGGGGGGCAGTATCCAGAAGATGGCGGACGCCATAGTTTCGAGCCTAGTGGAGGCAGGGAAGGAAAGTGTGGGAAAGATCAGGGTGTCAACACGGGAACTTGGGTACAGAGTGAATGAAGAACTGAAAAGGGCCATAAAGGGAAGAAAAGCTAAATGTGCTGCATACAGGAGAAGTAGAAAACTTAAGGGGGCGGAAAGCAATGAGGCCACAGTAGCAAAGGAAGAATACCACCAAGCACGAAATAAAGTAAATAAGATTAAAGTCGATAATCGGAGAGTGCGAAATAGCAGTCTTATTAGGACGATAAGAACGGCAGGAGGTTCGAGTTCGAACGTATTTTGGAAATGGCTGAATAAACGTAACAAAGGAAGTAACCCACAGAGTATAAAAGTAGATGGCAGAGTTACAGACGAGCAAGATCAAGTCGCATCAGAACTAGTCAAGCACTGGAAAAAGGTAAACGATAAGCGATGGGGCATGGGGAGCCCACTTGAGTGTCCGAATCAGGTCGAGGAAAACCTATCGAACTTCGTGTGCAGCGAAAATAAAACGGTGGAGGTGCGAAATGTGATCTCAAAATTAAGGGATGGAAAAGCGGAAGGAGTGGATGAAATTCCAAACGAGTTTATCAAAAAAGGGGAGAGGAACTTGTGGAAAGCCTAACTGCCCTATTCAATCTAGCCATAGAAAATCAAGAGGTCCCGAAGGAGTGGAGAGAAAGCAAAGTGATATTTATTCACAAAAAGGGGGAAAAAGACGTTTTGGATAACTATCGAGGGATCTCTGTCAGGAGCAACATTGGAAAAGTTTTCTGTAAAGTCATGTGTGGGAGATTAGAAGAGGTGATAGAAGAGAAGGGTTTTGGGGAGAAATCCAGAATGGTTTCAGGAAGGGAAGGCGAGTTACTGACCATCTTTTCACGCTATCCCAAATGATAGAATCCGCGAAACCAAAAAAGAAAAAGCTGTTTATGACCTTTTTGGATGTCCAAAAGGCATACGATAGAGTATGGAGGGAGGGTATGTGGCGCAAGCTGGAGGCTCTGGGCTTAGGAGGCGAGTTTGTTGGAATTATGAAAGCATTATATAAAGACGTACAGAGTGAACTTAGCCTGGGAAACATTACAACAAAACGTGTGCCTATGGAGATAGGCCTAAAACAGGGGTGTATCCTTTCGCCAATCATGTTTGCATTGTATATCAAAGATTTAGGAGATGAACTCCTGTATAGCGAGGAGGGGGTAGCAGTTGGGGACTTGAAGATCACGGGGCTATTTTTTGCAGACGATATGGTGCTAGTGTCAGAAAGCGAAGAGGGGCTAACTAAAATGAAAGGAATTGTTGGGAAATATGGGAGCAAATGGAGACTCGAACTTAATGAAAGCAAGAGCAAAGTTATACCTGTGGGCCGCAAAGTGGACCCCACTCGCAGGTGGAGAGTGGGTGAGTTCTGCATTCCGGAATGTAACAGCAAACTTCTCAGTGTAGGGGAGACAGGTGATTACGAGTATTTGGGGGTAAATATAAACATTACAGGAAGAGGCATCTACCGAAACCACACAAATAAATTGATTCTGAAGGGGAAGCGAATCCTTAACCAAATGAAACTTATAGGGAGAAAAGTTTCAATAAGGTTTTCGTGGGGAAAACCATTTGGGAAATGGTGGGTCTGCCAAGTATCACATACGGCAGGGAAGTGGTACCCCTAAACCAGACGGCCGTAAAGAGCTTGGAAATCCTGCAGAACGATGCAGGCCGATGGATAACGGGGTCGAGTAATGCCGCAGCGCTAGAAGCAATCGGGGGTGAACTTGGGTGAATGAGGATCAAGGGCAGGATAAGCCTGCTGAAACTCGGTTATCTTAATTATTTGGTAAATCTCCCAGACAGCCGATGGTGTAAAGTAATGTTCCTGAGAATTTTCAATTCAAATATAAAGACGGGGTGGATGGTCCAAGTGAGGGAGCTAGTAGAGAACTACTCATTGGAGATCTCGTACCTGGACGTTGGGGACAACCAGGGTAAAAAAATCGTCAGAGACGGGTCATGGAGGATTGTAACCGTAATTGGCGAGAGGGGGTCAAATCAAACAGGTCTTTGGGGTGGACTGCGTGATAAAGAGAAGTCAGGCTTTGAAGAGTACCTTGATGGCACCTTTGGGGGGGGGGGGTCACTGCTGTTCAAGATGAGGTCGCGATCCCTGGAGCTGATGGGGAAAATTGGGAAGGACAGTGAAAGGGAGTGCCAGATGTGTAATCTGGGCATGGTGGAGACCCTGGAACACTTTCTTCTAGAATGCCCAAAGTACCAGTCTAAAAGAATAAGATTCACTGGGAGTGTAATGGGGATGTGGTATGGGAGGATGAAGGACAAGTGGTTAGGAGGAGACTCAAAGGAGAGGGTTAATATGTTAATCGGAGAGATTGGGAAGAATGGGGCAAGGAATGTCATCAAGCAGTTCGTCTACGAGTGTTGGGAGGAGAGGAGAAGCACGGGAATAGGGAGGCAGTTGGGAGTACAGGGGTAACCAAGGCCTTCTCGTCCGAGAACCGCGACAAATCAGCGGCTGGCCAAAGTGTTATTATTATTATTATTATTATTATTATGGTACACGAAAACATATGATGCCACACGATTCAATTTTGACCGGTCAATATCCAATATCGTAAAATAATGACAATAAGGTTGAGGTTGAGGATGAGGTTGAGGTCGCTAAGGTTGTGTCTCAAATAGGATGGGAACAAGTGTGATGGGTAGCGTATATAAATTTATACATACTGTTCAAAAAAAGAAACACAAAATGGGTTTTCTTTGATGAGGGACGTTCCCGCGTTATGGGATAATGAGATAGAGAACGAAATCAATTCATAACCAACGTTTTAATGAATGAATGAATGAATGAATGAATGAATGAATGAATGAATGAATGAATGAATGAATGAATGAATGAATGAATGAATGAAGCACAAATGAAGACGTTTCAGGCGTTAACGGGCCTAGTCGACGTCATCCAAACTCAATATCTAGCGTGACCGCTGGGCCCAAAACTGCTTGGCACCTTCTGTTCATTGAAGCAATCAGATTCCAGATGGAAGCTTGAGGTATGGTGGCCCACTCTTCTTGCAACGCTTGCGCCAACTGCGGTAAAGTCTAAGGCTGTGGTTGACGCTGACGCACAGGTCGATCCATTTGAACCCATAGATGTTCGATAGGGTTCCAATCTGGCGAGCTGGAGGGCCAAGACATGACTTCGATGTTGTTATCCTGTAGATAAGCTATCGCGAGCCTTGCTGTGTGCGGTCGGGCGTTGTTATGCTGGAAAATGGCGTTGACGTTCTGCATAATGGGGAGCACATGTGGATGCAAAATTTCAACTCTGTACCTCCGCGCCGTCAAGTTACCCTCGACATGGACGAGGCCGTTCTACCAGTGTGTGAGATGGCTGCCCACATCATAACACTACCACCACCAAATCTGTCCACCTCCCTAACGCAGCTACGCGGAAAACGTTCTCCACGACGTCTGTACACACGGCATCGTCCATCAACTCCGCGAAGAAGGAAACGTGACTCGTCACTGAACCATAACGTTCTCCATCTCTGATGAGGCCATGCCCTGTGCATCTGACACCATTGAAGTCACTGTCGACGATGCTGCGCCGTCAAAATGACGCCACGCATTGGCTGTCAGCACGGAGACCTACCTCGTGCAGACGCCTGCGAACGGTGTGATCTGAAATCCTCCGGCGACGTGGTAGCTTTGACGCTGTAGAGGTTGCTGTGATTGTTATCTCCCGCAAATGATGTAACCGGATGTATCGATCCTGAGCTGGGGTGGTCATACTGGGTCTCCCAGATCTTGGAAGGGCATGTGTTGTTCCCTGGATTTGGTAGCGGGTCCACAGGCGTGTGATGGTGCTCGGTGAGACTGAACGATCTCGCTACATTCGAATCTCATTCGATTGTTTCCAAGCGGCCAATGGAATTATTTCTCTGAGCTTCGGTCAAACGTGGCATTTTGCATGAGCAAGATCCCTTTAACTCTGTGCGAATCCCGAACGATTTCCATGTCCATTTGTACCCCAACACGCCCCGAATGCTCGGAGCGTGCAAATTCATGATCAGGTATTCACTCAGTGGAAACTTTGTTCTGTTAATTTTCAATATTTTTTTGGTGGGGTCACAGTGGCCCAATTTATGCCCCATTGTCCAAAATGTTACATAATGGTTAGTCAGCCACGATATGTCGGTAACCATATCTACAGCCACACTTCATCACTATATTCATCAAAATTTACCATGTTATCGTGACTATACCCGTTTTGCGTTTCATTTTTTGAACAGTATATTGTGCATCAATACACTGCCCCACCACGCCCCCCCCCCCCTCCTGAAGAAAAATTATTTTCCATGCTACACCCTTGCGGTTCCCAGAAAGGTGTGACCCCCCTCCCCCTCCCCCACATTTTTGGAGCCACCGCCTCTGTGTCCAGTGGCTGTTGTATGAAAACTGTTTAAAAGACTGTACAGTTGTATCCTCCATGCCGTGGAAGTTCATTTAGGTTTTCTGTTGGGTCAGGGCAGGTCTATACTTTATTTCAACCCTTCAGCTGACGTGAATAGCAGACACTTGTATTGTTTCTTAAAAAACTAAAACAATTCATTTGTTGCTTGAAAATCACAGCTTATAACCTCTCATTGGAACATGTTCGATAAACTTGTTTCAAAGAGGGGTCACAAGCAATGTTTTGGAGGCAAAACTTTAAAAGGATAATTAACGCCTCCCCACCCCCCCCCCCCTCCCCGTCTCTTCCCGATCACATATACAGAGGTCTGGACTCGCCACTACTTAACTGAGTCGGGTTCGGTTCTTGGCAATCGTCAATCGCCCTCTCCTATCTCTGCCCCTGAATTATTCATAAAAATATGTTCTGCTGCGCCCTTCGGTCACTTGTTTTATTTTATCGGACTTCAGTTTCTAAAATCTATCCCGTTTGTTGTCTGAGAGACTTTTATAGAAAATATTTGATACGAAAGAGCTAAAAAGAAACTTTTTCATTTTAAATATAAAAATGAAACAAAAAAAGAAACTTCCCAAGTGTTACTCTGTCACAATGTATGGTTGAAGTTTTGTTCGCTTACCTTTGAGGACATGCCCATATTGGTAATGTGTGTGGTTTGTGACTTGTCCTATCATGTATGGGGTTTTGTCATAATAGGTTTTTCCCTATGGTTCATGTTTTATCCAGCATTCAACCGGAGAGTCATCAAATCATACTGCGATAAATCCACCAAAATATAAATATGACAATGTGTCAAAATCGCACCTAACAAGTTTAACAATATAAAACAAGTGTGTTAGATGTGTTTGAGTGGGTGGGAAGGGGGCGGCTCTGATATCCGAAGTATATAAATCAACGAGGATGGGAGATTACGATAATCACATACAGTCACCGAGGGTCGAAAGGGGCTTGCGTTCGATTACCTGGGTATTATTAATTATCTATTGACTAAAGTGAATTTTTTGATTTGATTGGTTGATAGATACGTGGTATGAGACCATATTCATTGAAATCCACGAAACGTCCGACCAACCACTGACAAATTTCCCATACCCAGTGGAAGCCTCGTTCCGAAATCTTCAAATTGTCCATACCCCGTAGAAGACGCGTCATTCCAGATTTACAGTGTACATGTATTATATTTTAATTTTTTATCTCCAAAATATAGCTCATGACCCATTATTGGAATGAGCTTGTCGAGTACCCTCCAGTGTGGGAGTTCATAAGCTATGTTTTGAGACAAAAAAGAAAAAAAGAAATTCAATAATTTTTTTATACTAGTCATATCGGCATATTTTCACAAAAACTCTTTTGCACAAAAAATCCACAGAAACCTGTATGGCTCAACAATGGAAGATAAAAGATCTCATGCTGTGTGTGTTCACACATGAAATAGATTGAACTTCTAAAACGGAAAGTCAATAGATAAATTCGTTATCCCGTGTCTGATCACGTGGTACGAGTTTTTACCTACCCGAAGCCTCATGGGATACGGCTGGTTTCGGGTAGGTAAAACCCCGTACCACGTGATCAGACACGGGGGTAACTAATATTGTCCTTGTGTTTAACAGGGTGTATGGGAATTTACACCGGTTTGGGAACTCATACAGCCTAGCCGAAGGGTGTATGAGTTCCCAGATTGGTGTAAACTCCCATACACCCTGGAGAACACAAGGATAATGGATTTATTTCCAAGAATTTTGATGTACTTAATATTTTAACCTAAATTGTGGGAAAAACTGACTGAAAATATGTACTTTGTAAGTTTCTTAATAAAGCCAGACAAATATGGACGTCATTGGAACTGGCTCAATGAGCCAGTTCCAATGACATCCATATCTGTAATATTTTATTGCCCGTAAATATTATATTTCCTGTATTTTTATTTTTGTTTTAACATAACCGAGTAGAAGGTATGAATTAATAATTAAAAATGGGTACTTTTTTAGCCACATAGCCTGCTATTGTGTATTCTTGTTTTTACACCGTGGTTTACCACGGTGTAAAAAAAAAGCTACTGTCGATTGCCAGTTACACCGTACCTCTCAGCCAATCAAAACGCAATATTTTGTTTCATTTGGAAATAAAATAGTTTACAGGAGAGCTGATGTCACATTCCACACATGACTCAGAGAGGCTTTCAGAACTGTCCGGGCTGAGGCAAATTGTGCTCTCTGGACAGATTCCCGAGCCTGCTGTTCACATACCACATAAATCTGAAGGTTATCGCCAGTACGTATTGGATAACTTTTTTGTCCTTATGAAATTAAAGCCACATTGTCCTGTTCAAAACAATGATACGTCGTCTACGCGATGGGTCTGATAGGGTCAAAACCACATATAGCGTCGGGGGAGGGTCACATGGCCCTCCTGGTGGAGGTCTACCCCTCCCCCATCTTCATCTGGGAAACTGCCTCCCGTGTTGTAGGCTTGTCGGGGAATATCCCAAACCGGTCGGGGTGCACAAGCCCCCATATTGTGGACATTTTAGAGCAGCCTCTGGACAAAACATGTACTGATTAGACGCGGTCGGGTTATCACAGCGTACTGAGAGTGTGTCACCAGCAAAATGCGCGGGACAAATTGAAGTTTTCGTTCTGGCAATAGGTCCTACCTCTGAATATATTGGAGATAAATTTTAACCCTTTACCTAACATGAAAAGCAGACGACACTTGCAAAAATAATTCTTGAATAACTAATTTTTTTCATTTTTTGTCTCAAAAACATAGGTTATGACCCCTCGTTGGAACGAGCTCAACGAGCTCGTTCCAAAGAGGGGTCATAACCTATGTTTTTGAGACAAAAAATGAAAAAAATAATGAAAATTAACTGGCGATTTTTGAGAATAGCGCTGGCCGGTTTTGGCCGTTACGTTGGGTAAAGGGTTAATGGAGAGGAACAGGATGAAACAGATCTTTTCAATTTGCTCACATTTTACATTTTTGTAAACACGTTATTCCTTTTTCCTTTTCTTGAGTTTGAAATCACTTGGGCATGCACATGTGGAACCGTGGAACCTATCTGATGAAGGGCTAATTTTGCCTTGAAAAAGTTTAGTTTCATGTTGTATTTAAGAAACATGCATTTTTTTGGTATTTTGTTTGCCCTCGGGTCCCCTGTCAGATAGACATGAGGTATACGGACGTCCAAGATTAAGAATCAGCTAATGGCATCTCTTCAATTGCAAGAAAACGTGTTTTCGTTCCGTTTCGTTATGCACAAAACTGATTTAGTTTTTGTTTTGCATCATAAATTCTGGAAATCACAAAATCCAGGAACATTATGGTTCACTAGTGATTTTTCTGAATAGTTCAAACGCAATTCCATCAACCCATATGCGAACGCAATTACATGTAGACTAATTTGGGGACTTAGTCTTCACAAATACCCGTCTATCGTGGAGCAGGTGTCGCTAGATATGTGCACTTTATGCTAGAGATTACTACCAGACGATATTCCGTAATTGTGATGACATTATTACCTAAGAGAGCATATAAATTGTATGACCATTCAGAATCATTCCCATAAAAGGGGCGAGTAAAGATATTTAGATGACAATGAGTTGAAACACGAATCCTGCTGCTAGAACAGAGGTTAATTCAGATAATGAAATTGATAAATATACCGAAATATCACCACTCTTATAATTTTATGGCCCAAAACGTCACACTGCCCACTAAAACGTACATCATGGTTTCGAGTGTCTAAAAGCTAAAAAGACTACATAACCGGCGGTAACAAATAATCAGGTCAAGAAACCCCGATCGAACAACACAGCAGGGCTTATAACATTTTCTGATGTGTCCATCAAGGGTGCACCTAAGTTCCAACCCTTGAACCACAACAACGACGACGAAGAATGCGTGACTGTCAAACTTCCAGGAAGCATTGAGATTTGACCGTCTAACCAGGGGCGGTGGGATTGCCATCTATATCAAAAACTGGATCCCATTCCGACATAGACCGGATTTCGACACGTTGAACACCGAGTGCGTATGAGCGGAAGTATTTGCGAAAGGGAGAAAACACCTTTTATTAGGAGTGTTCTACCGTCCACCCGACAGTCCTCCGGATACTTGGGTTGCCATATCAGCCTCCATTGAAAAAGCCCAATATACATTAATTTCAGACATTGTTATTACAGGTGGCTTCAATGACAACCTAATGATCTCCTCAAGAAGTGTCTTTTCTAAGATCGTCAAGTGTTTTAACCTAAGGTAGCTTGTACATGATCTAACTTGCTTTACTGAGACATCTGCCTCGTTAATAGATCTTTTTGCGATCAGTAACACGGTGAACGTTCATGAGTGCGAGGTCCTAGGACCATTTTTTCCAGATATGATCCGCTACCATTGTCCAGTTTCCATCGAAGTCGAATTTACGAAACCGCCACCTCTTAGCTTTAAAAGGCGCACATGGTTGTATTCACAGGGCAATTTTAGGGCATTGAATGAATCCTGTGCCAGTGAAGACTGGGACTCACTTTTTTGACAACCCTTGCCTTGATACCATAGTGTTTAACTTCACAAATAAACTTCTCGACATAGCATCCAAGCATATACCGAACAGGTTTGTTACTTTCAGGCCCCACCAACCGAAATGGATGCACAACGAGATAAGACTTCTGATAAGACAAATAAAACGCCTGTATTTAATAGTCAAACGCAAAAAAAAACAATCCGCTCTCATGGGCAAAATACAAACTCAAATGTAACGAAGTTGTAACAGCTATAAGAAACGCCAAAGCTTTATACATAACTAAAGTACAATCTACCCTGTCGAGTAATGAAACATTCTCATCACAGTGGTGGAAGACCCTAAAGATGTTCATCGGTAACTACTATGTAGCAGAAACTCCCTCCATCAGTTACTTGAACAATATATACTCCTCGTCGGCGGAGGAAGCAGAAGCGTTCAATGAATACTTCTGTTCTTTCTCTTCAGTTGATGGATCGAATGCCTCACTCCCCGACACACCAGCCTAGGCTTCTCAGAAAATTGATAGTATTGCCGTACACTGCAGTGAAATATATGATGCAATGAAAACGATAAAGGTGTCTAAGGCGTCCGGGCCTGGTCTTATAAGTCGGCATCCCCTTAAGGAAAGTAAATCATCACTATGTGAGCCACTCTCGGTATTATTTAACATGTTGCTGAATAATTCATATTTTCCGTCGTTGTGGAAAAAAGCCAATGTCTCCCCTGTTCTGAAAAAACAGCCCTAAAATTTAATCACTAACTACCGCGGGCCCGTGGAGTCAGCAAGCAGTTAGCAGTTAGCAGTTAGCAATTCGAAATGTGAAGTTAGCAAGCAGTTAGCATTTAGCAATTCGAAATGTGAAGCCAGCAAGCAGTTAGCAATTCGAAATGTGAAGTCCGAAAGCAGTTAGCAGTTAGCAATTCAAAATGTCATGTAGCGGATATTAGATGTGTCTTGACGATTCGCCCAGAGGACGTTTCGTACCTAGACATTTCGTACCAACAATACTTTTTGTAAACCTGAGAAGGACTGTGAGACAGAGGGATTTGCCTTCCCCGCTTGTTCTTTCGGTACTCAGAAAAAAGTCAGTTAGCAGTTAGCAATTCAGAATGTCAAGTCAGAAAGCAGTTAGCAATTCGAAATGTGAACTCAGAAAGCAGTTAGCAGTTAGCAATTCGAAGTGTGAAGTCAGAAAGCAGTTAGCAGTTAGCAATTCAAAATGTCAAGTAACGGATATTGGATGTTTCTTGGCGTTCCGACCAGAGGACGTTTCGTACAAAGACATTTCGTACCGACAATACTTTTTGTGAACCTGAGAAGGACGTGATTTGCCTTCCTTCTTTTGTACCTAGGACGTTTCGTACCCAGGACGTTATCCACGATGAAGTAAGCAAGCTGTCCGGGAATATGTTTTGTTAACCAGCACCTGCCGCTTACCTCGCTTGCTTCTGTCGGTCCTAAAAAGCCGGTAAGCAGTTGTCAGTTAGCGATTCAGAATGTGAAGAGCGAGCAGTTCGCAATCTGAAATACCGCAATTAGCGGTTAGTAAATAGAGATGTGAAGTCATCAAGACGTTCACAGTTAGCAATTCGAAATGTCGTAGATATTGAATGCTTCAAGACATTTCACACACAAGGCGTTTCGTAAATTTGTGATCAATCCGAATCCGAATCTGTGGTCGTTTCGTGCAGGAGATTGGACGTTGTTTACCCATATGTTGGTAGGAGGAGGTGTACAACATGTTGAAAACACGGCACACGAAAGGTACAGATCACTGAGTATGAATTTCCAAAGATGAAATGGAATAGAATCGGTAATCGGAAAGACTATACGGATTACGAGCCTTCTTACTTTTAACTCTTTTCCCAGCAAAGTGGGGAAAAGCTCGTAGAAATATCCCTGAATAGACCTGCCAAGGTTAAAGTAACTGTTTACTGTCACAATAAAACCACACAAACATTGATATCGTCAGAACCGGCTCGCCAAGCCATTTCTGATGATATCCATGTTTCTATGGTTTAACTGAAATATGTCATTGAAACACTGAGAATTTGGGGGAAATAAGAAAAGTTACCACACTGTCTGGCAATGCATTCCATTCGTGGAGCGTTTGAGGTACATATGAATATTTATAAGTGCCATTGTTGCAAGTAATTAGTTTTACTAATTCAGAGTTAGTGTGCGTATCTACATTTGTTCAATTTCAGTATTTTGTGGGATGGAATGGCTACCAGGTCGTACATAATGTAGTAAAAAAAAATCTACGCGTGGGTCTCGACGACGCTCCTGTGATGGTTTCCAGTTGAGGTTTTTTATCAGGCTTGAGACACCACTCCTCTGATGTAGTCGTTACAAACGAATCTCACTATCCGTCGCTGAACACATTCAATTCTATTGATATCTTTTTATAGGTATGAGTTGTCCTAGAGTCTTGGACTGGCTTTAAAATGTGGTTATTTAGTGTGTGGTTGTATGCTGATGGCTCTTTTTTCCTGCTGATTGACAAAAAATAACATTTTGGTTGAATTTGATCCCTCAATTGTTCGCCCATTTTGTTGATGATTTCAGATCCATTTGAAGTTCAAGATGATCTTGGAATGGTTTTATTTGCCGATATACTAGCAGGCAATCGTCCGCGAATATTCGTACTTGTGATGTAATACCGCTGGGTAGATTGTTTATGTAAGATTACTGAAGTAGACCAACGTCGAGCTCGGTTAATTAGTCTGTGGATGGGCGACCATTTACAAATTAATTCGGATTTCCGCGCTCTGTCCTTGGACAAGACACTTCATCGCGATTGCCCACATGAGGGCACGGTGACGCCGTGTGTTGAGACGTTCTGCATTCCGAGGTGCACATTTACAACCAATCTTACTCTGTGCTGTGTAGTGCGTAGTACTAATATGCGGTGCATAGTATGGTCTGATGGTATGACGTTGAGAGCTAGCAGGTGCTCGTCGTTGTTCGATGGTTCTCCCTGGGTAGTCTGGCTTTCTCCGCCAATAAACCTGTCACCGACACTACATGACCCTGGTTGTTAAAGTGTATTTAAATACCAATCAATCAATAAAAAAATCGTTTATGTAGCACAAAAATAGTAAAGGTCCAAGAACTGTCTCTTGTAGGACTCCAAATTCAACTCGGCAAGAAGATGAGGTCACCCCTCAACAATCACTCTATGTGCCCGTTCCATGGGGAAAAAAGAACCAGTTCAGGATCTTACCACGTATGCCATAATTGTCATGGAGAAGTTTTAGATGGGGAGCCGTGTCGAAAGCTTTAATAAAGTACAAAATTGCCATTGTTATGTCTATCTGTTGTTGTTGTTGTTGATGTTGTTGTTGTTGTTGTTGTCGTTGTTGTTTTTGTCATTCATTTTCACATCGAAGATGGTGATGATTATTTAGCTTTCGCAAGAGTTGCCGTTTCTGTAACTGTGTTGTAGTGAAATGGGGATGTTGTACTTTTCCAGATGATCAAAGATATGGCGACAAATGGTACGTTGTAATGTTTTACAACAAACATTTGTAAATGATACCGGTCAATAATCGCTCGCCTAATGGGGATTTCCTTTCGTGAATTTTGGTGAAATGTTGGCATTCGTCCAGTCCGAGGGCAGGGTGTGTGTGGAAAGACCCCCTCCTGAAAATATAATGAATAGCATGAGCCGATTCCTTAAAAACACTGCCAAAGAATGTGGTTAAGAACATTGTCCGGGCCGCCAGCTTTTTTAACATTGAATTTATTCAGTAGTTTTTTAACACCCCAGGTTATAATTTAGATATGTGTGGAAAACGAATTTTATTTAATTTTGGTTGAGATGAGTTTGGAACTTTTCTTGAAAACACAGATTTGAAGTGAACCTTTGTTACGTCTAATTCTTTACTCGGGAAAGTGTAGAAAAGCTGCTATAAACCCCCGAAGTCTGCACTCGGCAGTAACTGTTTACTCCCCCAATGAAAATGCGCAAACATGGATATCGCCAGAATTTGCTCGCCAAGCCATTTCTAATGCTATACAGGTTTTATTGAAATATGTCGTTTAAACATTCATAAGTTGGAGAAATAGAACAGAAAAATTCAATTTTTGTTAAAGATGTGTCAGGCAGGTATAGTGTCCGGTGGGGTTCGACACATTTTTTTTCGTAAAATTTAAAAACTAGTAGGATGGGAATGAGAACCCGCTAGAAGGTGATAATTGAGAATTCAACCATCAACGTACATGTACGTGTACGTGTACATGTACACCTCCATAGGATTTAGTGTTAAAATCGTGTACCTGTACACGATTTTAACGTTTTTTAGGGTGCTTTAGAATCCCCTTGCGGATTCAAACATCACTGATTGTATCCGAGAGTGACAAAAAACGCATGAAATTTTACGTACAGTACATGTACCGTTTTGATTGAAATCGGCAAATGAGTTTCCCCCATAGGATTCAGTGTTAAATTGCGAGCAAAAAAACGTTTTGTCGTTTCTAAATCATCCTCTTGCCGATTCTAACAATCCACATCCGTACACGATTTTAACACTGAAACCCAATGGAGGCGTTCACGGAGATCCGCTTGCGGATTTTAGGTCTCAAATCGACTCATGTAAAGAGGTGATGTTTGAATCCGCAAACCCACTGTCGCATTTCTCGAAGGAAGACTAGCGCACGTTATTGCGAGGTGATCTCAATGAGCACTTGATGGAAATGTTTTGAATGAAGAGTGTTGCCGGTGTGTTAGAAATCTGCAAACCCACTGTCACGTTTTTGGTTGATATATAGGAGAGAAAAAAAATATAAATAAATAGTTATTTAAAAAAATAAATATATCAAATCGAATAGATAATAAAAAAATACGTAAATCATGAGCGATTCTCAGACTATTAGAGCGAGGTTTCTTTTAAACATGCTGATGAGAGCATACAAAATCTGCATGAACGAAGAACTACATCCCATCTTGTTAGAACGATGCGTCAGATGTCGGGATCATCTAGACTTCGATCACGAGAATCATTCGTGTCTGACGAGGGAAAGGGAAGATATGGTCGTCAAGTATTTTGACCCGGCGTTCGAACACGTTAGATTCAACGATGTGATCACGTTTTGGAAGAGATTAGTCTTCTGTAAGAATCAAGACAAGCCTACAGTTTCAGAAGAACAGAAATTGGCGAGTAGAAGTCTGACTTTAGAAGACAAGAGATGCGTCATGAAATTATTGCTGAATGAAGCATACGTCTAAGTTTTCTTGTTGATATAAATAAGGAAGAATAGAAAATAAAAATAAATACACACAAAAATTTTTTTATCTAATATTAGAAAGAAAAAAAAACAAAAATGCGAACCAGAAATAAATTGTATCTGATGTTAGTGGACGATGAGGATTTGAAGCCGATCGACGTTTTGCCGACGGCACATTCGCTAGAAGAAAGAGAAAGAGGAGAGAGGTATAGCATCGATCAAATCAATAGAATCCAAGAGTATCTAACTCGAGAGAGAGATTCTCGTCGTTCCCTCAAGAAGAAGTATTCACGTTTCGTGAAATTCGTCAACGCAATCGACATGACACTCATCACGATTTCCATGGGTTTACACACGGCCGGCATCGGATTGTTGTCAACCGTGGTCGGCATTCTGATCATGTTAACCATAGAAGGAGTGTCTCTCGCCGCCGGATTGTTTAGCACGCTCGGAAATTTTTTGAGTAGGAAATTATATCTGAAGGCGAGGAAACATGACAAGATTCGCGTCTTGGCCGACTCCAAGATTGACACGATATCCGAAATGATCTCTATGGCGTTGAAAGACGGTAGGATATCGGACGGAGAATACTTCGTGATATTGAGCGAGAAAACGAAATACGATGCCATGAAAGAAGCCGTGAGAATCAAGACTCGTCAGATCATCAAGGAAGAGATGCAGGATTCTCTCATGGAAAAGGGGAGGAAAGAGGCCAGGGAGGAATTCAGTAAGATGATAGAACTCAAGAGCAGCGATTGAAAAAAAAAATATATATAAGAACAGAATTAATTAATTATTAAATTTATATATAAAATAAAAAAACGAAATTAATTTAAATAACTCTTAAAAAATGTATTGCGTAAAGTGTAAGAGAGTTACCGAGACGAGTAATTCTAGAGAAGTGCGAACTAAAAACGACGGACAGATTTTACAACAGGCTGAATTTGCGACGTGTTTGGTTCTATCAAGACACGATTCGTCAAAAAAAAAAACGCGAGCAAAGGTAAAGGCATTGTGAATAAAATGATCAATAATCTACCTTTCGAAATGCATCTGCCCGGTCACAGTTTCACTGGACCCGGAACGAAATTGAACAAGAGACTCAATGCCGATCTGACACCCAAATCTTGGAGCAAACCTGTGAATAGGGTGGACGCGGCCACGTATGATCATGATCTGTGCTACGTCGGACATCCCAACAAGACTTGCAACGACGTCTGCGATAAAAACATGTTGGGGAAATTGAGAGGCATATCGAATCCGACCAGGAGAGAGAAGATAGAACGTTCGCTGGTCGGCAATCTAATCGGTGTGAAACATCGATTCGGATGGGGCGTTCAAAAAAAAAAGCGCATCTGAAAAGAAGAAGAAATGATTATTGATGAGCGAATTGGCCGAGGAGTTACACAAACTCATAGTGCGTAAATTTCAAAAGAGAAGGGTGTTCGTGAAGGGTCTGGATGATATTGGGTCTGCCGACTTGGTCAACATGAGATCGTTTTCGAGGTGGAACGAGGGCGTCAAATATCTATTGACGGTCATCGACGTGTTTTCCAAATACGGTTGGATCAGAGCTTTGAAGATTAAATCGGGACCTTGCATCGCCGAGGCTCTGAAGAGTGTGTTCGACTCGTCTTCTTGAAAACCGAGTAAATTGTGGGTGGATAAGGGAAAGGAATTCTACAACAAGCACGTTCATCGATTGGTAGACCTCTACTCGATCGAAAATGAAGAGAAAGCCAGCGTGGTGGAATGTTGGAATCGAACGATGAAGGAAAAGATGCACAGATACTTCACAGCGAATTAGACCAAGAAATACATATACGCTCTGAACGGTCTGGTCAAAGATTACAACAACACCCGACACAGATCGATCAAGATGACTCCCACGGAAGCTAGCGATCCTCGAAACGAAAAATGGGTCAACGCGAATCTATATCCTGAGAGATCTAAGATCAGGAAGAAGTCTAGAACGCTGAAATTTGCGGTCGGTGATCGAGTGAGAATTTATGCTTATAAGAAGCACTTCGAAAAGGGAAATCTTCGTGATAATCAAAATATTTCACACCGATCCGGTGACTTACGAAATCGAAGCTTTGGATGGAGAAGAGATCATCGGAAAGTTTTACGAACAACAATTACAGAAGACAAAGTTTTGATAAAGAAAACAAAATTTTTTTTTATTTACTTTCTTTAACATTTTCTTGTTTACACACATATATATAAGAGAGAAAAAAATAATAATAAAAATAATTAAAACTATTTTTAGATAAAAAAAGCAAGTTAATTAATAAACAAAAAAATAAAAATCCTTTAAAATGACAAATATACTAGATATAGCACAAAGCATAGTGAAAGATGAAAGTATTCAAGAATATGAGGTTCACGAATACGAACCGGTAACTGGAACGAGTTTGAACAATGCGGGAGAGATAAGAATCAACGTCGAAACTCAAGATCTATTCGTACATCCTAGCGAGAGTTACATAGTGGTGCAGGGACGTCTCACCAAGGAAGATGGGAGCGACTACGCTGACGACGACACGGTTACTCTAGGCAATAATGGCATCATGCATCTGTTCAGTAATATAAAATACATGCTATCCGGACAAGAGATAGAATCTGTTTTTCATCCCGGTCAGGCCACCACGATGTTCGGACTCTTGACGTATCCTGATGATTTTTCGAAATCCAGAGGACTTAATCAGTTGTGGGTGAAAGACACCGTCGGCCCTGCTAGCGCCGGCACCGCTTTGATATTCGACTACATCGTCAAGACGTCCAGACCTAAAGGAACGTTTTCATTCAGGATACCTTTGAAACACATCTTCAGATTTGCGGACGATTACAACAAGATCATGTACGGATTCAAACACAATCTGACATTGATTCGAAAAGGAAATGATGATGCAATAGTGAGACTCACTGCGACCGATGCGAGTAAGATAACTCTACACAAGATATCGTGGTTCGTTCTACACGTGGAGCCTTCGATCGTGGAGAAAGCGCGTCTCTACAAGATCATAGAATCCAAGAGTAAATTACCCGTGGGATTTAGAATGAGACAGTGCGACATGGCTAGCATTCCTCCCTCCACGAATCACTTCGATTGCAAATTGATGGTGAAATCCGCTTCCGAGAGACCGCGTTTCATCGTGGTTGCATTTCAGACTGATAGGGATGGGTCTCAGGAAAAGAATGCGTCGCTGTTCGATCACTGCCATTTGAGAAACATGCAAGTGTTTCTGAACGCCACGAGATATCCAGCAATCGATTACAATGCGTCGTTCGACAAGAATGATTTCTGCAGACTGTACGGCAACGCCGCTGATTTTAGAAAGAAGTATCACGGTCTAGATGAATTGGACGGAAATAAGATGTCGATCATTCGATGAGAGACGAGTGTGTGAAAAAAAAATTAATAAACGTTAAAAATGTGGATGTAAGATTAATTAAAAACCAAAATCTCGAAAACAAAATGGATGTTTTTGACACGAAAACAACAAATCGTCTGTTCAGAAAAGATTACTACGACGTTAAAAAAAGATACTTGGCAAAATGGATTCAAATTGAATATGAAGAACGTAACACAAAAAAGGATGGAATAGTTGTGATTTTGACGAATATCGTTTAAAAGAAAAAGAAGAGTTTGATCTCATAAGATCTAACAAAGAAATTATAAAAAATACAATTTTAAAATGTCGCAAATGTAAGAAATATCAAATAAAAATCGAATCTCAACAAACTAGATCTGGTGATGAACCAACAACCATATTCACAAAGTGTATAAATTGTAATCATAAATGGATAGAAAATTAAAAAAAGGATGCAATTTTAATCATCGTTATAAATGACAAAATTTTTTACTAAAGAAAAAAACATTTCAGATCGTGAAAATTGAGAAAAAAGGAAACGTTATTATAATACATGGTAATAGTGAAGAAGAAGGAAAACAAAAAAAATGAGATCTAAAGATGATCTCATCACTTTTTTTTTGTTTTTTTTGTTTTTAATAATCACACATTATTTTTTTTAATTCATTATTTTCCACGTGTTCACTGTTTGTTCAAAGGAACTAGTTCGATCAGTAGACTCACCACGGAAGTGGCGGCTTCGGGATTATTGGTTTTCATAACGAAATTAATCCTGTCTCCAGCGTTCACTTTGAGAGGCGTGCCGAACGTGCTAACATTCGCGTGTTGATTCTCAGTCTTTTCGATGCTGTATCTCTTATTGCTCTCTGCACCACTCACCATGAGATTGACGACCGCTCTGTTATTCAAATCCGAGGAAGCCAGACTCATTCGAAGGATTTCACCTCCCAGCAGCATGGGATATCCCACCTGACCATGTTTTGATCCGCTACCTCCATTTCCGAAAGACCACTCAGCTTTTCCCTCATCTAAGGTGCCGGCCTCTTCGGCCCACACAGTGATCAATTGTCTAGCATATTTGACTTTCTCCACCACCGAAATCAGGGTGCAGGCATCCGTCATGGTCACGGGATCCGGTAGATTCGTGAGCGCGTGTCCACCCATGTCTAGTTTACCTTCCATGATGTCACCCTTTCTCCAGACCGAGTTGTCGTCCACGTACTTCCTGCTGACTGCGCTGGAATCGAATTCGGGATCGTGACTGAGTCCGAATAAATTCTTACCATTCATGTCGATACCACCTCTATGGTTCCACCAGATTGTTTGTTCAGGTAGAGATCATCCATTTGCGATTCTAGGTATTCTTGTGGTTGTATCACGGCAGAATCTTCGTAGCCCTTGTTGACTGCAGTTGAGTCCGCATCCGTGTCGTCGACCTTTGACAGATTCAATATCTTGTTGAATCCCGCATTCAGATCCGATTTCATTTCTCATCTGTCAGACTTTCTCTGTTCCAGATCTATGTAGTGTTTGGTCGCCATGTCCTTGGGATTCGTGGGAGTGGCCACGTTTGTTATCTTGTTAGAATTGGCGTTCAATTCTGAGTGCATTGTTTTCTGAACGTATCTATTTCTCAGGTGTTCGCTGAATCTCGCGTGAGAGTCGTCCGCGTATTTCTTGGTCGCGGCATCGGTGGGATCTATGGATTCGCGATGTTCACCAAACGTTTGGATTTCAGATCGAGATCGTCGGTCATGGTTTTATCCACGTAATTATCTAGCAGGATTCGTTCGAAATCGGCGTTCCGCCTGTCGACGTATTTTTTAGTCGCAGCATCTGCGAGATCTATCAGCTCGGGAAGATTGTAGAGCTTCTTATCGTTCATGTTCAAAGGTTCTTCTTGAGGTTCGTATCTCCAAACGTAATGTTCGTCCAAGTTGGCAACGTCGTAACCATCGACGACTTTGAACGTCTTCCTCTTCTTTCTTAGGTTGACTTTTTCGTCGTCACTTCTACCAAATTTATCGACTGCCATGTTGTTGTGGGATTCTTTGTTTTTAGAAAAATATATTCAAAACGCAGTTTATTAAAAATGAACTATGTTATTTTATTTTTCGTTTTTATTCGATTAAAATTTTTTTAAAATAATTTTTTATCTTTATATATACTATAAAAAAAAATCTCTCTCTAATGTAAATCATTGAGAATGTCTTGAAATCGATCTCCTTCAGACCATCTCTTGAGAACGTAGAGACACAGGTGACCGCAAAACACTTGATCTGGTGATTGCACTTGTTCCGTGTTGTAACGAACCATCGATTTGTTGAAATAGTTCTTTATTTCTTTTGGCGGCGAGATTCCGTAGCTGTCGAAATAATAATTTTTCTTCCTCCCATTCTTGATCCATGCCACCCAGTGAGTGCCTTCACCCGATGAATTGTCTAGATTTAAAATTCCGCATTCCGATTGTCGAGGCCTTCTCTTCAGCAAGGCATCTCTGGAAAACACACCTAGAAAATCTTTGTTTTTCAAATCCTTTGCCGCATTCAACAGATCGATGTTGGATAGGGGTTCGTTAGGTAAGATGACACCTTCTACGGATATCTTTATTTTCTTATTCATAATGTGTATATATTTTTTTTTAATTTTTTTTATTATAATTCACTAAAAAATGACGTTATTTTTTTTGTTTTTTTCTCTTTTTTTTTAAACTAACATTCTTGATGTCTCTATCGTTTTCTATAATTTTGATTCCATCTAATTCCTCTTGATTTTCTGAACTCTCGATGTCACTATCGATTTCCATAATATTGAATCCGTCTAATTCCTCTTGATTTTCTGGACACTCGATGTTACTATCAATTTCTATAATTTTGAATCCATCTAATTCCTCTTGATTTTCTGGACACTTGATGTTACTATCGATTTCTATAATTTTGAATCCATCTAATTCCTCTTGATTTTCTGGAATCCTATCATCCACAATCGTATCTGGAATCCAATCATCCACTTTCATATCGTCTCTAATTAGATCTAAAGTCCAATGTCTGAGTGCTAAAGTGCTTATTTTATCGTCTAACACGAATCTCTTATCGTCGTCGGCCGTCAGCAAAATCTTGTTGACTATTTCGGTATACAAGTCGTGATTTTCGCTTCGAATCGATTTCATAATCTTATACACCGGACCACTTCCTAACAGACAATCTTTATACTCTTGGAAAGAGATGTTTTTCTTCACCACGCACGCTTTAACTCCTTTGCACTTCTTGATCTCTTCATCATCTTCTGGACGATAAGCATACAGTTTGGGTCTCAAGCCCACGAATTCGACGATTTGTTTACCACCACTCTCGTCCTTAAATTTACCCAACACCTTCTTGTTGTCGTTCAATTGAATGTTGGACGGGTGGTCGGGTGTTTAATTGCTCGTGTCGAACCACTTGGCCACGTCCTGAGATATATCTCGTCTTTCGTCTCTATCTCGTAAACTAAACTGTCCGTGTCGGTGAACAGTAGTTTGGCTTTATCACCAAATTTTCGTTTGACATAATCGTAGTGAAACTCGTACATCAATCGCTTGCTGACATCTAAGATGATCAGTCTGAGATAATACGGTTTGTTGAACTTCAGGTGCGTCTTTTGCATGTGAACGGCCACTAGATTTTCGTCGAATATGGTTCGGTGTTTGTAATTGGGTTTCGCCACTAATGTTTTAGCTTTTTTTCAGACGTGATGAGTGGAACGTCAGTTCTCTTCCTGATGTTTTCCATTGATTTACCGTACCCGCAGTTGTTCATGAGTTTGAAGAAATCTTTTTTGAAATCGTTCTTAGCTTGAATTCTGAGATTCGTGTTGAGATCGATGTATTTTTTCATCCAAGGCTCTTCATCGAATCGAATGATGCGATGTATGTCGACTAATTTCATCCCATAATCGACGTACTGTTTCAAATTCTTGCTGTAGACGATGTAGTTACGTTTGTTAAATAAATTGGGAATGAGTTTTTCCTCGTCTCCTTCGTTCGGTTCCATTCGTTCGGGAGCCAGCGGATAATCGTTGTGTGGGTCGTGTAATTCTTCCAGATAGTGCAAATCGATTTCTAAAATGCAAGGATAGTCTCTCCATTTTTGCATCTCTTCCGGTTCCTTTACCCATTCGAAATTTCCAATTGGTAAAGGATGACTCATAGCCCAACCATACAGATTATTGGCATCCCAATACTGTATGTATTTAGTTGACCTTTTCCAATCGAAACCTTCTTTCATGTAGGGATTGTTAGCTTCAGAATGTCTGTGGGAGATCATTGAGACGCCACCTCTCGCAGCCCTTTCGAACATGAGCAACATGTCCACGTCGGATAATAATTGCAATTGGACTTCAGTGGTCTTCAACAGAGCATCCCATGCCAGACCGGGTGCGGTGAAATACCAAGCAGGATCCAGATCGTAATTTCGACAACAGACGTCTCGAAAATTTTCGAACACGTCTGCCAAGAGTAGAACGTCGGTCTTCAGATAGAGATCGTGATAATCTCTCATGGTTTTCATATCGAATGATTTCCACACATTTTTAGCGTGTTCATAATTCTCGTCAGAAATGTTGGATTCGTATAATTTTGAATAAAAATCTTCTTTCGCAGGTAGTGCGCTGTCTTCGAATCTCTTTAGATCGTTCATGTAATCATAAGGATAGACTCCTTTCCTCAACATGACGTCTACTCGTTCTCCAAAATGTTCGCTCATGATTTTAAATTTATCCTTGCTCATGTTATCGACTAATTTTTCCAGAGCGGTCGACATGAATTTAAAACTGTCGATGAAACATATGCCTCTACAAATGAATTTCGTTTTTTCTTCCAACGCCTCTCTGTCGATTATTCTTTTCTCCTCCATGAGCTTCCATTTCGTGAAGGAAATGTATCTTTCTTCGCTGTTCGCGATGCAATTTAATTCTTCATGTGAGGTGCCAAGATTTTTCATGAACAGATGACTGTCGTAACCCGAGAGATTGTGAAACATCACCGGATAGAAAACGGCGTCTCGATATTTTAAATTACACTTGCTGTGAGCCGGACCGCGATACAGACCCGTGTAATGATCGTGGTCTCTGACCTTCTTATTTTCCTTTGAATTCTCGTCGAACGATTGTCTGCATATGTGACATTCGGTGGCTCTGTTATTTTCGTCCTGCTGCTCTTGCGTGATGATCATTTTTGCCGGAGTTTTGAATTTGTCGTATAACATTTGAAGTTTCCATTCTAACTTTTCCATGAACCTTTGAGCCACATCGTCGTCTTCACACTGTTTCGTGTAGGTGAATGGACCCATGTCATGTTGCGAGTCGAAAGCGCATTTCACGTAAATGCAATAGCCCGAAGGTATGTGTTTTTGATATCTTTCGACGTAACTTTGAAGAGCATTGGGTTGACAGGAACTCATTTTCGTGGTGAAACATTCGAAATCGGCGTACACGACGAATGGTACTTTTAACCTTCTATTGTGATTTTCAAACTTCATGATGGTGTTGGGTTTGGGCATTTCGACGGCGACACCTTGATTTTCGTTGCAATATTCCTGATGTTTCGCCAATGAGTCTTCGCTGTGAAACACGTTCATGCAATTGTAACATAAAGATATCTTTCCGTTATGATTATTATTTTGTTTCGACAGTAATCGGCTCGGATGTTTAACCCAACAATAATGACGATTGTCACCATTCGAAATCAATAATAAAATAATCGTCTTTTCTCTTCCGAGATACGAAGTCAGTCTGAGAGGACAGATCTTTCGTTTTTCATCGTCGTATCCCAAGACATTCACCGCTACGGTGGGATTTTGAGCCTCGAAATGTTCGATGTGTTTTAACTCTGTTGGAAAAGTCACTCTGGTCCAATCGAGATTTTTAGAAGTTACCTCGTAAGAAGAAACTCTGTCGATGTTCATTTTGACAGGGTATAAAGCGGAAGTGACTGCCCATTTAAAACACTGATCATCTTTATTTTTCACGTTGACCACGGTGTGTTTTTTTGCTAGGAAATACGGTAATTTCACGTAGGAAGACCCTTTCAACAAATCGTTTTCAGTTATGTGAATTTCGAGTTTCAACACCTCATCGAATGTCCAATTACTACCTTCATGTTGATAATTTGCGAGAGACGTCAACATCTTGTCTTTCATCTTTTCGAAAACGTCCGATAAATCTGAACCTCGAAATATGGGTTCGACATTAGATCTGAAATATGCATTTTTCACGATGCTCTCACCGGACTTCACGTCGATTTTATTCATCACGCAATGGAGTATCATCTTAATTTTTAAATTTTTTTTTTAAATTTGCGAAACAAATCCAATACTTTTTTCTTCACCCGTTCCATGAACAATTTTGGATTGATTTTCTTCAATGAGGGAACCACGTCGAAAGTTTTAAAAATACCATTGATCGCACTCTCCCGTTCTACGGACTTCAATTGAAATAGTCCCGCGGAGAGTCGCGCTAGATATTCTTTTCCTTTCCCTTCGTCTATTGCTCATCGAATTTCGCTCAATATATCTCGTTTGCCTAGAATCTGAAGTGCATCACTTGTTTTCGTTTTAGTTTTTCTTTTCTTTTGTTTGGAAACTTGAAGTTCTTCTTCAACGGCTTTTCATTTAGTCGTCTTCTTATTTTTCACAATCGAAACGTTTTTGGGTTTTTTTGACAACGGCATTTCGATTCCTTTTACTATCTTTTTCTTCTTCTCATTTTTCACAACCGATGCATTTTTTGACATCGTTGCTATCGGCATTTCGTTTGCCTTTCCATCATTTCGCAAATGTTTCTGTATGTCTTCAATCTTTTTTGATTTAGTTCTATGATTTCTGAAATGTGAAATTTTTAATAGTTTACAAATCTCGTTTAACTGAGGTATGGTTTTCTCATTTAAATTTTCCAATTTTTTTTTATCTGTTTGTTTCATTTTGTAAGAATATATTTTTTTCCGAATTTTGTATTTAAATAATTTGTTTAAAAAGTTTTGTTTTTTTTACTCTTTATTTAAAAAAAAGATTTTTTTTAAATTCAATTTTTTTCTTTAATATGTTTTTTATTCAAATCAATTTACGATCGTTATTTATATAAAGAGAAAAAACCTTTTACAAAAAAAAAAATTTTCACATTAAAGAAATTAAAATTAAAAAAACAACTTTTTTATATATATAAAGAGCAAAAAAAAACAACTTTTTAAACAAATTATTAAAATACAAAATTTAAAATATACATTATTTGCAAGAATTCGTAAAACAAAAAAACTAAATAATCGATCATGATGACAACATCCACGACGGAATCTCGACATAAACATCGACATTGTTTAATAAATCATTATTCTCAAAAAACCAAGAAGAAAAAAATCATAATTTATATTTACGCGTTTCAAAAGAAAATGATACGATTTGCGATAGAAAATTGAATCGTAATACTATTAGCGAACAAAAATTAATCAACAATGTCGTTCGAACTATTAAAAAAGAAGAATTAATCGACAATGTCGTTCGAACTATTAAAAAAGAAGAAGGTTCAAGACAAATAGAACTCTTACGACTTTTATGCGAAGTCTCGCACGAGGTTCAAAACAAATTTCCGCGAAGCAGACGCGAAAAAACAACTTTTTTTATATATATATAAAGAGAAAAAACTTTTACAAAAAAATTTTTCACATTAAAGAAATTAAAATTAAAAAACAACTTTTTTTTTTATATATATAAGGAGCAAAAAAAAAAAAAACAAAACTTTTTTTAAACAAATTATTAAAATACAAAATTTAAAATATACATTATTTGCAAGAATTCGTAAAAACAAAAAAAAACAAATAATCAATCATGAGGACAACAACACCTAAAAGATGCGAATTGAAATTGAAACGAGTCGAAACGTATAAGAAATTCGGTCATAAAATCTATAGAGTACAATGACACGATCCCATTGAATTGAACGAGGATGAGACGAAGGGCTTAGAGCACAAATACGACAAATATTGCATGCCTTTGAAATTGGACGAAGCCACACTCGATTTGTTATACGAGTACCAAAGCGATCTGCAGAACATCGTCATCGCCGAAGATAGAGAATTTGACAAGGACGATTTGTCATTGCCCTATGGAAATTACATATTTCCAAACATCTCATTCGAACTCGTGAAGAAATTGGGTGGTGAGAGCAAGTTGACCGATGTAAAAAAACTCAAAAGAGTACAGATAAACATTCAACACGTCTTCGAAAAAGGAGAAGACACAAGTGTTAACATGCTAATAATGGACTTGGAAATATAAACAATAGAGTGATTGATTTTTTGCGAAGAAGAAAGAAAAAAAACGAAATGAGATCATCTTGAAAACATGAGTGTCAACATGCTAATAACGAGCTTGGAAATATAAACAATAGAGAGATTGATTTTTAGCGAAGAAAAATGAAAAAAAAAGTAATGAGATCATCTTTAGATCTCATTTTTTTGTTTTGTTTTCCTTCTCCTTCACTATTACCATATATTATAATAACGTTTCCTTTTTTCTCAATTTTCAGCGTCGATTCTTCTTTTTCTTTTTTTCTTTTTTTTGTGATATGATATGTTTTTAACAACATTTTTGTTTATCCGAATCATAATTATGAACGAATGTTGTGCATCTCTTGGTAACACTCGCATCATCACCATTCTCTTCAGAAGGTAGTGGTGACGGTGGAAAGCGTCTCATTCCCAACCATCTATCCCGCGCTTTATCTGTCTCTTTCATCAGTTCTTTCCTCATATATCCATCATTAGCGTCTAACCATTTTTCCACTTTTTTTTTTGTTTCTTTGCACTCTGTCTCGCGATATTCGTCATTATCTAATTGTTTCTCCACCTTTTTACCCATTTTAAATATATTATTTTATACTTTCTATGATTTATTAGGCTTTTCCCTCTGGAAAAGACTATTGTTTTTCTACGGATTATTATTATTATTTTTTTGGGGGGTTTTTTTGGGGGGTTTTTTTTTGGGTTTTTTTTTTTTTCCACACATTTTTGTCCGTACGATTCAGAAGCCATTTTCGAACCGATTTTCATACAATTTGGCACACGCATAGAGTGGCAAAATATCTAAAAATGTACCAAAGCGGAATTTTCGATTTAACCCTTATTTCGCCAGAATTGGCAAAATTGGGGTTTATCGGCACTTTCTCGAAACACGTCTTTAGGATTTTTTTTAAACATTCATCATTACTAGACCTGCCTATGACTCAACCTTTGATACACACGACATATTAGGCGATGCATATGGTAACCCTCCACAGGCTGCCAAACATCGAAATTTTGATGAAATGGACCAGTTTCAGACCCCCACAGCACCCAAACGATACCCGAGAGGTAAACATAACTTCCTTCATTGGAAGTGGAATTCACCGAGGATCATTTTTGTAAGTAATAAGGGTGTTCAGAAAACCAAGTGTTAACCCGTTTTGGGCTGGTTAAACAGCAATACCCCAAAAAAGCTCAAAACTTCATGTTTTCCGTGGATTTCTCTAAACGAGTCTTGTAGATTTTCAAGAAAAATTGGTCACTCTCAGGTCTTGGTGTGACATTACAAGTTGCATGGATAAAATATTCCGGTCAGCATTAGTTAACCCTCCCCGAGCTGCTTAACATAAAAATTGTGATAAAATGGGCTGTTTTTAGACACCAACAGCACCCAAACGATATACCACAGAGAAAGGGGCCTTCATTTATCGGATGCAAAATTGATCGGAAAATATTTTTAAAAGTGGTAAGGGTATTCAAAATTTGACGTCTTAACCCATTTTGGGCTGGTTAAAGAGAGATACCCATTAAAATCTTAAAATACCCGTTTTCTGTGGATTTCTCTAACAACATCTTGTAGGTTTTCCAGAACAATCGGCTATTTGCAGGTCTTGGTGTGACATTACAAGTCGCATGAACAAAATATTCCGGTCAGCATTAGTTAACCCTCCCCGGGCTGCGGAAGGTCAAAATTGGGATAAAATGGGCTGTTTTTGCACACCAACAGCACCCAAAGGGTACACCACAAAGAAAAGTGCCTTCTTTTATCGCGCGTACAATTTATACGGAAACATTTTTGTAAGTAGTAAGGGTATTCAAAAATCAACGTCTTAACCCATTTTGGGCAGGCTAAAGAGAGATATCCCTTGAAAGCTTTAAATTCCCATTTTCTGTGAATTTCCCTAACGGTAACTTGTAGGGTTTCAAGACAAATTGGCTATTCGTAGGTGTTTATGTGATATTACAAGTTGCATGGACAAAATACTCCGGTGAGCGTTTTTTAACCATCTACAAGCTGCCAAGCATAGTAATGTTGTTAACATGGGACTGTTTTCAGACACGCACAGCACCTAATGTATACATGAGAGATAAACATAATCTCCTTTGTTTGAAGTGGAATTCACAGAGGACCATTTTTGAAATGTAATAAAGGTATTCAAAAAGCCAAGCGTTAACCCCTGTTGGGGAGGTTAACAGGGATACCCATCAAAAGCTTAAAAAATCGTTTTCCCTGAATTTCTTTACAAACATTTTGTGGGGTTTTCAAGAGAAAATGGCCGTTGATAAGTCTTGGTGTCATATGACCAGTTGCATGGATCAATTATTCTGGTAGGCATTTGTTAACCCTTCATGGGCTGCTAAATGTAAAAAAAATGAGGAAATAGTCTGTTTTTGGACACCAACAACATCAAATGGAAATGCCACAGAGAAACGTAACTTCTTTTACCGGACGCAAAACTGATAGGGAAACATTGATATTGATATTAACCCATTCTACCATTAATGATGGGTTTTACCTAAACATTTTTTTATCAAACCCAAACCGAGTCATTTGAGACTACTATACTCACCTTTCTCATAACATCAATGAAGGAACTTTAGTGAGACAGTTTAACCCTTTGCGACTACAGTACGTAATATTACGTACCAAAATTCCCGTGCGTTGCGACCACGGTACGTAATATAACATACTCCAATTTTTAACCCAAGCGTGCGCTTTTTCGTTCGGGAACATGATACTTCATAATTTCATTAAATAGGATGGATGCTAAGTGCATGTGTGTGGTAGACTAATCAATATTTTCAACGTGCAGCCACAAGGCGGCACGTTGCAAATATTAATTGGTTTACCCCCAAATAGTGAATATGGACTCCTGTTGTTGTGATTGGAGTGACACGTAAGTTACCACCAGGGAACAAAGGGCTGACGATTGCGTATGACATCGCCAAAACCTGACTCTTCTTGACGTTAAAACGTCACGATAACCGTAGTCAGGAAGGGTTAAAACAATTCATCAGACACTGTGGGGTCAAGAAAAATCATGGAATCTAATCGGGAAAAGCCATGATTCTCCAGAATCATAAAGTCTAGTTTTTTGGGTTTTTTTTTTTTTTTTTTTTTTTTTTCCACACATTTTTGTCCGTACGATTCAGAAGCCATTTTCGAACCGATTTTCACACAATTGGGCACACGCATAGATTGGCAAAAAATCCAAAAATGTACCGAAGCGGAATTTTCAATTTAACCCTTATTTCGCCAGAATTGGCAAAAAACTGCCAAAATTGGGGTTTATCGGCACTTTCTCGAAACACGTCTTTAGGATTTTCTTTAAATATTCAAAATTACTAGACCTGCCTATGACACAACCTTTGATACACACGACATATTAGGCGATGCATATGGTAACCCTCCACAGGCTGCCAAACATCGAAATTTTGATGAAATGGGCCGGTTTCAGACCCCCACAGCACCCAAACGATACCCGAGAGATAAACATAACTTCCTTTATTGGAAGTGGAATTCACCGAGGATCATTTTTGTAAGTAATAAGGGTGTTCAGAAAACCAAGTTTTAACCCGTTTTGGGCTGGTTAAACAGCAATACCCCAAAAATTTGTTATTAAATAAATCAATTAACCCTTTATCTAAAACAGCTTGTTTAAAAAAATATCAAATTTCCAATTTTTAACACAAATTTCTGAACATTTTTCACTAAAACCATAAAAATATGGACATCATTAGAATGTGTTCAGTTCAGTGTTGTCTTGCGGCTTTAACCATTTTTGAACCGCACCATTCCACTCGTATCATATTTTACTCCGTATACCGTGCGCGTTTTGGTTCGCTTATAGCCGTTTTGAGGCCGTTCTGGTTTGTTACCAACTCAAATTTAGTCGTGTTTCGACCGGTTTCCAGTCTGTTTTGGTCCTTTTCAACTTTCAACTCTCAGTCCGTTCCGGCCCGTTTTCTCAGCATCAGTAAAACGATAGAAATATCAGAGGCGAATCTGGGATGGGCCACAATGCACAATGCGGAGCATAATCCAAGTCTTTATTACAAGGGCCCACAGTTCCACATATCCCGGTCACGGCCATGGTCTAGCGAAAGATTATGGAGGGGCAGGGGCTGGATCCGCTAATGAATACAGATATCATTGGAACCGACGGGTCCAGTCGTTTCCAATGATATCAATGTTCACTTCTCAGAAATTAGCCTAAAATGTGAGATTTTGAGTCACCCTGTCTGTTAGGAAAGGGGAAAGGGGAGAGGGAAAAGACGCGCACCTCTTATGACGGGAAAGGCCTCCTTATTGTCGCGTCGTTTTCAGACATTATCCATATGCTCTATGTTCTATCCGATTTTCGGTCTATCGGGCTTCATTCCACTCTCGCCAGCCCGTTTTCTCTCGTTGAAATTCGTTCAAGCTCACTCGGGTTCGTTTCAGTTTTGGGGTGCCCGTTTCAAAACGTTGGGGTCTGTTTCAGCCACGTTCCGACCCGTTTCGGTTGCGCTTTGGTAATTCAACACACCGGGAAACTCACAGGTCTTTTCAGCCCTGAATCTACAAAATTCTTTAAGAGTAATTAAAACACCTGAAAAGTATAAGTTTTGTTGTGTTGAAACTCGAAACGTTTGTTTCTTAAAAGCAACATGTATTGGGTTTCAAGACAATGCATACTAATGCAACCCCTTTGCGTTATAAAACAACGGTGATGCATTACAACACAATCGCTTCATGACGCATTACTTGCACACTTTTCTACCTTTGACCCCAGTGATCTTTGTGGAAACGAGCCCCTCAATGATACTTTCCACACCCTGCAATTTTGGTAGAAATCGATTCTGGCATCCTGGGTGAGCATTGACACAAGCAGACGAACAAACCATTCCCAACTTACAGTGTATCAGATAATGTGGAAAGTGTAAGTAGGAAAGTTTGGCCAATCATTTATATCCATGTTTCCCGTTTTGAAGAACTTCTACCCCAAGCATCGGTCACTGGGTCCTATTCTACCACCAAAACATGGCTTGTTTACCACAGTGAACAAGCAATGCTTCACTTTCCGGGATTCGACGGGAAACCATTCAAAGATTGATTCGGACTTCCGTTGTGTCCTTGGGAAAGGAATTTCACCCCTATTGTCCATGTGGGGCAAAATGACGCAATGTGCAGAGACGTATAGCACGTCTTCTACCAATCTAATTCTTCCGCGCTGTGTTGTGCGTAGTACTGTTATGCAGGGCATACTACAATAGGGAGTTATGAGATTGGAGGGCAGACAAGTGCTAGTCATTGCTAGGTGGTCCTCTCAGGGTACCCCAGCTGCCTCCACCCGTAAACATATTACTCACACGATATGACTAGCGTCCTTAAATACAAATAAATAAATAAATAAATAAAAAATAAATAAATAATCTCAATCTATACTGAGAGGTTATAAAAATACATAGATTTTTTTTCTTTTCATCAAATTAATTCTAAAGTTATTGACCGGAAATCATTGTTTTAGATTTTCAAGTCGAAAAAGGGCCATAACTCTACCAAACATGAATGGATAAAATGATGACTTCTATCCAAAGCATTGATCAATGAGTCTTATTCTTCCAGATAAACGGATCTTAATTACCACCGTTAACAAGGGCTGCTGCACTTCCTTCCAGGGACCTCCACGGGGAACTTTGAATAATGTCAGGTGCATAGCTTTGCTAACTTGGAGAAACAAGAGGCCACAAGGGGGGGGGGGGGGGGGGGGGTTAGGTACTCACCATATGCTCCATACTGTTACGATAAATTCTTCTCGAAGACTATTGTGTATGTTCTACAGAGTAAATTTACACACTCCATGGAGCTAATGCCAGGGCCAAATTGGGACAAATTTGAATCATATAACACAAAGTTGTCATCTAGGCTTCAGACGAAGAAATTAACCCAAAGATTTTTTTTCTGACCACTGGTTAAGGAGGAGATTTTTAAAGAATTGTACTAAAGTGGCGCAAAGTAAAAATTCAGGCTCCACTGGAGAGTTCCAACATCGACTAAGGGCTTGGTATAAACCAACTTGAACATTTCCCATACTAGAATGTTGCATACTGATTATCAAAATATTCTGCCCATTGGTTCGGGAGATGAAGATGTCTGAAGAAGAAAAACTAAAAATTCACGCCCCCATTGATGAGTCCCATTACTTATAGAGGGAATCGATATGAACAAACTTAAACTAGACCCACACTGGAAGGCTGCATCTGTGCCTACTTGTTCTGGAGAAAAAGATTATTAAAGAATTTTATCTAAGTCGTACTAAGTAAAAATTCATTCACCCATGGCGAGCCCCAAGACTCGATTTCAACAAACGTGAACCACACCCATACTATATTCCTACATGCCAAGTATCAAAATATACTGCTCACTTGTTCTGAAGAAGATGATTTCTAAAAAAAATTATCTAAATCGCACGAAGTAAAAATCTATGCTTCCACAGTGAACCCAAATATCAATTGAAGCACTTGATATGGACAAAAATTGAACCAGACCCATACTAATATGCTGCATACCAAATATCAAAAGATTTTGCATGCTGGTTCTAGGGGGAGATTTTTAAAGAACTTAACTCAAATCAAAAAAAGTAAAAATTAATGCCCCATTGGTTATCAGGAGACTCGATTTGAACAAACTTGAATCAGATCCATACTAGGGTGTTGCATACCAAATATCAAAAGATTCCGCCCACGGGTTCTGCGGGGGAAGCTCTTAAAAGAATTTTGCTTAACCCTTTACCTAACATAGCTTTTTGAAAAAAAATATTAAATTTTCAATTTTCAACCCATAATTCTAAACATTCTTCAATAAAATCATAAAAATATGGGCATCATTAGAATCGGTTCGTCGATATCTGTATTGTTTTATCAAGGCAATAATAAGTTACTTTGGGCTCTGAAAGGCTTATAATGATTAATTTTCTGACGCGTCTGGTCGCTACGTTAGGTAAAGGGTTAAATCACACAAAGTAAAAATTCATGATGAGCCCTAACGTTGATGGATGGACTCCATTCGAACAAACTTGAATCAGACCCATACTAGAAGTCCCTTTTAAGTTCACAGAAATATTTCGGCTCAAATGTCTCCATACGACACGTCTCGTCGACGAAACGTCTAGAAACATCTACTATACGTGTCTTCATATTTTGAATTGCTAACTGCTAACTGCTTTCTGACTTCATACTTCGAATTGCTAACTGCTAACTGCTTTCCGACTTCTCATTTTGAATCGCTAACTGTTTTCTGACTTGACATTCTGAATTGCCAACCGTTTGCTGACTTTTTCTGAGTATCGACAGAACAAGCGGGGAAGGCAAATCCCTCTGCCTCAAAGTCCTTCTCGGTTTGACAAAAAGTATTGCTGGTATGAAATGTCTTGGTACAAAACGTCCTCTGGACGAAACATCAAGAAACATATAATATCCGCGACTTGACATTTTGAATTGCTAACTGCTTTCTGACTGCACACTTCGAATTTCTAACTGCTTTCTGACTTCACATTTCGAATTGCTAACTGCTTTCTGACTGGTCATTCTGAATTTCTAACTGTTTGCCGACTCTACAATTCGAACTGCTAACTGCTCACTGCTTTCTGACTTCACATTTCAAATTGCTAACTGCTTTCTGACTTGACATTCTGAATTGCTAACTGCTAACTGGTTGCTGACTTCACATTTCGAATTGCTAACTGCTAACTGGTTGCTGACTTCACATTTCGAATTGCCAACTGCTTGCTGACTTCACGGACCCAACTACCGCCCAATCTCACTGCTCAGCTGTGTTGGTAACGTATTTGGAAAATGTTTTTTAAGCGTTTATGGCAGTTCTTGAACGAGACTAATACCCTCAGTCAATTTCAATCTGGCTTCAGGCCAGGTAATCAACTGTCCTACAACTGATCGATATATATGATGAGTTCTGTCGAGCGCTTGATGAAGGTAAAGAAGTAAGGGTGGCCTTCTGTGATGTTAGCAAGGCTTTTGACAAGGTATGGCATACTGGTCTCCTCCACAAAATTGAGCGAATTGGCGTTTCAGGAGAACTACTATTGTTTCTGAAGTCTTACCTTTTGAATAGGTCACAAAGGGTAGTCCTAGCATCAGAGTCTTCCTCCTGGAGACCCATTAATGCTGGAGTTCCACAAGGGTCGATACTCGGACCCTTGTTGTTCCTGATTTACATCAATGATATAACTGAAAATTTACACAGTAGTATCCTGCTCTTTGCAGACGATACGTCGTTATACCTTATTGTAGAAAACCCCGAACAAGCCTCGACCCTAATCAATCAGGATGTAGTCAAAATAGAACATTGGGCGCAGACGTGGTTGGATGAATTTAATCCCAATAAACAGAGAGTATGCATACTTCGCGTAAAAGTATTCCCTCTGTCTACCCTCCACTACTTCTTGGTAATACCCAGATAACGGCAATCGCCAACCACAAACACCTAGGAGTGATATTAAATAGTTCATGCACGTGGAACAATCACATTGACCATATATGCTCAAAGGCCTGGCCACGTTTAGACCTGCTGAGGAAACACAATCTTAATCTTGACCGTAAAGTATTAGAAAAAAATATACTTTGCCTTCATTAGACCGTTCCTTGAATACGCAGATGCTGGTTGGGATAACTGTTCGATATTCAAAATAGCCGACCTGGAAAAAATACACATAGCTGCAGCCAGAATAATTACAGGGGCATCTGTAAGCGCCAGTAAGGCCGCTCTATATTCCGAAACCCGCTGGGAGACATTGCAAGAAAGACGCAGCGAACACAAGTTAATTCAGTTTTTTTAAAATGTATCATCGCCTGTCTCCCTTCTCTATTTCCAACAAAGTTCCCCCGCTTATCTCTTCCATGAATCCTTCACTTAATCTTCGGTCGCGTCACAATAATCGAGTTCCATTCTGTCGTACATAAATGTCCCACTCTTCTTTCATTCCTAATGTTACTGACCAGTGGAATAACTTGCCTGTGTCCGTCCGCGAGAATTCTTCATTAAAAACTTTAAGGCCTTCTTAAATGAAGGTAACCAACGGCCGCCTTCGTTTTATACTATTAGCGAATCTCGTGCAGCACAAATTTATCACTGCAGGATGCGTTTACATTGTAGTAACTTGAATGCACACTTATATAATAATCATCTTGCATTGACCCCATTATGTCGTTGTAGTGAACGCGAGACGCCTGAACATTCCTGCTACACTGTCCAATTTATACAGACACTCGTCATGTTACGATCGCTATACTCCCCTTCAAAACAGACGAATCCATACTTCTTTTTGGTTCTGAATATTTCAAGAACGATGAAAATCATCTTATTTTCGAGGTCGTACAGCATTTCATTCTACTGAGTAGGAGATTTCGGTGATTGGAACACTTGTCATTTACCTAAATATAAGAATCACACTTACCCAGTTTGCAATAGATTCTTGCATTACCATATCATGTTTCTGCCAGAGGTCCTGTTCAACTAAGGCCCCACATGCCACCCCTCTCAGCAGTGAACTGCCACACAAGCAGTGAACTGCCAGTGTTTTTGTATTGATTTCTAGGATATTGCATTTTGTGTTCAAGCTGACTTTATTTCTTTGCTATATCTTTTCATCATTCCCTTTATTTCTTCTCTCTTCTTCTACATGGCAAGTTTAAACAATCTCACGCATCGTCAGCTATGGGGGTTCGACTCTCACTGAACTGATTTCATATTCGGATAGAGCCAACCTTAGCCCCGTACTTGCACCACCGTCTGCCACTTCTCCCAGTCAATGTGGATCGTGAGCTTCTGCGTTAGTGATTACTTGCGTGTGTATTAAAACGAATTGTCTCAAATCTGTCGAGGAAATGGCATCGACCCGTCTGACCATGAGTCATCATGCCCTCGTGCCTGGTGACTGCTTGCGTGGTCACGGTGGACTCGGTGCCTTGGTTCAATCGATCTAGTTAGGTGGGCTGCTTACTAAATATCATCTGCCTCCAAGGTGACGATGCGTGAGTCTAGCTATTTATCCTAACCACCTTCTTGTGTCAGTTTATCCAAGAGTTAGGGAGACGACCCAAATAAGCTTTAAGTTTTCTGTCGAATCCCTCCTCCTTTAAAATGTATCTTCACTTATTTCGATGCCGAAAATTAATAGGATAGACAGATGGATAGATATATAGATATTGTTTCAACAGTAGGCCAACAATATCCTACAAATTGTTACGTCAGTAGGGAATAAGTGGCGGTCCTGGCTGACTTCCAATCGTGTTGAGCCAGAATTGTACGTGAGCCAGAAAAATTGAGTTATTTTTGGAAAAAAATCGATTTTCTTGGAAAATGTTGGTTTTTCCCCAAAATAATTCAACTTTTCCTGGAAAACCTCGTTTTTTTCCCGGAAAATGTTTAAAATTGAGCATTTCTGGCTCACTTTTCGACGAAATTGTCAAAGATGTCTAAAAAAATTCACCTGTTTGGCAAATTTACTTTTCACAAATTCAATGCAGAGTCTCTCGCGCAAAAATTCACTTTTTGCAGACTCGGCGATCGGGGTGAATTTTTCCCCACAGGAAAAGTTTCGAAAAGACAGTGTCTCACTTGGAAAAAAACGCGATCCAGGACGCAGATTTCCATAGGAAAAGAAGACGTTTCAATTGAGGAGAAATTTAATTGAGCTAGAAAAAAACTTGATCTGGGACGCGGATTTTTTTTTCCCACGGGAAGAGATACTACGGTCGATCTAGGTTCAAATTTTTTTTTTTGCAAATTGAGCGCTGGTGAAAAACACGACCGTTTGGGAACGCGCGTTCGAGTGTATGATTTTAACTCGATGGGCATGATCTGGTGGGGGGGGGGGGGGGAATGGGGGGATCAAAAAAAAGTGTGTATATATATTATACATTAAAAGATGAATAATAATAATAAAAAAATTGTTTAAAAAAAATAAAATATATATATATATATATATATATATATATATATACACTTCATCAAATATTTTATTTGACGAAGTTATATATATATATATATATATATATATATATATATATATATATATATATATATATATATAAAACAACATTAAAAAAAATATGAATACAAAAAAAATAACTGTTTTTTCCATTAAAGAAAGAAAAAATAATAAATAAATAAATAAATAAAAACCATGTTTCTACACATCGGAGATTCTAAGCGAAAGGACTTGCAGGTTCGCGAATTAATACGGAGCAAGAAGAATATTCAAGCGCAGGACAGAGCCAGGCGATTGGGAGAGATGGGACTAAGACGAGAGGTGACCTAGTTGTTGTTCAAACTAGTCACCGAGGTTCAGGAACGAGCCACGAAAGACATCATCGAGGAATTGAGACCCTTAAAAGAAGGTTCTCTGAGGATGGGTTCGCACCCCGTTAGTTTTACGCCAAGAACTCCATCAGATTACACTCTGGAGAGAATCGAGACCGATCCGAGTAGCATCGATAGTTTTACGCTGAGAAGTTTGTCCGAATACACTCCAGAGAGAATCAAGACCGGTGCGAGTAGCGTCGATAATGATGCTTCCAGCATCATTAGCATCAGATCTGATGATGGTAGAGAAAAAGATATGATTTATGGATTTCATAAAGAAGGCAGAAAGATTTTGTGGGTGACACGCAAGTATGGTTTGAATACGACTATTTGATCGTCGGTCCGAACAGGTATGAAATGACCGTCGGATTGCATACTCTGCTCTCCCACAAGAGACCCAGCGATTACACGCAAGATGATTTTGACAATTACGGAGACATTCTGGTTCAGACTCATGCCATGAAGAGGAACAACGATACCAGAGAGACGAGGCTGAAGGATAGGAGAGGTTACAAGTGGGATAAAGTGGTGAAACGCATATGGGAGTCGAACGAGGGATTCCTGAGATCGATGACTGGAAAGGAAACGACCAAGACGATATTTCTTCCACACGATCCCCATGCCTTGTTGGAGAGATTGAGATTGTTGATGGCCAGCAGAGAGGCCAATAACACCGGAGAGGATAACGAGATAGTGAGCATGTGCGACGAAGTGTTGAGGCAGAAGGTCTTGACTAAGAAGGATTATCAAAAGTTGATGAATCGTTTGAAATAATAAAATAGTATGAGAACAAAAAAAAATATTAAGTAAATAAAAAAAAATACATATATAAAAAAAATAATTAAAAAAAAAACAAAAATGTTAGTGATAAATAACAGGGGATACGCTAGATCATATGTCTACGGCGGATCGGGCATCGTCGATTCGATGATGCGATTTTTACCTCATAAATTCACTGGCAACGCTGCAAAACAGATCGCATTGAGTGCTCTCAAAATTGGAAAGAAGATGGCGATCGATACGGGTAAGAAAGCTGCGACCGAAGCGAGCAGTAGAATAGCTTTGGAAGACGGCAAGAGAGGTGCCGATGCATTGATTAATAAATTGATAACTCCAGAACCTGCCAAATGATCGAGAATCAAACCGAAAAGTTGGGAAGACTTCTGTGATGATGTCGTACCGATACAAGACTTAGCTAAAACGATGAAAGGATCGGGATTGAAAGAGATTTATAAATAAAAAAAAAACCTTTTTTATATATATATAACAAATAGAAATTAAAAATAAAAAAAATTTAGAAAAACATAGTAAAAAAAATGGAGAAAAAAATGGATATCAAAGACATGCCTTGGAATGACGTGATGACCAATAGGTCGACCAACGAGTTCTTTCCCAAGAGCATAAGAGGTCTGATAGTGGGAAAATCGAATTGTGGAAAGACCAATCTCTTGATTGTTGTGACTCGGCTGGTTGGATTATGACAGATTATTCATTTTCGGTAAGAGTCTCTTTCAACCATAATACAGATTGCTTCGAGAGTGCATGATGCATAAATTACCCAAGGACATCATATCGGGAATCTTTGACAATCGAGACGAATTCGAAAGACATGATACTTCGAATATATTGGAAGGGGTGGTGAGAGAATTGACTAGGAGAAACGTCGAGTGTTCGAATGTGGAATGTCTGTTTTATGAGAATGCCGATGATGCTCCCAATCCCAGACAGTTGAAGTCAGAGAATAAGAATCTTATTATCTTTTACGATCTGCTGTTGGAGAGACAGAATCGATGCGGATTGTATTACATTCAGGGACATCACAGCAACGTGGATTGTTTCTATCTGTTTCAGAATTATTTTCGACTGCCCAGACAGACGATAAGAGAGAATGCTAATTTTGTGTGTCTCTTTCGTCAGGATCTCAAGAATCTCAATCACATCTATGGAGATCACATGGCCAACGACATGAGCAGGGAAGAATTCAGAAGATTCTGTAAGGAGGTGTGGGACAAAGGACTTCACAATTTTGTGTTGATCGATTTAACTAGCGAATTTAACAACGGAAAATATCGAAGCGGATTCGACGATTTTTTTTATATTCTTGATAATAATAGAGAAGAAAAAAAAAATGTCAATAAAATATAAAAAAATATATAACTAATAAATAATAAGAAAAAAAATGTCAGAACATCACCTATTAGAACAGATAATCGAGAATACGGCTGCAAAACAGTCCTTTCAAATCATAGTGAGTCACGACGCGACTCGATTCATGATGAAATTCGAACCTTCCATCGAATTGAAGAAAGAAAAGAGATACAAGATGGCATTGGCTAATCATGAGACTTACTATTCGTTTCCCAACGTCACCAAAAAGAATAACACATTCACGTATTCCAACGGAGTGGATTGCTTCGAGATTCGAATTCCCAAAGGGAGTTATGACATAGACGATCTGAACCATCACACCCAGATGAGACTGAAGACTGATGGTCACAGAAGCATCGATGCTAAGACTCGCTCCCAATACGAGTACTCTACAGATGATATTAGACTTGGGAGATAATTTTCGAGTGGATTTTAGTGCAGAAGATTCGATCGGCAAGATGTTGGGATTCGATTGAAAGATATATCGAGGTCATGCCACGTCCAAAAATATGGTAGTGCTCAGCCTACGATCTACTCATTCTTTCTGGATGTTTCACCGGGTTACAAGATCATAGAGCGACTCAAAATCTCGTCTATCTACCCGTGATTCTGGACACGTTGTATAGCATCGAAACCATGTTGACGGATCAGAACAGCGATCTGTTAGATCTTCGCGGAGAAAGAGTGACTATATGATTTCACATCAGAGAGATATGAAATAATAATAAATATAATTTGAAAAAAAAATAAAAATAAAGAAAATAAAAAAAAAAAATGTTTTTTTTTCATCTTTTTATATATTATATAAGAAATAAAAATAAAAAAAAAACTTATAATATTTATAATAATAAAAAAAAACTTATAATATTTATAATTTAAAAAAAAATATATATATATATAATCCAGTGAAAAAATAAAATATGACTCGATACATCATTAAAAACGTGAACATATCTGAAGGACAGAAAGCTAAACTTCACAGAGCGTTGAGTCATCGAGACAATGCTGTTAGATTTAAATTCAGTTATGAAGATCTGGTGAGTGGCGACAGTGATCGGATCGGCTGGACTAAAACTCAAATCAAAAGGATGGAGAAAGTGATTTGTAATGGAATGGGAATGACGGTGAGACTGAGTCCCACTCAGTTGAGATACAATCTGAGAATGAAAGGCAGTTTCTTACCACTATTGGTGAGACTCGTTGCCAAAGCACTACCCATTCTCACTAAGATGGTGTTGCCAGCTCTGGGCATGGGAGCTCTCTTGGGACTCGCTAGTTTGGGAGTCGACAAATTAATGGGTAGAGGATTGTTTTTGAAGAAGAGGGGAACAGACTGTTTTTGAAGTAGGGGGGAGCTGTGTGTTGGGTAGACGTCGAAGGTAAAGGATTGTATCTAAGACCCACGAGAAAAGGCAGTGGTGGCGATGCTTTCCACAGATACGGTCTCTATCTGAAAACTGGAGAGAATGTGAAACCGATCTGTGAAGTTTTGTTGTTCGGTCAGAATTCGCCATTTAAGAAAATACCCATTTTAGGTATGTTATTATAAAATAAAAAAAATAACAATTAAAAAAAATGAAGCAACAGAAGAGATAAAAAAGCATCTTTTAAAAGATGTGTTAACAAAAATGCTTTTGTTAACAAAACAACGTTCATTTTACGAAAAGCTTTTAGCTTTTTTCTAAAAATTTACATGAGTGTGTATTAGAAAGAATTCAATCAGAACAAGTCATATACGACGCATGTTTAAATGGGTGCGTAACACTGTTTTCATTAATATTGTTATTCGTATCCCTAAATCAAAACTATTTCGAAAATATCGAAACGATGAAGTGTTCGAACGAATAAAATGTGTCTTACCAAGATTATCACATGATTATAGATATCCCAGATTGTTTAAAATACAAATTGGAACTTGTAGAACGTTACAATGGCGGGGAAATTCATTACATGTTTTTTATGCGAAAAACGTAGTTAATGTATTCGATCATCGTGGTGATGAAAATATTGAAAAATCCATTCGCCAGTGTGTCAAATTTATCCACAGATTACACTCGTTCACGTCAAATAGATCGTGGATCTTTGCTGAAGGGATAGAAATCATTATGCGTTATTTTCCGTATCTTTCTAACAATGACGATGATGAAAAAATGATGGTTTTATCGGAATACGAAAAGCATAAAATTTTTCTTTTGAAAAAATATAATAAAAATATGTGCAATCGTAATAGACGAAAAAAATTCGTTCATTCGGTTGATGATGAGATGAATAGAATGTGTACTATATATAAAGAAAGAAAAATACATAATAGAACAAAAAATAATAAGAATATAACAAAAATTCTAAAAAAATATTTTTTAGGACTTCGAAAAACATATTTTTTTGTATATATATATAATTATGAGTAATACGAACGATTCCATGGAATCGAGAGCTTGATTTCTTCGAAGGGCACTGTGTAGAGCTTATGCGATCTGTGTGAATGAAAAACTTCCTTGTGTCTTGCATGAAAGATGTCCCGTCTGTCGAGAGGAGAGAGAATTTAACCACATTAATCATTTTTGTCTCACGATGGAATGGGAAGACATCATCACCATGTATTTCATGCCCGCATTAGAATGCGTACGATGCGACGACATGATCAAATGTTGGAGGCAATTTGTGTCTTGCATTGGAGAACCCGAGCCTACAAAATAAAAGAGTTGAAGTTAGCGCATCGATGTCTCACCACCAAAGACAGGGGACACATTTTGGAATATTTGTTGGAAAAGGGGAGACCACCACCACTAAAAAAATGTTCCAACGGGAGTCACGTTTTTATGGATTCCTTGTTGAAGGGAAGAAACCACTAAAAAATTTTTCGATAATTAATAAGGGGGTGAAAATAAAAAAAATACATAAAAAATAATAATAGATATAAATAAATAAAATAAAAATGGAACTTCGAAGTAAAAACATCTATCCATCGTTAGAGAAGTTGAGCATCAAGCTTACAGCACCTCTTCTACCAACAAAAAGTAGTGACAACGTGGGGCAGAAGTATCGAATCGTACGAATCAATAGAATTCTCGTCATTCGCTCAATAAGAAATATTTGAGATTAGAGAAATTGTGAGTGGTGTGGATTTGACTCTCATTGCTGTCTGTATGGGTTTGAACATTGCCGAATAAATCTATTGTTGACTGCCATTGTTGCTCTTCCGGTCGTGTTGGCCGTAGAAGGATTGGCTTTAACTGCTGGATTCGTCAGGACGATCAGAAAATTTCTCGCTAAGAAATTATCTGTGAAGGCCAAGAAATACGAAAACATCAGCGTTTTAGCTGATGCAAAGATCGATGCCATGTTGGATAAGATCTCTATGGCATTGAAAGATGGTAGGATTTTGGACGGTGAATTCATCGACATATTGAATGAAGAACAAAAATATGAAGTCATGAAAGGGAAGATAAGAGTCAAGATTCGTCAGATCATCAAGGAAGAACTGAAGGATTCGCTCGTGGCAAAAGGTAGGGAAGAAGCGAGACAATCATTTCATAAATTGTTGGATCTCAAAAAGATTCCAGAAGCAATTGATTGAAAAAAAATGTATATATATATATATATATATATATATATATATATATATATATATATATATATATATATATATATATATATATATATATATATATATATATAAGAAAAAAAATTATATATATATAAATTTAAAAAAAATAATAATTAAATATATATGAAGAACAAACAAAAAAAACAACAAATGTGTTGCATCAAATGCAAGAGAGAAACCGATACGGTTAATGTTAAAAAAGTACTGACGGGAAATAAAAGTCCCATGCTTCACAGAATGTGTAAAGTGTGCGATTCGACCAAGATGCAATTTGTCAAATGTGGTGCTGGTCTCACGAATAAATTGATTAATAATCTATCCATCGAAATGCATCTGCCAGGACATCAATTCACTGGACCCGGCACAAAATTAAATAAGAGATTGAATTGAGATCTGACACCTAAATCTTGGAGTAAACCCATCAATAGGGTGGATTCGGCCGCTTACACTCACGATTTGTGCTATGCTACACATCCTGACGTCGAGACTCGTAATCGAATCTACAGTAAAGACATGTTGATGACATTGAAAAATATATCGAATCCCACTAGGAGAGAGAGACATGTTCATTGATCGGTAAAGTGATCGGTACCAAACGTTGATTTGGATGAGGGTCATAATAAAAAAATGTCCAGAATGTATTATTAATGAATGGATTGGAGAACAAACTACACAAGCCTGTCATGCGTAAATTTCGAAGGAGAAGGGTGTTCGTGAAGGGTTTGGATCAGATCTGGTCAGCTGACCTGGTCGACATGAAATTGCATTCGAAATGAAACAAGGGCATTAAATACATACTGACAGTCATCAACGTGTTTTCGAAATATGGATGGATGAGACCTCTGAAGAATAAATCGGGAGCTTGTGTGGCCGAGGATCTGAAGAGCATATTCATATCGTCTTCTTGAAAACCAGATAAATTGTGGGTGGATAAGGGGAAGGAATTTTACAACAGTCACATTCATCCGTTGGTCGACCTCTATTCCGTCGAAAATGAAGGGAAAGCTAACGTGATCGAACGTTGGAATAGAACCATGAAGGAAAACATGTACAAGTATTTCACAGACAATAAGACCAAGAAATATATCAACGTTCTAGATGAACTGGTCGAAGAATACAACAACATGCGAGACAGATCAATCAAGATGACGCCTGTGGAAGCTAGCGATCCTCGAAATGAAAAAAATGCATCTTCGCGAATCTCTATCCCAAAAGGATTAAGACCAAGAAGAAGTCCAAACCACCGAAATTTGCAGTCGGCGACCGAGTGAGAATCAATTCTTATAAGTCACTCTTCGAGTAAAGGTTACACTCCTCGATGGACTAAGGAAATCTTTAAGATCGTTAGAATATTTTACACGGATCCGGTGACTTACAAAATAGAAGTGTTAGAGGATGATGAAGATGACAGCATCATGAGACCCGCTGCAACCGATGTGGGTAAGATACATCTGAACAAGATATCTTGGTTCGTTCCACAAGTGTTGCCTTCGGTCGCGGAGAAAGTACGTCTCTACAAGATCATAGAATCGAAGAGTAAATTACCAGTGTGATTTAGAATGAGACAGTGCGACATGGCTAGTATTCCACCGTTTAGCAATCACTTCGATTGGAGATTGACCGTGAAATCTGCTTCGGAAAGGCCGCAATTCATCGTAGTGGCATTTCAAACCTTGCGGGACCAGTATTACATTTCAAAGTGGCATGAACCGGCAGGTGATCACTGCCTAGCTCATCATCCCCTACAAATATGTCTTGCATTTGGCTGGTTAGTGATTTGCTGGTGATAATCAAGTCTAGGATATCTGATTTATTTATTTATTTATTGATGTTTAAGGTCACATATTTATGCACAATGGCTAATCATGACCGTATCTGATTGATGGAGTGGGTTGTTGCTTATGTATGTTACGTCTTGATCGTTATTTATCACGAATAGATCGAGTTTTTCTATGATGTTGAAAAGGGCGTCACCATTAGGCTCAGTCTTATGACGACCGAATACCTGGTGTTTGGAATTGAAATCACCCAAGAATATGCAGTGCTTGTACTTTTTGGTAAAGAATTCAAATACTTCACTGTCTACTGTTTCTTGTGATTTATTATAATATGATATGATGGCCACGTGTTTGTGGTCAAGTTCAATTTCAGCTGCAATCAATTCAGCATTGAGGTGGTCGCATGGTATTGTTTTGTATTTAATCTCCTGTCTTATTAGCAGAGCGACACCGCCACCTTTTTGGACGGGGATATATCTTCTAATAATATCAAAAACACATAACGAGAATGTTTTGTTTGGTTTAAGCCATGTTTCGCTAATTCCAATTGCGTCCGTATTTTTGAAATAATGTGACATTTGCAATTTTTTCTGATTAACGCTTCGAGCATTCCACTGGACTGTTTTTAGTGTATCCATGAATGGTTTAGGAATAACTGTACTAAGTTTATTTAAGTTTAATTACTATTTGTCATATTGTTACATAACTATATTTTGTTGACGGCCGCTTCTAATAGCGTGTAAGATATTTGAGTTTTATATAACTTAGAGGCTGTTTTACTAATCTCTTTGCAAACATCCGAAAGACTGGTGTCCATGTGTTTCTTCATTATGCTGAAAATATAACCAGCCATTAGAGTACACGTTGAAAAGGGAGAGGATGAGTTCTCGACATTAGTTACATTTAGAGTTTTAAGCTGCCTAAAGCTGGATGTTTGTTTTAACCTTTTTGAAGTGGCTACACCCCCGATAGTTGCTGGGGTGTTACCACTGCAATTAGGGCATTTCAGAGTTGTAGCACTACATGCCTTTGCAATGAGTTTGTCACCGCATTTCATACATCGTCACGGTTGCTCCCCGTTGCATTTGTGTGACAAGTGCCCAAATTTTTTACACTTGTGCCACTGAACGGGTTGCGGAAGTACACGATATTCTTCGGTTTCGTATTTTTTGCCAATGGAATAATTTATGAACTAAGTATAATGTGGGAGCCACGACTTGTTTTCACTGTAATCACTGGGGCCAAGAAATAGGAACTGGTGGCATAAGCCCAGGAAAAATTACTCTTCTGGCTTCACTTTGTTGTATGAGGCGTAGATTATTTTTCTCAAATCCACATGGGTCAATGCAATTTTTGAGACAGAATTTACATGTTTTATTTTTTTTTATTTATTAATACACTCCTTTCGAAGAATGCTCGATTTATGTGTATGTGTCAGGCAGAAAATCAGTGTACACACATTGTCAGAGCATTCTTCGGCTGAATCTATTTTATTTACGTTGTCTCTCTACCCTCTTTCTACGAGGCTGAAACGTCCCAGGCCGAAACGTCCCAGGCCGAAACGTCTCAAGGCCGACACGTCCCAGGGCCGAAACGTCTCAAGGCCGAAACGTCCCGGTTCCACCACCAGGGGGACACACAGTGGGCCAATTTCATGTTTCGTTTGGACCAGACTTTTCCAGCATATTCTCAACCATAGATATCTGATATTATCTATGTTCTCAACGGCTTGTTGATGATACGAACCAGTGAATTCTGACACCACAAATCAGTTCGAAGTTGGGTGAATGATAAGGGGAATGGCAACATAGAACGTCTATGGATACTTTATGACAACAGCTTTCACCAGACTGTGATCAAATATTTAAAATAATAAGCAAAGAGTGAAAAATGCGACATTAAACAGGTAATTCTGGGTACTTCCGGTGCTTAGGAGGACCGCTCCGTGACTGTGAACAACGGGGTCCTACTAATTACCGACCAAAACCGTCCAAAACAGTCCAAACCCAATGAGTACCGACAATAAAAAAAAAAAAAAAAAAAAAAAAAAAAAACACTACAGGTGCACGGGCGTTCGGGAGGATCGGGTCGTTTCGTCCCTGGGACGATTCGTCCCCTATTGGTGGGACATTTCGTCCCCGGGACGATTCGTCCCCAATGCAAATTCCTGTAAAGGATGAGTGTTATAAATAACTGACAGTGGTATATTTCAATGATATAACTTTATTTGATTTCCAAAAGTTAAACAATTAATAACAATAACAAAGTTTACAGTTTACATTACCTTATACCAAATAATATATACATTCAATCTACATAAACCCAGAATCATGACAATTCTTGCAATTAAAATAAATAATGCAGATAGATTTTTTTGCCTCATTGTAAATCTGTTGTGGGATACAAGTGTTGCATGTTCGGTGCTGCCAGCGTCCACAACGATCACAGTCAATAGCTTGTTGTCTCGGTCTTACATTCCTTCCACATTCAAGACATGGGTATTCTGCCGTTGGCGCTAATCTCAAGTTGTAAGCCATTTCGAGATAGACTGAGGAGGAATCCGATCGTCCCCCATATATACCCATAGTTTGTGAAAAAAACCATTCTTTGTTGCGCCAACATGTCAGTGAACTGCACTGTCCCCGAGTGCTAATAAAAACATACTAATAGTTATTAATAATTAAATATAATTACATATCAACAAACATTCACTGATATACCGGCATCAGTGAGATGCATTCTTCTTGAACGCTTATGAAAACAATGTATGATTGAATAATTGAAAAAAACATTTCTTGAGGTACCGACTTATCAGTGAGATATATCATGATTGTGATTATAAAAACTCCAAAATCATTGTTTGTATTATAGCCTGCTAATATGATATCTAATTATGCATAAAATCCAACCTCGATGCCATATATGAGTGACCATCATTGGTTACGAGCAGATGCTTCCCTCATTTATGAAAAAAATCCAATCCCAAATCTTCTCAATAATTTGGTATTGAAGTGGGACGTTTCGTCCCCGGCTGGGGACGAAACGTCCCACCCTGTCACGGGGACGAAACGTCCCACCAAGTAGGGGACGAAATGTCCCGGGGACGAAACGACCTGGACCCCGTTCGGGTCAATGTTTTTAGAGGGATTTTTTTTAGGGGGAATTAGCTCCAACCAACAATGGAGGAATCACAATAAAAAATAAACAACGCTAAAAATTAACTGATTTTATTACACGAGTACATGTGCAACAAGCTGAAGTTACATTCTCGTAGTGCTTTCCAGTAAATTATTGCCAACAAATATCAGCAAAAAATTCTAACATTCCACCTGCTATTGCCAACAAAGCTTGAAATTATTTTGAAACTATTTACTGGAAAACATCTTGCGATGTTTTCCAGTAAATTGTTGCAAAATAATATGAAAAAAATCCCAGAACATTAGGCCTATACCGTTTAGCTGGTAAAACTGGAATACATCTTAACAAAACACATTTTTAAGATACATGTACATAGCACAGTGGCACAATAGCACATTCGAAATAGCACAATAATACAAAACAAAAACGTTTTTTTCGTTTTCCAACAGGAGAACTTGGCCCCAAGACAAAGTCGACCCCCATAACTGTTTAAGAAAAGTCGGCTCACCAGAGAAGTTGGGCCCCAAAATTTAAGGAGCACGGGCCAGTCAGTGCGGATACAGTTCAGTCAAACTTAAACCAAGCAACAGTACACGCCATACATACTGAATGAAACCACTTTCGCCGACAAAATACAATGATATTGCGACCCATTATTATTTTGTTGGTCGGTACTCATTTAATTTTTTTGGTCGGTACTCATTGGGTTTTGGTCGGTATTTTGGTCGGGAATTAGCACTTTTGGTCGGTTTAGGACGGTTTTGGTCGGTAATTAGTAGGACCGGAACAACGAGCGTACCGAGGGGAGACAACACTGCTTGGGGTCTGCGGTGGAGTGTTGACCTTTTGAAAACAGGGAGGTCGTTACCAAACGAGTCACATTTTATTGAATTTTGAGTATTGCGTCGAGTGACTTCGGTATGACTTTTTGCAGGGTTTTTGAGAACATGTTAAACTCATATTTCAACCAAACTGCGTGGTGTTTTGTGATCCGAAGTCGAAGAAGATTTTTACCCCGACAACCAGCATCGTCAGTTCAGAAACACTTTTTGACGCAACAGCACCTCACGCTACTATTAGTTGCAGAGGGAGGGGGTAGGGACTGGGTAGTCTTTGTGAGACTGTGACCCGGGGCCCTCCTGGCCCTTACAGTCTTTGAGCAACCCGTTCAAATTTCATCTGACTAAAACTGAAAGAAACTGGCCGCATTTGGGTCGACTCTGTTTACGGCAAATTACGCTTCATGTCGAAGACAAAAATCGGTAAAGCTGAAGAATAGGGGACTTTTTATTTTACGTAAAAACAACGCATATTTCTCACCTTTTTTCTACCTTTTCCTATTATTAGTCATGTTTTGGATAAAATTACCGAAAGATATTCACTTATGACTAAGATTAGAGATAATTTAAACCCTTTTAATGTCGCCTGTGCCGGAGATTCGTCTGCATTCTCGCCATTTTGAAGTGCGCGTTTACATAACTTTCGCTTTCTCTTTGGCTGGCGACTGTAGGTCTAGGGTCAGTGTAGTGAGGGTTAGGGTTAGCTTACAAGTAAGCTAACCCTAACCCTCACTACTCTGACCCTAGACCATGTCGAGAACAGAACAAACAAGTGTACCAAAAACAACCAATACACAGAGCAGACGCCGAAAAACACAAAAAACATGGAGGAAAGATAAACGCAAATGTCACAAAACGCACCGGTAAAAAACGTGCGTTGGGCGGTTATAATTGCCAGTAAAAGTGAATATCTTTAGGTCATTTTATAGAAAACATGACTAATAATAGGAAAATGTTGAAAAAAGGTGAGAAAAGTGCGTTGTTTTTACGTAAATGGAAAAGTCCCCTATTCTTCAGCTTTACCCAAAAATCACATAATCAACATACTACTTGTCGTACTCAGCCCAAATATCATTTATTTTCATGTCTGCATCATTATTTAATGCAAACACAGCATCAAATTCAAGAAATGTTGAAAAATATCCGCCTTCACCACGTAACTTAAGGGCCTAGGCTATATAAGTAATGGAATTGTGTTTATTTTGAAATTCTCACCTCTCATATTCGGTGCGCCTTTATACCGCAGGTCCCCGATTTTACCGCAGGTCCCTCAAAATTACCGCAGGTCCCTTGTTTTTCTGGGTATTATCTTTGTTTTAACTAACAGTTCGAGGCAACTGTCGTCTCGTTGATATTTGGGGGTATTTTACACCAAAAATCAATCATAACGGAGCGTATTTTTCTATTTACGCTATATAAACAACATAAACTTATCACACTCTTCTCGTCTAAACAACCGCAGCCCCGCAAAATTACCGCAGGTCCCTTGTTTTGCGGGGTATTATCTTTGTTTTAACTAACATTTTGAGGCAAATGTGGTCTCGATGATATTTGGGGGTACTTTACACCAAAAATGAATAATAACGGAGCGTATTTTTCTATTCACGCTATTATTTCCCTGCCCCCCCCCCCCCCCCCCCCCCCCCCCAAAAAAATGTACCAGAGTTTTATGGGGGAGAGGGGGGGCGAGAGAGGGCTACCGCAGGTCCCTTTTAGTTTTTCCCCTCATCTTCACTCTCTCCGTCATTTACTGCAGGTTAATACTGATAAATGTTTTGTTTCGCGGGGACTCTGGGGTGAGACCGGTCTACTCTGTAGTGGTATCCTGTACCGCAGGTCACTAAATCCTTCGCATATTTATTTCTAATATACCGCAGGTCCCTCATTTTGCTGTTACTTCTACAAATCGAGGGATCTGGGTATATTAAAACTATCACAAGCTACCACAGTTCCCCTTTCAATTATTTCCCTGATCCCTACTCCCACCCCTCAAAATGCTAGGCAATGCGGTCGACCATTCAAAAAACAAGGGACCTGCGGTACAATAAAACTGTCAGAAACTATTGTATTACCATGAATGATGAGTGAAAGGTCTTAAAAATCTCTTGCGACCCGGTGTTCTTTGGTGTCAGAAGTATTACCATGAAAAAAAGTAATGAAGCTATATTTTGGAACTTTGATATCTAATCAGTGACAAGGATATCTAATCAGTGACAACGAAACAATGAAACTTTTAAGGAGATAATGTATATTTTTTGCACGGCTTTATCTTTCATTTTTTAATATAGGCTACCTCGAATTGGGCATAGTTGATTCGTTGTTTATACAGTAGCTAAATAAACCCGAGCTGACTGACCAGACAGATGGGGCTTTTGACAATCGGGGTCGACAGAGTGTTTGTACTGCATTTGCATCGTTTTAAAGGAACTCCGTCTTTGCCGTCACAGAATACTTAAAAGTAGCGCGTTTTTCAAGAACAAGGCCGACCTGCGGTTTGTACTACCATCAAAGGGACCCAAGCAAACTGTGTACACAAAAAGTGGTGTAAAGTATTTAAGACCAATGCTGGTATCACTGGCACCTACCTTTCTGCAACACATACAAGAAACCACCAAACGCTAGGCAAGGATTGAAACAAGCTTGTCTGGCTGGGAACGAGTGTACATTTGATATAAATAAACATTTGAATAAAGATTTAACAGCCCTTTTAAGGGCTTGAGGGTGTGAGTGAGAGGTATTTTTTTGGGGGGGGGGGGGTGGAGGAGGTCATTTGGAATTCCCGAAGGATAACCAGATACCTCAAAATCACATACGGCATCCTATATCCCAGAAGGCTTGATGGATGACTCCCAGTTTTTCAAAACTAAACTGTTGGAGCTTTCTCCACTTCTTTTTTGTAACCGCTATGGTCATATACCGGGGCCGCTACCAAACCGGCATTGCTGTTCGGTTTTCTTTTCCCTTCTTCCCTTAAACTTGCCATCGCACAACATTACATTCTGGCTCGCCACCATGGTGGGACTCAAACCTCTACCATCGCCGAACTGGAACCGAATAGAGCTCGCTCTCTAATAGTTTTAAAGGCGTTGAGGGATTGAGTATTGACCATCTAACACTCCAACGTAAACTGCCGGGTATTCTAACCGCGTGCATAACCCCCTCAGACTCCATTTTGGGCAATAGGAAAGCTAGGCCTGTGTGATCCAAGGGAAAAAAATAAGGTTAACCGGGTCGCAAGGGATTTGTAATTCCCACATCGTCCTTCGGAGCGCTAAAACCTTTCATTCATCACTGGCAAATCATTTTCAAATTTGGAGTCGATATGCGTCTCACAGAACCTCGTTTTCCTTGTGGCATTTGTAGCCTCAGGTGTTTCAAAGATTGCATCGAATGTTCTGGTTGCAAATCATGGAATCATTTTCAATGTGTTCCAATGCCACGCAAGCTTTTTAATACGTGGTCTTCAGATCTTGGTTTGAAATACTTCTGTAAAAAATGTGCTTTCAATGAGAAAGACCAATACAACATTACAGCGGCACTAAACAGGTTAGTTCGTTAGGCGCGAATACGGTAGCAGACTTCCAGGAACCAGTGGTGCCTACAGTCGACTCTATGAGTTGATTACATATGTGTTTCGTGTTCTATACATCCCAACCTTCATTTTGATGTATAAATTGTGTATATTTAATTTGAATTTAAGGAATATGACAGGTGTGAATTTTCAAAATAAACAAAATTTCATTACTTATATAGGCCCTTAAAAAACATCGATTTCAGTATCTGTGCGCATGCGTAGTACAATTTGTTTATCTTTGAAATCGATGTTTTTTGACATGGTGAAGTCGGATATTTTTCAACATTTCTTGAGTCTGATGCTGTGTTTGCGTTAAATAATGATGCAGACACCTATTTGATACAACTTTTTCTTAATAATTTAATTAAACGCTTCATCGTGTTGATTCCGATTGGCTATTCCACGAGCCATGTGATTTCCATATAATAGTCTATTGTTCTATGCCTTCTTTGACCCCTATACAATTATTTCATTGGTTCATGTTAAAAATAGTGTTAAAAACTGGACTGGTCAAATTGATGCATGTTTATTAATCATTCTCTCTGGTGTAAATCGTCTAACACTTTACACTATTTTTAGGATATTTTGTTTTTATTTCTCTGCTTTTTTTAGTAATAATAATAGTAATAATAATACTTACTTGGCTATATTTTGTGTATCTTGTGTGTGATGTAATTTGTTGTGCAAAAATGTGCATTTCTACACTGTTATTGTCTTATACGTGATACTTTATTATACTACACCCACTCATGAATGTCATTTTTAACGATGCCCATAAAGTAATTTGGACAGAATAAATAAAATAACAGGCCACTCCCATTTACAATCAATATCGGTAACATAAACCAATGATATTTTTTAGGTCTTTTGCAATAAATTTCATCCAGGGAAAAATTCATATAAATATTCCTAGTATTTCCTACAAGCTGGAAAAATCAGTTTACCTTTTCATAATAGTATTACTGGACAACGCTGCATAAAATTCACAAACCAGAAAAAAGTATCGATACATCTATTTGACATAACTTTTTCTCAATAATTTAATAAAACGTTTCATCGTGTTGATTTTCGATTGGCAATTCCAAGCGCCATGTGATTGTCATATAATAGTAGTTTATTGTTCAATGCCTATTTTAATTCCTATGCAATTATTTCATTGGTTCAAGTCAAAGATAGTGTTAAAAACCGGGATGGTCAATTAAATGTGGTGACTGTCCGTGTGTGCTTTAAAATTCGTTGCAATTATTTCATTAAATTATGACCAAAATAAATTCTAGTGAGTGGCCCTTTTAAGCATTTCAGCATTCGCAAGTCTGGCGAAAAAAAACTGAGTTAAGTATGTAAAACGGGCAATGCTTTTCAATAAATACTTGCGAAATAATTTCAGGTTGTGTCGTAGTGTAGTAGTGAAAGCCATAGTAGGACGTATGTTAGAATTATTTTGCAATTATTTACTGAGATGCTAATAGGCCCTATTTACAAATGGTTTAGGTTTGCCCCCTCCTCCAGTCCAAAAATAACCTCAAATAACGTAATTAAATTTTTTGGACTTGGTACGTCTTTCAAAGGACGTACCAAACGAAAATTAAAATACAGGCTTTCAGGCCATTTTCGACTCCCCCCTCCAAGTTTCTGACTCCTGTGCTAACGGTTAAGAAGGGGGCTGTATCGTAAATGGAGCTCTGCACTTGACCAACAGCTGTAATTTGTGACCGCGTGATTCTTGAAGTAATAACTTAATTAAATCAACTTGACGTAATAAAGTTAAAGTTATCACTTCAAGAATTGTGCAGTTAAAAGCTATAATTCTAGATCTCTGGATATTCACTGACGAACTTGAGAATTCAAAACATACTGCTAAAAACGACGGCCAAAAAAAAAAAAAAATAACGTGATTTTGGGGGTACCAAAACCCACCAGAAGTCTCCATTTATAACTGATTTTTTTTTGGGGGGGGGGGGGGGCACCCCACCCCCTATCATCGATCGTCACTCCCGTCCAACCCAATCAACGCTCGTGCTTGCCTTTGGCATCTGCATCAGCATCCCGACACTTTTGAAAGAAGATCCGTGGCAGAATTAACCTTGAGGTCCAAATTTTCATTTCACCGGCACTGATATTAATAGGTGTTTTCTATTCATAAGGCACGCGCGAAATTATGGGAGGCACGCATAAATATCGGCCTGACAGAAGCGGGGATATTTATAATTAATGTTTTGTAAAACAATAAATTTGTTTTAAAATAACATCACAAGTTTTTTCAATGGCCTCAGTCAAGAAACAACAAAGGGGACGTTTTGACCAACTGTTGGGGACGTTTTGACCAACTGTTGGGGACGTTTTGACTAATTTTTGGGGACGTTTTCACCAACTATTTGGGGACGTTTTGACCAAAACATTTGGGGACGTTTTGGTTTGGGGACGTTTTGACTAGGATTCAGGGCCCCGGGTCACAGTCTTACAAAGACTAGGGACTGGGGAGAGAATTATCTTAAGGTGCTATATAAGTAATAGAATTTTGTTTATTTTAAAATTTTCACCTGTGATATTCCTTAAATTCAAATTAAATATACACAAACTATACATCAAAATGAAGGTTGGGAGGTATAGAACATGAAAAAGGGCCGCACGAATGACCCAAAACGACCTAAAACAGAACTGAAATGGACCCGACACTGTCATTGGTCAATGACTAGTACCTGACTGTACGTTATCTTTCATTAACAAGTTACCTCTCGTTAATGAGAGATAACATGCCACAGGTGCTAGCCAATGATTAATCAAATGAGAGGACGAAAATATGACAATAGATTATAAGTTAACAAATTTATTTGATAGCACTGTAAACGGGGATTGGTCAAATAGTACCTTGGTCTGAAGCAAGAACAATAGCCATCATTTCACACTTTCTGTCAAGTATTATTGACTGTTTTGTACCAGTTGTTTTCATCAAATTGTAATCCAAACAACTTTGTTTGGATTTGTTCCACAGATTTAAGTAATAAATTAATAATGACGACGTGATGTCTTGCAATCTCTATATTTCTATCTCCTTTTTTGAGTTGTGTTTTACGATATGGAGTAGCGCTTTAACCGGGCATGGCAGCCACAATGAAGATAGAGTGCACCAGAAGTTTTATGTGCTTGTTTTTTTTATATTCACACTTTATTTTCAACTGTTTTCTCGTTTCAAAGTCATTTGGGGTCAGGTGGGATTCGTTTTGGGTTTTTTTGGGTCCATTTTGGTTTGTTTTGGGTGAATCATGCTGCCTCACGAAAAATATATGAAATCAACGCCTAGATTTGACAGCAGGCACCCCAGGTTCCTGAAAGTCTGCTACCGTATTCGTACCAGAACTGATAATACAATAATATTTCTTGAGAACAACTTGTGGCCAAATGTGCTTCACATATCCAAGAACAAAGCTTGGGCATCAAAATCCTTCAAAACACAAAGACAGAGATGCATGGAGGTAAATTCCAAAAGTGACGTCTTTATTTACAAATATTCTTACTTACGATTTCCGGTCAACGTCATCGGATGGAAAAAGCATCGAAAAACAACGCCGTCTAAAATAAAATAATGAGAAAGATCGCCTTAATACAGCATACTATTTGCCTATTAATGCCTTCCGTTGAGGGCACTATGCTCTCATAGTGTTGCTGAGGGGTGCAGTAGTGCCCAAGCGATAGCGAGGGCACTATTTGGTTCCCGAAGCAACACTATGAGAGCATAGTGCCCGGAACGGAAGGCATTAATGGGTTTAGTACATCACACCCAGACCATCTCCACAACATATTAAAGAAGGAACGGAGAGATAACTAACACTTTACTATCTTAAATAAAAAAATGAAATTAATAACATGAAAATGTCAGGAAAACATTAAACTATCAACTGGATTCGAACTCAACGGGTAAAGTAGAATAATGTAAATAAACACATGAAACCGATCAACCAATCATGTGGCACATAACTGGTTAACACGAGATATCATACAACAGAATCAACGTCTCACATATGGTGGTATTGTAGAGCTAATGCAACTGTTAGAGGCATATGTAAAGTTGGAGGAAGAGGTGCAGGTGGTGGGGGGAAACTGGGGAGGGCAGGAAAGTCTGCTGTTACCCCAGTTAGGGTGGCATTCGATGGGGGGTGGAAGGTGGTGGGTAGTAGGAAACAGACTTTTGACGTGGATAGTGGGTCGTTTGGGAATAGGAAGGTGCGTCGGGTTGAGGGTAGAGGAGAAGTAGGGGCTAGAGTGTCAAATTCCCAGGCTAGTAGTGTGAGTCGGGGGGCGAAAAGGCGTATTCAGAATTTCTTATAGAATCGGATAGTGAGGGAGATAGCGATAACCATGTGGAGTCTGTCAGGGCAGGAGTCAGAGGGAAGGTTAGGAAGGTGGTAAACGAGGACAAGGTGGCTTGTAGTGGGAGTGGGCAGAAGGTGGGGTGCAGTGTCCAAAATAGATTCAGTGTGTTAGGTAATTTCGAGAATTCTGAGGAGCAGGTTGGGTCCGAAGAGGTGGAGGTGGAGGTAGGCATGGGGGTTAGTGTGGCGAAGTGCAAGATTGCGAGCCGGCCCAGTGGGGACAGAGGTGGTAACAGGGGTAGTAGGACGGGAAAGAGGACAGGAAAGGACAGGAAGAGGCAGTTGGTGGTTGCAGGGAGTAGTATAGTGCGGGGGTTGGATAGGGTGGTGTGTGGGCCCGACAGTGTCAACAGGACCAATTTTTTGCTTTCCGGGGTCTAGGGTGGAGGACCTAAGGGACAGAGTGGATGGATTAGTAAAGGGGTCAGGCCCAGACCCAGTGGTTGTTGTATACGTGGGGACCAACAACATCAGGGGGAGAGAAAATCAGTTCAGCTTATTGAGACTTACAAGGACTTAATAACTCAACTGAATGCCAAGAATGCACAGGTAGTGGTTTCAGGGCTACTCCCAGTACTAGGTGGTGGGGGCGAGCGTAATTCGCGGATCATTGGGACCAACAAGGACTTGGGGGAGTATTGTAAGAAACTTGGGATACCCTTTGTAGACAATTGGGGATCGTTTTGGGGCAGAAATGACCTATATGGAAGGGATGGTCTCCCACTTAGCCCAAGGGGTACAGAGGTTTTAGGAAGAAATATGTTGCAGGTGGTGGAGCCTTTTTTGGTATAGAGAGGGGAGGGGGGGGGGGGGGGTCAGTGAAGGGGGGAATAATCACAGAAAATGTGTCAGGAACCATAGGTGTAAAAAATGGGACAAGGGGGATAAGGAAAAGGGACCAAAAATCCAAATCAATAGGAATAGCTTCCCAAGTAAAGAACAGGTACGCAAAGTGGGATATACAAACATACAGGGACTAGATAATAAAGGGACCAGTAGGCGGAAGCCAATGAACCTTGACACCCTGAAAGTGGGTAATAGCAACATCCAGGGTCTCCACCGGAAAGTAAGTGAAATTGCTACATTGATTGAGGCAGAGGAGTTTGACGTCATGGGCTTAAGCGAAACGTGGGTAAGACACGAGGAGCGGGTAGACCAAGTAAGGGGGTACGTATGGATAGGTGTAGGGCGAACGGAAGGCCAGAAAAAAGGGGGAAGGGTAGGCATGTACATTAAAGAGGATTTAAAACCATCGCTGATCACAGACCTGGGAAACATCAGCACCCCGGCTGAGGTATCGAAAGAAATTGGATGGGTAAGGATCAGTCTGAAAAACAAAAGTATTGCCCTAGGGGTTGTGTATTGTGTGGTGGAGGGAAGCAAACCCGAATGGAATGATTCGATATACTCAACACTGAGATCCAATATCACCGAATTACAAAACAAGGGGCTCAGTATAATTCTGATGGGTGACTTTAATGGCCACATAGGTAATGATGAAGAAGGCATAGAGGGTGGGGACAATAAAGTCAACAGGAATGGAAGGAAGCTGTTGAACTTCATAAACAAGCTCGGTCTGAAGATTCTGAACAGGGACGCGAGGTGTAAGGGGAAATGGACCTGGGAGAGGAACGACAGAAAATCAATAATCGACTACATCCTCACAGATATTAATTTATGGAGGGAGGTGATAAGGGTAGAAGTGGATGATGAGGGTAAAATGGAGGTGGATAGTGATCACAACTTGATTACAGTGACGATCAGGGCCAATACTCTAGTAAAAAGCAAAGGAAGCTCTAAGGAGATTTGGGAACTCAAAAAAGATGCTGACTGGGCGATGTTCAATGAAAAACTGAAACCAAAGCTTGCAACCGTACCCAAGAGGGGCAGTGTCCAGAAGATGGCCGACGTCATAGTTGCGAGCCTGGTGGAGGCAGGAAAGGAAAGTGTAGGAAAGGTCAGGGTGCCAACACGGGAACTTGGGTACAAAGTGAACGAAGAACTGAAAAGGGCCATAAAGGGAAGAAAAGCTAAATGTGCTGCATACAGGAGAAGTAGAAAACTTAAGGGGGCGGAAAGCAATGAGGCCACAGTTGCTAAGGAAGAATGCCACCAAGCACGAAATAAAGTGAATAAGATTAAAGACGATAATCGGAGAGTACGAAATAGCAGTCTTATTAGGACGATAAGAACGACAGGGGGGTCGAGTTCGAATGTATTTTGGAAATTGGTGAATAAACACAACAAAGGAAGTAACCCACAGAGTATTAAAGTAGATGGCAGAGTTATAGGCGAGCAAGATCAAGTCGCATCAGAACTAGTCAAGCACTGGGAAAGGGTAAACGATAAGCGATGGGGCATGGGGACCCCACCAGAGTGTCCGAATCAGGTCGAGGAAAACCTATCGAGCTTCGTGTGCAGCGAAATTAAAACGGAGGAGGCGCGAAAGGTGATATCAAAATTAAGGGATGGAAAAGCGGGAGGAGTGGATGAAATTCCTAACGAGTTTATCAAAAAAGGGGGAGAGGAACTCGTGAAAAGCCTAACTGCCCTATTCAATCTAGCCATAGAAAATCAAGAGGTCCCAAAAGAGTGGAGAGAAAGTAAAGTGACATTTATTCACAAAAAGGGGGAAAAAGACGTTTTGGATAACTATCGAGGGATCTCTGTCAGTAGCAACATTGGTAAGGTTTTCTGTAAAGTCCTGTATGGGAGACTAGAGGAGGTGATTGAGGAGAAGGGTTTTTTGGGAGAAAGCCAGAATGGCTTCAGGAAGGGAAGGAGAGTTACTGACCACCTTTTCACACTATCCCAAATGATAGAATCCGCGAAAGCAAAAAAGAAAAAGATGTTTATGGCCTTTTTGGATATCAAAAAGGCATACGATAGAGTATGGAGGGAAGGTATGTGGCGCAAGCTGGAGGCTATGGGCTTAGGAGGCGAGTTTGTTGGAATTATGAAAGCATTATATAAAGATGTAAAGAGTGAACTTAGCCTGGGAAACATTACAATTGGATATCAAAAAGGCATACGATAGAGTATGGAGGGAAGGTATGTGGTGCAAGCTGGAGGCTATGGGCTTAGGAGGCGAGTTTGTTGGAATTATGAAAGCATTATATAAAGATGTAAAGAGTGAACTTAGCCTGGGAAACATTACAACGAAACGTGTGCCTAAGGAGATAGGCCTAAAACAGGGGTGTATCCTTTCGCCGATCCTGTTTGCATTGTACATCAAAGGTTTAGGAGATGACTTCCTGCGTAGCGAGGAGGGGGTAGCAGTTGGGGACTTGAAGATCCCAGGGCTATTTTTTTGCAGACGATATGGTTCTAGTGTCAGAAAGCGAAGAGGTGCTAACGAAAATGCTGGAAATTGTTGGGAAATATGGGAGCAAATGGAGACTCGAACTTAATGAAAGCAAGAGCAAAATTATACCTGTGGGCCGCAAAGTGGATCCCACTCGAAGGTGGAGAGTGGATGAGTTCAGCATTCCGGAAGGGAGCAGCAAACTTTTCAGTCTGGGAGAGACAGGTGATTACGAGTATTTGGGGGTAAATATAAACATTACAGGAAGAGGCATCTACCGGAACCACACAAATAAATTGATTCTGAAGGGGAAGTGAATCCTTAACCAAATGAAACTTATAGGGAGAAACAGTTTCAATAAGGTTTTCGTGGGGAAAACCATTTGGGAAATGGTGGGGCTGCCAAGTATAACATACGGTACGGAAGTGGTACCCCTAAACCAGACGGCTGTAAAGAGCTTGGAAATCCTGCAGAACGATACAGGCCAATGGATAACGGGGTCGAGTAATGCCGCAGCGCTAGAAGCAATCATGGGTGAGCTTGGGTGGATGAGGTTCAAGGACAGGATAGACCTGTTGAAGCTCGGTTATCTTAATTATTTGGTAAATCTCCCTGACAGCCGATGGTGTAAAGCAATGTTCCTGAGAATTTTCAACTCAAATATCAAAACGGGTTGGATGGTCCAAGTGAGGGAGCTAGTAGAGAACTACTCATTGGAGATCTCGGACCTGGACGTTGGGGCAAACCAGGGTAAAAAAATCGTCAGAGAAAGGGTCATGGAGGATTGTAACCGTAATTGGCGAGAGGGGTCAAATCAAAGAGGTCTTTGGGTGGCCTGCGTGATAAAGAGAAGCCAGGTTATGAAGAGTACCTTGATGGCACCTTTGGGGGGTCACTGTTGTTCAAGCTGAGGTCGAGATCCCTGGAGCTGAGGGGAAAAATTGGGAAAGACGGTGAAAGGGAGTGCCAGATGTGTAACTTGGGCATGGTGGAGACCCTGGAACACTATCTTCTAGAATGCCCAAAGTATCAGCCTAAAAGAATGAGATTCACTGGGAGTATAATGGGGAAGTGGGATGGGAGAATGAAGGATATGTGGGTAGGGGGAGACTCAAAGGAGAGGGTTAATATGCTAATTGGAGAGATTGGGAAGAATGGGACAAGGGATATCATCAAGCAGTTCGTCTCCGAGTGTTGGGAGGAGAGGAGAAGCGTGGGAATAGGGAGGCAGTTGGGAGTACAGGGGTAACCATGGCCTTCTCGTCCGAGAACCGCGACAAATCAGCGGCTGGCCAAAGTGTTATTATTATTAACAGAGCTTGTGAGGCACTATAGAAATTCCATTATTCATGGCACTAAAGTTTTATTAACGTTCACCCCATTGAACGTGTTATGGGTACTTCCTCTGATGTACGAGCACATTTTAATTATTGTAAATATTTACAACACAATCGCTGAAATTGAATTTTGGGGCACAATACTGCATTTTGTTGCATATGTCTTTGAATTGCTTTCGAATGTCAATTGATGTGGAGTTTTTTGAACACTCGATTTCCTCCAACGCACTTATCAGGTCGTCGTCATCAATATCGGTATCTAATAATTCGGGTGCTGATACTGTGGAATTTGCTGACTGGAAAGAGAGTTGCGTTGTTGTTTTCTCAACAGCATTCCTCGCTGCAGGCATTTCTGAATGTTCAGCATCTGCATTATCGACCATGGAAATCAAGCTCTCTGACATACCTCGTTTGACATCAGCTCTTGTGTCCGAAATGTAACTTGACAATGATTTTTCATTTCTGTGTCCCGATAAAGAAATAATATCGCGATCTTTGAATCCACAATCATTAAGAATTGTTATGGTCGTAGCACGCACACAGTGGTTGGTATATGTATCAGAAAGACCAACTTGTTTAGACATTTTTACCATGAACTCTCCTATGGAATTTTTTCCCATTGCCCTTCGCTCAAACCAACATTCGTCATTCTCGTGGTATGAATTTTTGGGAATTTGAAAGAACGCATCACACTCCTGGTTTCGTTTCATAAGATATCGTTGAAAACTATTAACAGGGCACATTTTTGTGCCAGTTTCATACATTCTAGGTCCATCACCTTCATCCTCATTCGTTACACCTGTGTGATTTTTTGTTCGCTCAGAAGTAGTTTTCAGGATGTATTTTCTTCCAGTGTCATCAGTTTTAACTACAAAATCACAAGCTTTAATTTCTCGAATGTTTTCTATCCCTCTCCGCCAAAAGTAAAATAAAAGCTCAAACATTACTTTATTCAAAAGACCTCTTGGAATGTCCGGATTAAACACAATTGGGTGCTGATATAATTTCCTTAGATCGCCTGAAATAGAATGAAACACTAAGCATCAAAGCAGAATAAACGTTTACACAGTCAATCACAATCGTTTCTTGTGATCGAAGATAAATAATATTCAGTGCCCTCTCTAACACTCTTATTCAAAACTATTTAATTGATAGGTCTACAATTTATTTATTTATTCATGTTTATGATAACTTTCAACACACATTGCTCCCCGTAATTTATCTATTTATTTATTCATGTTTATGATAACTTTCAGCAAACATTGCTGCCTGTTATTTATTTACTTTCTCTCACAACTGTTCTTATGTGTCTCTTGTCGATTTGAGTAATAAACAACACTCATCTATTTCATGTAATTAACAAGACTGTGTATTTATACGAGAACAAATAATTACAACACCACTGTCTATTGCAGACACTGACTTGTTCACTTTCTAGTTTTGTTGTGTTTTATTTTATTATTTATTTTTTATAGTTACCTGGTGGAATGGGTTTTTTGTGTCGGGCTGGTCCTTTTTCCATCTTCTCTTGTTTTCTTCAACATGCTGTCGAATACACTATTAGCACCTTTGAAAGCTAGGTCTGTTATTATATCAAAGTGTCTCTCATGTGGGGGTTCTTGCAAATATCTTCTTATTCCTTGACGAATGGCACAAATACTGCTTTTGGAATACAAATCACCATCGCGATTTCTAACGTTTGTATAAAAGTATTTCAATAGTTCCGTTAATCTTCCAACATCTAACGTTTCAAATGCACCATTCCTTTTTCTGTCAGAACAGAACTACCAGAGAATATTGACAGCATATTTGGTTAAACTAACAGTCTTTCGGCTCTGATGTTGTTCAAGAAAAGAATTAACATTCTCGTTTGCGAATCTCGAAACGCTCATTTTATTTCTATTCGTCTCCACATTTGCCGTCTGCTCAGAAGAGAAGGGGAATCCCCTCGGGAATCTGTTTGCAATGCGTGTGCACTATTGCATGACTCCGGGCACTATGCTTGACTCTGGGCACTATGCTTTCATAGTCCCTGTCAATACAGCCAGTGAGAATACGGGGATTTGTCACGTGATGTACTAATATTATATAGAGACTGTACAGTTGTCATATTCTATGCAAGGTATCATGACACCGTTGAAATGTCTTAAAATTACGATTTTGTTTTTTGATGGAAATTTGTGGTATCAAGTAATTTGCGCATGTCTGTCGAACATAGAATCCATCTTCAATAAAAAATGTAGACAGTGTTGTTCTTTTCCCAGATGCAGTTCAATCGCAGAAACCTAAAGTGTTTTGAATGCCTAGCTTGCTCGTGGATATGTGAAACACATTTGGCCACAAGTTTTTCTCAGGAAATATTATTGTATTATCAGTTCTAGTACGAATACGGTAGCAGACTTCCAGGAATCAGTGGTGTCTGCTGTCAACTCTTTGAGTTGATGTCATATATTTATCGTGTTCTATACTTCCCAACCTTCATTTTGATGTATAATGTGTGAATATTTAATTTGAATTTAAGGAATATCAGAGGTGTGAATTTCAAAATAAACAAAATTTCATTACTTATATAGCACCTTAATATGAGTTGAACGATGGAGAAAAGCCCTGGTGGAGAAAAGCCCTGGTCATTTTTGCAACAAAGGAGAAAAGCCCTGGTAGGGCTGCACGATATTCCAAACTGAATACCGGTATCGGTATTCAAAAAAATACCGTGGTATATCGGTATATCGAAAACTGTTCAGATATATGAACACAAGTACCACAATCGAGACTCGAGGCATCACAGTCTGGACGAATTAGCACGCCTTGATGATGCAGTTCGAAAACCCTTTACCCAACGCAGACGATATCAAAATTTATTATTTTCAAAATTAGTTTATCATATTTTAACCAAAGATTTCAACAAAACTATATCATGTGACCCCTCATTCCAATGAGGAGTCACATGATACAGTTTTGTTAAAACTTTTGAAAATTATTTTTTCAACTGCTAAATTTGTATATTACGAGGGCTCAAGCAGACGATTCCTTGGATAGAGGGATAATATTATTCATTTGGAGCTAGAGTTAAAAAACTCAAGACATCTTGAAAATTAAATTGTGGGTAAATAAATAATGACGATAAACCGATATTTTTGTAATTACATCGGTATTCAATCGATATTGGTTTGAATACCGGTATATATCGATATACCATGCAGCCCTAAGCCCTGGTCCATTTTTTCAAGGGGTGGAGAAAGCCCTGGTTGAATTTTTTTTTTACTATTTTGTCTATTTCCTTTGGTTAATAAACAAATTCTAGAATAACTAAAGATTTTCAATTTTCACACCAGTGGACTTTTTGGTGTACAGGTAATCATTATAACAGACTTTAACTCCCCCTTTATTGTTCTTAATTAACTCCATATTGCAGAAACAGAGTTACGATGTTGGGGAGCTCACAGCTGCTCGTCGTTGCTCGGTGGTTCTCTCCGGGTACTCCGGCTTCCTCCACCCGTAAAACTGTCACGGTCACGATTAGCCATTGTGCATAAGTATGTGACCTCAAACACAAATAAATAAATTAATAAATAAATATTGCAGAAAAATGCTTTGAATTTGAATGAAAGGTTTTAGCGCGCTGAATGTGCGCAGGGACGATATGGGATTTACCAATCCCTTGCGACCTGGGTTTTGAATTTGAAGAGATGAGTTCATATAATACTGACACATCCAAGCCACAGTTCCATTTTTTTCTGTTGTTTTGTTAAGAATGTACTTGTAAATGTTGCCTGTTTAATACAAAGCATCAGAAGAATAAATTTCCTCTTACCTGTTTAAATTACCTTTCAGTACTGTCAGTGTTTGCAAAACAGTTACCAAATATAATTGTTGTAAACACAGCTCATTGTGTTTGGAAATTCAAAAATATTATCAAAACATCCCTCTGCTGTTCACTTGTCTTAGACTACCACCTGTCCATGTTTGTAAATTAATTGATGTTATTGTTGTAAACATATGAGCCAAGCCAAAGTCTATTGCAGCTTTTAGCTGAATTAAAATAAAAATGAATGAAAATTAAAGGTTTTCTTAATTTAAAAATAAAAATTACACAAAGAATGAAAAAACTAGACATAAAAGGTGATTACTGTACAAAAAACAGGCAAAACGGTAAATAAGTAAAAAAAAAGGATAAAATGTGATTTCCTATAAAAAATAATGAATTAAAAATTAACAGAAAAAAATATAAAAATAATTGAATCAGGGCTTTTCTCCACTCCATGCAAAAATGGACCAGGGCTCTCCTCCTCAGATGCAATTTCAGGGCTTTTCTCCACCAGGGCTTTTCCCCATCAGGGCTTTTTTCCGTTCACCTATGAGTTAATTGTGCTCATCGCTGTTCGTATATTATATAATCTGTTTCAAACCAGTTTCAAACCTTTTTTTTTAGGATAATGTGGTTAGAGCTGTTTTACTCATCCAACAAAATTTGTTTTGGGTAAATAGTTAATATGGGTTCTACGATTTACCCTAGCTCAGCGATCTGAACGTAGTGGCAACCCCTCTACGTTCAGATACCTCCCATTCAAATCTGTGGTAAAATTCCCTATCAAGTTTTAATGGGAACTCCAAACTTGAAAATAGGAATATCAATGATCATTATCAAGCTTTCGCTTGGGACAAACTACATACAGCCAAGAAACCAACCAACAAACGAACCAACTGGGTTTTACTTTTTATATCTACAGTTGTGGCTGACGCACATTGTGACAAAGATACCCTTCAACACATTTTTTGACGTGGTTTTGGTTCCAACTGAAAACTCATTTTTCCCAACTCCGGATCAGGTTTTCATGTGGGGCGTGCAAGACACAGATGACATGTAAGTGCACAGATATGTATATGTGTCATATATGTGCATGTCTACATATTGGTTAATATTTATATATTATGTACATGTACATATGTATGTGTGTGACTGGTATATGTCATTATGTGTGTATTTGTGTTTATATTAGTGTTGGGCGTCGGGTCCGATAATCCGATCCGATCTGAACGGATTCAGATTCGGATCGGATTTTCAATTGTGATTCGGATTCGGGTTCGGGTCGGATTCATGATAGGCAATCGGATTCTGGCTTGGATTGGATTTTTCAACACGTCGGATCCGAACAAATCTGACTCCAATCCGACTGCTGATAAACAATTAAACATTCAAAATTGAAAATCACACTCGACCAGCACTTATCGCAATATCGACCCCCCCCCCTGTTATAGCCCCCATATTATATTGAGATTGATATATCCTTAAGTTGATAATTATGTGAGAACGATTTTTTTTTTTTATTTCTGCATTTTCTGACTGGTCTAACTCTTTTGCACTCAGTGACCTTGTTTACATCTTTGTTACACTGATATATTGTACATATAGCTGTTGATTGTTTAATTGTTTAAATAGGTCAATGACCTTGTTTACTTGAATTTTAACAGAATCCCCCAGAAACTAATAGAACATTACAGAAACTTCCTCTTCTGGGACATTCTATCTGGTTACTATATAAAGGTTTGTCAACAGAAAAAAAAACTCATTTTTTTAGAAAACCATTTTCAGAAAGACTCACTTCATTGTTTCCACTGGAGATTATTGTTGTTTCAGAACAGTGCATTTATTATAGAAGCAGTGCTTCTTTGTGAATTTGGAAGATTGATTCCAAAAGAGAATTTTGAAGAGAATCTATTCGTCTTGGAAAAGAGAATTTATACTTTCTGTGAAACAGAATATTATTATTTTGTGAAAAGCCAGGATTCTACTGGATTATTTGGAAAATACCTGTGGCGCCAATACTTCTTGGATTTTTACTCCATTTGAATTTTGCGGAGAATTTTATTATATTTTATTGGAGACTGCTCAAATTTCTAAGTGAAAATTTTATTATAAATCTACGGGATACTGTTTCTGAAGAGACATTCTTGGATTTAATACTACATCTACCAGCTGGTAACTTTCTTCAGAAGATACTTCACCACTGGATTACTGGATTCTGTCAAACTGTACTTTGGACTAATTCTATAATTGATAAGTACCAGTTTTTATTTTCTGTAAACCAATTAGTGTAAAAGATCTTTGTATCATTTTTTTTATATTAATTTTTTTTTTTTAATTAAATTTCAGAATAGTTAAATTCATTGTTATTGTTGCTGATTCTCAGATTTCTTTCTGTTACCAATATCATTAATAATTCCACACCGTAACAGAAATTGGGGGCTCGTTGCCGAGATTGAATATTAGATAACGAGAAAATTGCAAATTGCAATTATTATTTTGGCTCACTTTCAAAACATTTAAATTTTCTTAGAAAATTTCAGTATTATTATTTAAATTCTGAGAACCAGCAAACCTTTTCATCATGGTATTTATTGTGACAGAATTTATATCTGAATTTGAAAGCTCTCCTAGTTTGGCCCTTTTAGAATCTCTTAAGAAGGAGGATTTATTTCAACTTGCTCAGTGTCTAAAATTACCTGCCACCCCTGGTCTGAACAAGCATAAACTTAAACAGCTCATTGTTAATCATTATATTGAGGAGGGTCTTTTGCCTCAGTCTGGGTCACCTGTCTCTGAACCACAACCTACTGATGCCCTTGAACTCAAAAAGTTAGAACTAAAGAGATTAGAAATGCAACAAGAAATGAAAAGGCAGGAAAATGAAATGAAATTAAAAGAATTAGAGGCCCAAAAAGAAAAAGAAGAAAGAGAAAATGAAATTAAATTAAAAGAATTAGAAGCTCAAAAAGAAATGGAACAAATTCAGGCTCAAAAAGAAATACATTTAAGGGAAATTGAAATTCAGGCCCAAAAGGAAATAAAAATAAAAGAATTAGAATCTCAACGTCAAGGCTCAAATGTAATTTCCCCAAGTAGATTTGATGCAACTAAACATGTTAGGCTAGTTCCCCCCTTTCAAGAAAAAGAAGTTGATAAATATTTTTCACATTTTGAAAAAGTGGCAACAAGTTTAGAATGGCCAAGGGATGTCTGGACTTTGCTACTGCAAAGTGTTTTGAAAGGGAAGGCCCAAGAAATCTATTCCGCTCTATCTTCTGAGCAAAGCAACAATTATGACGCTGTTAAAGAGGCAATACTTAAGGCATATGAACTTGTTCCAGAGGCCTATAGGCAGAAATTCAGAAATTATTATAAAAACGAAAATCAAACTCATGTGGAATTTGCCAGAGAAAAGCAAAATTTATTTGACAGGTGGTGCCACTCAAAAGAAATAGGGAAAGATTTTACAAAATTAAAGGAAATGATGCTGATTGAGGAGTTCAAAGGAAAGATACATTCAGATATAAAGGCCCACCTGGATGAACAAAAAGTTGACACATTAAATAGAGCAGCAGTACTGGCAGATGACTATGCCTTAACTCATAAAATGAGTCGTAACGCCACAAATTTTTGGCCCCACAAGAATTCTTTCCAAAGTGGACCTAGACCAGCTTCAGATAAAACTCATCCTTCCAATCATCCTTCCCATCCTACAAACTTTTCACCACCTAAATTTAATCGGAAGCCTAATGAGAATAAGTCATCCAATGCCAGCCCTACACCATTACGACCCAACATTTCAGCTAAAACTTGCAATTATTGTAAGAAAGCAGGTCATTTATTATCTGATTGCTGGCTGTTAAAAAGGAAACATGAGTCCTCTACTTCACAGAATGCACTAGCAGGTGCTCCATGCCCTGAAAATTATGTTATAAAGCAAGACGCTTTAGAAAATTATAAGCCATTTATTTCTGAAGGCTTTGTTTCCCTTGAGGGGGATAAGCACTGTTCCTTACCAATAAAAATACTGAGAGACACAGGGGCTTCAGTCTTTAATGTTAGAAGGCATTTTGCCATTTTCTGAAGAAAGTGCCACAGGGGCACAAGTTCTAATATCAGGTATTGAGGCAAACTCTTTAAATGTCCCACTTCATAAAATAAATTTAAGAAGTAGTTTAGTAAATGGGACTGTGACAGTAGGAATCAGACCTACTCTACCTGTAAAAGGTATTTCTTTATTGTTGGGAAATGACTTAGCTGGTGACAAAGTCACTGTAGAACCTCAAGTGGTGGATAAGCCGAGCACAGATGAAAGTATTATTAATTTGAAGGAATGTTTTCCTTTTGCCTTTCCAGAATGTGCTGTGACTCGGTCCATGGCAAAGAAAGCTGAGGTTGATAACAACCTCAATTGTGTTGATTTAAACAGCAAAGCTGAGGATAAGAACAGTCACAGAATTACGGATTCTGAAGATATTGATTTGTCTCAGACATTTTTGAGTCAGTGTGATGACTCCTCTAGAAATTGTAAAGAGGTCACTACACCTGAGAGTGATAGGGGGACCTCCTTGAATGTCATTTCCCGGACATCTTTAATTCGGGAACAGGAAAGTGATCCTGACCTTGCCGAGCCACGTAAAAAGGCTCTAACACAGGCTGAAGCCCAAAACTCCCCTGTCTGTTATTTCAGAAAATCTGGTGTACTTATGAGGAAATGGCGACCACCAGAAGTACCCTCCAATAGTGATTGGGAGGTTATTTATCAAATAGTTGTCCCCACTAAATACCGGAATGAAATAATAAGCATGGCTCATGAAAATCCAATGGCTGGACATTTGGGAATTAGGAAGACCTACTCTCGTATTCAGCAATGTTTTTACTGGCCCAAGCTTCGACAGGATGTTGTCGAATTTTGTAAAACTTGCCACATCTGTCAAATTGTAGGAAAACCCAACCAGAAGATTCCTCCTGCTCCCCTTCAACCAGTCCCTGCTTTTGAGGAGCCATTTAGTAGAATTATTATTGATTGTGTTGGCCCTTTGCCTAGAACAAGATCTGGAAATGAATATCTTCTTACCATCATGTGTGCTTCTACACGATTTCCTGAGGCCATTCCTCTAAGAAATATTAAAACTAAGACTATAGTTAAGGCCTTGATAAAATTTTTCACGACTTTCGGTCTACCCAGGTCAGTGCAATCGGACCAAGGCTCAAATTTTATGTCAAACATTTTTCAGCAGGTGATGTATGAGCTCAAAATTAAGCAGTACACATCAAGTGCCTATCATCCCGAAAGTCAAGGAGCTCTAGAACGCTTTCATCAAACACTGAAGACCATGATAAAGGCCTATGGGGAGGATAATGATAAGGATTGGGATGAAGGAGTACATCTCCTCTTATTTGCAGTCCGTGAGACTGTACAGGAATCTCTGGGGTTCAGCCCTTTTGAATTAGTGTTTGGACACTCAGTGAGGGGTCCACTCACTGCTTTGAAGGAGAAATGGCTCGAGGAAGAGCCACCTGAAATTTCTCTTCTGGACTATGTGTCCACTTTTAAGGAAAAACTGCACCAGGCCAGAGAAATGGCAAATAAACATTTACAGAAAGCCCAGAGTCATATGAAGACCTGGTATGATAAAAAGGCAAAATTTCACACCTTTAAACCTGGGGACAAGGTGCTAATATTATTCCCTGTAAAGGGCAATGCTTTACAAGCAAGATATTCAGGCCCTTATATTGTTAAGCACAAGATCAGTGATACTGATTATTTTGTTGAGACTCCCGATAGACTCAAAAATACTCAGCTGTGCCATATAAATATGTTGAAAACTTATTATGAGAGAGAACCAAACTCTCTACCAGTCTCAACAGTCACCCACATGGATGAGCTGGAAAATCCTGCAGAGGATATTCATGAAGGCGTTGAAAATGTACCTCTGAAGTTACAGAACTCAGATGTCCTGAGAGATCTACAAAATAAAACAGATTATTTACTGCCTGACCAAAGAAAAGATTTAGTTGATTTAATTTTCAAATATCAACACTTATTTCCCGATGTGCCTAGTAGGACATCTGTTATTTTTCATGATGTTGATGTAGGAGAGGCAAATCCCATCAAACAGCATCCATATAGATTGAACCCTTTCAAAGCTGAGATCATGCGAAAGGAAATACAGTATATGCTGGACAATGATATCATAGAACCTAGCCATAGCAACTGGAGTTCGCCCTGTATACTCGTCCCGAAACCTGATGGCAGTTACCGATTTTGTACGGATTACCGAAAGGTGAACAGCCTCACCAAAACAGACAATTATCCAATTCCAAGAATTGATGACTGCATTGACAAACTTGGCCATGCTAAATTTGTGACAAAATTTGACTTGTTAAAGGGTTATTGGCAAGTCCCTTTAACAGAAAAAGCAAAAGAAATATCTGCTTTTGTTACCCCATTTGGGTTGTATCAATATAAAGTAACCCCTTTTGGCATGAAAAATTCTCCGGCAACGTTCCAGCGCATGGTTAACCACTTAATTGCAGACCTAGATCACAGTGAAGCTTATATTGACGATGTTATTATACACACAGATACAAATTGGGCTGATCATCTAAAGCATATTCAAGAATTTTTTGAAAAAGTGACCCAAGCCAACCTAACTATTAACTTGGTAAAATCAGAATTTGGCAAAGCAACTGTAAATTATTTAGGTCATGTTGTGGGGCAGGGGCAGGTGAGGCCGATTGCGGCGAAGGTTGATGCCATTGTAAATTTTCCAGTACCAAAATCTAAAAAAGAGCTCATGAGATTCTTAGGCATGGCTGGATATTATAGAAAATTTTGTTTAAATTTCTCAGATGTTGTCTCCCCTTTGACCAGTTTATTGAGCAAAAAGGTTAAGTTTGTTTGGACTGAGGAATGTCAGAAATCCTTTAACAGAATAAAAACTTTATTAAATAATTCCCCTGTCCTGGCCAGTCCCAATTATGAAAAGCCCTTCAAATTATTCATAGATGCAAGTGACAATGGAGCAGGTGGGTATATTGCCCAGGAAGATTCCCAAGGTATTGATCACCCTGTATGTTATTTTTCCAGAAAATTTCTCAGACATCAAAAGAATTACTCTACGGTAGAAAAAGAAACTTTGGCTCTAATTTTGGCATTAACCCATTTTGATGTGTATCTAGGAACCGCCCAATGTCCAATTACAGTTTACACCGATCATAACCCCTTAACATTTATCAATAAAATGAAAAACAAGAATCAAAGATTATTGCGGTGGAGTTTAGCCCTTCAAGAATATAATTTAGAGATTAGGCATATTTCGGGAAGAGATAATGTTGTAGCTGATGCTCTTTCCAGAATATCCTAATTTAAAATGATATGATCGGTCCCTTTTCACTTCAAGTGTATATATGTTTATTAAAAAAAAAAAAATTGTGAAGATTATGGTGTGTGTGTATTGTAAACCAGTCAGAGTCTGCTAAAATTATGTAAAAAAGTTTTCAGTACCTTCAAACTTTTTCTTTTAAGGCGGGATGTGTTATAGCCCCCATATTATATTGAGATTGATATATCCTTAAGTTGATAATTATGTGAGAACGATTTTTTTTTTTTATTTCTGCATTTTCTGACTGGTCTAACTCTTTTGCACTCAGTGACCTTGTTTACATCTTTGTTACACTGATATATTGTACATATAGCTGTTGATTGTTTAATTGTTTAAATAGGTCAATGACCTTGTTTACTTGAATTTTAACAGAATCCCCCAGAAACTAATAGAACATTACAGAAACTTCCTCTTCTGGGACATTCTATCTGGTTACTATATAAAGGTTTGTCAACAGAAAAAAAACTCATTTTTTTAGAAAACCATTTTCAGAAAGACTCACTTCATTGTTTCCACTGGAGATTATTGTTGTTTCAGAACAGTGCATTTATTATAGAAGCAGTGCTTCTTTGTGAATTTGGAAGATTGATTCCAAAAGAGAATTTTGAAGAGAATCTATTCGTCTTGGAAAAGAGAATTTATACTTTCTGTGAAACAGAATATTATTATTTTGTGAAAAGCCAGGATTCTACTGGATTATTTGGAAAATACCTGTGGCGCCAATACTTCTTGGATTTTTACTCCATTTGAATTTTGCGGAGAATTTTATTATATTTTATAGGAGACTGCTCAAATTTCTAAGTGAAAATTTTATTACAAATCTATGGGATACTGTTTTTGAAGAGACATTCTTGGATTTAATACTGCATCTACCAGCTGGTAACTTTCTTCAGAAGATACTTCACCACTGGATTACTGGATTCTGTCAAACTGTACTTTGGACTAATTCTATAATTGATAAGTACCAGTTTTTATTTTCTGTAAACCAATTAGTGTAAAAGATCTTTGTATCATTTTTTTTATATTAATTTTTTTTTTTTAATTAAATTTCAGAATAGTTAAATTCATTGTTATTGTTGCTGATTCTCAGATTTCTTTCTGTTACCAATATCATTAATAATTCCACACCGTAACACCCCCCCCCCCCCCCCCCCCGCCCTCCTAATTGAACAAGATCACACAGGCACACACACACGCGTAGTCGCGTACATATCCAAGAAATTTGAATAGGTTAGGTTAGGTCACGAAGTTGCAGACGCCTTCGCCGCCTTAATTTTATGAAAGTTAATGGCTGATTTTGTTAAATCCCTCTCAGTTATAGGGTAAGTCGATCTCAAAATTACTCACACCATGGCGCTTCGCACGTGGGGCGTCCCTTCTATTCAGAAACCCTGGAACCGCCCTTGTTGGTCGATGGTCGTTAACGTTTATTCTACCCATCTCTTCATCACTTCTCAGAAATTTCTAGTACGCTATAGCCCAAGGCTCCAAGTAATATAGGTTATTTTCCAACCTTCCCATCGGAGAATGGATGGTCTGCCCCCACCCCCCCCCCCCCCCCCCCCCCATTCCTACCCAACTATTCTCCATCAAAGATATATTCTATGAGGTGAGTGTTACTGCCAACTGCCAAAGTTACTAAATTTGATATTATTCTTGGAACGCAAATTATGTAATACGGTTATGAATCTATGATACGTGCACTCGACGCACTCGTGCAGTCGTGCATGTGTTCAAATGTATTGTCACAAAACCGTTGGGTAATGGGTAATTGTATAAAATACTATAAAATACTATAAAATACTATAAATGAACAAATTTAATGGAAGGTTCCTTCACAAATGAAAGGTGCAGAATCTTGCATATGTTCGCAATTTTGCAGCATTCGCTCCACAAATCTGCGTTGTGTGAGACTTAAAGATTCATAACTAAAAATAAACAGGATTTGTCGGATTCGGATTCGGATTTTCGGATCGGATTTAGGGGCCGATTTCGGATTCAGATTTCGTTCGGATTCAGGAGAGCTTTCGGATTCGGTTTTGGATTCGGATTTGATGAAACTCAGTCGGATCGGATTTCCCACACTCGTCGGATCCGACACCCAACACTAATTTATATACTACTCAAAGTTTGCTAAGCACCAAGTATATCCAACTACCTGTTTTACGTTTTAGTTGAAATATTGTAATGAAAAGTGTATATATTATAACAATAACATGACTTTGGAGGGCATTGTGGTTTATTAATGGCCCAACAGGTGTGAATAACAGCCCGACAGCTTCTTAAAGGCCCGAGACGGAGTCGAGGGCCGTTAATAAGCTGAAGGGCTGTTATTCATACCTGTTGGGCCGTTAATAAACCTCAAGGCCCGACAAAGTCATGTTATTACAATTATTACCACTGGGATTCTGAGAAAGTTTTCACCCCATGCCTTATATGACACCCACCAACAGCTAAAAGATATGCGAATATAAGTCAACTAAGACTTTCCATATATTAATTTCTATTTTCTGAACAAAACCATACAAATACAGACAGTGTATGGATGTCAATGGAACCTTGTCCCTAAATTGATTCCATTTATCTCAATAATTTATCATTTCACTGGGGCTGGGGCATTTATTTCTTTAGCAGTTGATATGAAATCTACATTACTTTTCCAAATGCTGTGATGATCAAATTAAATAATTCTAATGTTTGACAAGGGCTAATTGAGGCAACTGAATTTTTGAAATCAGAACACTGTTAATTTATTAATGACACAATACAATTTGTTTAGCAACTGTTCGTGAACTTGATTAAAGAGTTAATTCTTGGAAATATTAACTGTATTGTTGTTGAATACAGCTTCCCCAAGATAAATGCATGTGCTCATCTGTGGGGTGTATGACATAGTGTTTGTTGATGGTAATAATAATAATAATAACACTTCGGCCGAACTTCCACATTGTAGACAGTTTCTGAACTTCCATTAGGGGGTGGTATTGTTATTACACCTTCCTTAGAAGCTGTCAGAACTATAGGCACAGCTGCGGAAATACTGTTAGATGTTGAAACTGGTGGGGCCACAGGAGTATCTTCGATCACACTGCTTGTTTCAGGTTGAGCACTAGAAATAGACTGATTCATGTCAATATTAAACTCTCCATAGCAGGCTTCAGTAAAATCCTCATCATCAGAGAATTCATCACAGTTGGCAGATGTATTTAATGTTTCATTTAATATGTTTGAACATTGCTTTTTCTGTTCAACCGAAATGTCACTTATATAGTGGTTGAGGCTTTGAGTGTTTTTGTGTTTTGTCACTGAAATTATACTCTGAGGGTTGACTCCGGCATGACTCCTTACATGTTTGTAATAGTGGAAGCTTTCACACTGTGGCATGTGTACACCTGAGAGAGGCCACTTTTATCTGAAATTCTTTGCATAATTGTGGACAACATATTTTTCCCCACCGGTTCATTCCTGAACCAAATGTGATATCTAATTTATATGTACGTCTTGGTGTTTGAAACAATCTCACAGTCAGGATGTAATTTTGATAGATAAAATTGGAATACTTGGACGCCCTGTCCGTAATCCTCTGGTCACTGTAATCCATGTTGGTTTGTCGATGCCCTCCTTGGTGGTTCTTAGTCGTTTCTGTCATGGACACAGAGACATATTCAACACTGTGCGAATCTGTTTTGACAGTAAACATATCAGTCTTCATCTGCGCCCATCCCTTCTGCCAAAATGGTAGCACAAATAAAACCAAACTGCTTCGAGTATCATGTCTGGTGAAGATTTATATTTTTGAAAATAAGTACCCAGCTTCTTCATATCTCCCTTCCTCGATTGCTGGCTCATGTTTGGATTTACAGTTATTAGCTTTAAATACAGCTTACATTGTGCTGTAAACATGTTGTTGACATTTATAAATTCACTGTCTTTTATGATATTGAATGATCTACTTATAGGAGCTGTGGAAGGTGACGATGTAAATGCTGCTCTAATTCCAGTGAGGGTGCTTGCAGCTTGTGTGTTTCCCTGCTTGTTACTCTTCACTTCTCCATAAAATTTCCTCAGAAGTTCATTCAAGGATGCAGGTGAAACTGTATAAAAATCACAGTCTTTTCCATGTTTTTGAAGCCAATCTTTGAATTTTTATACTCCCGTTTGAAAAACGGGACGTATTATAGTATGGCATTGTCCGTCCGTCTGTCCGTCCATCCGTCCGTCTGTTTGGTTTCCGAACAATAACTTTAGTATTTGTTTTCCGACCGGCTCCAAATGTGGTATGTGGTTTAATCACAACAAAATACAGGTCAAGTTCGAATATGGGGTCGGTCCGAACATTTTTCGCCTGAATTATGGCCCCAGTTGGACTTAGAATTCGTCAAATATTTGGTTTCCCGATGATAACTTTAGTATTTGTTTTCCGATCGGCTCCAAATGTGGTATGTGGTTTAATCACAACAAAATACAGGTCAAGTTCGAATATAGGGTCGGTCCGAACATTTTTCGCCTGAATTATGGGCCCAGTTGGACTTAGAATTCGTCAAATATTTGGTTTCCGGATGATAACTTTAGTATTTGTTTTCCGATCGGCTCCAAATTTGGTATGTGGTTTAATCACAACAAAATACAGGTCAAGTTCGAATTTGGGGTCGGTCTGAACAATTTTTGCCTGAATTATGGCCCCTGTTGGACTTAGAATTCGTCAAATATTTGGTTTCCGGATGATAACTTTAGTATTTGTTTTCCGATCGGCTCCAAACTTGGTATGTGGTTTAATCACAACAAAATACAGGTCAAGTTCGAATATGGGGTCGGTCTGAACAATTTTTGCCTGAATTATGGCCCCTGTTGGACTTAGAATTCTTCGTCAAATATTTGGTTTCCGGATGATAACTTTAGTATTTGTTTTTCGATTGGCTTCAAACTTGTTAGTCTTTTTCTCAAATGACTGAAAAATTTAGTCATTTCACAAAATCACTGATTTCAAAGTCTGACCGTAACATATATATATATGCCAGTATAAATTTCTCGCACTCTAAAAAAATTGCAAATGTGTTAAAATGGTACAATTTGAACAGTTCACGGGCATATGATGCAATGCCCAGCGGTGCTCTTGTTTTACTCCCCAATTTGTGGCACGATTTGTGCTTTCTGGTTTTGAACTTTGTTCCAATAAATTCAAATCGTCTTCATTTAAATTGCTTGATTGGGACATTTTTGTGTTTTTAAATTTGACAGATCGTATTGTCGTCTGTTGTCAAACTGGTGCCACATGATTATCACGTGATTGGCAGCAGAATGCTTTCATTTGCAACAAAATTAGAAAACTTGAAAAGAGACCCGTTATTTACCACTTTTAAGTCATGAATAAAGGCTTGAAATGTATACATACTTACTTACTATATACAGCTGTTTCTTCTTATGAGACAGGCTTTACTGGACAGTTTACATATTCAATAATTTAAATAAAACCACATCGTTTACAAGTTGAAAGCATTTCTGAAAACCATCTCCACCACTTCCGAATGAACGACAGCGGGAACAAAAGTCACGGGACATGTCGGGCTGTTATTGAGATGGTCAACCCAATAATGGCCCGACATGTCCCATAACTTTTTGAAGTGGAGCATTACGTTCTTGTAATGCCCTATTATACTTTGTTAATGTACTAGAGAACGCCCGCTAGAGTGGTAATAATTTTTATTTAATTATCTCTTTAATGATTTAGGTACAGAAATTAAGATTTCATTTGTGTTTGACATTATTTTTTAGCTTTTGAATACAAGAACCATGGAAAATGGATATTTTTGGAAAAAGATGAAATTTTTCAATTTTCCCAAAAGTTGACAGAGCTAACTGGTATGGGTTCAATATCGAGCATGAGACCCATTACTGTTAATTACAGCTTGACAAAGCCTTCTCATGCTCCCAATCAGGTTTCTGATGCTCCTTTGTGGGATGTTGTTCCATTCTTGGACCAGCATGGCACCAAGCTCCTGGACACTTCTTGGCTGGACTGGATGGGCTGAAATTGCAAGCTGCAACTCATTCCAGACATGTTCGATTGGATTGTGGTCAGGGGATCTTGCTGGCCAGTACATACCGGATGTATGATATGATCAACCCCCTCCCTCTGTCGGTACTCCCTGACACCATGGGCAACATGAGGACAGACATTATCGTCCATCAGAATGAATCACCCAGTACACACGCATGCACAATCTGACGTGGACATCCAGGATCTCATGAATATACTGCAGTGCAGTCAATGTACCATGTTCAAGGACACAGGGCTCTGTACGTCCATCCCTGCTGATGCCGCCCCAGACCATGATTGGCCCTCCACCATAGCGGTCATGCTCAGCAATGTTGGCTGCATGGAATCGCTCTCCTGGTCTTCTCCATACCTTAGAATGCCTATCTGTGTGGTCTAGGCAGTACCTTGACTCCTCTGTAAAAAGGACAGGTCGCCAATCTTCTTTGGTCCATCCAACTTGGTCCATGGCCCATTCATATTGTGCCTGGTGGTACTTCTGGGACAGCGGAATGCGAATACATTGTCTTCTTGATCGGAGACCACATTCGTGCAACCTTGACCGGATAGTCTGCATGGAAGCATTTACCCCAGATCCATCCTGAAGGTCACTGCAAAGCTGGGTTGCTGTGGCAAAGCAGTTCCTATGGGCATGAATGATAAAAAAACCAGTCTTCAGCTGCAGATGTTGCCCTGACTCTGCCACCACCATGCCCTCTTACTGGTGTACCATACTGCTGAAATCTTTCCCAGGCTCTTTTGATCACCGAGCTGTGCACATGAAGGGCTTCACCAACCTGGCGGCTGGGTAGCCCCTTGCTCCACCATCCCTATACAACCCGCCACATTTCTGCTTCAGACAAATGTCTTCTTACATTTGCATTTTCCATATTCAATCATTAGATCACAAGGGTTTGTGTTGAAATGAAGTTTGAATACCCTACACATGTCATGTATATGTAGACAGTCCACGAAAACATCATGAAAGTCAAGGGGTACATGCTTTCCATGACTGTCACGAAAAGTCTGCCTGGCAAGAGAGCTAATGTAAACATTGGGGATCATCTCAATACATTCCTCAATCATATCCACCAAAAATATTGCAAATATGTCACAAGCAAATTTCACAAGTATGTGTCAAATATTTGGTGCTTAGCAAACTTCGAGTAGTATAGGTCGAATGTGGTCCATGCATCTCACATGAGGACCCTCCTGTATCGCAATTTGTAGTAAAATTTTCTCGATTGGATGACCATCAAACGTAATTTGTACCATCCATACACTCCATTGACAGTTTCCTATGAAACAAAACACATTTGTATTTGTTCATTTTTGTATTTACATTGTTTACATTTCTTTTCATGTTTCACTCATTTCAGCACAAAAAGTGATGCAATGAGCTTATCACAATATTTTTTCACAAAGCATTATGACATCCTCACCAGAAAGAACCTATCCTCAATATATAGATATATTTTAGTTACAAGCTATCCTAATGGCTGACAATATAAGTACAAATAGATCAAGGATAGGTCTTTTTCATGGCGGAGACTCACGCTGCTCATTAAGTTTTATGGCAGTCGTTTTAGTCAATCTTCTTATTACCAGTGGCCTCCAAGGCATTACAGTAGCAATTTTCATTCAGTTAATTCTAAGTAGTGATGTTGAATTCAATCTGGGGCTATTAGCATAATACACATTACACATCAAGATAAGGGGACTTCGAAATAAAAATGACCTATTCCTTGCAGAACTAGGGTTTTCTGATATTATAGGTGTGACACTGACAGAAACCAAGCTAACTCCGGATGTGGATGATGAGAGTCTTGACATTCCAGGTTATTGCATCCTATTGCATAAGGACCGGGACCATGGACTAGGAGGAGGGGTGGCTGTGTACATAAAGTCAAGCATTATTTTTAAACGTCGTATTGATTTTCACGGCCAGGTTTGGAACTAATTTGGACTGATGTATGACTCCAGAATCAAAAATACATCCTGGGTGTTATATACTAGTGATGAACCGATAATCGCAATCGGAACCGGCCAGTTATGGGGCATCGGCCGATTATGATAACCGGCAGTTTCTGGTTATTCCATATATAACACTGACTATTAAAAAGCTCTTTGATATCTGCCCATTTCAATAAAGTTTCCCCATTAAAAACGTGTATAGTGCATAGCAGAAAATTTAGAGATTTGAATTTTCCAACTGCAATCGGTATGAGATCACCACCATTTCCCGAAGATTGTAGAATTCATGTAAACATCAGAGAAACACTTCAAGGGAGGTAACACGTTGAAAAAAGAACATTGAATAATACATTCTAACAAACATGTAAACCATGCGTCATACGACTTCACAACACACATTACATCAAAATTATTATTCATTTAAGATCCAAAGTATGTGTGCTCAGTATAGTCCCCACACCCCAACCAAAATGCAAATATTATTTTGGCAAATATATCCCAGCACTAAATATGCATACTCTGAGAACTTATGTGGTATTAAGCTTTCGTAATTGATGATTTATCAACAAAATTTTGTAATATAACAGGCACCAACAGATTTTCTTTAGTGTCCTCCTTCAGCCATCGGAATCCGCAGAGAAATAACCTGTAATCGGTTAAAAGCAAGTTTTGATAATTGGTTCATCACTATTATATACAGATCACCTGCTAGTAATAACTTGTACTGGGACTTCATTGAAGGCACGGTCCAAGCAGCTAGAACAGATATGTCATTAAAATGTATCTTAATTGGAGACTTTAACGCCAATTGTATTATGTTAAAACATCCCAAAATCGCACATTTAGAAATTTATTTTGGTATGACACAAGTGATAGATTCACCGACTTGTATTACATCCAACTCGTGCAGTCTAATTGATCTTGCTCTAGTATCCTGCAAATATTATGTAGAAAAATGCCTAATAATCCCACCATTCTGTAGTGATCATCACGCAACAGGATTAGTCCTAAAATCACCAAACCATCGTAATAAACTTTTCCAGAGAAGAGTGTGGAATTACAATGAGATGGATGAAAATGGGTTACGTAACCATTTCTCACAAACATCCTGGGATGTTTTGTTCAATAATGATATAAATGACACTACCGAAAGCCTGACCAAATGTATCATGGATACTGCAAACCAATATATATTCCACAAAAAACGGTTCTTATTCGGCTTAAGGATAAACCCTGGATGAATTACTCAATACGGAGAATGATGAGATCATGTGACAAAGCTCCTTATAAAGCAAAACAGCATAATAGGACAGAAGATTGGGCACATTTTCGGCAAATCAGAAATTAAACTATTGCACTAATAAGAAAAGCAAAAGGTGAGTATGACATAAAACTTCAAAATTACGTTTCAGCCTGCAACTTTTGTGAAAAACATTGGTGGTCTACTTTAAAATCTTTTTCTGAAGAACAAAGTACGAATAACAGTTTTCCCTCCTCAGAAAAAAATGGTGAAGCAGTGAGTGATGCAAAGGCTGTTGCTGATCTGTTAAATGACTTTTTCATAGAACAGTCAAGTTTTGTTGATGATAGAGTTACCTCCCCTGGCTTTCAATAATTTTGATTTAAATGAAATGCATATCAGCGTGGACGAGGTGACAGCTATTCTTCATAAAATAGATCCTAAAAAGGCGAGCGGTCCAGATGAAATTAATAAAATTTTTTTGAAATTATGTGCTCATAAACCTGCTAACCCACTGGCCAGGTTGTTCAACCTTTCATTAACTAGCAAAACTTTTCCAAGTTTATGGAAGATGGCAAGAGTTGTGCCTATACATATTAAAGAATCAATACATAATATGAAAAACTACCACCCCGTTTCCTTAACTAGTAGTGTTCGTAAAATCCTGGAGAAAATTATATATTTTTATACTGTACCAATGACCCAGACTTAGCTGGTGCTAACTCTAACAAAACCAGGGCCAAACACAAATTTTGCCCCCCAATCCCCAAAATTTGCATCCAAAACAAAAAGAAATCATGTCCTAAAGGACCTCCATACTACGCCTCTACTGCGCATGCGCAGTGACGCAGACGTCCCGAAATTGGCGCCAATTATCATTCTCTGTTTGGCCCTTCATCAGTCAACATCTCACTGATCTTTGTGCTTGTAAATCTCAGTTTAAAGGATGCCAGACACGTAATTTTTGGAGAAAATGTGATTCTAAGGGGGATAGAAGGAGGAGAGGAAAAAGAAGTGACAAAAAATAATCAGGGCTGTACTTAAAATTTTTTGATGAAATTATGTTAAGTTGCCTATTTTCGAGGCATGGGCCTCTTGTTGTCATTCTTGCTAAATGTTGCACTGCTTATTCAGTGTTTCCTCTCCCCTAGCCTTCTAAAGTCCCCCCTTGCAATTCTCCCATGCTTTTGGCATATTTTTGAGAAATTTCATTTCTAAAATTTCCTGGGAGAGTTGCTTGGTTACAGAATGTTTTCTGTTATTTTCCCCATAGTTACGTTTTCACCCAGGGGTGTATAACGTTTATGTTCTGCATCTTCCATCTGATGTTCTGCAGATTCTCCCCTGGGAGTCTCTGTTTTGCATCAGATAGAGTGTAATTGATGACTGATTCCGGGCCAGTTTTTTCAGTGCCTGGAGTCATGTTTTCTGGTGTTTTTACACTGTTTGTTTTCATTGGCAACAGCCTTTTTTGAGGGGGGCTGTTTGCCTTTGCTGTAGTTTATCTCACTATAAGATACATTTATATTATCCGTAAGTGTCTCATTAATTATTTTATATAAATTTAAAATTTTTGACCACACTTTGCCATCGGATCCATCGGGGCTCAACGTTACTTTTCAGCAACTTGGGCTTCGCTGAAAAAATATTTTTTCAAAATTATTTTGTTTTGCAATTGTTTTTTCATTTATTAATGGATCATGTTATTATGTATCTTTGTGTCAGGGGTTTTTGCAAGTAACTAGGACTTATTGATGTTCTTTCACAATGAAGGGATGTTGTTCAAATTGTAATAGGAAGAAATCTTCCTCTGACTTTCATGATCATTGTATTAATTGTAGTCAGTGTTCTCGCATTAATCCCTGTCCTATATGTGAACATTGGGATGAGAAACATTGGAAACGTGTGTCACGATATGTTGTTTCTGGAGAAAGAGCGATGCCGGCTCTTTCTCCGCAAGGTCACTCTACTCTCTCAGTTTCTATTTCAGAGGAACCAGAACAGGGTGATGTTTCCATGTTATCTTCTTCAAGTGTGCGTCCGTCGTCACAAATGAATTCAGAGCTAGCGGCAAAAGTGCTCATGGAGATTAGACAAATGTCGTCCGCTAGCTCGCCCGTTGTAGCGTCCATTCACCGAATGGTTCGGCAGCCGGGTTTGTCCGATGCAGTCCAAGAGGAAATTTTGGGTGATGTGAGCACTATAAACATAATAGATGCACATCCAGTGACGACGGATAGTAAGCGAGAATGGAGGAAGCCTTTGAGTCCGGTTCCTAGCTCGTCCAGGGCCAGCTTGGCCTCGAGCGAGAGAGGCCCCTCTCTCGTACAACAACATCTGGGACCAGATGTTGTGGTACAAAATGTGTCTTTAGCGGAGCATACATCCGTCGCTTGGGACGCTCCGTTGTATAAGCAGTCCGCAGAGACTGTTAAGGCTTCCTCTTCTCGTCAGCGCACACAACCGCACCTTGGCTGCGTGACCGCCGATATATTACCAGCTTCGCCGATCAAGGATTCTTCGGCGACCAGGTCACACCATCCGGCAGCCAGGGATTCGAGACCGATGGACTCCGGACGTTCGCATAGGATAAGTATGCGGGAGCCATCTGATGCGGAGCTGCCCTCGGCGAAGCAGCGAAAGACTGCGCCTCCGCAGGTCTCGACGCCGGACATTCTTGTGCAGATAGCACAGCTTATCGCAGCATCCCAGCAGCCAACAGAATCGGTGTTGGATCGAGAATTATCCGACGGCGCTGGGTCGGTACGCTCCGCCGAAGCATCGGGGACGGACGACCGGGAACATCATGAGGTCCGACCGGATGGTGAAAGGGATACGGATGACTTGGAGCTATCCCTTTCGGAACAACATAAAGCTGCCGTGGACTTCAACCGGCACTTTCTCCCTCAAGTTGTTCCATCAGGCCAGACTGCTGCGCTTCCGGACAAGAGAATTATAGCGTCATTGGACTCTGAATTTTTTGAGTGGTTCAGGGACATCGCTCCCGAGTTTCCGTCGCAGTCCAATAATGTTGCAAGAACATTTGAATTATTGAACGACGCTATATTTAAACTTGCTTCCAGGACGGGGAAAGCAGGTTTCTTGTCCGCTAATACTCTCAACCTGCCTTTCATTAATGCAAGGAATAAATTCGATACGGCAGGATAGGGTATACCGAGAGTTCCTCTGCGTATGGACGACGAGGCGGAAGACTTAGAGCTATCATTACCGTCGTCAGCTTCTATTCCAACCGCGGTGTTGGAAACAGCTATTGCGTCTAACAGAGCCAATTTAGATGCCTTATCTTACGCAGATCACCGTACTAAGGCGTTATCACTGCGCCTTCAGGGGAAAGAGTTTCAAGATATACAATCCTCTTTAAGACTTCTTTCAAGGGCAGTAGCTTATTCCACGTGTAACTCCGCCCTTTCAGTGGCAAATCTGGAGTTGGTTAGACGTGACGCAGCCCTAGCTACATCCACACTAGTGGATTCTAAGGTGAAGAACTCTCTTAGAGTCGCTTCGGTCTCAGGAGAACTTCTCTTTGACGGCAAGCTTTCCGCTATTTATGATAAAATTACAAAGAAAACTAAGGATTCTCTGTTGTTCAAATCTGCTCCTAAGAAGTCGGATACAGCAGACACGAATAAGACAGGCACTTCTGGGTCTAATGCGCCCAAGAGAGGTTCCTATAGAGGTTCCGGTGCGTCCTCTTGGTCTTATTCGAGAGACCGTCAGGATAGCGACTCTCGTTCGGGACGTCCTTCAGGCCGGGACAATCGGTCGGATGCCCCGAGGTCGACGGGGCGAGGTGCGGGTCGTGGAAGACGTGGTTTCTCCTACCGCAGGCCTTGCAGGTCCAGGAGGTGATGGCTTAAACCTCTATCGCGCTCCGGTTGGCGGAAGGTTGTCGAGCTTTTCACAAGAATGGGCGTCGATTACGGACGACCCTTGGGTGAGAGGAGTGACTTCGGAAGGTCTAAAGATATCCTTCAAACGAAAGCCTCCATTAACTCGAAGTCCAAAGTGGACTCATCTTCCGTCAAATCCGCAGAAAAGAGACGCCCTGTTATCAGAGGTGCAGTCTCTTTTAATGAAGAACGCGGTAGAGGTCGTAGAAAACCAGGAATCTCCGGGATTCTACAGCCATCTGTTTCTGGTTCCGAAACCAGACGGCTCGTTCCATCCAGTCATAGATTTGAGCTGGATAAACAAGCTGATCGTCGCTCCGAAGTTTTATATGGAGACGATTCGATCGGTCAGAGCGAGTATTCAGGTGAACGATTATGCAACGAGCATAGATCTCAAAGATGCGTACTTTCACGTCATGGTACATCCGACATTCCGAAAGTATCTATGCTTCGCAGTTCTAGGAGTGGTGTATCAATTCCGGGCGATGTGCTTCGGATTGAATCTAGCACCCTGGGCTTTCACTCGAGTAATGAATTCGGTAATGATCTACTTCCGAGCTCGTTCGTCTGCGGTAACGTCGGCCTACCTGGACGACATTCTTCAGAGGTACGACAACGAGTTAACGCTTCAGAACGATGTTCAGAATCTTCTTCTATTGCTCCGACGTCTCGGTTTTATAGTAAACGAGGAGAAGTCGGATCTGGTGCCGTCCAAGTCATTCACTCATCTGGGAATGAGCTTTGAGACGCACAACAATCTCGTTCGTCTGCCGTTAACCAGAGCGAAATTAGTCAGTTGTTACGCTCGCTATTGTCTGCACGCAGACAAAGTCACGGCGAGAGAATTTATGAGACTGATAGGTCTGTGCGGAGCCGCCGCGGATCTCATTCCGATGGGACGGTTACGCACACGTCCTCTTCAAATTTTCCTGACTCAGAATTGGAGTGTGAAAATTCATTCGCTCGATGTAGACGTTCTCTTGTCAGATCAAGTGAAACAAGAGATTCAGACTTGGGCAAACATTCAGTGGTTAACTCAAGGAGTTCCGCTGCAGTTGCCGGATCCGAGTTTTACCGTTATGACGGATGCCAGTCAAACAGGTTGGGGTGCATCATTAATCCCAACGGATTCGAGATGCCAGGGTCTTTGGGATCCGCAATTCCTGTGCAAGCACATAAACATCAAGGAAATGATGTCAATTTGGCTTGCGTTACGTCACTGGATGGACATTATTCATGATGCTCATGTCCAAATCCTATCCGACAATACGACAGTAGTGGCGTATATACGGAATCAGGGAGGCACTCATTCAGTTCCATTGTTCAATCTAACGGAAAGAATCCTTCTGTTTGCGCTAGAACATCACGTTCTTCTTTCGGTCCGTCACATACCGGGTCGTCTGAATGTGCTAGCAGACTCCCTTTCACGAAAGGGTCGCTTGTTGCCGTCGGAGTGGACTCTCAACAAACAAGTATTCAATCAGATTTGCTACCAATGGGAACGGCCAATGATAGACTTATTTGCGACACATCTCAACAATCAGTTGCAGACGTATGTGTCTCCGTGTCCAGATCCAAGAGCATTTGCAGTAGACGCTCTGTCGATCCCTTGGGACGGAATGATAGGATATGCGTATCCTCCAGCGCCGTTAATTCAACAAGTATTGCTAAAGATAAAACAATCTCAGTGCAAGATTCTGTTGGTAGCATCTCTGTCGCCACAGAGACCGTGGATAAATCTACTCAGGTGTCTGTTGTGGGACCTACCGCGGAAGCTTCCTCCACGGGAGGATCTTCTTTCGCAGGGGAAATCGCGCCAACTCCATCACAACCCGCAAGGTCTCAACCTTCACGTTTTTCTGTTGTGCGGTCCTTCTTGCATGGCAAGCACTTTACAGGACGAGCAGTGGGTGTGATTTCTAACTGTAGGAGGACCTCCTCTTCGCTAAACTATGCGGCTAAGTGGAAGGTTTTTCGTCGTTGGTGTAGGGATCATTCTGTAGATATATTCGATCCCTCTATACCAGACATTGCAAACTTTCTAGTATACTTGTTTGACGAAATCAAACTGCAGCCTGTTACTATAAAGGGTTATAGATCTATGTTATCTGATACCTATGCACATCATGATAGTTTACAAATTGGATCTAATGTCTCTTTATCGAAGTTGGTTAGAAACTTTTCGATAAATAGACCCAGAACTCTTAGATTAATTCCTAAGTGGAATTTAGCTTGGGTTCTTTTTAAATTGAAGGAAAAGCCATTTGAACTTCTTGGGATAGTAGATTTCAAATTCTTATCTTATAAGACAGCTTTTCTCTTAGCTTTCTCTTTTGCTAGAAGAGTCAGTGAGCTTCATGCACTATCGGTGGATGATTCTCATTATCGTAGTGTTGGGAACACTATCACCTTCACTACTAATGTGGGTTTTTTAGCTAAGAATCAGGCTCCTAATAAATATCCGGAACCTATTGTTATTAAGGCTCTTCCGTCTTCAGACGGGCGTAGGCCTTTACTCTGTCCTGTTCGAGCATTACGTATCTTTAAACAGAGATCTCAGTTTATCAGAAAGGGACGGAAACGTTTCTTTCTGTCTTTGATGCCTAATAGAAAGGACATTTCAGTCCATTCTATTGCTAGATGGATTCAGTTAACTATCCGTACTGCTTATGAAGATTTATCTTCTTCTCAGCAGTCTGTGCTTAAGATTTCTGCTCATGAAGTAAGAGCTCTTTCTACTTCCTGGGCTTATGCTAATAGTGTTGCTATTACAGATTTAATGAAGGCTGCTTATTGGTCTCAGCCATCCACATTTACGAATTTTTATCTCAGAAATATTGAGTCCATTTCTGGAGACCTGCATTGTTTAGGTCCGTTATCTGTTGCTCAGAATGTCGTCCACTAAACAGTTGCAACTATAGTTATGCAGGCTTTCTGTTCCGGCAGTGACTCCGTCCGGCTGCCCTCTTCGCTCTGGGCTATTTGACCCAGGGCAAGGGGAAGGGGAGGGGGGGGGCGGGTGTTCCCTTAGGTCACCTGCTTTATAGTGAAAAGCAAGGGAATGCCTCCTCCAAGTCAGTATTTCTGAGTCGCTTCCGGGATGGTTTTAAAGTGTAATATTAATGTTAAATTTCATTCATGTCTTATTTTTAAAGTGTAGCTCGGTGTGAAGCATTTGTATATGTCAAGTGTCAAACGGGCTTTAATATACAATACTCGGACACTTTTAAATGACTATAAAGAGTCTCAATTCTCTGGACTACTTTATTTATTGGCTTGCTTTAAAAATAATTAGTATAAGGGTTATACTGGATGTTAATAGAGAACATGAATGTTATTGTGCTCAATTATTAAGGGTAGTGTATCTTTCTAATTTAATATTAAATAAGAAAGATGCATGTAAAGCCTAATACTCCTTTTCTCCTTAAGGGGTTACCTCTTTACTATATAGTTGAGCTTATTGGATTTTCCTCTATGTCCTAGGCCCTCCAGCCTGTTTACTATTCAGCTAAGTCTGGGTCATTGGTACAGTATAAAAATGTTAAAAAATTTATAGTAATTTATATATTTTTTATACTTACCAATGACCCAGATGGGGATGGCCCTCCCTGGAGTTGGGAACTCTTGCCTCCCCGCTGAGTACATAGCGCTGCCCAGGCACTGCCAGTGAGAATGATAATTGGCGCCAATTTCGGGACGTCTGCGTCACTGCGCATGCACAGTAGAGGCGTAGTATGGAGGTCCTTTAGGACATGATTTCTTTTTGTTTTGGATGCAAATTTTGGGGATTGGGGGGCAAAATTTGTGTTTGGCCCTGGTTTTGTTAGAGTTAGCACCAGCTAAGTCTGGGTCATTGGTAAGTATAAAAAATATATAAATTACTATAAATTTTTTAACTTTTATACTGTACCAATGACCCAGACATAGCTGGTGCTAACTCTTAAAAATATAGGGCCAAAGACAAATTTTGCCCCCAATCCCCAAAATTTGCATCTAAAACCAAAGAAAACATGTCCTGAATGGCCCTCCATACTTCACCTCTACTGCGCATGCGCAGTGTCAAGGACGTCCTGAAATTGGCGCCATTAATCATTCTTTGTTTGGCCCTTCATCAGTTAACATCTGACTGATCTTTGTGCTTGTAAATCTCAGTTTAAATGATGCTAGACACATAAATATTAGAGAAATGGTGATTCTAAGGAGGATATAGAAGGAGGAGAGGAAAAATGAGTGACAGAAAATTATCAGGGCTGTAACTTAAAATTTTTTAATGAAATTATGTTAAGTTACCTATTTTCGAGGCAACAGCCTGTTGTGGTCATTCTTGTTATCAAGTTACACTGCTTGTTCAGTGTTTTCCTCTCTCCCTTTCCTTTAAGTCCCCTCTTGCTATTCTCCCATGCTTTTGGCATATTTTCTGTAATATTATTACTAAAATTTCTTGGGAGTTCTAGCTAGATAACAGAATGAATTCTGTTCTTTTCCCCATGTTTACGTCTTCACCTATGGGTGGTTAGGCATAGTGTTCTGCATCTACCATCTGATGTTCTGCAGTTTCTTCCCTGGAAGTCTCTGTTTTGCATCAGATAGTGTATTATTGGTAACTGATTTCGGGCCAGGGTGCCTGGAGTCTTCTTCTGGTGTTTTTACACTTATTGTTTACATTTACAACAGCCCTCTGTGTGAGGGGGGATTTCTTGAAAATAATATCTTGATGTTTATTTAATCATAACTAGATACATTATTATTGTTCGTAAGTGTTGTATAAATTGTTTAAAATATTTTTAGAATTTTTGTCCACACTTAGGCTTGGGATCCATTGGGGCTCAACGTTACATTTCAGAAACTTGGGCTGTTCTGAAAAAATATTTTTTCAAAATTTTTTGATTTCAATTATTTTTTCTATGTTAATGGATCATGTTATTATGTATTTTGATTGTCAGGGGTTGGTGCAAGTACTAGGACTTTGTTTTCTTTTCACAATGAAAGGATATTGTTCAATTGTAATAAGAGGAAGTCTTCCTCTGACTTTCATAATCATTGTATATGTAGTCAGTGTACTCGCACTAACTCCTATTCTGTATGCGTTAATTTCGATGACAACATGGGAAGCGTGTGTCATGCCGGTCCTTTCCCCGCAGGGTCACTCTAGTTTATCGATCTCTATTTCAGACGATCAAGAACAGGGTGATGTATCCGTGATGTCTTCCAAAAGTGTGCCTCTGTCATCACAATTAATGAAGAGCTAGCGGAAAAGTGCTCATGTAAATACGTCAATTGCCTAAGAGGACCCTAGTAGGTTCGACGGCCTTTGACGTCCGCTAGCTCGCCCGGTGTAGCGTCCATTCATCGAATGGTTCGGCAGCGGGGTTCGTCCGTTGCGGTCTAGAAGGAGTTTTGGGTGATGCGAGCACTATAAATCAACCAAATGCACACCCAGTGACGGCGGATTAGAGGAGAGAACGGAGGAAGCCTTTTAGTCCGGTTCCTAGCTCGTCCAGGTCCATCCGGACTGCGAGCGAGAGAGGCCCCTCTCTCGTACAACAACATCTGGCCCCAGATGTTGTGGTACAAAATGTTTCGCATTCGGAGCTTACGTCCGCCGCTCGGGACGCTCCTATATATAGTCAGTCCGGAGAGACTGTCAATAAGGCTTCTTCATCCTCATGGTAGCGCACACGACCGCTCTTGGCTACGTGACCTCGGATATCCAGTCAGCTTCGCCAATCAGCGAATCATTGGCGACCAGGTCACACCATCCGGTAGCCAGGGACACGAGGCCTGCAGACTCCGGACGTTCACATAAGAAAGTATGCGGGAGTCAACGTACACGGAGCTTCCAGCGGCAAAGCATCGTAAGACCGCTACTGCACAGGCCTCAGTGACGGTCGTGCTATCCCAAATAGCACAGCTTATCGCAGCATCCCAGCAACGACAGAATCTCTGTCGCATTATGTATTATCCGACGACGCCGGGTCGGGACGCTCCGCGGAAGCAGGTACGGACGTCCGAAAATTTCATCCGGTCCGACGGGATGCCGAAAGGGATTCGGAGGATTTTGAGCTTCCCCTTTTGGAACAACATGAGCTGCTGTGTATGTCATCTGACTTTATCTTCTAGAGGTTCTTTCGTCGGACCAGAATGCTGCGATTCCGGATAAGAAACTGATAGCGTCGGTGAACACAGAAATTTTTGGTTCGGTTCAGGGACATCGTCCCTCAGTTCCGACACAGTCCAATAATGTCACACAAACTTTCGAATTATTGAACGACGCTATATATATTATTATATGCTTGCTATTAACAAGCATGTCTGGTTTCTTGTTCGCAAAGTTACTGAGATGTCTTTCAAAAGTGTGCCTCTGTCATCATAGTTAATGAAGAGCTAGCGGCAATAAGTGTTCATGGAATACGTCAATCGCCTAAGAGGTCCCTAGTAGGATCGACGGAGTTGACATTCGCTAGCTCACCCGGTGTAGTGTCCATTCATCGAATGGTTCGGCAGTCGGGTTCGTCCGTTGCGGTCTAGGAAGGAGATTTGGGTGATGCGAGCACTATAATAAACTTTAGTACACACCCAGTGACGACGGATTAGAGGACAGATCGGAGGAAGCCTGTTAGTCCGGTTCCTAGCTCGTCCAGGTCCGTCCGGGCTGCGAGCGAGAGAGGTCCCTCTCTCGTACAACAACATATGGGACCGGATGTTGTGGTACAGATATTTCGCATTCGGAGCATATGTCCGTCACTTGGGACGCTCCGTTATATTGACAGTCCGAGAGACTGTCGATAATGCTTCCTCATCCTCACAGCAGCGCACACGACCGCACATTGGCTCCAGCCAGCCAGCTTCGTCATTCAGTGATTCCACGGCGAACAGGTCACGCCATCCGGTAGCCAAGGGACACGAGGCCTATACACTCCGTTCGCTCGCATAATAGAAGTATGCACGGGGTAACTAACACGGAGCTTCCAGCGGCAATGCATCGTAAGACCGCTTCTCCACAGGCCTCAGTGACGGACGTGCTATCCAAAATAGCACAGTTTATCGCAGCATCCCAGCAAACGACAAATTCTCGGTCGGATCAGGAATAATCCGACGGCGCTGGGTCGGTGCACTCCGCTGTTGCATCAGGTTCGGACGACCGAACACTTTATAGGGTCCGACAGGATGGCGAAAGGGATTCGGACGATTTCGAGCTTTCCCTTTCGGAACAACAGAAGCTGCCATACATTTCTTTCGGCATTATCTTCCAGAGGTTGTTCCGTCGGACTACATTGCTGCGATGCTGGATAAGAGATTAATAGCGTCATTGGACACAGAGTTTTGGATCGGTTCAGGGACATTGTCCCCGACTTACCGACACAGTCCAATAATGTCTTTAGAACATTCGAATTATTTAACAACGCTATATATGAGCTTGCTACCAAGCATGATAGTCTAGTTTCTTGTCCGCAATGCTCTATTCTGCCTTTTTTCAATTCTAGGAAATAATTCATATTGGCAGAACAGGGCATACCGAGAGTTCATATGCGTCTAGACGGCGGTGCTGAAGACTGGGAATTATCTTTTTCGCCGTCTATGTCAATTCCAACCACGATGTTGGAAACGACAATGATGTCTAATAGACTTAACTTTGACGCTTTATCATACGTAGACCACCTTACTGAGGTGTTATCATTACGTCTTCAAGAGAAAGAATTCCAGGATATGATCCTCAATGTGATTTCTTTCAAGGGCAGTAGTTTTTCCATGTATAACTCCGCCCTTCAGTGGCAACCTGGAGTTGGTTAGACGTGACGCAGCCCTGGCTACATCCACGCGCGTGGATAGTAAGGTGAAGAACTCTCTCAGAGTCGCTTCGGTCTCGGAGAAGCTTCTCTTCGACGGCAACTTTTCAGCAATCTATGAATTGCTCGATATACACGGTCTCTTGTCTATCAAGTGTAGCAAGAGATTCAGACTGGGGCAAACATTCGGTGGTTGACTCAGAGAGTGCCACTGCAGTTGCCGGATCCGAGTTTTATGATTATGACGGATGCCAGTCAAACAGGTTGGGGTACAATATTGATCCCAACGGATTCGAAGTGCCAGGGTCTTTGGGTTCCGCAGTTTCTAGGCAAGTACTTAACTTCCAGGAAATGATGTTATTTTGGCTTGCACTATGTCATTGGATGAACATTATTCAGAAACGCATGTCCAAATCCTGTCCGTTAATACGACAGTAGTTGCGTATCTCCGGAATCAGGGAGGCACTCATTCGATTCCGTTATTCAATTTAACGGAAAGAATCCTTCTGTTTGTTATAGTACACCAAGTTCTGCTTCGGTCCATCATATTCCGGGTCGTCTGATTGTATTAGCTGACTCCCTTTCCTGTAAGGGTCGCTTGTTGCCGTCAGAATGGACTCTCAACAAACAAGTATTCAATCAGATTTGCTATCAATGGGAGCGCCCAATGATAATTTATTTGCGACACAACTCACTATTCAATTGCAGACGTATGTGTTTCCATGTTCGGATCCCTGAGCTTATGTTGTTAACGCTCTATTGATCTAATAGGACGGAATGATAGGATACGCGTATCCTTCAGCGCTGTTGATTCAGCAAGTATTGCTAAGATAAACATCCACAATACAATTCTGTTGATAGCATCTCTGTCTTCACAGAGACCGTGGGTAAATTTACTCAGGTGTCAGGTGTGGGACTTACCGCGAAAACTTCCTCCATGAGAGGATCTTCTTTCGCTGGGGAAATCGTGTCAACTTCATCACAACCCTCAAGGTCTCAACCTTCACGTATTCCGTTGTGTGGTCCTTCTTGCACGGCAAGCATTGTACAGGACCAGCTATGGACGCGATTTCTTACTGTAGGAGAACCTCTTCGCTATACTATGCGGCTAAAGTGGAGGCTCTTCCGTCGTTGGTGTAGGGATCATTATGTTGATATTTTTGATCCCTCCATACTAGACATTGCAACTTTCTAGTATACTTGTTTGACAAGATCAACTGCAGCCTGTTATTATTAACGTTATAGGTCTATGTTATCTCATACCTATGCACTCTATGATAGTTTACAATTGAGTCTTATGTCTCTTTATCTAAGTCAGTTAGAAACTTTTCGATAAATAGACCTAGAATCCTTAGATTAAATTCCTATACGGAATTTAGCTTCGGTTCTTATTTAGCTAAGTAATCATTTGAGCCTTTGGAAACAGTAGTTTTCAAATTCTGACCTTTTAAGACAGTAATTCTCTTAGTCTTCTCTTCTACTGAAGAGTCAGTGAGCTTCATGCACTATCGGTGGACGATTCTCACTTTCGTAGTATCGGAAACACTATTTCCTTTACTACTAATGTTGGAATTTTGGTTAAGAATCAGGCTCCTAATAATTATCCGGAACCTATTGTTATTAAGGTCCTTCCGTCTTCGTACGGGCATAGGCCTTTACTCTGTCCAGTTAGAGTTTACGTATTTATAAACAGATATCAGTTTATTAGTAGGACGTAAGCTTCTTCTGCCTTTGATGCCTAATAGAAGGACATTATGCTCCATTCTATTGCTAATGGATTCAATTAACTATCGGTACTGCTTATGGTATATCATTAACTCAGCAGTTTGTGCTTGAGATTTCGGCTCATGAAGTAAGAGCTCTTTCTACATCTTGGGCTTACATTAATAGTGTCGCTATTATAGATTTTATGAAGGCTGCACATTGGGCTCAGCCATCCACATTCATGAATTTTTATCTCAGAAATATTGAGTCCATTTCTGGAGGCCTCCATTGTTAGGTCTATTATCTACTGCTCAGAATGTCATTCACTTAACAGTTGCTACTATAGCTAGGCAGACTTTCTGTTCAGGCAGTGACTCCGTCCTGCTGCTCTCTTCGCACTGGGCTATTTGACCCAGGGCAAGGAGAAGGTGGGGGGGGGGGGAGGTGTTCCCTTGGGTCACCTGTTTTATTATGAAAACAAGGGGATACCTCCTCCGGAGTTAGTAATTCTGAGCTGTTACTGGGATGGTTTTTAAGTGATAAGTTTATGTTTTAAAAATTCATTCAGGTCATAGTTTTTAAAGTATAGCTTTTGAATATATCACGTGTCAACGGGTGTTATTATACAATCCTCAGACACTTTTTAGGAGTATAAAGAGTCTCTATTCTCTTGACTAACTTTATTTATTGGCTTACTTTAAAATTTATTAGTATAAGGATTATACTGGATATTAATAGAGTACATGGATGTTATGATGCTTAATTATGGAAGGTGTTGTGTCTTTCTAATTTATCATAAATAAGAAAGATACATGTAAGGCCTAATACTCCTTTTCCCCTCGAGGGTATGACTCTATTTTATATAATTGAGCTTATTGGAATTTCCTCTATGTCCTTGACCCTCCAGCCTTTTTACTATTCAGCTATGTCTGGGTCATTGGTACAGTATAAAAATGTTAAAAAAATTATAGTAATTTATATATTTTTTATACTTATCAATGACCCAGACGGGGATGGCCCTCCCAGGAGTTGGGAACTCATACCTCCCCGCTGAGTACATAGCACTTACCAGGCACTGGTTATAAGAATGATTAATGGCGCCAATTTCGGGACGTCCTTGACACTGCGCATGCGCAGTAGAGGTGAAGTATGGGGGCCATTCAGGACAGATTCAGGTTTTAGATGCAAATTTTGGGGATTGGGGGGCAAAATTTGTGTTTGGCCCTATATTTTTAAGAGTTAGCACCAGCTATTTCTGGGTCATTGGTAAGTATAAAAAATATATAAATTGCTATAAATTTTTTAACTTTCAAGCATTTGTTTTCTTTCTTAACTGAAAATAATCTCTTAACCCTCCCCTCTTCAATCTGGGTTCATCCCTGGAGATAGCACAATTTATCAATTAATTGACATTGATCATGATATCTCTCTAAAATTGGATACAAATACAGAAAAAAAGTCATATTTGGGGATATTAGTAAGGCTTTCGATAGAGTCTGGCATAAAGGCCTATTACATAAACTTAATTCAATAGGAATAAGGGGATACCTTTTATTGTGGTTTGTAAGCTATCTAACGCACCATTCCTAATGTGTTGTCATTAACGGAGAGACATCTACGAGCAAAATAGTACCGGCAGGGGTCCCACAAGGCTCGGTATTAGGACCGATTTTGTTCAATATTTAATTATTTATATCAATGATATTGTGAATAATAGTGTCAAATATAAGGCTATATGCCGACGACACTACATTGTATCCAGCAGTAGAAGATGCCAAGCTTTCGGCCAAAATTTTGAACGATGATCTTGAAAAAAGTGCTGTCTGGTCAAACACTTGGCAGGTATTGTTTAACTCTAAATATATCCCACAAAATAAATCCCCTTAAATGTCCGAGTTTATACTTACACGGGCTTACACAGGCATCAAATTGAAGAAAAAAGTGAACGTAAACATTTGGGCATAATTTTTTCTGAAACTGCTTCCTGGAATGCTCATGTCGACATGGTTGTGAAAAAGGTTAGTCCAATGATAAACTGCCTCAGAAGTTTAAAATATAGACTTTCTAGATCCGCATTAGAAACACTCTGTATATAGATATTTCATTCTTCCCATGTTTGACTATGCGGATGTTGAATGGGACAACTGCAGTGACACGAAAAATATACTCCTCGAAAATTTACAGCTAGATGCTACGCACAGTTATTGGAGTGCCAAGAGGGGCAAGCCATAATCGTATATATAAAGTATCAGGTTTTATAACATTAAAGGAACGTAGAAAACAGCACAAAATTACAACTTTGTTTAAAATTATTAATATGGATGTACCTAATTTCATGCAACTGTTAATCCCCCGTAAGTTTTAGAATTAACTCCTTATCCGCTAAGAACATCCAATTTACTATGTGAAATTGAATGCAACATGCAATGGTTCTCAAACTCATTTCTGCCATCTGCTGTGAGACTCTGGAATAGCCTTCACTAGAACGTCAGAAATTGAGAAAAATAAATGTCCTGAAAAAAGTTTTAGTAATTGGTGAAATCATTGTCCCTAAATATTACTATGCCGGGAGTAGAAAGGCACAGATTATCCATTGTAAACTTTGTTTCAGTTGTAGCGAACTAAATGGCCATAAGTTTACAGATTTATCAGGTTTAATCCTGAATGCCGCTGTGGCTATCGTTATGAAAATTCCAGTCACTTTTTACTTTCATGTCCTTTTTACGCACAGGAATGCCATATGATGTTTAACAAACTGGAAAACGATGACAAAACCATCGAGGTTCTACTCCAGACATCAAAATAGATTAGTTAACTATTATGCCTCAACTCGTGATAGCTTTACAAATTTATCGGTTTATTAAACTAAACAGTCTGTGAGTCCAACAAATAAAAAATTTATTCTGAGAGCATTTTTATGTGTACCCATACTATGTATGGTACACATAATGCCGGCATCCGGGGTGACCATCCGTCGTTCGTCCATCCTTTGTCCGTCCGTCTGTCTGTCCATCTGTCTGTCCATCCGGCGTCCGTATCCATTTCTTTGGCATTCGATAACTTGAAAAATATTGCTTGGATTGTCAAGTTACTTTATATTTGTGTTCAGGTTACTGATGTGCCGAGCTGTATAGTTTTTGGTGTAAATTGGATAATTTGATCCTGAGATATTAACCCTTTATTATTCAAATTGAAAATTCCTCCAATCCCTTTGGCATTCGATAACTTGAAAAATATTGCTTGGATTGTCTAGTTACTTTATATTTGTGTTCAGGTTACTGATTTGCCGAGCTGTATAGTTTTTGGTGTAAATCTGATGATTTGATCACGAGATATTAACCCTTTATCCTTCAAATTGAAAATTCCTCCAATCCCTTTGGCATTCGATAACTTGAAAAATATTACTTGGATTGTCAAGTTACTTTATATTTGTGTTCAGGTTACTGATGTGCCGAGCTGTATAGTTTTTGGTGTAAATCTGATGATTTGATCCCGAGATATTAACCCTTTATCCTTCAAATTGAAAATTCCTCCAATCCCTTTGGCATTCGATAACTTGAAAAATATTACTTGGATTGTCAAGTTACTTTATATTTGTGTTCAGGTTACTGATGTGCCGAGCTGCATAGTTTTTGGTGTAAATCTGATAATTTGATTCTGAGATATTAACCCTTTATCCTTCAAATTGAAAATTCCTCCAATCCCTTTGGCATTCAATAACTTGAAAAATATTGCTTGGATTGTCAAGTTACTTTATATTTGTGTTCAGGTTACTGATGTGCCGAGCTGTATAGTTTTTGGTGTAAATCTGATGATTTGATCCCGAGATATTAACCCTTTATCCTTCAAATTGAAAATTCCTCCTATCCCTTTGGCATTCGATAACTTGAAAAATATTACTTGGATTGTCAAGTTACTTTATATTTGTGTTCAGGTTACTGATGTGCCGAGCTGTATAGTTTTGGGTGTAAATCTGTTATTTTGATCCTGAGATATTAACCCTTTATCCTTCAAATTGAAAATTCCTCCAATCCCTTTGGCATTCAATAACTTGAAAAATATTACTTGGATTGTCAAGTTACTTTATATTTGTGTTCAGGTTACTGATGTGCCGAGCTGTATAGTTTTTGGTGTAAATCTGATGATTTGATCCCGAGATATTAACCCTTTATCCTTCAAATTGAAAATTCCCCCAATCCCTTTGACATTCGATAACTCAAAAAATATCAATATGATTGTCATGTTACTTTATATATTTATTCAGGTTACTGATGTGCTGTGCTGTATAGTTTTTTATGTAAATCTGATAATTTTATCCGGAGATATTAACCCTTTATCCATCAAATTAGGCACTCCTCCAGTCCATTTCTATATGTACCCATACCTTGTATGGTGTACATAATGTCGGCATTCGTGGTGGCCCACCATCATACAGCTTTCTACTAGTTGCGCGTATGGGTACACATCTGACGATTTCATCGGCCTATTTTTTTGATATGCTACGCTGTTGTGGAACACACAACTGGAAACTGTTCAGTGATCACTTTCTGGGTGTGTGTTGCAGAGCAGCACAGCTACTACTCTTTCTGCTAGCATATGGTGGGACGAGAGTAATGATATGCAGCTTCTCAAGAGCCTTTTAAATAATTATGATTAAGAAGATAATGCAGTCACGTGACTAAGTACGTTTTTCGTGCTGCAATATAGATTATTTGGAGAATTCATAATGTCGGCAGTGTGCACGTCATGACTGGGGTGATAGGTGTCTCAAGAAATGCTTTGTAATGCACTATGTCTTATTTGTACTGGAATAGGCTTTCCATTAATTTGGAAGTATATCTTGATACCTGATATGCGGTCACTGTTGAACAACTGCACAAGCACCATACAATGTTATAATGCCCCGAAACTTTTTTTTGGGGGGTATATAGTCGAGGTCTCCATCCATCCGTCCATCCATCCGTCCGTACGAACATTTTGTATTATAACTGGAGCATCAGTTGTTGGATTTTAATGTTCTTTGGTATGGTGATAGGGCAGCTTGGGGGAACGGATGCCCTCATACCTAGCGTTTCGTCCATTCATGTTTGGTAGAGTTATGGCCCCTGTTTGTTTTTGGCCTCTGGTTCTTACTAAGGTAAATTGTACCATAGCCTATAGGGTTGTTTGGATGAACCAGTTCTCTTCAAACATTCAGAAGTTATTTATTTACATGTAAGTCTGACTTTGCTACCTTTGGGGGCATCAGCACACGCGTTAGCGTTGCTCTTGTTTTATAATGTAAGGGTAAGGCGTTAAGATAGGCCTAGCCTGTTCGCCAAACCCAGTTTCAAATGAATGAAATAAAAATATTGTTTGAAAAAGCTTTTGCTCTTATCGCCGGCTGCATTCGATAGTACTTATATTTTCTTACATTTGTGCAGAGTAAATTGATCAAAACTATCCTTTATTTATTGAGATGTGAACACGGTCGAAGTGTCAACAATCGCTTCATTGTCATTTGTGTGACTTTCCGCCTGTATCGGCTCAAAAATAATAACCCGGAGTTGCGTCTATGCTAATATCGATGCGGAAACGGAAATATGATCACATTCACACAGAGGAGGTCGATTATGATCATTGCATAGGGTCATTGTGTCGCCGCCCCACGAAGCGGGGAGCGACATATAGGGATTACTTTTGTCGTCTTGCGTCGTCGTCCATATCGTCCACGCCTCACTTTCTCTTATCCGCCACTCCTCTTTAACCTATGGATGGACTTTGATGAAACTTTCAGTGATTCTTTATCACATTATGGCATTGTGCACCTCCTATTTTATTTTTTGATCCGCTGTATTTTTTCCAGAGTTATGCCCCTTTTCCACTTAGAATTCTGTCTGAAATACTAAAATATAGTGCAGGCGACACATGTCTTCCATGGAAGACTCACATCTAAGTTTCATTTTTATTGAGTTACCGTTTCTGTATCGCTATTCCTTTCTCGATAAATATAGGATAACACATAGTTTTGGATCAATGGACTCTGCACAAATGTAAGGAAATACATGTACTATCAAATGCAGCTGGCAATAAGGGTGAAAGCTTGATAGATATTCCTATTTTTGAGTTTTGAGTTCCCATTAAAACTTGATGGGGAATTTTACCACAGATTTGAATGGGGGGAATCTGAATGTAGAGGGGTAGCCTCTACGTTCAAATCACTGAACTACGATTTACCCCATAGTGCAACAGAAGTACAGAACCCCATAAATACCCCATACTATAGAACATGACAGGTTCCCCAATAGATACCACATGGAACATTTTACAGTAAATTATCGGGTCCAAATGTGATGTGATAAATTATTTCACCACTGACACCAGGCATCACTCGATCTCAGAAATGGCGTTGGTGGAAATGAAAGTGAAACCGAATCAAGACTGTATTTTTCTTGCGCTTCGCAGAATAGCGAGAAAATATTGTCTTGTCGTTCTGGTATGGGTTAACATTACTATACCGATTATGAATAAATCATAGCACGATAACCCATGGTTTTGTGGATACTACGCAGAGAGTTACGCAACAGCTGTGATTGTTTGAGAGTGTCGTTGAAGTCATTCCTAGACAGTCTTTCAATGGGAGCAAACGTTTTGTTCTAATTGATATTCTGCAAGTTTATTCTTTCTAAGTGTGGGTCCAAACACTTCCTCATTGTATCCTTTCATGACTTAGGGCGCAGGTTTCCAGGGTTTATTTAGACCTGGTTTTTCCTGCTCAGCTTGGCTACTTTTAGTGAGGGCGAGTTACTAAAGCATAACTCAAGTGCAGATAATGCTGTTTTTTCATAAAGATGTTGATCAGTTTTGCTCTGTTTACCTGTTGATTTCTTATGTGCGTTTTCACAAATTCACTTCATTTTCATCTGAATTCAATAAATACTCCAATACTAGAAATCGACGGTTTTCAAATTTTATGTAGGTTTTGGTTTTGGTTTCATTCAATGAGTTGGGTATTCAGTTTTGGTTTCGGTTTTCATTGTACAAACTAGTGCTGAAACGGTTGGCCCATATTTAGCTTAACTTGACAAAGTCAAGATAAGCTATTGCCATCACGGGTGCGGAAGTCTGTTAGTCTGTGAGCCTGTGAATCTGTGAGTCTGTTCACATTTTCCTTTAGCAGGGGCTACACTCTGCAGTTCTTGTCTGATCATCACGAAAATTTCATATGCAGGTTTGTGGTCATGTCCAGATGAGAACGTCCCCTTTTGGTCACGATCAGTCAACCGGTATGGCTGCCCGAGCCCAAAACCAGAAAACCATTAGCACAGTCTACAGGTCGTATTTATGAAGGGATTTCATTGTAACTTGGTAGGATGCCTCTGTATAATGCCTAGATGAGAACATCTCCTTTTGGGCATGATCTGTCAACCGTGACGGCTGCCCAAGTCCGAAACCCAAAAACTTTTAGCACAGTCTACAGGTCATGTTAAATATGGAGGGATTTCATTGTAACTTGGTAGGATGACTCCTTATGATGTCTAGATGAGAATTTCCCCATTTGGGCGTGATCTGCCAACCGTGATGACTGCCCGAGCCCGAGCCCAAAAACCTTTAGCACAGTCTACAGGTCATATTTATTGAGGAATTTCATTGTAACTTGGTGGGTTGACTTCATATAATGTCTAGATGAGAAAATCCCCTTTTGGACATGATTGGGCAGCTGTGAGGGCTACAGGGGCCCAAAGCCCAAAAACATTTAGCACAGTCTACAGGTCATATTTATGAAGTGATTTCATTGTAACTTGGTAGGATGACTCCAAATAATGTCTAGATGAGAACATCCCATTTGATCGCGATCATTCAGCCTTTGATGGGCGCCTGAGCCCAAAAACCTTTAGCATAGGCAGAAGGTCATATTTATGGAAGGATTTCATTGTTAGGTTGACTCCACATAATGCCTAGATGATGACATCCCCTTTTGGTCATGATTGGTCAACTGTGATGGCTACAGTTGCCCGAAGCCCGAAAACCTTGAGCACAGTCTACAGGTTATATTTATGAAGGGATTTCATTGTAACTTGGTAGGTTGACTTCATATAATGTCTAGATGAGAATGTCCCCTTTGGATGCAATTGGGAAACTGACGGCTACAGGGGCCCGAAGCCCGAAAACCTTTAGCACAGTCTACCGGTGATATTTATGAAGGGATTTCATTGTACCTTCGTAGGATGACTCCAAATAATGTCTAGATGAGAACGGCCCCTTTTGGTCGCAATCATTCAGCCTTGATGGCTGTCCGAGCCCAAAAACCTTTAGCATAGTCTATAAGTCATATTTATGGAAGGATTTAATTGTAACCTGTTAGATTGACTCCATATAATGCCTAGATGATGACATCCCCTTTTGGTCGTGATCGGTCAACTGTGACAGCTTCATTGGCCCTAAGCCCGAAAACCTCGAGTGCAGTCTACAGGTCATATTTATGAATGGGATTTCATTGTAACTTCGTAGGATCACTCCAGATGATGCCCAGATGAGAATGTCCCCTTTTGGTTGCGATCCTTCAACCATGATGGCTGCCCGAGCCCAAAGCCCAAAAACCTTTAGCTCAGTCTACAGGTCATATTTTTGAAGGAATTCCATTGTAACTTAGGAGGTTGACTTCATATAATGTCTAGATGAGAACGTCCCCTTTGGACGCAATTGTGAAACTGACGGCTACAGGGGCCCGAAGCCTGAAAACCTTTAGCACAGTCTACAGGCCATATTTATGAAGGGATTTCAATGTAACTTGATAGGATGACTCGTTTTGGAATAATTTCACTGTAACTTGGTAACTTTCGTTGATATACGTTAAATGTGAGGGCCACATACATTAACTGTGAGGTCATATTAACCCACCCCTCATCTCTTTAGTACAATGTATACCTCATATTATTTTTAGCTGTGACTAGCAGCTCTATAAGTGGCAATGTCGGTCTGTCTGTCTGTCGGTTTGTCGGTCGGTCAGTCTATCTGTGACCAACGAGTTTGTCTGTGACCAACGAGTTTCAAAACTCAATAACTTTTGAAATACTTGATGGAATGACTTTATATGGCATGTAAGTGTATCTTATTGATGTCTAGCCACTGTTCAATGCATGTGTTGTTCCAAATATTTTTCGTGGAGTTATGGCCCTTGATGAACTTAGAATTTTGTGAAATTGCACCACCCGTTGCAGCTACGGCGTCGATATCGCGATTTTTTATCAAAAACATAGCATACAGGGAACAGAAATGAACATATTCCCAATTATCACAATTCTTGTCTTATTTCATAATCCTTTCATAAACATTGAACATTATCCTTTTCATCAAACAAAACACACAAGTTAAGCTGCAGTGTCATTGACACTTTCATTGTAACCGGCCAACTGTTTGGCATAACTGGATTTCAACCAGAAATCCGGTAATTTCAACTGCTGGTATTATTGCTTGTCTTCGATGCAAAATCAGTAAGGAATGGTGAGAAAACAGTTCAAAATGCTGCCACCAGACTTCGCAAAAAGTAAACAATCAAACACCAACGAGTGTCAACGAAAATTGTCAATGTGCAAACAATCGTTAACAGTTTATATGACTGCAATGGTCCCACATAATAGTGATGATACATCATAACTGTGGTCACCCTGCATTGCCTGGCCACAAAACCAGGCCTTGCTGTTTGAAAATCACAGGCATGTTGCATGCCGCGCACCAGAAACAAAGTTTGCGTGTGCTAGTTCCCAAGTACGTGCATTTGAAGTGAGGGATGAATCCAATGATTATCATTGATATTGGTTAAGAATTTTCCAACCAGTTTGTAACTTGTAGTTAGGCATAGTTAACTGTATTCGCAAAGAGCCTCTTACCTTGAGTTGCTTGAATTTGATGTGTTCATAGGGTGAATATTTATTCCTAATTTTTTGAGTATCTTTTTCTGTTAACTTCTAAGACAAATGTCACAAACAGTTCCACGCTTATATTTACCTATTCATCGCAATGAAATTTCTGGTGGAATATGTTGCGAGTCCTGTAAGGAGTGTGGTAAGAAATTATTATATGCCTTATTGACGAAGAGCCCCTCATAGTCTGACACTGACCGTTGAAAAACGAATTTTAAAATGCAAGATTTTAAATTAGGTTTTTTTATGACGTATGTTCGTACTTTTAAACAGTTCAGCAAAATCCAAACATGGTTTTTCTGAAACATGATGGTAAATTACCAAACAGTCAATTTAGTTTGGAAGCACCATTGCTCACACTGAGGATTTTTTCAGCATTATAATCTGCAGTTAACACACCTCATCAAAGAGAAGAATGTCAAATTTGTCTGCAGAAGACAATGTTAGATTGACAGACACTTGGGGAGCGCGGTGGCTCAGTTGGTAGAGGTGCAGGCTGCAAGCCGAGAGGTCCTCGGTTCGAATCCCACCTGCGACAACCGCGTTGTGTCCTTGGGCAAGACACTTCATCTCCATTGCCCTTGTGGGGGCACGGTGCCATTGTGTACTAAGGCGTACTGCATGTCGATGGTGCACTTGTCTTCAACCAATGCTAACACTGCTTGTGTGGAGTTGGTATGTTGGGGAGCTGACAGTTGCTCGCTGTTGCTTGGTGGTTCTCTCCGGGTACTCCGGCTTCCTCCACTCGTAAAACTGTCATGGTCATGATTAGCCATTATGCATAAATATGTGACCTTAAAACACCAATAAATAAATAACAGACATGTGCTCACTGCTGCCCACGCAGAAAACAACTTGCAGTGCACTTGACTGTTGGCAGTTTGTTACAAACATTTATCTGCGACTTGACAGCCCAAGTGACTGAAATAAGTGTTCATTCAACATTCCGACACCTTAACCCTTTCATGTTACATCTAGTACACATCATTGTAAATCAACATATGTTTGGTAGCTTTGACAAAACTTGCATCAGCAAAAGAATTTGAAAGTCTTGTGGTCAAGTACTATTTATTTTCCTGATGCTATCCCGTAAACTATAGATAAGGAGGTTATCCAGTAGACAGTTTTTCATGCCTGGCAATCTAGAAAATCCAGGAGTGCAAAACAATTGCCCTCCTCAGATTGCTTAGGAGTGCAATTGCACCTGCAATTTTCAATGCAAGGTATTAATATTGTGCCTGAAAAAAATAGTACTACATTCAGCTACATAGTGGAAAAGTTGGCACACACATCTCATTATTAAAAATGTTGCATTTAATTCTTATGTGACTGTCTTCTACACTCAAAATGTATCGAAATGCGACATAGAATAGGGCATGAATTATTTTGAATCAATGGAACAGTGACAAATCGTCCCCTGAGTTCCAATGTGCTCTCTGTGCCAGTAGACACAGAGAACACATTGGAATTCAGGGGACGAAATGATAATAGAATTTAAAGGCAGTCCCAAACAGGTCCAGAAAATCAAGGGGTGCAAAAAATTGCCCTCCTCAATTTTTTCTAGGCGTGCAGCAGTCCTGCACTCCTAAACAATGCGAGGCCTGGCTTTTTCAAACGCTTATTCCGATAACCGGCTGCAAACCTGTTATCTGTGTAACCATTTCTGCACAAGTACAAACTTAACAATGCATTGCATTTGCATATAAGAAGGTGCATTTGGTGCCAGTCAGTGTCACAGGGACTCCCTTTCAAGGGCAACGCACCTGTGTAATAGCCTATACCAGTAGTCGGATTTCCCGAGCACAATGTATTTGCATAAATTATCTCAAGAGTTTGAAGTTTGGCAAAAATGATTTTTGCCTTGAGTCTGTTGCAAAATTAACCCCTCTCCCAATACCTGTGATTAGGGTAATCCGACTCATCTTAAAAAATTATGCTGACCATAAACATTTTGTCAAGTAAAAGTTGCTCATATAGGTCATTGTAACCCTAAATTTCCATCCAACTTCAATTGTGATTTTGACGCTGGCCTCGGAGTTCAAGCTTTCAAAATTACATGTAGAAATAAATATATTTGTCATTATAAATGTGGAACAAGTGACAAGTTCCAGTTCTGCAAAGGAAATCGTATTTGATAAACAGATGAATGTTTAAACCACGATGTGCAAGAAGTAATTTTGTCACCTATTTTCACAGTAAATGCCACGCTCGAATGCAATACCAATTGGTATCGCGGAACTAAATATTTGAATTAGAGTTACCCACCTTGAAATGTTGCATTTGGAAATGATGCAATTTCAAAAAATAAACAACCTTGGGAACATATATTGTTTCAATAAGTGTTTGAAACATTCTATTGACATCTTGCATTATTGTTTAATATTCCTGATAAAAAAAGAGGGTGATTTGATGACTTTTGTACCTGAAAAATACAATTTACATTTTGTGTGTTTTTATTGGGAATTCCCTGAAAAATATGTCCATGTGACTGGTACATCCCTTTGTGTCAGTTTTTCTCTCATATTTGTTGCATGACCCCCTGTTTTCGGTTCAGAAGAAGTTATTTGAAGGGTTATACTTGACAGAGATATTTGAATGACAAAATTAAAGTGATGCGATCATATTTTTTTCCGCCTGAACATTATAATGGTTGCCTATGGGAAAATATTTAGTTCCGTGATACCTGAAGAAAATATGTTTGGCTTCCAAACCAGATTCAGTTATTATTTTAGGGGATTATTTCACATTTAAATATTTATTTGGGGACCACATACCTTACCAAACTATTTTATTGTTTTGAACAGTTACATTTTTGTCACAGTCAGCAATAAAGGCTATATATTGCCAAAACTAAGGCTGTAAATGCAAGCAAATTCACATCTTGAGCAAGTGTGTTCCCCAGGAGCACACAATAACCTCAGGCAGCTGCTAACTAACAGCCTATCTTACTCTATTAACATATTTATTTAAACCATGGTTTCCCCTCAATAGTACTAGGGGCAGGGAGGATTCCAAATTGTCCAACTCCCTCCCAAAATCACCATTCAACACAGCCAAAAAACCTACACTGCACTTCTATTCACTAGTATTTAGAAGTTTTTCTTTTCTATATTATGCTCTTCAAAATGTTGTGAAAGAGTATTCTGGAACACAAATTTGGGGGAGGGGGGAGGGGTGCTATAGTGGAAAAATAACATAATAAAATGACAAATGTGAGTGAATGGCATTTGTGCATAGTTGTCTGGTACTAGTGCTGTCATGGTTGCCATGATACAGCACAAATTTACGTTGACAGTTGTGAAATATTGCTCTTTCCTTGAAGTCCCCCCCCCCACACACACACATATTTAATCCTTCTGCTGATGATAAACATTTGGAAAGACTGAAAAGAATGTTTTTAGAGGCTCAAGTTAATATCATACACTTTCAGTTTCTTATGATTTACTTTGAGACTGCAGCACTCATGGTCCACTGAATTATTTTTCCATTTAACAACCTTTCCCTGGCTCTTCCACTATATTTTTCATTGTATGTTATTCAGTACTCTCAGGTAGATCTCCTACATGTGTGGCCGCAAGCCTATCTGTCTCTTCATTGGACAAGGTGTTTCTTTGTTTTTCATTTGCCTCGATCTACATTTTCAATAACTGGCAGCTGACTGACTTTCACCCCCCCCCCCCCCCCCCCCACCACACAAATATATTAAACATCAAATACCATTATATTCTTGAAGCAAATGTCTGATTCATCCTCTTTGGGAACATATTTTCTACAATTTCACTCATTTTGTCAGAATGGGTGTCTGTGGGGATTAAAACAAAGGTTGTGAGAGTGTACTTATATTAACTTGCAGCGCAAGCATAGCACTATAGAATCAATATTTGATGGGTTTAGGCATCTAACCAGTGTCATGAGATACCACAGTAGCAGGTACTGGTCATTCTTTTGGAAAAAAACACTGTTTTATGTATTGTCAGTGCCATACCAATGACTGTGTGCCTTAACTGAGAAAACTGAGGCTTTTCCTTGACTAAAAGTGCAAAATATTCTATTCAGGGCTATATTTTACCACATCAGTTGGTAGAAGAAAATTTACATCAGTTGTTAGGATAAAATGGCAGAGTCCTTTTACATTGGTGAAATATATAGCTGCATCCCCAATTTTCGAAACAAAATTGACATCCATATTTTTTTTGTGGGGGTTGGGATGCTGCCTTGCTTACAGTATGGTTAATTGAGACAGATTTTTTCCCAAAATATTGTGTGCTGATGTAGATTTTAGTTTTATTTTAGGATCAGGATAGTTTTTTAGCTTAACTTGACAAAGTCAAGATAAGCTATTGCCATCACACGTGCGGAAGTCTGTTCACATTTTCCTTTAGCACAGGCTACACCCCATAATTCTTGTCTGATCGTCACGAAATTTCATATGCAGGTTTGGGATCATGTCTAGATGAGAACGTCCCCTTTTGGTTGCGATCGGTCAACCGGTATGGCTGCCCGAGCTCAAAACCCGAAAACCATTAGCACAGTCTACAGGTCGTATTTATGAAGGGATTTCATTGTAATTTGGTAGGATGTCTCTGTATAATGTGTAGATGAGAGCGTCTCCTTTTGGTCATGATCACCGAAACCCAAAAACTTTTAGCACAGTCTGCAGGTCATATTTAAAATTGAGGGATTTCATTGTAACTTAGTAGGATGACTCCATATGATGTCTAAATGAGAACTTCCCCATTTGGTCGCAATCTGTCAACTGGTATGGCTGCCCGAGCCCGAAACCCGAAAACCATTAGCACAGTCTACAGGTCATATTTATGGAGGTAACTTGGTAGGTTGACTTCATATAATGTCTAGATAAGAACGTCCCCTTTTGGACGTGATTGGTCAGCTGTGACGGCTACAGGGGCCCAAAACCCAAAAACCTTTAGCACAGTCTTTTGGATAGGTCATATTTATGAAGTGATTTCATTGTAACTTGGTAGGATGACTCCAGATAATGTCTAGTTTAGAACATCCCTTTTGGTCGCGATCTTTCAGCCGTGACAGCTGCCCGAGCCCAAACCTCCAAAACTTTTAGCACAGTCTATAGGATAGGTCGTATGTATGGAGGGATTTCATTGTAACTTGGTAGGTTGATTTCATATAATGTCTGGATGATAACGTCCCCTTTTGGTCGTGATTGGTCAACTGTGATGGCTACAGGGGTGTTATATAGCCCCCATATTATATTGAGATTGATATTTTTCTGCATTTTCTGACTGGTCTGACTCATTTGCACTGAGTGACCTTTGGTTACTTCTTTGTTACACTAATATGTTGTACATATAGCTGTTGATTGTTTAAGTAGGTCACAGACCTTGTTTACTTGCATTATGACAGAATCACCTAGAAACTGATAGAACTTTGTAGACATTTCATCTTCTAGAACATTCTATCTGGTTACTATATAAAGTTTTGTCAACAGAATTCAGAAACTCATTTTTTTAGAAAGCCTTTTCAGAAAGACTCACTTCAGTTGTTTCCATTGGAGATTATTATTGTTTCAGAACAGTGCATTTATTATAGAAGCAGTGCTTCTTTGTGAATTTGGAAGATTGATTCCAAAAGAGAATTTTGAAGAGAATCATTCCTCTTGGAAAAGAGAATTTACACTTTCTGTGAAACAGAATAAAATTATTTTGTGAAAAGCCAGGATTCTACTGGATTATTTGGAAATTACCTGTGGCGCCAATACTTCTTGGATTTTTACTCCATTTGAATTTTGTGGAGCATTTTATTATATTTTATTGGAGACTGCTGAAATTTCTAAGTGAAAATTTTATTACAAATCTACGGGATACTGTTTCTGAAGAGACATTCTTGGGTTTAATAGTAATACTACCAGCTGGTAACTTTCTTCACAAGATTCTTCACCACTGGAATACTGGATTCTGTCAAACTGTACTTTGGACAAATTCAATAATTGATAAGTACCACTGTTTTTATTTTCTGTAAACCAACTAGTGTAAAAGATCTTTGTATTGTTTTTTTGATATTAATTTTTTTAAATTAAATTTCAGAATAGTTAAATTCATAGTTATTGTTGCTGATTCTCAGATTTCTTTCTGTTACCAATATCAATAATATTTCCATACCGTAACAAGGGGCCCGAAGCCCAAAAATCTTTAGCACTGTCTACAAGACATATTTATGAAGGGATTTCATTGTAACTTGGTAGGATGACTCCAGATAATGCCTAAGTGAGAATGTCCTTACAGGTCATATTTATGAAGGGATTTCATTGTAACTTGGTAGGATGACTCAGTATAATGTCTAGATGAGGACGTCCCCTTTTGGTTGCGATCGGTCAACCTTCATGGCCACACAGGCCCTAATCCCAAAAACCTTTAGCACAGTCTGCAGGCTGTATTTATGAAGGGATTTCATTGTAACTTGATAGGATGACTCGTTTTGGAATAATTTCTCTGTACCTTGGTAATTTTTGTTGACATACATTAACTGTGAAGGCCACATACATTAATTGTGAGGGCCACATCAAAACCCACCCCTCAGTTCTTTAGTACAGTCTTCGGCTCAAATTATGTTTATTGAAAACATAGCATACAGGGAACAGAAATTATCATATTTCCAATTAACCCTTTACCCAACGCAGACGATATCCAAATTTAATATTTTAAATATCATTTTTTCAAATTTAAAAAAAAAATTCAACAAAACCATATCATGTGAACCCTCGTTGGAACGAGCTCGACGAGCTCGTTCCAACGAGGGGTCGCATGATATGGTTTTGTTGAAATATTTTTGAAAAATAATATTTTTTCAACTGCTGAATTTGCATATTACGCGGGCGGATGCGGCCGCTTCGTTGGGTAAAGGGTTAACACAATTCTTGTCTTATTTCATAAACATTGAACATCATTTTTTTCATCAAACACAACACGCTCACAAGTTAAGCTGCAGTGTCATTGACACTTTCATTAATAATGAGGCAACAGTCTGGTGTTAATAAGGATAAAATGTTGACTAATGGTACATTTTGTTATAGGCTGTTCTGCATATAGCTCTGTCATTGAAAGTTCTATCTGAGACAACCTACAAATGCAAGGAAGCAGTTTGTAAATGTAAAATGATCAAATATGCATCTTGGGGAAAGAGATATATTACGCCATTTCATATGATCAATAATAACCTCATTTCGCATTTTGTTCTGATAAGCTGGAATAATAATACTAAACTGAAAATTAACTAATCATAGCCTTAAACAAAAATATTACCATGCGTTTTGACTGTTTTCTTAAAAATCTTTCCACAGTCAGATTTTCATCAATTTGCGTACTCATATGGGTATGGAAAATGGGCTTCGATTTCTGAAAAAAGCATGTGAAAAGTATAAAACTCTTTTGAGAGTTCTTTTGTAAGAACCCTGTCATCAGCTTCAGTGATAGTACAGCTACCACAAACTAAAGATGCATAGACTTGCCTTTCAAAAGTAAAATGTTATTAAATTTCAAATTGTTCATTCTGCTTGTTATTTTGATGTTATAGTCAGAAAAGTCAGTTGGGTTTTGGAAGTCATTAGACTATAAAATATAAAATCTGAAAAAAGTCTTTGTATTTCAGTGTGTAATACTGATTATTTCTTTACAGAGAATGGGGCGAGAGTTTGGTAAGGTTTCTCATGTTCGTGGCTTGATCTTGTATAGATTATCGTCAATGGAGCAGAAAGCTTTTGCTGGTGCATTTTCACATGGAATTGCCAACATGTGGAGAAGATTTGCATCCAAATTCTTTATAGTAACACCACGTAAGTTTAATAGAAATAATCCAACATTTTCTATTTACCAGACTAAAAGTGCATATTATCTACATGTATTTGTAGATGTTGAGTTTAGGGTATGTTTGATAAAATACATGTATGCTGCTACGGTAGAATAGCATTGCAGTGGTCCTTCAGTTACATACATGAAACCTTGTGTGTGGAAAAAAATGCATGAAACCTTTCAAAACTTGCATGAATTCTGCGAAATAATTTCCCCTAATCATAATCATTTAATCTTTTATCTAACAAGTCGGCCTCATCTGCCCACATAAGATACAAAGGAAAGAGTTTAAAAAAATTCTTTTTACAAAAATTTCAACAATGCTATATCATGTAACACCCTTCATCCAATGAGGGGCCACATGATATGGTTTGGTTGAAATTTTTGGAAAGTGTGAAGAAAAAAAATATTTGAGATACCGAGTAACAAATTTTGATGTCAGGTGCATAAGGTGAAGGGTTAAAACCTTGAAACTGCTCCCCCAAGATACTGAAGACATCCCTAGTTTTTATCAACAGAATACCAGCCTACTAGAGTAGCCTATCATTTGAGGCTAGCAGTTCTCACCCTCTGTATCCCACAGATACTCGACACAAGCCGTGAAATCCAAAGAAAAATGATATTTGGTAGCATTTTTGAATCGATGCTTACGTGCCCCTGTAATGGTATATAAATATTAACAAGGTACACAACTCACTTTTCGAAAACGATAGCACTAATAGCACTAATCTTTGTTATACCCCCACAATGTATCCAGCAGTACCCAGTGTCATTGGAAATGGGAATAAATAAGCTTTATAGTGGTGTATTACATGACTGTTGGGTTTTCTTGGGTTGTTCATGATAACTGGAAGAAGTCGCAGAAAAGGCCGAAAAACATTTAGTCGGACAAGATAGTGTACAGTGGAAAGTGGGTTACAAGCGACAATTATCCGATTTATTATAAATAATTTGTGGTCCCATTATCTATGGAGTGCAGATTCAAACATTGACTGTATACCTTTATCAATTACTAATCTTGGATCCACATTTATTCATTTCTGGCGATCACATTTACCGTTTCGGCCTTTTCTGCGATTTCTTCCACTTATGAACAACCCAAGAAAACCCAACGGTCGTGTAATACACCAGTATAAAGCTTATTCATTCCCCGTTCCAATGACACTGGGTACTGCTGGATATGTTGTGTGAATCAAATTTGAGGGGGGTATAACGGAGATGAGTGCTATCGTTTTCGAAAAGCGAGTTGTGTACCTTGTTAATATTTATATACCATTATGGGTGCACATCCGCATCAATTCAAAAATGGTATCAAATATCATTTTTTCTTCCGATTTCCAAGCTTGTTCTGAGTACCTGTGCTGTAGCCCACATGATTTAAAAATAAAAAAATGGCAAATGCCCACCAAGAAAATTTTGATCAATGATGGGATTCTGAAATTAGGGTTTGCACAAGAAGTGTAACGGAAACATACAAAGTTTCTTTCAACAAGTCCACCCCCCCCCCCCCCCCCCCAACACCACCGCCATTGGATAAAAACTGTTTCAAACAGTAAAGAAAGCCAAAATGACTGACACAAAGTACAAGTTTCACAGGCACATTCCCCCTCCCCCATCTTTTGAGTTCTAAAAAGTCAGAGAGAAACCATCCTGGAGGTGTGAGGTATTTTCCTCCATCATTGTTTGACAATCTAACACATCAGCACAGTGTGCTTATCCTCATCCTCCACTCTTCTTGAAAAATGCAACCATCTTGAGCCAGCCCAAGGATTTGCTTGAAAATGTTGAAAAATCAGAACCAATCGACCAGGAGCCAAGAGTGCATGACACACTTTACCTGATGTCCTTTTCTGTTCTTCTCGAGTACTTGAATGACCAATTCCCACCAGTCATACTCAATGAATTGTTTCCTTATTTTCCATGATCTTAGAAGTTTATTCCATGATCTTAGAAGTTTATATCTTTTCAGGGTTTTTTTTTTCTATAATGTAACAATTTTAAAACCAAGTCAGAATTCAGTTCAAAAGCATGGAAAAGTCATAGGAAACATAGCATTATTTAAAAGGGAAGGTGACTGTTAAAATGTGATTGATGTTTTGACATCATGAACTAGTCACCAAATTTTGTGCAACTTGCATATATGCTTGGGTTTCGGTTGAGTGATTATTTTAGACTCAGTATATGCTTGATGGACTTAGAGGTGATAATCCAATATCTTGTCCTAATCTTCTGGTTTTCATAATGGTCACAAGGGATCGCGGTGGCTCAGTGGTAGACTGTTGGACTTCTATGCTAGAGGTCCAGAGTTTGATCCCCGTCCGGGATGACCCACGTTGTGTCCTTGGGTAAGGCACTTTATCCTGGATGCCTACATGGGGGCATGATGATGCCGTGTACTAAGGTGTACTGCATGTTGATGGTGCACATGTCTTCAGCCACTATAACCCTGCTTGAGTGGAGCTTAAAAAGAGTTAGAATGCTGAGGAGCTGACATTTGCTCATCAAAGCTCAGTGGTTCTCTCCGGGTACTCCGGCTTCCTCCACCCGTAAAACTCTCAGGGTCACGATTGGCCATTGTGTAATATACGTGACCTTAAACACCAATATATAATAATAATAACAAGTGTTTGACCACCGAGGTGGTATTAGTCCCCTACGGCACTTTTGTGACATAAGGTGTTTTTGTCACAGAAGACACAAGAGTATATAAGCATCTTGGATTTTGAACAAAAAAAATTGAGCGTGCATAAATGAAAGGTGTAGCTTGAAGTATATTAGAGGGAGAGGTGGTAACATAAAAACAGACAGACAGACAGACGGACAGACAGATGTTAGATTTTGAAAAAAAAATATTGAGCGTGCATAATCCCCTCACAACCCCTTTATCCATGTGCCATATATGAAAAGTGCAGCTTGAACCATGTTGGACGGAGCAGTGGTAACAAAAAATAGAGAAAAATGCTTAAAAAACACAACAGAAATGGTTGCCATGGCGCCATCTTGAATTTTGGAAAACAAATATTGAACGGGCAACATCCCATTACAACCCTCTATCCATGTGCCAGATATAAATGTGTAGCTTGAACCATGTTGGAGTGAGGGGTGGTAGCATAAAATAGAGAAAAAAGCTTAAAAAACACAACAAAAATGGCCACCATGCGGCCATCTTGGATTTTGAAGAAAAAATATTGAACGTGCATCATCCCCTCCCAACCCTCTATCCATGTGCCAAATATGCAAAGTGTAGCTTGAACCATATTGGTGGGAGGGGTGGTAACATGAAAATAGAGAAAAAAAGCTTAAAAAACACAACAAAAATGGCCGCCATTCCGCCATCTTGGATTTTGAAAAAAAAATTTTGAGCGTGCATTATCCCTCAGAACCATATATCCATGTACCAAATATGAAAGGTGTAGCTTGAACCATGTTGGTGGGAGGGGTGGTAACATGAAAATAGAGAAAAAAAGCTTAAAAAACACAACAAAAATGGCTGCCATTCCGCCATCTTGGATTTTGAAAAAAAAAATTTGAGCGTGCATCATCCCCTCAGAACCATTTATCCATGTACCAAATATGAAAGGTGTAGCTTGAACCATGTTGGTGGGAGGGGTGGTAACATGAAAATAGAGAAAAAATGCTTAAAAAACACAACAAAAATGGCCGCCATTCCGCCATCTTGAATTTTGAAAAAAAAATTTTGAACGTGCATCATCCCTCAGAACCATTTATCCATGTACCAAATATGAAAGGTGTAGCTTAAAGCATGTTGGAGGGAGAGGTGGTAACATAAAAAACAGACAGACAGACAGACAGACGGATGGATGGACGGATGGACGGACGGATGGACGGACGGACAGACGGACGGAGTACAATCCTATAGTCCCCCTTACGGTTCCCGTAGGGGACTAATAATGGTCACAATTCTCTCAATGTCTTTTCACTTAAATTTACAAATACACCATAACCCATTAGATCTCATTATATAATTACATATGGCTGAAAGTGAGGCCATATACACATGTTTGAGACAACATATATTGTGTTCACTTTGGATCTAAACCTGAACTATCCCCTAGTAAAAGCATTCCCCACTAAGCGACACAACCAACTCACCATATACCCCCAGGCCCTTCATATGTGACCCAAACCACCCTCCAGACAACTGACTGAAACCATCCCCTAGTAAATAGTTTTAAGAATTAAATAATTAAATTTTGTCATTGGAAAATAGTTTAGTCTGTCATATATTGAATTGCTCACCCACACTGTACAGACCTTGTGATTTGAAATCTGAAGGGGCGCATTTTATAATGCACCTAAAATAGAATTGGGGCGCATATTTCACCAGGCGTGCCATCAGGGGAAATGAATAACTGATAGAGACTTACTCATGCATTTGTTACTAATGAATTTTAATAAAACACAAGCTTTTTTATTCAGTTATTCAGGTATTCAGAAGGCAGTTAAATCTCCACAAACACATGACAAACAGTTAATTATTGTGGACTCAGTCATCAGTGCATGAATCTGATTCTCCACTAGAACCGACGCTACTAGAATTTCCGGAGTCTGACTCGCTCATAGAACTTTGGCGCATTTGGACAGTTCATGACTCGCTCGTAGAACTTTGGCGCGTTTGGACAGTTCAGAAGTTGCACCGGAGTCTGAAACTTTTCTCTTCCTTCTTGTTGAAAGATACTTCAATATGGCTTTATCGAGAATTGCATTTTTCTCAGCTTCTTCGAACACTTTGTCCTTCACTCTAACCAACAGTAAATTTTCCATCGTGGCATGTTTCATTGACAAGCGTCTCTCAGACAGCATGCCGGTTGAATAACTAAAGGCACTTTCGACCACGCTGTTACTGACCTCGATAGCGAGCACAATCTCTGCCAATAAACAAATATTAGGGAATTGTTCCTTTCGGTAAGTAAGAATATTTTGCCACAGGGGCTTCAGTTTGAGGTTCTTCGAGTAATATTTTTTCACAGTAATTTTCAGGTCATTCCACTCATTTTTAATTTTTCAGCTCACCTGAGCACAGCTCAAGGGGAGCTTTACAAATGACTTTCCGTCTGCCGTCTGTCCGGCGTTAACTTTACATTATCGACTTCTTCTCACAAACTATTCAACCAAATTGAACCAAACCTGGTGTGCATATTCCCTATCATATGTCAATTTAAATTTGTTCAAATCAAGTTGACCCGCCCCTTGGTAGGGCTACACCCAAAAAGTGAGCCTAAATCTTAAAATATCTTCTTCCCATGAACCAGCTGTAGCAGAGACTTGATATTAGGTGTGCAGCTTCCTTTTGGAGTGTGAACTCAGATTTGTTCAAGAGAAGTTCTAGGGACTATATTTGCCATCGTTATTGGAGGGGCAAGAATCTTTGCCACGCCCAAATTTTCTATTTTCCAAACTGAGAGGCGGATTTGAACCAAATTTGATATGAGATTTTATTGGGACATAAGTAGTTGATTTCTGCCAAAAACATTTTTCCTGTCGCCCCATGGGAACCACAGGAACTAAAAATAGAAACAAATTTAAAACGCTCATATCTCAAGAAAACTACACGGCACTGAGAATTTTTATTTAGTGTGAAGCTTCCTTAGGACCAACAGAATGGGATGGTAAAAAAAATTGCTATCGGTTTTATCATGGGGTACTTTTCTGGGACTTTGAAAAAGTGCTGAGTGAGCATTTTTTAACACTGTGGGTAATGGGAAAAACATTTAAGACTACTTTTCTCCCAAACCACTGCTCCAAAAGCTTTCAAATTTCACAAATAACATCTTTGGAAGATCGTTTCACATGTGTATTGAAATCAATTCCCTGGGACCATATTTGGGCTCTCTATGGGAGCCCAAATGTTTAAATTAGTGCAGTTTGAGGAATATTCTTTAAAAATCTTCTTCTTCAGATCCACCAATAAGAATCTTTTGATATTTGGTATGCAGCATCCTTAGGGGGGATGAGATTCAAGTTTGTTCAAGCCAAGTCCCTGGGTTCATATTTAGGCTGAAAATTTGGGGTCCCGATCCGGACTTAGAAATTTTAGACCAAAATCCGGAATTTTTTTTTTGTTTTTTTGATGCGTTTCGGTCAATTTTAATACAAAATTTTTTTTTTTTTTTACACTGAAAATTTGGGGGCCGGGTGGGACTTTTCCGAACAAAAATAATAAAAAAAATTTTTTATGCATTTATCTCAATTTTGGAACGTAAAAGTGCAGGAACTGAAAATAGAAGGAAAATCCTGTGTATTGTGTGGGCACAACTGCTTCATCTAGTTGGTATATGCTTTTCTTAGGAGGGACGTATGCAGCTTATTCAAGTCAAGTCCCTGGTTTGATATTTAGACTACCATGTCAGGTGAGCACCCTCAGGCCCCCTGGGGCCTCTTGTTTGAAAAAAGCGTCTGTGTCATCGTAACCTGTGAAGCCGAACCCAGAGAATTCTTGGGGAACTTTGAAATGCTTCATGATTTCAATAATAGCTTTAACGTCTTCCTTGGTTGGCTGCTAGTTGGCTGGGTCCAGCCAGTGCATTTGTTTGAAAATAGAATCATCTTCCTTGATGAACTGAAGGCATCATTGATGCATGTTTTAATGTTAGTTATAGTACTATCTGCCAGTTGATTCATATCCTGAGGCATATCCGAGCATGCAGAGGTCCTGGAAGTTTGATATGTTTTCATGTTATCGTGTACTTGATGAAAGAATTCCCTGTCATCCAGCTTACGCGACATAGTACCAAGTTTTGGCATCCTGATGTTAACTCTCACAGTACCAGGTTCCGATTCGTTGAATTCCGTCTTTATGTACAAATGGTTTGACAACACCTCAGGACCATCACTCTCAATATTCTCTAAAAGATCAGACAGATTCTTCTCTGTTTTGATGATAAAAGGCAATATGTCAAAGACCATCAAATAATTTTTCTCGAAAACTACGGATAGAATTGAATTTATATCCAGTAAATGTCTGTATAGACAACACACAAGCAAAAATCTGTAGTTGACCAGTTTTTAGCTCACCTGGCCTAAAAGTCCATATGAGCTTTTCACATCACTTGGCATCCGTCATCTGTAAACTTTTCACATTTTCACCTCTGTAACTGCTGAGCCGGTCTGAACCGAACTTGGTAGGAATGGTCTGTTGGAGATCTTCTACAAACGATCCTCATTTTGTTCCCATTGGATGAAAAACATGGCTTCCTAAGGCATTCTTTTATTCTGGTTGGTGGATTTTCAAAAAATCTTCTCCTCTGAAACCGCCAGGCCAAATGTTTTGAAACTTTACATAAATGATGACTAGGACCCCCTCTACCAACGATCCTCATTTAATGTTGATCGGATTACAAACATGGCCGCAATTGCAGCTTACAGTTACTATAGAAACCCTATGGGGAATCACATTTTTATCTTTTTCTCTGTAACTACTGAGCCGACGTGAACCAAACCTGGCAGGGATAGTCTATGGGATGTCCTCTACAAACTTTTCTCATTTTATTCCCATGGGTTTGAAAACATGACCGCCAGAGGCATTCTTTGATTCTGATTGGTGGATTTTGAAAATTGTTCTCCTCTGAAACCACAGGGCCAAATGTTTTGAAACTTTGCATGATTGATGACAGGGACCCCTTCTACTACCGATCCTCATTTAATGTTGATCGGATTGCAAGCATGGCTCAATTGCAGCTTATAGTTACTATAGAAACCATATGGGAAATCACATTTTCATCTTCTTCTCTGGAACTACTGAGCCGACGTGAACCAAACCTGGCAGGGATAGTCTATGAGAGGTCCTCTACAAACGTTCCTCATTTTGTTCCCATGGGCTTGAAAACATGGCCGCCAGAGTCATTCTTTGATTCTGATTGGTGGATTTTGAAAAAATGTTCTCCTCTGAAACCACAGGGCCAAATGTTTTGAAACTTTGCATGGTTGATGACTGGGACCCCCTCTACTAACAATCCTCATTTAATGTTGATCGGATTGCAAACATAGCTTCAGTTGCGGCTTATAATTACTATAGAAACCCTATGGGAAATCACATTTTCATCTTCTTCTCTGGAACTACTAAGCTGACGTGAACCAAACTTGGCAGGAGTGGTCTATGGGAGGTCCTCTACAAACAATCCTCATTTTGTTACTGTAGGTTGAAAAACATGGCCGACAGAGGCATTCTTTGATTCTAATTGGTGGATTTTCAAAAACTTTTTCTCTGAAACTACCAGACCAAATGTTTTGATACTTCACATAAATGATGGCTGGGACCCTCTCTAGCAACGATCCACATTTAATGTTGATCAGGTTGTAAACATGGCCACAATTGCAGCTTGTAGTTACTATAGAAAGCCTATGGGAAATCATATTTTCATCATCTTCTATGCTCCTCATTTTTGTTACCATGCATCGAAAAACATGGCTGCCAGAAGCATTTTTAGCTCAACTTTGACGAAGTCAAATTTGGGCTATTGTCATGGCCCGTCGTCCGTCGTCCGTCCGTCCGTCTGGCCGTCTGTCCGTCTGTCCGTACGTCAACAATTGGCTATGGCTCGGGCTAGAGGTCGTATTTATGAACCGATCTTTACGAAACTTCTTGTGTACCTTTGTTATGACCCTGGGACGGGAACGAGTGTTTTTAAGTGTGGTCCGAAATTCAAGATGGCTGCCAGTGGCCATTTTGTACCGATGATGCAAAAATCAGTTTTTTGTACAGAACTTCTGTATGAAAGTTCTGATTTGAATAAAGTTTTGTATAAATGTTTAGTACCATGGGATACATCACATATAATACGGGTTTTTTTCTCGTGCGTAAATTATGCAAATTAGACTGACTTTGATTTATTTAGTGTTACTTTCAGAGCTGTAAGTGCCAAGCTGCTATGGCTCGGGCTAGAGGCCGTATTTATGAACCAATCTTTACGAAACTTCTTGGGTACCTTTGTTATGACCCTGGGACGGGAACGAGTGTTTTTGGGTGTGGTCCAAAATTCAAGATGGCTGCCAGTGGCCATTTTGTACCGATGATGCAAAAATCAGTTTTTTGTACAGAACTTCTGTATGAAAGTTCTGATTTGAATAAAGTTTTGTATAAATGTATAGTACAATGGGATACATCACATATAATACGGGTTTTTTTCTCGTGCGTAAATTATGCAAATTAGACTAACTTTGATTTATTTAGTGTTACTTTCAGAGCTGTAAGTGCCAAGCTGCTATGGCTCGGGCTAGAGGCCGTATTTATGAACCAATCTTTACGAAACTTCTTGGGTACCTTTGTTATGACCGTGGGACAAGAACGAGTGTTTTTGGGTGCAGTCCCAAATTCCAGATGGCTGCCAGCAGCCATTTTGTACCGACGATGCCGAAATCTGTTTTTTGTACAGAACTTCCATATGAAAGCTCTGATTTGAATAATTTTTTGTATGAATGTTTAGTACCATGGGATACATTACATATATCACAGGTTTTTTTCTTGTGCGTAAATTATGCAAATTAGCCTAACTTTGATTTATTTAGTGTTACTTTCAGCACTGTGAGTGCAAATCCCAATACGGCTCGGGCTAGAGGCCGTATTTATGAACCGATCTTCACGAAACTTCTTGGGTACCTTTGTTATCCCTGTGGGACGAGAAGGAGTGTTTTGGGGTCCAGTCTGAAATTCAAGATGGCCACTAGCAGCCATTTTGTTCAAAATTAAGTGCAATCAGATTTTTGCGCAGAACTTCCAAATGAAAGATCTGATTTGAATAAATTTTTGTATGAATGTTTAGTACCATGGGATACATTACATATAATACAGAGTTTTTCTCGTGAATAAATTATGCAAATTAGGGGTCCGGGTGGGACTTAGAAAATTTTGGCCCAAAATCCGGAAATTAGTTTTTTGGTTTTTTATGCATTTTGGTCAATTTTAAGACAAAAAAAAATAAATTTTTTTTACACTGAAAATTTGGGGTCCGGGTGGGACTTAGAAAATTTTGGACCAAAATCCGGAAATTAGTTTTTTGTGTTTTGATGCATTTTGGTCAATTTTAAGAAGAAGAAGAAAAAATTTTAGTCTGAAAATATTTTGTTTGGGACTGAAAATTTCCACACAAAAATAATAATCTACAATGATTGGTCTTAATCTGTAGTCCATTACAGTCACCTTGTAATTCTTTTATTATTGTTGACTGGGCCAAAACAAATACTAATTCCTGTCATATTCATTATTCAGTTGTCTTGGTCACAGCAAGTACTAATTCCTGTCATATCCAAGTTGAGCTACAGAGTCATTGACTCTTTCATTTGATTCTGATTTGTGGATTTTGAAAAATCATCTCCTCTGCAACCACAGGGCCAAATGTTTTGAAACTTTGCATGGTTGATGACTGAGACACCCTCTATCAACGATCCTCATTTAATGTTGATCGGCTTGCAAACATGGCTGCAATTGTGGCTTATAGTTACTATAGAAACCCTATACGAATCACATTTTCATCTTCATCTCTGGAACTACCGAGTTGATGTGAACCAAACCTGGCACAGGGATAGTCTATGGCAGGTTCTCTACAAATGCTCCTCATTTTGTTACTGTGCATCGAAAAACAGAAGGATCTTTAGTCGAGTTTTGACGAAGTCAAACTCGACTTATAGTTTGATGAAATGACAGGGGGGCGGGCGGCAGACGGATGGCGGCGGGCGTAAAGTTTATTTCCGGGCAATAATTTTAGTTCTATTGGATGCACCTTTACCAAATTTATACCAGAGGTTACCCTATAGGAAAGGAAGACACCTATCGATTTCAGAGTCTCGCGCCCCAAGGACAAGGTCACTGTCACTGTTACTATAAATAGAATATTTTGTGAGAAATTGGTTTCCGGCCAATAACTTTAGTTCTATTCTGTGTATCTTCACCAAACTTATACCACAGATTACCCTATATGAAGGGAAGACACCTATTGCTTTTGGGACTCCAAGGTCAAGGTCACTGTTACTATAAATAGAATATTTTGTGACAAATTGGTTTCCGGGCAATAGCTTTAGTTCTATTTGAAGCACCTTTACCAAGAGGTTACCCAAAAGGAAGGGAAGACTCCTATTGATTTTGGAGTCTGGGACTCCAAGGTCAAGGTCACTGTTACTATAAATAGAATATTTTGAGACAAATTGGTTTCCGGGTAATAACTTTAGTTCTATTTGACGCACCTATACCAAGCTTACACCAGAGGTTACCCTATAGGAAAGGAAGACACCTATCGATTTCAGAGTCTCGCGACCCAAGGTCAAGGTCACTGTTGCTACAAATAGCTTATTTCTTCAGAATTCAATGTCAAAACTCAACTTCTGGGTCTGTGATCTTCTAGCTGGATTTTTTTATTCTGATTGGTGGATTTTGAAACATCTTCTCCTCTGAAACCACAGAGCCCAAATGTTTTGAAACTTTGCATGGTTGATGACTGGGACACCCTCTACCAACAATCCTCATTTAATGTTGATCGTGTTGCAAACATGGCCACAATTGCACCTTATATATACTATCACATTTTTATCTTCTCTGGAACTACTGAGCCGACGTGAACCAAACTTGGCAGAAGTGATCTATAGGAGGCCCTCTTCAAACGATCCTCTTTTTGTTTCCGTTGGTTGGAAAATATGGTCACCAGAGACATTCTCTGATTCTGATTGATGGATTTTGCAAAAATCTTCCCCTCTGAAACTACGAAGTCAAATGTTTTGAAACTTCACATGATTGAGGACTGGGACACCTACCAATGATCCTCATGTAATGTTGATGCAATGATGCAAACATGGCCACAATTGCAGCTCATAGTTACCATGCAAAGCCTATGGAAAATCACATTTTTATATGTAGTTCCAGGTGAGCGTTTACAGTGTCTTTAGAGCCTCTAGTTTAAGAAAACCTTGCAGTTTAGGGCTTATTTGCTTATAGGCATTATCTGACAGTGCATTCTGAATGACTTGTATCTATCACCGGTCTCCTCAGACTGCATACCAATTGATTCCTTCTCGAATTGAATGCCAATTCCATGAGCTTTTGAATTTAAATGTTTAGTAACAGTATGCTTTGTGACAAAATTTGTTCCAGTGATGTTCTTGTCAGTTTCTTTCACAGCTTGGCCACCAATTTTATCTTGACTTCACGATTTTGTTGACATGCTTTGCACATGATTTATACCAGACAGACTAAACGAGTTCAAGTCCCCGGTTATCTTTGACAGTTCGGTTACCTGTGAGGGATCCGAGGTTCCACTTCAGAAAAGTCTGTAGCTGAACAGTTTTCCCTTTCACATTTACACTCGATGTGTCTGAATCAGACATTTTTAGTCGAGTTTTGACGAAGTCAAACTCAACTTACAGTTTGATGAAATGACAGGCGGGCGGAGGGTGGCGGGCGTAAACAATTGGTTTCCGGGCAATAACTTCAGTTCTATTTGATGCACCTTTACCAAAATTATACCAGAGGTTACCCTATAGGAAAGGAAGACACCTATCGATTTCAGAATCTCGCGCCCCAAGATCAAGGTCACTGTTACTATAAATAGAATATTTTGTGACAAATTGGTTTCCGGGCAATAACTTTAGTTCTATTTGACGCACCTTTACCAAACTTATACCAGAGGTTACCCTATAGGAAGGGAAGACACATATTGATTTCGGAGTCTGGGACTCCAAGGTCAAGGTCACTGTTACTGTAAATAGAATATTTTATGACAAATTGGTTTCCGGGCAATAACTTTAGTTCTATTTGATGCACCTTTACCAAAATTATACCAGAGGTTACCCTATAGGAAGGGAAGACACCTATTGATTTCGGAGTCTGGGACTCCAAGATCAAGGTCACTGTTACTATAAATAGAATATTTTGTGACAAATTGGTTTCCGGGCAATAACTTTAGTTCTATTTGACGCACCTTTACCAAACTTACACAAGAGGTTACCCTATAGGAAGGGAAGACACCTATTGATTTCGGAGTCTGGGACTCCAAGGTCAAGGTCACTGTTACTGTAAATAGAATATTTTATGACAAATTGGTTTCCGGGCAATAACTTTAGTTCTATTTGATGCACCTTTACCAAAATTATACCAGATGTTACCCTATAGGAAGGAAGACACCTATCCATTTCAGAGTCTCGTGCCCGAAGATCAAGGTCACTGTTACTATAAATAGAAAATTTTGTGACAAATTGGTTTCCTGGCAATAACTTTAGTTCTATTTGATGCACCTTTACCAAACTTATACCAGAGGTTACCCTATGGGAAGGGAAGACACCTATTGATTTCGGAGTCTGGGACTCCAAGGTCAAGGTCACTGTTACTGTAAATAGAATATTTTATGACAAATTAGTTTCCGGGCAATAACTTTAGTTCTATTTGATGCACCTTTACCAAAATTATACCAGATGTTACCCTATAGGAAAGGAAGACACCTATCGATTTCAGAGTCTCGTGCCCGAAGATCAAGGTCACTGTTACTATAAATAGAAAATTTTGTGACAAATTGATTTCCTGGCAATAACTTTAGTTCTATTTGATGCACCTTTACCAAACTTATACCAGAGGTTACCCTATAGGAAGGGAAGACACCTATTGATTTCGGAGTCTGGGACTCCAAGGTCAAGGTCACTGTTACTGTAAATAGAATATTTTATGACAAATTGGTTTCCGGGCAATAAATTTAGTTCTATTTGATGCACCTTTACCAAAATTATACCAGATGTTACCCTATAGGAAAGGAAGACACCTATCGATTTCAGAGTCTCGTGCCCGAAGATCAAGGTCACTGTTACTATAAATAGAAAATTTTGTGACAAATTGTTTTCCTGGCAATAACTTTAGTTCTATTTGATGCACCTTTACCAAACTTATACCAGAGGTTACCCTATAGGAAGGGAAGACACCTATTGATTTCGGAGTCTGGGACTCCAAGGTCAACGTCACTGTTACTGTAAATAGAATATTTTATGACAAATTGTCCGGGCAATAACTTTAGTTCTATTTGATGCACCTTTACCAAACTTATACCAGAGGTTACCCTATAGGAAGGGAAGACACCTATTGATTTTGGAGTCTGGGACTCCAAGGTCAAGGTCACTGTTACTATAAATAGAATATTTTGTGACAAATTGGTTTCCGGACAATAACTTTAGTTCTATTTGATGCACCTTTACCAAAATTATACCAGTGGTTACCCTATAGGAAAGGAAGACACCTATCGATTTCAGAGTCTCGTGCCCGAAGATCAAGGTCAGTGTTACTATAAATAGAATATTTTGTGACAAATTGGTTTCCGGGCAATAACTTTAGTTCTATTTGACACACCTTTACCAAACTTATCCCAGAGGTTACCCTATGGGAAGGGAAGACACCTATTGATTTCGGAGTCTAATTCTCCATGGTCATGGTAAATTTTACTATAAATAGAATATTTTGTGACAAATTTGTTTCCGGGCAATAACTTTAGTTCTATTCCGTGTATCTTCACCAATTTATACGACAGGTTACCCTATAGGAAGGGAAGACACCTATCGATTTCGGAGACTGGGGCCCCAAGGTCAAGGTTACTGTTACTATCAATAAAATATTTTGTGACAAATTGGTTTCCGGGCAATAACTTTAGTTCTATTTGACACACCTTTACCAAACTTATACCAGAGGTTACCTTATAGGAAGGGAAGACACCTATTGATTTCGGAGTCTGGGACTCCAAGGTCACGGTCACTGTTACTATAAATAGCTTATTTTTTCAGAATTTAATGTCAAAACTCGACTTCTGGATCTGTGATCCTCTTGCTGGATTTTTTTGTTTTTTAATTCACAGCCTCAAATGATAATGGCGCACCAGTGACTTCAATTTGCGAGCATGCAGTTACTTCGCGATCACGCGATGTTACATAAAAGGAAGCCGCCAAAGAGATTAATTCTCAGGAAACAGCATTGTCTGCACATGTCTGCACATGGCGCTCAAAACTTTCTGCTGGTTGTTTATTGATCAAAGTGTTCCATCTGACTGGTTTTAGTGACTGTCTTCTTTGATGTCGGTAAAATGTTGCAAGCAATTAAAGTTGATTACATTAATTTTATATTTAAGCTTATGTAACTTTTGTTTTCATTAACCGTCAATTATGGCAATAACTTTACCGTTTAAGATTGGTATAATGCACCTGATTTATGACCAACATCTTAGGTGTGCCATTGATGATGTGCCTAGCTTTCAAACTAGGCTCATTATGGTGCGCGAGCGCAATCGCATGCCTCAAATCACAAGGTCTGACTATATCCAGGAGGATTACTTCCTACTTGCTGTAAGAGTTTTTGATGCTTGTTCTCCTTTGATTTGTTCACAGAAACACCTTCCTGAGGAGCACTGGCCAGTAGAGGGTTGTAAGATGATAAAAAAAAAATAACAATAATGACAGGCTTGTATTTCCATCATGCCAAGGAATTTCTCGTTATTGAGTTAAAGCTTTTGGTAAACACCTACTCAATCCTGTGGATCACAATTAATTACCCACTAAGGATTATACTGATGTTTTGCTGTACTGAATGACTTTTGATGGAAGAGAGCCAGTGTATGCCTGGCTGAGAGGTGAAAGAATTGTGTCAAATTGATTGGGCTAACATGGTACTCCATTTATCATCAATAATGAGTAACAAGACTTCAGAAAAGACCCACAACTCCTCAAATTAATTGACAGTACATATAAACACATGTTACAGCTGCCCGTTGCTAACGAGTTCCCTCTTTACCGCCGCGCTACTGCACCCTGTGTCCCATAGCATACAGACCGTGACAGCTGCCCGAGCCCAAAACCCGAAAACCTTTAGCACAGTCTATAGGTCATATTTATGAAGGGATTTCATGGAAACTTGGTAGGATGATTCCGTGTAATATCTAGATGAGAACGCCCCCTTTTGGTCATGATCTGTCAACCGTGATGGCTGCCCAAGCCCGAAACCAAAAAAACTTTTAGCACAGTCTGCAGGTCATATTTAATTTGGAGGGATTTCATTGTAACTTGGCAGGATGACTCCATATGATGTCTAGATGAGAACTTCTCTATTTGGTCATGATCTGTCAGCTGTGATGGCTGCCTGAGCCCAAAACCTGAAAACCTTTATCACAGTCTGGAGGTTGTATTTGTGGAGGGATTTCATTGTAACATGTAGGATGACTCCATATAATGTCTAGATGAGAATGTCCCCTTTTTGGTCACGATCAGTCACCTGTAACAGCAACAGGGGCCTGAAGTCCGAAAACCTTTCGCACAGTCTACAGGTTGTATTTATGAAAGGATTTCATTGTAACTTGATAGAATGATTCAGTATAATGTCTAGATGAGGACGTCCCCTTTTGATTGCGATCGGTCACCCGTGATGTCTACACAGGCCTGAAGCCCCAAAACCTTTAGCACAGTCTACATGCCATATTTATGAAGGGATTTCATTGTAACTTGATAGGATGACTCGTTTTGGAATAATTTCACTGTAACTTGGTAACTTTGGTTGACATACATTAACTGTGAGGGCCACATTAACCCACTCATCAAGTCTTTAGTACAGTCTACCCCTCAAATTATTTTTATTGAAAACATGACATACAGAGAACTAACTTATTCTCAATCATCACAATTCTTGTCATATTTCATAATCCTTTCATAAACATTGAACATTATATTTTTCATCAAACATAACACACATTCAAGTTAAGCTACAGTGTCATTGACACTTTCATTATTCCTCCTTTTGAACTTGGCCTCTTAGATCTATCTTAATTTAAAATTCTCTTTTAAGTTTCTTTGAAAGTCTCGCATTTTCTGTATATATAGACATTCGGTGACAGGCCAGATATGTAATATGAGTGTGTGTCCAGAACATGTGCGATGTACTCTTTTACAGCAAATACCTATTAATTGGCCATAATTACATAGATAATGACTGCATGAGATGACTGTTCTCTCTTCCTTTTAATCCATTATCAGACAGCTCATATGGCGTTCAGTAAACACACACTCTATGGCCATTAAAGTTCCATCTAAATTAGCAGGGCATGAATTATTGTTGGTCTGTATAAGTGACAAATTGGTTTTTGGGGTCCATCAAAAACCTATCTTTATGCTTTATATTTAGCCTGAGTGAGAAAGATCATCTAAAATATTTACACTTTTAAACAACAAAATCGTGAATTCAAGCTATCACCCTGACATATTTAATTATGTATTTACTTGTCCATTTGTTCGTAGGATAGTCCTGCAGCTATCCAAATATTACATCAGATGAACTGGTCTATAGAGTAGACTTTTTCCTGTCCATCTAATTATTGTAGTTATAACAATCATTGAATTATAAAAATATTTAAAAATATTTAAAAATATTTGTTGACATATAATTATTATATATATTTCTGAATACTTGACGATTTAGCCAATTCTTCTATTCCTTATATTAAATTGATTAGTATCCAGAGTTTAAATACCATGCAGACTACATGTCACTACCTCCTAGATTGCAGTGTGGTGTGCTCAAAACACACACACTTGTGTTTTCTTTTACATCTGGAGAAGAAAATGACATGTGAAGTTTACAGATCTATGTACCATGTAACCAAGCAAATTTCAGAATGTGATCAGTTTCTTCAGAATGTGATCTGTTTTCAGAGGAATTCACGGAATTAGAATGACCATTGGTTTTCACTCCCAGATGCGTCCCATCTTCCTGTGCTCTTTAGCGCACCTGGCCCAGAGAGCCATATGAGCTATTGCCTTCGATTGACGTCCATCGTCCAGCATCCATCTTCCTTCATCATCCGTAAACTTTTCAAATTTTTATCTTCTTTGCTGGAACTGCTGAGCTGATGTGAACCAAACTTGGCAGGAATGGTCTATGTGAGGTCCTCTACAAATGATCCTCCTCATTTTGTTCCTGTTGGATGAAAAACATGGCCACCAGAGGCATTCTTTGATTCTGATTGGTGGATTTTCAAAACTCTTCTCTGAACCTGCAAGGCCAAATGTTTTGAAACTTCACATGCTTGATGACTGGGACACCCTCTGCAAAGATCATCATTGAATGTTGATCGGGTTGCGAACATGGCCACAATTGCAGCTTATAGTTAACATTGAAACCGTATGGGAAATCATATTTTCATCTTTTTCTCTGGTGATGTGATCCAAACATGGCAGGAATGATCTATGGGAGGTCCTCTACAAACGATCCTCATTTGATTCCTGTCAGATGAAAAACATGGCCACCAGAGTCATTTTTTGATTCTGATTGGTCGATTTTGAAAATTCTTCTCTGAAACTACGAGGCCAAATGTTTTGAAACTTAACATGCTTGCTGACTGGGATACCCTCTACCAATGATCCTCATTTAATGTTGATCGGATTGCAAACATAGCCACAATTCAATTGTATCTTATACATGTAGTTACCATAGAAACCCTATGAGAAATTACATTTTCATCTTCTTTGGAACTGCTGAGCCAATGTGAACCAAACTTGGTAGGAATGATCTATTGGAGGCTTTCGACAACTGTTCCTCATTTTGTTCCTGTGGGTTGAAAAACATGGCCGCCAGAGGCATTCTTTGATTCTGTTTGGTCGATTTTGAAAAGTCTTCTCCTCTGAAATTAATATTACAAGGCCAAATGTTTTGCAACTTCACTTCAACTTTGATGACTGAGACACTACCAACGATCATTATTTAATGTTGATCGGGCTGCAAACATGGCTGCAATTGTGGCTCATAATTATCATAGAAACCATATGGGAAATCACATTTTTGTCTTCTTATCTGAAACTACTTGGCAAGTGTGAACCAAAATTGGCACAAATAATGTATGGAAAGTCCTCTGAAAACAGTCATCATGTTTCGATCAGATGAAGGGGCATGAAAGCCAGCTGCATTCTTTGATTTTGATGAGAATAACTGAGGGATATGTAGTTCTGCCATTTGACTATTACAGGCTCTTTAGAGCCTCTTGTTAAGCATTGCCGTACTTTTCTAAAAACGCAAACACAGCAACCCTGACTCTTTAGTTTCTTACAAATTCAAACAGTTCAGTCCTCTTGAAGGTCATGTCTGTGGTAGATATAAGCTGGGTTTTTATTAACCCTTTGCATGCTGTTCTTGGATATTCCTGCCCAGCACAAGATTTCTCTTGTCATTGAAATGAGTATAATTTGGGCACATTTAGTCATATTTTCCCCCTGTAAATTAAAAGGATTTTTTCACCAATGATTTCTTGTCTTATATTTAGATTAATTTTTCATCAAATCTAGTCATGGCTGCTTCTGAGCAGCTATGACTAGATTTGATGGAAAATATCTTGGAGAATACTCGGCAGGTTAAGAGTTAAAGATGAAAAAAGAAGCTTGGTTGATTTGCCTCTTATACCATCTCAGAAGTCGATTTCCACCATCAGAAAAGTTATTTTGTACCAACTATACATGGACATGCACCACACAAAAAAAATGAGAGCATTCTATTTCAAATAAAGAGATAATTCCTCCGAAATATCATGAACAATTTTTCTTTGTCTAAATTTTAATTTCATTGTCAAATTAACTTGAAACTTTTATAAAAAAAAAATTTTATTTATAATTTTTGCCAAATCCCAATGCTGAAAATGATAAAAAAATTATTTGAAAGTCCCACCTTTTCCATCTCTGTTTGTTAGAAGTTGAAATTGCTCATTGACTAATTGCAGCAGATTTGTTTTCACAGTTATCCGTTATTGTTCTAAGTACTTGATTTGTGTGTTCATGTAATGAAATTACCAATTTGACCTACATAAGTTTTGTTTCATTTCCCTTCTATTAATAATGCTGATACTTGACATAATTTCTCAAAATTTTATCAAATGTTAGACTTATAAATACAGTGAAAATACAAGAAAAATTTATTGGCTTTATGCAACATGTTAGAATCATGTAAAGTGTTAGATTAATCAATACAGGAAAAATAGAAGAAAAAACTTTCTTGCCAATTATGAAGCACAAAACAGTTGAATTTTTTAACCAGCTGAAACAGCATCCGTTCCCGTAATGAAAGTTGCAGTTTTACCTAGATAATTTTTGTTCCTTCTATTAATAATGCTAACATTTCACACAATTTCTCGGAAACTCACTTTCTGAGAACCTTGAAAGAAGTTATGTCAAGTGTTAGGATTATCAATATGTGGATAAGAGAAGAAATATTTCAACATTACACCTGATTGCACAGTTGAATATTTCACCTGTTTAACCCTTTACCCAACGTAACTCCCAAAAAAGTCAGCGCTATTCACAAAAATAGCCAATTAATTTCTTATCAACCTACCTTACAATTGTTTACAACAGTCTTGCACTACAGTGGAAGTCCCTAACTCAGAAAAATACTTTCTATTTTCTTCTTTTCCAATCAATTTGGGAAAGAAAAGTGGTGCAAAAGCACCAAGAAAAAATAAGCTCAAACTGGGTCAATTGCGACCGGCGCACACCCAGTAGGGGACACTCTTCTCCTTGTACTAATCCACGGCTTCTGGAACCAGTGCACAGGCATATAACCAATGTGTCATTCTATTTTTGATCATCGACAATGATACCTTTTGACTCAATGTTAACAATGTTTCTGTTCTGAATTGCAGATTCATAGTGGTTTCTTCACTATCCAGACATACAGGGCTGTGTTTTTATATATTCTTTCGATTATTCACTGTATTTTTCATGTTAAATCTCTGTACTGATTTCACATGTTTTTCGCATACCATGCTGTTTCGGTCTTTTGATCATTAATGCTAACCCTTTGGGTTCTGCTTTTATCTGAGTTAGGTGTCAGCTGGCTGCTGTTGTGGCAGCTTTTCTCCACTCTGTTGAGGGTAGAATTTCTGCCAGTTCCCTCCTTTTCGGCTGTTGGGGTACTTTTCTGTTCCCGTCTGGCCTTTGTTTCCTGCCACCTTACTCTGGTAGCTGGGGGTGTCCTGATTTATTTTTTCTTTGGGTTCACCTTACCATCTACATTGCTCTCACTAGATATGCCAAGGACGATACCTTGGGGGGGTCAGGCAAAAAATTACGGATACAAGGTGGAAATTTTTACATTTTCGATTTTTGGGACCCACCACCCCCAGAATGCAAATATTTTGCCAGTCATGTCTTGGACACCCACCCCTCCCGATCAGTTTTTCCTCAAAGACAATTAGGGACCCACCCTCAATTTATAAAATCTATTTAACGAAGTATTCAAATTACCTAAATCAAAAAAAAATAAATAAATACTTTTCACAAACATGAAAGGTGCCGCAAACCAACTTTTCTGATATCCCAGCCCTGCTCTTGGGCATCCAAGGCATCCCTAGCCACAGATGGCCCCAAAACAATCTCTCTGCATATAAAGCCACAACGGAAATGCAGCATCAGGCCCCCAGGTAACCACTGGAACCCACCTCCACCAACTGAATTGCAGATATACACCCATTCATGTTCCAAGCAACACAACCCTTATCCCGATGTACAACATGTCTATGCTGTTCAGACACCAGTCGAATCTCACCACCAAGAAGCCATACCCAAAATATATTGTTCCCACCTGCATATCTTCAACTGTCCACACGAAATAGTTGTTTTTCATTTCATTACTTTTCGGTTAAATGTTTAGTTTGTACAGCTGGTCTGAGAGAGACCTAATACTGAAGTTCTTTGACCCATGCCAGGGTGGCTTGTCAAATCGCCGGGAATCACTTTTTTGTTTTGCAGATTTTTGCCAGACCCAGAACAGGACCCACCCCCTAATGAAGTGTAAAACATGGGGAAAAAACACATTATCAATGCTCTATTCTGTTTTAAGTTATGAATCTTAGCACTTGAATTCACTTTGGTTGTAATTACTTGTCTGTAAAATGATATTTGGCAAAAAATTGCATGACACCGGCAAAAACAGCACTTTGGGGCTCGGACCCACCCTGACCTTGTATCCTGGCATATTTTTGCGACCCCCCCCCCCCCCCCCCTGCAGCCAGAACGATTAGTGAGCTTCATGCTCTCTCGCTTGATCCGGCCTTTTTCAGGAGCTCCACCAACAGTGTTACTTTTACCACTGATTGCTCCTTTCTGGCCAAGAATCAGATGCCAGAAACTACTCCACTTCTTATTTGTGTCAGGGCTCTTCCTTCTGCTGAGGGTAACCGCCCTTTGCTCTGTCTGGTTCGTGCTATTCGCATTTATCTCAACTGGACACAGTTCATTAGGAAAGGCAGGAAATGATTTTTTCTGTCTCTTATTCCTGGTCAACAAAAGATCTCTCCTCAATCCATTTCTCGGTGGATTTGTCTTGAAAGACATTTGTCATACTTGTGTATGATTTCAGATATTAAGGGGGCGCGGTGGCTCAGTAGGTAGAGGTGCAGGCTGCGAGCTGAGAGGCCCTCGGTTTGAATCCCACCTGCGGCAATCGCATTGTGTCCTTGGCAAGACACTTCTACCCCACTGCCCACGTGGGGGCACGGTGACGCTGTGTACTAAGGCGTACTGCACATCGATGGTGCACCTGTCTTCAACCAATGCTAACACTGCATGTGTGGAGTTAGTATGTTGGGTAGCTGACAGGTGCTCGCCGTTGCTCAGTGGTTCTCTCCGGGTACTCCGGCTTCCTCCACCCATAAAACTGTTGTGGTCATGATTAGCCATTGTGCAGAAATATGTGACCTTAAACACCAATAAATAAATAAATTTCAGATATTAAGGTTTCAGGGGACAATTGTCCTGACAATTTTACTGTTGGGCAGATGTCTGGGTTAAATTTTTTGAACTATTGATTTTTGTACACATTGCATTGATTGTAATTGATTTTAATACTCTGAAATTGCAAACATTGATTTCCCGATCTCTCAAAACAGGTGGAAAATTGAGTTTTGCCACAGTTTTGTGGTCTCTCAAGACAGCTGGTCTCTCATGACAGGTCTATTATAGAGTGAAACCAATTAGTGGATGGCCACAGTGGTCTCTCAAGACAGGTGGTCTCTCACAACAGTGGTCTCTCAAGACAGGTTTTACTGTACCTACCGCAATTGTTTACTTGGAGGCCCTCCCATCTTATTCAGGTAAGAATCCTTCCTCCCTGCTAATCACAAAACTCCAATGTTGGCAGATTCGATAGAATGACACACGTTGGTTAGACGTCTGTGCACTGGTTCCGGATGCTGTGGATTAGTACAAGGAGAAGAGTGTCCGCTACTGGGTGTGTGCCGGTCGCACTTGACCCAGTTTTGGCTTATTTTTTAGCTTAACTTGACATAGTCAAGATAAGCTATTGCCATCACGTGTGCGGAAGTCTGTGAGTCTGTGACGTCTGTTCACATTTTCCTTTAGCACGGGCTACACCCGGCAGTTCTTGTCTGATCTTCACGAAATTTCATATGCAGGTTTGGGGTCATGTCTAGATGAGAATGTCCCCTTTTGGTCGCGATCGGGCAACCGGTATGGCTGCCCGAGCCCAAAACCCGAAAACCATTAGCACAGTCTACAGGTCGTATTTATGAAGGGATTTCATTGTAACTTGATAGGATGCCTCTGTATAATGCCTAGATGAGAACGTCCCCTTTTGGGCATGATCTATCAACCGTGATGGCTGCCCAAGCCCGAAACCCAAAAACTTTTAGCACAGTCTGCAGGTCATGTTTAATGTGGAGGGATTTCATTGTAACATGGTAGGATGACTCCTTATGATGTCTAGATGAGAATTTCCCCATTTGGGCATGATCTGCCAACCGTGACGACTGCCCGAGCCCTAAACCCAAAAACCTTTACCACAGTCTACAGGTCATATTTATTGAGGAATTTCATTGTAACTTGGTGGGTTGACTTCATACAATGTCTAGATGAGAAAGTCACCTTTTGGGCGTGATTGGGCAACTGTGACGGCTACAGGGGCCCAAAGCCCGAAAACCTTTAGCACAGTCTAGAGGTCATATTTATGAAGGGTTTTCATTGTAACTTGGTAGGATGACTCCAAATAATGTCTAGATGAGAACGTCCCATTTTGATCGCGATCATGCAGCCTTGATGTGTGCTCGAGCCCAAAAACCTTTAGCATAGGCAAAAGGTCATATTTATGGAAGGATTTCATTGTAACCTGTTAGGTTGACTCCATGTAATGCCTAGATGATGACATCCCCTTTTGGTCGTGATTGGTCAGTTGTGATGGCTACTAGTGCCCGAAGCCCGAAAACCTTGAGCACAGTCTACAGGTCATATTTATGAAGGGATTTCATTGTAAATTCTTAGGATCACTCCAGATGATGCCCAGATGAGATTGTCCCCTATGGTTGCGATCATTCAGCCATGATGGCTGCCCGAGCCCGAAGCCCAAAAACCTTTAGCACAGTCTACAGGTCATATTTATGAAGGGATTTCATTGGAACTTGGTAGGTTAACTTCATATAATGTCTAGATGAGAACGTCCCCTTTTGGACATGATTGGGCTACTGTGACGGCTAAAGGTGCCCGAAGCCCGAAAACCTTTAGCACAGTCTACAGGTCATATTTATGAGGGGATTTCATTGTAACTTGGTAGGATGACTCCAAATAATGTCTAGATGAGAACGTCCCATTTTGGCCATGATCATTCAGCCTTGATGGGTGCCCGAGCCCAAAAACCTTTAGAATAGGCAAAAGGTTATATTTATAGAAGGATTTCATTGTAACCTGTAAGGTTGACTCCATATAATGCCTAGATGATGACATCCCCTTTTTGGTCGTGATTGGTCAACTGTGATGGCTACAGGTGCCCGAAGCCCGAAAACCTTGAGCACAGTCTACAGGTCATATTTATGAAGGGATTTCATTGTAACTTCGCAGGATCACTCCAGATGATGCCCAGATGAGATTGTCCCCTTTGGTTTCGATCATTCAACCATGATGGCTGCCCGAGCCGAAAGCCCGAAAACCTTAAGCACAGTCTACAGGTCATATTTATGAAGGGATTTCATTGTAACTTGGTAGGTTGACTTCATATGATGTCTAGATGAGAATGTCCCCTTTTGGACATGATTGGGCATCTTTGACGGCTAAAGGTGCCCGAAGCCCGAAAACTTTTTGCACTGTCTACAGGTCATATTTATGAAGGGATTTCATTGTAACTTGGTAGGATGACTCCAAATAATGTCTAGATGAGAACGTCCCATTTTGGCCGTGATCATTCATCCTTGATGGGTGCCCGTGCCCCAAAACCTTTAGCTTAGGCAAAAGGTTATATTTATAGGATTTCATTGTAACCTGTTAGGTTGACTCCATATAATGCCTAGATGATGACATCCCCTTTTGGTCGTGATTGGTCAACTGTGATGGCTACAGGTGCCCGAAGCCCGAAAACCTTGAGCACAGTCTACAGGTCATATTTATGAAGGGATTTCATTGTAACTTCGCAGGATCACTCCAGATGATGCCCAGATGAGATTGTCCCCTTTGGTTGCGATCATTCAACCATGATGGCTGCCCAAGCCCGAAGCCTGAAAACCTTTAGCACAGTCTACAGGTCATATTTATGAAGGGATTTCATTATAACTTGGTAGGTTAACTTCATGTAATGTCTAGATGAGAACGTCCCCTTTTGGACATGATTGGGCTACTGTGACGGCTAAAGGTGGTCGAAGCCCGAAAACCTTTAGCACAGTCTACAGGTTATATATATGAGGGGATTTCATTGTAACTTGGTAGGATGACTCCAAATAATGTCTCAATGAGAATGTCCCATTTTGATCGTGATCATTCAGCCTTGATGGATGCCCGAGCCCAAAAACCTTTAGTATAGGTAAAAGGTCATATTTATGGAAGGATTTCATTGTAACCTATTAGGTTGACTCCATATAATGCCTAGATGATGACATCCCCTTTTGGTCATGATTGGTCAACTGTGACGGCTTCAGGGGCCCGAAGCCTGAAAACCTTGTGCACAGTCTACAGGTCATAATTATGAAGGGATTTCATTGCAACTTCGTAGGATCACTCCAGATGATGCCCAGATGAGAATGTCCCCTTTTGGTTGCGATCATTCAACCATGATGGCTGCCCGAGCCCAAAAGCCTTCAGCACAGTCTACAGGTCATATTTATGAAGGGATTTCATTGTAACTTGGTAGGTTGACTTCATATAATGTCTAGATGAGAACGTCCCCTTTGGACGCAATTGGGAAACTGACGGCTCCAGGGGCCCGAAGCCCAAAAACCTTTAGCACAGTCTACAGGCCATATTTATGAAGGGATTTCAATGTAACTTGATAGGATGACTCGTTTTGGAATAATTTCACTGTAACTTGGTAACTTTCGTTGATATACATTAACTGTGAGGGCCGCATACATTAACTGTGAGGTCATATTAACCCACCCCTCAGCTCTTTAGTATAGTGTACACCTCATATTATTTTTTATCAAAAACATAGCATACAAGGAACAGAAATGAACATATTCCCAATTATCACAATTCTTGTCTTATTTCATAATCCTTTCATAAACATTGAACATTATCCTTTTCATCAAACACAACACACAAGTTAAGCTACAGTGTCATTGACACTTTCATTTTTCTTGGTGCTTTTGCACCACTTTTCTTTCCCAAATCGCTTGGGAAAGAAGAAAATAGACAGTATTTTTCCAAGTTAGGAACTTCCACTGTAGTGTAAGTTTGTTGTAAACAACTGCAGTAGGTATAAGAAGAAAGGAAATTTACTATAAAATTTAAATTTTCATTATTTTTTTCATTTTTTGTCTCCAAAACATAGGTTATGACTGATCTTTGGAACGAGCTAGTTAAGCTCGTTCCAATGAGAGGTCATAACCAATATTTTTGAAACAAAAAATGAAAAAAATTAGTTATTCAAGAATTTTGTTTGTGTCATCTTCTTTTCTTGTTAGGTAAAGGGTTAAACAGCGTCCATTCATGTCATCTAATGAAATTAGCAGTTTGACCAAGACAGTTTTTTTTTCTCCAGTTTTCCTTTATTAATATTGCTAGCACTAGACACAACTTCCCCGAATTGTGTCAAGTGTTATTCTTATCAGTATCAAGAAAATATAAGCACAATTTTATGCCTTTCCTCAAAATTACATTACAAACAGCATCCATCCATGTAGGCTCTAATGAAAATGGAAAAAACATTCTCTCCTTTATTCTTCAATTTTTCAACAGATGTTTATTGATTAAGAAATGTAAATAGTAATGTAAGATGAGATAGACAAGTTTGTTTATTTAACCCTGGGAAGTGAAGCATTGCTTGTTTACTGAGGTAAACAAGATCTGCTTTACTGGTAAAGTACTACCCAGTCCCCAATGCTTGGGGTGGAAGTCCTCTAAAATGGGCAACATTGGTATAAACGATTGACTGAACTTGACTTTATGATGTTGTAGTCACGATTAACCATTGTGCATCAAGTCTGGCATTCTTTAGGAGTGCAGGAGTGCTGCACGTCTACTGCACGCCTTGAAAAAATTGAGGAGGGCTATTTTTTGCACCCCTTGATTTCTGGAATGCCAGACCTGTTTGGACTGCCTTTAAAATCTATTACCACAGAGAACACATTGGAACTCAGGGGACGATTTGTCAATGTTGCATTGATTCGCATTAATTCCTGACCCATTCTGTGTTGCTTTTCGATAGATTTTGAGTGTGCATGTAGAAGACAGTCACATAAGAATTGAATGCAACATTTTCAATAATGAGAAGTGTGTTCCAATTTTTTCACTATGCAGCTGAGTGTAATACAATTTCTTTAGTCACAATATTAATACCTTGAATTGAATATAACAAAAAAATAGCATAGGGGGCGCGGTGGCATCGCGGTAACCAGTTCTCGTCAGATCATCAAAGTTAAGCAACGTCAAGCGCGGTTAGTAGTTGGATGAGAGACCATTTCAGTGACTGATTCGCACTCTGTCCTTAGGCAAGGCACTTCACCCCGATTGCCTGCATGGGGACACGATGACGCTGTGTACTAAGGCGTACTGCACGTCGATGGTGCACATGTCTTCAACCAATCTAACCCTGCCTGTGCCGCGGTGCAGAATTCAGAGTTACAATGTTGGAGAGCTGACAGCTGCTCATCATTGCTCGGTGGTTCTCTCCGGGTACTCCGGCTTCCTCCACCCATAAAACTGTCACCGACATGATATGACCCTGGCTACTAATGTGTTGTTAAACCCTAATAAAAACAAAAAAAAAAAAAAAAAAAATAGCATTCAAGTTTTTGGATTGAAAATTTCAGGTGCAATTGCACTCCCAAGCAATCTGAGGAGGGCAACTGTTTTGCACTCCTTGATTTTCTAGATTGCCAGGCCTGGTGCATAAGATGGGGTGGAAGTGCTCTAAAATGGGTATAAATGATTGGCTGGACTTGACTTTATATCCATGTTGTGATCATCATTAGCTATTGTGCAGAAATATGTGACCTTACACACCAATAAATAAACAGTCTATGCTACTATATCAATAATAACACATCTAACTGTGTTGAACATAGCCAGAGAACCGCTAACAGGTTTATGAATTGTACAAAAATAAAACACACTTATTTGATCAATTTCAACATAGCAACTCCGCAGTAACGCTGGCATCGCCAGCCAGGAAAAACCATAGACTAAATCCTTTTAAGGTCGAAAACACTATTGATACCTGTGTTCCACATCCAAATGCGAATGCCAACTGCGGGGTAAGCCGTGACACAAAGCCAATCTACTTGCCGCTAAAAGCAAAACAGACAAATACAACAATTTATAATATGTAAAAGGAATTAAACATTAACCTGCTGAAAGAACTGGCTAAAGTGAATAGAACATCAGAACCCCATTCACACTTCTGAAACATAACTCTCAGATCATTGGTCCTTCTAATTATCAATTAACCAATGGCTATAAAGATTGGACTGTTATTGAAATAACCTGATTATTTCCCTTGTCGCCTAGACAAAAGTTTCACGCTATACTATCGAAACGTGCGAAACTAAAATTCTGGAAATATTCACTAGGTTTCTTAACTGGCTGAGTGCTGGAAGCCACTATCATGGCTTTAATGAAAAGTGCTGAAAGCCACTATAGTGGCTTTACATTATTTGCACTAATTTGTTGTTGTCTCAGCATTGAAAGAAAAATATTAATACCAATTTTTTTTGTTACAATTTATTGGAGAGTGCCAACTGGGCACTCTCCAATAAATTGCAACGAAAGTTTGATTTATGAGCAACATCTTGCTAAAATAAGGCTCCTTTTGTACTGGTGCGATATCTTTGAAAAAAAATAATCAAGTTATAAATGACCATTGAAAATTAATTTAGCACTCTACCAGTTAAACACCTGTGCAGTCAGTTATTGTGCCCAATCACTAGTACCCTCCACCTGTCCTGGACCTTTTATGTTATTATCTCCGCCATGTAGTTGTTGGGGGATACAGGAATGGGTTCTGTCTGTCCTTCCATCCATCTATCTGCCATTCCCCATTTGTTGTCATCACATTTTAAAGAAAACTTTTCAAAATATTTTTCCTATAGCAAGATTCTTTTCCAGATTTTATGTACAGCATTTCAGTGATAATATCATGAATGGAATTGTGCACCAGCCATGTCCCAACTATTTCTTCAGGAATTATTGCCCTTGTTGGACTTGAAATTTCTTATCATCACATCAGTGATCACATAGCCATTTCTTGTCACCCCATTTCACCCTGTTTGGTTGTTATTTCAAATTCAAGGGATTATTTTTCATAGCCATATTGTGCATGGATAGCCATATTGTGCACCATTAGTAACCTACATCTGAAACTCTTATTATTGTCGATATTGGTTACCAAGTTTTTTTTTAGTTGAGTTTTAAAAAAAACTTGACTATTGGTATTTCCATGGTTGGTCGCCAGGTGGGCAGTTGGGCATGCAGGCTCAGATGTTTCTGGATAGACTTTGATAATATTTGGTATGTGACTTGATATGAATGTTCAACACATGATGATGTAGGAGGATTTGGGGCTCTCTAGTGAAACTCTCTGTGCGCCTGTCCATACAAACGTTTTTCTTTGTAATTTCAAAGCCATTGGTCGGATTTGGATCTCCTGTGGTATGCTGATAGAACTGCATTGGGGAGCGGATATGCACAAGGAATGGGTTCCGTCAAATAATTTATCCCAGAGTTTTGGCCATTTTTCCCTTCTTTCCACTTTGAAAATTTTTTTTATGTCCCACAATATCTTTAAGGCTACTTGGAACCTGCCTGCATGTCGGGGGCTGTGGCCCATGCTTTGTTTCGCCCTTGCCATGAGAGTTATGGCACTTTGTTAAAATTGACTAAATTTCCGCTTTTTGCGTGATAATGATAACTTCAACAAACGTCAACAGATCTGACTGATATTGAGCACATGGGTTTGAAGGAACAATGTTTTGATTGAGTTTCAAAAATGGGGGCGGTCTGATGTACGGTTTCACAAGAGTTATGGCCCTTTGTTAACTGGTATAGTGCTAGATTATTTTTCAAAGGTGATTTGTAACATGAGTATTTTTTTTAAAGAAATGCCATGCTGCCAGCAAGGGGTGCCTTAGTTTAGCAAGATGTTCTGTGCCTGTTGGCACTCTCCAATAAATGGTAACAAAACAATTTTAAACAAACATTTTTTCTTCTGCTGCAAAGCAAACAACAAGCAGACCTGTACAGCATAAAGCCACTCTAGTGGCTTTCAGCACTTTTCAATAGAGCCCTGATAGTGGCTTCTAGCACTCAACCAGTTAAAATAGACTAATTTTGAGCTTGATAACGTAATAACTTCAACAAATGTCAACCGATTTGAGTGATATTTGGCACATGTGTTTCAAGGAACAATGTCTTGATCGAGTTCGATAACCAGCTCGATCTGATGTGCAGTTTTCACAAGTGTTATGGCCATTTGTTAAAATCGACTAATTTTGAGCTTGATGGCATGATAACTTCAAAAAACGTCAACCGATTTTACTAATATTTGGCACATGGGTTTCAAGGACCAATGTCTTGATCAGGTTCGAAAATGTGCTCTGTCCGATGTACCGTTCTCAAAAAGTTATGACCCTTTGTTAAAAAGCGACTAATCTTGAGCTTGATAGCGTGATTTCAACGAATGTCAACTGATTTGACTGATATTTGGCACATGGGTTTCAAGGAACAATGTCTTGATCAAGTTCGAAAACTTGCTCAGTCGGATGTACGGTTTTCACAAGTGTTATGGCCCTTTGTTAAAATTGACTAATTTTGAGTTTGATAGCATGATTTCAACAAATGTCAACTGATTTGACTGATATTAGGCACATGGGTTTCAAGGAACAATGTCTTGATCGGGTTCAAAAAGGGCACAGTCCGATGTACAGCAGCAGAATTATTGGGCTGCCTTGCTAATTTTTGGCAAATATTGTGCTTGATAGCGCAAAAGCCAAACAAATGTCAATCGATTCGATTCATTTTTAGTTGAGTTTTAAAAAAAAAACTTGAGGGTCGGTCGCCGACATTGGTATGGTGAGGGTCGGTCGCCGGGCGGCTCTTTTTGCTAAAAACTTAGTTGTTTCTGGACAGATTTTGATAATATTTGGTATGTAACTTGATATGCATGTTTAAAATCTGATGATGCAAATCGAGCATGTCCATGCTTTTTCACAAGAGTTATGGCCCTTTTTTAAAATCGACTAATTTTGAGCTTGATAGCACGAGAACTTCAACAAACGTCAACCGATTTGACTGATATTTGGCACATTGGTTTCAAGGAACAATGTCCTGATCGAGTTTGAAAACAGGCTCTGTCTGATGTATGGCAGCAGAATTATTGGGCTGACTTGGTCATTTTTTGCGAATTTTGTGCTCAATAGCGTGATAACTTGAAGAAACGTCAACCGATCCAATTCATTTTCATTTCAAGGGCTTCCAGTTACATTTTCTTGATCGAATTCGAAAATGGTCTTGGTCTGATATATACAGCAGCAGAATTGTTGGGAGGACTTTGCCATTTTTTTGCAAATTTTGTGCTTGATAGCACCATAACTTGAACAAATGTTAACCGATTTGAATCTTTTTTTTATTATATGGTTTCCAGGAAAATTGTCTCGATCAAGTTTAAAAATGGGCTTGGTCGGATATACAGCAGCAGAATTATTGGGCTGACTTGGCCATTTTTCACAAATTAATTATTTAGAAAAGGTACTCTGATGCTTTTTAATTCATGGCCAGCTTTGCGTTAGCCACGAAAACTCGATCCCACATCAGCGATGCGGACCCTTGTTTTATAGTAACAGTGTAGCCTTTTATTGATTCTTTTCTTCATCAATCATTTAGATAATGGTTTGGTAACCTACCCAATTTATTTTGGTTTATATTGTTTTCTCTTCCCTATGGTTCCTGTGGTGAACCCTGGGAAGTGAAGCAGTACTTGTTTACTGTGGTAAACAAGCTCTGTTTAACTGGTGAAATAGGGCCCAGTCTCCAATGCCTGGGGTGGAACTCCTCTAAAATGGGCAACATGGGTATAAACGATTAGCTGATATTGACTTTATATCCATGTTTAATACTTTTCTGTTGTGCAGAAGTATGTGACTTTAAATACCAATAAATAAATCTTCCCTGTGGTGAGATTTTGAATACAAGCTTTTCTGCTTCGTCTGCAGCCTTGTATTTACATTGGGTCCAGCCTTGTTTACATTACATATTTATTATTATTATTTATTTATTGGTGTTTAAGGTCACATATTTCTGCACAATGGCTAATCATGACCTCGACAGTTTTAAGGGTGGAGGAAGCCGGAGTACCCGGAGAGAACCACCGAGCAATGGTGAGCAACTGTCAGCTCCCCAACATACCAACTCCACACAAGCAGGGTTGGCATTGGTTGACGACAGTGCACCATCGACGTGCACTACGCCTTAGTACACAACGTCACCATGCCCCCATGTGGGCAATGGGGGTGAAGTGTCTTGCCCAAGGACACAACGCAATTGCCGCAGGTGGGTTTCGAACCGAGGACCTCTCGGCTTGCAGCCTGCACCTCTACCTACTGAGCCACCGTGCCCCCCTCTTACAATACATAATATAACCACTGTGGGAACCCTGGGAAGTGAAGCTGTGGTAAACAAGCTGTGTTTCACGGGTAAAATAGGACCCAGTCACTAATGCTTGGGGTGCGAGACCTCTAAAGCAGGCAACATGGGGTATAAATGATTGACTGACCTTGACTTTATCTCCATGTTGTGGTCATGATTAGCCATTGTGCAGGAGTATGTGACCTTAACCCTTTACCCAACGAATCGTCCGCATTCGCCCGCGTAATATGCAAATTCAGCAGTTGAAAAAATATTATTTTTCCAAAAATTAAAAAAAAAAACATATCATGTGACCCCTCGTTGGAATGAGCTCGTCGACTTTTGTCTGGTCCAGATAATTTGGTATGATTGACAGATCTTATACTTAATACAATTATTGCTCATGACTCAAAGGTGTGTCATGACTTGATCCAAGGTCATATCATCAAGGTCAAGGTCATAGATAGCAAAACTTTGATATTGTTATACAGCCCTTGACTGGTCTGTATAATTGAATCTGTGACAGATCTTGTTCTTCCTTCACACAGTTCTTACCCACAATCTAATGTTGTGTCATGACCTTGATCCATTATCATATCAGGGTCACAAGCAGTAAAACTTGGATTTGTGTCATGTATTTAGCTTTCCCTAAAAGCAGTGACCCTGGGCAGAGCTATCTAGGCTGAGAGGCCTCTTGTTATTTATCTTGATTTGTAAAATGTTTTTTTTTTAACAAATGAAGGGGCACACACGTGTGTCATGATCAGAACACGGTCGGATCGAGAAAAACTCGACTTTTGTAATCAAACTACTGTCGGTAAGCTGCATCCTCAATGGGCTGTGGCTGATCAGCCTGATAATCAGCCCCACAAAATAATCTGCGTGCCGTCCCAGGCAACTCCATTATTCTTAAAATTTTATATTTATTTATTTATTTGTGTTTATGGTCACATATTTCTGCACAATGGCTAATCATGACCACAACAGTTTTATGGGTGGAGGAATCCAGAGTACCCAGAGACACCCACCAAACAACAGCAAGCAGCTGTCAGCTCCCCAACATACTAACTCCACACATGCAGGGTTAGCATTGGTTGAAGACAGGTGCACCATCGATGTGCAGTACATCTTAGTACACAATGCCACCATGCCTCCACATGGGCAATGGAGGTGAAGTGTCTTGCTGAAGGACACAACACAGTTGCCACAGGTGGGATTCGAACCGAGGACCTATTGGCTTGCAGACAGCACCTCTACCTACTTAGCCACCCCCCCCCCCCCCCCCCCCCCCATGCTGTGGAAAAAATCAGTGAAAAATATGATGGTTTGAAAAAGCAGCCTCACAAATGAATCTGCTGTGCCTTTTGGGCAGGTTTGCAGTGATTTGACACAACGCAGTTGCCACAGGTGGGATTCGAACAGAGGACCTATTGGCTTGCAGACAGCACCTCTACCTACTTAGCCACCCCCCCCCCCCCCTCCCCCATGCTGTGGAAAAAATCAGTGAAAAATATGATGGTTTGAAAACCCAGCCTCACAAATGAATCTGCTGTGCCTTTTGGCCAGGTTTGCAGTGATTTTGAGAACATCGTCACTGAGTACTGTAACACCATTATATACTTATTCATTTGCCCCTTAACTGGTAGAGTGCTGGAAGCCCTATTTTGGGCTTTACTAAAAGTGACAGGCAATAACTGTCTGTAGCTACATTCTGCCTGAGGAAGCCTTTATTGTCCCTGATATGGATCAGATTTTTTATACAATACCTTGCTCTCTGACATTTAATTGGATAGTGCCTATAAGGCACTATCCAATTAAATGTAATAGAGCAGTATATGATGAATTTTGATTTGTTGTCAGAAAAAACTCAGCACTTTACCAGTTAAAGAGAATGAAAAGTTGTATTTTTTTTACAAAATGATTAAGTCTATACTGGTGTTAAAACTGTATTAATATACTTCACGATCAAGAAGACTTCTACAGCTAATGTTAAACAAAAACTGATTTTTTAATTCTATTTTTGTAGCCTTCATTGTTGGTTATTTGGTTTATGACAAAGGAGAAGCACCAAACAGAGAATAAAAATCCTCTTTAAGGGCCAAAAGCTCATCATTTTTAGATAAAGAATAACTCTGTAATGGAGCTGAAACTGTTTTAATATGTTGCATTGTTGAGAAGATTTACATTTATGTAGCTAATTTTAAAGTAGGAACTCATTCTAATCCTTTTTTTTGTAGCCTTCATTGTTAGTTATTTGATTTTCGACATGGGAGAAGCAGAAAATAGAAGACTGAGTAGGAAGAATCCTGATGACTATATAAACGACACATAGAGTTATGATGTATTGAATATCATAAATTAGGAAATTACATTTAGCCTGGACAATGTTGAAGTACAAGTTTTGTATAATTTTTGTGAACTTTTAGTCTTGTGAGACTTCCGTCAACGTTTGTGAAACACATTATAAACAATCTACTTCTGTTTGTTCTGTTTGTGTATTGTTAACCTATGTAGATGGCAAAGATCATAAGATAAGGCCAAAAAAAGTAAAAAATCCATTTTTCAGGCCCTCCCGCATGGTCCTTTTGGCTGCTGCATGCTCTCTTTTTACAACCAATGGAAACATAAAGAAAAATTAAAATTAAATGATTTTAATATGCCTGATATTTTACCCATGTTAATAAAATTGATAAATTTGTCCCTTGAATACAACAAGGCTTTGCAATGCTTTAGCTTTGCAAAGCCTTCTTGCACTAAAGGGATGGAATATACCGCCACCCATGCTACTATGTAGATAATGAGGCCTAAAACATAAAACTAACAAAGAACATCTAATTTTGATGGCAAAGAAATAATTACAAAAATAAAAAATAAAATAAAAAACCACCCGGCCACATGCAATTTTACAAAAAATGGCCTGAGAAACAGAAGGTCTACTTTTTGAGACCCAGTTCCTGAATTATATTTTCACAAAGGTATCATATGCTTTGGGGTCCAAGAGTTGGTCGGTTAAGACACATGCTATATCCATTACACTGTTTATAAAGTTGAAGGTGATAACAGTTGTTTATTCAGGCTGTTAAAATTAGAAAGCATAAGACCTCAGGGCAGTATATCAGAAATACCATGCAGTAGTGCTTCGCGGTATTTGCCAAAATAATAATCTCTTTTTTTTTTTTTACATAAGATTGCAATTAACAATATTTTCAAGGTATTGCTTAGAGCAGGGCAGTTTTGTTTTTGTGTACCAAGTTTTTGCAACAAACCAGAATACTGCACTGCACTGCACTGCACTGCAGTGCTTGGCAAAAAAATGGCCAAACAGTTTTACTGTGTTTGTGCATAAACTGATAAAACTATCATACTGTGAGGGAACTGGACCAGTAGCCCTGATAGACTCTTGCTACTTAGTCTATTCAACAAACGGGTGAATATGTTGTGTTCTCATTGTTAAATTTTCTCCCTTATTGACATGACAGGTGGACAAAAAATGTGACACAGAACACACTGTAGGAGAGATGAATTTTATTCATTTGTTACCCTATAGTTTTTTTATACGCCCGTTTAAAAAACGGTTTTATTATGTTATCAGTCTGTCTGTCTGTCTGTCTGTCTGTAAACAATTTGGTTTCCATTCATTTAAAGTCGAATGCCTTGATGGATCGACATCAAACTCTCAGAAGTTGTTTTTAGCATTAAAATACAGGTCAAGTTCGATATTGGTGTTTCTCAGTCCATCTGCTGCAGAGATATGACCCTTTGAAAACACAATTTTTCTAAAAAAAAAATTTCCGTTCATTTAAAGCTGACGCTTTGACGGATTGACACCAAATTTTTCAGATGTTGTTTTTAGAATAGTTATGGCCCTTTGAAACCACAATTTTTGAAAAAAAATTGGTTTCCGTTCATTTAAAGCCTAATGCCTTGACGGATTGACACCAAATTTTTCAGATGTTGATTTTATACACCCGTTTGAAAAACGGGACGTATTATGTGAATGGTCTCTCCACCCATCTGTCTGTCCATCCATGGACACATTTCGTTTCCGGACGATAACTTTAGTTGTAATGGATTGAGCTGAGTTAAATTTGGCATGTGGATTAAGTATGACAAAATACAGGATGGGTTCGATTTCCGTTTCTAGCATCCCATTTGCAGTAGAGTTATGGCCCCTTATTTATGGGAATTTAGCCCAACTTTTCATTTCCGGACGATAACTTTAGTTTGCCTTGACCGATTTATTTCAAATTTTCAGTTTTTTGTTTTTGACCACAAAATACAGCTCAAGTTCACTTTTGACCACAATCGCATATACCTTTCCAGAGTTATTCCCCTTGAATGATTGCAAATTTGTGGATTTTGTGGTTTCCGGATGATAACTTTAGTTTGCCTTGACCGATGTTTTTCAAATTCTCAGATTTTGTTTTTGACCACAAAGCACAGCTCAAGTTCACCTTTGGCCATAATCGCATGTACCGTTCCATAGTTATTCCCCTTGAATGATTGCATATTTGTGAATTATGTGGTTTCTGGATGATAACTTTAGTTTGCCTTGACCGATGTTTTTCAAATTCTCAGATTTTGTTTATGACCACAAAGCACAGCTCATGTTCACTTTCGGCCAAAATCACATGTACCTTTCCAGAGTTATTCCTCTTGAATTTGTGCATTTTGTGTTTTCCGGATTAAAACTTTAGTATGGCCTAACTGTTGGACATAGAATGCATCAAATATTTGGTTTCCGGATGATAACTTTTATTATTTGTTTTCCGATTGGTTCCAAACTTGGTATGTTGTTTAATCACAACAAAATGCAGGTCAAGTTCGAATATGGGGTTGGTCCAAACAATTTTCACCCTCACCCCCATCCTTACCCCAACCCTTCAAAAATACAAAACGGGCGTATATTGTCCCACTACGCGTTGCTCTTGTTTATGACTGAATAGGCTTAGCAACTGATTCCCAAGCACCCCTAAGAATTAGTACTGAAATGGTTAACCGGATAATCGGTTTGAAACCAGTTAGCTACCTAACCGATTAGAAAAAACTGTCAACCGGTTATCCGAAATATTGATAGTGAACGTCATTCCACGTTTAAAACGTAGTAAGTCTGCCGCTTCTAGTTTGTGATAGTTTACACATCGAAGCCGCGTTGTATATTTTTGAGAAATAATCGACTTTGGCGTTCAAGACTTCGTTAATGATCAGCAGTTTCCGTGAGTAATGAGTAATCGCAGAAACTATTCCATAATGTGTATACAAATGAACATTGTCGAGTACTCGACATCGTTCGTTTGTATGCACACTACGGAATAGTTTGAGAATACTGCTTTCCAATTCCTATAGTTTTAATTCCATATTCGGCGAAATAATGGCCACAGATAACCGGATACTATCTGGTTATAGCTCTCAGTTAGTCAGTTATGAAAATGAGCCCACCGTTTCAGCCCTACTAAGAATGATCAACGGTAAGCTGGGATGAACCCAATTGAGATACGTACAGACAGGGCTTTTTGTGGTGTTGTACAGACTATTTGGGGATTTTTAAGTCCAAGAGCCAAAAATGTTATTTACTATGTGTTTACACACAGAAAAAGTGAACCAAAACCAAGGAAAACAAACTGAAATCGAAGCAGAATCTGAGAATATTAAAAACTCCCAGCTCCAATATTGTTCTCTTGTGAAGACGTTTTATTGACTGTTTATTCGGGTAAATAGTGGATTGAATTCAGTAGACTTGGCCACGCTCATTACACTTCGTGTTTGCGTCTCAATTTAAAATTAGTCCCTTGCGAATCCTAACTTCTGGTTTGAATCGAATCTTGAATTGAATCCTAGAGAAGATTAAAATCTGAATCAAATCCCCCGAAGGAAATTAATCTAGCAAGCTAATCAACTATTCCAATTTTCGCGATAAAAAAACGAATGAAAATCATGAATGATGTGCGAATAGGGTACTTGAAACAAAAAGCAATCATGTTCATTATCTATGTGTGCGTATTATAATCACCTGGTACAGACCCCAACTTCACAGTTAAATTAGTTCAACTGAAGTAGTTCAAATTTTGTTCTGATTCCCATTTCATATTTTGTATTTATATTTGCATCTAGTGTGATCGTATCTCTCCGCATTGTCGCGAAGATTTTTACTAAATTGCGATAAAATGTATCACCAATATTTCATTGTTAACATAAAAGAATTCAAGAACTTCGCATGCATAATTATGTATCTGTACTTTGCAGTTAATACAGTCGTAAATTGGTAATTCATGGATGATGATGTGTCAATTATTATCGTAGATTTGAGCATGACAAACTGCACTATGGATTCAAAATTTTGAATACCTAACAATGGATTTGAATCGAATTGAATCCCGTGAAGAATTCAAATCCAAATCGAATCTCAAAGCTTCACATGGCCTATTTAAAATAACTTTGATTCAAAATGTGTGATGTGAACTTTAGTCCCTGCATGATAAATAGGCATGGGACAATTCGATGTTCTGGTGTATTGGAATGTGGTGTTCAGTTTTAGCTTGCCTAACTTTCAGTCAGGGGAGCTAGTGGTCACTCACCGGAGGTCTTCCGTGAACATGGTGTTTATGTCCTCTCCAAAATCGCTTAACCGATTTAATTGAAATTTGAGATAAAAGTTTGTTATGACATCACATTTTGATTTTGTTCAAATCAAGTTACCTTTCTCCTTGGTAGGGCCGCACCCAAATAGTGTGCTTAAATCTTAAAAAATCTTCTCATGAACCAGCAGTAGCAGAGATTTTATATGTGGTGTGCAGCTTCCTTTTGATGTGTAGACTCAGATTTGTTCAAGAGAAGTTCGAGGAGCTATATTTGCCGTCGTTATGGGAGGGGCAAGAATTTCCGCCCCGCCCAAAATTTCTTTTTTTCAAACTGAGAGGCTGATTTGAACCAGATTTGATACGAGGGCTTATTGGGTCATAAGTACTTAATTTATGCCAAAAAAAAATTTCCCATTGCCCCATGGGAACCGCAGGAGCTAAAAATAGAAAAAATTGAAAACGCCCATATCTCCAAAACTACAAAACTACACAGCACGGAGAATTCTTATTTGGTGTGAAGCTTCCTTAGGACCAACAGAATGGAATGGTCCAAAAAGATTGCTACCGGTTTTATCATAGGTTTCTTTTTCGGGACTTTGAAAAAGTGCCGAGTCAGCATTTTTTAACACTGTGGGTAGTGGGAAAGACATTTAAGACTACTCTTCTCCCAAACCACTGCTCCAAAAGCTTTCAGATTTAACATATAACATCTTTGGAAGATTGTTTCACATGTTTATTGGATTCAAATCACTGGGTCCATATTTGGTCTCTCTATGGGAGCCCAATGTTTAAATTAGTGCAGTATGAGGAACATTCTTTAAAAATATTCTTCTTTAGATCCACCAATCAGAATCTTTTGATATTTGGTATGCAGCATCCATAGGGGGGTGAGATTGAAGTTTGTTCAAGCCAATACCTGGGTTCATATTTGGGCTCACTGTGGGACCCCGAATTATAACTTAGTTCAATATGAGGAATTTTTCTTTAAAAATCTTCTTCTTCAGATCCAGCAGTCAGAATGTTTTGATATTTGGTATGCAGCATCCTTAAGGGGTAAGATTCAAGTTTGTTCCAGCCAAGTTCCTGTGTTGATATTTGGGCTCCCTCTGGGAGCCCGAATTATAACTTTGTTCAATATGAGGAACATTCGTCAAAAATCTCCTTCTTCACATCCACCAGTTAGAATCTTTTGATATTTGGTATACAGTATCCTTAGGGAAGTGAGATATAAGTTTGTTAAAGCCAAATCCCTGGGTTGATATTTGGGCTTCCTGTGGGTGCCCGAATTGTACCAAAATTGTTATTTTCCGAACTGAGAGGCCAATTTGAACCAAATTTGATGTGAGGGCTTATTGGGTCATAAGTACCTAATTTATGCCAAAAAGAATTTTCCCGTCGCTCCATGGGAACCACAGGACCCAAAAAAAGAGAAAATTTAAAATGCCCATATCTTCAAAACTACACGGCACTGAGAATTTTTATTGTGTGTGAAGCTTCCTGACGAACAGCTGAAAGGAATGGTCAAAAAAAAATTGCCATCGGTTCTATTATAGCTTACTTTTCCAGGACTTTGAAAAAGTGCCTAGTCAGCATTTTTTTACACCATCGGTAAGATTACTGTGGGTAATGGGAAAAGCATTAAGACTCTTCTTCTCCCAAACTACTGCTCCAAAAGCTTTCAAATTTCACATATAACATCTTTGGAAGATTGTTTCACATGTTTATTGAAATCAAATCCCTGGGTCCATATTTGGGCCCTCTATAGGAGCCCAAATGTTTAAATTAGTGCAGTATGAGGAATGTTCTTTAAAAATATTCTTCTTCAGATATAACAGTCGGAATGTTTTGATATTCGATATGCAGCATCCTTAGGGGGTGAGATTCAAGTTTGTTCAAGCCAAGTCCCTGGGTTCATATTTGGGCTCCCTGTGGGAGCCCGAATTATAACTTTGTTCAATATGAGGAGTATTCTTCAAAAAATCTTCTTTTTCACATCTACCAGTCAAAATCTTTTGATATTTGGTATACAGCATCCTTACGGAGGTGAGATTCAAGTTTGTTCAAGCTAGGTCCCTGGGTTAATATTTGGGCTCCCTGTGGGAGCCCAAATTATAACTTAATTCAATATGAGGTCTTTAAAAATCTTCTTTTTTTTTAGATCCACTGGTCGGAATCTTTGGATATTTGGTATAAGCTTTTCTTAGGAGGGGCAGATGCAACTTGTTCAAATCAATTCCCTAGGTTGATATTTAGGCCACCGTGTCAGGTGAGTGGCCTCAGGCCCCCTGGGGCCTCTTGATAACTTTGTTACCTCCCTTGATCCATCTCCAATATTTAATGTAATACATTCAACACTGTAGAGACACATCAGTGGAAGTAATAAAATGGAACCATGAACATTGACATTCTGAAAAGGTGTTTGTGACAACAATGTGACATACAGATTGCATAACGATCACTTGCCACTGAAATAAAAAGAATTGTATTTTAGTTTTTTCTCCATTTTATTCTCTCATTGTTTTCTGATGTTCGGCATTGTTTGCATCATGAAATCATACTGCAGACTATGTACCCTGCATGAACACATTGTACTCTTCACACCCGAAGTGAATGTGATTGACCAGAAACATTCCGGATGCTATCAAAAACAGAATCAGCCCAACTATTGTGTTAACTAAGCCCAAATAGCATTCCCTAAATGTCATTTGTGTTAACTCTGGGTTTTCAAAACAATTATTAAATGGAATTGTATTCTCTGAGAGTTTTGCTTGAAAGTCTACCTAGGATGAGCATGGGGAATGATTTCTCTACGAGAGGGTATTTTTATGTTCCTCGAAAATTTTTCATGGGGCTTATAGTAGCCATTTTGTGCATCCATCTTTCCATCCATCCAAATTTTGTCGGGGCAATAAAAATGTTTTTCATTTGACTAATTTTGCTCATACTTCACACAGTGATTGCTTATGGCCCAAGGGTGTATCATGGCTTCAAGGCCAAGATCACAGGCCGGCCGTTTGTTTGTTCCACCATTCTAACATTCTTTGGTCCATAAAAAATCATTCAATGGTCTGAGTTTGTTCATACTTCACACAAAGATTGCTTATAACTCAAGGGTGTGTCATAACTTTGACCCAAGGTCATAGTGCCAACGTCAAGGTCACAGACCATTCCTTTATTTGTTCCTCCATTCTGACCTTGTCTATTAAATACATAGAAAATTACTCAATGCATTGATCGGATTCAGGTTTCACACAATGATAGCTTATGACCAAGGCGTGTATAATGACCTTGACCCAACAAAGACCATCCATTTGTTTGTTTCTCCATTTTAACCTTGTCTGCTCCATAAAAAGTATTCAATGGACAATTTTGTTCATACTTCACATAATTTCTTATTACTCAAGAGTGTCTCATTAACTTGATGTAGGGTCCTAGCTGAAATACTTTTTTGGGTCCATATAAAAATATTCAGTTGACTGATCTTGTTCATACTCCACAGAGTGATTGCTAATGACAAATGTAGTGTGATTACATTCACCCAAGATCATAACTGTAAGGTCCAAGTCAGAGAGACCATTTGTGTGTTCAAACTTTTGTTCATACTTCAGTTAATGGTTGCTCATGCCTAAAGTTTGTCATTCATACTCAACACCATTCTTGCTCTTGAAACGAGTGTGTCATGACTTCTATCTATGTTTATAACTTCAAGGTCACAGATCATTTACCTTTCATGACATACACCAAAACAAAAAACAGAATTTTTTGGCCTGTGCACAATGTATTTTCACTGAAATTTTGACAGCTGCACTTGCTTGAGCTTATCTTCATTACATGGCAAACGATCACCACAAGCCTGTCATTCCGAGGATGGCGATTGTTCCAGACACCATCAGGTCTTACCTTCAGAGAGCATCCATCAGCTCAGCTGATTTTTTCTTTAATTATTTCTGATGATATTACTTACAATATTTTTCATAACCGACCAGATGGGATTAATCAGGAAACCACCCAGCACTACCATTCGGTATCAGTATCATTTCAGTACCCATTCACTCTACTGAGGTATCTAAAAAAAAAACAAGACAAACTGCCAGTATTTAAAAATAAAATATTAATTCTTGATTTCACAAGCACGTTCCACCATTCAACGGAATAAAAATGCTGATAAAAAAAACATTTTTCCCTCATCTTTTTGCTCCATTGAAATGATTGATGGAAAGTGCCCTTGTTATTTCTAGTGTTTTTACGATTACTACATGTACATTCATTCTTCATTTAAACTACCTAATCTTACCATCATCATGAGTTTACAGTTAAATTTGAGCATATTGAGACCCCGACTGCAAGCACTGTATAGAACAGTGAACTATAGCTGGGAAGTATACCCAAAATTCTGTTCTGTATTAGTATTGGTTTTGTGTCAATACTATACAGATACCTAGATAAATCACTTCAAGATAAAGATAAACAGCACAAGCTGAGAACTGGGAAAAATGATATTGATAGTTATTTTTGATCAATCCTCTTTCCCCCCTTAATAGTCTTAGATATACAGTGGAGCCCACTTAATTGGATATCTCTTAAATGAATAACCCTGCTAATTGAATATAATTTCCCAACACAAAACCATTTACCATTCCTCCAGTACAAATTTAACCTGTTAATTGAATATAGGTTATAGAGTAAACTCCTGTTAATTGAATAAAAAATCTTGTAACCTGTCGAGAAATTACCCTGACACGCCCCAGTTTTTCTCTGTTTATAGACCTATCTGTCCTCAGTACATCCAATAAAGATATTTAATCTATTATATCTTGTTTGGCAGACCTCTTGGAGCTCTGTCAAACAAGATATAATAGAATAAATGCTAAGTTTATCTCTAGAATACAGGAAAGTGGCTCAATCCCTGTTAATTGAATACTCCTGTTAATTGAATATTTTTCATTGGCAAAGTGGCTATTCAGTTAACATGATTCCACTGTATAAATATAACAAGGTATACAACCTCTTTTTCCAAAACAAAAACTAAATGACCATCTTTCTATTCTTTTCAAATCTTGACTTCCGGGTTTATTTCCAAATACCCAGTGTCAAGTAAAAGAGGAGATAATAAGCTTTACACAGAAATATCACTTAACCGTTGAGCCCTCTTAGATCATTCATAATTACTAAAAATTTCATGTGAAAATATGAAAAAAAATTATCTTGGAAAAGACTTCAAAGAATAAACAAGATCACCACCAAAATTTCTCAATTTGATGATCAGCCCAAGAGATTTCCTGGTTTAACCAAAGCAGATTCCAAAAGTGTCCATTTCATAATTTTGTTTCTTTAAACACAAATCAGATTTAATTCATACCTGATGACCACTGGTCTAGTGTTTACATTTTCTCTTGGTCAGTCTGTGGTGCATCATACCACAGATGAAATGCCAAATTCTAAAATTAACCCTGTCCTTCCATTGGCTAACAACTTTCTCGACATGAATAGCTGCCAATGGAAAGATAGAACTGATCGGAATTTAGGTGGTGAAATAATTATTTGTTTGTCGCTTTGTCCTAAGTAAATTTTTAGCTCACCTGAGCAAAGCTAAGTGAGAGCTTTAGTGATCCCTTTTTGTCTGTCGTCCGGCATCCATCCAGAGTGAACTTTACATTATCGACTTGTCATAAACTACTGGGTGAAATTAACCAAATTTGAGTTGCATGCTCCTCATCAAATATCAATTCAAGTTTGTACAATCAAAGTTACCACACCCACAGGGGCACCACAAGAGACATAACTCTGTTAGTACCCCGCAAAAAGTACCCCCAGAATAATATTATTTTTTTTCATCCCCCTATTTTCGAGTCTGAAAAAGTTATCTGGAGGGCTATACAAAAAACTTGACAAAATTATTTGTATTCCAAAATTAAAGTGACGCGATCATATTTTTTTCTGCCTCAATGTCATTATGGCTGTCTGTGGGTAAATATTTAGTACTGTGATACCGTTTAATGAATGCAAATTAAAAGTAAAATGTCTAGTTGACTCTCTTGACTAAATCTTAAATTTTGACGTATCTTGGTTGTTCTGTTGCAGTGATGTTATTTTGTACCAGGACAATGACTCAAATTATTAGTTGAATACTGATTTGTTTCAGCATTCTCCATACATGTACATTCATGTAATTGACACGATGCCTAATGAAGGCAGATAGGGCCTAGTTACAGACTACAGTACCACAAGAAATTGTCATTTTGTGCTATCTGAAAACCCCAAATTATGTATATAGATATTTAGCTGCAGCCATGTAAACTGCTTAGAAATATTCTCATTTTGAAAAATTTTCCGGAGGAGGGAGCACCCCTTTAAGTATCCATCCTTAGTAAAACCTGGCTACATCCCTGCTCCTGGTGGGGATACTGTATGTCTTGTATAGGTTCACGTTAAATGTGTACTAGAGGAAAACATTTCCTGTAGTGATTTTTTACCTGCGACACCTCCGTGCCATGTTAGTCGACTTTACACCTCACTGTCGATGAGATCTCATCTGCTCCGAATGACCCAGCTCCATATTGAGGTCCCAAAATGGTAAACGTTTTGCCTGCTACGCAGGTACAGAGGTGCCCGATAGCTCGTCTATCTGACTACCTGGTTAGTGTAGCTAAATTAACCAATTAGGGAGTAGGGACCTCATTCTACAGACGCCCTTCTTATTATATTCAGCCTCGCTTGGTATTTTCTTTAATGAAACCCAAACAATCTTAGTTGAGCTGAACTGAACATGATTAGCATGAGTGCCAGCAGTCAGCATAGTGACCCCTTTAATCACAGACAGACACAGATGAGCATAATCAGCATGTGTTGTAGTTTGTGCCTGCAAATTGTGCCCCTTGTGACCTTGTATGACGATTCAATGTGCCACTATGCCTAGATGGCGTGAAAGAAACCTGTTCTCGTTACTGATTTTGTGCTGGTCTCGTTTAAGTTGCAACTAAAAGAAAATATATACAAGTGTTTTTATCCTGAACTAGCGATAAATCAGAATTTAAAATTACCCACTGGGCGGCCCAGAACCATTTTTTTTTAGATCACCTGTTCTTAGGAACAGGACATGGAACAGGAACAGGTACCTAATCTCAGGAATGCAAGAACAGTAAAAAAGAACATTATTGTACGTAATGGAACAAACTTTGCTTAAATGTTGGTCAACCATCTTTACACAATAATTCCAGTTTTGCATTCCTGCGAGCCATTAGATAAAATAGATTGTTGAAGATGTGTTTTTCTCGGCTTTTTCCATTTACATTGAATTCACAGGAACAGTTACCAGCGGTGGAACGGTTGTTTGCAGGGGAGGTGATTTCAACAGCCAGAAATTAATACATGTACAAAATCAGATGACTGGGATAAATTGGACAGATATTTAGGAAAAGTATATAGTAACACGAGAATGTCAATATGAGGAATAACAGAAAAATAAATATTTCTGGATTTTTTATTGAATATCTTATTAATTTACTCGAATCCGTGGAACGAATGCAAGGTGAAATATTTAAAAATCTTTTTCTTTTTCAAAATATGCAATATATACCCGGTAATTGGTTGATAATAAAATGGATGGAGAGCTAATAATAATAAGCCGGTGGCCTGAGACTGGTCGGTAATAAAATAGAGAGTTGTTAAGAATTTCTTTCAAACTATTAATAAATCGTGTCAAACCTTTTTTTTTTTTTTCAAACTCCCTCTTCCAACCCTTACATTTTTATGTGCATCTTCTTAAGGTTTATTAACGTTAAATTTGGGAAAACATGAGATGGACATTTTGGATTTATTTTGCAGAGCATTATGGTTTATTAACGTCCCTCAAGGAATAATTAACATCCCTCCATATTATTAGAGGCCCGAGATAGGTTATTTATTTATATATTTATTTATTTATTGGTGTTTAAGGTCACATATTTCTGCACAATGGCTAATCATGACCACAACAGTTTTACGGGTGGAGGAAGCCGGAGTACCCGGAGAGAACCACCGAGCAATGGCGAGCAACTGTCAGCTCCCCAACATACTAACTCCACACAAGCAGGGTTAGCATTGGTTGAAGACAGGTGCACCATCGACGTGCAGTATGCCTTAGTACACAGCGTCACTGTGCCCCCACGTGGGCAATGGGGGTGAAGTGTCTTGCCCATGGACACAACACGATTGCCGCAGGTGGGATTCGAACCGAGGACCTCTCGGCTTGCAGCCTGCATCTCTACCTACTGAGCCACCGCGCCCGAGATAGGTCGCTAATAATATATTACATAATAATCAAGAACATTTTATTCGGAATGTAGGACCTAACTTTTATTTTGTTTTATAAGCATTGAATGCATTTTTGTAAACTGCCCAAATTATTGAGAACCGTTGTGTAAACAACGAAAAGCCAAACATCCTATAAACGCTTGTCAATCGGACTGTCATCTAACGGACAAAACAATAAAACAATTTGGAGTCGGGGGGGACGAAGCTCCACCCACTTTAGGTACCAGCCGTGTGTACTGTCGGTGTCGAAATTTCAAACGTGCACGCTCCACCCAGTGCTTCTGATAAGTGGACTAATGCAATTTGTGACACTTTCACTAATGCCATCGCATTCACACCTTGGACTCCCGCACTCCTCCTTTAACCCGCCAAAGGTAACACCAACACAGCCACCACCTCCAAAGACAAACAGACAGAAACATAGATGCCACTGAGTACCGCAGCCTCTTTGCTCCTTTGCCGCTCTCAGACATGGCGGAAAAATAACATACAGTTACAGAGGGTCGCATGTATTTGTCCTACAATGCCTCAGTGAGCCTTTGGCGCACAAAAAACCATTGGGTTGGTTCACTTATGCTTGTTGACAATATGCGAAAGGCAGATCAGCTGTTGGAAGGAAGAGTTTATGGCCAAAAACACTTCAGTCACAACTCACCTGGGACTTCCAGTTTCATCTTGTCACATTTGCTAAAGGTGATTTCCTTTTGGAGAGGAGATAAGAAAATTCACCCATTGGACATTTTCTGCGACAACAATAAATGCCCCCCCTCCCCCCACCCCTCCCCACCACCACCACCACCACTATCATCATCACCACCACAAAAAATATTATTTTCACAGATTTCGCTTTTGTGTTACTAACTAAAGAATTAAGGGAAAAAAATTAAAATCCCAGTAATTTATTCCTTTTAAAGACTGGATGAAAGGTTGACAAAACACCTAAATAAATTGAGTTTTAGATTGAATATTAACTCCCCCCCCTCCCCCCCTCCCCCCCAAAAAACAAAATCAAAAAAACAAAAAAAATACAATATGTGTGACTTCTCTTTTACCTTGGATGTTGCAAAATGTGAACTAAATACGCCCCATAAATTAATTCTTTTCTGTGCAGTTTTATAAAAAAAACAAAAACATTCTCGAAAAGGTTACTCGAAATTTTATAAAAATGCACATAAACCTAACACATTTTTCAATTGTTTATCATAAAAAATAATACCAGTCAAAAGCCAAAAAAAAATAAAAATGAAATAGAATTATATAAACATCAAATACAAAGGATAAGTATCATATTGTTGACATAAACCAACCAGCCCATTGTTTTATGAACATGAAGCTGTCAAATGCTCCAAGTCACATGTTCACTTATTTAGTGGTTCATAACCTAAAGAGATACCAAAGTTGATTACAATATCTGTATTTTGGGATTTAATTTCAAATTAAAATACTACCAAATTGATTCCAAACATTTTTTTTAAATTCACTCTTTCTTTCTCTGACCTCACAGCATTTCATTTAACCCACCCTGTTTTTGGAGTAAAAGAAAATTCTGAGGCACTTTCAGCCTTTCACTCATTATAATTAATCCTAGTAAAAAAAATCATTGAAAACACATTCTTCAAATTGACATCATTTTGTATCAATTCATTAAAAGATCAGCCTTATGTATACCTCAAGGCCCACTTGAGTGCTAGAATATTTTAACCCCTTCATTTTTCTCAAAATAAAGATGGAAAAACGCACTTCTCCTTCCACAAATGATTGCATATAGCACATATTTGCAAGGCAAAAACACCATGTGAGAGAAGCACACCTCGACTCCAAATAACCATATAATTTGAGTGGAAAACACAAATAAAGGAACAAGCATGGGTTGCTATTTTACCCCAACCGTACCAACAAAATTATGTGAAAAAGCCAACCCCCAGTGCACATGAGTCCTTCCATGATAGGTTTAGTGGCAGAAGTTTATATGGTTTCCAGATGCATAACTTACTGAGATACGAAGCATCTTAGAAATCAATAAATCACACATATATTTTATCTTATCGACCGAGGAGTGGAAAATTCCTTTGCGATGTATTGCAAAGACATAAAAGCTCCATATGTTCCCTTCCCAAATGGAATATTTTTTTGACTCCACAGGAATTTTGAGGCAAATCAACCACATGACTCCTTGTATTATATGCATGGATGCCAGGACCTGAATTCAAAATAAGGAGCCGATACAAATGAGGTGGGGGTGAGCAGAATAATAAAATCTTACAGATGAATCCAGATATAAGTTTTAGAGGTCATACAAATACATAGAGTGGCACAGCACTTTTCCCCCACCTGATAATGAGAACTACTGACCCAGTCTAGTTACTACTAACCCTTTCCCCTCCTCAGCCTATCTCCACTTGTTTCACCTTTTCAAAAAAAATAGTTGTTGAACCCTATTAGAATCAACAAAGGTGCTGATTCCAGAGAGATTCAACAACATATTTTTACTGGAAAACAGCCAAAACTTTAGTCTTAGGAGTGGTTATGTATTTCTATTCATCGATTTAAGATATAATATGCCATATTGTCTACTACAGCATAACATTAACAAAAAGCAAATCTTTGCAAGACAACTTGGTAAAATTGAATAATGACCGAGAAACCAATCACAGAGACAAGAGACAAAATTCAATTTCCAGGCATATGTTTTTATTTTGGGGGAATTTCCACTTTATAAGGAACACTGTACTTATGATAGAGCCAGTTAGTATGGAGACAGAAAGACTTCTGCTGAATCTTTTGGGGTGAAAAGAGGATGGAATTTTATAGTGTGAATACTGCTATGACAAAAAGTGAAAAAAAATGAAGTTACCCATGATGTCATAATTTTCAAATCAAGAAAAACCTTCCGGCGTAGTTTTTGGAATCTGATATTCAGAACACTTCAAGACTGAAGGTATTTGCTCAAAAATAACTGGAAAAGGTTTCCAATTGTCTGTCAATCGAAGGGAGGTAATCCCTTTTCTGTCCCTATTAAACAGAAAGGAAATTCAGCTGTTACATCATGAAAAATTCAATTAACTCCCTAAACTGCTCACAGTGGAGTGAAAACCTATTGTACACCCCATTAACATAACATTTAATTCATTTTGCATGATTAAACAGGGTATTTCACATTTGATTCACTAACTGGGGAGCCCAAAAAGAAGAATAGTCTCCATTCTTTGCTGTCTCTGAAGCCTTGGCATGGCAGAAATCACATTTTTAGCACATTGTTATGGACAGAATGGGGTTAAAATGGGTTAATGTTAATTTTGCAAGCTTTTTATGCATGCCAGGAAAGCAAAACAGGCACTGTGTCATGAAAATTGGGCTTCCCACACCTTCAAAATAGCATTTTCCCAAAACTTTGAACCATATTACAAACCCAAAGTGCTTGAATTGAAAAATTAACAAGACCGGGATATCTAAAAACAAAGAAATGTCATGGAATATCCCTCAACAACAGTTACAAGGAAATACTCCTTTAGGTTATGAGCGCCAAAATAAATCCCATTGACCACAGTGCTAATCTTTCACTCTCTGTACAACACACCAAGTTGTTTCGAAAAAAAAATACCTATGCATCCACAAAGTACATCATCTCTTAAAAGAATTAAACTGGAAAAAAATATATGTTGCCACATGAAATTTCAGTTCACAACTACCGTATGGTCGTGCACTGAATGACCTTCACACCTTTTTTTCCATGCCTCATGTTTTTGAGAGATTCTCACACATTCCGACACTAAATTACAAACAAACTTATTAATCCTTTCTAAAGTGGACGAATCAAAGTTTTAATTAATGGTTTCAAAGTCAAAATATATTTAACCAATCGGCTGATAAGCCCTATTTAATCCTGCTCACAACTTTGTGGGTGTCAAATGCTCCAAGTCATGTGTTCACTTATTTAGTGGTTCATAACCTCATCAGTCGTGTTTGGCTGTTAAAATCTCCTTCCCTCTAAATTAATCGTTCTGTCTGCGGTAACTGTTCCTGTGAATTTCGTGTAAATTAAAAGCCTGCTAACTCCCCACACTGACAATACTTCTAGTTTAGCTGTTCAATTGGGAAGAAAGGCGAGATTCGTGATTTTTATACATCACATATGATACAGGTTTTTTCTCGTGCTGAAAATATGCAAATTAGATGAACTTTGATTTATTCAGTGCTACTTATACACAGTAAGTGCACATGTCCATACGACTCGGGCTTGGGGCTGTATTTATGAACCGATCTTCACTAAACTTCTTGGGTACCTTTGTTATCACCTTGGGACGAGAACGAGTGTTTTGGGGTGCGGTCCAAAATTCAAGATGGCTGCCGGTGGCTATTTTATACAGAAATAAGGTATAATCAGTTTTTTGTACAGAACTTCTGTACGGCTTGGGCTGGAGGTCGTATTTATGAACCGATCTTTACGAAACTTCTTGGGTACCTATGTTATCACCGTGGGGCGAGAACGGGTGTTTTAGGGTGCAGTCCGAAATTCAAGATGGCCGCCGGCAGCTATTTTGTACAGAAACTGGTGCAATCAGTTTTTGAACAGAACTTCTGTATGAAAGTTCTGATTTGAATAAATTTTTGTATGAATGTTTAGTAACATGGAATACATTACATGTAATACGTGTTTTTTTCTCGTGCAGAAATTATGCAAATTAAATGAACTTTGATTTATTCAGCGCAACTTATACACAGTAAGTGCACACGTCAATATGGCTCGGGTCAGAGGCTGTATTTATGAACCGATCTTCACGAAACGTCTTGAGTACCTTTGTTATCACCCTGGGACGAGAATGGGTGTTTTGGGGTGTGGTCTGAAATTCAAGATGGCTGCCGGAGGCCATTTTATACCCAAATTAGGTGCAACCAGTTTTCTGTACAGAACTTCTAGGACTGTTTGTTGTCATCATTTCACGGTAACGAGTGCTTTTGGGCTCGTCTGTGTTAATATTTGGTGTTTGGGAAGGCTAAACATTATTAGCACAACCCAGTTTTCTGTTTCCAATGAGAAAAATAAAACCTCCTCACCCGTGGGAACCCTATGAGTTAAAGATAAAAAATTCAAATACCTATATTTTAAGAAGGACTGGGCAAATAGTTATTAATTAGTAGGAATAAACCGTAGAAGGGTTTGAATCAAACAGGCCAAAACAATTGCTAACATTTGGCTTTTGATGCACTATACAAGGATCCCCATTGTAGCATTAACCCCATGGAGATTTCTATTCTAGTTTAGTATCTAACTGTCACCCACCTTCACAATACTTTACCTGTACATTTGTTACAGGCTATGGTCAGTATTTATGTACAGACCTTTACAATACTTTACATGTGCCTTTGTTATCAGGTCATTACCTGGATGTGTGTCATTGCTGTGTCACATACAAAACATGTACATGTCTAACACAAGTTTATCTACAGTGTCATTGACACTTTCATTACATAGCGCCATCTTACATCCGGGACTCGATATGCCCCCTCAAAACCAACTATTCAGATTTGTTACAAAAAATGGCACCCGCGTCTGCTGTACTGTACTGAACGCTGCATTGATATCGTTTCCTTCCACTTGATTATAAATATTTTTTGTCATTGCTGTCGTTCTTTTGAAACAAAATTTGATTGTGTGCTTGCCTGCCGTTCTTCGAACGAAATATTTTAGCTTTAAAGAAGCCGAAGGTACATTGTAGTTGAGAGTTGTGATGAACGTCGGAACGTACGTGAATGATTGTATTAATTTGTAACACGAAAATGATAAGTATGGAAATAACATCGCAAAATACACAAATTTCTAGTATCCAACCATTGGATGAGAATCATCGTGGATGAGAACAAACGCAGATCAGGTAAATTGTCGAATTTTTAATTGATAAAACGGAGACGAAAAACGAAGCTTTCAATGCCGATCAGCAGCTCAGTACACGTGTGCAGTGTTGTTAAATAAAGTCGATTTGTGGGGGCAAATTGAGTTCCAGATGTAAGATGGCGCTTAAAAAAACGGCCTATTATCCAGAGTTGCGTGACAGTCCTCACTGACTTATAAAATTTCAATACGCATTTGTCCGGGGTAGCAGGGCAATACTCATTGACTTTTAAAATTACAGTTCGGGTGTTTGTAAGGTTCACATGAAATGTGATATTAAGGCATTTACAGAGCCTGACCTGTCGTACCTCTAACGTATCATTTACCTTTGTTTTTCAAGGAATGTTTATTTATGAGAGATGATTTCGTTTGTTTAGGTTGATTTCGATTATTAATTTATTTATCTGTGTTTAAGGTCACATGTTTCTGTACAATGGCTAATCGTGACCGCCGAGTTTTGTGTCAACAGGAATTTGAAATATATATACTGAGTCAAAAAAGGAAGTATAATAAACTTTGAGGGGCAATTTTTTAAGTATTATCGACTTTAATCCCAAACAAATTATTGTGAATTCATATTTCGAGTCTAGCTGTATGAATTTGCATAATTTCATGTTCTTACTGTTGCCAGCGTCATGTCAGGACGTCGCAATTCAGACCTGGGGCGAAATGAAATGTTCACACATGCTGTCAATAGCGTGTATGTCCACCGTTTGCCTCTTAGATGGCAAGACATCGACGGCGCATGGACCTGATTAGTATCTGGATGTCACCCTGTGGTACTGCGTTCCACTCCTACCTTAGAAGATTACGTAAATCGCCTAAGGTTTTGAAGATCATGAAGTCGTACCCGACGGTCCAATTCATCCCACAGATGCTCAATTGGCGACAAATCTGGCGAAAATAGGGGCCAGCGAAGAAGTTCGATTCTCTGCTCCCCAAGAAAGTCACGACAGATACGCGCCACGTGACATCGGGCATTGTCTTGCTGGAATAACTGCAATCCGACGTTAGCGTTGAACAACAGAGTCCAGCGAACACACTGACGTACCTATTCCGTTCTGACGGTACGATGACGTTGGGTAAGGATTGGTCCATGGTATGGACGCCTACTTCGGATGCCGTGTTCAGCGAGTCTATTGCGGACAGTTTGCGCGCTGATTCTATTGTTAGTTCTACCAGGAGTATTTGCTGCTGTCCTCGTCGCCGGAAGGAAGCGATCCCGCAAGTGAGACGCCCTGATGTGTCGGTCTTGTGCAGGGGTAGTAACTCATGGACGACCTGAACGCGGTCGGTCGGCAGTTGATCCAGTGGTTCTTTTCAGTCCAGGGAGACGGTAAATAGTGGCCACAGTGACCCCGAACTCAGCAGCGAGCTCATCTGGAGGTATCCCAGCCTCATGAATACCAATGGCACGCAACGTCTGATTTTCGGTTAACCTTGGCATTTTTTTAAAATGTCGGAAGACCAAAACTAGCTTGTTTTCTCAATAATCCAGGCTCGCTAACAAAACATAACACAAAGAAAATCGTCGGTAAACCCATTCAATTTGACATTCTCGGGTAACGCGTGCTATTTTGAAATCCGTAGCAAAATTGTATACGGTTGGGTGGACAACAAAATGTCATTAAACTCTTTGCATTAAACTTCTTGTCCACAAACATGCAACATTAGAGCTATTATATTTCATCCTTTATGCTATTTTTTCACAGTTGTTTCTATTACACTTTCTTTTTTGACTCAGTTTTTATTGCTCTTCAAGAATCTCCCGGCTTCCGCGCATGAGCTCTCTCTGTTTTTAATGCAAATTTGTGTCTTCCGTGGCAACACTCAAAATATCCCCCTCAGCAGGCTTGATTGGACCAGACGCTGCTGCCACATTGTTTAATTTTTTAATGGAATCTAAATATAAAATTTGAAAATTTTTAACATACTGGCGACGTCAGTCACACAGACGAGGAAAAAACGGAGTCATGAACGAAGTCATCCGAGTTGCGCAGTGTTATGACGAGAACCGGAATAAACTGAGGGGAACCTAAGGTATTTTCTCTTTGTTGAAATCCACCCCAGAATCTTTCAGAAATCAGGACCGATAATCATTCCACCAAAATTTAGTTTGACCTTTACCCAAGGTGGAAAGGAATGTTCTCTCAACTTTTGGAGAGGGGGAAAATCATTTGTTGCAGCATGATTTTAATATTTTTATCTTTTTAGCTCACCTGACTGCAAGTCAGTGTGAGCTTATGCCATCACTTGGCGTCCGTCGTCTGCCATCCGTTAAGTTTTGAAAATGCACAACCATTAAGCCAAATTCAAACATATATTGCACAGACCATCTAAGGAGTATACCCTTTCTATTTTGTTCAAATGAAGTAGCTGCATCTTCGGGCTCTGGTTAATGCCCCAAAAGCCTAAAAATCTTTTAAAAAATCTTCTTCTCATGAACCACCATAGGGAATGCTTTGATATTTGGTATGGAACATCCTTTGGTGTTGAAGAATAAAGTTTGTTCAAGGCAATTTAGTAGGTCAATATTTGGGCTCTCTGTGGGAGCATATCCATTTTGGGCTCCGCCCCAAGTTTGTAATTAAAGAACCGGTGGGCCGATTTGAAACAAACTTTGCATGTAGTATAAGTGTGTCCTAAGTAATTGATTGATGCCCGAAAAAAATTTTTACAGCCCCGTGGGAACCCCAGAGGCTAAAAATAGAAAGAAATTAAAACGCCCATATTTCCCAAAACACAAGGTACAGAGAAGTGTTATTTGATACGAAGTATCCGTTGGGCCAGTAGATTGGAAGCGTAAAAAGAAATAGTCATCGGTTGTGTCAGGGAGTTCTGTACGGGGCATCAACAAAATGCCCATTCAGCATATTTGCAAAATCTTCAGAACCACTGATCAGAACCTTTTGATAATTGGTATACAGCATCCATAGGGGGGTCAGATACAAGTGTGTTCAAATTAAGTACCTCGGTTAATATTTGGGCTCAATACAAGAGCCCGAATAACTAACTTAGGGCAATATGGGGAATAAGCTTTAAAAATCTTCTTCAGATCAAACAGTCCGAGTCTTTTGATATTTGGTATACAACATCTCGGGGGGAGGGGGGGGGGGGGTGCAGATTCAAGTTTGTTCAAATTGTGTCCCTGGTTTAATATTTGGGCTTCCCTTGGGAGCTCAAACATTTACATAGTGCAATATGGGAAATAATCTTGAAAAATCTTCTTCAGATCCACAAGTCAGCTTCTTTTGATAGTTGGTATACAACATCTCTAGGGGGGTCAGATTCAAGTTTGCCCAAATCGGATCCCTGAATTGATATTTGGGCTCTTTATTGGAACGCAAAGTTTTAACTTAGTGCAATATGAGAAAATTTCTTTGGTATGCAACATCTCTTGAGGGACAGATTCAAGTTTGTTCAAATCGAGTCCCTGGGTCAATATTTGGGGCTCCCCATGGGAGTGCGAATTTTAACTTGGTGCAATAAGTGCAATATTGGGAATAAGCATTAAAAATCTTCTTCAGATCCACCAGTTACATGTTTTTGATATTTGGTATACAACATCTCTAGGGGGAGGGGGGGGGGTGTTCAGATTCAAGTTTGTTCAAATCGGATCCCTGGGTTGATAAAAGGGCTCTTTATTGGAGCCCAAAGTTGAACTTAGTGCAATATGAGAATTAAAAAAAAAATTCTTCAGATCCACACGTCAGAATCCTTTCATATTTGGTATACATCATCTCTAGTGGGGTCAGATTCAAGTTTGTTCAAATCGAGTCCACGGGTCAATATTTGGGCGCCCCATGGGAGTCCGAATTTTAACTTAGTGCAATATGGGGAATAATCTTTAAAAATCTTCTTCAGATCCACCAGTCAGATTAGTTTGATTTTTTGTATACAACATTTCTATGGAGGTTAGATTCAAGTTTGTTCAAATCAAGCCCCTGGGTTAATATTTATGCTCCCTATGGAAGCCGGAATTGTAACATAGTACCATTTGAGGGAATTTCTTTAAAAATCTTCTTTTTTTACATCCACCAGTTAGTATATTTTCATATTTGGTATACAACATTTTTAGGGAGGTCAGATGCAAGTTTGTTCAAATCGGGCCCTTGGGTTAATATTACGATGTCGTTTTTCTAAGCACAAAATTTATTGAGTCTCAATTTGTGGTCACTATCTTGGGTCAGCAAAAGGTTAGAGGCGTGAATCAGGTGTATGTTTGTTGGTGGGGTGGTTGTGGGTTACAACCTAATGCTTTTTCAAATCTTTTTCGACTGTATTGGGGTTTCAGATTTCCATCCGTTTATATGTCAGTGTTCAAAAAATTTTCTCTTGAGAATAGATTTAAGCTTATGAAAGTCTCGAGGCAAGCTTATCAAATAACGGGTCAGGGATCTCGTGTCATGCTGATTTCGGTTTCGTCGATTTTGACACCCGCGTCAATCGAAAGCCAATTGATTCAGATTTTGGCCGATTCGGATTCCTCTTTCTCCTAGTTTCGGATTCTAACTCTAAACGTTTCAGCTGGATAATTTACCAAAAAATAATCATGGGAATGTGGATAGCTCGTGTTGACCACCACCGGCATGTAATGTTTTCCACAAATAAAGTCAAACATTAACAATGAAGTTCAGAGATGGAAAAGGTTCCGAAGAAAGTGGGGTCCGAATTCGCCACACTGACAGTGGAAATCAGCAAAAATTGGGTGCGAACTAGTCAAGGTCCGATTCAGGTAACTTAAGATTATTAGTCAATGTCAGTATTCCCAAAGAGCTGGCCGACAAAGACCCGGTGGGTGGAGGTTGGATACGTTTTGGATTTCCTTTTTCAATAACGGCTAGGTACCGTCTGGGGTGGGACGATTTTTCATGTGTACGTTGGTTGAACTCATGACATATGGCTGTCAATAAAAAAAGGGGTAACAATAAACTTCGCAAACAAACTCCGTCAAATGTGTATTTGTTAATTTCGAGTCTTGAATGTCCTGCGCGAATCATCTGTTGCGACGTAAGATGGGAATCAGTTCCAGATGACAATACTAGAACGGAGGGATTCTCGGTAGTATCTTAATGTCATAATGATTGGAGGTGTCGCTTATTTTGGCCCCTTGTGGTGGGTCAGGTTGGGTGGAGGACGTTGGTGAAATATCAATGAGGTCATTCACCAAACGACATAAAGCACCGACGACTCTGGCGAAACGTTCAATCAGTGCCCAGGGAGGGGATGTTCGAGCGTAGATGTTACGTTGCTCCCTTTGTTGTTGCCCCCCCCCCCCCCCCCCCCCCCCAGTGAATCTCGCAGCTGCGTTCTTCAGCTTACAGCGTTGTGTGGCATTGGTCGAGTGACCACACACTCTACTGCTGGCTGTAGAGACCTATTTATTCTCTGTGGCCTTGCCAAAGTTTTGTAGCTGGTGCTTTTGACGTGCTTGGTGGTTGGAACAGCTGGACAGAATGCGATGCAGAAAAGCCACGGAGTTGTTAATCTTCCCATTGATGTCATTGATATGCGTGATAGTTCGCTGCCCATGGTAACTCTGAGGTAAGACTGCTTGCTTTATTTGTCATCCGTGGAGTCTGGTCGTGAATGTTGTAATTAGCCTCGATAATACGACGCATGGTGACACGGCGAGTTAATTGTATAGGCCCTTTACCAAAGAAATTTATTCAATTAACAGGGGTATTCAATTATCAGAGGTTTGGTCACTTGATTGTATTTTGGAAATAAACTGAGCATTTATTCTCTCGTATCTTGTTTGACAGAAATCGTGAAGCTCCGCCAAACAAGATAGAATAGATTAAATGCCTGTATTGGATGTACAGAGGCCAAATTGGTCTATGGACAAGGGAAACTTCAGTGATTGTTAGGGTACTTACCACTACTTCCCCGACAAATTGCAAGATTGCAAGATTTTTTTATTTAGTTAACTGGAATTTACTCCTGACCTATATGCAGTTGACAGATCAAATTTGTACTGAAGGTATGGTAAATAGTTTTGTGCTCGGAAGTTGTATTCAAAATTTACTCATTTAAGAACTACCCAATTAAGCGGACCCCACTGCAATTTCTATTACCTCACCCCTGTCAATGTTGAAACTGATCAGCCAGTCCGCTTCACCTGATCAGTCAGATCCTGCTGGAGTGTAACTGTGTCCTATGCATCATTGGAGCGATATAACAGACAGTTATCCGTGAATAGTCTGGTGATGGAAATAAACTTTGAACAGTAAGTATCTAGAAAGCTGATATATACCAGGGATATCATGGTTCGACGACTGTGGCCTGGGGTGCTCCGGGCTTCGTTGGTTCCACTGTGAATTTCTTTCCATCAACGGCCTCTCCGATATACTCGGAAGATTTTATACCTTATTAGACTGGAGAAGTATTCGGGAACTTCCTGTTTCCGATTCCCCATAATTCTATATCCATGGTGTTATAGACACAGTCGGTCAGGCAAATTGAGATCCGTGGTGAACCCGGCTGTCGGAGTCTGGCTGTCTTCGAGTACAATATGTGCTATGATGGCGTTGGTGTGAATGCGTTTGTGTCCTGACTGCTCCAGCTAATTATTCAGAACTAAATGTTCAAGAATACTAAGCTGTGAATTGTCATACTGACTCGTATATTCCAATTGCATCACCAAGATGTGCCTGTGGGACGGACCTTTCACGGACATCGGAAGTTTTACGGACTCCAAATAAAAACGACAAATCAAGTACAGATCACGTACCTGATTAAAATGTGCTCCCTGTTGGGTCAATCTACCCGGCACCTGGTGGTGGAGACTATTTCTTTCTGAATATTAGGTGTTTTTAAAATGGGTTGGACTGAGCAAGTTATTGAGTTAATGGAAAACTATCCAGTAGTGATCTCAAACTTAGGAGGGGAACAACCCACAGTAAACCACTCGTCGCGAAGAGAATCGTGGAGGACTCCAACTGAAATTGGCGAAAATGTGTCAGAGCAAAGGCACTTTGCGGAGACCTGTGTGATAAAGAGAAATCAGGATTTGAGAAGTTCCTAGATGGCACCTTTGAAGGTCACCAATGTTCAAACTGAAGACACTTTGCTGAAACATGCGTGATAAAGATAAATCAGTATTTGAGACGTTCCTAGATGGCACATTTGAAGGTCACCAATTTTCAAACTGAAGTCTTGGTCGCTAGAGCATGGGCGGAAAATCGGGAAATATTGTGTTAAGGGGTACCAAATGTGCAATTTTCGTAACAAAGGAGACCCTGTAACACTTTCTCTTAGAATGTCCAAAATATCAGCCTGACTCACTGGGAGTATAGTAAACAAATGGGTGGTGGAAAGAAGGACATATTGTTATTGGATGACACCAAGGAAAGGGTTAGTATGCAACTAAGAAGAAAGAAGTGTAGAATAACATCGAACAGTTTCTGAGTTTTGAGAGGCGACAAGGGTCAGAAAGAGAGTGGCATTTGGGATCGCAGTAATAACAAAGGCATCTACACCTGAGAACCGCAACAAATCAGTGATTTTTTAGTGTCATTTTTAATATAACTCGCGTTTTCTTAAGTAAATTATCTCTTTTAGTCCGAAAAACGCCCGGAGTCCATAAAGGTTCCGTACTTTAGACCTCGCCATGAAGTGATAGGTTTTAAGTTTGAATCCGGAACTGGACATGTTTTGGTGAGGGCGTTGTGAGTAGGGAGTATCTGGCAGTATCCGCTCGTCCCATTTGGGGAACGAGATGCATGGTACGGGTTAGTCTCCTGTGCAGCCCACTAGGTATCAGGTTCAGCCATTTTAATATGGCGGATCCCATAGAGTAGAAGAAAGACGTTTCTCGGTAAGGAGTAGAAAGTGTGCTGTTGTGTGCGTTAAAATGCCAAGATCTTGCCCATTTCTGTCGCAGTCTTTTTTCTAGAGATTGTGTTATCGACTTGAATAAAAATGAGTGCATGCCACCGCTAAACAACAGAATTCGACGCATTTTTAATGTCCTAGAGTCACGTCGATTATTTATGTTTTGATCTCAAATGTTTATTTCTGAGCGCGGCATAGCATCCCAACATAGTGTATTGAAATCCATGCCCCACACCCGACATTGTGACACCAACCACACCTCTGTGTCGCAATTAGTTCAAAAGTTCCAGCTGATTTTATCTTTTCGACCCCCTCACCCTGAGGTATGCCTCACTCGCGAGCGTTGTACGTTTGGGACTTCGCGTACAACGTGATATGGTTTGGCGAAAGGACACAATTTTTCACTTTAAAATAAAAAAGTTAAAAATATCGACACAGAGATTACAAATCCCGGTTTAATTCCCAAGTACAGGTAACAGGATTTTCAAATGTTTATTTCCTATAATTGCCAACTGTACAGGAATGTTGATTATTATTTTTTACCTCGCCAATAATACTGTGCATTGATAATTGAGCCAATAAATGGTTGAAAAAAATCCGACTGAAAGTTAACCCTTTACCTAACATGAAAAGCAGACGACACTTGCAAAAATAATTCTTGAATAACTAATTTTTTTCATTTTTTGTCTCAAAAACATAGGTTATGACCCCTCGTTGGAACGAGCTCGACGAGCTCGTTCCAACGAGGGGTCATAACCTATGTTTTTGAGACAAAAAATGAAAAAAATAATGAAAATTAATTGACGATTATTGAGAATAGCGCTGGCCGGTTTTGGCCGTTACGTTAGGTAAAGGGTTAATAGTCCTAAGTGGGAAAGGATCGATCCTTCGTGATTCGTGTACTCTCCAAGTGAAAGGCAAGAGCGTTCGCTCAACTGTGGACTTTGAGACGAAAGACAGCCCACCATCATCCTCTGAGAGATGTACCTTTTATGAGAGGACCGTCTCTCACATTGGTCCTCACCCGAGGGAGCCTGTATCAGGGGCGAATTGGGCCAAGACCAAGAAAAGTTACCGGAGAATGCACCAAGGGCGCCCAAGACGCAGAGAAAATTTTGATTTAGCGAACTAAACGAACACGGCAGCTTCCTTGTATCTGAGCGATCAGCGGCTGTCCTTATAGAGGACATTTCGATGGCATTTTTTTCATTCGACAAAAATGGTTCTATCGGGGGATGGAGGGTGGATCACCAGGTACACAAGACCATAGTTCGGCCGAATCGGAGAAATTTATTTATTTTTTTAAAATTGAAGGAACTCTGTTTTCTTTCATCTGAGCGATCAATGGCAGACTCGACTACTGGTATATCGAAGTGTTCTCTATGTAGACTGCCAATGGCAGTCTTTGCAATCAGATCCATTTCGCCTTTTGTTCATTTTCACGAAATTTCACGTACCAGCAGGTTTGGGCTGCATCAATTTTGGGGGGCCGGGGAAACCCAGTAAGGGACCACTGGGAGTTTTTCCGGTGGACCATCCTTCACCAAAAGCTGTCTCAGCTTTTACAGTTGCTCGATGTATATAGTGCACGCTAGGGAACCTTACACACAAGAAAGCATCTGTTGATCTATACAAAAATGTGCTTGTGTGCTAGTGCATATTGTGTCACAATGTGTACATATTGTAAAGAAGTGTCTTTAACGCAGTTGAGTGCTAATTGGTTAACTTTAGTTTCATGTTTTACGCATGCGTTGGCAGTATAAAAGGTGAGACCACGCCGCGCATCGCTCTCTTTCAGATCGCAAGACTTGAAACAACAGTTTGGTATGGACGAGACACGTTCAGAACATTCCGCTTTATTTATGTATTTTCATAATAAATCACTGTACATATTAGTCGTGGGTTATATGCGTCCCAGCCCATTCTTATACGGTAAAACTCTACAAGTGGTGGCAGGATGCAAAAGCCAGGCGTGCAAGACGGCGTGACAGGACCGGAGGGGTACGACGAGAAGACACATGAACTGTTGAAGACGCCGTCAGATTTCTGGCGAGAACAGAGAAGTAATAAGAGCGAGACGGACGCTAATCTGGAGATTAACGTGGACACACCAAGGATAGGGAATGCAAGGGATAGCGCGACGTCGGAACGAAATGCATCAAAGTATACGATAACTGAAGATATGAACGGGTATTCCATACCAACACAGAGACAGGGGCGGCACAATAGATGTGACCAGAGAGCGAGAGTTCTGGGTACGCCTCATTTTTAGACAGGCCACGGCCGTGTTTTGAGACGGGTGAACGGGAAGAAATTACATTTAAATCAGGGGCGTTGCTCTCAAATGTATGTCGGATGAGAGACTGTGAATCGAGCACTGAATGTCAGGGGAAAAGAAAAGAGCACAAGACATCCGAGGTGACGCCCACACAGCAGACACTTACTGGGGAAAAAGTGTCAGAACTGGCATCAGAAATGGGCGAAATCTTCAACAAGACTGTGAAAAGAATGGAATCTTTAATGTCTCAAATGCACGCTTTGAGGGGAAAAAATCAGATTGATTGATACCCAGTTGTTCCACTGTGACGAGTGCTGGTTTGGAAAGACGCGAAGCGTCACATAATAAAAGCAGACAGCATGATGAAATTCGGAACTATGACAGAAACGAATCGTCACGGAACCTGCTTTTGAACAGATGTCCGAGCAGTGTGACGGCCCGATATAGCAACAAGGACGGAATTTCCACCAAGGTGGACGAAACTTGGAGACCTGAGGGGACGAAAGAAAATACAAAGCCAGAAATCCAGGTGCAACCGCCGCCTCGTCCAACAAACGATGCGATGATGCCCAGGGTAAAGCTGGATTGGTATTCTGGCAATACGGCATGACCAGAGTATAAACAACACTTTGAGTATTGTGCGAAGATAAATGGGTGGACGCCTGTAGAAAGAGCAACGTACTTGGCAACCACACTGTTGGGTGACGCACAACAAGTCCCAGGAGAGTTTACAATAATGGACGACGTCACATATGATGAATTAGTTTTTAAACTTGAATGCAGATATGGGGCAGGTGGCCAAGCTGATTTATGTTTGGCAGAATTAAGAAATAGATCGCGGCGACAAAATGAATCTATCAGAGAGTTGGGGAATTCAGTTAGACACCTCAGTTCTTTAGGACATTCGGAACTGTCGAGCTCAACAAGAGACAGGTTAGCAAAGGGCCATTTCATTGACGCCGTCAGTGACGCCGATTGAGACGGCAGATCTTTCAGGCAAAACCTAAAGACTTGGACGAAGTAGTCTCCGTAGCTCTATAACTAGAAAGCTTTGCTAAAGCAGAACAGTTCAAGTCGAGGAAATTTCTGAAATCAGTGGTGACGCCCACAGATGTGCATGAGGAAATAAAGAAGGTACCGACACAAAATTGTCACGAGATTTCTCCTATCTGAGTGACAGAATGGATCAACTTGCAAATGCCGTCGCAAAAGCTGTTGACGGCACTGCTTCACTGCAAAAACAACTGGACTCCTTGAGCAGTCAAGTGGGACGGAATGACAAACAAGATGAAATGGAACGAAACAGGGAGACGCCGGGGTGAAAAGAGGTGTGTGTTTCCAATGTGGCAGTGGGTTATATTATTTCCGTGACTGCCCTGCAAGAAAATTTAAAAAATCAGGACATCAGGACATGACAGACGGCCGGTCCGAAAGGGCCAGGATCGGTCATAGATGTTCGGCCCCTGAAACCGTCACAAGAAATGATACAGACGGAAGACATCAAGTCAGGTGACCAGCATTGCCAAGAATCGGGGTTTATGGGTTGCAGCTAGAGTAGGAGCAACACAAGTTAGCCTGCTGACAGTCAGTAGAGCGTCACTGACAGTTATTTCTGAAAATGTTTACAGAAAGGTATCCAAAGCATTTGATATGCCCCTTACAGATAACGCTCTCACAGTAGAAGCGGCTAATGGACAACGCCTGAATGTACTAGGACAATGTCAGGTCCCACTTTTGATAGGCAGAACGGAAAGGAAATGGACAATGACAGTCGCAAATATCACCGGAGATGGCGTCCTAGGATTTAATTTTATGAAAGCAACCAAATGCAGTCTGGATATGGACAAATTATCTTTAAAAATCGGAAAAGAAATCATACCCTGCAGCAGCCTTGAGACAACAAACCAGGTTTGTTGCAGAGTCACTGTGCAGGAAACAACATCCATTCCGGTCGGCCATGAGGTAATTATGAAAGGTCAGGTTAACAAGCGTGATGAAATGCCAGAGTATGATATTTTAGAACCCAGCAATAGTTATAGACTCCTACAGAAAGGACTGATGTTAGGAAAGTCATTCATTGATACTACGACAACGACAGTACCAATACAAATAATGAACCCGGGAAATGATAGTATGATGCTATACAAAGGGAGAACAGTTGGTGTTGTAAATTCTATATCAGGCATTGGCGGAAGTACAATTTCGGTGAACAATGGGAATTATAAAATAGATGGTGGGTCGAAATAATTACCAGCCCATATGCAAGACTTGCTGGACAGAAGCGTGACCGACTTAAATGAGGGGCAGAAATGTCAGGTAAGAGAGCTACTTCAGAAAAATTGTGAAATTTTTGACAAGAATGACGACGACATGGGGTGACATTCAAACACACGACCATGTACCAATAAAGCAGCCACCAAGACGACTTGCAATATTTCGAAAAGAAGAGGCCAGGAAGTTGGTAGAAGAGATGCTAAATAGGGGGATTATTGAGCCGAGTTGCAGCCCATGGTCCAGCACAATTGTTCTGGTTCGATGAAAGGATGGCAAAACTAGATTCTGTGTGGATTATTGGCGTCTCAGCCAAAAGACAGTAAACAATGCATATCGTCTCCCAAATATAACAGAATCCTACGATTGCCTCGGGAATGCCAAATGGTTCTCGACTCTAGATCTACCAGGTGGATATCATCAGTGCCCTTTGGCTGAAGAGGCAAAGTTAAAGTCGGCATTTGCTACGAGTATGGGTTTGTTTCAGTGGAACGTCCTCCCGTTTTGTTTGGCCGGAGCGCCATCTACGTTCGAGCGTCTTATGGAACGTCTGTTAAGTGGATTACAGGGAGACACCTGCTTGGTGTACCTTGACGACGTTACCGTTTTTGGGTCCAGCTTTGAAGAGCATTTGATTTGCTTACAACAGGTATTAAATAGAATAGGAACAGCTGGGTTAAAACTAAAACCGTCTAAATACCATCTACTGAGGACGGAAGTGCTGTACTTGGGTCACGTGGTGTTGGCCGCGTGAAAACCGACCCAGGAAAGGTTAGTGATGTAGTGGAGTGGCCAGTCCCGCAGAATATAATGGAAGTGAGGAGTTTTATAGGCCTGGCGTCGTACTACAGAAAGTATGTGAAGTCATTTGCTGATATTGCTCGACCTCTTTACAGACTTATCGAAAAAAGACAAGAATTTGTATGGACTGACGACTGTGATATAGCTTTTAACACATTGAAGGAAAAATTTACCACAGCGCCAGTTCTGGGCTACCCTTGCTTGGAGGGAGAGTTCATTCTCGACATGGATGCAAGTAGTTTCGGAATAGGTGCTGTGCTGTCACAGAAACAAGGAGAGAAAGAAAGGGTCACATCCTATGCTAGTAGAACTTTGTCACGGTCGGAAAGAAATTATTGCACGACTCGCCAAGAACTCCTGGCAGTGGTTTATTTTACAAAAATATTTCCGGCATTATCTCTTGGGTAGACACTTCAAAATTAGGTCTGACCATGGCGCAGTACAGTGGTTGCTAAATTTTAGACAGCCAGAAGGACAAGTGGCAAGATGGCTGGAGATACTAAGTGCATATGACGTTACCATAGAACATCGTCCAGGCCAACGTCACACCAATGCTGGTGGGTTATCATGACGTCCATGTAAACAGTGCGGGTTTGAAAGTCTTCCTCATCCAAGTAAGGAAACAAAGAAACATCTACCAGTTAAAAATGTGTTGACAATCAGACTAATGTCAAAATGGGATGACGCATTTATATCTCACGCTCAAGTCAGTGACAGGGAAATTAGATTCATCAAGAAGTTGAAAGCTCAGAAGAAGCCGAAACCCGCTGCCATAGAACTGTCTGCGGAATCAATTAAAAAGAAATTGTTATGGAGTCAATGGGACAGTTTTGAGATAAATTGGGGTATACTGTACAGACGCTTTGAAATAAATAATGGAAAGGAAGTGAAATGGCAGTTGGTCCTGCCTGAACAATAGAGAGAAAAAGCTATGCATGAGTTGCAAGGAAGCAAAACAGCCTGTCACCTGGGGTTTAAGAGGACACTGCAGATAGTAAGAGACTGATTCTACTGGGTATCAGTCACTACAGACGTCGGCAAATTCTGCAAACAATGCTCTTCCTGTGCACAAAGAAAAACTGGAGGAAAGAAATGAAGAGCACGGTTGAGACAGGATCAAGTCGGGGCGCCAGGGGAGAGAATTGCCCTTGATCTGATGGGACCACTTCCACTTACAGAAAAGGGTAATAAATATATCCTTGTAATGGGTGATTACTTCACCAATTGGAAGGAAGCGGTAGCCATCCCTGACATGTTGGCCACAACTGTTGCATCAAATTTAGTGCAGGATTTTATTTGTCGGTTCGGGGCACCCAGAGAGTTGCACTCAGACCAAGGCACAAATTTCGAATCTGCTGTCTTTAAGGAAGTGTGTGTTATCCTTGGAATAAACAAGACTAGAACGCCTGGGTACCACTCCCAATCAGACGGTATGATCGAGAGATTCAACAGAACTCTGGAAAATATGCTGGCTGCGACCATCAGCAAACACTGGCGTGACTGGGATCAACAGCTACCGTTGGCCATGATGGCCTACAGAAGGGCGGTGCATGAATCAACAGGACAAACACCCAATAATATGACAATTGGACGGTAAGTAAATCTTCCCTTGGATGTTACCATACCACCCCCGCCGGATGAACAATCAACCTCTACGGAGTACGGTGAAAAATTATGCGAACGATTATAGGAGGCTCACACGAATGCCAGAGAATGCTTACAATGAAGTCTGAAGCGCCAGAAAAGAGGATACGAGAGAAAAGCCTCGGGCAGCCCCTTTCACGTCGGTGACGCCGTCTGGCTGCACAATCCTGCCAAAAAGAAAGGGCGGACTCCAAAACTCGAGTGTCCTTGTACGGACCATTGGTAGTAGTTGGGATCCTCAATGATGTGACCTATCGAGTGCGGAAGTATCCTGGGGTTCGTTCAAAAGTGGTACATTTCGATCACCTTAAACCATGCGCGACTCCTTGTGAAAATGCCTGGGCCCTAGGGAAGTCAAAACCTAAGGAGAGGGATCAAGTTGAGGTGGGTGTGCAAACAGAAAGTACTGGGGTGAAGGGTATAGAAAATGATCCTCGACGAGGCGAGATAGCAGACCTGAGCAAGGATGACAAATCTCAAACCGAGGCCATTGTAGGAGTAATGGATACCCCCACATCGTCTATTAATGGCAGAAGGCACCCGAGGAGAAACAGAAAGGCCCCAAATCGTTTTGGATGGAATTCATGAAATCGTTAACAGCACATTTGTCTCTCAATTTGTTAGTCACAAGATTTAATTTGCAGAAGAAAGATGGCACGTACCAAACAAGTTGCACGAAAGAGTCCCAGACCGCTGTCGCCAGCAGGATTCCCCGAGATGACACCTCCATCTGATCAGAAAAGGTACAAGTGTGACAAATTTAACAAGGAATATAACTGTTCAGCTTCTCTTCGTCGCCATGTTTATGAAAGACATCGGGAAAATCATTTTCGCTGTAAAGAAAGTCTATCAAGCAAGTTCGTAAGGGCGTTTGATCGTGACCGTCATGAACGTTCATGACATTCTATGACACCTACTGTTTTCCAGAAGAACAATACGAAGCCCACATCAACTGTTAGCAGTGAGACACTTTATGGTGGAGATGTTCTTGACCTCTGCCCTTCTGATAACGAGAGCATGATCTCCGTGGAATGGGTCAAATGGCGAAAACTTGTCCCAGAGCCCGCTGATGCAGTGATTCCATCGTCGCATTCGAAGAATGTTACACATATTACAGAAACTGTGATCAAAAAATTTTATGAGGATGATCGAGTAGTTGAGACTGCCACAACTCATCACGAGTACACCTTGACACATTGAGATTGTCGGGACGACATCTTCCCAGAGGGGGCAGTGTAAAGAAGTGTATTTAACACAGTTGAGTGCTTATTGGTTAACTTTAGTTTTATGTTTTACGCATGCGTTGGCTGTATAAAAGGTGAGACTATGCCGCACATCGCTCTCTTTCCGATCGCAGGACTTGAAACAACAGTTTGGTATGGACGAGACACGTTCAGAACATTCCCGCTTTATTTATGTATTTTCATAATAAATCATTGTATGTCTCCATATTAGTCGTGGGTTATATGCGTCCCAGCCCATTCTTATATGGTAAAACTCTACAATATTACATGCAGTACATGGGCACATGGTGAATGTGCTGATATGTGCTAGTGTACAATGTGTGCACAACACATGCTGCACATGAATATAGGGGTGAATGTTAAAATGTCTGATCCTCCTGTCCATTTGTTGGATGGGAGGTTCAATAATAGTTTAATCCTACAGTGTTTGGGGAAATTCCAAATCAGAAAGTACTCTTATACAAAGGAAGGCGCTTATTATTGGAAAAAGAGGATTCAGGTGGGAGTCCGTACTAAATAACGTAATTTTAGACAGTTTTGAACGATTTGGGGAAATTGTCGGGTCTATTTGGGTTATTGGATTTACTCCCGTTGAATCAAATACACCCTCCCATCATATTAGAGGGTATGGAGTCACATAGCAACCGCGTGCTATCATATAAATGAAGATGGTGGCCCCCAGTATACAAATTGGAGGACGGAAACACTCTCACAACTAGCTCTGCGCATGCGCACTGACGCCATGTATCACTATGGGGATGACATCACAACATGCCCGCTCACGCGAGCTACCATTACAACACAACATGGCGCTACTGAGTCACGTGGCATGACGTTACTTCCGGGGCCATCCAAATAGGACATGAAAAGTGTGAACCATACTACTGTTGCGACGTCACAATGCACTCGCGTCATTACAGAAATGTTGATCGCTGTTGATGCCTACTGTACGATCCAACATGGCGTTGTTCGGGTTAGGGTAAGTCAAGCTTCTTGTACTGTTGTCCACTACTAGCATTTGGTACTACCAACCAACCGATGCTTTGTATTATCCTATGTCTGGTATAGATAGTTCGTAATGCTATGCCTGGCGATATTGTGGGGAGGGTGAAAATAATGCATGGTTGTCTTGTAAGGCAGTGTAGATTGTATGATCTGTACCATTGCTTTTTCAATATTAGCCCTTAGTAGTATTGATCCACTCAAGGCGTTACACCTCGACCAGATCTATGTTATCATAGTCAAGCCTGATCACTCCAAAGCCGGAAAGAAAAGAGTCCGTGTAAATGCCGCTAAGATCCACCTCTCCTGCTTCCTTTCCTCGTCTACCTCGGTCAGACGTTTTTGGACAAAACTATAATTACGAAGTTAAAAGGGTTGAATTAAATGAGTGGAGCTGGACTGGGATGGGTTGGGCTAGGCTGGAATGGTATGTCCGACCCATTCCAGTTTCCACTGTCTCGTGCTAACGTAATTAACTGTCGAGTGCTCGTGACATTTGGGTGACCTGCGTGATAAAGAGAAGTCAGGCTTTGAAGATTACCTTGGGAGTACCCCTCTTAACTTGAAAATTTAATACATCTAAAAATCTGGTTCCGTCATAGGAAATTCTCAACCGTTATGGTCGAACTTGGGGGTGACGTCATGGGGGTGGGGTGGTCATAAGGTGAAAAATTACAATACGTCGGAATATGTTTTCAAATTTTGGTATGTCGTAAACCTCCAAAAATTAGTAGGTAGCAGTTTTCAAGTTTCTCTATTTATCGCCATTTTGACGTTTTTACGTCACTTCAAAAGTATGGCCATTGTGGTCATATATTATTAAAAGCTCGACCTCTCTCATTTCAGTAGTCCGCATGTATCAGATGCACAACTATGAAACTTCATACCATTTTCTAGTCATTTGAAATTGTTAACCTCCATTTTGGAATAACAATGTTGCCCTCCCCACCCCGACGATACTAGGCTAGCGATTGCAGTTTTACACATCTGTGTTTACCTTCTCTTTACAACCTCATTTTTAACATTTCCGTTTCGAAATTTTGGAAATAAAATCACAATACGCATCAGACCTTGCTATCAATACGGCGTTGGCCGCAATATGGTGTTGGCCGTGATTCGTTGGATGACTTTTAGAAATTTGCTTTGCTATTTCAAAACCATCTAGTGAGTCAAATTGTGTCTACAAACATTCAAGAACAGTAACTATAAAACGCAGTTAGACTGCAGAATGAGATTTCAAACTGCTGGTTGTTATCTACGTCTTGGTCCGCTTTGGTAGGTAGGTGGGTTGGATAAGTAAATGTAGGCCTACAGAAACACAGCTATACAGATCTGCCATAACCTCATTCACACCAGACAGCAGGCTCGGTTCAATTTTCTGTCTTATCTTGTAAGAAAACAAAAGTTCAGTCAAAACACAGGACGACACGCGCGTGTGAATAGGCTAATCGGTATGGCATGATTGCCAGCGCGGAAGGATAGAACGAGATGTTAGAAGTGTAAAATCAACTTTAATTGCGGGGGGCCCCAAAGGGCCCCTGCTCTACTATATGCGGTTGCTTTTTTTCAAGGGAAGATTCACTGTGAGACTTTTCTTAATTGGGGAGAAATCATCACGGCCGACTACAGAAATACATACTTTTTATTAAAATCGGTTCTAAATGCTCTGCATTTACTTCAGTTAAGGCTTGGGTCGTAACATTTCAACTGAACATTTTTAAAAAATCAAGAATTTATTTTTGGATATGGGTATTTGATCATTTTTCCAATGCACACAACCTGGATTCTCAGTTGCTCTTGCATAAACTTTGACAGAAAACAAATATTTTTGTTTCAGGTCATTGACCGTGAACTTTTGTTCCGACTTTCAGTTTCCCTCGAAAGAAATTGTTTTATCTTGAAAAAAAATATTCAGCTGAATCAAAGGTTTTGTTAAAAATATTATTTGTTTATGATGGCAATCTGAAGGTTGTTAAAAACATTCGTAACTTTATATCACCTAATTTATGTACATAGGTCAGCATAGGTACAATTGTTTTAACCTCGCGAGTAGGTGATAATTGGGGATTCTAGACCACTTTTCCAAAAGACTATACACGTACATGTACATGTACGTGTCCCGCCGTAGGGGTTCAGTGTTAAATCGTGTACAGAGTGCAAAAAATGTCATTTTTGCATGGTGGTCCAGAATCCACAATTGTTTTTGAGGCTCTCGGATCGCACTTTTAACCGTTCAAACATCCGTTGGCGAATGAGTACATTCGACACATCGCTCAGAAGTGAAAAAATGTATGAAATTTGAAGAAAATGTAAATTTAAAAATTTTTGTCGACGTTCCCATCGCGGATCAGACCTTCGATCTATCGTTGGTGAACGCAAGCAAAAAACGTTTTGCGCCTTCTAGACCAGCATCAACAAAGCGGTTTGCGGATTCTGGACCCCCGATGTTTGCGATCGCTTTTCGAATGGTCTAGGGTGCAATCCGATCGGCGAACCGATTTGCGGATTCTAGACCAGGAAAAATTGACCTCAAAACCTTTTCTCGACGTTCGCCAATGGTGAAAGGTGAGTGTAAAGTGTAGTTACTCATCGAGGATTTTTAAAAAAAATTTTTCAAAACCAATTTCGGCTTCCGGTACATCAAAAAATGCGTCTTGCGGCTTCTGGACCACCACGTTCACGATCGCATTTCAGACAGTCTAGGGTTTGATCCAATCGGCGAAAACGATTTGCCGATTCACCTCGCCAGTTTTAAGCTAAATCGTAATAGATTAATTTTGAGGAGTTTTCAGTTTTTGTACTTAGTGTAAATAAAATAGCTTTTTTTCATTCAATAGAGTCGACTATAAAATTGCGTTCCACTTAGATGGGTTTAACGTGAGAAAATTTGTGTTTAACTGACACTATGAAATCTTTGCAAAATCCTTTCATTTTTTGTTCTTGTATAAATGAAAAGGTTTTCGTTCAATGGATGACATTGAAAAACTCGAGTTTGGAAAATTAGAACCGATGGAAATCGTCCGTTCACGTTTTGTCATAGCGAGTTTGAAGCTAAATCATAATAGATCAGTTTTGTAGAGTTTTTTCAACTATTGCAATCAGCGTAAATAAAATTGTTTTTTATTCAAATAAAAATTCAACTATAAAATGTTCGACTTAGATGGGTTTTAAGAGATAAAAAATTGTGTTTAATTGACACTATAAAATCTTTGCAAAATCCTTTCATGTTTTGTTCCGGTGTGAATGAAAGGTATTTCATTTTAATAAATGGACAATAAAATCGTGTTCCACTAAGTTAGGTTTTTAAAAGGTAAATTGAATTTTAATTGACTCATGATAATGTTTCGGAGATATGAATGAACCCTTTTAATGGATATAATTATTCTCAAACGCATTAAATCAGAAACCGGTTTTTCATTTTTCGTTCGTAAAGTGGTTTGAAATCAGAAACTGGTTTTTCATTTTTCGTTCGTAAAGTGGTTTTAAAAAACAGAATTTTTCACTTTCATCTAAAATGCTGTTTTGAGGATTACAATAAAAATGTGTCATTCTTATTCGCTAAACTTTCATACTTTTCAAAGTCCTCCTGTTCGTCATGGAGTGAATAATCGATGAAGTGATCTTTAACACGTTCGAGGGGCAAAACGCATTTATCGAGGTTTTATTTTGTAAAATGTTTTTCCTCAACTGGTTTTAGTTATTATATATTAAAGACAGAAGATTTTTATTTACTTAAAACATAAAACATAAAAATAATTATACATTTAATTTTTGAGAATAATAAAATAACTCACGTTACCATACTCTAAAGGAAATATTAATAATTTTAGAAAACGAAAAAATGTTTTTACACATCACACATTCCAAGCAGAGAGATCAGCTTCTCAACGAATATCAACGACTCAAGAAAAGCATTCAATCCAATGACAGAAGGAGGCGACTTGGAGAGTTGGAATTAGGACACGAAACCACAAAATTATTTAAACCCATGACGGAGGTTCAGGAACGAAGTAAGAAGGAGATCGTTGATGAATTGAAGCCCATAAAAGAGAGTTCTTTGAGAACGGGTTCGTTGCCCGGCAGTTTTACAAGGGGGTTTTCCTTTCAAAGATCATCACTGGATTACGTTCCCATGAGAATCGAAACCGACGTGAGTGAAAGCGATGATGTGGCTTCGTCGTCTGAGTATGGTGGTAAGAGAGATCTGTTGTATGGAATTTATAAGGATTCTGAAAGTAGAACTTTTGTAGGTGACACCGAAGTGCAAGAGGATGATGATTATTTAATCATCGGTTCGAATAGGTATGAATTAACTCCTGGACTGCACAAAATGCCCCATTTCAACAAGCCTGGAGATTACACGGATCGGGATTTCAACAATTACGGAGACATTTTGGTTCAGACCCACGCCATGTTGAGAAATAACGATGCCAGAGAAACGAGACCCAAAGCCAATAGAGGTTACAAGTGGACAAAGGTTGTGAAACCCATATGGGATATGAATAAGAAATTCGTCAAATCAGTGACTGGCAAAGGGATGAGAACCACTTTTCTTCCGAGCGATTCTAACACTCTGTCTCAGAGATTGAGATTGTTGATGGCAAGTAGACGGGCTGGTAATACTGGATTAGATAATGGGATAGTGAGCATATGCGACGAATTGTTGAGGCAGAAGGTTTTGAATATACACGATTATAAAAGTCTGATGAACAAATTGAAGGACTGATATATATAATAAATAGAGAGAACAAACAAACAAAAAATAGATAAAAAATAAAAACAGTAAATTTTACACTAGATAATAATAAAAAGTATTTAAACAACAAACGATTTACCAGTGAAAAAGCAAAATATATATTATAAAATAAAAATATGTTGGTGATAAAGAACAGGGGATACATCAGAACTTACGTTCAAGGCGGTTCTGGCATCGTATAATGTGAGCGTTCACGAGCAATGCAGGTAGAAAACTCGCATCAACCACATTTGAGGTCGGTAAGAAGACGGCTTTGGATGCTGGTAAGAAAGCCGCTTCTGAAGCTAGTGGTAGGATAGCTTCAGTGGCTGGCAAGAGGTCATCCGACACATTGATCAACAAGTTGATCAGTCCATCGGTGAAGCGAGCTAAGTTAGAGCGATCGCCGAAAAGTTGGAAAGATTTTAAGGATGCTGTGGTACCCATACAAGATTTAGCCAAAATGACGAATGGATCTGGATTGAAGAGAACTCGCGGCAGTGTAATATAAATAAAATAATAATATTAATAAAAAACTGAGTTTGAAAAAATATAAAAATTGTGTTTGAAAATCTAAAAATAATAAAAAAGAAAAAAGATGAACATTAAAGATATGCCTTGGAATGACACCGCGACCAAGAGGTCGAATAACGAGTTCTTTCCCAAAAGCGTAAGAGGCTTGATAGTGGGAAAATCGAATTGTGGAAAGACCAATCTGTTGATGAATCTGTTGTCGCAACCTGGCTGGTTGGATTACGTCACATTATTCGTGTTTGGCAAGAATTTGTTTCAACCTTAATACAGATTGCTTCGAGAGTGCATGGATCATAGATTGCCCAAGGACGTCATAGCCAGAATCTTTGACAGTAGGGAGGAATTCGATAAATCTGAAGCTTCTCTTTCAACCATTTTGGATGGTGCGGCGATGGAATTGATGAAGAGAAATGCGTCTTCGAACGTCGAGTGTCGATTTTATGAGAACGCTAGTGACGTTCCGGATCCTAGGGAATTAAAATCGGAAGATAAGAATCTCATGAATTTTGACGATCTGCTTTTTGAGAGACAGAACCGATGTGAATCGTATTACGTTAGGGGTCGTGACAGCAACATGGACTTTTCTACCTGTCGCAGAATTGTTTTCGATTACCCAGACAGACGATAAGGGAGAATGCTAATTTATTGTGTTTTTTTTGCCAGGATCTCAAGAATCTCAATCACATCTACAGTGATCACATCACAAACGACATGAGCGTGGCGGAATTCATTAGATTCTGAAAGAGAGTTTGGGATGGAGGACTTTACAATTTCATCATGATTGATTTGACTAGCGAATTTAATTGCAGGAAATATCGTGCGAATTCGACAAGTTTTATGTTTCTGATGATAATAAGATAGAGAGCGAAAACAAAAATTAGAAAATAATAAATCATCAAATAATTTAGTTTTGAAAAAATAAAATAAAAATTTAAAAATATAATGTTCGAACAAGGAGAATTGTTAGAACAGATAGCCGAGAATACGGCTGCAAAACAATCCATTCAAAACGTGGTGAGTGCCGATTCGACTCGATTCGCGACGAAATTCAAACCTTCCATCGAATTGAATAGAGAGAAAAGATACGAGATGGCGTTGGTGAATCTGGAGACTTATTATTCCTTTCCCAACGTCACTGAAAATAATAACTCGTTCAAGTATTCCGATGGAGTGGATTGGTTGGAGATTCGAATTCCCAAAGGAAGTTACGACATAGACGATTTGAACAATTACATTGAGACCCGAATGAAGATGGATGAAAAGGGAAGCAACAAGATCAGACTCGCTCCCAACGCTAATACCTTACAGACGATGTTGGATTTGGAAGATAATTTTCGAGTGGATTTCAACATGGACGATTCTATAGGCAAGATGCTGGGATTCGATCGAAAGATATATCGAGGCCACGTGGCATCTGAAAATACGGTTGACATTCTCACAGTCAATAGCATTCTGGTGAACATGACGTGATTGCTGGAAGCTACGTGAATGGTAGCACTCAATGATCTAATCCTTCTTTCCAAACGTGTCGCCGGGTTATAAAATCGTGGAACGACCTCAAAATTTAGTTTACCTACCAGTGATTTTAGACACGTTGTATAGTCTCAAAACCACGTTGATGGATCAAAATGGCGAAGTGTTAGATCTTCATGAAGAGAGGGTGACGATACGATTTCACATAAGAGAAATATAAAAAAGCAAAAAAAAATATTGCGTATATATATAAATAAGAAAATAAAATAAATGCAATATTAATTTTACAAAAATTATTTAATATATATAATTATCATTAAAACAAAAAAACTTATGAACAAAATATATTTAAAAAAAAGAAAGAAATATGACTGAATACGTGGTTAAAAACATGAACATATGCAAAGGACAGAGGGAGAAACATAAGAGAGCATTCAATCGAGACAAGCCGGTGAAATTCAAATTCACTTACAAAGATCTGACGAGTGACGGTAATGCTCGAATTGCCTGGACCAGAACTCAAATCAAAAGAATGGAAAAAGTAATTCGTGATAGAAGAGGGTTGAGGGTGAGATTGAGTCCTGCTCAATTGAAATACAATTTGAGAATGAAAGGCAGGAATCAGCGCAAAAGCATTACCCTTTCTCAGAAAGACTCTTGGCGTGGGAGCTCTCACGAGACTCGCGAGTTCGGCAGTTGAGAAATTAATTGGTGGCAGTGGACTGTTTTTGAAGAAGGGAGGAGCTGTGTGCCACATCCACATAGACGACAACGATGAAGGAGTGTATCTAGAACCCATTAGAGGTGGCAACTCTTTCAGTGGAAACAGTTTCTATCTGAAGAGTGGACAGAACGTTGAGCGACTCGGTAAAAGTTTGCTGTTTGGTGAGAATTCACGGTTTAAGAATATACCGATTTTGAATATGTTATTATAATGTAAAAATTATATAATTATATAAAATATAAAAATATAAATCATAGAAAGTATAAAAAAAAAAATAATATAAAATGGATAAAAAGGTGGAAAAACAATTAGATGATAATGATGAATATCACGGGATAGAGTGTGAAAAAACGATTAGACGCTAATGATGAATATTGCGGGATAATGTGGGAAAAAGATGTGGAAAAACAATTAGACGCTAGCGATGGATATCTTAGGAAAGAACTGAAAAAAGTGTGGGATAGATGGTTGAAATTTAAAAGAATTAGACGTTTTCCACTGTCACCACTACCTTCTGAGGAGAATGGTAATGATGTGAGTGTTACCAAGAGATGCACCACATTCGTTCATAATTATGATACAGATAAACAAATGTGTTCTTATAAAAAATGTAATATATCACAAAAAAAGAAAAGAAGAATCGACATCGAAATTTGAGAAAAAAGGAAATGTTACTATAATATATATGGGCGATAGTGAAGAAGAAAAAGGAAAACAAAAAAAGGAAAAAAAAAAGTAATGAGATCTAGAGATGTTCAACCTCTCTAGATCTCATTACTTTTTTTCCTTCTTCTTCGCTAAAAATCAGTCTCTCTATTGTTTTTATATTTTCAAGTCCATTATTTGAATGTTGACGGTCGTGTCTTCTCCTTTTTCAAAAATGTGTTGAATGTTTATCTTTACTTTTGCGAGTTTTTTACATCGGTGAATGCGCTCTCACCACCCGATTTGTTCATGAGTTCGAGAGAGATTTTTGGATATATGTAACTTCCGTAGGGTAATGACAAATCGTCCTTGTTGAATTCACTGTCTTCGGCGATGACGATGTTCTGTAGATCGCTTTGGTACTCATAAAACAAATCGAGCGTGGCTTCGTCCAATTTCAAAGGCATGCTATATTTGTTGTATTTGTGCTCTAAACCCTTCATCTTGACCTTGTTCAATTCGATGGCATCGTGTCGTTGTAATCTATAGATTTTACAACCCAATTTCTTACACGTTTCGACTCGTTTCAGTTTCAATTCACATCTTTTAGGTGTTGTTGTCATGATCGATTATTTGTTTTTTTTGTTTTATGAATTATTGCAAATAATATATATTTTTGAATTTTGTGTTTAAATAATAATTTGTTAAAAAAGTTTGTTTTTTTTACTCTCTATATATATAAAAGGTTTTTTAATTTTCTTTAATGTGAAATATTTTTTTTTTGTAAAAGTTTTTTTTCTCTTTATATATAAATAAAAAGTTTAAATTTAACATCCTTTTTTTCTCGTATTAATTCAATTTTTTTCACGTTAAGGAACATAAAAATTCAATTAATTTTTTTTTGTTTTTTGAATTTTATTTTTAAATAATAATTTATTAAAAAAAGCTTTGTTTTTTTTCTCTCTATATATATACAAAAAAGTTTTTAATTTTAAATTTCTTTAATGTGAAATTTTTTTTTTACATATATATATATAAAGACTATTTTAAAACATTTTAACAAATTATTATTTAAATACAAAATTCAAAAAAAAAATATTCTTACAAATGAAGTAAACAAATAAAAAAATGGAGAGACGACTTACATATAAGCTTAAAGCTTTCTGTCGAATCCCTCCTTTAAACAGTAACAAATTTCCCTGCCTTTAGTTGTTTCATTATAATACTGTATCTATGTTGTTCATATTTTTTTTGTTACTCAACAATTGTTGTATGCATTTATCAATTATTGAATAAATATTGTTTAAACTAAAGAATGGAAAATTTAAATGAGAAAACCGTACCTCAGTTAAACGAGATGTGTAGAGAATTAAACATTCCACATTTCAGAAATCATAGAACCAAATCAAAAAAATTGAAGTCATACAGGAGAATCATTTGTGAAATGATGGAAATAAAAAAATTGAAAGATAGAAAGTGGACAAACTTAAACAGACTCGAATTGTGAGAAAAAATAAGCTGATGACAGTAATGCCTGACGATAGAAAATGAAACATGGAGCGTGATGAAATTAGAAAGATCATGTGCGAGGAGTTTCATAGTTTGCTGGATGAAAAGGCAAAGGAAATGTTGATAGCAACGACATCAAAAAATGCTTCAGTTGCGAAAAATGAGAAGAAAAAGGTAGTAAAGGGAATTGAAATGCCGACTTCGAAAAAAAAAATGTTTTGGTTGCGAAAAATAAGAAGACAACTAAATGAAAAGCCGTTGATGAACTTCAAGTTTCAAAAGAAAAAAAAACTAAAACGAAAATGAGTCATGCAGTTCAGAATCTAGACAAATGAGATATATCGAAAGAAATTCAACGCACAATCAACGAAGGGAAAGGAGAAGAATATGTAGCACGAGTCATCATGGAAGCATTCCAATCGAATCCCGTAGAACAGGAGAGTGCGATCAAAGGCATTTTTAAAACTTTCCACATGATTCCCTCGTTCAAGAAAGTCGATGCGAAATTGTTCATGGAACGTGTGAAGAAAAAAGTATTGGATTTGTTTCGCAAACACATGAACGTGGGACAAAAAATTAAGATGATACTCCATTGCGTGATGAATGAAATCGACGTGAATTCTGGCGAGAGCATCGTGAAAAATGCATATTTCAGATCTAATGTCGAACCTGTATTTCGAGGTTCAGATTTATCAGACGTTTTTGAAACGATGAAAGACAAGATGTTGATGTCTCTCGCGAATCATCAACATGAAGGTAGTAATTGGACATTCGTTGAGGTGTTGAAACTCGAAATTCCTATAACTAAAAACGATTCGTTTAAAGTGTTTTCCTACGTGGAATTACCGTATTTCTTAGCTAGAAAAAAGCTGTGATCAACGTGAGAAATAAAGATGATCAGTGTTTTAAATGGGCAGTCGCCTCCACTTTATACCCCGTCAAAATGCACTCCGATGGAGTTTCTTGTTACGAGGAGACTTTTAAAAATCTTGATTGGACCGGAGTGACTTTTCCAACGCAGTTAAAACACATCTATCATTTCGAGACTCAAAATCCCACCATACCGGTGAACGTTTTGGGACACGATGATGAAAAACGAATGATCTATGCTCTCAGACAGACTTCGTATCTCGAAAGAGAAAAGACGATTATTTTATTATTGATTTCGAATGGTGGCAATCGTCATTATTGTTGGGTTAAAGATTCGATCCGATTACTGTCGAGACAAAATAATAAACATAAAGGAAAGATATGTTTATGTTGCAACTGCATGAACACGTTTCACAGCGAAAAATCGTTAGCGAAACATCAGGAATATTGCAATGAAAATCAAGGTGTCACCGTCGAAATGCCTAAACCCAAAACCATTGTGAACTTTCAAAATCACAATAGAAGGTTAAAAGTACCATTCATCATGTACGCCGATTTCAAATGCTTCACCGTGAAAATGAGTTCCTGCCAAACCGACGCTCTTCAAAGTTATGCCGAAAGATATCAAAAACACATGCCTTCAGGCTATTGCACTTACGTGAAATGCGCTTTTGACTCACAACACAACATGGGTCCCTTCACCTACACGAAACAGTGCGAAGACGACGACGTGGCTCAAAGGTTCGTGGAAGAGTTAGAATCGAAAATTCAAATTTTATATGACAAATTCAAAACTCCGGCAAAAATGATCATCATGTGAGAGCAGCAGGACGAAAATAACAGAGCCACCGAATGTCACATATGCAGACAATCGTTCAATGAGAATTCGAAGGAAAATAAGAAGGTCAGAGACCACAATCATTACACAGGTCTGTATCATGGTCCAGCTCACAGCAAGTGTAATTTAAAATATCAAGACTCCATTTTCTATCCGGTGATATTTCACAATCTCTCAGGTTACGGCAGTCATCTGTTGTGAAAAATCTCAGCACCACCGACGAAGAATTAAACTGCATCGCGAACAACGAAGAAAGTTACATTTCCTTCACGAAATGGAAGCTCATGGAGAAGAAAAGAGTAATCAACGGAGAGACATTGGAAGAAAAAATGAAACGCATTCGTAGAGGCATACGTTTCATCGACAGTTTTAAATTCATGTCGACCACTTTGGAAAAATTAATCGATAACATGAGCAAGGATAAATTTAAAATCCCCAGCAAACACTTCGGAGAACGAGTAGACGTCATGTTGAGGAAAGGAGTCTATCCTTATGATTGCATGAACGATCTAAAGAGCTTCGAAGATACCGTGCTACCTTCGAAAGAAGATTTTTATTCAAAATTATACAAATCCGACATTTCCGACGAGAATTATGAACACGCCAGAAACGTGTGAAAATCATTCGATCTGAAAACCATGAGAGATTATCACGATCTTTATCTGAAGACCGACATTCTGCTCCTGGCAGACGTGTTCGATAATTTTCAAGACGTCTGTCATTGAAATTACGATCTGGATCTGGCTTGGTATTTATTATCCGACATGGACATGTTGCTCATGTTCGAAAAGGCTGCGAGAGGTGGCGTCTCGATGATCTCTCATAGATATTCTAAAGCTAACAATCCCTACATGAAAGAAGATTTTGATTTGGAATGATCGAATAAATACATATAGAGATGCAAAAATGGAGAGACTATCCTTTCATTTTAGAAGTCAATTTGAACTATCCAGAAGAATTACATGATCTACACAACGATTATCTGCTGGCTCCCGAATGAATGGAACCGATCGAAGGAGACGAGGAAAAAACTCATTCCCATTTTATTTAACAAACATAAGTATGTCATCTACAGCAAGAATTTGAAACAATACGTTGATTACAGTATGAAATTAGTCAACATACATCGCGTCATTTGATTCGACGAAGAGCCATGGATGAAAAAATACATCGATCTCAACACGAATCTCAGAATTCGAGCCGAGAATGATTTCGAAAAAGATTTCTTCAAACTCATGAACAATTGCGTGTACGGTAAATTGATGGAAAACATCAGGAAGTGAACTGACGTTCGACTCGTCATGTCTGAGAAAAAAGCTAAAAAATTAGTGGCGAAACCCAATTATAAACACTGAACCATATTCGACGAAAATCTAGTGGCCATTCATTTGACAAACCTTATTATCTCAGACCGATCATCTTAGATATCAGAAAACGATTGATGTATGAGTTTCACTATGATTACGTCAAACAGAAATTTGGTGAGAAAGCCAAACTACTGTTCACCGACACAGACAGTTCAGTTTACGAGATAGAGACGAAAGATGTCTACTGAGATATATCTCTGGACGTGACTGCATGGTTCGACATGAGCAATTATCCCATCGATCACCCATCCAACATTCAATCGAACAACAACAAAAAGGTGTTGGGTAAATTTAAGGATGAGAGCGGCGGTAAACAGATCGTTGAATTCGTGGGTTTGAGACCCAAACTGTATGCTTATCATCTAGAAGATGAAGAGATCAAGAAGTGCAAAGGGGTTAAACTGTGCGTGGTGAAGAAAAACATCTCTTTTCGAGAGTATAAAGATTGTCTGTTAGGAAGTGGTCCAGTGTATAAGACTATGAAATGGATTCGAAGCGACAATCACGACTTGTATACCGAAATAGTCAACAAGATTTCGCTGACGGCTGACGACGATAAGAGATTCATGTTAGATGATAAAATAAGCACTTTTGCACTCGGACATTGGTCTTTGGATATATTATGGACGATAGGATTCCAGATAGGATTCCAGATAGGATTAAGGATGATAGGATTCCAGAAAATCAAGAGGAATTAGATGGATTCAAGATTATGGAAGTTGATAGAGACATCGAGAGAGTTAGTTTAAAAAAGAAAAAGAAAAAAATATAAAAAAATAACATCATTTTAGTGAATTATAATAAAATAAATGAATTAAAAAAATATACACATTTATGAACAAGAAAATAGAGATATCCATAGAAGGTGTTGTCTTACCTAACGAACCCCTATCCAACATTGATCTGTCAAATGTGGCGAAGGATTTGAAAATCAAAGATTTTCTAGGCATGTTTTCTAGAGATGCCTTGCTGAAGAGAAGACCTGGACAATCGGAATGCAGAATTTTAAATCTAGACGATTTATCAGGTGAAGGCACTCACTGGGTGGCATGGTTCAAGAACGCGAAGAAGAATAATTATTATTTCGACAGCTACGGAATCTTGCCGCCGAAAGAAATAAAGAACTATTTCGACGAATCGATGGTTCGTTACAACGTGGAACGAGTGCAATCACCAGCTCAAATGTTTTGCGGTCACCTGTGTCTCTACTTTCTCAAGAGATGGTCGGAAGGAGATCGGTTTCAAAACATTCTCAATGATTTACATTAGAGAGAGATTTTTTTTATAGTATATATAAAGGTAAAAAATTATTTAAAAAAAATATAATCGAATAAAAACAAAAAATAAAAATTAAGTGAAATAATTAATTTTTAATAAACTGCGTTTGAAATATATTTTTATAACAAAAAAAAACTCAAAACAACATGCCAGTCAATAAATTTGGTAGAAGTGATGATGAAAGTCGACCTAAAAAGAAGAGGAAGACGCTCGAAGTCGGTGATGGTTACGACGTTGCCAACTTGGACGAACGTTACGTTCGGAGATACGAACCTTGAGAGGAACCTTTTGAACATGAACGATAAGAAGCTATACAATCTTCCCGAGCCGATAGATCTCGCAGATGTGGCAACTAAAAATACGTCAACAGGGGGAACGGAGATTTCGAATGAATCATGCTAGATAATTATGTGGATAAAACCATGACCGATGATCTCGATCTAAAATCCAAACGTTTGGTGAACGTCGCGAATCCCATAGATTCCACCGATGCCACGACCAAGAAATACGCGGACGACTCTCATGCGCGATTCAGCGAACATCTGAGAAGTAGATACATTCAGAAAATGATGCAATTGGAATTGAACGCCAATTCTAACAAGATACGAACATGGCCACTCCCACGAATCCCAAGGACGTGGCGACCAAACACTACATGGATTCCGCTATGATATGATCTCAAGAATATGTAGAATTGCAAGTGGACGATCTCTACCTGAACAAACAATCTTGCGGAACCATGGAGGGTGGCATCAACATGAATGGTCAGAATTTATTCGGTCTCGATCACGATCCTGAATTCGATTCCAGCGTGGTCAGCAGGAAGTACGTGGACGACAACTCGGTCTGGAGAAAGGGCGACATCATGGAAGGTAAACTAGACATGGGCGGACACGCGCTCACGAATCTACCGGATCCCGTGCATATGTCGGACGCCTGCACACTGATTTCGGTGGTGGAGAAAGTCAAATACGCCAGGCAATTGATCACCGTGTGGGCAAAGTAGACCGGCACGTTAGAGGAGGGAAAGACCGAGTGGTCTTTCAGAAACGGAGGTAGCAGATCGCACCATGGTCAGGTGGGATATTCCATACTGTTGGGAGGCGAAATCATTCGAATGAGTCTGGCTTCCACGGATTTGAATAACAGAGCAGTCGTCAATCTCACAGTGAACGGAGTAGAGAGCGATAAGAGATACAGCGTCGAAAAGACCGAGAATCAACACTCGAATGTTAGCACGTTCGGCACGCCTCTCAAAGTGAACGCTGGAGACAGGATTAATTTCGTTACGAAAACCAATAAACCTGATGCCGCCACTTCCATGGTGAGCCTACTGATCGAACTAGATCCTCTGAACAAACAGTGAACGCGTAGAAATAATTAATTAAAATAATGAGTGATTATTAAAAACAAAAAAAAAAACAAAAAAAAAGTAATGAGATTTAGAAAGATGTTCAATCTCTCATTACTTTTTATTTATTTTTTTGTTTGTTTTGTTTTAATACGTTATTTCTCATAATGTTTCATCTCGTGAAATTGGATCACCAATCTCGAAACACGCGTCAACATCTATTTTAGCATTTCGAAGAGCTTTTATAAATTCTCAAAAAGCAGTCGGCCCTCTATACGTAATAATAATAATAACAACACTTTGGCCAGCCGCTGATTTGTCGCGGTTCTTGGACGAGAAGGCCATGGTTACCCCTGTACTCCCAGCTGCCTCCCTATTCCCACGCTTCTCCTCTCCTCCCAACACTCGGAGACGAACTGCTTGATGATATCCCTTGTCCCATTCTTCCCAATCTCTCCGATTAGCATATTAACCTCTCCTTTGAGTCTCCCCCTAACCACATGTCCTTCATTCTCCCTTCCCACTTCCCCATTATACTCCCAGTGAATCTCATTCTTTTAGACTGATACTTTGGGAATTCTAGAAGAAAGTGTTCCAGGGTCTCCACCATGTCCAAGTTACACATCTGGCACTCCCTTTCACCGTCTTTCCCAATTTTCCCCCTCAGCTCCAGGATCGCGACCTCAGCTTGAACAACAGTGACCCCCCAAAGGTGCCATCAAGGTACTCTTCAAAACCTGGCTTCTCTTTATCACACAGGCCACCCAAAGACCTCTTTGATTTGACCCCCTCTCGCCAATTACGGTTACAATCCTCCATGACCCTTTCTCTGACGATTTTTTTGAGATCTCCAATGAGTAGTTCTCTACTAGCTCCCTCACTTGGACCATCCACCCCGTTTTGATATTTGAGTTGAAAATTCTCAGGAACATTACTTTACACCATCGGCTGTCAGGGAGATTTACCAAATAATTAAGATAACCGAGCTTCAACAGGTCTGTCCTGTCCTTGTTCCTCATCCACCCAAGGTCACCCCTGATTGCTTCTAGCGCTGCGGCATTACTCGACCCCGTTATCCATCGGCCTGCATCGTTCTGCAGGATTTCCAAGCTCTTTACGGCCGTCTGGTTTAGGGGTACCACTTCCGTACCGTATGTTATACTTGGCAGCCCCACCATTTCCCAAATGGTTTTCCCCACGAAAACCTTATTGAAACTGTTTCTCCCTATAAGTTTCATTTGGTTAAGGATTCGCTTCCCCTTCAGAATCAATTTATTTGTGTGGTTCCGGTAGATGTCCCTTCATGTAATGCTTATATTTACCCCCAAATACTCGTAATCACCTGTCTCTCCCACACTGAGAAGTTTGCTGCTCCCTTCCGGAATGCAGAACTTAACCACTCTCCACCTTCGAGTGGGGTCCACTTTGCGGCCCACAGGTATAACTTTGCTCTTGCTTTCATTAAGTTCGAGTCTCCATTTGCTCCCATATTTCCCAACAATTCCCAGCATTTTCGTTAGCCCCTCTTCGCTTTCTGACACTAGAACCATATCGTCTGCAAAAAATAGCCCTGGGATCTTCAAGTCTCCAACTGCTACCCCCTCCTCGCTACGCAGGAGTTCATCTCCTAAACCTTTGATGTACAATGCAAACAGGATCGGCGAAAGGATATACCCCTGTTTTAGGCCTATCTCCATAGGCACACGTTTCGTTGTAATGTTTCCTAGGCTAAGTTCACTCTGTACATCTTTATATAATGTTTTCATAATTCCAACAAACTCGCCTCCTAAGCCCATAGCCTCCAGCTTGAGCGACATACCTTCCCTTCATACTCTATCGTATGCCTTTTTGATATCCAGAAAGGCCATAAACATCTTTTTCTTTTTTGCTTTCGTGGACTCTATCATTTTGGGATAGTGTGAAAAGATGGTCAGGAACTCTCCTTCCCTTCCTGAAGCCATTCTAGATTTCTCCCAAAAAACCCTTCTCCTCAATCACCTCCTCTAGTCTCCCATACAGGACTTTACAGAAAACCTTTCCAATGTTGCTACTGACAGAGATCCCTCGATAGTTATCCAAAACGTCTTTTTCCCCCTTTTTGTGAATAAATGTCACTTTACTTTCTCTCCACTCCTGTGGGACTTCTTGATTTTCTATGGCTAGATTGAATAGGGCAGTTAGGCTTTCCACGAGTTCCTCTCCCCCTTTTTTGATAAACTTGTTAGGAATTTCATCCACTCCTCCCGCTTTTCCATCCCTTAATTTTGATATCACCTTTCGCACCTCCTCCGTTTTAATTTCGCTGCACACGAAACTCGATAGGTTTTCCTCGACCTGATTCGGACACTTTGGTGGGCTCCCCATGCCCCATCGCTTATCGTTTACCTTTTCCCAGTGATTGCCTAGTTCTGATGCGACTTGATCTTGCTCGTCTTTAACTCTGCCATCTACTTTAATACTCTGTGGGTTACTTCCTTTGTTACGTTTATTCACCCATTTCCAAAATACGTTCGAACTCGACCCCCCTGTCGTTCTTATCGTCCTAATAAGACTGCTATTCCGTACCCTCCGATTATCGTCTTTAATCTTATTTACCTTATTTCGTGCTTGGTGGTATTCTTCCTTAGCAACTGTGGCCTCATTGCTTTCCGCCCCCTCAAGTTTTCTACTTCTCCTGTATGCAGCACATTTAGCTTTTCTTCCCTTTATGGCCCTTTTCAGTTCTTCGTTCACTCTGTACCCAAGTTCCCGTGTTGGCACCCTGACCTTTCCTACAATTTCCTTTCCTGCCTCCACCAGGCTCGCAACTATGACGTCGGCCATCTTCTGGACACTGCCCCTCTTGGGTACGGTTGCAAGCTTTGGTTTCAGTTTTTCATTGAACTTCGCCCAGTCAGCATCTTTTTTGAGTTCCCAAATCTCCTTAGAGCTTCCTTTGCTTTTTACTAGAGTTTTGGCCCTGATCGTCACTGTAATCAAGTTGTGATCACTATCCACCTCCATTTTACCCTCATCATCCACTTCTACCCCTATCACCTCCCTCCATAAATTAATATCTGTGAGGATGTAGTCGATTATTGATTTTCTGTCGTTCCTCTCCCAGGTCCATTTCACGTCAACGTGTCTAAAAGTTTTCTGGTCTTATCTTCTATCAAGATTTTACTTTCGATTTCGCATGTCATATAATCGGTCAATATCAAAGGTTCTGTTTCGACTAAAGTGTCTAGAATTATTGCTAACGAATCTTGCGAAATATTTTTAATCAAAACACGTCTGTTTCTTCTCAAGTATTCTCTTTATCATTCATTTTATAATTATTTTTTTAATTTTTATTTATATATTTTTTTTTATTATTTTTTTTCACACACACGTCTCTCATCGTTTACTCTTGGATTCTATGATCTTGTAGAGACGCATTTTTTCCACAATCGAAGGCTACACGTGCAGAACAAACCACGATATCTTGTGTAGAGTTATCTTACCCGCATCGGTTGCAGAGAGTCACACTATTGCGTCGTCGTTTCCTTTTCGAATCAACATCAGATTGTGTTTGAATCCATACATGATCTTGTTATAATCGTCGGCGAATCTGAAGATGTGTTTCAAAGGTATCCTGAACGAAAACGTTCCTTTAGGTCTGGAAGTCTTAACGACGTAGTCGAATATCGCGGCGGCGCCGGCGCTAGCAGGGCCGATGGTGTCTTTCAAGCACAACTGATTAAGTCCTCTGGATTTCGAAAAATCATCCGGATACATCAAGAGTCTGAACATCGTGGTTGCCTGACCAGGATGAAACACAGATTCTATCTCTTGTATTTTATATTACTGAATAGATGCATGATGCCATTATTGGCTAGAGTTACCGTGTCGTCGTCGGCGTAGTCAGTCCCATCTTCCTTGGTGAGACGTCCCTGCACCACTATGTAACTCTCGCTAGGATGAACAAATAGATCTTGGGTTTTGACGTTGATTCTTATCTTTTCCGCATTATTCAAACTCATTCCGGTTATCGGTTCGTATTCGTGAACCTCGTATTCTTGAATACTTTCATCTTTCACTATGCTTTGTGCGGTATCTAGTATATTTGCCATTTTTGAAGGTTTTTTGTTTTTGTTTATTAATTAGCTTGCTTTTTTATCTAAAAATAGTTTTAATTATTTTTTATTGTTATTATTTTTTCTCTCCTTTATATATATGTGTAAACAAGAAAATGTTAAAGCGAGTAAATAAAAAAAATTGTTTTCTTTATTAAAACTTTGTCTTCTGCAATTGTTGTTCGTAAAACTTTCCGATGATCTCTTCACCATCTAAAGCTTCGATTTCGTAAGTCACCGGATCGGTGTGAAATATTCTGATTATCACAAAGATTTCCGAGGTCCATCAAGGAGTGTAACCCTTTTCGAAGTGCTTCTTATAAGCATAGATTCTCACTTGATTGCCAACCGCAAATTTCGGCGGTCTAGACTTCTTCCTGATCTTAGATCTCTCGAAATATAGATTCGCATAGACCCGTTTTTCGTTTCGAGGGTCGCTAGCTTCCGTGGGAGTCATCTTGATAGATCTATGTCGTGTGTTGTTGTAATCTTTGACCAGACCGTTCAGAGCGTATATGTATTTCTTGGTCGAATTCGCCGTGAAGTACCTGTTCATCTTTTCCTTGATCGTTCGATTCCAACGTTCCACGATGCTAGCTTTCTCTTCGTTTTCGATCGAATAGAGGTCGACCAATCGACGAACATCCTTGTTGTAGAATTCCTTTCCCTTGTCCACCCATAATTTATTCGGTTTTCGAGAAGACGAGTCGAACACGCTCTTCTGAGCCTCAGCGACGCGAGGTCCCGATTTATTCTTCAAAGCTCTGATCCAACCGTATTTGGAAAACACGTCGATGACCATCAATAGATATTTGACGCCCTCGTTCCACCTCGAAAACGATCTCATGTCGACCAAGTTGGCGGATCAAATGTCATCCAGACCGTTCATGAACACCCTTCTCTTTTGAAATTTACCCACGATGGGTTTGTGTAACTCCTCGGCCAATTCACTCGTCAAGAATCATTTCTTCCTCTTTTCCAAAGCGCTTTTTTTTTTAACGCCCCATCCGAATTGACGTTTCGCACCGATCAGATTGCCGACCAGTGAACGTTCTATCTTCTCTCTCCTAGTCGGATTCAATATGCCTCTCAATTTTGCCAACATGTTTTTATCACAGACGTTGTTATGAGTCTTGGTGTCGGGATGTCCGGCGTAGCACAGATCGCGATCATACGCGGCCACATCCACCCTATTCACGGGTTTGCTCCAAGATTTAGGAGTCAGATCAGCATTGAGTCTCTTGTTCAATTTCATTCCGGGTCCCGTGAAACTGTGACCCGGCAGTTGCATTTCGGAAGGTAGATTATTGATCATTTTATTCACGACGCCTTTGCCTCTGCTCGTTTTTTTTTTTGATGAATCGAGTCTTGATCGAACCACACACATTGCAAATTCCGTGAAGTATCTGTCTGTCGTTTTTAGTTCGTACTTCTCGAGAATTACCCGTCTCGTTAACTCTCTTACACTTTATGCAATACATTTTTTGAGAGTTATTTAAATTAATTTCGTATTTATTTTTTATTTTATATATAAATTTAATATTTTCTTTTTTAAAAATTCTGTTCTTATTATATATATATATATATTGTTTTTTCAATCGCTGCTCTTGAGTTCTATTAATTTACCAAATTCCTCCCTAGCCTCTTTCCTCCCCTTTCTACGAGAGAATCCTTCATCTCTTCCTTGATGATCAGATGAGTCTTGATTCTCACGGCTTCTTTCATAGCATCATATTTCGTTTTCTCACTCAATATCGTGAAGAATTCTCCGTCCGATATCCTACCATCTTTCAACGCCATCGAGATCATTTCAGATATCGTGTCGATCTTAGAGTCAGCCAAGATGCGAATCTTTTCGTGTTTCCTAGCCTTCAGATATAATTTCCTACTCAAAAAGTTTCTGAGTGTGCTAAACAATCCGACGGCGAGAGCCACTCCTTCTATGGTCAACACGATTGGAACGCCGACTGTGGTCGACAACAATCCGATGCCGGCTGCGTGTAAACCCATGGAAATCGTGATGAGTGTCGTGTCGACCACGTTGACGAATTTCACGAGATGCAAATACTTCTTCTTGAGAGAGAGAATGACGAGAGTCTCTCTCTCAAGTCAGATACAACTGGATTCTACTTATTTGATCAATGCGATACCTCCCTCCTCTTTCTTTTTCTTCTGGCAACGGTGCCGTTCGGCTTCTCATCCTCGTCATCATCTAACGTCGGATACAATTTATTTCTGGTTCTCATTTTTTTGTGTTTTTTTCTTTCTAATATTAGATAAGAAATTATGTGTGTATTTATTTTTATTTTCTATTCTCTTTATTTATATCAACGAGAAAACTTAGACGTATGCTTCCTTCAGTAATAATTTCAAGACGCTTCATCTGTCTTCTAAGGTCAGACTTCTACGCACTAATTTCAGTTCTTCCAAACCTGTGGGCTTATCTCACCCCTTACAGAAGACTAATCTCCTCCAAAGCGTGATCACATCGTCGATTCGAATGCATTCAAATGCCGGTTCGAAATACTTGACGACCATATCTTCCCTTTCCATCGTCAGACACGAATGATCCTCGTGATCGAAGTCTAGATGATCCCGACACCCGATGCTTCGTTCTAACAAGAGGCAACCTAGTTGTTCGTTCATGCAGAATGCGTAGGCTCTCATCAGCATTTTTAAAAGAAACCTTGCTCTCATAGTCTGGGAATCATTCATGATTTACGTATATTTTATTATCTTTTTCGATTTGATATTTATTTGTTTAAATAACTATTTATATATATTTTTTTCTCTCCTATATATCAATCACTTTTTTATTTCCTCTCGACAAAACCAATTCTATTACAATTCACCTCACAAAACTCGCGAGGTGAATCGGCAAATCGTTTTCGCTGATCGGATCGCACCCTAGACCGTCCGAAACGCGATCGCGAACGTGGTGGTCCAGTAGCCGCAAAACACATTTTTTGATGTACCGGAAGCCGAAATCGGTTTTAAAAGAATAAATAAAAAAAATCCTCGATGAGTAACTACACCTTACACTCACTTTTCACCGTTGGCGAACGTCGAGAAAAGGTTTTGAGGTCGATTTTTCCTGGTCTAGAATCCGCAAATCGGTTTCGCCGATCGGATCGCACCCTAGACCGTTCGAAACGCGATCGCGAACGTCGGTGGTCCAGAATCCGCAAACCGCTTTTTTTATGCTGGTCTAGAAGCCGCAAAATGTTTTTTTGCTTGCGTTCACCAACGATAGATCGAAGGTCTGATCCGCGATTGGAACGTCGACAAAAAAATTTTAAATTTACATTTTCTTCAAATTTCATACATTGTTTCACTTCTGAGCGATGTGTCGAATGTACTCGTTCGCCAACGGATGTTTGAACGGTTAAAAGTGCGATCCGAGAGCCTCAAAAACAATTGTGGATTCTGGACCACCATGCAAAAACGACATTTTTTGCACTCTGTACACGATTTAAGGTGATTCTAAAGTCATGGCTGCCAACATGGAAGCCAGAAACACAGAAAAATGTGAACATTTCATTGAACAATAACTTGGCAACGAAACAGCCTTGCCCTTGGATACCAGGGTTGGGGGGAATGGTCATGTCACATAGAACGTGATGGGACCCGCAAAATATGCATTTAACAAATTTACGAGTCATTTGGAGACATTAGAAAATGTGTACTGTCAAAAAGTCGGAAATGGCGTGGGCAGGATTTCAAAAAATAGCGAGACGCCTCACCTTCCAATGAACAACCAACGTGAACTATCAATAATGTACTGCAGCAGTTGAGTCTTAATTTTTAATAAAACACATCGAAGATAGGACTAAGCACGTTGTCAACCTGGGGCGTTTCAGTCTCAAAAGTGTCCGCCATGTTTACGGTGGGAAATTCAAAACACTGAAGGTTGTGCGCAACATTGCGACAAAAGATCTCGCCATATGTCCCGTAAATTCTCATGACAATGCCACTGATGAAATTCTGATTGTCGATACATCTCAAGGGAAGCAGACTAATAGAGGCAAATTGCATTGATTGTCTGTTCTATGTAAATATTATTCTCTCACCAAATGAAGCAATAAATTTGTTTACATGGATCGACCTTGCCATTAGTTTGTATTCATGCACCAAAATTACCAATAGAGAACAAAAATTTCAATTTTCTTTAATTAACAAAACGGTGACATATAGTGGAATTAGAAAACCATGTTGTATTCTTTCGCTGTTGAAATATTCGTAAACTGGTTGCTTTTTCACTTCTTTTAATCGCAAATCGGGGGAACTATTGTTCGTCATGTAATATTGATGGTCAACTTTATTGGTCCGTCATTCGGTCCCGTTTCGGTCTTGTTTCGGTGAGTTCCAGAAATAATGCTCCTAATTTTGCGATCTGGTGTGATTTACATTGCGAATCATTGTAAATGATGTATTTCATTAAATTTGTTTGCAATCCACAAAGATCATCGATAATTTCGAATAATATGTGGGCTGTTAGACTCATGCCTGCAAGTATTTGTTGATCGAAGTTGTTGTCACCGGAAAGTGACATGCGTTGGTAAGTCGCTTGTTCAAAGTGCGAAAAATAATATTTTTTCTTTCTATCCACCCCACTGGACCTCCTAATCACAAATAAAATATGACAGAAGTGTGAACATGAAACTTTTCTCTAGAAAATTATTTTATCAGTCGTTGCATAGAAATTCTCAACGAAAGTGAAGTATGGCAACACATACAAGGCACAATCGAGCATCAAATTTTTGGGAACGGGTCAACTCGCCACCGGGTCAAGTCGGCACGGGTCAACTCACCACCAAAAAAAAAATAATAAAAATACAAGGTAGGTTTCTGACACAACATGAGTTTATTCACGATCCAAAACATAGCATTTGGCACATGAAAAATACTTTTATACATTAAGCACCTTATCGGATTTTTTCAATAATTGGACGAATATTTTATACTTTGAGCACTGTAAGTATTGGTCAATCGATATGACTTATTGGCGGAATTCAATTCCATAACTTCCATTCGAGCCTGCATGTAGTCCTGGTAGGTGATTCCTTTTGTTACACTTTTTCAACTTTGAAAACTCCTTTTTTTTAGTTTCCAACCAATAACTTGAGCTGTAATAATTGACAGAATCAAATAAAATTTGTTGTGTAGGTGTATCAAAATAAAATGCAGGTCAAGTCAGATCAGGGTTTGATCCAACAATTTTTGCCAGAGTTATGTCCCTTTTTCAATTTCGAAAAATTCATTTTTTTTGTGATGGGGGGGGGGGGGGGGGGTGGTAGCCACGCAGTCTTTTATTTTCTATTATTGGGATTTGACGATACACTTTCAACAGGGCCAGTCATTTCATGTCAAGACAGTTTTACTTGTGGAAGAGGGCAGAACAGACATATCACTTGTATGGCTAATATTTCCAGGGGAGGTCAACTAGATTACTGATTAGTGTGGTGTGCCATACTTTTGAACTGTAAATAGTTCCCTGTGAAAAAATGGCTGGACCAGTGCATGCAGTGGTCCTTCAAAAATTTAAATAAACATACAATTGGATTTATTTTTTAAAAAGTTATGACTCAACTGTTGTTCTCCAGTGCACATAGAAAACATATTTTTCAATGTGAGATTCATATTTTAAGTTTTGGTGGCAGGAAGTTGACCGTGAGTTAGGGATTTTTAAAAGCATTTTTTTGTGAGTAAATTCTTTTTTTAAAAAATTTTATCACATTTTTGTAATTTATTAGGTAGGAAGCAATCATTCATGTATTAAATAACCATTACTATTGAAAAGTAATGAAAAACACATCATGTTTTCGACCTGTCCACTCAAACTACAATCTTCAGTTTAGAATCACCTTAACACTGAACCCCTATGGCGGTACACGTACATGTACGTGTACGTGTACAGGTTTTTGGAAAAGTGGTCTAGAATCCGCAATTATCACCTACTCTCGTGTCATATTATAAATAGCTGAACTCACTTGAATGAAAGGTAGGGGTTTGATATTTGATTTGTTTTATATTCAACGCTAAATTAACGTATTTCTGAAGATCATGTGTTGACAAGGAACAAAAAATACTCTTGAGGCATTGAAATATGTAAAAACCCAGTTTACAACCAATTTAACAACGCCTAAACTCTACACCCCGAGACGATTTGAGAACGACCTAATTCAGAAATATCTGCGTTCAGATGAGAGGGTCTGTACGGGTGAAAAACACAGATTCATTCGGAGCGTCTCTTTTCTTCCTCAGTTCAGTGATACGTTGCTTTTTGTGCACTGAGAGTGAGGTGGGCAAGTTGGTCTTATGTGTCGACATGGAGGAAACCAACACAAATCGTTAATGCATACCCCAGTTAGCTTGTTATCTGGTTATTTTTTTTTAGTAAAACTACATGTATTTAACGTGTATATTGAATTCGCCATTTACGTTTTTTTACGTCGTTAAAATAGTGGTCATGGAAAAAAGTATGCTGTGGGAAGTGGTCTGGGTCTGATCATTAATCCAGTCTGGAGGGGGTGCGGGGGGGGGGGGAGGGGGTGCGGGGGCGAGGCATGGGTTGCGGTGAACCTAGATATCTTTTTACACACTAAAAATTCTGAATTCTACGGTCTGCATTGGGTGTCAACTGAGGAAAATCACATTCGGCTTACAACGCCTAACGCTCCATTGAGACTCGAAATGCTTTCAACTGGCGCCATTCAGGGTACATTTTTAAAATGTAGGCTTATCCGGATGAGGCCCTCGTCGTACGAACGCAATAGATGCACCACCTTCAATTTTTTCTCCACCTCCAGATCTCGATTCTTGTAGTTCTATGGGTCTAGAGCGTAAAAATACTTAGGACCCAAGAACGAAGACCCCCCACCCCCCCTCTCCAATACCTAGTAGGTCCTACAGTCTGGTCCTGACCTCAGTCAAGTTCAGTGAACTATAGTAAACTCACATTGAAATGAATAAGTGTGAACTAGCGTTGGATTTTTAGCAGTCGTGATTTTTTTTTTACTTGGCTTTGAAACAAACACCATGGGTGAACGTAGGCCTATGCAGTCTATTTTAAACTAATTTTTTGCAAAATGAAGAATTTCAAAGAGTTGATATTCTTATGTGCATTTACTGAGAAATATATTTTCCGCAGTCATGATTTTTTTAAAAGTTGGCCTTGTATCATACGCCCTGGGTGAACGTATAGGGTCTATTTTAAACTCCCGTTTTGCAAATGCAGAATTCCAAAAAGTTGACGTTTTATGCGCACTGAGAAATATAAGGCAAGTTTATTGACATATTTGATTTCTGTGCATTGTGTAAATAGTGTATGCATAAAGAGAAGAGAAGAGAGTGGGGCGAAATGGGCTGCGACTCCTCCGAAAAATAATGTTAGAAACTTTTGCCAATATGCAACCCCTCCCCCTCCCCACCCCCCCCCCCCAAAAAAAAAACCGGGTCTGTTCACTGTTCTTTTAAGAACTTCAACAGTGAAATTGCTTAATACCATTTTGATGGAAGCGCGATCGTCCGTGTGGGTTAGAGCACTAAATTTCAAACCGAAAGGTGCGATGCACCGGCCGATCTGCCCAGCGCCAACTGCGCTGTGTTTTTAGTTGGACGAGGCCCTTAATGTCCATTACTCACGTGGGCAGTGTATTTATCTGGGTCCAAAGATTAGGCAGAAAATGTGGTAACTGTTAAACATCCAAGTGACCTATTTTGAAAAAAAACCTTATTGGTTAGGCCTATATATTGAAACCACTATGGTTACCATTCTAATGTTTATTCGTATAGGGCGCGTAGACTGGGCTACTTTCGTTTTTGAGCAAACGGTCGCATTGCTGGTTTAGGGCGTGCTTTGTTTATTTTTCCCACAAATCACAAGTTCTGTTTTTGACGCCAAAAAAAAAAAGTGAAAAAATAGTTATTCAAGAATTGCTCGGTGGTTCTCTCCGGTTACTCCGCGTCTCTTACTCGTAAAACCGTCCGACGCGAGGTGACCTCGGCTGCCTAATTATTTAATTATTTATGTTTAAGGTCACATTCTTATACACAATGGCTAATAATGGCCGTGACAGTTATACGGGTGGAGGAAGCCGGAGTACTCGGAGAGAACCAACGAGCATCGACGAGTAACTGTCAGCTCCTCAACATTCTAAATCTGTTCAAGTTCCCTCAAGCAGGGTTACAGCGGTTGAAGACATGTGCACCATCGACGTGCAGTACGCCTTAATACACAGCGTCATAGTGCCCCCATGTAGGCAACCGGGATAAAGTGCCCTGCCCAAGGACACAACGCGGGTCGCCCCGGACGGAGATCGAACTCGGGACCTCTAGCATAGAAGTCCAACAGTCTACCATTGAGCCACCGCGCTCCCTCCTCGGCTGCCTGAAGTGTCCTTAAATTCAAATAAATAAATAAATAAATAAATAATAAATAAATAAATAAATAAATAAATAAATAAATAATGTTAGTGGCATTTTGAAATAAGGACACACGGAAATAAGGACAATAAAACTGGGTGTCTTATAAATGGTTAATATAAGCCATATATATTTATATGTGTATATTTATGGATTAGACAAGTTACATTACTTAGATATATTTATTTATTTATTTATTTATTTATTTATTTATTTATTTATTTATTTATTGGTGTTTAACCCTTTACCTAACATGAAAAGCAGACGACACTTGCCAAAACGATTCTTGAATGATAAAATTTGGGCTTCCATAGCGAGCCCAAATATTAACCTATGGATCTGTTTTGAAAAAAAAAACTTGAATCTGACTCCCCTAGAGATGCTGTGTACCAAATATGAAAGCATTCTGACTATTGAATCTTAAGAAGAAGATTTTTGAAGAAATTCCCTCATATTGCACCAAGTAAAAATTTTGGCTACCATAGCGAGCCCAAATATATACCTAGGGATCTGATTTGAACAAACTTGAATCTGACCCCCCTATCAAACATGAAAGCATTCTGACTGCTGGATCTGAAGAAGAAGATTTTTTTAAATTATCCCCATATTGAATAAAGTTAAAATTTGGGCTTCCGGAGGAAGCCCAAATATTAGCCTAGGGACTTGGTTTGAACAATCTTGAATCTGACCCTCATAACAATGATGTATCCCAAACATTGAAAGATTCTGACTGGTGGTTCTGAAGAAGATTTTTAAAGAATATTCCCCATATTACCCTATGTTAAAAACTCGGGCTCCTGTATTGAGCCCAAATATGAACCAATGGGCTTTATTTTAACCAACTCGTATCTGACCACCCCCCCCCCCCCCCGCCCCCCCCCCCTATGAATGCTGTATACTGAGATTTTGATTATTGGTTCTGGAGAAAAGATTTTTTTAAAATTTTTGTAAATATGCTGACTCAGCATTTTTTCGATGCCCATTACAGAACACCCTAACATAACCGATGCATTTTTTTACCATTCAATTCTACTGGTCCTAAGGATACTTCATACCAATTAACAGCGCTCTGTTCCGTGTGGTTTGGGAAATATGGGCGTTTGAAAATATTTCTGTTTTTAGCTCCCAGGGTTCCCATGGGATGCAGGTATTTTGTTTTTTTACCGAGTCAAGTACTTATGACCCAATAACACCACATTCCAAATTTGGTTCAAACCGAACCATCGGTTCAGAAAATAGAAATTTTGGGCGGGGCCAAAAATCTTACCCCTCCCATTACAAAGCCAAATATTGCTTCACGAACTTTGTTTGAACAAACTTGATTCTACACCTCAAAAGGAAGCACCATAGCAAATATCAAGTCATTGTATACACTGGTTCATGAGAAGATTTTAAAAATATTTTGGAGCAATTCCCCCCACTCCCTCCCTATGGGGCTGGGCATGTTGAGTTGAATAAAAATGCAATGCCCCTTCGGGACCATTACTCACACAAACTTTCTCTTGAATTCGCCTAGTGGCTTTGGAGGAGAAGACCAAAACATGGTGTTGACGGACAACGGACGGACGGACGACGGACGGAGAGCGATGAGATTAGCTCAGCTTGGCTTTGTCAAGATGAGCTAAAAATCATAAAAAATGGTCAAGTCAGGTAGGAAAGGTGGTGAGTGTTAAACATCGAAATGATCTTTTGTGATAAAAAAATCTAAATGTTATATATATTGAAAAGGCTAGTGTTACCATTTTAACGCTTATTCGTAGGGTAGGCACGTACGTAGACTGAGCTACTTTCGATTTTGAGCAAATGTTCTCCTTACTGGCTTTGTGCGTGCTTAGTATATTTTTTCCTATGTATATGCCCAATTAAAAAAATAATGACTAGGTCTTGTGTAACCGTATGCATTAATCAGTGGTTTATAGGTCTATAAACACGTATGTTTACGATATCGGCGTTTGTCTGGATTTGGGTTCGTTGAGAGTTTGCAAAGTGGTCTAGTTTGTCTTTACGGAACGCTTTGTGGACGAAGGGGGAAGGGGGGGGGGGGGGGGGCTTCGTTTCCACTCAAAACTAATTTTATATAATAGAAAGCACACCCCTCCCCTTCAACCTTCATAGAAAAAAACAACATAAAGACAATATTAATTCAAGACATCCATGCCTATAGGTCCGATAGTTTCAGATCCACTTATGATATTTAAATAGATTAATTACGAAACAGTAAAAAGAGTTTTCATACATATTTTTGTTACATGTTTTTCCTATAGTTCGGCACAGATTAGTGGATTTTGGGTCGAACCTAGAAAGTTTGGAGTCGACACAATGTTTTTGGTGTTTCTAGGGTAACTTTGTGTGATAAATTCGAAGATGCTTGATGCCAATCTGTAAACTTTGGGGAATTTGAGTTATTTGCATTCTTTAAAAAAATGGCCGACAAAATGGCGACCGAATTTTCGGAACATTAAGCATGAACCATTCCTGTGCTATTGTACTGTTATTTATAGGGTATATCATTGTGCTAAAATGAAATCAACCTACATATTACACTAAACCCAAGGAATTCAAGATATCTGACCTTTGTATGTGTAGAGAAGACCGCCAAAATGGCTGGAAAATCAACCAATTTGTCGAGAAAATCATTTTCATAGCAAGCTGAGTTATTTTGGAGACTTAATTAGATCAAATTAGACAATGTAGCAACACGTTCCTGGTATAGATTGTGCGCAAAACGTAAACTTATTCCAGTCCACTGAGTTCAGACATGGCGTCTAACATGTCCATTACTTTCACAAAAATCCACCCCTCTTGCACCGAGTTCATTTCAAGTGTTCGCCATCAGCGTCATGCAGTCGTGTGACTCGACATTCCCCCAAGTCAGCTCACTATGCCATGCGTCTGAATCACCTTTGCAATGACAAACAATGGTGCATGGGATGTTTGCGAAGACACAAGTGCATCTCATGGATTAACATGCCTTGGACGAAATACAACTGCACTTGACAGAATCCGATATCTGTTTTGGGCAGCATGTACAGAGCCGAGAATACCTATTGGCCTCAAAGTCTTAGATTTGTCATCAGTGGACCATCCAAAATCAGATGGATCGAGTTTTGGTGGAATGCCCGAGTCACAAGAGTACTAGTGCATGTCTTTAAGGTGGGCCCTTTTAACATTCTCGTGAAATGGCTCAGTTGTGGGTGGATGGTTTGCTAGCTTGGGGCAGAAAATCGCACCTTTGCTGTTTTGGATGTCCAGAAACTAACCTTGGCTTCGGTCATTTCAGTAACCGGATAACCATAACAAGCACTGATCAGGAGGGTACTTTGGACAAACATAGCGTCCATGTCTGCACGGTAATCGCCAAGCCCGTCCAATGAATAACCCTGCAGTCTCTTCAACAAACCTACTTTGCCAACATCGTGCAATTGTGCGACAGTGCCACAGCCCGATAGAGTATGTGCTGCGATGAGTTTTGGGACAACTTTGGCATTTTTCTTAAATGTTTCACCTATGTCAATGACCTTTGTTTCCCCACTCGTAGCTTCCATTGTCAATAAGCAGCCCATTTTGTTCTTCCAACAGAAGACAGTTAGGAGGACAAACACGTCCGTGTCAGTCATCTGATATGACATTAAAGCGGCAACTGTCTTTGCATGATCTCTGGATGTTATTGACTTGTTGGCAAATGATAGCATCAGCCTCTTCGTGCTCTGTGTATAACTCACCAAATTCTTGCACGTCGCCTGACCTAATGAGTGTTGGTGTGCAGGATTCATCTGTTATGACTAGTGTATTCGAGTGACTACCATTCGCGACGCATTCGGTAATGTGTGAACATATGAGTTTCTTTTTGTTAGTGAAACTCGACAGAACTACTTGCTTTTGTGGCAGTGGGATGTAAGGTGCCAGCTTGTGCTTTCTGGACATGCATTTGCCACGTTCTGTGCGGGCAGACAGCATGATCCTAAAGTCAAAATACCTGCCAAAGACAAGATATGCATTCGACTTCATGAGGTATGTCGTGATAGAATTAGAGAATGTTGACACAAAGTCTGCGACAGTACCGTTTGTGGGCCAGTGCAGTACCCACATGATTGCACAGTCGTCGATCACAGTGCACTGCGGTGCAGGTAACTTTCATGACCTTGTTCTTCAGATCAGACTTGGGATTGGCAACACGTAAGTCATCCGATTCGAGGAACATAGATAAAGGGAAAGGTGCAAGCTCGTATTTCAGTATATTCTTCATTGACAAAGTTTGTCCAGAGGACTAGAGGGCAATGATTCTTTAATATATGAGAGAAGAGTCAACAAATGATGTCTCTCCAACTTTGATTTAATTTCATCAGGATACTTTTTAATTAATGAAGAACCGGTTTGTTCCCTTCAATAATCAAATTTTTGATGACTATTCCTATAATTATTGTTTTGAATCTAATATTGTTGCATCAATAGAAATATTATCCATCCTATGAGAGTGATCAGCCCACGACAGATGTACGTAAATGGCTTCAAAACGCAGAACCCAAACCGTTATAATGACTTGTCAATCAAGGAAAAAACTTGCCAACTCTTTATACCGACTTATCAACTTGATCTAAGGACAGTACAATCTGTTGTAATAACTTAACAACTCGCTTGGCAGCTCGGTATAACGACTCGATGACTCGTTATAGTTATGACGCATGGCTTGTCAGTGCAGTATACAGACTTCAAAAACTCGCAATAGCAAGTTTCGATAGCAATATAACAACTTTGTCGACTCGTTTTAATTACATTATAAACTTATAAAGACTTGTCAACTTATTCTAATGGCACAATGAGTCATTATAATGGCTTCACAACTCAAAACTCGTTATAATGACTTCGTGACTCATTATAACAACTTTTCGACACATGACGACTTTGCAATTCATTAGAAAGTCTGTGAAACTCATGAAACCAATGGCAGCACAACACGTTGTAATGACTTAACAACTCAGTATAACAACTCGGAACTCATTGTAATGACTTTTAAACTCATTATAATGAGATTATAACTCTTTACAATGACTAATGAACACCTTATAAGGAACTCATTCTAACAACTTCTAACAACTTCACAATTTGTCATAACGACATTTCAACTAGATATAACCACTTCTCAAGTCGTTATAATGACATCAAAACTTTGCAGCTCCTTATAACGACTTGAACACCATTATAACGGCATGTCAAATCCTCATTATGACTTGCCAGCTCGTTATGTATATTGAAATTTGGAACTCGTAACTTGACATCTCGTTATAACGAAGTAACAACTATCTAGAACGACATCACAACTTATTATAATAACTTGCCAGCTCGTTATAACTACTTCACAACTCGATATAATTATTTCACATATTAGTATAACAATTAGCCAACTCTTTTTAACAACATCAAAGCCTTTTATATGTAATAATGACTACACACCTCATTATAATGATGTGTCTGCTCTTTCTAATGATATGACTGTTCGTTAGAATAACTTTACAACTTGTTATAATTATTTTATAACTCCTTGTGACTTACCAACTCATAGTTTTAATGACTTTTGGAACTCCTTATAATTTATTTTTTTATAATTCTACAGAACCTCTTTATAATGACTTGAAAACTTACTTCATTATAACGACTTATCTCGATATAACTACTTTTCAGCTTGTTATTATGGCTTCACCCCTCTTTGAAATGACATGTAAACTCATTACATTACTTAACAAACAATCATAGTGGCTTGCCAGTTCGTTACAACGACATTTGGGATTCGGTATAATGGCTACTCAAATCGTTATAATGACTCCACAACTCGCCATAACGTCAGAAGAACTCGTTAAAACAACTTTACAGTTCCTCCTAATAACTTGGCAATTCGTTATAACGGTGTCTGAGACTCAATATAATGATTTGTCATTTTGCTCGTTTAACAACCTATCTACTCATCATAGTGGCTTTCCAACTCCCTATAGCTACAGGTCAAATCGTTATAAGGACTTCTCAACTCGTTGTAACGATATCACAACTCTCATCATAATTATTTGCCAATTCGTTATAACAATGTTTAGAAGTCACAACGATTTGCCAGCTTCTTATAAATAAAAAATAGGATAGAATATAACGACTCCACAACTCGTCATAGTGATTTGTAAACTAAATTGTAAACTCATAATAATGACTTGTCAACTCCTTACAATGAATTTCCAACTCGTTATAACGAATTTCCAATCCCTCAGAACGACTTGTCAGCTCATCATAACGAATTATCAACTCGATTAACGACAACAAAATTCATAACTTTACGAATGATAACCACGACTTTGAGCCTTGTTATAGTTCATTATAACAATTGCATATAACGGCATGACAATAATGACTCACAACACATTATAAAGAATTCACAATTAGTCATAGCGGTTAGTCTACTCTTCTTAATGACAAAACAACCCATCACGAATTTACAAATTCTTTATAACGAATTGCTAATTTGTTATAAAGATAGCCTGTTATAACATTCCAACTTGCCATAATGGTTCCACATCTCATTATAATGCATTGTACACTCGTTATAATGTGTTAACAACTCGTGATGATGACTTTTAGCGGTCAAATATTTATCCTCTTACTAATGGCATTACTACCCACTATAACGACTTGGAAAACTCATTATAACGACATATCAGCTCATTGTAACGACGTTACAACTTATTATGATCGATCGACTCCCTACAACTACTTGTTAACTCGTTATGACTTCACAATTTGTTATGACTCCACACTTCATTACATAACTCTTCAGTAGGTATATATTGCAGATTCACTATCACTTTGTACATGTACGTGTACACGTACACGTTTACCAACGTGGGATTCAGTGTTAAATCGCACGCTTGTTCACAAAAATGTTCAGTGATCTTGAATCTCCCATGTTTTTTTGTGACTCCTAGATCGTACTTTTAACATTCAAATACTCGTGGTGAACGTTGAATGTCACACGTTTTTAAAAAAAAGGTGAAATTGTACATTTTCACTTTTTTTACTTTAAAAATTTTTGTCAACGTTCCCATCGCAGATCAGACCATCGATCCATCGTTGGTGAACGCGAGCAAAATATTCTAGGCTAGCATCAAAAACGGTTTGCAGATTCTGGATCAGTGATCCAGAATCCGCAATTGTTTTTAGGCGGTGGGTTTTTCCCATTTATGACGTCATTAGGGGAATTCCCACTATTGACCAATCAGATTGCTCGATTCTCATAAATTCGATCATACAGAGTTATCTCCCCTCGTCGTGGGGTGGGGGGAATACCCGGATTTTTTTTCCTCCAAAAAACTTGACGGACAACTGTCGAACACTTCCATTTCTGACGTGAGCGAGGGAATACCCCGAGGAAATAAATAAAAAAAGTGATCGATATATATAGGAGAGAAAAAAAATATATAAATAATAGTTATTTAGAAAAATAAATATATCAAATCGAATAGATAATAATAAAAATACGTAAATCATGAGCGATTCTCAGACTATTAGAGCGAGGTTTCTTTTAAACATGCTGATGAGAGCATACGCAATCTGCGTGAATGAAGAACTACGTCCCATCTTGTTAGAACGATGCATCGGATGTTGGGATTATCTAGACTTCGAACACGAGAATCATTTGTGTCTGACGATGGAAAGGGAAGATATGGTCGTCATGTATTTCGAACCGGCGTTCGAACGCGTTAGATTCAATGATGTGATCACGTTTTGGAAGAGATTAGTCTTCTGTAAGAATCAAGACAAGCCTACAGATTCGGAAGAACTGAAATTGGCGCGTAAAAGTTTGACTTTAGAAGACAAGGGAAGCATCAAGAAATTATTGCTGAATGAAGCATACGTCTAAGTTTTTTTCGTTGATATAAAATAAGGGAGAATAGAAAATAAAAATAAATACACACATAAAATTTTTTATCTAATATTAGAAAGAAAAAAAAATGAGAACCAGAAATAAATTGTATCTGACGTTAGTGGACGACGAGGATGAGAAGCCGATCGACGTTTTGCCGACGGCGCCGTCGCTAGAAGAAAGAGAAAGAGGAGAGAGGTATCGCATCGATCAAATCAATAGAATCCAAGAGTATCTAACTCGAGAGAGAGATTCTCGTCATTCTCTCAAGAAGAAGTATTCGTGTTTCGTGACATTCGTCAACGCGATCGACACGACACTCATCACGATTTCCATCGGTTTACACGCGGCCGGCATCGGATTGTTGTCGACCGTGCTCGCCATTCCGATCGTGTTGACCGTAGAAGGAGTGGCCCTCGCCGCCGGATTGTTTAGCACGCTCGGAAACTTTTGGAGTAGGAAATTATATCTGAAGGCGAGGAAACACGACAAGATTCACGTCTTGGCCAACTCCAAGATCGACACGATATCCGAAATGATCTCTATGGCGTTGAAATATGGTAGGATATCGGACGGAGAATACTTCGTGATATTGAGCGAGAAAACGAAATACGATGCCATGAAAGAAGCCGTGAGAATCAAGACTCGTCAGATCATCAAGGAAGAGATGAAGGATTCTCTCGTGAAAAAGGGGAGGAAAGAGGCCAGGGAGGAATTCAGTAAGATGATAGAACTCAAGAGCAGCGATTGAAAAAAAAAAATATATATAAGAACAGAATTTTTAAAAAAAAAATTAAATTTATATATAAAATAAAAAACGAAATTAATTTAAATAACTCTTAAAAATGTATTGCGTAAAGTGTAAGAGAGTTACCGAGACGAATAATTCTAGAGAAGTGCGAACTAAAAACGACAGACAGATGCTTCGCGGAATTTGCGACGTGTGTGGTTCTGTCAAAACTAGATTCGTCAAAAAAAGAACGCAAGCAAAGGTAAAGGCATCGTGAATAAAATGATCAATAATCTACCTTTCGAAATGCATCTGCCCGGTCACAGTTTCACTGGACCCGGAACGAAATTGAACAAGAGACTCAACGCCGATCTGACACCCAAATCTTGGAGCAAACCTGTGAATAGGGTGGACGCGGCCACGTATGATCACGATCTGTGCTACGCCGGACATCCCGACACCAAGACTCGCAACGACGTCTGCGATAAAAACATGTTGGGGAAATTGAGAGGCATATCAAATCCGACCAGGAGAGAGAAGATGGAACGTTCGCTGGTCGGCAATCTGATCGGTGCGAAACATCGATTCGGATGGGGCATTCCAAAAAAAAAGCGCATCTGAAAAGAAGAAGAAACGATTATTGACGAGCGAATTGGCCGAGGAGTTACACAAACCCATAGTGCGTAAATTTCGAAAGAGAAGGGTGTTCGTGAAGGGTCTGGATGATATTTGGTCTGCCGACTTGGTCGACATGAGATCGTTTTTGAGGTGGAATGAGGGCGTCAAATATCTATTGACGGTCATCGACGTGTTTTCCAAATACGGTTGGATCAGAGCTTTGAAGAATAAATCGGGACCATGCGTCGCCAACGCTCTGAAGAGCGTGTTTGACTCGTCTTCTCGAAAACCGAGTAAATTGTGGGTGGATAAGGGAAAGGAATTTTACAACAAGCACGTTCGTCGATTGGTAGACCTCTACTCGATCGAAAACGAAGAGAAAGCCAGCGTGGTGGAACATTGGAATCGAACGATGAAGGAAAAGATGCATAGATACTTCACGGCGAATTCGACCAAGAAATACATATATGCTCTGAACGGTTTGGTCAAAGATTACAACAACACGCGACACAGATCGATCAAGATGACTCCCGTGGAAGCTAGCGATCCTCGAAACGAAAAACGGGTCTACGCGAATCTATATCCTGAGAGATCTAAGATCAGGAAGAAGTCTAGAATGCCGAAATTTGCGGTCGGTGATCGAGTGAGAATCTATGCTTATAAGAAGAAAAGGGTTATACTCCTCGATGGACCTCGGTGACTTACGAAATCGAAGCTTTGGATGGAGAAGAGATCATCGGAAAGTTTTACGAACAACAATTACAGAAGACAAAGTTTTGATGAAGAAAACAAATTTTTTTTATTTACTCTCTTTAACATTTTCTTGTTTACACACATATATATATAAGAGAGAAAAAAATAATAAAAAATAATTAAAAACTATTTTTAGATAAAGAAAGCAAGTTGATTAATAAACAAAAAACTAAAAATCCTTTAAAATGACAAATATACTAGATATAGCACAAAGCATAGTGAAAGATGAAAGCATTCAAGAATATGAGATTCACGAATACGAACCGGTAACCGGAACGAGTTTGAACAATGCGGGAGAGATAAGAATCAACGTCGAAACTCAAGATCTATTTGTACATCCTAGCGAGAGTTACATAGTGGTGCAGGGACGTCTCACCAAGGAAGATGGGAGCGACTACGCCGACGACGACACGGTTACTCTTGCCAATAATGGCATCATGCATCTATTCAGTAACATAAAATACATGCTATCCGGACAAGAGATAGAATCTGTTTTTCATCCCGGTCAGGCCACCACGATGTTCGGACTCTTGACGTATCCTGATGATTTTTCGAAATCCAGGGGACTTAATCAGTTGTGGGTGAAAGACACCATCGGCCCTGCTAGCGCCGGCGCCGACGCGATATTCGACTACGTCGTCAAGACGTCCAGACATAAAGGAACGTTTTCGTTCAGGATACCTTTGAAACACATCTTCGGATTTGCGGACGATTACAACAAGATCATGTACGGATTCAAACACAATCTGACGTTGATTCGAAAAGGAAACGACGGCGCAATAGTGAGACTCACTGCGACTGATGCGGGTAAGATAACTCTACACAAGATATCATGGTTTGTTCCGCACATGGAGCCTTCGATCGTGGAGAAAGCGCATCTCTACAAGATCATAGAATCCAAGAGTAAATTACCCGTGGGATTTAGAATGAGACAGTGTGACACGGCTAGCATTCCTCTCTCCACGAATCACTTCGATTGGAGATTGAGGGTGAAATCCGCTTCCGAGAGACCGCGTTTCATCGTGGTTGCATTTCAGACCGATAGGGACGGGTCTCAGGAAAAGAATGCGTCGCTGTTCGATCACTGCCATTTGAGAAACATGCAAGTGTTTCTGAACGCCACGAGATATCCAGCAATCGATTACAGTACGTCGTTCGACAAGAACGATTTCTGCAGACTGTACGGCGATGCTGCTGATTTTAGAAAGAAGTATCACAGTCTAGACGAATTGATGAGCAACCCTAACATATCTCCCGGCGAATACAAGTCGATGTATCCCATGTTCGTATTCGACGTCAGTAAACAGAGTGAATGACTCAAGAGTAGCATCTTAGACATTCAGATCAAGATGCAATTCGATAGGAACGTTCTGAGAAAAACTGAAGCCTTCGCCCTGGTCCTGTCGGACAGAGAATTACAATTCGAATCGGACGGAAATAAGATGTCGATCATTCAATGAGAGACGAGTGTAAAAAAAAATAAAAAACAAAAAAAAAATAAAAAGTAATGAGTAATTATTAAAAACAAAAACAAAAAAAATAAATAAAGTAATGTGATCTAGAGAGATTGAACATCTTTCTAAATCTCATTACTTTTTTTTTTTTGTTTATTTTGTTTTTAATAATCACACATTATTTTTTTAATTCATTATTTTCGCGCATTCACTGTTTGTTCAAAGGAACTAGTTCGATCAGTAGATTCACCACGGAAGTGGCGGCTTTGGGATTATTGGTTTTCGTAATGAAATTAATCCTGTCTCCGGCGTTCACATGAGAGGCATGCCAAACGTGCTAACATTCGCGTGTTGATTCTCAGTCTTTTCAACGCTGTATCTCTTATTGCTCTCTACACCATTCACCATGAGATTGACGACCGCTCTGTTATTCAAATCCGAGGAAGCCAGACTCATTCGAAGGATTTCACCCCCCAGCGGCATGGGATATCCCACCTGACCATGTTTCAATCCGCTACCACCATTTCCGAAAGACCACTCAGCTTTTCCCTCATCTAAGGTGCCGGCCTCTTCGGCCCACACAGTGATCAATTGTCTAGCATATTTGACTTTCTCCACCACTGAAATCAGGGTGCAGGCATCCGTCATGTTCACGGGATCCGGTAGATTCGTGAGCGCGTGTCCACCCATGTCTAGTTTACCTTCCATGATGTCACCCTTTCTCCAGACCGAGTTGTCGTCCACGTACTTTCTGCCGACCGCGCTGGAATTGAATTCGGGATCATGATCGAGACCGAATAAATTGTGACCATTCATGTTGATGCCACTCTCCATGGTTCTGCCAGATTCTTTGTTCAGGTAGAGATCATCCACTTGCGATTCTAGGCATTCTTGTGATTGTATCACGGCAGAATCTACATAGCCCTTGTTGACCGCGGTTGAGTCTGCATCCGTGTCGTTGATCTCCGACAGATTCAATATTTTGTTGAATCCCGCATTCAGATCCGATTTCATTTCTCGTCCATCAGACTTTCTCTGTTCCAGATCTACGTAGTGTTTGGTCGCCATGTCCTTGGGATTCGTGGGAGTGGCCACGTTCGTTATCTTGTTATAATTGGCGTTCAATTCCGAGTGCATCATTTTCTGAACGTATCTATTTCTCAGGTGTTCGCTGAATCTCGCGTGAGAGTCGTCCGCATATTTCTTGGTTGCGGCATCGGTGGGATCTATGGGATTCGCGACGTTCACCAAACATTTGGATTTCAGATCGAGATCGTCGGTCATGGTTTTATCCATGTAATTATCCAGCAGGATTCGTTCGAAATCGGAATTCCCCCTGTCGACGTATTTTTTAGTCGCAGCATCTGCGAGATCTATCGGCTCGGGAAGATTGTAAAGCTTCTTATCATTCATGTTCAAAGGTTCTTCTCGAGGTTCGTATCTCCGAACGTAACGTTCATCCAAGTTGGCAACATCGTAACCATCGTCGACTTCGAACGTCTTCCTCTTCTTTCTTGGGTTGACTTTTTCGTCGTCACTTCTACCAAATTTATCGACTGGCATGTTGTTATGGGATTTTTTGTTTTTAGAAAAAATATTTTCAAAACACAGTTTATTAAAAATGAACTATGTTATTTTATTTTTCGTTTTATTCAATTAAAATTTTTTTAAAATAATTTTTTATCTTTATATATACTGTAAAGAAAAATCTCTCTCTAATGTAAGTCATTGAGAATGTCTTGAAATCGATCTCCTTCAGGCCATCTCTTGAGAACGTAGAGACACAGGTGACCGCAAAACACTTGATCTGGTGATTGCACTTGTTCCGTGTTGTAACGAACCATCGATTTGTTGAAATAGTTCTTTATTTCTTTTGGCGGCGAGATTCCGTAGCTGTCGAAATAATAATTTTTCTTCTTCCCGTTCTTCATCCACGCCACCCAGTGAGTGCCTTCACCCGATGAATCATCTAGATTTAAAATTCTGCATTCCGATTGTCGAGGTCTTCTCTTCAGCAAGGCATCTCTGGAAAACACGCCTAGAAAATATTTGATTTTCAAATCCTTTGCCGCATTCAACAGATCGATGTTGGATAGGGGTTCGTTAGGTAAGACGACACCTTCTACGGATATCGTTATTTTCTTATTCATAAATGCGTATATATTTTTTTTAATTATTTATTTTATTATAATTCACTAAAATGACGTTATTTTTTTATTTTATTTTTTTTTTTCTTTTTAAACTAACACTCTCGATGTCTCTATCGATTTCCATAATCTTGAATCCGTCTAATTCCTCTTGATTTTCTGGAATTCTGATATTACCATCTTTTAGTAGAACAGATTCGATCATTTTGTGGTGATTTAACAAATGAAATTTTTTAGACACTGTGTCATAAATGTATTTCTCTTGATCTTTTGACAATTTTTTGAACAGGAAGAACAACTGCAAATATATATTATATTCAAATACATCTTTTTCGCTACCTGCAAAAAAAGACGATGCAAAAAGAGATATCAAACGTAGTTTGTCTCTCTTAGCTTGAACGTTTTCGGAATTTAAGAATTGGAGTTCGTTAGGGTTTTTTTTTCTTTTTTTCTTTTTCTTTTTAAACTAACTTTCTCGATGTCACTATCGATTTCTATAATTTTGTGTTCATCTAATTCTTCTTGATTTTCTGGAATCCTATCATCCACAATCATATCTGGAATCTTATCATCCACAATCATATCTGGAATCCAATCATCCACATTCATATCGTCTCTAATTAGATCCACAGTCCAATGTCCGAGTGCCAAAGTGCTTATTTTATCGTCTAACACGAATCTCTTATTGTCGTCGGCCGTCAGCAAAATCTTGTTGACTATTTCGGTATACAAGTTGTGATTTTCGCTTCGAATCGATTTCATAGTCTTATACACCGGACCACTTCCTAACAGACAATCTTTATACTCTTGGAAAGAGATGTTTTTCTTCACCACGCATGCTTTAACTCCTTTGCACTTCTTGATCTCTTCATCATCTTCTAGATGATAACATACAGTTTAGGTCTCAAGCCCACGAATTTGACGATTTGTTTACCACCGCTCTCATCCTTAAATTTACCCAACACCTTCTTGTTGTCATTCGATTGAATGTTGGACGGGTGATCGATGGGATAATTGCTCATGTCGAACCACTCGGCCACGTCCTGAGATATATCTCGTTAGACGTCTTTCGTCTCTATCTCGTAAACTAAACTGTCCGTGTCGGTGAACAGTAGTTTGGCTTTATCACCAAATTTTCGTTTGACGTAATCGTAGTGAAACTCGTACATCAATCACTTGCTGATATCTAAGATGATCGGTCCAAGATAATACGGTTTGTCAAACTTCAGGTGCGTCTTTTGCATGTGAACGGCCACTAGATTTTCATTGAATATGGTTCGGTGTTTGTAATTGGGTTTCGCCACTAATGTTTTAGCTCTTTTTTCAAACGTGACGAGTCGAACGTCGGTTCTCTTCCTGATGTTTTCCATCGATTTACCGTACACGCAGTTGTTCATGAGTTTGAAGAAATCTTTTTTGAAATCGTTCTTGGCTCGAATTCTGAGATTCGTGTTGAGATCGATGTATTTTTTCATCCAAGGCTCTTCGTCGAATTGAATGATGTGATGTATGTTGACTAATTTCATCCCGTAATCGACGTACTGTTTCAAATTCTCGCTGTAGACAACGTAGTTACGTTTGTTAAATAAATTCGGAATGAGTTTTTCCTCATCTCCTTCGTTCGGTTCCATTTGTTCGGGAGCCAGCGGATAATCATTGTGCGGATCGTGTAATTCTTCCGGATAGTTCAAATCGACTTCTAAAATGCAAGGATAGTCTCTCCATTTTTGCATCTCTTCCGGTTCCTTCACCCATTCGAAATTTCTAATCGGTAAAGGATGACTCATAGCCCAACCGTACAGATTATTAGCATCCCAATACTGTATGTATTTAGTCGACCATTTCAAATTGAAACCTTCTTTCATGTAGGGATTGTTAGCTTCAGAATATCTGTGAGAGATCATCGAGACGCCACCTCTCGCAGCCCTTTCGAACATGAGCAACATATCCACGTCAGATAATAATTCCAATTGGAATTCGGTGGTCTTCAACAGGGCGTCCCACGCCAGACCGGGTGCGGTGAAATACCAAGTGGGATCCAGATCGTAATTTCGACGACAGACGTCTCGAAAATTTTCGAACACGTCTGCCAAGAGCAGAACGTCGGTCTTCAGATAGAGATCATGATAATCTTTCATGGTTTTCATATCGAATGATTTCCACAAATTTTCAGCATGTTCGTAATTCTCGTCGGAAATGTTGGATTCGTATAATTTCGAATAAAAATCTTCTTTCGAAGGTAGTGCGGTGTCTTCGAATCTCTTTAGATCATTCATGTAATCGTAAGGATAGACTCCTTTCCTCAACATGACGTCTACTCGTTCTCTGAAATGTTCGCTAGTGATTTTAAATTTATCCTTGCTCATGTTATCGACTAATTTTTCCAGAGCGGTCGAAATGAATTTAAATCTGTCGATGAAACGTATGCATCTATGAATGGATTTCGTTTTTTCTTCCAACGTCTCTCCATCGATTACTCTTTTCTTCTCCATGAGCTTCCATTTCGTGAAGGAAATGTATCTTTCTTCGCTGTTCGCGATGCAATTTAATTCTTCGTGTGAGGTGCTGAGATTTTTCATGAACAGATGACTGTCATAACCCGAGAGATTGTGAAACATCACCGGATAGAACGCGGCATCTCGATATTTTAAATTACACTTGCTGTGAGCCGGACCGCGATACAGACCCGTGTAATGATCATGGTCTCTAACCTTCCTATTTTCCTTCGAATTCTCGTCGAACGATTGCTTGCATATGTGACATTCAGTGGCTCTGTTATTTTCATCCTGCTGCTCTCGCGTGATGATCATTTTTGCCGGAGTTTTAAATTTGTCGTATAACATTTGAATTTTCGATTCTAACTCTTCCATGAACCTTTGAGCCACATCGTCGTCTTCATAATGTTTCGTGTAGGTGAAGGGACCCATGTCGTGTTGCGAGTCGAAACCGCATTTCACGTAAATGCAATAGCCCGAAGGTATGTGTTTTTGATATCTTTCGACGTAACTTTGAACAGCGTTGGGATGACAGGAACTCATTTTCGCGGTGAAACATTCGAAATCAGCGTACACAACGAATGGTACTTTTAACCTTCTATTGTGATTTTCAAACTTCATGATGGTGTTGGGTTTGGGCATTTCGACGGCGACACCTTGATTTTCGTTGCAATATTCCTGATGTTTCGCCAACGAGTCTTCACTGTGAAACACGTTCATGCAATTGAAACATAAAGATATCTTTCCTTTATGTTTATTATTTTGTTTCGACAGTAATCGGGTTAGATGTTTAACCCAACAATAATGACGATTGTCACCATTCAAAATCAATAATAAAATAATCGTCTTTTCTCTTCTGAGATACGAAGTCTGTCTAAGAGGATAGATTGTTCGTTTTTCCTCGTGGTATCCCAAGACGTTCACCGCTACGGTGGGATTTTGAGCCTCGAAACGTTCGATATGTTTTAACTCTGTTGGAAAAGTCACTCCGGTCTAATCGAGATTTTTAGAAGTTTCCACGTAACGAGAAACTCTATCGGAGTTTATTTCGACAGGGTATAAAGCGGAGGTGACTGCCCATTTAAAACACTGATCATCTTCATTTCTCACGTTGACCACGGCGTGTTTCTTAGCCAAGAAATACGGTAATTCGAAAGTAGGAAGATCCTTTCAATGGATCGTTTTTATTTATGTGAATTTCGAGTTTCAACACCTCATCGAACGTCCAATTACTACCTTCATGTTGATATTTCGCGAGAGACGTCAACATCTTGTCTTTCATCTTTTTGGAAACGTTCGATAAATCTGAACCTCGAAATATGGGTTCGACGTTAGATCTGAAATATGCATTTTTCATGATGCTCTCACCGGACTTCACGTTGATTTTATTCATCACACAATGGAGTATCATCTTAATTTTTAGTCCTACATTCATGTATTCGTGAAACAAATCCAATACTTTTTTCTTCACCCGTTCCATGAACAATTTCGGATCGATTTTCTTGAACGAGGGAACCACGTCAAAAGTTTTAAAAATGCCTTTGATCGCACTCTCCCATTCTACGGGTTTCGATTGGAATAGTTCGGCAACGAGTTGTGTTACATATTCTTCTCCTTTCCCTTCGTCGATTGCTCGTTGAATTTCACTCGATATATCTCGTTTGTCTAGAATCTGAAGTGCATCACTCGTTTTCGTTTTAGTTTTTCATTTCTTTTCTTTGGAAACTTGATGTTCTTCAACGGCTTTTCGTTAAGTCGTCTTCTTATTTTTCACAATCGAAACTTTTTGGTTTTTTTCGATGTCGGCATTTCGATTCCTTTTACTATCTTCTCATTTTTCACAACCGATGCATCTTTTGACGTCGTTGCTATCGACATTTCGTTTGCCTTTCTAGCGTTTCGCAAATATTCTTGTATGACTTCAATTTTTTTTGATTTAGATCTATGATTTCTGAAATGTGAAATTTGTAATAGTTCACAAATCTCGTTTAACTGAGGTATGGTTTCTCATTTAAATTTACCATTGTTTTATCTGTTTGCTTCATTTGTAAGAATATTTTTTTTGAATTTTGTATTAAATAATTTGTTAAAAAAGTTTTGCTTTTTTACTCTTTTTATATATATAAAAAAAAAAAAGTTAAATTTTAAATTCAATTTTTTTCTTTAATATGTTTTTTATTCAAAACAATTTAAGGCCGTTTTTATTTCTCGTTTGCAAAACGAACACGTTTTCTCGTCTTCGGAATAACATTCTCTACAGTAACGCAGATGTGCACACGGTAGAAACAAGACATTTGCGACAACTTCGCAGAGCAGATACTTAGTGGACGTTTTACTCAGTTCATTTTCGATGAGTGACGATAACTCGTTCATTTCCGCCATGAATTTGATGAGATGTTCTAAAGTTATGAATTGAGACAGGGTCTTATTCGCGTTGTTTAACGCATTGCACAATTGTTCCTTGGTGTATCCGAGTTGTAACATATCCATCAATAATTTTTGGTTTTTATCTCTATTCCTCTCTTCGTCTTCGATTTTGATCAATCCCAACGTTAGGATCTTGTTCAAATAATCACATTCGCCTTTTTAATATTACTTATGTGTTCTAGTAAAGGTCTGTCGTGAGGTTCCCAATTCATCAAATGTATGTCACAACAAAAACATTTGACTTTGTCGCTTTTACCCACGTAAACAAAACCCGCGGCGGCTAAATCTTCGGGTTTTTGAGCGAGATGCGAAGGCCAATTTTTAAACATTTGAATTCTTGCACGTTCTAAACTATAATTCAGATGTTTGGACTTGATCATTGTTTTTACCTCAAAATTGAGTTTGTAAGAATTTTTTTTTTTTTAACTTTTATTTATATATAAAGAGAAATAAAGAGAAACTTTTTTAACAAATTATTATTTAAATACAAAATTTAAAATATACATTCATAAAAACCAAATAATCAATCATGACAACAACACCTAAAAGATGTGAATTAAAATTGAAACGAGACGAAGCGTATAAGAAATTCGGTTTTAATATCTATACATTACAACAACACGATCCCATCGAATTGAATGAGGTCGAGATGGAGGACTTAGAGCACTACTACAACAAATATCGGATGTGTTTGAAATTGGATGAAGCCATGCTCGATTTGTTTTACGAGTACCAAATCGATCTGCTGAATAATATCATCGTCGCTGAAGACAGAGAATTCGACAAGGGTGATTTATTATTGTCCTATGGAAGTTACATATATCCAATAATCTCACTCGAACTTGTGGACAAATCGGGTGATGAGAGCGCATTCACCGATGTAAAAAAACTCAAAAGAGTAAAGATAAACATTCAAACCATTTTCGTAAGTGGAAAAATGACGAATGTCAACATGCTAATAACGCACTTGGAAATATAAACAATAGAGAGATTGAAATGTTAAAATTTAACTTTTTATATATATAAAGAGAAAAAAAACTTTTACTAAAAAATTTTACATTAAAGAAAATTAAAAATTAAAAAAACAACTTTTTTTTTTATATATATAAAGAGCAAAAAAAAATAAACAAACTTTTTTAACAAATTATTATTTAAATACAAAATTTAAAATATACATTATTTGCAAGAATTCGTAAAACAAAAAAACTAAATAATCGATCATGAAGACAGCAACACCTAAAAGATGCGAATTGAAATTGAAACGAGTCGAAACATATAAGAAATTCGGTCATAAAATCTATAGATTACAATGACATGATCCCATCGAACTGAATGAGGTCGAGATGAAGGGCTTAGAGCACAAATACGACAAATATCGCATGCCTTTGAAATTGGACGAAGCCGCGCTCGATTTGTTTTACGAGTACCAAAGCGATCTGCAGAACATCCTCATTCAACACGTTTTCGAAAAAGGAGAAGACACGAGTGTCAACATGCTAATAACGGACTTGGAAATATAAACAATAGAGAGATTGATTTTTAGCAAAGATGCGAATTGAAATTGAAACGAGTCGAAACATATAAGAAATTCGGTCATAAAATCTATAGATTACAATGACATGATCCCATCGAACTGAATGAGGTCGAGATGAAGGGCTTAGAGCACAAATACGACAAATATCGCATGCCTTTGAAATTGGACGAAGCCGCGCTCGATTTGTTTTACGAGTACCAAAGCGATCTGCAGAACATCCTCATCGCCAAAGATAGAGAATTCGACAAGGACGATTTGTCGTTGCCCTATGAAAATTACATATTTCCAAACATCTCATTCGAACTCGTGGAGAAATTGCGTGGTGAGAGCGAGTTGATCGATGTAAAAAAACTCAAAAGAGTAAAGATAAACATTCAACACGTTTTCGAAAAAGGAGAAGACACGAGTGTCAACATGCTAATAACGGACTTGGAAATATAAACAATGGAGAGATTGATTTTTAGCAAAGAAAAATGAAAAAAAAAGTAATGAGATCATCTTTAGATCTCATTACTTTTTTTTTTATTTTCCTTCTTCTTCACTATTACCATATATTATAATAATGTTTTCTTTTTTCTCAATTTTCAGCGTCGATTCTTCTTTTTTTTCTTTTTTTCTTTTTCTTTGTGATATGATACGTTTATACCAACATTTTTGTTTATCCGAATCATAATTATGAACGAATGTTGTGCATCTCTTGGTAACACTCGCATCATTACCATTCTCTTTAGAAGGTAGTTGTGACAGTGGAAAGCATCTCATTCTCAACCGTCTATCCCGCGCTTTATCTATCTCTTTCATCAATTCTTTCCTCATATATCCATCATTAGCGTCTAACCATTTTTCTATTTTTTCTTTGTTTCTTCGCACTCTGTCTCACGATATTCGTCATTATCGTCTAATTGTTTCTCCACCTTTTTATCCATTTTAAATATATTATTTTATACTTTTTTATGATTTATATTTTATATAATTTTATATTATAATAACATATTCAAAATCGGTATATTCTTAAACGGCGAATTCTCACCAAGCAACAAACCCTTGCCGAGTCGCTCAACGTTCTGTCTACTCTTCAGATAGAGACCGTTTCCTTTTAGAGAGTTGCCACCTCTAACGGGTTCTAGATACAATCCTTTACCACTGTCGTCTACATGGACGCGACACACGGCTCCTCCCTTCTTCAAGAACAGTCCTCTGCCACCAATTAATTTCTCAACTTCCGCACTAGCGAGTCCCGTGAGAGCTCCCACGCCGAGAGTCTTTCCGAGAAAGGGTAGTGACTTTGCGGTGAAGGGTAATGCTTTTGCGGCGATTCCTGCCAATAGCGGTAGGAAACCGCCTTTCATTCTCAAATTGTATCTCAATTGAGCGGGACTCAATCTCACCGCCAACCCTCTTCCATCGCGAATCACTTTCTCCATCCTTTTGATTTGACTTCAGGTCCAGGCGATCGAATCCTGACCGCCTCTCGTCAGATCTTCGTGAGTGAATTTGAATCTCACCGCCTCGCCTCGAGTTGTTAACGCTCTCTTAAGTTTCTTCCTCTGTCCTGCGGATATGTTCACGTTTTTAATCACGTATTCTGTCATAATTCTGTTTTTTAAAATATATTTACTTCAATTGTTTCTTGTTTAATAATTATATTAAAATAATTTTGTAAAATTAATATTGCGTTTATTTTATTTTTGTTATCTATATATATACACAATTTTTTTTTGCTTTTATATTTCTCTTATGTGAAATCGTATCGTCACCCTCTCTCCGCGAAGATCTAACAGTTCACCATTTTGATACGTCAACGTGGTTTTGAGACTATACAACGTGTCTAAAATCACTGGTAGATAAACTAAATTTCGAGGTCGCTCCACGATCTTATAACCCGGCGACACGTTTGGAAAGAAGGAATAGATCGTCGGTTGAGCGCTACCATTCACGTAGCTTCCAGCAATCACGTCCACGTTCACCTGAATGCTATTCACTGCGAGAATGTCGACCGTATTTTCAGATGCCGCGTGGCCTCGATACATCTTTCGATCGAATCCCAACATCTTGCCTATAGAATCGTCCATGTTGAAATCCACTCGAAAAATTATCTTCCAAATCCAACATCGTCTGTAAGGTATTAGGATTGGGAGCGAGTCTGATCTTGTTGCTTCCCTTTCCATCCATCTTCATTCGCGTCTGAATGTAATCGTTCAAATCGTCTATGTCGTAACTCCCTTTGGGAATTCGAATCTCCAACCAATCCGTTCCGTCGGAATACTTGAACGAGTTATTCTTTTCGGTGACGTTGGGAAAGGAATAATAAGTATCCAGATTCACCAACGCCATCTCGTGTCTTTTCTCTCTATTCAATTCGATGGAAGGTTCGAATTTCGTAGCGAATCGAGTCGAATCGCCACTCACCACGATTTGAATGGATTGTTTTGCAGCCGTATTCTCGGCTATCCGTTCTAACAATTCTCCATGTTCGAACATCATATTTAATTTTATTTTTTTTTATTCAAAACTAATTATTTGAAGATTTATTATTTTCTAATTTTTTTTATTTTCACGCTCTATCTTATTATCATCAGAAACATAATACTTGTCGAATCCGCACCAATATTTTCCGCGATTAAATTCGCTTGTCAAATCGATCACGACGAAATTGTAAAGTCCACCATCCCAAACCCTCTTGCAGAATCTCCTGAATTCCGCAGCGCTCATGTCGTTTGCGACGTGATCGCCGTAGATGTGATTGAGATTCTTGAGATCTTGGCGAAAGAGACATAGAAAATTAGCGTTCTCCCTTATCGTAGGTAGAAACAGTCCACGTGTCGACCCCTAACGTAATACGATTCGCATCGGTTCTGTCTCTCCAAAAGCAGATCGTCGAAAATCATGAGATTCTTATCTTCCGATTTCAGTTCTCTAGGATCCAGAACGTCGCTAGTGTTCTCATAAAATGGACACTCGACGTTCGAAGCTGCATTTCTCTTCATCAGCTCCGTCGCCGCACCGTCCAAAATGGTCGAGAGTGGAGCTCCACTCTTGTCGAATTCCTCCCTACTGTCAAAGATTCTGGCTATGATCGAATTTATGAGAATCGAGCAATCTGATTGGTCAATAGTGGGAATTCCCCTACTGACGTCATAAATGGGAAAAACCCACCGCCTAAAAACAATTGCGGATTCTGGATCACTGATCCAGAATCCGAAAACCGTTTTTGATGCTAGCCTAGAATTTTTTGCTCGCGTTCACCAACGATGGATCGATGGTCTGATCTGCGATGGGAACGTTGACAAAAATTTTTAAAGTAAAAAAAAAGTGAAAATGTACAATTTCACCTTTTTTTTAAAAAACGCGTGACATTCAACGTTCACAACGAGTATTTGAACGTTAAAAGTGCGATCTAGAAGTCACAAAAAAACATGGGAGATTCAAGATCACTGAACATTTTTGTGAACAAGCGTGCGATTCAACACTGAATCCCACGTTGGTAAACGTGTACGTGTACACGTACATGTACAAAGTGATAGTGAATCCGCAATATATACCTACTCTCATCAACTCGTTACAGCTAATTGTCCATTTGTCATAACGACTTCATTATTTCGCCTTGGCAAGTCGTTATAACTGTTTGTCCACTCGTTATAGTGACTCCCCAACTCGTTATAATAACGTCCGAACTATATAATGACATTACAACATTTTATACCAACTGGCCCACTCACCACTATGAAGAGTCAATTCTTTATGTCTTGGTAATTATCTATTATAATGACGTGCCAAGTCGTTATAGCGACTTCATAACTCGTTATAAAAAAATTCACAACTTATTAAACGACTTTCAACTCTGCTTGATAACATCAAAATTCTTTGTACTGACTGCATGACACATTATAATGATTTTTTAACTTTCTATAGTGACACGACAACTCACTGAAATGACATCACAACTTGTCATAATTATCTCGCAACTCATTGTGACCTAACGAACCCGTGGCATTAATGAGTTTTGGAACTCCTTATAACGTTTTGATGATAATGCTTCAGCACCTGTTTTTGATAACTTGAAAACCAAATTCGTTATAACTACATGTCATCTTGATATAACGACTTGTCAAGTTGTTATAATGACTCAACACCTCTTTGAAATGGCATGTCAACTCATTATAATGACTTAACTCATAGTTGTTTGTCAAGTCGTTATAACGACATTTGAGACTCGATATAATGGCTTGTCAACCCGTTGTAATGACTCCACAAATCGGTATAACGACTTGTAACTCGTTGTGATGTCTCAACAACTCATTTTAAGTGGATTGCAAGTTATCATCAATTTACACTTCGTTATAACGACTTCTAACCTGTTATAATGACTTATTAACTCGTTATTATTTTATTCTTATTGTAATAATAATAATAATAATAATAATAATAATAATAATAATAATAATAATAATAATAATAATAATATTGCCATCACTTGGCGTCTGTCATCGTCCAGAAACTTTTTACATTTTCATCTTCTTTTCGGAACCGCTGAGCCGGTGTGAACCAAATTTGGCGAACGGTTTATGAGATGACCTCTACAAAAAACCTTATTTCGTTTCCGTCGGATGAAAAACATGGCCGTAAAAGGCATTTTTTGATTCTGGTTGGTGTTTTTTTTTAAAAACCATCTACTCTGAAACAACATGGCCAAATATTTGAAATTCATATAAATAATGACTGGGATACCCCCTACTGAAGATCCCCATTTAATGTTGATCGAGGTACAAACATGGCCACACTTTGGGCTCATAATTACTATAGAAACCCTATGGGAAATCACATTTCCATCTCCATCTTCTTCTTTGGAACTATTGAACCATACTTGGCAGGGGTGGTCTATGGGAGGTCCTATATACTCGCTCCCCATTTTATTCCCGTCGGTTGATAAACATGGCCGCCAGACGCATTCCTTGATTCGGATTGGTGGATTTTGAAAAAAATCTTCTCCTTTGAAACGAGAAGGTCAAATGATTTGAGACTTCACAAGCTTGTTGACCGGGACACCCTCTACCAACGGTCCTCATTTAATGTTGATCGGGTTGCAAACATGGCTGCAGTTGCGACTTATAGTTACTATAGAAACAATATGAGAAATCACATGGCCGCCAGAAGCATTCTTTGATTTGGATTGGTCGATTTTCAAAATCGTCCCTGATAGTACAAGGGCAGATGTTTTGAAACTTCGCGCGATTGATGACAGGGACATCCTCTACCAACGTCAAGTCAGGTAGGAAAGGTGGTGAGTGTTAAACATCGAAATGATCTTTTGTGAGAAAAAAATCTAAATGTTATATATATTGAAAAGACTAGTGTTACCATTTTAACGCTTATTCGTAGGTAGGCACGTACGTAGACTGAGCTACTTCGATTTTGAGCAATGTTCTCCTTACTGGCTTTGTGCGTGCTTAGTATATTTTTTCCTATGTATATGCCCAATTAAAAAATTAATGACTAGGTCTTGTGTAACCGTATGCATTAATCAGTGGTTTATAGGTCTATAAACACGTATGTTTACGATATGGGCGTCTGTCTGGATTTGGATTAGTTGAGAGTTTGCAAAGTGGTCTAGTTTGTCTTTACGGAACGCTTTGCGGACGAAGGGGGAAGGGGGGGGGGGGGGGCTTCGTTTCCACTCAAAACTAATTTTATATAATAGAAAGCACACCCCTCCTCTTCAACCTTCATAGAAAAAAAAAACATAAAGACAATATTAATTCAAGACATCTCTGCCTATAGGTCCGATAGTTTCAGATCCACTTATGATATTTAAATAGATTAATTACGAAACAGTAAAAAGAGTTTTCATACATATTTTTGTTACATGTTTTTCCTATAGTTCGGCACAGATTAGTGGATTTTGGGTCGAACCTAGAAAATTTGGTGTCTACACAATGTTTTTGGTGTTTCTAGGGTAACTTTGTGAGATAAATTCGAAGATGCTTGATGCCAATCTGTAAACTTTGGGGAATTTGAGTTATTTGCATTCTTTAAAATGGCGACCGAATTTTCGGAACATAAAGCATGAACCATTCCTGTGCTATTGTACTGTTATTTATAGGGTATATCATTGTGCTAAAATGAAATCAACCTACATATTACACTAAACCCAAGGAATTCAAGATATTTGACCTTTGTTTGTTTAGAGAACACCGCCAAAATGGCTGGAAAATCAACCAATTTGTCGAGAAAATCATTTTCATAGCCAGCTGAGTTATTTTGGAGACTTAATTAGATCAAATTAGACAATGCAGCAACACGTTCCTGGTATAGATTGTGCGCAAAACGTAAACTTATTCCAGTCCACTGAGTTCAGACATGGCGTCTAACATGTCCATTACTTTCACAAAAATCCACCCCTCTTGCACCAAGTTCATTTCAAGTGATCGCCATCAGCGTCATGCAGTCGTGTGACTCGACATTCCCCCAAGTCAGCTCACTATGCCACGTGTCTGAATCACCTTTGCAATGACAAACAATGGTGCATGGGATGTTTGCGAAGACACAAGTGCATCTCATGGATTAACATGCCTTGGACGAAATACAACTGCACTTGACAGAATCCGATATCTGTTTTGGGCAGCATGTACAGAGCCCAAAGTACCTATTGGCCTCAAAGTCTTAGATTTGTCATCAGTGGACCATCCAAAATCAGATGGATCGAGTTTTGGTGGAATGCCCGAGTCACAAGGGTACTAGTGCATGTCTTTAAGGTGGTCCCTTTTAACATTCTCGTGGAATGGCTCAGTTGTGGGTGGATGGTTTGCTAGCTTGGGGCAGAAAACCGCACCTTTGCTGTTTTGGATGTCCAGACACTAACCTTGGCTTCGGTCATTTCAGTAACCGGATAACCATAACAAGCACTGATTAGGAGGGTATTTGGACAAACATAGCGCCCATGTCTGCACGGTAATCGCCAAGCCCGTCCAATGAATAACCCTGCAGTCTCTTCAACAAACCTACTTTGCCAACATCGTGCAATTGTGCGACAGTGCCACAGCCCGATAGTGTATGTGCTGCGATGACTTTTGGGACAACTTTGGCATTTTTCTTAAATGTTTCACCTATGTCAATGACCTTTGTTTCCCCACTCGTAGCTTCCATTGTCAATAAGAAGCCCATTTTGTTCTTCCAACAGAAGACAGTTAGGAGGACAAACACGTCCGTGTCAGTCATCTGATATGACATTAAAGCGGCAAATGTCTTTGCATGATCTCTGGGTGTTATTGACTTGTTGGCAAATGATAGCATCAGCCTCTTCGTGCTCTGTGTATAACTCACCAAATTCTTGCACGTCGCCTGACCTAATGAGTGTTGGTGTGCAGGATTCATCTGTTATGACTAGTGTATTCGAGTGACTACCATTCGCGACGCATTCGGTAATGTGTGAACATATGAGTTGCTTTTTGTTTGTGAAACTCGATAGAACTACTTGCTTTTGTGGCAGTGGGATGTAAGGTGCCAGCTTGTGCTTTCTGGACATGCATTTACCACGTTCTGTGCGGGCAGACAGCTTGATCCTAAAGTCAAAATACCTGTCAAAGACAAGATATGCATTCGACTTCATGAGGTTTGTCGTGATAAAATTAGAGAATGTTGACACAAAGTCTGCGACAGTACCGTTTGTGGGCCAGTGCAGTACCCACATGATTGCACAGCCGTCGATCGCAGAGCACCGCGGTGCAGGTAACTTTCATGAGCTTGTTCTTCAGATCAGACTTGGGATTGGCAACACGCAAGTCATCCGATTCGAGGAACATAGATAAAGGGAAAGGTGCAAGCTCGTATTTCAGTATATTATTCATTGACAAAGTTTCTCCAGAGGACTGGAGGGCAATGATTCTTCAATATATGAGAGAAGAGTCAACAAATGATGTCTCTCCAACTTTGATTTAATTTCATCAGGATACTTTTTAATTAATGAAGAACCGGTTTGTACCCTTCAATAATCAAATTTTTGATGACTATTCCTATAATTATTGTTTTGAATCTAATATTGTTGCATCAGTAGAAATATTATCCATCCGATGAGAGTGATCAGCCCACGACAGATGTACGTAAATGGCTTCAAAACGCAGAACCCAAACCGTTATAATGACTTGTCAATCAAGGAAAAAACTTGCCAACTCTTTATACCGACTTATCAACTTGATCTAACGACAGTACAATCTGTTGTAATAACTTCACAACTCGCTTGGCAGCTTGGTGTAACGACTTGATGACTCGTTATAGTTATGACACATGGCTTGTCAGTGCAGTATACAGACTTCAAAAACTCGTTATAGCAAGTTTCGATAGCAATATACAACTTTGTCGACTCGTTTTAACTACATTATAAACTTATTATAATGAATTGTCAGCTTATTCTAATGGCACAATGAGTCATTATAATGACTTCACAACTCAAAACTCGTTATAATGACTTCGTGACTCATTATAACAACTTTTCGACACATGACGACTTTGCAATTCATTAGAAAGTCTGTGAAACTCATGAAACCAATGGCAGCACAACACGTTGTAATGACTTAACAACCCAGTATAACAACTTTCGGAACTCATTGTAATGACTTTTAAACTCATTATAATGAGATTATAACTCTATACAATGACTAATGAACTCCTTATAAGGAACTCATTCTAACAACTTCTAACAACTTCACAATTTGTCATAACGACATTTCAACTAGATATAACCACTTCTCAAGTCGTTATAATGACCTCAAAACTTTGCAGCTCCTTATAACGACTTGAACACCATTATAACGGCATGCCAAATCCTCATTATGACTTGCCAGCTCATTATGAATATTGAAATTTGGAACTCGTAACTTGACATCTCGTTATAATGAAGTAATAACTATCTAGAATGACATCACAACTTATTATAATAACTTGCCAGCTCGTTATAACTACTTCACAACTCGATATAATTATTTCACATATTAGTATAACAATTAGCCAACTCTTTTTAACAACATCAAAGCCTTTTATATGTAATAATGACTACACACCTCATTATAATGATTTGTCTACTCTTTCTAATAACATGACTGATCGTTAGAATAACTTTACAACTTGTTATAATTATTTCATAACTCCTTGTGACTTACCAACTCATAGTTTTAATGACTTTTGGAACTCCTTATAATTTATTTTTTTATAATTCTACAGAACCTCTTTATAATGACTTGAAAACTTACTTCGTTATAACGACTTATCTCTATATAACTACTTTTCAGCTTGTTATTATGGCTTCATCCCTCTTTGAAATGACATGTAAACTCATTACATTACTTAACAAACAATCATAGTGGCTTGCCAGTTCGTTACAACGACATTTGGGATTCGGTATAATGGCTACTCAAATCGTTATAATGACTCCACAACTCGCCATAACGTCAGAAGAACTCGTTAAAACAACTTTACAGTTCCTCCTAATAACTTGGCAATTCGTTATAACAGTGTCTGAGACTCAATATAATAATTTGTCATTTTGCTCGTTTAACAACCTATTTATTCATCATAGTGGCTTTCCAACTCCCTATAGCTACAGGTCAAATCGTTATAAGGACTTCTCAACTCATTGTAACGATATCACAACTCTCATCATAATTATTTGCCAATTCGTTATAACAATGTTTAGAAGTCACAACGATTTGCCAGCTTCTTATAAATAAAAAATAGGATAGAATATAACGACTCCACAACTCGTGATAGTGATTTGTAAACTAAATTGTAAACTCATAATAATGACTTGTCAACTCCTTACAATGAATTTCCAACTCGTTATAACGAATTTCCAATCCCTCAGAACGACTTGTCAGCTCATCATAACGAATTATCAACTCGTATAACGACAACGAAATTCATAACTTTACGAATGATAACCACGACTTTGAGCCTTGTTATAGTTCATTATAACAATTGCATATAACGGCATGACAATAATGACTCACAACACATTATAAAGAATTCACAATTAGTCATAGCGGTTAGTCTACTCTTCTTAATGACAAAACAACCCATCACGAATTTACAAATTCTATATAACGAATTGCTAATTTGTTATAAAGATAGCCTGTTATAACATTCCAACTTGCCATAATGGTTCCACATCTCATTATAATGCATTGTACACTCGCTATAATGTGTTAACAACTCGTGATGATGACTTTTAGACTGGTTTTCCATCGGTCAAATATCTATCCTCTTACTAATGGCATTACTACCCACTATAACGACTTGGAAAACTCATTATAACGACATATCAGCTCATTGTAACGACGTTACAACTTATTATGATCGATCGACTCCCTACAACTACTTGTTCACTCGTTATGACTTCACAATTTGTTATGACTCCACACTTCATTTCATAACTGATTAACTCGTTACAGCTAATTGTCCATTTGTCATAACGACTTCATTATTTCGCCTTGGCAAGTCGTTATAACTGTTTGTCCACTCGTTATAGTGACTCCCCAACTCGTTATAATAACGTCCAAACTATATAATGACATTACAACATTTTATACCAACTGGCCCACTTACCACTATGACGTGTCAATTCTTTATGTCTTGGTAATTATCAATAAACCATTTAAAACTCGTTATAATGACGTGCCAAGTCGTTATAGCGACTTCATAACTCGTTATAAAAAAAATCATAACTTATTAAATGAATTTCAACTCTGCTTGATAACATCAAAATTCTTTGTACTGACTGCATGACACATTATAATGATTTTTTAACTCTCTATAATGACACGACAACTCATTGAAATGACTTCACAACTTGTCATAATTGTCTCGCAACTCATTGTGACCTACCAACCCGTGGCATTAATGAGTTTTGGAACTCCTTATAACGTTTTGATGATAATGCTTCAGCACCTGTTTATGATAACTTGAAAACCAAATTCGTTATAACTACATGTCATCTTGATATAACGACTTGTCAAGTTGTTATAATGACTCAACACCTCTTTGAAATGGCATGTCAACTCATCATAATGACTTAACTCATAGTTGTTTGTCAAGTCGTTCTAACGACATTTGAGACTCGATATAATGGCTTGTCAACCCGTTGTAATTACTTCACAAATCGGTATAACGACTTGTAACTCGTTGTGATGTCTCAACAACTCATTTTAAGTGGATTGCAAGTTATCATCAATTTACACTTCGTTATAACGACTTCTAACCTGTTATAATTACTTATTAACTCGTTATTATTTTATTCTAGTAATAATAATAATAATAATAATAATAATAATAATAATAATAATAATAATAATAATAATAATAATAATAATAACAATATTGCCATCACTTGGCGTCTGTCATCGTCCAGAAACTTTTTACATTTTCATCTTCTTCTCGGAAACGCTGAGCCGGTGTGAACCAAATTTGGCTGGAATGGTTTATGAGATGACCTCTACAAAAAACCTTATTTCGTTTCCGTCGGATGAAAAACATGGCCGTAAAAGGCATTTTTTGATTCTGGTTGGTGTTTTTTTTTAAAAACCATCTACTCTGAAACAACATGGCCAAATATTTGAAATTCATATAAATAATGACTGGGATACCCCTTACTGAAGATCCCCATTTAATGTTGATCGAGGTACAAACATGGCCACACTTTGGGCTCATAATTACTATAGAAACCCTATGGGAAATCACATTTCCATCTCCATCTTCTTCTTTGGAACTATTGGACCATACTTCGCTGGGGTGGTCTATGGGAGGTCCTATATACTCGTTCCCCATTTTATTCCCGTCGGTTGATAAACATGGCCGCCAGACGCATTCCTTGATTCGGATTGGTGGATTTTGAAAAAAATCTTCTCCTTTGAAACGAGAAGGTCAAATGATTTGAGACTTCACAAGCTTGTTGACCGGGACACCCTCTACCAACGGTCCTCATTTCATGTTGATCGGGTTGCAAGCATGGCTGCAGTTGCGACTTATAGTTACTATAGAAACCATATGAGAAATCACATGGCCGCCAGAAGCATTCTTTGATTTGGATGGGTCGATTTTCAAAATCGTCCCTGATAGTACAGGGGCAGATGTTTTGAAACTTCGCGCGATTGATGACAGGGACACCCTCTACCAACGATCGTCATTTAATGTTGATCGGGTTGCACACATGGCCGCAATTGCGGCTTATAGTTTTCATCTTCTTCTCTGGAACTACTAAGCTGATGTGAACCAAATTTAGCAGGAATCGTATATGGAAGGTGACCTACAAATGTTTCTCATTTTGTTCCCGTCGGATGGAAAGCATGGCCGCCTGAGGCATTCATTGATTCTGGTTGGTCTAATTGAGAAATCTCTGAAACCTCAAGGACAAACGTTTTGAAACTTTGCAAGATTGATGACTGGGACACCGTCTACTAACGATCCTCATTTAATGTTGATAGGATTGCAAACATGGCGGCAGTTGTGGCTCATTTTTACGATAGAAACTCTATGGGAAATCACATTCTCATCTTCTCTGGAACGACTGAGCCGACGTGAACCAAGCTTAGCAGGGATAGCCTATGGGAGGTCCAATACAGACGATCCTCATTTTGTTCCTGTCGGTGGATAAGTATGGCTGCCAGAAACATTTTTTGCTTCTGACTGGTCGATTTTCAAATATCTCCTCATAAACTAGAAGACCAAATGTTTTGAAACTTCACACGATTGATGACTGTGACACCCTCTACCAACCATCCTCATTTAATGTTGATTTGCTTGTGAACATGGATGCAGTTGTGGCTTATAGTTACTATAGAAACGCTATGGGAAATCAAATTTTCATCTTCTCCTCTGGAACTACTGAGCTGATATAAATCAAACTTGGTAGAAATGGTCTATGGGACGTCCTCTACAAACGATCCTCATTTCGTTCTCGTCGGATGGAAAACATGGCCGCGAGAGTCATTCGTTGATTCTGATTGGTGGATTTTGAAAAATCTTCTCTAAAACAAATGTTTTGAGACTTCACATTATTGATAACTGGGACACCCTGCAAAAAATAGCACTGGAATCTTCAAGTCCCCAAATGCTACCCCCTCGTCGCTGTGAAACAGTTCATGAAGATGTGTTTGGTGAAATTGCCTATAACTCATCATATTGAATTGATTCCTAGTGTTAAGCCAGTAATTCAGCCTTCTCGTAGAATTCCTATAGCTCTGTATGAACCTCTCAAAGCTGAATTAGCTCGGATGCAGAAACTTGATATGATTGAGCCAGTCACCGAACCAACAGAATGGGTTAACTCATTAGTAATTATTCCAAGAAAGTAATGGAAAGCTTTCTGTATGTCTGGACCCTAAAGATCTCAATAAAGCTCTAAACGTCACCATTTCCAGCTTCCAACATCAGAGGAAATTCTCTCTAAAATGTGCGGTGCCAAAGTTTTCTCAAAAATAGATGCTTCTTCGGGTTATTGGCATTTAAAAGTTGACAAGGCTTAAGTTAGGTTTCGTTTTAAATGAATCCCATTTGGAATTGTATGTGCTTGTGAAATCTTTCAACGTGATATAATATTGCTGAAATAATCTCTGATATTCCAGGAACAGCAAATTCTCAGGATGATATTACTGTGTGGGGTGACTCGTAAGATTCTAACGACACTCGACTTAACGCGTTTTAGCAATAAGTCTGTGTGGCGGAGACGTTAATAAGTCAAACCCAAGCTCTGAGGTTTGGAAAACGGGAAAGGATTGCATAGGACCCAATTTGATGCCATTCTCGTTTAATGACTTAACTTGCAACGAATACGGCGTGAACAAGGCCTCGGGGCGCATGTTTCCAAAGCCGTTCGGGACAAAATTATGCGTAACGACTACGTTGAATTTTCCTAGCTGTTCGACCGGAATTCCTTATCTGAGATTGACGCGACACAGAGTAATTTGATTTTGTAACCGTCCGGTATGTTAGGAGAGGGCCCTCGTAATCAGTTTTAGAAAAATGACAAAACTGAAAACTGGACGGATGCTTTTATGATCTATATGTCGATCTATATTTCATATCATGCACACGCGGAGTTGGAAGGCGAGATGTAAAAATACTACTTGCACACGGTTCGGTGGGCCGCGTCGAAATGTGGCGGTTTAGCATGGCGGACTTATGACGAGCAGTTTCGGCTCAAGTGCGTCAGCAACCCCCCTTCAGTCCTGGGCGGAAATTGATACTAAACTGTGGTTACTGGTGATGACACCGCAAATGAGATTCCCCGTTGGCCTTGGGGCGAGTCAGACTGGCGCGGCCCTAAAAAATTGATCACGCATAATCGTAGGTTTGCACCCAAAACGTGCTGGGATTTTAATTTGAACAAGTGCGAAGGTTCATTTTGAAAATTTCGCCATATTTGCTCTTCATGTGACGGCGCCCATGTGCGTATGAATTGCACTTTTCGCGATCCACCAAACAAAGGATCATTTACATGCACAAGCAAGCCGAAATCTTCACTTTGGCAAGAAGTCCAGTTAATAGTGATCTTTTGGATAAGTTCCTTTTGTCTTACCCGAACAAACTGGTCGCCACAGAGATATCGAATGGTTTTCGGTATGCTTTCAAATTACATTATGTAGCTCCGACAACGCATTCCCAGAGAAACCAAAAATTTAAAATCGACAAGGGAGAACCCAGAAATTGTGAAGCTTAAAATTGATAATGAAATTGACTTGGAGAGAGCAGTAGGCCCCTTTCCAACTCGCTCCACTGCAACGATTCGGGCTTGACCAATTGGCCCTGTCCCGAAATAGATTCCAGGTGAGTCAAACCTTATTCATCATCTTTCCTATCCGGAGTATTCGTCCACCAACTCTTATATTAATTACAAGTTTTGCAAAGTGGTTTACTCAAGCTTTGATGAGACAGTGGATATGATTTATTCTCTTGGGCCTGATTGCTGGCTTGCCAAAGTCGACTTCAAATCAGCGTTTCGTTTATTACCAGTATACTCACCTGATATAGATCAGTTGGGTTTCAAATTTGGTGAGCAATATTACGTCGACAAATGCTTACTGTTTGGGTGCAGTGTTTCGTGTGCCCTATTCGAAAAATTTTCAACTTTCCTTGAGTGATTAATTAAAAACAGAGCAGGTAATCACAATGTTCAACACGACTTCGACGATTTTTGTTTGGAGGCGACACTAGGTCATCCATTACCAAGGATACACTCGCATAATTTGAGAATACATGCGACCAACTGGGTATTCCTATTGCGAGTGACAAAACGACGGACCCGGCAACGACACCGACTTACCACGGCCTCGAGCTTGATGCTGAAAATATGATCGTTCGCGTGCCGTATCACAAATTGTCTGAAATTTTTGCCAAAATCGATCTGGCGTTATCTCGCAAAAAACTGAAGTTGAGGGAGATTCAGTCTTTAATTTCCTCTTTGAATTTTGCATGCAAGGCTGTTCGATCAGGACGCGTTATGCAGATGGCTAATAGATAGCATTAAAAAACACATCATTTGGTCAAAATCACCGCGGGCATGCGTGAAGATTTACGTATGTGGAAATTATTCTTCCAACAGATTCAGTAATGGGGTGTCAGTGTTTCAACGCAGGTTGTGGATAAATGACAGCGATTTGAATTTATTCACGGATGCGGCTGGTGGTTTAGAAAAAGGATTTGGGGATTAACTGAACGGGAAATGGACCTATGGAAAGTGGTCCTATCGTTGGCATGAATCAAGCTTAACACGGAATTTGACTTTTTAAAAACGATTTCCAGTTGTCGCGGCATTTACGATATGGGATCATATTAGCAAATCAAAAAATACTTTTATTTTGTAATAACCATTCCGTTGTGCATTCACTAAACAAGCAAATTTCAAAAACTAAGCCTATGTTGTGTTTAATGCGTTTTCTGGTTCAGAAACTGTTGTCGTTCAATATATCACTTAAAGCAACTTACATCGAATCCAAAAGCAATTCACTATCTGATACCATATCTCATTTTCAGTTCGACAAATTCCACCAGATAGCACCAGCTGCAAACCTCGAACTAGACTTGCTCCCAGACGAGATATGGCAGATATACAACAGGAAATGAAGTATTTAATGGAAGCATCGATGTCAGCTAACACCCGTAGGGTTTACCCTCGGACCTGGAACTCTTTCCAGGTATTTCGAGCGGCTCACAAGCTGCGGTCTACCTTCCCGGTACCAACAGACAACGTGACTAGTTATGTAGCATATATGCCACTGAACGGCTCGGCTGCGTCAACGATTTCTTCTTATTTAGTGGTAATAGGATATTATCCTAAACTGTCTAATGAGTGTGGTCCCACCCAGAATTATGCAATACGGCGAATGATTGAGGGTGCCAGGCGGTCACGACCCTGCAGACCATCCCGCAATCCTTTTACAGTACAGTTACTGCCAGACTTGATTATCACTTTGATGACAGTGTGTTTGTCAGAAAACGAGACGAAATTATTTTCGGCGGCTTACCTGATTACATTCTTTGTTTTTTCAGAGTTGGTGAACTCGCGGTAAATTCCGTCAGTCATAACGTTGGCCACACCCTGCTGTTCTGGGACATTTCAATTACCCCAACTTCCTGTTCAATAAGGCTCAGACACTCAAAAATAACGGATCAACACAACAACTCTGTACAGATTAAAATCAAGGAACCAAAAGGCATTTGTCCAGTTCAAGCCATGCTGACAATTCGCCCCACTGGCTGCCCTTATTTGTTTTGCCATGCCAATACCAGTCAGTTAACTACTTATCAGTTTTCGTCAGTACTTTCCTATGCTCTGCGTCGCTTGGGAATTGACCCAACGTAGTTTTCGTATCGGTGCAGCAACTCACGCTAACTTACAAGGAGTGGATGCACGGTGTCACGATCCAGACATGGATCCAGACATGGAGCAGGTGGAGCTCTAAAACCATTCATTTTAAGCTATATTAGTGTAATTGCTCCAAACTTATAAAGCCGCCTGGGTATTCGTTTTTGCTGATTTCTTCATCTTTGTGCTTCTCATATATTTGACATCAAGTTTAAGATCTGTGGTCAAGTGGATTCTTGATTGTGTATTAGGCTATCGCCGGGCTGACGTTCGTCCAATTGATCGCTAACTTCAGCTTCAAGAGATAGGGGCTCGACGCAGATGGCGAAGTTTCAGTTGGCGTGATCCAATACCTCGTATTCCGCAGGACTTGCGGACTGTTCCTTCTCCACAGTTTCTGTTAATTCAGCTCGGATAAAACGACCTGAATCACCTCACATCTGGAGGCTATGGCAAATTAAGATGGCAGATAAAAGCTTACATTCTGACATTAATTATCTTCAAAATACCTTTTCCCATTATACCCTTGTTTGGTCTCTTATCCTACTGCACCGCTATTGGCATGGGGCACATGATTTCCAGGCCATTGGATGAGCCTGAAAACGAACAAATCGGGAAAACTTTAGCCAAATTTGTCTTCAGCAAGGGAGGTAGGGTTATCAAACATACCGACATTACACAGAACGTTATAGGCATTTACCGCGTGGATAACACCCACCTCTCCGATATTGGTCATGACTTTTATATCTGCACCCCAGAAGGGGACTTGGAGAGCTTCCTTACATCCGACACTGTTTTATTTGGATAAGTAATTGGGTACTGTTCAAATTTTGTTTTGCACTCTTTGTATAAGGGGAGTTTTCGAGAGTGTTTCTTTGCGGTGGATGTGTATAGACACATCCATTTGGCTAGGCCTTGCAGGCTTGATATTCGTTTATCGTTGAACACCAGCTATGCCGGTGACTTCCGGTGACTTAATGGTTTCAATCGTGGATTCATACTGCCTTTGCTTTCCATTGACAAACTCTCCATTGGCTTTCCTAGTGGAGACTCTTCTCGGTGCTTTCCGCGGAGAACCTTGATTCAGGGCGTATCTCCTGCAGTTGTGTGTTACCACTTTTTGGGTAGTGATTTATGTGTGCCGGACATGGACGCATGTTGGTTCGACCTACTTAAATATTAATATGCAGGGCCAGGTCAATGTGTTTCCGTCTATTCATTTAATTTGTTATTTTCTTAGATTTTATAAAACCCTCGTCAAAATTTGATCCAATAAACTCGTTTATCTTTCTCTGTCATAAAATCCGTATCAGGCCGGACATTTTGGTAACACTTCTCATCTTCCATAAATGTGTGTTAGAATGCATATGGCAGTTCGGTTTGAATTTGAAAAAAATCAAAATGTATATTTTTATACTGTACCAATGACCCAGACATAGCTGGTGCTAACTCCCAAAATATAGGGCCAAACACAAATTTTGCCCCCCAATCCCCAAAATTTGCATCCAAAACCAAAGAAAACATGTCCTGAAAGGCCCTCCACACTTCGCCTCTACTGCGCATGCGCAGTGTCAAGGACGTTCCGAAATTGGCGCCATTAATCATTCTAAGTTTGGCCCTTCATCAGTTAACATCTGACTGATCTTTGTGCTTGTAAATCTCAGTTTAAATGATGCCAGACACATAAATATTAGTGAAATGGTGATTCTAAGGAGGATAGAGAAGGAGGAGAGGAAAAAAATGTGTGACAGAATATTATCAGGGCTGTAACTTAAAATTTTTTAATGAAATTATGTTAAGTTACCTATTTTCGAGGCAGCAGCCATTTTGTTGTCATTCTGATTGTTTAGTTACACTGTTTTTTAAGTGTTTTCCTCTCTCCCTGTCCTTTAAGTCCCCCCTTGCTATTCTCCCATGCTTTTGGCATAGTTTTTGTAATTATTATTACTAAATTTTCTTGGGAGTTTTAGCTGAATAACAGAATGAATTCTGTTCTTTTCCCCATGTTTACGTCTTCACCTACGGATGGTTAGGCGTTGTGTTCTGCATCTACCATCTGATGTTCTGCAGTTTCTTCCCTGGAAGTCTCTGTTTTGCATCAGATAGTGTATTTTTGGTAACTGATTTCGGGCCTGGGTGCCTGGAGTCTTATTTTAGTGTTTTTACACTCATTGTTTACATTTACAACAGCCCTCTGTGTGAGGGGGGGATTTCTGGAAAATAATATCTTGATGTTATTTTAATCATAACAAGATACATTATTATTGTTCGTAAGTGTTGAATAAATTGTTTAAAATATTTTTAAAATTTTTGACAACACTTAGGCTTGGGATCCATTGGGGCTCAACGTTACTTTTCAGAAACTTGGGCTGTTCTGAAAAAATATTTTTTCAAAATATTTTGATTTCAATTATTTTTTCTATATTAATGGATCATATTATTATTATGTATTTTGATTGCCAGGGGTTAGTGCGAGTACCAGGACTTGTTTTCTTTTCACATTGAAAGGATATTGATCAATTGTAATAAGAGGAAGTCTTCCTCTGACTTTATTAACATTCTATATGTGGTCAGTGTACTCGCATTAACTCCTGTTCTGTATCGTATGATTTCGATGACAATATGGGAAGCGTATGTCACGGTATGTTATTGGGGAATTGGACACTCCGGTCCTTTCCCCGCAGGGTCACTCTACTTTATCAATTTCTATTTCAGACGATCAAGATTAGGGTGATGTATCTGTGATGTCTTCCAACAGTGTGCCTCCGTCGTCACAATTAATGAAGGGCTAGCGGAAAAGTGCTCATGTAAATACGCCAATTGCCTAAGAGGACCCTGGTAGGTTCGACGGCCTTTGACGTCCGCTAGCTCGCCCGGTGTAGCGTCCATTCACCGAATGGTTCGGCAGCCGGGTTCGTCCGTTGCGGTCTAGAAGGAATTTTGGGGTGATGCGAGCACTATAAATCAACCTAATGCACACCCAGTGACGGCGGATCGGAGGGAGAACGGAGGAAGCCTTTTAGTCCGGTTCATAGCTCGTTCCGGTCCATCCGGACGGCAAGCGAGAGAGGCCCCTCTCTCGTTCAACAACATCTGGCCCCAGATGTTGTGGTACAATATGTTTCGCATTCGGAGCATACGTCCGTCTCTCGGGACGCTCCGACATATAGTCAGTCCGGAGTAGACTGTCAATAAGGCTTCCTCATTCTCATAGTTGCGCACACGACCGCTCTTGGCTACGTGACCACGGATATCCAGTCAGCTTCGCCAGTCAGAGATTCATCGGCGACCAGGTCACACCATCCGGTAGCCAGGGACACGAGGCCTGCAGACTCCGGACGTTCGCATAGGAAGTGTGCGGGAGTCAACGTACACGGAGCTTCCGGCGGCAGTGCATCGTAAGACCGCTACTGCACAGGCCTCGGGAACGGACGTGCTTTCCTAAATAGCACAGTTTATCGCAGCATCCCAACATCAACTGAATCTGTCGCATATTTTTATCCGACGATGCTGGGTCGGGACGCTCCGCGGAAGCGGGTACGGACGTCCGAAAATTTCATCCGGTCCGACGGGATACCGAAAGGGATTTGGAGGATTTCGAGCTTTCCCTTTCGGAATAACATATGCTGTTGTGTTTGTCATCTGACTTGGTCTTCTACAGCTTCTTTCGTCGGACCAGAATGCTGCGATGCCGGATAAGAAACTGATAGCGTCGGTGGACTTAGAAATTTTTGGTTCGGTTCAGGGACATCGTCCCTCAGTTCCGACATAGTCCAATAATGTCACGCAAACTTTCGAATTATTGAACGACGCTATATATTATTATTATATGCTTGCTATAACCAAGCATTTCTGGTTTCTTGTTCGCAAAGTTACGGAGATGTCTTTCAAAGGTGTGCCTCTGTCGTCATAGTTAATGAAGAGCTAGCGGCAATAAGTGCTCATGGAATATGTCTATCGCCTACGGAGTGACATTCGTTAGCTCACCCGGTGTAGCGTACATTCATCGAATAGTTCGGCTGCCGGGTTCGTCCGTTGCGGTTTAGGAAGGAGATTTGGGTGATGCGAGCACTTTAATTACTTTAGTACTCACCCAGTGACGGCAGATTGAGGACAGATCGGAGGAAGCCTGTTAGTCCGGTTCCTGGCTTGTCCAGGTCCGTCCGGGCTGTGAGCGAGAGAGGTCCCTCTCTCGTCCAACAACATAGGGGACCGCATGTTGTGGTTCAGATATTTTACATTCGGAGCATATGTCTGTCGGTCGGGACGCTCCGTTATATTGACAGTCCGAGAGACTGTCCTTAATGCTTCCTCATCCTCACAGCAGGGCACACGACCGCACATTGGCTACGTGACCTCGAGTATCCGATCAGTTTCGTCATTCAGTGATTCCACGGCGAATAGGTCGCGCCATCCGGTAGCCAAAGGACACGAGGCCTATACACTCCGTTCGCTCGCATATTGGTAGTATGCACGGGGTAACGATCACGGAGCTTCCAGCGGCAATGCATTGTAGGTCCGCTTCTCCTCAGGCCTCAGTGACGGACGTGCTATCCGAGTTAGCACAGTTGTTTCGCAGCATCCCAGCAATTGACAGTTTCTTGGTCGAATCAGGAATTATCCGACGGCGCTGGGTCGGTGCGGTCCGCGGTTGCATCAGGTACGGACGACCGAACGCTTTATAGGGTCCGACAGGATGGCGAAAGGGATTCGAAAGATTTCGAGTTTTCCCTTTAGTAGTATCGGAAGCTGCCTTTCATTTCTTCTGGCATTATCTTCCAGTGATTGTTATTTCGGACTTCATTGCTGCGATCTTGGATAAGAGACTTATAGCGTCATTGGACTCGGATTTTTCGATCGGTTCAGGGACATTGTCCCTGACTTACCGACGCAGTCCAATAATGTCATTACAACATGTGTTTTATTTTTCGACGCTATATATGCATACAAGCCTGCTACCAAGCATGATAGTTTAGTTTCTTGTCCGCGTTGCTCATTTCTGCCTTTTTATCATTTATACGAATAGTTTATTTTGGCAGAGCAGGACATACCGAGAGTTCATATGCGTCTAGACGGTGTGGTTAAAGACTGGAAATATTCTTTTTCGCCGTTTATGTCTTTTCCAACTTCAATGTTGGAAACGACATGATGTATAGTAGACTTCACTTAGACGCTTTATCATACGTAATCCGCCTTACTGAGGCGTTATCATTACGTCTTCAAGAAAAGATTTACGGGATATTATTCTCAATGTAATTTCTTTTGAGGGCAGTAGTTTGTTCACTTATAACTCCGCCCTTCAGTGGCTGATTGGAGTTGGTTAGACGTGACGCAACCCTAGCTACATCCACACGCGTGGATAGTAAGGTTAAGAACTCTCTCAGAGTCGCTTCGTTCTCGGAGGAGCTTCTCTTCGACGGCAACTTTTCGGCAATCCATGAATTGCTCGATTTACACGTTCTCTTGTCTATCTAGTGTTACAAGAGATTCAGACTGGGGCAAACATTCGGTGGTTGACTCAGAGAGTGCCACCGCAGTTGCCGGACCCGAGTGTGGCTGTTATGACGGTTGCCAGTCAAACAGATTGGGATATAATACTGATCCCAACGGATTCGAAGTGCCAGGGTCTTTGGGTTCCGCAGTCTCTTAGCAACCATTTTTCTTCCGCGGAATAATGTTTTTTAGGCTTGCTTTTTGTCATTGCATGAACATTATTCAGAAACGCATGCCCAAATCCTGTCCGTTAATTCGACAGTAGTGGCGTATCTCCGGAACCAGGGAGGCACTCTTTCGCTTCCGTTATTCAATTTAATGGAAAGAATCCGTCTGATGGTTATAGTACACCAAGTTCTGTTTTGGTCCGTCATATTCCGGGTCGTCTGATTGTTTTACCGGACTTCCGTTCACTTACGGGTCGCTTGTTGCTGTCAGAATGGACTCTCAACAAACAAGTATTCAATCAGATTTGCTATCTATGGGAGCGCCCAATGATGATTTATTTACGACACAGCTTGCTAATCTATTGCAGACGTATGTGTTGGCTTATCCAGATCTCTGAGCTAATGTTGTTAACGCTCTATTGATCTATAGGACGGAATGATAGGATACGCGTATCCTCCGGCGCTGTTGTTTCAGCAGGTATTGCTAAGATAAACAACCACAATACATTTCTGTTGATAGCATCTCTATCTTCACAGAGATCATGGGTAATTTACTCTCTTGTCTACTGTGGGACTTAACGTGAAATCTTCCTCAATGTGAGGATCTTTTTTTCACTGGGTAAATCGTGTCATCTTTATCACAACCCGCAAGGTCGCAACCTTTATGTATTCCGTTGTGTGGTCCGTATTGCATTGTAAGCATTGTACTGGACGAGCTTTGGACGCGATTTCTTACTATAGGAGATCCTCTTCTTCGCTATTCTATGCGGCTAAAGTGGAGGCTCTTCCGTCGTTGGTGTAGGGATCATTATGTTCATATTGTTGATCCCTCCATACTACTTAATGCAATTTTTTAGTATACTTGTTTCACAAGATCTACTGCAGCCTGTTATTATTAAGGTTATAGGTTTATGTTACCTCATACCTATGCACTCTAGGATAGTTTACAATTGAGTCTTATGTCTCTTTATCTAAGTCAGTTAGTAACTTTTTGATAAATAGACTATTTATTCCTATATGGATTTTAACTTCGGTTCTTATTTAGCTAAGTAATCATTTGAGCCTCTGGAAACAGTAGTTTTCAAATTCTGACCTTTTAGACAGTAATTCTGTTGGTTTCTCTTTTACTGTAGAGTCAGTGAGTTTCATGCACTATCGATGGATGATTTTCACTTTCGTAGTTTCGGAATCACTATTCCGTTACTATTTAGGTTGGATTTTTGCATAAGAGTTAGGCTCCTAATATCCGGAACCTATTGTTATAAAGGTCCTTCCGTCTTCGTACGGGCATAGGCCTTTACTCTTTTCGGGTAGAGTTTATGTATTTATAAACAGATATCTGTTTATTACTATGGGCGTAAGCTTCTTCTGTCTTTGATGCCTAGTAGAAGGACGTTACGCTCCATTCTATTGTTAATGGATTCTATTAACTATCGGTACTGCTTATGGTATATCATTGACTTAGCAGTTGTGCTTAAGATTTTGGCTCATGAAGTAAGAGTTCTTCTACATCTTGGGCTTACATTAATACTGTCGCTATTATAGATTTTTGAAGGCTGCTCATTGCGCTCAGCCATCCACATTCATGAATTTTTATCTCAGAAATATCGAGTCCATTTCTGGAGGCCTCTATTGTTAGGTCTATTATCTACTGCTCAGAATGTCATTCACTTAACAGTTGCTACTATAGCTAGGTAGGCTGTCTGTTTCAGCAGTGTCTCCGTTCTGCTGCCCTCTTCGCTCTGGGCTATTTGACCCAGGGCAAGAAAAAAAGGGGGGGGGGGTGTTCCCTTGGGTCACCTGTTTTACTATGAAAACAAGGGGATACCTCCTCCGGAGTTAGTAATTCTGAGCTGTTATTGGGATGGTTGTTTAGTGAGAAGTTTAGGTTTTTAAAATTCATTCAAGTCTTAGTTTTTAAAGTATAGCTTTTGATTATTGCATATGTCAACGGACATGATTATGCAATCCTCAGACACTTTTAGGAGTATAAGAGTCTCTATTCTCTAGACCTACTTTATTTATTGGCTTACTTTAAAAATTATTAGTATAAGGATTATATTGGATATTAATAGAGTACATGGATGTATGAAGCTCAATTTTGGAAGGTGTTGTATCTTTCTAATTTATCATAAATAAGAAAGATACATGTAAGGCCTATTACTTCTTTTTCCCTACAGGGGATGACTCTATTTTATATTATTGAGCGTATTCCATTTTGCTCTATGTCCTTGGCCCTCCAGCCTTTTTACTATTCAGCTATGTCTGGGTCATTGGTACAGTATAAAAATGTTAAAAAATTTATAGTAATTTCTATATTTTTTATACTTACCAATGACCCAGACGGGGATGGCCCTCCCAGGAGTTGGGAACTCTTGCCTCCCCGCTGAGTACATAGCGCTTACCAGGCACTGGTTTTTAGAATGATTAATGGCGCCAATTTCGGAACTTCCTTGACACTGCGCATGCGCAGTAGAGGCGAAGTGTGGAGGGCCTTTCAGGACATGTTTTCTTTGGTTTTGGATGCAAATTTTGGGGATTGGGGGGCAAAATTTGTGTTTGGCCCTATATTTTGGGAGTTAGCACCAGCTATGTCTGGGTCATTGGTAAGTATAAAAAATATAGAAATTACTATAAATTTTTTAACTTTCAGTGCAAATGAAATCAAATATTTAGGACATGTTATGTCATCTCAAGGCACCAAAGCAGATCATAGTAAAATTTCTGCAATTGTGAATATACCCAATCTTCAAAATAAAAAAGAGCTTCGTTTCATGGGCATGGTGAATTATCTTAGGAAATGTTTTTCCAATCTCACATCTCTGACTGACCCTCTCCGACATCTTCTTGAAAAAGATATTGAATGGCAATTTCATACTGAACATGAACAAGCTGTTGATATTTTAAAAAAGCTGTCACGAATACTCCCGTGCTGCAGTATTCTGATACACCTCTATTAGTGAAAGTTTCATGTGATTCTTCCAAGTCAGGACTTACATCTTCAGAGTGTAATTACGCCTAGAAAAAAAAAGAAATATATTATTTGCAGGTGAATGGTTCCACGAATATCTGTATGGTCGTCATTTCATTGTTGAAAATGTTTCTAAGCCTCTTCAATCGATTTTCTGCAAAGCATAAGTGAAATCGCCTCCTCGAATACAAAGATTGTTGTTAAGACTCCAGAAATATGACTTTGATATGCAGTATATTAAAGGGATAACATTACATGTTGCGGACACATTATCACTTGCATCACTTCCAGACTGTGGTTCTGAGATCTCTGAGACTGATGTGACATACCATGTACTTCTATTATTGACACTCTTCCAATTAGTTCCGGACAATTGGAAAAAAATTTCATACAGAAACTCAAAAAGATCATGTTCTTTCTTCGCTGATAAAAGTTGCGCAAGAAGGTTGGCCTAGTACAGATGCCATTCCATATGAACTAAAACCGTTCAGTACAGTGTGTGATGAAATAACGTGTGTTGACAAAATGCTCCTGAAGGGAACTCAAATAATTGTACCCAAATCTCTACAGCATGACATGAAAATTAGAATTCATGAAGGACATCTTGACATTGAGTTATATAAATCCCAAGCCAGAGTGCTTATATTGGCCTGGCATGTCTAATGAAATAACTGATATGGTATCTCGTTGCAGCACCTGTTTGAATTTTAAAAATCAGTAAACACAGGAACCACTCATGTCACTTTCATATGCTAACATTCCGTGGTCGAAAGATGGTTCAGATTTATTCTATTTCAAACACAAGACTTAGTGGTATTTATTAGTGGTGGACTACTATTCAAATTATCCCCAAGTAGTGCAGTTAAACGATACATCAAGCTCGACTGTAATTTCCCATATGAAGGCTGTGTTTGCAAGATGGGGAATTCCGGAAATACTCAAAAGTGACAATAGTCCCCAGTACTCCTCCTGTAAACAATGAGTAAACTGTTTTGTGCCTTTGCAAAGGAGTGGAAGTTCAAACATATAACTTCCAGCCCATACCTCCCCAGAAGTAATGGACTTGCTGAGCGCACTGTACAAATCCTGAAAAAACTATTTTAAAAAGCGCTTCATTCAAATTCAGACCATTACCTGCACTTTCGAACTTTAGATCTACACTTGAAATTGATGGTCAATCCCCTGCAAAAAGGTATGTAACAGGAACATTCGTACTAGACGTCCATAATTTATTTATAATCCGAGGGTTCTGAAGAAAACAACTCACAATATCCACCATAAACATCATTTGAGTGTTCTCCCCAAATACCAAACCCTTGGTATAACTGATCATATTGACAACACTTTGGGCAAGAAGAGATAGGTTATCTCAAAGGACATACATTCACCACGATCTTATCATGTCCTTACTGAATAAAGGAGCCGTAATACGTAAACCATAAGCAATTTAACTGTGAATCAGATCAATTAGAACTTGAAATGCCTAAATCTACAAAATCTGTGAATAGGGATACTCCAGTGATTTCACCTGACAACTCGAGTAACACTGTCCTTAATAAACCTTATACTACCCGAGTGGGTAGAAAAATCATACCTCTCAAAAAATTTAGTGACTATTCTACGTAAAGTCTCTCTCTTTACATAAAGGGGAAGGTGTTAGGTTATTTGGTATATTCCGTTAGTAATTTCGTGTTTTGTGTACCTGGTATAAAATCGGAAGTAGGAACTGAGGTATAAAAAATATGAACTCTGAAATCTGATTATTTTCTTCTGGTTCTCTCTCTGTTTTATTGTCCTATATACAACATACTGACTCTCTCAGAAGAGAACACGCAGTATGAACGAGATGTGTCTTCTGCATCAGTTATCACTCCACGTTCCCATTTGTTGCTGTTTTGCAAACGAACTGCGTCATCTTGGTTTAACGTATTCAAATCCTTGCTCGATTTGTCGTAGTGAAACTTATGTTTCATCTGTTTCTCTTATAGTTTCGTCCTAATTATTTCCTGGGTTATTACTTTCGGTTGTAATTGTTCTTTTGTTGCTGGTAATTTTGATCTCAGACGACGGTTCATTAACAGTAAGTTGTGCAGACGAGCCAAGAGGGTATGTACTGGTGTGTTTCGATAGTTCAGTCTGCCACTGTATGGGCTTATGTCTCAGATTGGATTTTTTCAAAATTTGCTTAACAGTTTGTACAGTTCTTATAGTCATTCCTTTTGACTGGGGTGGTAGGGGCTTTATGTTGTGTGTTTGAAACTTTTGAAATTCTGCACATGAATATTGTGATCCATTATCTGATCTCACGTCAATGGGAAGTCCATGTCAGGCAACAACTGATTTCATGTGTAGAATGACTGTAGAGGCTTTCGTGTTTTTCAACTTCGCGATTTCAAAGTGCACCACTAATAAATAGCCATATCCATTCCACACGAATAAAACTGAACAAACTACCTGCCATGGCAGGTCCGATATAGTGGAAGGAATCATAGTTTCTCTTTGATTTAATTTTCGAGTCTCCAAACAAGTGCCACATTTCGACACATAGTAATGAATCAGAACGTTCGATCATGTTCGGCCAAAACAGTATGTCCCTAGCTAATTGCTTTATTTTTTCAGTTCCCATGTGTCCTTCGTGGTGTTTGATTAACATATATCTGCTTTCGAGGTGAATATGGAATAATAACGTTTTCACCTTTCATTACTATTCCATCAATTTCGGAAAGTTTGTCTCGATGAGACCAGTACTCCAGTGTACTCATGGGTGCATTAAATTTATTGTACGGTCATCCGTGTCGAATAACTGCAATCAGAGATGTCATTTCAGGATCTTGTTGTTTGCGTTCGCAATTTCACTCAATTTGCTGTCAGATATAGGTCGATTACTCACAACAAGATGAATTTGACAGTTCAGTTCAGAGTGCAAATCGCCATTATCATTTTCGTTGAGAAATACTCTGGAAACCATGTCTGCAGTATACATTTGAGATCCTGGCCTATACTTAAGCGTGAAGTTATACTTCTGTAAGCGCAAGAGCATTCGCCGAAGTCTGAGTGATGCGTTTGTCAGCGGTTTCTTGATAATGGATTCTAATAGTTTGTGGTCTGTTTCGACAGCTACATTCTTTCCATGTGTGTACTGATTGAAACGTTCTAAAGCAAATAAAACAGCTAACAGTTCCTTTTCTATTTGTGCATATCTTGTCTCAGCATCTATTATTTATTTTGAGGCATATGTTATAGGTTGGCCGTCTTTAAGTAGCACAGCACCGGGTCCAAATTTACTAGGTCCACATTACGATCACAACTAACAAGTAAGGGTTTATTGACGTCAAACACTTCAGTAATGGATCTTTTGTCAGAATGTATTTTTATTTTCGAGAAGGCGTTTTCCTGTTCGCCCCCATACAAATTCTACATTGTTTCTCAGAAAACTTCTAATGGGTTTAGTTATTTCAGCCTTACTCAGGGTTAAGTCATTTTCTCTGGGGAGTCTTTGTTCCACTCTCTCTGCATTTGTACCACATACAATTCTACCATGTATGAGTCCATCTCTAATGTCACCAAATTCACATTTCTGACATATTTCTCAAACTGGTCAAACGGTTTTGTTTTACCCTATATTCTTGTGTTGTACTAGCGTCATTCCATCGTGAGGTTTTTCTTGGGAATACAGTATTTCTCAAATTTATGCATCAATGGTTCCAATTTATCTTTGTCTCCGTCTCGTATGTCCATGGTATTGTATATATCACGACCTTCCTGACCAATGATATAAAAAATCTCGTTACATTTTTCCGTCTCGGCCTTTTTAGACATTGCGACATCTATGTACAAGTTCATAGTCTGTTTCCACCTTTTCCATCTCTCCTAAATATTTCCTTCGGTAGAAAAGTCCATCTCGGGTGGCTGCTTGAGTTTCTCCCAAATCAAATATTTTCACAAATTTACTTCTTAACGGCAAAAGTGTGACACTGGCGATTCTTGGGACGGAGTGGTTTCACAGCAAATTGTTCGCTTTGGTGCTATTCTCACACCATGTTACGTTTGTTATCGTAACTTAAAAAGAACTCCGTGCTAATTATACTTTATATGTATTACATGACTATACTAAAACGATACATCTCCACCACACGATTAAAACTTGAATACTATTCTTGGCCTACTGCCAGATGTGTCTGGCACTGTACATGTCTCCGAGCAGCGTAATGGGATACCTATGCTATTTAGAACTGTGTATTGAGTCAGTTAATTAAGCTGTTTTTTCACAAGAATGAATGCATGATGGAATGGTATTCATATCATTACAACAGTAATATCGGAAAAAATTGTTTTATTATTAACAACTAGCGGGTGATACCCGGTGTTGCAAGGGAGAAGATGGCTATATCAGCCGTTTTCGAAATAGAAGGTCAAGGTCACAAATTTAAAGGTCAAGGTCACCCCGCACAGGCACCCCGATAAAGTCAAAATGATCGATGTGTCAATATTCCCGCACATATGAAATTTTAGCCCGATCGGCCCAGCCGTTTTCGAAATAAAAGGTCAAGGTCACCAATTTCAAGATCAAGGTCACCCGCACGGGCACCCCGATAAAGTGAAAATGATCGATGGGTCAATATACCCGCACATATGAATTTTTAGCCCGATCGGCCCAGCCGTTTTCGAAATAAAGGGTCAAGGTCACCAATTTCAAGGTCAAAGTCACCCCGCACGGGCACGGTACCCATCCCATGTTACTCGCAGGGACGAATTACCCCGTGTAGAAAATTTGAGATCGATCGGTCGAGAAACGGAGGAGTTCACCCGGAACAAAGATAGATAGAGAGAGAGAGAGAGAGAGAGAGAGTGGGGGGGGGGGGGGGGGAGAGATAGAGATATAGATACAGACATTCGCATTTATATATTAGATAACAATTACAAATCACTTAACAAAAACATTATCGTGACCGGAATCTATTCGCAAATAGCCGCTTCTCTACGCGACGAACATGAGCACCGCCTAGCGTTACATAATACGCCCGGTAGGCTGTTTCGAATTGTACATATCCACTGTTTTCATCCAACCAACGACATCGTACCGAACCCCATTCGAACTTAACCTGTATTTTAGTATGACTGAGACAAAAACTTAGTTCGTTGCTGATCTACAAATCCAGACTCCAATCAAACTTAAAATCACACTTGCATGGGATCTCGTGGTGGTTAACGTCTGTGCCAAGTTTGAAAAAGACTGGACAAGTTGGACAACAAAATGGCTGAGAAACACCCCGGACATAAATGTGTCCACATATAGACTGTATAATTTCAAAGTGAGACTGTACCATAACTCTGCTTCGGGAACGCCAATCAAACTTAAAATCACATTTGCACAGGTGGTTAACTTTTGTGCCAAGTTTGAAAAAGATTGGACAACATATGGCTTAGAAACGTTCCGGACAAAAATCAACCTGCAGACGGACGGACGAAGGATGGACAACCCATTTATATCTTTTCACGCTATCCCAAATGATAGAATCCGCGACAGCAAAAAAGAAAAAGATGTTTATGGCCTTTTTGGATGTCAAAAAGGCATACGATAGAGTATGGGGGGGGGGGGGGGGGGGTATGTGGCGCAAGCTGGAGGCTCTGGGCTTAGGAGGCGAGTTTGTTGGAATTAGGAAAGCATTATATAAAGATGTACAGAGTGAACTTAGCCTGGGAAACATTACAACAAAACGTGTGCCTATGGAGATAGGCCTAAAACAGGGGTGTATCCTTTCGCCAATCCTGTTTGCATTGTACATCAAAGGTCTAGGAGATGAACTCCTGCGTAGCGGCGAGGGGGTAGCAGTTGGGGACTTGAAGATCCCAGGGCTATTTTTTGCAGACGATATGGTTCTAGAGTCAGAAAGCGAAGAGGGGCTAACGAAAATGCTGGGAATTGTTGGGAAATATGGGAGCAAATGGAGACTCGAACTTAATGAAAGCAAGAGTAAAGTTATACCTGTGGGCCGCAAAGTGGACCCCACTCGAAGGTGGAGAGTGGGTGAGTTCTGCATTCCGGAAGGGAGCAGCAAACTTCTCAATGTAGGAGAGACAGGTGATTACGAGTATTTGGGGGTAAATATAAACTTTACAGGAAGAGGCATCCACCGAAACCACACAAATAAATTGATTCTGAAGGGGAAGCGAATCCTTAACCAAATGAAACTTATAGGGAGAAACAGTTTCAATACGGTTTGCGTGGGGAAAACCATTTGGGAAATGGTGGGGCTGCCAAGTATAACATACGGTACGGAAGTGGTACCCCTAAACCAGACGGCCGTAAAGAGCTTGGAAATCTTGCAGAACGATGCAGGCCGATGGATAACGGGGTCGAGTAATGCCGCAGCGCTAGAAGCAATCAGGGGTGAGCTTGGGTGGATGAGGATCAAGGACAGGATAGACCTGTTGAAACTCGGTTATTTTAATTATTTGGTAAACTCCCCGACAGCCGATGGTGTAAAGTAATGTTCCTGGGAACTTTCAACTCAAATATCAAAACGGGGTGGATGGTCCACGTGAGGGAGCTAGTAAAGAACTACTCATTGGAGATCTCGGACCTGGACGTTGGGGCAAACCAGGGTACAAAAATCGTCAGAGAAAGGGTCATGGAGGATTGTAACCGTAATTGGCGAGAGGGGGTCAAATCGAAGAGGTCTTTGGGTGGCCTGCGTGATAAAGAGAGGCCAGGTTTGGAAGAGTAACTTGATGGCACCTTTGGGGGGTCACTATTGTTCAAGCTGAGGTCGCGATCCTCGGAGCTGAGGGGAAAAATTGGGAAAGACAGTGAAAGGGAGTGCCAGATGTGTAACTTGGGCATGGTGGAGACCCTGGAACACTTTCTTCTAGAATGCCCAAAGTATCAGTCCAAAAGAATGAGATTCACTGGGAGTATAATGGGGAAGTGGGATGGGAGAATGAAGGACAAATGGTTAGGGGGAGACTCAAAGGAGAGGGTTAATATGCTAATCGGAGAGATTGGGAAGGATGGGGCAAGGGATGTCATCAAGCAGTTCGTCTCCGAGTGTTGAGAGGAGAGGAGAAGAGAGGGAATAGGGAGGCAGTTGGGAGTTCAGGGGTAACCATGGCCTTCTCGTGACAAATCAGCGGCTGGCCAAAGTGTTATTATTATTATATAATACGGGCTTTTTTCAAACTGACGTAAAAAAGTACTTGAGAGTGCTTACTGTCCTCACGTATCAGGAGTGTTAACAACACTGTGAGCTGAATTCCCATGGTTGGAGGAAATGTTCGAGTCACAATCTATTATTATTGTAATCGTTACACGTGACTGCGTGTCAATTGATAACTGATTGTCTTCAGCTGGAGATGGTTGTGCAGTCGCAATCTCTTATTTTATAGTTGTGAGGCATAAACATATTATGGGACCTAACTGGGTCAATTTTATTTGTAATACCCAGTTCTGGGGCACAGTAATATTGTGGGACCTGCGTGTAACTAGTGTTTGCAGCACACTCTTGTGTTCCAGGTAAAAGTACATGGTGGAACATTTATCAAAATTTATCAAAAGCGCCATTTCACTGGAATTTTCTACAAATCGTGCACCGCAATTACAATCTGAATCGCTAGCGATAGCTAAAAATCGTCCCCTGAGTTCCAATGTGTTCTATGTGCCAGTAGGCACATAGAACACATTGGAACTCAGGGGACGAACTAGTAACACGGGTTTCCCTCTCAAATTTGGTTGGCGATAAAATGTGTTCTTTTTGTTAATAGTTGTCAAATGAATTGCTGAGTGTCCTAATAATTGCTTTTATAGACGTGAAGGCGTGTGTAATAAACACAGAAAGACGCGCGTGTGTGAATGGGTTAGTCGATATGGCACTTGTGCCATCGCGCAAGGATAAAACTCGAGGCCTGTGGCCTCTCGTTCTATCCTTCCGCGCTGGCACTCGTGCCATATCGATTAATCCATTCAGACACGCGAGTCGGTCTGTGTTTATACTATCTTATATCTTATCTTATCCCTGTACATAATTCCTTTCTTCTTTCACAGTATTTATCTATATACCTAAATATCTTTCATCACACAGTTTAAACAATTTGCATTAAGTGTACCGACGCACTCCCGGTAACACTTATTTGGTAACTCAAAGACCTAAGGGAGACAACCAACATAAGCACCGAACATTCTGTTGAATCCTTCGTTGTAGTGATTTATCTGGTAATGTTTCTGAACGCTGCATTCACTGTCTCATAATTATATCTGTTGCCTTTCTTTATTGTAAACCATATTGTATGCAATTACAGTGCGTTCATCAATAAATATTGTTTAAACTAATCTAGTTAATTTTGTCTAAAGGCCAATTTATTTTCCAGAACTGCACTTAGTTTCACTCAGAAACCTAATAGGCGCGTATATGCATCATGATTACAACAACAAACTACACTGTGCTAAACAAAAATATTATATGTCACGTGACTTCCTTGCATTCTGATTGGCTCAAAGATGATACCCTATTTCGTGTAGTTTGCATCCACAGAACTGACCAGGCACTACACGCAGGTACTACACGTTTTCTATTTTTAGCACACTACTATATCAGTTTTCTTTTCATACTGGGCGAATAAAACTAATTAGGCTAAATTTAAATATTGATTCACAGAGGCACAACATCCACAAAACGACCCGGAAAGAATTCTTTGTGGAAAAATGTATCGCTTTTCCATTGTTGAAGTCACATTTTCCGAGGCGTTCATTTTATTCCTTGAGAAGATGATCCAGATCTCGTTTCGAAGAGAATGATCCATACCTGAGTACAACATTCACGAGAACGTGTCCGGATATGAAAAATCGTTCGTTTCGGTGCTCATATTATTTCGCTATTTAATTGTATGTCATGGGCAGTAAACGAATAAATAATGGAATTCAGTTGAATCTTCGGAGTTTGTATCCCGTGCTGACCCATTCAGTAATGTATATGTGTGGCAAATGTGTGGAAATTATCAAACTGCGTTGTCAAATTTCGAAAATTTTAGTTTTCATTCGCGAGTTCCGCGATTCTAGAATACACAGTTCCGTTTGGGGGAAATGTTTTGTTTACCCTTGCCGACCGATTCAAAATCTGTCTTCTGCTCATATCAATAATCCAAGTTAGCCGTGTTTTGGAAGAAGAAAATGTTTTTTTAAAAACAACATGGTATTTTTTCTATATAACGCTGGTTGGTAGGGCTGCTTACTTGGTAACAGATTAACAAATCGGACAGATGTTTTTCTTGATGGGTGTTCGATATAATATAAGGATTGGTGCGTGTCTTGTCGTTGACTACGCCCATATAGTGCCCAGTGAGGTGGTGTAGTTCCCTCCACTTCGCGGCGGGAACTACACCACCTCACTGGGCACTATATGGGCATAGTCAACTCCAAGCCATGCACTATTCCTTAAGAATATCACACAATCCAGTGACGATTTACTGATTTGAAGTCCTCCCTGGTGAAAAAGCAGTTTTAATAAACATACAGGCCCAAATAAGATGCAGGATGGAAAATTGTCCAGAATTCATTAACAACATACATGCATATTTATTGGGAATACAAGAGTAAGGTTGGTGTGCTTCTATGTATATATTGCCTTTCAAAAAATGATGCTGGGTGCCTCTTGACTGTTTTGTAGCAGTCAAGACACACCCGAACATCACCCTTAAGAAAGCAAGTTTTATTTGTGTCGTGTTGGAATCGTAATGTAAATTGTTGTTCATTTAGCATTGGGAACGTTCATTTTTCCCAAAAAATAAGCTATATGTATACGACTGAGTACTGATCAGAGCAAAACTGGGTAAAATGGCTGCCTCAGGCTAACATTACACTCACGTTGCATTCGCCATGTGGCCACAGCAGCTGAAGATAATTTTTATCTCCAAAAATTCCCAAGTAAAAGCAATGAAGTACTGAATTCTGTTACCCAAATTTGTAGCATATCAAAAAGGCAAACAAATTTGTGATTGCACCTGTAGTTCACTTCGAAGCCCTTATAGTGGTTTCCAGTATTCTACCAGATACAGACGATTACATTGCGCTGTGGGTTGACTCTGCTTCCATACATACATTGCCTTTCAATGAATGGTGCTGGTTGCCTCTTGGCTGCTGTGCAGCAGCCAAGACACACCCGAACATCATCCTTTGGAAAGCGGATTTTATTTGTATTGAAATCGTAATATGACTTATTATTTTTCACTTAGCGTGTTGGAAATGTTAAAAAGCATGAAATTAAAGAAAAAGGTCTAAATCTCCCTGAAATGTGACAAGAATATTTAAGAATTATATGGTTGAGATAGATGTATATGACCTGTTAGTCCGAACTCTTTCAGATGTTAACAGACTTGTTCTCATTCGGTTACCATCGGTGTCACCGATTACACTGACGACAGCTGAATAAGAACAAGTCATTGAACATCTGAATGAGTTCGGATTAATGACCTGTCAACAAATATAATATGATTTTGGAAAATGGCCGAGTAGCTCATTTTTTTAACTAGGATTATTTTGAACACCCTCAACTTGTGTTGCAAGAGACCATTTTTCCAGCACAATTCATTTTTAAACTGTTGTGAATAACTGTAATGAATACCAAGTGGGACTGTTATGAGCATACGGCCCGGGGTTCAAGGGGGCAGTTGCCCTCCCACATTCGGGCAAAACAGTGGGGAAAATTCGGGCAAAACAAGAAGAAAAGAAATCGGAGAGAGAAAGCAAAGAGATTAACAGATTAACAATGATGGGCGTTTGCTGGCAAATTAATTGCCAGCTAATAGTCAACCAAATCCCTGATAAACAACCTTCTAAAGTGTCCCCCCCCCCCCCCCACCCTTAAAGTTCTGTAGGAGTACTTACAAAAATTAACCCAACGCTTTTAGTTCTCTGAATTAACTGTCAAGTTTGGTCGAGTTTGGAATTCGGGAGCCGACCAGGCCCACACCAAGCATCTATTCACGATCAACACGGGAAAGCCGAATAAGCTAACTGGAAAATGGTATCACAAGAACGTCAAGTGCAGTGTTTGCAATAATGAAGTTGATTCGGGCTACAAGGATACTCACCATAAGCAGCATCGGACGTATACATAAAATCCATTCGCGTTCTGGAAAAGAATCAAATGCAAATTGGCATGTTTGATAGTCGAGAAAATACAGAAAACCGATGGCGTGGTGCGGATGTCGTTATCGTCAGTTGTGTCTTGCGATACTATCGAGAGTTCTAATCCGCAGCTCGGTTCAGAACTCACAATAGTATCCATCAGACAAAGATGGAAAATTTGGTTTATAGACAACTCGCCCTGGGACAAGTCGCCTCAAGTGAGACAAGTCTGACCAATTTTGAATGACACAACTCGACCCAAATTTCTGATATCTTTTCTCGGTCCAATTTTTCACTGAGACAAATCGCCCCAATTGTTTTCTTAAATATATTTTTACAAACATTTCTCAGACTTCACAATTGTTTAATGACTGTCCTCAATAATGTCTTTTCATAACTGAATCATGAGTTCAACAGTGTACCAACCCTTGATTTGACAGACGTTTTGTTATTAAATGTTATTAAAAAAATGATTAATAGATCTCAGTTCTTCGATCAAAACAGGATGAGTGTAAATATGATGTTGAAGAAGTGTACCTACCCCGTCTACCTACCCCATCTCGGACATCCGGCCCTCGTGAGATGCCTTCGGCATCTCGTTGCAAATTTTTCGGGCAATTCTGTTTTGCCCCCAGAAAAATTCTACCTCCCGTACGCCTATGGGGACTGTGAATATCCATCAAAGAGGAGGGTGGGGGGCAGAAATTGGTCAGATAATCTATCGAAAATGGAAAAAGAAAAGGGTGAGTGGGTGGTCTAACATGACGAAAGTTAAAAATCAACATATGTTTCTGGAAATGTTTTCCGAACCCACACCCCCGGTTGGAACAAAAAGAATCTCGGCTAAATTGACTTTCTGTGGGCACAGGTGTACATGATTTCTGTTGAATACTACTTTATTTAACAGTTGTAGCCGTTAGATGTTAAGAAGGGCCCATTGTAGTGGGTTTCACTTTTCAGATAAGAATTGAAGCGTATATCCTAGCTTTTAATATATCAAATTCATAGGGTGTAATGTAGCATCCATTGATCATGGCACGAGCTATCCAATGTTAGATACAACCTGACTGGTGCGAGTTGTATTGGGAATGTCTGTCTTGCATCCACTACGGGAGCGTGTCTTTTCGGCCTCGGGAACATTCGGCCTCGGATACATCCCGGGAACATTGGGCCTGGGAACATTTGGCCTCCGTTTTAAACAAGGGAGACAAAGAGAGACGCGGTTTAAGATGAGGTTAAGAACCTTTATTGCAACCAAAAACAAAAAATAAATAGAGAGCGTAATATACAATATATACAATATAAAATGCGTTGACAGATATATTGTCAAATGCAATTACACTTTATTTAGCGCGCATGCGCGCGTAATATTTGGGAAAATTCTGAGAAAAATTAATGGGGAATTCCATTTTCGGAAGATATGGTGGACATCTGCAAAATCCGAAACGAATATTTGTAATTCTCCTTTATTATATTTTGCTTTATTTTCATTTCTGTGCATTGTCTTTAAATAATACACGCAAAACAATCCGTAATAGATATATGTGCTTTTATGCCGTCTGAGAAAGTGTTTTTGCAACAGTGACATGAAAACTGTCGGACGAGAAAGTCTGACCCAATTTTTTGACAGGTGGCAATGAATATCCTTGGTCGTGTTCCATTTGTCTACAGCGCGGTACATAAGTATTTTGGGAACAGAAATAAGTGTTTTCAGTGCTTCCTAAATACTCGCCTTCATTAACGCGGCTTGTCGTTTATGGATTATTTATGTTACGAAGTCATCTCATTTGTTTTGGGGTTTTTGTGTCTTCTGATTTTCAAGGATACACATGCATCGGATGAAAGCCGTTTCGGCCACTGACAATTTTAGTCAGTTGGGCGTCAAGTCAATACGTTTCGGCCTTTTGGCCGATTCAGCTACCGAAGAAATATTCATTTTGGAGTGTATTAATTGAAGGCTGGATGAAGTAACATCATTATTCGCATAATTTCCGTGATAGAAAACAGTATACATATAACTTTGAAGCATCAATTTAAGTTACAAATTGGCACGAGAGGTTGCATGTTTTTTGCTGAAATTATTAATATTACATCCTCATAAGCATTTTCCCCAACGAATAACGTTGAGTCCGGTTAGTTCTCGGATGGGTGACCGTCTGAGCGATCGATTCGGACTTCCACGTTGTGTCCTTGGGCAAGGCACTTAGCCCCGATTGTCCACATGGGGGCAGGATGACGCCGTGTACTAAAGGGGTACTGCAGGTTATTGGTGAACATGTCTTCAACCAATCTAACCCTGCCTGCGCTACAGTGCAGAGTTACGATGTTGGGGAGCTGGTAGCTCCTCGTCGTTGCTCGTTGGTTCTGTCCGGGTACTCCGGCTTCCCCCACCAGTAAAACTGTCACGGTCATGATCAGCCATTGTGCATTATTATGTGATCTTAAACACCAATAAATAATAATAAATAACAGTTCTTTGTAAGTGTATTTGATCATTTTAAATGGCGGTATTAATTGCCTTCAGTGTTGGTTATAGTTGATAAAATTGTGTTAAAATGTTTTACAGTGGAACCCACTTAACCATATACTAGTTAATGGAATAATCTTGTTAATTGCCAACATTTCTTAAATCCAAAACCAATTGTGTGCCAATACACATTTTACCTGTTAATTGCACATGAAGTATAGAATAAAGGCTTGTTAATCCGTCATCCAGTGTGAATAGCGATGACATGTGCCAAAACAATCGTAATCACTAAAAAATTTCATTTTTTGTCCCCAAAACATAGATTATTACCTCAATAGGCTCGTTCCAATGAGGGATTGTAAGTTATTATTATTTTTTTTGGGGGGGGGGGGGAGGGGGGGGGGTGGGGGGTGGGGTGGAACTGATGAGGACATAAATTTGTTTGTGAATAAAGCTTGTCGGCTTTGGCCTTTACATTGGGTTAAGGATATCCCATTGGAACCCCAGGAAGTAAAGCAGAGTTTGTTAAGTGTCGTAGACAAGCTCTGTTTTCTTGGTAAAATAGGACCTAATAACCGATGCCTGGGGTGGAGGTCCTCTCAAATGAGCAACATGTGTATATAAACGATTGGCAGGACTTGACTTTAGCCTTCAGACGTGCTGCCTGAGAAAAAAAATCGAGGCGGGCAAAAAATCTTGTCTCATGTTCTGAATCAGCAATCCATCACATTTGATTTCATTGTGTTAACAAAGTTCTGAAATTTCGGACACTCTAGATTACAGAAATTTGTTTTAAGTTTTCACTGACGTCAGCTTCGGCTGTGATCGACTCAGTTTCTGGCCAAAGTCGTCAACTTTTAATGGTGAGTCTTGTGTTGTAAACAGAATTAAGTTGCCAAGCCGGTCAGAATATGTAAATTTGAGACACAGAATAGTCGTTGTAAACGACAATATATCAAAGATGCACATTTACTTGTAAAGATAGGAAAAAACAATACTTGATGATAAAACAGATTACCAATTATGCGTGATCGAAGGGTGAAGTAAATCACACAAATATTTAGGCCTGTATATTTCATCTGTTTTGAAAATTTTGCCAAAGAAATATGATCATTTGCCGGTGAAATACTTTCTGAAATTGTCATAATTTGGAATAAATTGGGGAAAAATCTGATTTAAGATTTTATAAGTTAAGTTGAGAGGGGCATTGTATTTTTGGAGCAATAAATCATTCAAAGTTGCAGTTTACATAAATAGATTAGAGAAACAAAAATGGAACGCGTGTGGTGGTTACACTTGGACGTTTCGATCCGGTGTTGTTTTGGCCTGAGACGCTTTGACCTTCCAATATATATTGAAGCACCACTTGGGGCTCCATGTATATTAGAGAAATTACTAATAAAAAATCTTCTTCTCCAGCACACGTGGGCAGAATCATTTGATATTTGGTACACAGCATTATGGGTTGGATCTGATTCAAGGTTGTTCAAATGGGCCCACTGGATTCATATTTAGGCTCACTGTAGAAGCCCAAATTCGAACTTAGTGCATTTCAGGCAAATTTCTTAAAAAATCTTCTCCAGATCCAGCAGGCAGAATCTTTTGATATTTGGTATGCAACATTGTGGGGTGGATCTGATTCAAGTTTGTTCAAATCGGCCCCCTGGGCTCATATTTGGGCTCAGTATAGGAGCCCAAATTTGAACTTAGTGCATTTCAGGCAAATTTCTTTAAAAATCTTCTCAAGATCCAGCAGGCAGAATCTTTTGATATTTGGTATGCAGCATCCTTAAGGGAGTGAGATTCAAGTTTGTTCAAGCCATGTCCCTAGGTCTATATTTGGACTCACTGTGGGAGCTCGAATTGTAACTTAGTTCAAAATGAGGAATTTTCTTAAAAAATCTTCTTCTTCAGATCCAGCCGTCAGAATGTTTTGATATTTGGTGTGCAGCATTCTTAGGGAGGTGAGATTCAAGTTTGTTAAAGCCAAATTCCTGGGTTCATATTTGGGCTCCCTGTGGGAGCCCGAATTATAACTTAGTTCAATATGAGGAATGTTTCTTTAAAAATCTTCTTCTTCCGATTCAGCAGTCGGAATGTTTTGATATTTGGTATGCAGCATCCTTAAGGGGGTGAGATTAATTTTGTTCAAGCCATGTCCCTAGGTCTATATTTGGGCTCACTGTGGGAGCTCGAATTATAACTTAGTTCAAAATGAGGAGTTTTCTTTAAAAATCTTCTTCAGATCCAGCAGTCGGAATGTTTTGATATTTGGCATGCAGCATCCTTAGGAGGGTGAGATTCAAGTTTGTTCAAGCCAAGCCCCTGGGTTCATATTTGGGCTCACTGTGGTAGCTCAAAATGAGGAATTTTCTTTAAAAATCTTCTTCTTCAGATCCAGCAGTCAGAATGCTTTTGATATTTGGTATGCAGCATCCTTTTGGGTAAGATTCAAGTTTGTTGAAGCCATGTCCCTAGGTTCATATTTGGGCTCACTGTGCAATCTCGAATTGTAACTTAGTTCAAAATGAGGAATTTTCTTAAAAAATCTTCTTCAGATCAAGCAGTCGGAATGTTTTGATATTTGGTGTGCAGCATCCTTAGGGGGTGAAATTCAAGTTTGTTAAAGCCAAGTCCCTGGGTTCATATTTGGGCTCCCTGTGGGAACCTGAATTATAACTTAGTTCAATATGAGGAATATTCTTTAACAATCTTTTTTGTATTAGATCCACTGGTCAGAATCTTTGGATATTTGGTATAAGCTTTTCTTAGGAGGGGCAGATGCAACTTGTTGAAATCAATTCCCTGGGTTGATATTTAGTCTATCTTGTCTGATGAGCACCCTCAGGCCCCCTGGGGCCTCTTGTATTACTATAGTTTTGTAGATTAAATTTGCCCCAGAATTCTGTACAACAGTATTTAATGTGTTTTTTTCTGGCAAAAGAGCTATTCAATATTTATTATTTATTGGTGTTTAAGGTCACATACTTATGCAGAATGGCTAATCGTGACCAAGATATTCAATTAACATATAATTATATAGCTATTCAATTAACATATAACTGCACTTGACGTGTAAACAGAATGAGAGGTCAACAGAGAAGTGAGTACTGATTCAGCATGCATATTGATTGTCTCAGTTGTTCAAGATGCTTGTTAGTTTTTTTCTAGCATGTGGTAGGAATCTTTCCACATTGTATTCAGTTTTATTTTTGTCCCCTGACACCCCTGTGGGATGCCTGGGAAGTGAAGGTCTGCATGTTTACCGAGGTGGATTTGTTTTCTCCACTGGTAAAATAGGACCTGGTAACCAACGCCACTGGGGTGCAATCCCTCAGTAAGTGGACAACATCAGCATAAACGATTGGTAAAACTTGACTTTATACTTATGTTGTGTCATGATATAGCCCAGATACTGACAATGATGTTGAACATCAATAAATAAATAAAGGCCCCCAACATTTAGGAGAGGGACTATACAATGGTCTTTGTCCATCGGTTTGTGCACATTCAGGATACCTTCAAGGTCAACTTCAACAATTTACAGTGTAGAGATTTGGAACTTTATAGCATAGATACACACTCATTGTAGACATGCAGCATCTAAAAAGAGGACGGAAAATATTGTGGGGCTGAGCTATTCCTTTTTGAACATGGTAAATTTTGGGTATTTTTTCATTTTGCAGTGCCATCGTTGGTGTAATCAACTCCTACAGTTTTCAGCCTAGAGATTTGAAACTTTACTGCATCATTACTCACACTTTGAAGATGAAAAATTATATTACACACTTAGGTCTATCTCCTGCGCAGTCTCTGACAAGAACCTTATAAAAGGATGGCAATCTGCCACAGCTTTTACCATGAAAGCATATAAAACCGTGGTTAACTTACATCTTATAAATTGTGCACCCCCCCCCCCCCCCGAAACGATATTTATTGCTTTTCAGGTAGACCTTTATGCTATACTTCATGTATGCACTTCTATATTTTTATATTTTCTATATTTACAATGTTGTCATGACTGCTTTTACTGTTTTATGTTGTTTGCAATGATGTTATTTCGATATATAAATAATAAAAATAAACCTGTGTTGTTGTTTATAACTTCTTGAAAAATCACTAAGAATTAACCTTGGACACTTCACCATAAAAAAAGAAATCGCCGGAAAATATCGAGACAATTTGTTTTGGCGAACTGTCTGATATTTTCCGGCGAATAGTCTTTTTTCGGCGAAGTGTCCAAAGCTTTGGCGAAGTGTCCGAAAGTTCCGGTGGATTTGTAGTATATCGCCTCTTTCTATAAGTCCATATATGGTTTCCGCGTTGGGAATGATTTTGGAAAATGTGAATAGGTTATCAGTGGTGTAATAGTGGTCATAGAAAAAGGAACAACATAAGTACCGGCATGGTAATTGCCAATTGTTTGTGTAACAAATTGTTTATATGATCATCATGAAGGTTCTAAACATTGAAGAAGTGCTCGGAAAATTTGACGACCTCTCTTTTCTGCAAAAAATGATTTGCAATACACTCGTGAATTTACAACGTCACACGTTGTCCTTGTTATGTGAAATGTCAAACGGCATTAAGATGAAGTCCAATGGTCAGAGGTATTTTGAAATCGCTATTTCAAAAACATAGTTGATAAAGAAACTCATGGGTGGTGAATAGGGGTGTACGTTATATATCGTAGTAGGGGTACTGGTGGATTTGCAGTATATTGCCTCTCTATAAGCCGATATATGCTTTCTGCGTTTGGGAATAATTTAGGAAATATTGAACAGATTGTGAGCTGTGTATTAGTGGTAACAGTCAAAGAGACAACATAAGTAAGGTAACTGCCCATTTGTTGTGTAAGAAATTGGTTAGATGATCATCATGAAGGTTCTAAACATTGAAGAAGTGCTTGGTATGTTTGACGACCTATATATTATGTAAAAAATTATTCGCAACACACTGATGAATTTACAATGTCGCACATTGTCCTCGTTATTAGGTGAAATGTCAAAAAGCATTAAGATGGAAGTCCAGTGGCCAGTTACAGAAAACGGATTTTTCAGTTAGAGATGCTTTAAAGTCACTCACTTGTTCCCATAAACATCGTTGAAAAAGAAACTCATAGAAAATGGGTAGGGACATACGTTATATGTGGTAGTATGGGTGCCGGTGGATTTGAAGTATATAGCTTCTCTATTAAGTTCATATACTACTCAAAGTTTGCTAAGCACCACATATTTGACACATCATTGTGAAATTTTCTTGTGACACATTTGCGATATTTTGGTGGATATGATTGAGGAATGTATTGAGATGGTCCCAATGTTTACATTAGCTCTCTTGACAGGCAGACTTTTTGTGACAGTCATGGAAAGCATGTGCCCCTTGATTTCCATGTTGTTTTCGTATACTGTCTACATGTACATGAGTTGTGTAGGTATCCAGTCTTCATTTCAACACAAACCCTTGTGATTTAATTATTGAATATGGCGAATGCAAATCAAATGTAACAAAACATTTGTCTGAAGCAGAAATGTGGCGAGCTGTAGGGATAGGGGAACAAGGGGCTACCCTTCGCCAGGATGGTGAAACCCTTGGTGTGCACCATAAAGTGATCACCAGAGCCTGGGCAAGATTTCAGCAGTATGGCACACCTGTTGGACGACTTGGTGGTGACAGAGACAGGGCAACATCTGCAGCTGAAGACCGGTTTTTAGCTCAACTTTGACGAAAGTCAAATTCGAGCTAATGCCATGGCCAGTCGTCCGTCTGTCGGTCCTGTCCGTCAACAATTCAATATGGCTCGGGCTAGAGGCCGTATTTATGAACCGATCTTTACGAAACTTCTTGGGTACCTTTGTTATGACCGTGGGACGAGAACGAGTGTTTTTGGGTCCGATCCGAAATTCAAGTTGGCCGCTGGCAGCCATTTTTACAAAATTAGGTGCAATCAGATTTTTGCGCAGAACTTCCATATGACAGCTCTGATTTGAATAATTTTTTGTATGAATGTTTAGTACCATGGGATACATCACATATAATGCGGGGTTTTTTTCTCGTGCGTAAATTATGCAAATTAGACTAACTTTGATGTATCTAGTGTTACTTTCAGCACTGTAAGTGCAAATTACAATACGGCTCGGGCTAGAGGTCGTATTTATGAACCGATCTTTACGAAACCTCTTGCGTACCTTTGGTATCACCGTGGGACGAGAACGAGTGTTTTGGGGTCCGGTCCGAAATTTAAGATGGCCGATGACAGCCATTTTGTACAAAATTAGGTGCAATCAGATTTTTGCGCAGAACTTCCACATGAAAGCGCTGATTTGATTAATTGTTTGTGTGAATGTTTAGTACCATGGGATACATCACATATAATACGGGTTTATTTTCTCGTGTAGAAATTATGCAAATTAGATGGACTTTGATTTTTTCAGTGCTACTTACACACAGTTTGTACACGTCAATACGGCTCGGGCTAGAGTCTGTATTTATGAACCGATCTTCACGAAACATCTTGTGTACCTTTGTTATCACCTTGGAACGAGAACGAGTGTTTCTGGGTGCGGTCCAAAATTCAAGATGGCTGCTAGTGGCCATTGTGTACCGAAATTAGGTCTAATCAGTTTTTTGTCACAACTTCTATAGGGCTCGTATTTATGAACTGATCCTCACGAAACCTCTTGGGTACCTTTGTTATCACCTTGGGACAGGAACGAGTGTGTTTTGGGGTGCCTATCTTGTCACTGTGCTATGAGAACAAATATTTTGGGGTTCAGTCAGACCCACTCTGGGACTCAAAGATTTCTTTTCTAGTTTAGCATCTGACTGTCACCCACCTTTACAATACTTTACCTATACATTTGATACAGGCTACGGTCAGTAGTTATGTACAGACCATTACAATACTTTATATGTACCTTTGTTATCAGGTCATTACCTAGATATTTGTCATTGCTGTGTCACATACTATACATGTACATGTCTTTGTCTTAAAAAGTTGAGCTACAGTGTCACTGACACTTTCATTAATCATTCAGGCCCGTAGGAACCGCTTTGACAAGCAACCCAGCTTTGCAGTGACCTTCAGAATGCATCTGGGGTAAATGTTTCGACACAGACTATCCGGGCAAGGTTGCACGAAGGTGGTCTCCGATCGAGTAGACCATGTATTCTCATTCAGCTGTCCAAAGTAGTATGTAATGTGGTTTTGGGGTCCCATTTGGATGACCTCGGTGTATGACCTCGGAAGTGACGTCATGTCACGTGACCCAGTGACGCCATGTTGTGTTGTCATGGTAACCCGCGTGAGCGGCCATCTTGTGACGTCATTTTCATAGTGATACGTGGTGTGAGTGCGCATGCGCAGCGCGTGTTGTTAGGGTGATTCGTGTTTCCGTCGTCCATTTTGTATACTGGAGGCCGCCATCTTGGTTTCTATGGTAGCACGTGATTGCTATGTTACCTAAGACCTACAACAGGACAGGGGTATATTTTGAGGGTATGTTCGATTGTAGAAGAGTAAATCTAATTACCAAAAACAACCCGACAATCCCCCCAAATCACCAAAATCCACCCAAAATCACCGAAATTGACTTTATTTCCCCAATTTATCGGCTTAGCACGTAGTGCTATAGTACTAAGGGGGTACAAAGGGGTGCGTTCGATTGAACAGGAGTAATGTTCTGGCTTAGAATTCTCCCAGAATCCCTTTTTAGATCCCTATCCCATGACGTTTTTTCCATTAAAAGACACGTTCCTTTGGTCATTACCTAGAATTCTCTGCTTCTATCTATATATGCAATAGTTTACGTCTAGCCGGCCATGTTCCTTTGTTCTAGAGTATACCCCAGTAACGTAGAAGCGCCTATTAGTTGGAACAGCTTTGCTTATTATTACTATATTTAGCTATTCTAGTCTAATCTTGTTAGTTCTGACCCTATTCCGTGTACTCTTGTTATTTCATTTATCTAGATCATTTATATAAAATTATAACTAACCAATCAGATTGCCATAACCTGTACTTAACATGACGTCACTTCCGAGGTCATCCATCGAGGTCATCCAAATGGGGCCCCAAAACCACATTACATACTACTGTCCCACAACCACCGCCAGGCACGCTATGAATGGGCCATGGATCTCGTTGGATGGACCAGAGAAGATTGACGACCTGTCCTTTTTACAGATTAGGCAAGGTACTGTCTAGGCAACACAGATAGGCGTGTCTAGGGTATGCAGAAGACCTGGAGAGTGATTCCATGCAGCCAACATTGCTGAGCATGATCGATATGGAGGGTCAATCATGGTTTGGGACGGCATCAGCAGGGATGGACGTACGGAGCTCTGTGTCCTTGGCCGTGGTACATTGACTGCACAGCGGTATATTGATGAGATCATTGATGCCCACTTCAGATTGTATGTAGGTGCAGTGGGTGATAGATTCATGCTGATGGACGATAATGCCCGTCCTCGTGCTGCCCATGCTGTCCGGGAGTGCCTACAGAGGGAGGGAATTGAGCTATGGACTGCCCAGCGAGATCCTATGACCTCAATCCAATCGAACATGTCTGGAATAAGTTGCATCTTGCAATTTCAGTCCGTCCAGTCCAACCAAAAAGTGTGCAGGAGCTTGGTGCCATGCTGGTCCAAAAAATGGAACAACATCCCACAAAGGACCATCTGGAACCAGATTGAGAAAGCGTTGTCAAGCTGTAATTAACAATAATAGGTCTCATACTCGATACTGATCCCATATCAGTTCGCACTGTCAACTTTTTGGCAAATTTGTAAAATTTCCTCTTTTAGCAATAATATCCATTTTTCACGGTTGTCGTATTCAAAAGCTAAAAAATAATGTCAAACACAAACAAAATATTAATTTCTGAGCTTAAATCATTAAAGATATAATTAAATATAAAATATATACACTTCATAACAATAGTTCAACTAAGACGTAAAACAGGTAGTTGGATAAAGGTGGTGCTTTGCAAACTTTGAATAGTATATATGCCTTCTGCATTGGGAATAATTTAGGAAATTGTGAATAGATTATGAGCGGTGTGATAGTGGTAATAGTGAAAGGGACAACATATGTACAGTAATTGCCAATTTGTTGTGTAACAAATTATATGGATGATCATCATGAGAGTTCTAAACATTGACGAAGTGCTTGGTATATTTGACGACCTCTCTGCAATGTAAACAAATTATTTGCAACACACTCATGAATTTACTATGTCACACATTGTCCTCGTTTTAGGTGAAATGTCAAAGGGCATTAACATGGAAGTCCAATGGCCAGTAAAAGAAGAAATATGATTTTTCAGTCCGAGATGTTTTAAAGTCGCTATCTCAAAAAGATAGTTGAAAAAGAAACTCATGGGAGGTGAGCAGGTGTAGTGGGTGTACCGATGGATTTAAAGTATATCACCGCCCTCTATATGGTTTCCGCATTGGGAATAATTTAGGAAATTGTTAATAGATTATCAGCTGTGTAATACTGGTAATATAGTCAAGGGGACAACATAAGTATGTTAATTGCCTTTTTGTTGTGTAACAAATTTTACAGATGGTCATCATGAAGGTTCTAAACATTGAGGAAGTGCTTGGTGTGTTTGACGACCTCTCTGTAGGGTGAAAACAATGATTGGCAACACACTCGTAAATTTACAATGTCACACATTAACCTCGTTATGAGGTCAAATGTCAAAAGGACATTAAGATGGAAGTCCAATGGACAGTTATAGAAGAAATATGATTTTTCACTCAGAGATGTTTCAAAGAAGCTGTCTCAAAAAGATAGTTGTAGTTGAAAAAGAAACGTATGGGAGGTGAGATGAGTTGTACATTATATATGGTAGTAGGTGTACCGGTGGATTTGAAGTATATCGCCTCTCTCTATAAATCCATATATATGGTTTCTGCGTTGGGAATAATTTAGGAAATATTGAATAGATTATGAGTGGTGTAATAGTGGTAATAGTCAAGGGGACAACACAAGTATGGTATTTACCAATTTGTTGTGTAACAAATTATTTCGATGATCATCTAAACATTGAAGAAGTGCTTGGTAAGTTTGGCGACCTCTATATTATGTAAAACATTTGTCGCAACACACTCAGGAATTTACAATGTCACATTGTCCCCATTATTAGGTGAAATGTCAAAAGGCATTAAGATGGAAGTCCAATGGACATTTATAGAAGAAATATTATTTTTCAGTCAGATGTTTTAAAGTAGCTATCTCAAAAAGAAACTCATGGGAGGTGAGATGGGTTGTACGTTATATATGGTAGTAGTGGTACCGGTGGATTTGAAGTATATCGCCTCTCTCTGTAAATCCATATATGCTTTCTGCGTTGGGAATAATTTAGGAAATATTGAATAGATTATGAGCGGTGTAATAGTGGTAATAGTCAAGGGGACAACATAATTATAGTAATTGTCTATTTGATGTGTAACAAATTATTTAGATGATCATCATGAAGGTTCTAAATATTGAAGAAGTGTTTGGCAAGTTTGACGACCTCACTAATATGTAAAAAAATGATTTGCAACACACTCGTGAATTTACAAAGTCACACATTGTCGTCGTTTTTGTGTAATACGTCAAAGGGTATTGAGATGGAAGTCAAGTGGCCAGTCACAGAAGAAATATGATTTTTCAGTCAGAAATGTTTTGAAGTCGCTTTCTTGGTCCCAAAAACAGATCACCGATGTTAAGCAACGTCGAGCCCAGTTAGTCCTCGGATGGGTGACCGTTTGAGCGATCGATTTAAACTCACGCGTCGTGTCCTTGGGCGAGGCACTTAACCCTAATTGTCCATATGGAGGCACGATGACGCCCTGTACTAAGGCGTACTGCACGTCAATGGTGCGCATGTCTTCAACCAATCTAACCCTGCCTGTGTTGCAGTGTGGAGTTATGATTTTGGGGAACTGGCAGTTGCTCGCCGTTGCTCGGTTGTTCTCTCCGGGAACTCCGGCTTCCCCCACCTGCAAAACTGTCGCGACCATGATTAGCCATTGTGCTTAAGTATGTGACCTTAAACACCAATAAATATATAATAAATAAATGTCAAACGCCATTAAGATGAAGTCCAATGGCTAGCCATGGAGGAAATATTATTCTTCGGTCAAAAGTATTTTAAAGTCGCTATCTCCAAAACAAAGTTGAAAAAGAAACTCCTGGGAGGTGAGGAAGGGTGTACGTTATATATGGTAGTAGGGGTACCGGTGGATTTGCAGTATATTGCCTCTCTTTATAAGTCGATATATGGTTTCCGCGTTGGGAATAATTTAGGAATAAATTATGAGCGGTTCAATAGTCGTAATGGCCAAAGGGAAAACATATGTATGGTAATTGCCAATTTGTGTAACAAATTATTTGGATGATCATCATGAAGGTTCTAAACGGTGAAGAAGTGCTTGGTATGTTTGACGACCTCTCAACAATGTAAAAATCATTCGCAACATCCTCATGAATATACCATATCACACGCTGTCCTCATTATTAGGTTAAATGTCAAAAGGCATTGAGATGGATGCCCAATGGCCACTTATAGAAGAAATATGATTTTTCATTGAGTGATGTTTATGGTCACTTTCGTGTTCCCAAAAAAAGATTATTGAAAAAGAAACTCACTGAAAGGTCCTAGCGGCATACGTAATATATGGTAGTTGGTGTTCCGGTGGATTTGCAACATATCGCCTCTTTCTATAAGTCCAGGTATGGTTTCCACGTTGGGAATAATTTAGGAAATTGTGAATAGTTTATGAGTGGTTTAATAGTGGTAATAGTCCAAGGGGCAACATAAGTATGGTAATTGCCAATTTGTTGTGTAACAAATCGTTTAGATGATCATCATGAAGGTTCTAAACATTGAAGAAGTTCTCGGTATGCTTGACGACCTCCATATTATGTAAAAAATGATTTGCAACACACTCATGAGTTTACAAAGTCACACATTGTCCTCATTTTTAGGTGAAACGTCTAAAGGCATTAACATTGGCGTCCAATGGCCAATTATAGAAGAAATGTGATTTTCCAGCCATAAAGATGCTTTAAAGTCACTATCTGTATATAGTTTCTCATGAATAGTTCTCCTTCATGTGGTATTCACAAAGCTGTAGAATAGCAAGGAACTCACTTGTAGGTTTCTGTAAGACATAGATGGCTTTTTACTCCTCAATGGAACAAGCTTGATGAGCGTGTTCCAAAAAGGGGTCATAAGCTATGTCTTTGACACAAAAAATGAAACAATTTTAGTTATTCATGAATTTGGTTTGCAAGTACCATCTTTCTTTCGTATTAGGTAAAGGATTAACTCTTTACCTAACATGAATGAAAAGTTTTGTGAATAGTTCTGACTGGACATGGCCGTTATGTCAGGTGAAGATTTAAATGAATAGTCCATAACTAGGGGTAAACATGAAATAATTATTCAGTTGACTACAATTTTCTTTAATCCTTATTTAATCTTAGTAATGTGAAGATTATTTTATGCACTATATCTTGTCTGACAGGACTCATGGAGTTCTGTCAAACAAGATATTATGAAATAAGTATATATTTCGGTGTGTTTAACCAAGAAAGTTCTATAAAACTGAGGAATTTTGTGACTGTCTGTATAAGTTTCCAATGGATCACTATATTTTTTTATTTTATTTGCAGAGATTGAACACAAGAGGTGTCTCCTCTAAAATAAATAGGCAGAAGAATTGTTTTGCATGTCGAACCTGTGCAGGGATTTATTAATTGCTTTCGACCCAGATATCAGTTTGATTTTAGGTTGTCTTGCTGCAGAGTAAGGAGTCAAAACGACTGGGAAAGGTGGTCCCTCATCAAGGATGATATTGATGATGAAATATTGGGTGAGCAGTGACTCAGTTGTTAGTACATTGAACTTCAAACCAAGCGGTCCACAGTTTGATCCTGACCAGTGGTAACTGCATTGTGTCCTTGGGCAAGGCACTTAACTCTTTACCCAATGAATCGGCCACATACACCCACCCAATATGCAAATTCAGCAGCTGAAAAAAATGTTATGTTTCAAAACATTTTAAAAAAAACATATCATGCGACCCCCTCTTTGGAACGAGCTCGTCGGGCTCGTCCAGTGAGGGGTCACATGATATGGTGTTGTTGAATTTTTTTGAAAAATTTTAAAAAATGGTATTTAAAATAATAAATTTTGATATCATCTACGTTGGTTAAAGGGTTAATATCCTGATTGCCTTTGTCTAGATGTGGTGGCACTGTGTACTAAGGCACACTGCATGTCAATGGTGCACTTGCCTAATGTGGAGTTAGTGTGCTGGGGAGTCTGACATTTGCTCGCTACTGCTTGGTAGTTTTCTCTGGCTGGCTTCCTTCACCTGTAAAACTGTCTGACATGAGGTAACGCTGGCTGTCAAAAGTGCTGTTAATGGTCAATAAATCCAGAAGCAGATGACAAAATATTAAAATTTAAACCTGCAACAATTAACTCATACCCCACTGAGTATTTTCAAAATATTTTTCATCATATTTTGTCATGGCTGCTGTGAAAAAAAAATCATCTAAATTTAACTCATTGGTCAAAAAGTACAATCAATTTACAGAGGAAAATGTGGCTAAATGTGCCAAACTTATACTATTTCAGTGACAAGAAAGCTTGTGTTTTTGGCAGGAATATCCGCTAGCCGCATGCAAGTACTTAAAGCAACTAGGAATTTGACTAATTCAGTCGGGTTTGACAGAACCAGGAATGTCAAAGTACCACCAGTACCAACATAACCGGTACCTGGGTGGGACAGACCCTTCCCGCCGAAACAGCTACCGGTAGTCCGGTACCAGGACAAATCAACAATTGAGTGACATATCACAATCAGCGGGAAGACATTCGCCTGTAAACCCAACCAGTCCCCAAGATCGCTAAGCCAAACATGACATCGTACAATTATTCCTCGGCGACATCAATGTAATCATAAAGCACGAAAATCGTGCTTTTTGATTACTTTGATGTTGCCACAGACGAAAATCATGCTTTATGATTACTTTGATGTCGCCACAGAATAATTTCTTTGACATAACCAATGACGGCACTTTCATTGTCTTTGATGTTACATTTCAAAAGTCAAAATGGTCGACCTTATTGTGGTCGCTGCACAGACAGAACATGCACCTTTAAAGTGTTTTGATATGTTTATTCACAAATAAGTTGAAAGTATGTTGTACAAGTGTGCCATACATGATTATCAGTCTGTCTGTTATCAGTCTGTTTGCCCTTGTCCGGTTAGGAATTTCCGCATAAAATAATTTTGTCCCCGTACGGCGGGACAAAAGCGTCAGTACCGATACCGATTGAATTGGTTCAGTTCCTAGTAGCATTAATGACAATTTTGCTGCTGAAAAGTTCTTGAAAGTTCTTTGACATCAGTGTGCAGTGGGGTAATGATGCTGTCCTTGAATTCTTTGAATGTTCTTTAAATTAGGCTTCTTGATTATTGAAACCTACCTGAAAAGATTTGGAATTGGAGGTAAAAATTTGGTTAGAGTCATATGGGCTGAGGTATCAGCAAAAGGTAATTTCATATCTGCCCAAGGTTACTTCGTATCAGCCGGATATCGGTCAAAGGCTTATGTGAAGTTACTGAGAGCTGATAGCGTGGCCGATATGAAACTAACCAAATAATAGCATCTTTATTTATTAAACCAAAACAAATAATTTCAAAATATTTTAAGGTCAGTTTCAGTTTTCTGACAGTGTTATTATTTCCCATTCTTTTCGTCAAGTCCAAAGTTTCCTCTTCTAGTTCAGCTAGCTGAACATCAGGAGGCCGCAACGTTTGGATAGCTGAACTATTTCTTTTGTCAATTTGACGAGTCTCTGCTTATGACTCTGAATTTTAGTTTACGTTGAATTTTGTGTACAACTCTCTTTTTCCTTACTTATTGCCATCTTCAAAAAATATATACCACTCAATTAAAAGTCCTTTCTGTTCAGGCCAAATGGTTGTAGTGTTTTGAGTGTGAAGATCCAATGTACTTCACTAATTCAGCACTGGTCCGTATTTTTCAGAGATTCCGGGTCGGGGTGTAGTACATGTATAATACAGTAGCGAATGTCGGAAAATGAATGGCTTTGGCCATTGAAGTGAATGGCAATGGGTGTGTCTCGTGTGTGTATGATGTTCGCAAGGTGTAATGTGGGTCAAAGTCCAGTAGGTGATAGGTTGGAGGACGCACATTTTTCGAGGAATGAGGCTTAGTGTTCAAGTTTTAGTTGTTTGATACACAAGTTTCTAATAGTTCTGTGAATAGCCTTATTGTTATCACTAGTGAAGGTGACTGGAGCCGTGGAGGTGGCAGGAGCCGTGCGTTGTCTCTTCGCATTCGGCTCGTCTGTGTCTGACATTCACACGGTAGTGTTACTGATACTAGAGTTTAAGCTCAAGGTGCTGATAGAACTAGATGCGGTGGCCGTAGATTGACTAGCCATAACTACTGCGACAGGGCTAAATATATATATATATATATATATATATATATATATATATATATATATATATATATAATATATATATATATATATATTATTGCCATCATCATTAATTCCCTATAATTAATACAAAAACTGCTCCCTTTTGCACAGTAATGCCAATTTTACTGATTGACTGCTTGTGATAAATAACGGTGAATGATTTTGCTGTAAACAAAATATCTGTGCCTAGTACTGCATCAATGGAGACAACACTTGGTTAGTTCATATCAGCTCAGAACAGTGTCATATCATCCAAGTTTTAAGTCATATCAGTCGAGCTCAATAATGGGCTATTCTGGGAATGAAAATCATATAAATAATAAACAAAATGAGACATTAGCTTATCGTAGAGTCATTTAAGCAATATTTAGCATGCTTCACAGCATGTTCAATATTGCTGTTACAGAATGAGAATCCTGCAAGAGATTATAGATATGACTGTTAACATTAAGCCTTCACACAAGGTTCATATGCAAGCCTGGAAATAAGCAATGTCATTTGTTGAATGAGGGTGAATTTGCTCATGCAATTCCATACAGTGGGTCAATTTATGCTCTGGATACCCTTTTCTGTTTAGGCTTGAGATCTTGATTCAGATTGAGGAGCACAGAAGGTAATATTAGTGATGCTAGCATCATAAAATTCACCCTCTGGGGACCTTATTCTGCAGATGACAGCCTGCCAGGCTTGTTGATATGGGTCATGGAATCCTGGAAAAGTCACAGACAACAAAACTAATTTTTCTAGGCCTGGACGTTTTTTTTCAAATTGGGGGGTGGGGTGGGAGGTGGGGTTGTCTGTAGTCTGGAAAAGCAACAGAAATTTGCTGTGATAATGATGCAGTAAGCCATTCCACTGAAATATCTCACTTAAAAATCCAGAAAAAGTGAGCGTGGCGGCAGGCCTGAAAATAAGCAGTCTGACATTTGCAGAATGAGGTCCCCAGAGGGTGAATTTGATGATGCGATTCTATACAGTGGGTCAATTTATCCTCTGAGAAACTCTTTCTGTTTTGTTTTGAGACCCTGATTCAGATTGAGGTTCACAGAGGGTAAATTTAGTGATGCTACCCTGCTGTGCAGGGTGGCATCACTAAATTTACTCTATGGGGACCTCGTTTTGCAGATGACAGTCTGCTTATTTTCTGACCTTGCGTGGTGGTCATACAAACAAGAAAAAGGTCGTAGAAATTGGGTAGAAAGTTTTGGAAAAGTCATGGAATTTGATTCTCAAAAAAGTTTATGAACCTGTTTACACCATGCACACAATATCAAAATTTGTTGTTATTTATTAAAATTTAAAAAAATATATCATCGAAACCATGTTGAGCTTGTTGCAATGAGGGAGGGTCACATGATATGGTTTTGTTGAAATCTTTGGGAAAATAATTTTCAGTTCCTCAATTAGTGAATTATGTGGTTGGATGCGAGTCATGCGACGAATCCGATAGGTAAAGGGTTACAGCAGAATAGTAGGGAATATAGATCACACAAATTTCATCAGCTGACCTGTTCATGCAACTATGTGCTGCTCCTAGTGGAGAGCTCCATTGGTTTTACCTCCAAAAATTGTTCAGTTCCTTAAAAGATCTTGACAGTATACTGTGAAGGTCCTGAAATTTTCTAGAGTTGAAAACTTATTCAAGTGCAGGAACCCTGTCAAGGGTTTGTGATATTTTCTAAACCCTCTGTCTAAAATGATCAACTTACAACAATATCCTAATCGAGTCCACAATAATTTTAAAATTTGTTTTCTTCTTTATGATAGGCTAAGGGTACATTCCGCTCATTTCAGTGATGGGTAAAAAGATTAACCCCACCTCTGACAGGTTTGTAGGGGAATACTACCAAGACATTGATTGGACACCCTAATTAAGAACACGCCCACAGGTGTGGTATTATTTGATATATACAAACTATGACTTTTACAATTGCGTATTACGTTATATCTCTCAGGCAATTAAACAAAATATTGTCTGTTGTCAGTAAGCATTTCACAAAAAAACATCACTGGTGAAACTGAAGATAAACTATCAAAAATGTATTTTGCTGACAGAGGCTGGGGTTTGAGGGTCAGCCCTCCCATCCCACTCCTTTTGCGTGATTATCCTAGCTGATGTGGTTACTCATTTAATTACCTGTCATTTCACTTGTCATCCTCAACCATTCAGCAAATGAGTCAGCTGCATTTGCCTGAGTAATTTACAAATTGTGCAGTTGAAAAACATTTTCAAAACATATCTCATGAGTGCGGACCTGAAAGTTATATTTTTAACGAGCACTTGCGCGAGCAAAAAATAATATTCTCAGGTCCACACGATGAATTTTTCCAGTAGCTTCCTAAAGGACGTTACGCTTCGCTGCATGGCGTCGCCTTGAATGCCGCCTTGAGGGAACAGTCAGCAGCTTTTTATTATTGTCTTGAAACTGTTTGCAAGCGAATTGGACTGAATATTGCACAGTAAAATTCACGTAGCATATAATAAACAGAAAATCTATGCTATTTTAGCGAATATCAGGAATTTTCTCATGAATGTGGACCTGAAGGTTTTTTTTTATTTATTAAAAATAATACTTTCAGTTCCACGCGAATTCACTAAAACAGAGTAGATATAGATTATAGGAAAAAATGTGGAAAAATAATAATCCTATCTGCTGCAAGGGAAGATATAGAAATTTCCACTTTCGATGTCACAAGAACATTATGAAATCACTTCATGTGTCAGTGATATTGTTGTTTATAAGTGATAAAAGTTATTATTATAGTTATATTAAATATACTGTGTGTTAAATTTGTTAGACATATATGAGGTATACCAACGGAAACTATATTTTATCATAACAGACTATTAATGCATAAAAGGAAAACAATAAGATGTGGGCTCTTGTGAGCCAATTTGAAGCCTATTCAAGGTTAATTCCACCGATTCACCACTAAAAACTACCAACTTCTTTTGAAATGCATATAATAAATAGAAAATCTAGCGTTTTTGAGCGGATACTGAAAACTATCTCATTTGTGACGGGTCGCAACAAATTTTTATTTTTCACTTGTGTCAAGTTACTCGCAAGAAATAAACATTTGTCTCAGTTATTCAGGAAATAATTTTTGGTATCCAACCAAAAACATTGGGTATCCTCTATGTATTAGGTTAAATCACTTTCAGTTGCTCATACAGGTTAAACAAAGTAAAAGATAGAAGAAAGGTATTTAACAGAAATGTGTTCATTGTTAAACTTTTAATTTAACAGGAAAGGAGACAAATCAACTTTATAATTGTTTTCATTGTGCTATTAAAATATTTTTCTAAGAAGACTTTCTTTTTTTAAAACCCATCATCACTGCGAGTACAATGGGGAAATGGGATGGGAGAATGAAGGACATGTGTTACTGAGAGACTCAAAGAAGAGAGTAAATATTCTAATCGGAGAGATTGGGAAGAATGGGGCAAAGGATGTCATCAAGCAGTTCATCTCCGAGTGTTGGGAGGAAAGATGAAGTGTGGAAATAGGGAGGCAGTTGGGAGTACAGAGGTATCCAAGGTCTTCTCACTCGAGAATCGCGACAAATCAGCGGCCGGCCAAAGTGTTATTATTATTAGGGTTTCCCAAACCCAGTTTGGGAAAGACTTTATTATTCTTCTTTTTCAACATTTTTCTTCTCTATTTTTATGCCCCCCGACTTAAGTCGGGTGGCATATAGTGATTTAAGTGTGCGTGTGTCCGTCCGTCCGCGTGTCCGTCCGTCCGTGTGTCTGTCCTTCGGTGTGTGTGTGTGTATCCGAGCCAATAACTCGAAAACTGTTAGGGCCACAGTTATCAAACTTCACACAATTATAAAGGACCTTGGGAGGAGGTGTCACACGTCATAGGCGGGTTCGTACCTTCAAGGTCAAGGTCACACTAAAAATCGGTCAATATTCGTGTCTCAGCCATAATTCAGAAACGAATCATAGTACAATTGTTAAACTGTTTACAAATGTTAAGGGCAGTCAGAAGGTGTGTCGCGTATAATAGTTTCCGCCGCATATGCAAGGTGAAGGCCACAAGGGGGGGGGGGGGGGATGTATTACCTTAGTAACATTCTTCTTGTTTTTTTTTTTTCTAGATTCACCTATTTTCCAAATAGGTGAATCTCTTGTTATTAGAATTTTTTCTTTCTTTATTTTTCTTTTTTTTTCTTTCACTATGCCTTGTCTACAGAACATCTTGAAAACGGCATGTACGATTTTTCTGAAATTTGGTATATTTGTAGAGTTCGGAGAGATCTCCTGACCAGCTTCAAGTCATCTCTGAAATTTTTCTTTTTCTACCAAAGCCGTACAAAATGTAGTCCAAATGTAACATGCCCGGCATAAAACTTTTACACCCTTTGAAGGATTTGCCTGAAACTATCCTAATATGTAAAGCATAACGTTACGCATCTTGCTACATAGGCCATATAACCAACGTTAACCCCTTTTTGCCACAAAATTCCGAACAGAGTGCATTTTTGGCAAAATAGGCCAAATTTGACATGGCAATTCTCACCACTGGAGCCAGATATTCACAAACGTTGCCTATGAGGAGATTGGGCATTCATCCAAGATCACTTTTGCTGTTACATGTCTTTTTCAATGTTTTAACCCTCAGCCAGTTTTTGGTGCTTTGAAGTAGAGTACTCTATTTTTGGGGCAAAATTCGCCAAATTCGAGTCCACTTTTCTATCACTTTCAAATGAGATATTGGGAAACGATTTGCTTATATGTACTTCTAGTTATCTCCCGAGCATATTTGCTATTATAAGTTCATTGTAATGTTTATTTATTTTTTCAGGCTTTCCCAAACTTCGTTTAGGAAAGACTATTGTTATTCTTAAATTTAAAAACAATTTTCCTTGTTATTTTTTTTCTTCCCCCCTAATTTTGTCTGTGGCATAGCTTGAAAACTAGCTGAACGATTTCAACCAAATTTGGCACACTTATGTAGCACCATGAGAACTCGCAGAATCCCATTTGCCACATGCCACAATCGCCCATTTTTGAGAAATTCTGCCAAAACCGTCGAAAATTAGCGTTTTCTGTGTTTTTATTAATACCTTGAAATCTAGCTGAAAGATTGTACTCATATTCAGGAAATATTTTAAAAATTATATCTCCCAGGAGATAATTATCTCAGTATGTGCCTGAAAATGATAGTTTTCCCAAAATTCTGCCAAAACTTTAAAAAACTGAAATTTTTCAAATCTTTCGTGGATTTGAAAATCCATCGTTTTGTCTACTAATATTCTTGACATTATCAAGTAAAGCTAAACTGATAAGAATTTTTAGGCGTGGTCCCCAAGGGTTTGGGGCCAGGGGCCTTGAGGTACCTTGAGGTACTTTTTTAAATAAATGTTACATTAATGCTAATGTAATAAAATTAGCATCATTTAATTATAAAATTACCTCGAGTGGCTCAGAGGGATTCAACATATGAATTTCAGGAGTTAGGCACAAAGAGCTTAAGAGCTAGGCCCTTCTAAAGAGCCCATTCTGCAAAATACCTTGAAAAATCAACTTTTTCTTATCAACCTACCTTACAATTGTTTACTACAGGCTTGCACAACAGTGGAAGACCCTAACTCGGATAAAAAACTCTCTATTTTAATCTTTTCCAAGAGATGTGGGAAGGAAAAGTGGTGTAAAAAAACACCACAAAAAAATAAGCCAAAACTGGGCCGAGCGCCATCGGCGCACACCCAGTATGGGACGCTCTTCCCAAGTACAAATCCACGACTTCCGTTAACCAATGCGCAGTGCGTCATCAATTCATCATTCTTTTTTTTTATCTGCACACGTGGAGGATGAGTGGCCATTTTGCTACGAACAGTGATAATTCAACTCGTCGATAATGGTTTTCCTGTGACAGGATTATGGATCTGAAGATCGTATAATAACAGGACTGTGTTTTATATATCCTCGTTAATTTTTTCAACCACATTCTCATTGTATATTAATTATTATTCCGTTTTCGCGAATGTTTTTTTTCGACATCGTGTCAACGCGGTTCGACAATGAAATTTATTCGGTTGAAAAATTTAAATTGTTATTGGAGTTAGGTGTCAATGAGGGTCTGTCTGGACAGGATTTCTTCACTCTGTTGAGGGCTGAATTTCTGTTTTTTCGGTCCCTGTCGGCCGTCTGGGTTCTGTCGTGTACCCACCGGTTTTTTTCTGCCACCTTCTCTAGTAGTTGAGGGTGTTCTTCTATTTTCTGTATCTGTTGAGTTCACCTTTTTCTTCTACTGTTGCCACCTCTGTTATTTCCAATTTGGTTCCCTTAGGGCAATTCCTTTTGCCCTTGCCTTGGTGCGTTCTCGTGGCTGTTTCTCCCGCAACCGCGGGTGGTGTGGAACGCTGTCGTTTCTGCCCCCCCCCTACTCGACCACGTCTGGTGTGAGTTATACCCCCCCCCCTCCCGTGGGGGATGTGCAGCTCCCCTCGCACCGCGGGGGGGGGGGGGGGGGACGCTGTCGTTTCGGGGCCTCCCGACACGACCACGTCTGGTGTGAGTTTTACCCTCTCCGTGGGGGGTGTGTAGCTCCTCCCGCACCCGCGGGGGTGGGGAACGCTGTCGTTTCGGGGCCCCCCGACTCGACCATGTCTGGTGAGAGTTATTCCCCTTCCGTGCAGTTTTTTTTACGGTGGTGGATACTGCGAGAGCTGTTGGATTTCTGGTGGAGAGATGCCTGGTTCCGGGACTATGCGCCTCACATTCGATATCTGAGGCTGTCACTAGGGTTGTGACTCCTCCTTTGGAGGCCGGGCTAGGTGGCTCTCTCCCCTTTTCCGGCAGTTCCAACAGCTCCCGTCGTATCTGCTGCTACTGCTGTTCCGTCTACAACGTCATCGGGCACCGTTTTAGCCGGCCTCGTCTTATCCCTGCAAGGGTCTGCAGGGATGTCTGTTGTGTGGTTGTGGGGTATCGGCCTCAGCCTTCCCTGACTTCAACTCGGCGAAGTCGGAAGTGGCTGCCGGCTGAACCCACTGCTGTGTCCTGTCAGCCGTTGAGCACAGCAGTTTTATACCTGCAGTGGTCTTCTGCGGTGTTTGGTAGTGTAGACGTGGGGGTATCGGCCTCAACCTTCCCTGACTTCAACTCAGCGAAGTTGGAAGTGGCTGCCGGCCGGGCCCTCTACCGGGGTCTCTGCGTCGTCGAGTACCGCAGGTTTGTCACTGGCGTTTTCCGTCCACTCATTGTGGTCACACGGCCAGTTGTGCGGGACCAACGCCTTCTGTGCAGCCTGGACCTTCTGCCCCTCAGAGATCCGCGGCAACTCTCCTGAGTTCCCGCAATGTTGATCCTCGGGGTGTGTCGTACCCCTATACACGTCTGCCCTCAGATGTTTCGGCTGCCGCCCGTTCGCCCCGCTTCGAGTGTATTGGAGGATCGTGACCCTTCGCTGGTTAAGAGGGTCAGGTGTGAAGCCACTTTGCTGGTTCGTCCCCATGTCGAACCGGCTGGTATGGTAGTGAGCTTAGGGAGGCCGTCTCCTTACTCACTCAGGTTCTGTCCAAGAGCCTTCCTGTTGCTTCCAGCGAGGCAGCGAGTGGTTTCCAGGCGCCCCCCATGGCTCCGCCTCCCGGGATTGGAAACAGGCTGCTTTCTGATCCCCCTGGTGTTCCTACACCATGGGAGGCGCCGGCTGGTTTGCCCACGATGGGCTATGTGTCTTCCGACTCCGGGGAGGAGTCAGAGATCCTTGATGTCGAGGGCCAGCAGTCTTCTGACTTGGGGGCAGCTCTTGACTTTGTGTTTGGGTTCCTTCCGGATCTAAGACCATCAAACCAGCCGACAGTGTCAGCCAGGCCGCGATCATCGGTCGCGCCTACAGCCTGTGGAGCAACCTGCTTCTGGGCGTCTTCGACCGTGCCAGTCAGTACAGGTGGTTGAAGCATTTTCACCCTTGGACTCTAAACTGAGTTCCAAGGCTATGAAGGATCCGTTCTTCACCAGGGTTGACACCTTTTTGCCTCCGGTGCGTTATCGTTACTACGATTTTGCCAATCCATCAGTCTGCCAGACTTTGACGGTTTTGGATCAGGACATCAATTCCCTCGGGCTTTCCAAACCCAAGTCTGTCGCCATTCCTATGACGACTCTGGAGACCATGTTGGGCTTATCGAGAGGAATGCTGAGTATGCTTTCTCTCTCCGATCACGTCGTCTCTGCCTTAGCTGCCTATCTGCCTCCAGATAGGTTTGACGATCTACAGGCTCCTTTGCGCGTGCTGTCCAGGGCGCTCATGCATCTTCCTCACACGCATGCCTGTGATACGGCTATTTTGGAACTAGTTCGAAGGGACTCTGTGCTGGACACAGGCCGATCCAATCCTGGGGGCAGCGCGCTGCTCTTCGATCTGCTTCTTTGGCAGGACCGCTACTGTTCCATGGGTTCCGTGTCGACGGTCTGGGATGACGTCCTACGTCATTCCAAAGATCAGCTGCTGCTTCGTCGGCTTGATCAGCCTTCTAGGGGAGGCAGGGACCGTTCAAAGCCTAACAAGTACCCTTCTGCTTCCTCTGCGAAGCAAAGGGCTGATCCTTCTGCCTCCGCTTCTACTTCTTACTCACGGGGTAAGGGTAAGTGTCGGCAGGCTAGAGGGAAGTCTCAGGATTCTTCATTCAGTAGAGGAGTTGGTTTCTCCTCTCGTGTGCCTCGCCGGGGCTCGAACTGAAGGTCCTCACCTCGATTCGTCCCAGATTGGAGGAAGGATAGCAGAGTTCGCAGACCGTTGGGCCACCATCACATCCGATCCTAGGGTGTTAGATGTTGTTTGGTCCGGGCTACAAATATCCTTCCGAAGACAACCCACCCTGACCAGAGTGCCTCTTCCAACCACAGTTCCTTCAGACGTTTTACGTCGGAAGCTTTTGTCCATGGAGATGGACAATCTCCTGGCCAAGGGGGCGTTCGAGGTCTTCAAGAACATTCAGTCAGTGGGGTTTTATTCCCGCCTGTTCTTGGTGCCGAAGAAGGACGGCCGACTCCGACCGGTTATCGATCTGAGTATCCTGAACCAGTCTATCATTGTTCCCAAGTTCAGCATGGAGACTTTCAGATCGGTCCGCCGTTCCATTCACCAGGGAGATTTCGCTTCCAGCATCGACCTGCGAGACGCTTACTTTCACGTTCCGATTCATCGGATGTCGCCGAAGTATCTCAGGTTCGCTTTTCTTGGACGAGTTTACCAGTTGAAAGCCATGTCTTTCGACCTCCACCTGGCCCATTGGCCCTTTACCCGACTGATGTCGCATGTGATAGCCTTCCATCGCACACAGTCCAGGGTGACTACTTCGGCATATCTGGTCGATATCTTCCAGAGGCATTCTAATGCTGCCTTACTGGAGCTGGATGTCGACACTTTGTTGAGCTTGCTCACGTCGCTGGGATTCAGAGTCAACGAGAAGTCGGATCTGGTCCCTTCTCCGTCGTTTTGTCATCTGGGGATGGCTTTCCGCGCACAGTTCAATACGGTGGCGGTTCCCCAGGCCAGGGCTGTGATTCTCTCAGCTTTTGCTCTGACTCTGTCCCAGTCCACATCCGTGACAGCACGGGGTATTCTCCGGCTGATCGGTCTCTGCAGTTCGGTGGCGGATCTCATTCTTCTAGGTCGGCTGCATGTCACACCTCTCCAACACTTTCTGCTCAGTCGTTGGAGGTCGAATGTCGATTCTCTGGATCTGATGCTTCAGTTACCAGAATCTCTTCATCCTCACCTTCTCCACTGGACGAATGTTCCGTGGATCACGCAGGGTGTCCCGTTGGACTTACCAACGTCCGATCGCGTTCTGACGGCAGATGACAGCGATCTCGGATGGGTGCGACGTTGGAGCCTCTAGGTCTTTCCCTTCATGGGATGTGGGACCAGGATCGGCATCTCTGCACATCAACCAGAAGGAGCTTCTTGCTCTTCTTCTGAGTTTCGGGCAGTGGATCCCTCACCTGTCGAATCGTCGGGTCCTTCTGTTGTTCGACAATTCGACAGTGGTTGCTTCATTCGGAGCCAGGGCGGCACGTACTCAGTTCCAATGTACGAATTGGCTCGGGATCTTCTACTGCTCGCTCAGGATGTCAACGCCGGGGTGGTTGTTCGTCACATTTCCGGTCGTCTGAACGTCCTAGCCGACACCCTGTCCCGACGGGGCAGGTTCTTTTCCACCGAGTGGATGCTCCACATGGCGGTGTTCCATCGATCTCTTTGCGACTCGTTGGAACCATCAGGCGGACATTTTCGTGTCCCCGTGTCCAGATGCTCTGGCTTTCGTCGTGGACGCTCTGGCCCTCCTTTGGGACGGTCTTGTCGGCTACGCCTTCCTGCCGATTCCGATTCGGCCTCAGGTTCTAGCCCAGATATGAATCTGCAGTCGTCGAATCCCTTCGACCACATCCCTGTCGCCTCGGTGGGTGTGGATCAATCTGGTCCGCTCTCTGTTAGCAGCAGTTCCGGCATGTCTCCCTCTCCGTCGCGACTTTCCTTGCCAAAGTCGCCCGAGGAGGTTTCAAGTTGACCCGCCTTCATTGTGCCTTCGCGCATGTCTTTTATCAGGTCCTGTCTCCTCCGTAGTGGTTTTTAGAGACAAGCAGTGGAGTTGCTTTTCTTCTTCAAGGAGGCACTCACTCCACTGGTTTAGCCTCTGGCTAAGTAGAAGGTTCTTCTGTCGATGGTGTGCGATCACTCTGTTGCTTCTGTCACTCCTTCGATCACACCGCTTGAGGAGTTTCTGGTATATGTTTGTTTCTGGGGGTCTCCAGCAATGGGTACAAGTCCATGCTTCAGAGACCTTTTTTCATATGTGGTACCGCATTGTTTCGACACTCATCCTTGCCTCTCCAAGCTTGTTCAGCTCTTTTTCTTGAAAAAGCCTAGGACTTTGCAGTTTACTACAAGATGGACGCTTTCTTGGGCGCTGCTCTGCTTGGGGGGGGGGGGGGGGGCGCCTTTATCCTGGATGGATATGCGTTTTCTCACATGCCAGATCTCTCCTGCATCCATTTCTCGATGGATTTGTCTTGCTATTCGTGCAGCTTCCGCTCGGCTAGCTACTGGTGATTGTATTATCAATCGTTTTTTTCTGCCACGAGGTGCGTGCATTGTCTTCCTCTTTTAATAACTCCGTCATGTTGTCGGATGTTATACTGGCAGCCTACTAGAGAAATGCTACCTTCTCCTTTTATTTGCGTCAGTTGCAGGAGCCGACAGAGGACCTTTGACCTACGGGCCCTCTTTCTTCGGCTCAGGCTGTTGTCTATCCCAGCCATTCAGTTTTTTACAGGGTCAGTTCCAGCTCTGTGCTGTTACTGCCCTTTCTCTCTGTGCGTCGCACTTCACCATACGCCTCATCTTTCATTGTCTTTTACTAATGTTTGTGATGCTATGGTTTGATAGGCCAAGGGATCTCTTCCTCTGTCCACGGTTCCAGTGCAATTGAGTTATGTGTGGGTTGGTTATGTGATTCCCTCCATCCTATTGTCTATTCAGCCTGTAGTAAACAATTGTAAGGTAGGTTGTTTAGAAATATAAATTTTATAGTAAATTTCCTTTCTTATTATACCTACCGCAATTGTTTACATGGAGGCCCTCCCGTCTTCTTATTCGGGTAAGAATCCTTCCTCCCCGCTGATCACATCCTATGTTGGCGGAATCAAACGAATGATGAATTGATGACGCACTGCGCATTGGTTAACGGAAGTCGTGGATTTGTACTTGGGAAGAGCATCCCATACTGGGTGTGCACCGATGGCACTCGGTCCAGTTTGGGTTTATGTTTTCGTGGTGTTTTTTTTTTACACCACTTTTCTTTCCCACGTCTCTTGGGAAAGATTAAAATAGAGAGTATTTTATCCGAGTTAAGGTCTTCCACTGTAAGTGCAAGCCTGTAGTAAACAATTGCAGTAGGTATAATAAGAAAGGAAATTTACTATAAAATTCATATTTCTGAAAATTCTCAAATATTTTCAGTGTTATTCAAATCAGTGGTTCCACAAATTTAGAGCCCAATAGGATGCACCAAAACTAGCACACACATTTTTCAGTGTTAACCCCCATCGGCCACTACCGATGCCAATGCAGTGATTTTTTGGTAAAATTGAATGCTTTTCAAACATTATTTTCCGTTAATGTGGTCATGATGGGACGAAGAGTTGGGTATGGATAGATGCAGTAGCGATAGTGGAACAAAGTTACCAATAACGTTTTTTTCTGCGATATTTAACCCCCCCCCCCGGCCTTTTGATAACTAAAATAAGAGCACTGTTTGAGAATACCCCAATTTGTTTATTTTATTCATTATTTTGTGTCAAGTTGGTGAGGGTTAACCTGAAACACTTTGCTCCACGGTTTTTGCAGCAATGTCTACTGAACATATCTCCTGTTGTACGTTTTGAGGTTGGGCTTAACCCTATAGCTGCTTTGGCAGCTTAATTAATGGTACTATCATTCTGCAAATACACATAGAACAAAATCAGCTTTGATTCAAAATTCTCAAAATAGTTTCAGTGTTATTGAACTCAAATACTCCATAACTTTAGGCAAAATATGATACACCAAAATTACCACACCAAGTTGTGAATGTTTACCCCCATCGGCCACAAATGTCTTCAATGCAGTGATTTTTGTGTAAAACTGAATGCCATCCAAATACCATTTTCCGTTAGATATGGATATATGGAGTAGTGATAGTGGAAGAAAGTTGCCATTATCGTTTCGTCTGGGTGATTTAACACACTAACATTCTGATTACTAGAATAAGAGCACTGTTTGAAAATACCGAAGTTTGTGTATTTTAATCACCATTGCTTTGTCATTTTGGTGAGGGTTAACTTGAAACACTTTGCTTCACTGTTTGCAGAGGTGCCTACCGAACAAATCTCCTGTTGTACGTTTTGCAGTTGGGCCTACTCTTACAACAGTTTTGGCAGCTTAATTAATGGTGCTACCAGGAATACTTTGATTTTCATTTCAATATGATATTCGATTCAATGGGAGGTCATAAGCTATGTTATTGATGCCAACAAAATGAAACGTTATTCAATAATTTTGATTGCAAGACTCTTCATTTACATTGAGTAACAGGTTAATGAATTCCTCACTCCTCACGTGTAGTGGAAGGCAAGGGAGTGTGGGTGGGACTGACTAGATTTTAGAAACACTAGTGTGTACACACAAATTAAACCCTGACGATTCACCATTAATGTACAGAAAAATCGGGTTAAATAATTAATATGGCTGATAGTTTCAAGTGTACACAAAACCACCTTCTTTTTCACATTAATAAGTTGGGAAAGCCCGTAATTTGGTAAACAAATTACAATTTTCTAGTTTTTTTCTGCCGTGAATTTTGTCTGTTGAACTGCTCAAAAACAAGCTGTACGATTTTGACCAAATTTGGCTTATGCAATGTCATAAAATCTATTGAAATGCAGTATCGTCATGTCTGTGAAAACGCGTATTTTCAAAATATTCTGCCAAAACCTTTAAAATTTTAACATTTTTCGGAAGTCTCAAAATTGTTTACAGTATTTAGCTCAAATTTTCCACACTTTTAGAGCATAATGTAATACACCATGAACACCACTCAAATTTTCAACATTAACTCCCATTGGCCAAAAATGACATGAATATAGATTTTTTCTTCAAAATTTACCAACTTCAAGGGCAAATTTCTCTAATTACAAGGTAGTTGTAACAATTATTTTGGTATGGATAGATGAAACAATGATTGTGGAAGAAAAGTTACTGTTTACTTTTTAATCTCAGATTTAACCTTCAAGCACAATGAGGATGAGAATAAGAGTGCGGTTTGAAAATGCCAAACTTAGCCAACTTTGGTTGTTTTTTTTATCAATTTGGAAAGGGTTAATTTCAAACACTTTTCATGTATATTCACAATTGACTACCGAGTATATTTGCTGTTGTAAGTTTGATTGTAAAGTTTAACCCTATCCTATTCTGGGTGCATAAAAGTAGGTACCGTCCACAAAAAATCTATTTTTTTCAGAATTTGGTAGGTTTAGGTGACGATTTACTCCATTTTAAATTGATTGAGCTATTATTGTTTTCTGTAGCTGTATGCAGCAGTCAAAGTATGACAAATTTTGTTCTATATATTATTATTAAAAGTTTAAATCCCTGGCATATTTGAGACTTCCTATAAGGGTACTGTCAGAATAATTGTTATTTTTCGCTAAAATTTACATGCAATTTCTCAGCACTGGAGTCATATTTTCTCAAAACGTTTCCCATGAGAAGATAGAACATTCATCCAAGAACAATTTTTGCTGTTATGTGCTTTATTCCAAGTTTCAACCCTCACCCTGTTGTCATGCCTTGACTTGGGAGTACCCTCAACTTGTACATGTTCATTCAAATACAAGATTCAAGATTCCGCCATGTCTCTTATCAGACACTCAGTCTGTGATTGATGTTCACACATTTAGAGCATAATATGGTACGCTAAAATCACCACACAAATATTTTAAAATTAACCCCGATTAGCCACAAATGATATGAATATAGCAGTTTATCTTCTAGATTGACTAACTTCAAGCGCTTATTTCTCTAATTGCAATGTTATTGTAAACAATTATTTTTGTATGCATAGATGCAGCAATGCTTGCAGAATAAAGTTACTGTTTAGTTTTTAATCTCATCTTTAACCCTCAAGCACAATGAGGGTAAGAGTTCTATTCGAAAATGCTAAAATTAGCTAACTTCAGTTACATTTTCCTGTCAGTTTTGGAAAGGGGTTAATCTTAAACACTTTGTTTTGTTATAGGTAGAGATGCTTGATGAACAAATCTGCTGCTGTAAGTTATGCTTTGGGGCTTAACCTAACGTATGCTTTAGCCACGTAAAGAATAGTATTGTCCAACAAAAATTGATTTTCAATGAATTTTGCAAACATCTGTACTCATTTCCTCTAATTGCAAGGTTGTTGTAGCAATTATTTTGATATGGATAGATGTGACATTGATTGCAGAAGAAAGTTACTGTTTACTTTTTAATCTCAAGTTTTGACCACCAAGCACAATGTGGGTGAGAATAGGAGTACTGTTATAGAATGCCAAAAAATAGACAACTTTGGATGCTTTTTGTCTATCATTTTGGAAATGAATAATTGCTTTGCTATATGTAGTCTGCATTTCCACATTGGAAAAGTTGGGAAAGCCCGTAATTAGTCCAACAAATTACAGTTCTCTATTTTTTTTTAGTTTTTTGAAAAAAAAATTTCCGCCCTCAGTTTTGTCTGTTGTTCTGCTCAAAAAGAAGCTATACGATTTCAACCAAATTTTGGCATACTTATGTAATTCCATAAAATCTCCTGAAATGAGGTATCACCATATCTGTGAAAACGCATATTTTCAAAATATACTGTCCAAACCTTCAAAATTCCATTTTTATCAACATGGCTCAAAAATAAGCTGTATAATTTCAACCAGATTTGGTAAACTTATTTATTGTCACAATATCTGGGGAAATGAGGTATCGTCATATCGTTAAAACGCTTATTTTAAAAATCTTCTGCCAAAACCATCAAAATTTCACCATTTTAAAAAATTTTGTAATTGTTTACAGTTATCTGGTTCTAAGTTTCCAAACATTTAGAACATAATATGGTACACCAAAATCACCACACAAATATTTCAAAATTAACCGCTGTGGGCCCAAAATGAAATGAATACAGCAGTTTTGTCTTCAAAATTGACCAAATTCAAGGGCAAATTTCTCTATTTTTAGCTCCTCTTGACAAAGTCAAGCTGAGCTAATCTCACCACTCTCCCTCCGTCGTCTGTCGACAACATGTTTTGGTCTTCTCCTCCACAGCCACTGGGCCAATTCAAGTGAAAGTTTGCGTGAGTGATGTCCCAAAGGGGCATTTCATTTTTGTTCAACTCAACATGCCCAGCCGCATAGGGAGGAAGTGGGGGAAAATGTTCCAAAATATTTATAAAATCTTCTTCTCATGAACCCGTGTGCACAATGACTTGATATTTGCTATGGAGCTTCCTTTTGAAGTGTAGAATCATTTTGTTCGAACGAAGTTCGTGAAGCAATATTTGGCTTTGTAATGGGAGGGGCAAGATTTTTGGCCGCGCCCAAAATTTTTATTTTCTGAACCGATGGTCCTGTTTGAACCAAATTTGGTATGTCGTATTATTGGGTCATAAGAACTAGACTCATACAAAAAAAATTCCCGCATCCCCATGGAACCCTGGGAGCTAAAAATAAAAATATTTTCAAACGCCCATATTCCCAAACCACACGAACAGAGAGCTGTTATATAGTATGAAGTATCCTTAGGACCAGTAGAATTGACAGGTAAAAAAAAATTGCCATCGGTTATGTTAGGGTGCTCTGTAATGGGCATCGAAAAAGTGCTGAGTCAACATATTTGCAAAGATTTTTAAAAATCTTTTCTCCAGAATCATTAATCAGAATCTTTTGATATTCAGTAAACAGCATTCATAGGGGGGGTTGGATACAAGTTTGTTAAAATAAAGCCCATTGGTTCATATTTGGGCTCAATACAGGAGCCCAAATTTTTAACATAGGGTAATATGGGGAATATTCTTTAAAATCTTCTTCTTCAAAACCACCAGCAGAATCTTTTAATATTTGGTATACATCATTGTTATGGGGGGTCAGATTATTCAAACCAAGTCCCCTAGGTTAATATTTGGGCTTCTTATGGAAGCCCAGATTTTAACTTTGTTCAATAGGGGGATAATTGAAAAAAGTCTTCTTCAGAGCTACTAGTCAGAATGCTTTCATATTTGGTATGCACTATCTCTAGGGGGTGTGTGTGTGGGGGTGGGGGGGGGGGCAGATTCAAGTTTGTTCAAATCAGATCCCTAGATATATATTTGGGCTCGCTGGTAGCCCAAATATTTACTTAGTGCGATATAAGGAAATTTCTTTAAAAATCTTCTTCAGATCCACCAGTCGGAATGCTTTCATATTTGGTATACAACATCGGGGGGGGGGGGGGGGGGGAGGGGTCAGATTCAAGTTTGTTCAATTTGAGTGCCTGGGTTAATATTTGGGCTCCATAAGGGAACCTGAAATTTAACTTAGTACAATATGAGGGAATTTCTTCAAAAATCTTTTTTTTTCAGATCCACGAGTCAGAATGCTTCCATATTTGGTATACAACATTTGGGGGGGGGGGGGGGTGGGGTGGGGGGGGGTCAGATTCAGTTTGTTCAAATCGGATCCATGGGCTCGTTATGGTAGCCCAAATTTTAACTTAGTGCAATATGAAGAAATTTCTTTAAAATTTCTCTTCTTCATATCCAACAGTCAGAATGCTTTCATATTTGGTACACATCATCTCTAGGGAAGTCAGGTTCAACTGTGTTCAAATCGAGAGCCTGGGTTAATATTTGGGCTCCCCATGGGAGCTGGAATTGGCCATGTTGCTGAAGAATTAAAAATTTTGTATTCAGTGCCCTCTAGAGATGTGTAACTAAAATTAATCCACGTAGGTTGTATCAAGGGGCTTCATAGGGTAGCCCTACATTTTACATTATGATAAACTGAAGAAAAGGCATGATGCCCGAATTATTTTTGCCACTCCTGAGGGACTAGAGGATTGACAGTATATCCTATGAAGATGGATTGCCTAATCTTGACATTAGTTTTCACTATAACTATATACAATTAATATATCAAATTTGTGCTGGAGGATCTGGTAAATGGCTTGGTATTTGAAATTAACATAGTTATTAAGTTAAGAGATATCCAATTAAGTGGGCTCCATTGTACTAGTGAACATGGACATCACACAACATTTACAATATGTGTTCTTAAACAACAAAAACTTGTCTTCTTTCCATTTTTTATTGCTTCTGAAACATAGCTTATGGCACCTCGTTGAAAGAACTGAGTTGAGCTTGTTCTAATAAGGGGTGATAAGCTATCATATGTAGAAGCAAAAATGAAAATATTTACAATATTTGAATAGCAGCTTTGAAATGGCTGCATTAAGCCAGATAACAGGTTAATAATCTTGTCCAACAACTTCGATGTGAAGATTTTTTAGCTCAAGTTGGCAATGTTAAGTATAAGCTATTGGAATGGGTTGTCCATCTGTACCAGTGGCGTAGGAACCGGGAGGCATTTTCTACAGCATACAGGCACATGAAAACTGTATGATCTACACCATTTGCAGTGCATAGAAAAGTTGGTAGCCGATGTCACTGACTGATTTGACGCTGAACAGGTTAACATCTTCCTCTCTGACATACATCCTCCTTTAACCCTTTACCCAACGTAACGGCCAAAACCGGCCAGCGCTATTCTCAAAAATCGCCAATTTTCATGATTTTTTCATTTTTTGTCTCCAAAACATAGGTTATGACCCCTCATTGGAACGAGCTCGTTCCAATGAGGGGTCATAACCTATGTTTTGAAGACAAAAAATGAAAAAAATTATTATTGAGGAATTTTTTTTTGCAAGCGTCGTCTGCTTTTCATGTTTGATAAAGGGATAAACACCAAAAAATAACAGCAACAATACCTTGATTTTTTCACTTGAGAAGCGAATAAATGAGCTCTCAGTAGTTCATATTTCACAAATTTTCCAGGTATCCCCCTTCCGCACTCTCCCGGGTTTGGCTACGCAGAGTGGGCCGCCAAAGACGACCGTGTTGTCCCCTACAAGCTCCCGTTTACAATAACCCCACCCCACCCCAATATTAAAAGTTTCCTACGCCCCTCATCTGTACATCCATACGTCTGTAGCTCTGTCCATCCACAATTCCTTTAGCACACTCTACAGGCCATATCTCTCGCTCGCTAATCCATTTCAAATTTTATATATGGCTTTGGGTATTCGGGGACGAAATCCGCAATATGCAAACATCCCTTTCAATCACACTCGTATGTCGCCATAAAAAAATGACACCGATGCTTGGGTTATGCTGATTATCTGGCAGGTTGCAATGTTCCCCGAAAACATATAGCAGCACACTGGCACATACGGATAGTTGTGGACTTTTGGGGGAATGAAGACTATTGGTTAGGGGACTTGTGTTTGAGGAAAGGTTAGGATTATTGTGGACTGTTAGGGCTATTGAGGAGTGGCTCCTATGCCACCCCATGGCTGCCAGATACTATCTAGTCCATGGTTTCTACACTACTGCCTTTGTCAGCTATCTCCTAGTTTGCCTAGTGTCCCTTGCTACTACTTTCTCAACCCAAACTAAACTATTTCTTATGACTACAACAGCTCCTATGGCTATCACTGCCTCTCACTACTATGAGCTCTACAATGATAGCATGATCCTGGTTTTTATCACTGCAGCTGATATCCCCCAACTCTCCTAAACTATTTGCTGTACATATTATCTCGATGTCTTCTTAGACCTTTCATTTATTACGTGCCTTTTCTATGAAATCACCACCTACAGCATGAACACTAAACCATGCGGAAAATGAAAATCCATTCTGCACACGTGCGGAATGGAAATCGTTGACGGACTACTTTTATAAAGAAGTGAAATTTCACTGGAGTGCTCGACAAATCGTGTACTGCAATTACAATTTGAATCGCTGTCCATAGCTAAAATCGTGGTCATACTGAATACCGAGCAGTAGAAAAATAAGGCATATTAGGCAAAATAAAGGACATAATGTGGTATATAGAGGTTATTTAAATGTAAAATACCAATTTGGGGCAAGTTGGGGTAAAACTGGATGATTTATAAATGTTAGAGCATAACGCGCCCGTCGAAAACTTCAGCTCGGTATTTTACTAGGTTGAACACAGAAATCCAGTTAACACGCTATCGCAGCTCGGTATTTAGTGTCTGCTCAATTTGCTTTAAAAATTTGAATTTTGTGAGGAAATCGTCCACCGATGTCCCGGTTTTATTAGGGCCAGTCTATTTGAAATGGGATGGAAGTTTCCAGACATATCATAGGTTTTTGCCCTACGTCACTAGTAAAATGACTTGACTTGCCACAAAACTCCATTGTTTTCGGAACGGATGATGAACTAGCCCTGGTCAATGTCATACAGTCTTGCTTTCTTGGTGCTACACATACTCTCTGTACCAGGCATCTGAATGAGAATGCTCTTCATAACCTCGCCAACAAGGAGGTGGAGAGTAAAATTATTGGCAGTATTTTTAATTCTGACACAGGACTTCTGACTATTGACAACAACATCATATATGATGAAGTAGAAGCAGACATAATGGCAAAATATAAAAATGACAAATATCTGACAAATAAACTCCTTCCAAGTCTGAAATCAAAAGTGTTTGAACCTCGGCAAAACTAGAGGGACATTCCCAAACACTGGACAAACAACAATTGCGAATCTGTGAACAATATAATCAAAACTGAGAATGACTGGGAGGTTTTGAAATTGCCGGACGTGACTGATAGACTGTGTGATATTACAATGGACCAACATAGGGACAGACGAGTGAGACGTTTACTTAATTATCTTCAAGACACGTCGGCAACTCGGATTTCAACAGTCGGATGCCTGACTATTCCTAAAACAGCAGCTATAGCCAAGAAGCCAGGACAAAAAACCGGTGAAAACATCAAAAACTCATACCACAGGCTCCAAGAAAATAAAGGTGGTGTAACCAGTGCAAAAATCCCCTCTCCCCCCCCCCCCCCACCAAAAAAAAAATGAGCATAAACAATAAATCTGCCACAAAAAAACCTGCAAAAAGAAATCGTAACGTCCAAATGATGTTACAGGGGGCAGCAGCCAAAGAGCACTGCCCGCGGTAGCGAAACGTTGCACCGCAGCGGTAGCAAAACATATGCACCGCATAGCAGGAGATGTTCGACACACATTGCTGACAGTAGCCAAAAGGCACGGCTATGTCAAAAAAGACAAACAAGCCGAAATCTGAACAGCAGCGGTAGCAAAAATATGCACCGCATAGCAGGAGATGTTCGAAACACACTGCTGACAGTAGCCAAAAGGCACTGCTATGTCAAAGAGACAAAGAAGCCGAAATCTGTACGACAGCGGTAGCAGGAATATGCACCCCATAGTAAAAGAGAAGCAGAATAAAACTTCCAAAAAATGCTCGTACACCAACAAGTAAAACAATGCATTGAAAGGAAATCAGAATAAATCTGCCAAAAATGCAAATAGAAAAAATGAATAAAAAAAACAAACTCTAAATCCGCTTGATTCTGTTAAGTCTGCCGATCTCAAGCCCGGGCAAAGGATGAGGGGAGTTTATGATTTATTTGCGAAAAAACCCACGCACTGATCTGCTGAATGTTAAATATTATAGTTAATTGGATTTTTGTGCTCAACCGACTAAATGCCGGGCTGAAGTTTTCGTCGGACGCGTAATACTGTAATGTTTATAAATCATCCAATTTTACTTTTTTTTTTATTGGTGTTTAAGGTCACATATTTCTCCAATTTTACTCCAACTTGCCCCAAATTGATACTGTGCATTTAAATGACTCCTATATACTATATTATGCCCTTTATTTTGCCTAATATGCCTTATTTGTCTACTGCTCGGTTCTGCTCGGTCTATAGTACGGCCGAAAAGTCGTCCCCTGAGTTCCAGTGTGTTCCATGTACCCGTAGGCAAATGGAACACACTGGATCACAGGGGACGAAATGGTAACACGGGTTCCCCTCACAAATTCGGTTGGCGATAAAATGTGTTCTTTTTGTTGATAGTTGTCAAATGTATTGATGAGTGTCCATCAAATAATTGTTTTTAAAGACATGGAGGTGTGTAATAAACCCAGAATAACACGCGTGTGTGGTACGGCCCCTATTCTTTCCTTCCGCTCTGGTACTCTTGCCATATTGATTAACCCATTCACACATGAGTGTCGTTCTATGTTTTTATGTGCGTGGCATCTACTACTTCCACTTGTATGTCCACTGCCCTCTTCTATTGATGGCCATACGAACCTGACTACCAGGCGGTATCCTTCGATAAATAATCCCTCCAGGGCTACAGTGCCATGTCATAAGTATCCAGCAACATCCCCGCGGAACCCCGGGAAGTGAAGCAGTGCCCGTTCACTGCGGAAAACAGGATGTTACTGGTAAAATAGGACCCAGTCACCACTGCTTGGGAGGTGCAAACCCTCTCTAAAATGGGCAACATGGCTTATTAACGCTCACTCCTGGTTTTGAGATGATACTCATGTTGTCATGATTAACAATTGTGCAAAAAGTATGTGAAATTTAACACCAATAAATAAATAAATAAGTATCCAGCAATAGTCAGATGAGGTTATAGGTTATCCTTCACTGGGGTCTAACCTCATGGCCTTCATATGAAGAACCCGTAGGAGCCGTTGGCTTGGGAGCGGGTCTTTTCGGCCTCGGGAGCATTCGGCATGGGAACATTCGGCCTCCGTTTTCAACTAGGGCGACTAAGAGAGACGCGATTTAATATGAGTTTAAACGCCTTTATTACAACCAAAGAAATTGGGGCACCTGAAAAATCTAGATGTATTTATATCATTCTCTTGACATTTCTCCCATTCTTCCTCTAACTTCTTGGATATCTTTGGACAAGCACGTAAGCGGGCAAAATTGATGTTGGACTGGAATGAATGAAACGTTTCAGCGCGCCGAAGGCACACAGGGACGATTTGGGATTTAAATCCCTTGCGACCCGAATAACTTTAGTTGTTTTATAACTTTATCTTTGCATGGATACTGAAGCCGTAGTTTGTTGGTTGTTTCAGAAAAAAAAGAAACCCAAACAGTTGCTGATTTGGGAGCAGCCCCAGCATATTATCTATAACGGTTACAAAAAGGAAAAAATCCACCGATATGCGTTTTTGAAAGCTCCTCCGATAACTATCCTTCAGTACTACAAAATCATGTCACAAGTCTATTCCAATACCCGGAGCAGGTTATTATAAGTTATCTCTGCCAACATGTGTGGTATATGGAGATTTAATATCTGCGGCTTAACACCGAGCCGCAGGTATTAAATTTCCATATACCATACATGTTGGCGGAGATATAACGTTTTTGTCCCGTTTGAAACGCAATAAAAACATAGTGGAAATAAATTTGTGGACGCACTTCTCAGGTTCACAATCACTTGGACCAAATTCGTGAGAATTATTTTGTTTTCATAATCGCAGAAGACAACAGATAGAGTTACATCCTTTGGGTTGTTAAGGAAACCAGTAAACAATATTTTGTTGACATATAGTCCCCTGAGTTCAATTGTAGTATGCACATAGAACACATTGGTACTCGGAGCACGAATTATTTGCTCTTATTTCATTTTTATGATTGAAATCTGATATTTGTGACTATTTTAAGGTTTTTTGGTTCGATTTTTAGGTCGAGGCGAGCAAACGCGGAAAGCTTTCGTTTAAACCATATACCTCCGATGTTTCGCGAGCGCTAATTCCCCGGACGTTGCACGCTCTCATATACCTTGGATGTTGGGTGCACCCTTTGTCATGGTTATTTGACCATGGCATTTTGACCAATCAAAAGAGAGATTTTATCGGGATATAGGGACGAAGGTCGTTATCTCCCATTGAGGTCTAGCCCCATGGCATAACTGTGAGAGCCCTGGGTTCTACTGGCAGTATTCTCTGATGAGTATCATTCAACGGTACGCCACCACGTCATTCATACGTATTCTCAAATACCCAGATGAGTCAAAGGGTGAAGTTTGATTCTGTTGTTAGCGCGTCCCATCTTTGAGCTGTGGTGAAACCAACATAGTGGTGTTAACAGTACAGATGTGGCAAGTGGCTCTACTAAAGGTATAAGCCATCGACAGTTGTATAATCTGCCATTCTACTGATGAGCTGAGATCACACTTTTGACAGGCAGTTGTATTCGCGCAGACCAGTAGTAGCGTTAGTAGAATTGGCTAATAAAGTTTGTAGGTAATAGTAGGACATCTCGGTTAGTAATGTCGGCATCGATCGCCAAATAGTGATAACTATCCTCTTTAAAATATCCTCCGATAACTATACTCTGACCGCTAATCCTATGATAAGCATCATCAGATAGTAAGTACACTATGTCATTAGTATCTTCAACAACCCGCATGTGCCGATGTGCAGTATTTTTAGGCACATTGTGACCTATCGTATTACCACTTCTCGCTGCTCTAAGCACGTGTCCATGTTTTGTATCTGTAGGGCAACGGCGCCGGGAGCAGGAGCGGGTTGAACTACTCACTTGCCATGGAGCTGGAGAGGCAAGAGGCCAGCGCGTGCCCTTTTATGATACGCTTTTATCTCTTGATCCCATAGTCGAGTGCCCTTTTTGATACCCCTACCCATTTACCTTCGGATGTTTTCGACGTCATTGCCTATACTATACTTGCCAATGATGGCCCACCACCACAACATGATTACCCTATAAGTGGCAGACTTTACTTGCCTGAAAATACCATCACAGTACCCTCGGGAGAGGTAGCACATTTGCTGAGAGGACCCCCCCCCCCACCCTCCGTCTCGCTGTGGTCCTAATCCGAGGGTTCAGACCAATGACCATCAAAAACATGAGCTACAACTCCCTAGATCATCTCATCTAATTTTTAGTACCCGACCCTTCTCCTCATTCAACGCTTCAAAAGATCTTATAAAGTTAAAGAGGGTCGAAATGGGCTTGCCCAACAGCGTCCCTACGCGCCTCCGGCGCGCGCAACCATTTCATCTTCTAGTCAAGTTTTGGCTGCTTTTACAGGCAGACAAGACTTGAATAGACATCACTGCCAAGCAACTGGGCATGTAGAGGTTGTAGTCTTGTGGGAATTCAGGAAAACTGCCCAGGCCCACGAGGTTAACAAAATTGAAAAGAATTTGAGTTACTTCTTTCATGAAAATAAAAACTTTAACGGCAATAATGTCCCAACAAGTGTCTTATAAATAGCGAATGTCGGAAATTTGAAAATACAAATGGTTTCGGTATTCACTGATTGGTTCGCTTCTCTTCGTTTCGTTTTTTCGGCATCCCCATGATATCGATGTCGGTTCGATCTCTGAGCATAGGAGGTGTCCACAGTGTCCCCAAACCGCTACTACCGTCAGTTAATTAATACATAAATAAGTGGAATGGCGATGGGAGCACTTACCTCGAGATGAAAATGTTTTCAGTTTTCTTAAGCTCATTTGATTACAGAGGGCATCAAACGTGCACTACTATGTTTTGCGATTTTCCGATTTCCTTGACGAGTGGAAGAGACGGAAAAGCATACACCCTTTCGGGTAAATTCTCTAACGACTCTTTGGCTCGTTCCATTTTTCTGCAGTTGGAGATGAAAAGCATAGGATTCATATAGCTTAACAGTAGAAATGGCAGGGGACAATGATAGACACAGGAGCTCTCTCAGTCATTGGAGATAGTGCAGCAGGAGTAGCGAGTGGGGAAGAAAGCGTTAGTAAAAGTGAGAGGGCAGTAGGCTAGATGCCATAAAACAATCGGCTATCTGGTCGCTATGAGTAATGGTATAGTAACCCATGGGGCCATACTAGCCCCCAAGTCACCAAACATTAGCCTCTTAATCGCAAGTCTTCAGTCCCCAAACGTCCCAAACTATCCGTATGTGCCCGTGTCTTGTATATTTTGGCGCACGTTGCGACCTTTCACATAAACAGCTAGCGTTTTTTAAGCATATGACCATGTGCCGCATATGCTGTGCTGGATAGACAGTTTGTAGATAAAGATCACACCCGTAGTCAGCTGCAGCCAAAGGGGATGGCGCGATCTGACTGAATCTACTAAGGCTCAGTGGAGGGCGGGGTTGGTACTAGAGATAGCTAGGGCGGGGTCCAATGGTAGGGTAATCAGTATTGCCAGAAATGACCATAAAGCTAAGTACTAACAAAACACCATTTCTGTTCCCAAGAATGGTGCTCTACTAGAGAACATTTTGGATCAATTGAATGCGCCAGTGGAGTATCCTCCGTGGTTTACGGCCCTGTTGGACTTCGAGCTACTCAAGATGTGTCTGGACAGGTTAACTGGGGTAGTTTATGATAGTATTCGGGTTGTTTTCGGAAATTGGATAACTCGCATTCAATCGAACATACCCTCTCAATACCTCCTAACTTCATCCTAGCTCTTTCAGGGTCATACAACCACATGTCACCATAGAAATCAAGATGGCGGGCTGCATCATTAATAATCATCAATTTGGCTGCATCATACAAATTGACGACGGAAACGCGTATTATCCGAACAAAACGCATTGCGCATGCGGTTTGACACCACGTATCACCATAATAATGAAGTCACAATACGTCGTTTACGTGGGCACTTCAGCAACCAGACTATTAACATCTAAACAAGTTACACGTGCTCTCAATTGACGTCTGTTCTTGTTTGGTGTCAAGGCACAACGCGCAGTCCTTCACATTTTCTCTCTTGCAATGTATTTCACGGCCTCGCAAATGCTAGAGGTTATGATTTATCTGGGGAACTTGCAGCGCACTTATGAAAAAAGGGAGGTTTATTCCAGCAAAAGGAAGCACCGTGTACGGTCAGCACGTCATCCCAAAGGAGCACCGTGGCAGACTGTGTCTTAAATCAGTGCAAGGTCGTTGAAAACTCTTGCATGTGATTACCACAGCACGGCGATATATCGGCTTCCTGTACTCGCTCAGTTATCCAACTTGGAAACCTGAACAACGAAATACCGGGGCGGTGGGAATGGCGTAGTTCCACGTCATTCACGGGGTAAAATCAACATTCATTGCCCTGAAGGTGAACAGTTGAGTGAATATTCAACACACAATGAGGAAGAGTGAGGTGTGTGTTTGAGGAGGCTTGTTTATGTATATACTCAAATACCAAAACAGGATGGACCGGTGGATGGTTCAAGTGAGGGAGTTAATAGAGAACTGCTCACTGGAGATCTTTGATCTAGACATATGGGCACTCCAGGGTGAAAGCAATCGCCAGAGAAAGACTTAGAGTCATGGGCATGTTAACCTTAATTGGCGAGAGGGAGTCAAAACAAAGAGGTCTTTGGGTAGCCTGCGTGATAAAGAGAAGCCTGGTTTTGAAGAGTACCTTGATGGCACCTTTGGTGGTCACTGTTGTTCAAGCTGAGGTCGCGGTCCCTGGAGCTGAAGGGGGAAATTGGGGAAAACGGTGAAAGGGAGTGCCGGGTGTGTAATTTAGGCGTGGGGGAGATCCTAGAACACTTTCTACTAGGATGTCCAAAATAATATTCTAAGAGAATAGGATTCACTGGGAGTGTGATGGGGAAGTGGGATGGGAGAATGAAGGACATGTGGTTAGTGAGTGATTCAGAGGAGAGGGTTTATATACTGAGTCAAAAAAGAAAGTATAATAAACTTTGAGGAGCAATTTTTTTATATTATCGACTTTAATCCCAAACAAATTATTGTAAATTCATATTTCGAGTCTAGCTGCATGAATTTGCATAATTTCATGTTCTTACTGTTGCCAGTGTCACACCAGAACGTCGCAATTCAGACAAGCGGTGAAATGAAACGTTCACACATACAGTCAATAGCGTGCATGTCCACCTTTTACCTCTTGGGTGGTAAGACATCAGTAGTATGTCAGGGGCTTTTGAGGTCCATTCTGGATGACCCCGGTGGATGACCCCGGAAGTGACGTCATGTCACGTGACGTAGTGGCGCCATGTTGTATTGTCATGGTAACCCGCGTGAGCGGCCATGTTGTGACGTCATCGCCATAGTGATACGTGGTGTGAGTGCGCATGCGCAGCGCGTGTTGTTAGGGTGATACGAGCTTCCGTCGTCCATTTTGTATACTGGAGGCCGCCATCTTGGTTTCTATGGTAGCGCGGGGTTGCTATGTTACCTAAAGCCTACAATAGGACAGGGGTATGTTCGGAGGGTATGTTCGATTGTAGAAGAGTAAATCTAATTACCACAAACAACCCGACAATCCATCCAAATCACCAAAATCCACCCGAACTTTTAGTATTTCGAATTCTTCCAGAATTCTCTGCTTTTATCTATATATGCAATAGTTTTCCTCTATCTGGCCCTGTTCCTTTGTTCTAGAGTATACTCCAGTAGCGTAGAAGAGCCTATTAGTTGGAACAGTTTTGCTTATTATTACTATATTTAGCTTTTCTGGTCTATTCTTGTTAGTTCTAACCCTATTCCAAGTACTCTTGTTGTTTCATTTATCTAGATCATTTATAACCAATCAGATTGCTTGCTTTCCCATAATCTGTATACAGAGTTATCTCCCCTGTGTATAATAAAAGCCTATATCCAATGGCCACATCCCATGGAATCCCATTTTTGGGAAACACCCGTGGCTATGAAATCCCTTTTTGTCGTATGAGGCCATGAGGGCTATGTAAAAGCCCTCAATGAGTTCTCATTTATTATCCCTCATACCCTCGTTGAATTTTGAGGTTATGGGGACCATTAAAAATCCCTCAAGGAGGTATAATTTACTACGACTCTTAGCCTCATTTCAGTATTTAACAGGTATATCCTATGGAATCCCATTTTGGAAAACGCCTGTGACTGTGGAATCCCTTTTTTGTCGTATGAGGCCATGAGGGCTATGTAAAAGCCCTCAATGAGTCCTCATTTATTATCCCCCATAGCCTCATTGAATTTTGAGGTTATGAGGACCATTACAAATCCCTCAATGAGGATAATTTACTACGACTCTTAGCCTCATCTCGGTATTCGAGAATACCTGACATTATATAATTTGAGGATGCTAGTTGGAATTTACATCCGGGTACTTCATGCTACATCTGGGTACTTCTGTTGGGTAGTTGATAACAAAAACCGCAATATATAATATTTCTTATTTTTTTTTAAAAAATGACTCCCTACAATTTAAGGATCAAGACTGCAGTTTGATCGCCAAACTGACCAATCAGATCGAAGTTAATCATCCAATCAGATTTCTGTATTCTCATTGTGTTTCTTTTCCATTATTTTCTATACTAATTTTCTAAATTTTCCAACTTTAACCTATAATCCTATAGGAAACAAACACAAACCCCAACCAAGAATCAAAAACTCATTCAAAATTTGTTGAACTGGGGTGATGTTTTCAATCACGTCCGTCAAAGATATATAAGATTAGGCAAAGCATGGACTTGGCATCATTCACGATCGAACCATTGACCAGAGAAAATGTTCCGAATTGGCACCAAGCAGACTTATGCTAACGTCACCCAGTACCAGGGTGAACTGAAGATTCATCTCAGAAGATACTTTGAAGGAAAAGACAAAAAGCTTTATCCAATCAAGAATGGGATTGCATTATCTTTAGAAGAATGGAATGCCTTGAAATCTCAAATAGAAGAAGTAGGTGCAGCCATCAAAACCCAACAAACAACTTTAACTGAAGACACTAAACCTACTAACCATGAAGACTTCAAAAAACCAAATCAAGAACCACCTTTGAAGAAGAAGAAGATCACAGTGAGAATAACCCAACCACGACCATTGATCGTTGATGAAATTGATAGTGAACTCAGGCAAGTTCGCTTGCAACATGAACTTTGCTTGGCATATGCTCATTATGTCGAAGAGAATATTGGAACTATCGCCCGAGAGAGAGGTTATGGTGTTCATGTGGACGAGAGTGGTAAAACACATAACGGTCTTCTAGTGACAGCTATCGAAAGAATCATTGCCTGTTTTAGTGAAGCAATTGAAAGAGTTAACAAGAATGATGTTCATCTACTGTGGCACCATAATACTTCTGGAATGAATCCACCACCAGTACAGAAAGAATATGAAGATATGTTCGAGAAACCTCTCACAAATGAACAGAGACGTTGTATTTTGGATTTATTGAGGGCTTTTACATAGCCCTCATAGCCTCATACGACAAAAAAGGGATTCCACAGTCACAGGCGTTTTCCAAAATGGGATTCCATAGGATATACCTGTTAAATACTGAAATGAGGCTAAGAGTCGTAGTAAATTATACCTCATTGAGGGATTTTTTAAGGTCCTCATAACCTCAAAATTCAATGAGGGTATGAGGGATAATAAATGAGGACTCATTGAGGGCTTTTACATAGCTCTCATGGCCTCATACGACAAAAAAGGGATTCCACAGTCACAGGCGTTTTCCAAAATGGGATTCCATAGGATATGCCTGTTAAATACTGAAATGAGGATAAGAGTCGTAGTAAATTATACCTCATTGAGGGATTTTTAATGGTCCTCACAACCTCAAAATTCAATGAGGGTATGAGGGATAATAAATGAGGACTCATTGAGGGCTTTTACATAGCCCTCATGGCCTCATACGACAAAAAAGGGATTCCATAGCCACGGGTGTTTCCCAAAAATGGGATTCCATGGGATGTGGCCATTGGATATAGGCTTTTATTATACACAGAGGAGATAACTCTGTATACAGATTATGGGAAAGCAAGCAATCTGATTGGTTATAAATGATCTAGATAAATGAAACAACAAAAGTACTTGGAATAGGGTTAGAACTAACAAGAATAGACCAGAAAAGCTAAATATAGTAATAATATGCAAAACTGTTCCAACTAATAGGCTCTTCTACGCTACTGGAGTATACTCTAGAACAAAGGAACAGGGCCAGATAGAGGAAAACTATTGCATATAAAGATAAAAGCAGAGAATTCTGGAAGAATTCGAAATAGTAAAAGTTCGGGTGGATTTTGGTGATTTGGATGGATTGTCGGGTTGTTTGTGGTAATTAGATTTACTCTTCTACAATCGAACATACCCTCCGAACATACCCCTGTCCTATTGTAGGCTTTAGGTAACATAGCAACCCCGCGCTACCTCAGAAACCAAGATGGCGGCCTCCAGTATACAAAATGGACGACGGAAGCTCGTATCACCCTAACAACACGCGCTGCGCATGCGCACTCACACCACGTATCACTATGGCGATGACGTCACAACATGGCCGCTCACGCGGGTTACCATGACAACACAACATGGCGCCACTACGTCACGTGACATGACGTCACTTCCGGGGTTATCCACCGGAGTCATCCAGAATGGACCTCAAAAGCCCCTGACATACTACTGACATCGACGGCGCATGGACCTGATAAGACTCTGGATGTCACCCTGTGGTATTGAGTTCCACGCCTGCCTTAGACCATTACGTAAATCGTCTAACGTCTGAAGATCACGAAGTCGTACCCGACGGTCCATTTGATCCCAAGGATGCTCGTTTGGCGATAAATCTGGCGAAAGCGGTGGTCGGGGAAGAAGTTCGATGCTATGCCCCTCAAGAAAGTCACGACAGATACGCGCCACGTGACACCGGACATTGTCTTGTTGGAATATCTGCAATCCAACGTTGGCGTTGAACAACGGGATAACAACAGCGTTAAGAATTTCGTCCCTATATCGCTGTCCATTCAGATTGCAATCGATGAAACTCAACTTCGTTCGATGGTGCAGGAAAATACTGCCCAAACCATTACACTACCCCCGCCAAAACGGTCGCATTCCCACACGTAAGCATCAGAAAACCGTTCTCCTCGTCGGCGGTACACTCTTGCCCTACCATCAGCGCGCCGTGGACAAAATCGTGATTCATCACTCCAACGCTGCTGTGTTCAGCGAACACGTTGACGTACCCATTCCATTCTGACGGTACGATGACGTTGGGTAAGGATTGGTCCGTGGTATGGACGCCTACTTTGGATGCCGTGTTCAACGATTCTGTTGTGGACAGTTTGTGCACTGATTCCATTGTTAGTTCTACCAAGAGTAATTGCTGCTGTCCTCGTCGCCGGAAGGAAGCGACCCCGCACGTGAGACGTCATGATGTGTCGGTATTGTGAGGGGTCGTAACTCTTGGTCGACCTGAACGCAGTCGGTCGGCAGTAGATCCAGTGGTTCTATACCTTCCAATGAGATGGTAAATTGTGGCCACAGTGACTCCGAACTCGACAGCGAGCTCATCTGGGGGTATCCTAGCCTCATGCATACCAATGGCACGCAACCTCTGATTTTCGGTTAACCTTGTCATTTTCTAAAATGTCGGAAGACAAAAACTAGTGTGTTTTCTCAATAACCCAGGCTATCTAGCCCAACATAACAATGAAAATAGTCGGTCACCCATTTAGTTTGACATTCTCGTGTAGCACGTGCTATTTTGAAATCCGTAGCAAATTTGTATACGGTTGGGTGGACAACAACAACATGTCGTTAAACTCTTTGCACAACTTCTTGCCCACAAATATGCAACATTAGAACTATATTTCATCCTTTCTGCTATTTTTCACATTTCTTCCTATTATACTTTCTTTTTTTACCCAGTAGATGTTAATCAGAGAGATTGGAGAGAATGGGGCGAGGGCATGGGCGGATACAAGGGTGTGTGGATAGGGTGGATTCCCCCACCCCACCTTTGATATTTGAAAGGGGAGACAACAAGCAATTTTTCAAAGTCAAATTCAACCTGTATTGAAATTATCTTTACAAGAGGAGTTCTCGCGACTAGACACCATCGTATAAACGATTGGTACAATATATATTCTGTAGTCTGTACCTCAATGAGGTACAGACGACAGACCATAACATTGTACCAATCGTAGTCAACATAAATGTCGATTCATCAACGAAAATAGTCTGATACATGTTATTTGGATGATCAAGTGCAACCTATTTGACTTGAATCATGTTGCGAGCCGTAGAAATGTTGTATAAAAATCAGTCATTTACGAAGCATTAAATTGCCTCTAGTACACAAGGAAATGCATCCAGAATGCGTCTCCCGAGATCAAAATTTCAAACATTTTCCGGGGAGGACCCCCGACTCCCCCATACGAGAGGGGGGGGGGGGGATAGCCCCCTCTCGAGCTCACCACCAACTTGCGTCTGCGGCGCTCGGTTCATGGCTCCGCCATTTAATTTTCCACCCCCCTTTTTTCCAATCCTGGATCCGCCACTGAAGGGATGCCACCAAGCAGTTGATCTCAGAGTATATATTTGTAATATATTTGATAAGAGTTGTTAAGGCTTGAATTCCATTTTGTCAGCTACAGAAATCACAGATTTCATTCGTATTCAGCCGTGTGGTGGCTGTCGCGTTTTAAGGGAATATTGAAAATACGACGTTTTCAAAATCATTTGGAAGCAAACGATTCATCATTGTTCAGCTGGGCCTCATATAGTTACTGCATTTAATGTCAGTCAATGCGGAAAGATGTAACATTCTGCCGCAGTGTTAAAAATACGACAAATTTAGGGCCGACAGTAACACATGCGTGCATAGCCACCATGCAGTCACCGAATGCGGGAACTGTCTTTCAGAATGTCAGCATTTGCAAGATAGCATATTGCAGCACCACACTCTTCTCCTGGGTTAAAGAAGCGTTGAGCAGTGGCGTAAAAGATAACATTTTTTTTCTTTCTTTTATTGGGGGGGGGGGGGTGGGGGGGGGGGGTAAACATGTCACTGCGGAGCAATAACCATTGTGAAGCGTGTCGCAGGGTGGGGCTGGGAGGTTATTTTGAAAACTTTGGGGACAGGGTAAATAGCCTCTTAGCCCCACCCCCTCACCGTTTTCAACGCCACTGGACATGCAGTCGAAATGTCGCCAAACAAAGTTTTATTACGGAAATGACCCAGATCATTGTTGTCTGTCAGTTTACTAATGGACAGGGGGTTTTTTTGGTGGGGGGGGGGTGTTCATGTGCATGCTTTTAGTCACACCTATCTAGACTTATCCCAGCATGTGCCGGAAGAGTAAGTTGGAAAAATCTGACCGTCACTTGTCGCTGTGCGTTGGTTTCCTATGACAATTCCGGCTTCCTCCAAAGAAATCTCATTCGATGTCAACACGGTTAATGGGTTTGTTGTTTTTATTCAATACCAAACAAACGAGCAAACTGAAAAACTTTGTGGTTAATCTAATTTTGAGATTGAAAGAAGAAAAATAATTAAAAAAAATGTTGAGTGATGTAATTTTGTGACGAGCAAATAATTTGGTGGGAGAAAAACTGAAACTGTCCGCTGTCAGAAACTACTCAGGCTGGATCAGAATGCTGATGAAAAACTCCAAATGCTTCAATGAACGTGATCGGTGTTCATCTGACAAATGACTGCATCCGTGGTGTTTTAATAGTGTTCAGTCTCCACGTCCTCTGTCAGCATTGTTCATTGAGACACTGGTAACAATGGTTTGTCACGTGTCCCTCACCATAATTTATAAATATCACAGAAGTCACTTCAAGTAACTCATAAGGAATCAAAAGTGACAGAAGATTGTCTCAACCATGTCTGAAAAAACAGTCATTTTCTCAACTCCGATCGTCAGCAAAGGTAATAATAATATTGATTATGAAAAATTTAACTCTTGAACCTACTGAGTATATTCTTGAATTTCTCATAAAATCAAGTCATGACTGCTATAAAGCAGCCATCATTTGATTTCATGGGAAATTCATTGAAATATGAGAGAAATAATTGATTCGGAATTATTTTTTATCTTCTTCTACAGCCTTGCACACTAAAAACTAAAGTGTTAAAACTGACACTTTCAAGGTGTTGAACCCATTCTAACTTTTAGGGTTTGATTTTAACACTCAAAGTGCAATGCTTTAAGCACTTAGACATTACAATCGTCAGACATCTGAAACTTGAATGGATGGCACTTCCCAGGTGTCCAACATTGGTGGTTCTTCCAGAATCGTCCATAATTTGATTTGCGCTTGGTGGGTACATAATTAAAAGGACACAACGCAGTTGACGCGGATCAGGTTCGAACTCTCGAGCCTGATCCGCGTCAACTGCGTTGTGTCCTTTTAAGTGTCGCGACATTACACTTGCCAAGTGGTATTATTGTAACACCTGTCAAGTTCTGGGATATCTACACTTGAACAAAGTGCTAGTTCAGCACTTAGTAAGTGTTAAATACAGCACTTCAAGTGTAGTTTTTAACACTTTAGTTTTTAGCGTGTGTGGATCAACCGCGATCAAGAAGCTATTAATACAGACAGAATCCCTAGCGTCTTTGAGATTTCATTGTTGAGAGACTATATAGAACAAAACCGACCCAGTATTGATATGTAGCTTTTCCCTGCCAACCTCAAATGCAGCACAAGCGGCTCGGGTTTCAGTGCAGTAATCTCAATTATAGAGAATCCCTCTTCGATTCCATCTGAGACATATGCAACCAGACTAAAGATATTTTGATACGGGGTTCTCCGTAGCTCTCAAACGAAGCCAATATCTTGATATTCAAAGAAGTACAAAAGTATATCACAGGTGTTCCACATGTGCTAAAGATACAAATATGGTGTATTTGAAGGGTTTTTCACAACTTATGTATTTCCCCATGGTTCAGTATTAAGGGAGGTCCCTCTTTTAATACTGAATCAAAATACATAATTTGTCTATTAAAAACATTGAATACACCCTTTTTCATGGTCTTTGGTCCTGTGAAGAATATCATTAGAACAAAGCGTCTTCGTCTAAATACACGTATCCGGAATAACTTTCGTTCGCAAACTTGCCTGAAAAGCTTGAATACGATTTTCTTCCGTGTAGCAACTGTAGTGTTGTCAGTTTAAAAGTGAAGATAACTCTTATCAGGAGGAAGCTCATCTCCCTCCAACAAGCATGATTGCACAATAAATGATTCTAAACCTGAATTTTTGTTATAATAGGCCTAACCTTTCTCCAAACTGAAAACTACTGACATTAATTATCATAATTATTTTAACTTTGTCTTTAATCCCTACTAGCACAAATAATTTTTCTCATCTCTAAATGAATTTGAATTTTACCTGCCACCGATCATTCCACCCGAAATTATATATTAAAACGATTCATGAAATTATTGAACAACTTGTACGCAAGCTATTGACTACACTTCTCGAAGCTGTAACAATATTCTCAGGACCTCAATTCGTCAGCGAAAACGAAAACCACGTGAAGCTAAGGCTCAAGACACGCCACAAAACTGGGTAAGTTCTAGGCAAATAAGGAAACGAACAACAGCAATGATTAGGTCATCCAAAGAAAAGTACACGACAAAAATACAAACCACTCTAAAAAAACACGTTGACTTCCTCTAACTTATGGTGGAAAACCCCGAGCAATAGTAAAGCTGACATTCCGCCATACTTTACAACAATTGTGTATTAACCACGCCAACCGTACAGGCCGAGGCTTTTAATGACAGCTTCTATCATATCTCGGCGGTTGATGATAGCTGCGCTACTCTTCCATCTGGCGACAATTTCGGTGTCCGTCCTACTCTAGAAAGCATAATAGGCCCAATCGATGTACTTGAACGCTTGAAGTCCTAAAAAACTTCCAAGGCATGTGGCCCCGATAACATGGGCGCCAGATTAAAAGAATGTCCAAGAGGCCTTTTGAAGCCACTAATGCATATCTTCAACTGTCTACAAAACGATTGTCATTTTCCTCCTGGGTGGAAATGTGCAAATGTAACTCCCGTATTCAAAAAGAATGATCCAAACATAATCAGTAATTATCGACCAATTTCTCAAAGACGTGCGGCTAAACATTTTGAAAAATGTGTATTCAAACATGTCTTCAATTTTCTTGATTCAAACTCCCTACTGACAAAATGTCAATCTGGATTTACACCAAAAGACAACTACTCTCCAACCGACCGAAATATATAACACAATCAGCAGTGCACTCGATGAAGGGAAAGAAAAACGATTTGTATTTTGTGACGTTGGCAAAGCCTTTGACAAAATTTGGCATAAAGTGGTATTATACAAACTAGAGAAGATGAGCATTAAAGGGTAACCCCCAAAAATGGTTTGAATCTTACTTAAAAGAATAGGCAACGGCGAGTTTTCTTACACTCCGAAAGTTCTTTGTAAAAGAATGTGGAGGCTCTATACTTGACCCCCTTGCTGTTTATTATTTATATAAATGATATAACTTATGATCTATTTTATACTCTAATACAATTACTATAAATCTCGAAATTTGATTGGTTGATCAATAAAATTTGCGACAGTACTAGGTCCGGTAATAGATTATACACGAATCGGGTACTGGATTATATATATGCTTAAATCACATTTGTCTTCTTACCAAACCGGGGAATGCAAACTTCCTTTTCGCAATATAATTAGTTGAGGATGGAGGTGCGGAGTGGGGGGGGGGGGGGGGGGGGGGGGGAGGGGTGCTGTTAAATCTTCAACATTTTTGCCCGATTTATCCACACGACAACCGAAAAAGGAAAAGGGTTATGAAAAGCAAACTGGCTTTTGAATCGAGTTACAGAAACTGATAATATTTATATAAACACGGATCGGGTAATGGAGCATACGCGAATCCGCTAATATAGGGTGTGCAGTGGAATCGGGTACTAGACGAGCGAAAATGGTAAAAGATTATGAAAAGCAAATTGGCTTTGAATCGCGTTATAAAAACTGATAATATTAGGAAACACACGAATCGGGTAATAGAGTACACGCGAATCGGGTACTGAATTATTATTTAGACGAATCCGGTACTTGATTATACATATAGGGCCTAAAACACACTTTGGTTTCTTACCAAATCCAGAATGCAAACTGGTTAAATGAGGACTGAGGTGTGTTTGGGGGGGGGGGGGGGGCGAATATGCATCAATCGGATAATGAAATAATGTTGGCTATAATTGACGCCCGATTTATCGGCAGGATTTCGACAAAAAGGGTAAAAGATTATGAAAAGCAAATTAGCTTTTGAGTCTAGTTATAAAAGCCTATAATAAGAAACATGCGAATTCGGTAAAAGAGTATACAAAAACCGGGTTCTGGATTATATATGCTTAAATAACATTTGTCTGTTATCCGTTACCCAATTCAAAATTGTATTTATCCACACGACGACCGAAAAGGGTAAAAGATTATAAAAAGCAAATTGGCTTTTGAATCGAGTTATAAAAACTGATATTAGGAAACGGGTAATAGTTTACGCGAATCGGGTACTGGATTATTATTTAGACGAATCCGGTACTTGATTATACATATAGGGCCTAAAACACACTTTGGTTTCTTACACAATACGGAATGCAAACAGGTTAAATGGGGACTGCGGTGTGTGGGTGGGGGTGGGGGAGGGACACCGAATGTGCATCAATCGGATTATGAAATAATGTTGGCTATAATTGACGCCCGATTTATCAGCAGGATTTCGACGAAAAGGGAAAAGAATTATGAAAAGCAAATTAGCTTTTGAATCTAGTTATAAAAACCGATAATATTAAGAAACATGCGAATCCGGTAATAGAGTATACACGAATCGGGGTAATGGATTATATATGCTTAAATAACATTTGTCTGTTATCCGTTACCCGAATCAAAATTGTATTTATCCACACGACGACCGAAAAGGTTAAAAGATTATAAAAAGCAAATTGGCTTTTGTATCGAGTTATAAAAACTGATAATATTTGGAGACATGCGAATCCAGTAATAGAGTACACGCGAATCAGACACGGGATTATATATATGCTTAAATAAAATTTGTCTTATCAAATCGGGGGAATGCAAACTCCCTTTTCGCAATATAATTAATTGAAGATGTAGGTGTGGGGTGGGGGGTGGGAGGGGTGGGGGCTGTAAGATCTTCAACATTTATGCCCGATTTATCCACACAACAACCGAAAAAGGAAAAGGATTATGAAAAGCAAATTGGCTTTTGAATCGAGTTCCAAAAACTGATAATATTTATAAATACACGGATCCGGAAGAAGAGCATACGCGAATCCAGTAATATTGAGTGTGCGGGGGCGAATCGGGGTACTAGACGAGCGAAAAGGTAAACGATTATGCACACTCTATATTACTGGATTCGCGTATGCTCTTTAACCGGAACCGTGTATTTATAAATATTATCAGTTTTTGTAACTCGATTCAAAAGCCAATTTGCTTTTCATAATCCTTTACCTTTTTCGGATTGTTGTGTGGATAAATCGAGCATAAATGTTGAAGATCTTACAGCAGCCCCCCACAGCCCGCACCTACATCTTCAATTAATTATATTGCGAAAAGTTTGCATTCCCCGATTTGGTAAGAAGACAAATGTTATTTAAGCATATATATAATCCAGTACCTGATTCGCGTGTACTCTGTTACAGGATCCGAATGTTTCCTAATATTATCAGTTTTTATAACTCGATTCAAAAGCCAATTTGCTTTTTATAATCTTTTACCCTTTTCGGTCGACGTATGAATAAATACAATTTTGAATCGGGTAATAGATAACAGACAAATGTTATTTAAGCATATGTAATCCAGTAACCGATTCGTGTATACTCGATTACCGGATTCGCATGTTTCTTAATATTATCGGCTTTTATAACTAGATTAAAAAGTTAATTTGCTTTTCATAATCTTTTACCCCTTTTCTTCGAAATCCTGCTGATAAATCGGGCGTCAAAATATAGCCAACATTATTTCATAATCCAATTGATGCATATTCGCCGCCCCCCCCCCCCCCCCCCCCCCCAAAAAAAAAAAAACACACCTCAGTCCCCATTTAACCAGTTTGCACTCCGGATTTGGTAAGAAACTAAAGTGTGTTTTAGGCCCTATATGTATGTATAATCAAGTACTGGATTCGTCTAAATAATAATACAGTACCCGATTCGTGTGTACTCGATTACCCGATTCGCGTGTTTCCTAATATTATCAGTTTTTTATAATTCGATTCAAAAGCCAATTTGCTTTTTATAATCTTTTACCCTTTTTGGTCGTCGTGTCACACGTGTGGATAAACAAAATTTTGAATCGGGTGACGGTTAACAGATAAATGTTATTTAAGCATATATATAGAGGATATGGAATGAGTGTTTTTCTCATATAATATTTATGAAACGAGTCGAAGAATTTTTTTCCGTTTGGGCGAGCCTCTGGCGAGCCCAAACGGACAATTCGGACGAGTTTCATAAATATTATGAAAAAAACACAAATTTCATTTTTTATTTATAATGACACACACAGGCACAAATTAGCCACTTAGTATGACTTTTTAACTCATCACCTAACTTGAGTTGCAGTCGGCACTTGGAAAAAACATCCTCGTATAACTAAAAATTTTCATTTTTTGCTTCCAAAACATAGGTTATGACCCCCTCATTGGAACGAGCGCGACACGCTAGTTCCAATGAGGGGTCATAACCTATGTTTTGGAAGCAAAAAGTGAAAATATAAAAAAAAAATGAATGGCGTTTTTCTTGTGTTGCGTGAGACGGTTTTTGCCGTTACGTTACGTAAAAGATTAATACAATGTAACCCACCCTAAATAGGACAGATAACGTAAATTCTCCCTACTGAAATTATGCAAATATGACCCAGTTGTATTTTGTTTTGCCAATCAAATTGTCCAGTTTTGAAATTGACCAATGAAAGCTCCCAACTCTAAATTATGAAAATGTGGCCCAGTTGTATTTTGTTCAATCAATCAAATTGTCTAGTTTTGAAATTGACCAATGAAATTGACGGAGGGCTTTATTTATCACTGATTAATATGAAAACAAAATATCAAATGTTTTAAAGTGAACAAAACGGACGAGTCATATAAAATACGGTACCCGATTCGTGTATACTCTATTACCGGATTCGCATGCTTCTTAATATTGTAGGCTTTTATAACTAGATTCAAAAGTTATTTAGCTTTTCATAATCTTTCACCCTTTTCATCGAAATCCTGCTGATAAATCGGGCGTCAATTATAGCGAACAATATTTGATGCATATTCGGTGCCTCTCCCCCCCCCCCCACCCCCACACCTCGGTCCTCATATAGCCTGTTTACATTCCGGATTTGGTAAGAAACCAGTGTGTTTTTGGCCCTATATATATAATCAAGTACCGGATTCGTCTAAATAGTAATCCAGTTCCCCATTCGCGTATACTCTATTGCCCGATTCGCATGTTTCCTAATATTATCAGTTTTTATAACTCGATTCAAAAGCCAATTTGCTTTTTATAATCTTTTACCCTTTTCGGTCGTCGTGTGGATAAATCGGTCATCACTGCTGGATATCACGGTGACTAACGCTAAAAATTTATTTCATAATCCGATTGATGCATTCGTTCTCCGAATGGCCCCCTCTCCCCACCCTTTGAAGTATTTGTTTCCTTATTGGTGAGTGAAAAAGAAATCGGTCGTCGAAATATGGTCGCAGACATGTCTGTGTTGTGTCTGTTTTGTCAATCATGCTTTCACCCCTTTTGAAAAGTGGTTTGGTCTCTTAAATTTTGAATCGGGTAACGGATAACAGGTAACGGGTGCCAACTTCTCTTACGTGTCTGCACAGGGCGCAAATTCTTTTGTTAATGTCCCTGTCAACGGCAGTTTTTTTGTGCCTACCCTTTTCAATCAAGAGTTTACTATCACTCAAGCGTATTCTAGTGAATGGTGTCTTTATCTAGGTTTGTAAGAAGACATGGCTCGAGATGGTATTCTTGTTTGACCCTCATAAAAAATCTTAGCTTGCTTCCGTTTACTCTGCCTGTGTCATTATATAATTCATTTCTCCAGTAATCTAAAAATAAAAAAAAATTGTGTTTAATTTTAGTTTAAATGTGTGAGAGCGAGATTTCCAAACTATAAGAACCAGTCTAACGAGAGAACTTGCGTAAGGGAAGGGTACTTTTTATCGGATCGCACTAGAGCTTTCGGTGAAAATTACCGCATGCCCTTAAAATTCATGTAATCGCGAGAAGTACAGTTACAGGTGTGTAATAAATAACTTAACGCTACATTGCGATCCTTGCCACTTCTGAGAAACGTATTGTGTTGTAATTTTGGTGGTGAAAAGCTGAGCCAATATAACTCCACCTGCACCCCCGCCCCGCCCCGCCCCGGTGCACTCTTTCACATACTTCTGTCTCCTCACCCATATATCACAGCGTATACAACCACAATGCTTGCTGCTGAATCAAATTTTATATTTCATATTGCGCGACAAATGTATTTTTTTGTTATTTAATGTACCTATTCTAAACTGAAATAAACTATTGTTTAGACTAAACAGATAAGACCTAAAAAAAGTTTTAAAAAATGTGTCTCAGCCCCCCCCCCCCCCCCCCCCCGCCCCCTTCCCCCTCCCACGGTCCTTTAAGCTACCACGTGCTCTTTTTATTTCCAATGCAAACTTAAAAAAAAAATAATTAAATGGTTTATGTCGGATGTTTTAATACAATCGATAAATTTGTCCCTTGGGTGCAACAAGGTTTCGCAATGCTTTAGCATTGCAAAGCCTTCTTGCACACAAAGGATGCAATACACCATGCTATTTTTAGATTATGGGGCCTGAACAATTAAAGAAAACCCTCAAGAACATGAACTTTTGATGACAAAGAAATGATTTCAAAAATAAGAAATAAAATTTAAAAAACGCCCACCCACATGCAATTTTACAACAACAAAAAAATGGTCTGAGAAACAGATCAACTTTGAGGGGCCTAATCACCCTAATGGAACAGAGTCGAGTGAATACGCGTAACGTTGCCTCACGAGGTGGTATGATCACGAAAAGTGAAACAGAATCGACTTAGAAAAAGCTGAAGCTTGTTGTCGGATCCGTTCCATGCTTTTGTTTCGTATAGTATATTGTGTAAATTGTGATTGAAATTATCATGGAATAAATACTGTTTTATTTATTTTGTTAACAAGAGCCCAGCTGAAGAGCCATGGACATTTTAATTCGTAGAAGAGTATTTGGGATGCGCGGTAGTTCACTTGTTAGAGCAATGTACTTCTGATCAAAAGGTAGTACATTCGATACCGACTCACGCCATCTGTGTTGTGAACTTGGGCAAGACACCCAACCACAATTTAAATGGATGCACGGTGGCGCCGCATCATAATTGAACGGCACAGATTTATAAATGAGATATAATCGACATTAAAATCTGCCAGTAGCCCAACCTCGGTTGATTAAAGGCAGCCACGTGTGAGATGAACGATACGACAAAGTAACAATAGATATTTTATTCCATTTCGACACCATATGATGTCAGTAAATTTGAAGTGATATTCCACAGGTATGCCTTTAAAACCTAGAGAACCTCGAGATATTTTCAGGGTTTTTTTCTTTAAAAAAAAGCGAATGACAGAGTATATCTTTAAGGAGTAGTGCATGGCTTGGAGTTGACTACGCCCATATAGTTCCCAGTGAGGTGGTGTAGTTCCCGACGTGAAGCGGAGGGAACTACACCACCTCACTGGGCACTATATGGCCGTAGTCAACGACAAGACATGCACTAATCCTTATATTATATCGAACACCCATCACGAAAAACATCAGTCCGATTTGTTAATCTATTACCAAGGTAGCATTCTCGGTATGAAACGCTAACTTGGATTATTGATATGAGTATAAGACAAATTTTGAATCTGTCGGCAAGGGTAAATAAAACAATTCCCCCAAACGGAAATGTGTATTCTAGAATCGCGCAACTCGCGAATGAGAGCTAAAATTTTCGAAATTTGACAACGCAGTTTTATAATTTCCACACATTTGTCACACATACATTACCGAATGGGTCAGTACGGGATACAAAACTCCAAAGATTCAAATTAATTCCATTATTTATTCGTTTACTGCCTAAAACATACAATTAAATATCGAAATAATATGAGCAGCGAAACAAATGATTTTTCATATCCGGACGCTTTCTCATGAAAGTTGTGCCCAGGTCTGGATCATTCCCTCCAGGAATAAAATGAACGCCTCGGAAAATGTGACTTCAACAATGGAAAAGCGAGACATTTTTCCACAATGATTTCTTTCTGGGTCGTTTTGCGGATGTTGTGCCTCTGTGAATTGATATTTAAATGTAGCCTGATTAGTTTTATTCGCCCAAGATGAAAATAAAACAGATATAGTAGTGTGCTAAAAATAGAAAACGTGTAGTGCCTGGGCAGTTCTGTGGATGCAAACCACACGAAATAGGGGTGCAGCATTCGTCCAACCAGGAGTCTAGAAGGTCACGTGAGTTATAATATTTAGGAATAGTGCATGGCTTGGAGTTGACTACGCCCATATAGTGCCCAGTGAGATGGCGTAGTTCCCAACGCGATGCGGAGGGAGCTACACCACCTCACTGGCCACTATATGGGCGTAGTCAACGACAAGACATGCACTAATCCTTATATTATATCGAACACCTATCAAGGAAATCATCTGTCCGATTTGTTAAACTATTACCAAGGTAGCAGCCCCACCAACCAGCGTTATATTTAAAAAAATACCATGTAGTGTAACGAAATGCCCTCCACGGAGCCCCTCCATGGAGCGCGTCGGGTTAACCTCCGTGGGGTGTGTCGGAGTCTTATAATTACACTCGAGAATCTTGGTTCCCGAAGTGTTAATGTGTTAATCAGAGTGGCCAAGTCCTACTTGGTAATAATTCTCTGTTGTATAAACTTTAATAAGTAAACGCTGTTTTCAAGCCCAAGTTATGTAATTTTATTCAATTCCTCGTATATTTGCATTGCATAATAGCAGTGCAACTGACCTACAGAAGTACTCTACGCACTTACTGTAAAAAGGTGTTTTTGACAGTATTTGCAATTATGACTGGCATATGAGCTAGTAAAAGCCTAACCTATAATAACCCCATCAGAATGCTTTTGACAGATTTTAGCATTGTATACTGACCCGACCTAACCTCAACACACCCAGTATCAGTTTCAGCTCTGAGAATTGTGCAATCTTGCACGTTCGCGTCGGTTTTGAATGGTTTTGTAATTATACACCTATTAATTGCCAGCATCCTTTTAAATGCGAGAACACATACTCTTAGCATAGGATACCCACCGGATGCCCTACTATCCCAGGATGGAAGTAAGGGGTTAAGAAATACCTCTCCGCCATCTTGGGGTATATGTGGTGTTTTGTGGTGTTTTATGACGTAAATTCTGCCGAGTAGACACGATTCAAACCGTATTTAAACCAACGGAATCACCCGAGACGGTACTTCTCTCTGGTCTTCCGTGTGTACAAGAAGTCACACTCCTATTCTCGTGGAAGGACGCCGCCGAACGCTGCCAGGCCAGACAACATTTCCAGACACAGGACGCGATGAGAGCGATGCGATAATTTCGACTTAGTCTCATTTCGTATCTGATATTTTCATACTTTTACCAGAGAGAGAATTTATTGAAAGTTTAACTTGTAGGAACTATACTTAGGGTTTTAATAAAAGTGTAGAAAACTGTAAGTACATTTTATGTGTTTTTGAATTCACCCTTTCGCTGCGGCTGCAGTATCAAGAATTGTTGCAGACTCTACAGAAACTGGTTGCCTCTAAAGACTGAACACTTAAATTGTCCTGTGGCCATTTTTGCCACGATTATAGTCCAAACTAAAAACCACTAGACGATCATTTTTCCGGGGTACTTAACCCTGCTATGCCACAGGCCAGTTTATATGGTGCCGCTCGTCAGGATGTAGACTCTGACTTTTAACTCTCTTGAAACGATCGGGTGAACATTCTAGAAACATTTATTAACCCTAACAGACCCAGTGAAGCCGAAATTGACTTAAAACGTTGCCGCTGGGGAGCACAGTGAACTTGTGAGAACTTTTTGCTAACTATTTATGAGGGACAGACATCCCTTAATTTTACTGGTAAATTGAACGCCTGGCAGCTAAAATTTGTAAGGCAGCAAACGCAGACAGCGCCCTCTGAATCTAAAATTGGTACAACTCCATGGTGGAACTGGTTGCATGTCCAACGTGCCATTATTTACACTGACGCCGACCGCCAATTGCTATCACATCCAAACTACGCTCGACTGGTCGCACCGAGCGTTGCTCATCAGATATATCGAACTTTTGACTGAACATAAGAGAAAAACGGAAACTCAGGAAACTGTGAAAAATCTCGAGGAATTCCAGGAAATTCTGAAACGACAGCCGCGTGTGTTTCAACAGTTATAGTGCTAGCAAGGTAGGTGCAATTTTCTTCATTTTACGTTCGTTAACAGCAGAAAAATCCAATTGTAATTATTTCATAAAACTCATTAAAAATGACCACGCCAGAAAGAGAGCAACGGTTCATCGATGAAATTACTCAATTAAAACAGGAAAGGGAAGGTCTTGTGGGTCAGTATGAGCGGCAAATTGCTGAATTGAGCTCGCAAGCTCATAGCTTGATGCAGCAGCATACTGCTTCACAACAAACCCTTCACCAAACGCAGGCAGCCCTCGACCAGGTTAAAGCAGAATTCGTACAGCAGAAAGCTGATTTGGAACTACAGTTAGCTACTGACAAAGTCGGTGCCAAAGCAAAATTACTAAAAGTACAACAAAAATTGGCAGAAGCTGAAAGGAAAGCCAAGGACCCCACATCTTCTGCCATAATTGACCTGCATAAAACTGTGCGCCAAAGTGAAAAGAGTAATGCAAAGACAGCTAACGCCACTCAGGCGCAATCCATTCATTCCCATATTTAAAAATTTGACGGGAACCCCCTGAATTTTCGGGGTTGGATAAAATCTCTTGACCTTTTTTGTGAGACAAATGATGTGGAAGAGAAACGACGACCTAAAATCGCCGCCCAAACCAGTGACTTCGTAGTTGCTGATTTTATTTTACGATCAATGAAGAAAAATCCTGAAATGTCCTGGTCCGAACTGTATGGCGAACTAAAAAGTCGCTATAGCGCCACAATGGATAACTCCATGGCCACTAATCAGTTGCGCCATATGCGACAAGGGAAAAATCAAACTCTTGTCTCATATGCTGAGCAACTGCTTGATCTAGCGAAAGATGCCTTTGATCAGGAAATAGATAATCCCACCATTCAGAAAAACCTCTCAGATTACTTTTGTGACGGGTTGTATGACAACGATGTTCGGATGAAACTGATCCGACGCATGCCCAAGACGCTCGAAAACGCTGTTAGTGAGGCATTATTTGAAAATGCCGCGAAAATCAAATTTCGCGCTCGCTCTGAAGCCGCTAAAGGAAAAGTGCCCTTTGGGAAGGCATTTGACCGACAATACGAAGAATATGAGCGCTATCGGGACCCTGTATTTCGTGACTCCATCGACGAACAGGAAGAACATGTAGATCTCCCTCTGGAGACAAGGGACGAGACTCCCATGGACGTAGGCTTGGCACGCCGACGCCATAAGGTGAATATTTTAACGAAAAATTACACTGGAGGTTATGCGCGACCTCCATATCAGAATCAGAACAAAAATCAGTACAATAGTCAATACAGAAATAGGGGAGGACAAAATTATAACAGATATCAGAAACCGACACGATTTTCACGACCGGTTTGCAATCGTTGTAACCGCGTTGGCCACATGAAACGCGATTGTCGCGTTAACTTGACCAAGCAGGTGAGAACACTAGATATTCAGCCAGCAGGTGAAAGGTCACCAGGGGCGACCTTTTGCTGCTTTCGCTGTGGGAAGCCAAACCACTTCGCTCGCGATTGCCGAGTCAATTTAAACGAAGGGAACTCTGCCCATATGGGGCAATGAGCAGAGTTAATGAGAAGTCACATGCTCCCAACAGAAGTGAAACTGGAAATCACCAGGGAGAAGTGTTAATTAATGTAGATAATGTACAAAATGAATGTATGAATAATTGTAAAAATAAAAATGTAAATAATAAGACAGGTGGACATACGGGTAATAAAACATGTAATATAAAGCCAAGTACTCAGTCTCAAACAAGGAGAACCGAAAATGGTTCTCCTCCAGTGAAAAGTAAAACCATTCAATGCACAAAGTGTGGTCAGACCACACATAATAGGAAAAATTGTACAGTAAAATTCACAACCATTCCTCTGACTGGTAGGCCTAGGCCTAAGAAACCGAAGGCCAACTCACAAAATGGCTGTCCTGCAAGGGACAGTCAGCAAGAAAAATTTACTTCACAAAATTGTTTCAGCTATCGGACCACCAGTGGTCTGGGAATAAAAGTATACAGGACTGGAATAACCCAGGTAGCTACTGACGCTATGGTGAATGCGGCTAATAGCCAATTGACCCATGGCGGAGGTGTTGCTAGAGCTATAGCTCTTGGAGCTGGTCCAGCCCTTGAACAAGAATGTCAACAATATATTCAACAGCATGGAAATCTTCCAGTAGGTGAGAATATGACTACCACTTGTGGAATGTTGCCATGTTTAAAAGTGATACATGCTGTGGGACCACGCTGGAATGATTACAGTGATAAAAATAAATGTCTCAATGTTTTATACAGTACTGTACAAAAAGTATTACAGGTATGTGACAGGGAAAATTTTGTAAACATAGCTATCCCACTCATCAGTAGTGGGATATATTGTGTACCTAAACAGAAGTGTGCAGATGTTTATGTGAGAGTTCTACAAAACTTTACTCCTAAACAATTAAAAGAGATACACATTGTAGATGTAGACCCTGATATTATGATTTATATGAAAAATGCTTATGAGAATCAAATTATAAATCAACCAGGTAAGCAGGGTTGTGTTGAAATAAATCAACAGAAACAGACAGTAAGTGAATCAGGAAATAGGAATCCAAGAATAAGGAGCCAAGAGAAATCACTTGGGAAAAACCCAAAACTACAAAACAGGAAAAACCCAAGGGGAAGTAATTGGAAAAACCCATGTCAACAGGAAGTGAAACACTCTAACCAAGGGAAATAACTTAGTAAACAATGATGATTACCCAAATGGGGAACAACAGCAACAAAAACTTAGAAATTCTCAACCGGAAACAGTAACCATAAATTATGGGGCTGCTTCTTTGAATAGTGTCTTAGTGAACATCAAAGGACAACGAGTACGTGCCTTATTAGATACAGGGGCACAGACTAGTTGCATTAGTACAAAATTTTGGAAAAATCTGAAACACCGACCGAAATTAGTTGGTGATAAAAATTCTTTGCCTCGCATTGCGGGTATTACTGGGAATGACACTCTCCCTCGAGGAAAAGTTAGACTTGAATTTTATATTCAAGGAATTTATCAGGTGCATGAGTTCTTAGTCATAAATGAATTGAATCGAAGTATGTTATTAGGAATGGATTGGATAAGGGGCAATCGAGTTAATTTATATTGGGAATTTCATAAATTGAGATTAGATGGTCACTATGTACCCATTGTTCAAGATATACAGGTGAGTTGTCTTACTCGACTGATCAATCAGGTGGAACTTAAACCACAATCCACTTGTTTGTGTACAGCAAAAGCTTCCGGTGCAAAATCTGTCTTCGACACAAAATACTTAGAACATCATGGACTGACTAAAGGTCATGTGGCTGAACAGCCTGGCCTCTTGGTTAGTAACAGTATAGTCACTAATGGAAATGAAACCATACCTGTACTGTTGGTGAACAGTACCAACAAACACTACACCTTGAAAAGGGGTTGTTTGATTGGAAAACTTGAGCCAATAGAGCAGGAAGAAAAAGTCTTAGAAATTAATTAGATCTTAACTCAAAATACACCTGAAGACCAGATCACAGATGCTGACATACAGGTGCCCGAGGACAAACGGCACCTGTTGATGCCAGTCATCAATAATAATAAAGACTTGTTTGCAAAAACTGATAAAGAATTAACTCAGACAGATACAGTGAAGATGCGCATCGACACAGGTGATGCGCCACCAATCAAAAGTAGAGCATATAGAGTTCCATTACTGAAGAGAAAAATTATGGATGAGGCACTTGAAGAAATGCTTCAATCCGGAATTATCCGAAGGTCAAATAGTGCATGGAGTTTTCCGTGCCTACTCGTGGACAAGAAAGACGGCTCGAAATGCTTCTGCGTTGATTTCTGCAAGCTCAATGAAGTCACGAAAGTTACGAACTGGCTGCTTCCATTGATTGACGACATCTTTACTTTATTGAATGGATGTCAATACTTCACCACTCTTGACATGAAGTCGGGTTACTGGCAAGTCAAGATGGATGAAGAAGACAGACCAAAAACGGCCTTTGTTTGTCATAAGGGCCTTTATGAGTTCAATGTGATGGCTTTTGGACTCGTGAACGCGCCCTCGGTGTATCAATCCCTCATGACAAGCGTCTTGGAGGGCCTAGAGGATTTTTCTCTGGCCTACCTTGACGATATTTTGATTTTCAGCCGTGACATAAAATCTCATATTGACCACATTAAAAAGTGTTTGGTCGCCTAAGAAAACATAAACTGAAGCTAAAAGCTAAGAAGTGTTCCTTCTTTCAATCTGAAACATCTTATCTTGGTTTTGTAATTAGTAAAGATGGAATTAAACCTGAGACTTCGAAGGTCGAGGTCATTCGAAAATTAAATCCGCCGAAAACGGTAACAGAAGTGAGATCTTTCATGGGCATGACCTCATACTACCGCAGATTTATTCCTCGGTTCAGCAAAATTGCTCAACCACTCCTAGAATTGACAAAGAAATATGCAAGATTTCATTGGCGTGACACACATCAAAAAGCCTTTCAAGAGTTGAAGGATCGTTTAACTCAAGTTGCTCATTTGTCATATCCAAATCCCAGAAAGCCTTACGTGCTTTACACTGATGCCAGTGGCCGCTGTGTCGGAGCGGTTTTGGCACAACCATGTGATGACGAAACAGGTCAACTACCTGGAGTACCTGATGAAAAACCCATTGTCTTCCTCTCTCATAAATTGGGTGAAACCCAACAGAAATGGTCGACATTTGAGAAAGAAGCTTTCGCTATCTCATATGCATTGGATAAATTCAATAACTACCTGCAGGGAGCAGAGTTTGTTATTAAGACAGACCACGCCCCCTTGCAGTACTTGTTGAAAAGTCCACAAAACAATGCCAAAGTACAACGCTGGGCATTGAAGATAGCTAGCTACAATTGTAAGATTGAATATTTACCAGGTAGAAAGAATACATGTGCCAACCTACTTTCTCGTTTACCTGAAGGAATTGCAAACGCTGACCCCGGGTACGAGATGGATAATGTGGAAAATCAGAAAGCATTACAAATTGGCATTATCAATAGTAACAGATTTGATCCTCAAAGATATGTACATGTCATCACAGATGAACCTCAGGTTCCGCCCGAACCACACGTCATTAATTACAAAGATTTGGACATGAAGGTAGAGCAACAGAAAGATGAAAAGATTGTAGAAATCATTAAGAAGTATCAAGGTAACAATACCCCTGCACACATTAGTAGTAGATACCTCATGATTGAGGGAGTATTATATTACATCAGTACAGTTGACGATAACCCACGGGTACGCTTGTGCATACCCGAACAATTACATGCAGATGTGTTGAAACAATACCATGACGAATTAGGTCACCTTGGCATAGACAAAGTGTACAATAATATCAGTAGAAAATATTATTGGAAAGATTTATATAAACATATTTATAAACATGTAGAAAATTGTCTTGTGTGTCGAGCTCGTAACACCAGAGCTCACACTTTGCCATTGCAAGAGACTGACAGACCTCCATACCCCTTTGCTAAAATTGCATTGGATATGAGTGGTCCACACCCTGAGACTTTATCAGGAAACAAATACATTGTGACCTTCATAGATATTTATTCTGGCTGGCCTGAAGCGTTTCCAGTGCCTGATAAAAAGGCGGAAACAATTGCTAATTTGATAATAGATCAAATTTTTCCAAGATTTGGATGTCCTTTAGAAATATTAACAGACAATGGATCTGAAAATGTAAATGCAGTGATGAAATATTTAACTGATTATTTCAAGATACATCATGTGACCACTTCCTACTTCCATCCACAATCTAATGGTAAGGTGGAGAGGCTACATAGAACGCTGAATGACATCTTAGCAAAACTAGCTCGAGAAGAATTAGAAACTTGGGATTTATTCCTAAACCAAGCTATGGCAGCCATCAGGTTTAATGGTAGTGAATCCTCTGGATTCTCGCCATTTTATCTGGTGTATGGCAGAGATGTGGTTTTACCACTCGACAATATACTTAAACCTCGAGAAAAATATGTAGGGGAAGAACCTCATAAGATAGCCATTCAGGAACAACATAAAGCATTTCGAAAACAACAAGCTGCACAAAAGAAACGAGTATTAAAACAACAAAGATTACATGATATTACAGCAAAGGATATCACCTTTGAAGTAGGTGATCCTGTTTTATACTCCTCAGGAAAATCTAAAGGAAAATTAGAATCGAAATGGGACTACCCATTTCGAGTCATTGAGAGAACAGGTCCAGTGAGTTACAAGATACAAGATCAATTAACTCGCAAATAATTAAATGTCATGGAGAAAGACTTAGTAAAGCGCCTCAAGAATGGGAGGTGCCTCAACCTGTCCAACCTGTTAGAGCACGACGAATACAACGTTACGCTGCCCCATCAGAACAGTCGACTACTGAATACAGCAGCAGTAGTGACAGTAATGAAAGTGACGATATGCAAGGGATTCAAGAAAAACACCCCTTAACGTCATTCATTAAGAATACAAGACAAAGACGAGAACATTCTTCTTCAGAAGAAGATGGTGTTCCATTAGCAGAATTAAGACAACAAGTACAACAGGTACGAGATTACAAGAGACGAATGAAGGAGCTACAAGCTCCTTCCGCTGATCAACTGCCATCACGGTTCATTGCTGACGATCGATTAAATGATTCAACGATGGAAGTTGACCAATTGCAAATAACTGAAGAAAAAGGCCAAAGTAGTGAGCCTCAACCAAAACAGTCAAGTAAAGATATAACTGAGATGATCTCTTGTATACAAGCTGTGTTAAAAGATCATAATAAGATTAAAGAACCAGGTGAGAAATTAGAATTAGGAGCAATTATGGTACCCTCTGCATGGAGTACTAGTGATTAAATATTACCACAGGACTAATGATACCTAAACGTAACACCTATGGTGCCACTCCTTAAGTTTGAGAGAGACGAGAGAAAGTGTAAAATGAGTAACAAAATTGTATTGACTTATGATTTGTTTGGAACGAAACTATGAGTGAACTCTTGTCAGCCTCGCGAACTGACTAAGACTCTCTTGTATTTGGATTAACTTTCTGACCTTTTACATCCGGAAGTAAATCGTCAGAGTAAAAGTAATTGAATCGCGTATTACTCATTACGCTAACTCTTGCTTCCTTTCTCATTGTAGGAGCAAGATGTTGCGTTGGATGTTATTAGTTGGTCTTTTGACTACGACTACAATAATAGATGGACATACTATTATTAGAAACAATGTGATTTTTAAGAAAGTGAAAGAAGTAAATATGGTAACTAGTGATTGGAGTACAATGTTTGTGTATGAGCTCCAACCTTTTATACAATATGTGCGTAGACTTGATCGAAGTATGCAATATACCGCTGGTTTGTATAATGCTACAACCATAGCTTTTCGACGAACTTTTGTCGAAATAAATGGTGAAAACTCTACTCTTGCCGTTGCGATACAATCGATCATAATGGATATACACCAGGAGATCAGATACCTAAATAATCGTGTTAAATGAGTAAAAGAGGATCTGAACGATTACCGCAGATTACATGGCCATACAATAATCCCGTCTCGGAAGAAACGAGGTTTGTTCGACTTTGTAGGTGAAGGATTGAGTTTTCTCTTTGGAACTGTATCCCAGTCAGATTTAGATGGGATAACAGAAAATTTAAGACGTGTAAGTACTAATCAAGCAATGATTCAACATATTCAAAAACAAAGTTTGACCTTCATTAAGATGAATCATGAAGCGATTCTGAAAAATAGAGAATTTATGTCAAATATGTCGCGCGAATTGATGTTATTTCAAGGTCGAGTAAATCAAGTAGTTCAGAATCATTCAGATCGAATATTATATCTTGAACATTTCACTCATGCTTATCATCAGCTTGAGTTTGTAATGAGTTGATTGGAATCAATGATAATCGCCGCAGAAACCACTCTACGGGGATTACATGATCAAATGGATATCCTAGCCGATAGGAAGTTATCACCGAAAATAGTGGATCCTTCACTATTGACCTCGATATTAATGAGTATTAAAGTTCAATTAGATGATAAGTCCATGTTGCCACTAGATCTGACAACAGAATTATGGCAATATTATCATTTGCTTACGACGGCTGCCATTTATGATGACGATAAATTGGTGATCTTTATGAAGATCCCCTTACGTAATTCGAACTTGCAATTTGAAGTGTTCAAGGTACAGGCCTTGCCTGTACCCTTTGTCAATGTAACCAAAAATGCGTCGCGAGTTGCAAATAAATTAGTAGCAATATATACTCTTGAATCTGACATATTAATTATTAATCAGAAATAGGACATGACCAATGTGTAGATAACAATAAGTTGTTTTGTCCTTTAGTAGGTGCCGTACGAACGATACATACAACGACAAATTGTATGTTAGCTTTGTTTTTAAACATGAAATTAGAAATTCCAAACTTATGTCAAACGGAAGTTCGATTGAATATCGACCTCCCGTTCAGTACTAGAATTGATGAAGGAATGTGGTACATCACGACAGATGTCCCACTACGATTCTCAATTACATGTTCGAAACGAAGAAATCCGAAACCGAAACGGATTCTTCCGCCAATTGGAATTTTGGAATTAAAACCGTTATGTATGGCATCGAGCGGTCAATTAATGTTACCGAGTTATTTCCATAAAAGGGATAATTCTACTTTTCGGATTGTTACAAAGACGGTGTTACCAAATTTCTCGTTGTTACAACGACAGATGTGGAAACCTGTCATAGAAAGGGTGAACATATCGACGTTTACGATACCGAAAGGAATAGATCACTTGGATGACTTACCCATGGGTGACTTAATTCATGAACTTGACTCGCTAAATTTACAAATGACGGACTCATTTGAAGTCCCTAAGTGGGCTTATGCTCTCGCGACTGTTGCATTAATAATAGGATTATATCTGCTTTGGAAGTGCTATCGAACCGATAGACACAAACAGATATACAAATGGTTAAGAAACCGTAAAAGTAAACCGACTTTTTCTGCTGTTGATGATAGTGAAATGTCTAATTTTGCATTTGCCGATGATGAAATCTATACTAGTATGGGACCTAGACCACAGCCTTCAGCTCCTGCTGATCCAACTGGAGCACAACAACAACAACCTCCTAAGAGTATTAGAGACATGATGAGAAAAGCTGTTCAAAACTTTAGACCTTCTCCTCAACCTAATAGGAAATCAGTATATCCCCGTGTACAACAGGACGTGGATTCTGCCAATGTCCACATAACTATGTTTGATATAGACAAAGAAACTGAAAAACAGTAGTTCACACACTGTGTGTTTTTGTTTCAGTGACCAGTGTTCAAATGGCAGAATCTGATTCTAGTGTTGACAGTGGGCTCGATGATTTCCCTGATTACCAGAGTTATTATAATGATCGTGACACTTTATATGATGATGAAACTTCAAGTACAGTTAGTACTGGAACTGACAGTAATAGTACTGTTTCACGAGAACTTTTTCAATACACTAATTCATCTAGTATAAACGTAAATATAAATAGCAATTCATCTGATAATAGTGTATCTGTATTGGCATCAATAGAAGAATCACCATCACCTTCTATAGCATCTTCCGACCTTTTGTCGACCCCTCCAAGTAGTGTTCAAACTCCTACTGACTCCATTTTACTATCTACACCTGAACAACTTCAACGACTTCCACCTTATTCGCCTACGGATACAGTGGAAACGTTAGTCCTTCCTCCAAGATTACCTGTTAGAACCCATGATGTAATTATTCATCGGGACCCCGAGAGCCAAGATGGACTCGGTGGATTTGTTTATGATATAACAATGAGATCACATACTTCTTCCAGTATGACCACACCTACAAGTGATTCTTTGCCTAGTGATTCTACCACTGAGTCAGGTATCAGTGTGATACAAAATGAACTTGCACGAGCTGATCTTGGATTAGACGTACACACCCCTCCTTTAAGTGATGTAGAAGCAAGACAAATTGCTCCATTATCTACTAATATTGTCTCAGAACCTATAATCGATATTCGACCGAGACCGTGGGAGTGGGCAAGAAGCGAGTTTTTCAGAACACCTCGCCCGTTGGCCTCTCCTCATGAATTTGATCGAGATATCATACGACCCAATACATATGAACAAGATTTTATGAAAGATACAGATCTCTTAGGCATTGAGGATGAATTTGGATGTCAATATTTTGATATGGATTTGAATATAGTATATATAGAGGTTGAGCGAGAGTTGATATATTATTATGACAGTGCTGTTGATACTCATTTAACTTTTGCAAATAGGTCTAGATATTTAGTGATATACAATTGCCCTGATTTACAATATCCAAAAATCAATGAGCAGGGTGAGATAAGTGAACCTCTACGGTATTATAGTCACCGGGTGGCTACTACCAGTAGTGTACATCATAGATTTCACATGCGAAGAAATGTAGCAGAGTTTACTCCCTTCTGTGCAAGATATCGTGACTTTAGTCGTCGCAGACGAGCACGATATCACTCAGATGGCCGACCAAGAAGTTTTCAACCCTTTGTTGTCTATCGTCAATACCACCCAGATTATGTTGGACATTTCACAGGGTCAACATTTGATTATCGAACAGGCCCAAATACTGTGTATCGGCATTATCAGTTGCCAACACAAAATGAAAACCTTCAGAGTGAAGATTGAGAAGTGTAAACTTTAATAAGCAACAACAAACAGAAAAGTCTACGTAGATTACTACATATATATATAAGATTTTCATGAATCTGGTTTCCCAATTTATGTATATCCTTCATTGGAAACCTGATCCATGACGATTACGGGTCGTCTGTGTTTGTCTTGTTTACTAGTCGAAAATTTTTCAAGAAGTTAGGAATTCTGCCCTGCAGTGTAACAATTTTTATAAATTCGGAGTTCCTGGAGTGTATTAGATAAGTTACACACAGGACTCCAGTATCAAGGCAAACAAATTTGAAAGTTGGTGGAAAGAGTGTTAATTGAGTGCACCAAGTTACAGACGAACCCAGGGGAGCGTATTATAAGTGTAAATTTTAGTGTAGATACATAATTCTATTAGTAACATAGTGGTTTCTTTAAATATAATTTTATTTTATTTCATATTTGATTAATTTTCTTGTTGGAATGGCTTCAGCAACTACTTTGGAATTTGAAGAATTCGCTGAAGAACAGGCAATGTACGATTTACATCAACGCGAAGCCTACCAACATGCCGTAACTCCTTGCCATACTTGCGAGGAACGGGCAAGGTTTGAAGAACATAAACGCGCAGCCTTTCATCGAGCTGCGTCTCCCTGTCATGGTCATTCTTTATCTTTTCCAAAAGATTTATGGCAACGTCGCCGTTTAAGGTATATTCGTATTTGGAACACAAGACATTATAATCCTGCCAATGGCCAGACGGAGATAATGCAACACCAACTTGGCTATCGTTTTTATCTCTCTGAGGAAAGAAAAGTAATATTTCCCCATCTTTGGTATTTTCCGGAGTTCCCAGTCGAAGTTGAACCCCATGAGGTCACTGGTCCCGGTCCCGGTCCTGACGAGGTCATTCATTGTGTCAATGACCCCTGTTGGAATGGCCGATATTATGACCATGGGCGAAATCAATTGGATGCTGAACTGGACCTAATAGCCAATCCTGGCTTGGTCCGACCATTCAGGAGTCATGAGATCTTCCCTGGTAGTGAATATCCCGCCAGTGAAGATGATGAAGATTTTGGATTTTATCAGCACCAAATGCATCCTGCACGATTCTTTCCTCCTGGCAACGTAAAGACAACTTATGAATTGGAGAAACAGCAAAAGCAGTATCGGCTCCTTCGTGAAGCTTTAATCCGACACGAGGGAAGACGATTACAACGTTTTAGTTTACGCAGCCAAATTATCAGATATAATGAGACTCTGGAAGTACAAACTCATTATAAGGGTCTTGGGGACCCTTGCTGCATCTGCTTAGCAGAAATTTCAAAAGCTTGGCAGGATTTATTTGAATGTGGCCAATGTAAGCAGCAAATCCACTACTCTTGTGGTATTGCATGGGCCAGATCAAAAGCCGGTGCTCTTTGGACATTATTGTATAATATTTTTCTTGCGCAAACAACAAAGTATCTACGTAAAGTAAACGAAAAAGTTCTTTTCAATCAAAATTATATAGTGACATTCTAGACGTGACTCCTAGTCTCGTCACTATCGACAACAGATTAAAAACTAACGAAGAACCGTTCGGGGAAAGTAGAATTGTTCATACGGCACAGCTGTAGCATAGTGTAAAATAGTTTTTGTGTTTTTATTATTTTATTGTATTTTATTACCTTTAGTCAAGCATAGTTCTTGTTTTATCGATCACACGGGATATTTTATTGAATATGGTCAATCACAGTCTTTGTTTTATCAATCACACATGAAATTAAGTCAATTTTCAGTTTGTATAGTTTAAACAGTTTTAATTAGTTTACAAGTAATATTCAACCCTTGGAAAATGGCCACCGCATATGTATACCGTAAAGTTAACCCAACTTCGGAAGATTTTCTTCCGGAGCAACTAGAGTACTGGACACAGAGATTTCGTATACCTGTACCTATGATCTTTCACAACGGAGCTTCCGCTTTTCAGCGTACAATCCGTGTGTGGGATATGGTCCAGTTAAACGAAGTCACCGGTCACTTAGAATTGATTCGAACTCAAGTTTTATACCGGTATTGTCTCCATACAACGGAAGTAGGACGCGAACTGGTGATGCCTCACATAGTGGTAATCGAACATGAGGCTCGATTAGCAACCCCTTGGGAGGCAGCACGATCAAGCCGTGTAAGTGTTATTCGCTATTGGAATGACCCACGGTGGGACGGAACTTATTATGATCAACGAATTCCTTATCAATCGGAGAATGGGATCGATCTATTCCTCACATCGACTCCGGTCCGTCCATTTCGCCCTAGTGAATATAGTCAAATCTCCATACCAGATTTCCCTCGCGAATATCGAATGATAATTGGTGAAACGTTCCATCATGTGCAGGTGGAACATACATATGAATGGGAAAATGCACAATACAATCATCAAGTCTTGCAATATTCGCTTGAAATGTATGCAAGCCTTCGAATCTTTCAAGCCAGACAAAATATAGTTGATGGAGATGGGAGACAATGTGCAATATGCTTGTTGGACATTGTTGGGCCCCGTGAAGCATATCGTTGTCCTCAATGTACTCAGATAGTACATCTCTACTGTGGGTTAACTTGGATGCAGCAAAAACAAAGTTGTCCTCTGTGTCGATTTGACCTCCTATGGGGAACTCCTTTGAAGAAGCATAGCTTCGATTTTACGATCCGTAATTATCAGTTTTTCCCCACTAACAGAATCAGGTAGAGTTTATTGTTATTTTTATTACTTTCAGAAATTAAGAATGTAATACCTTAGGAGAAAAGGTGATTCCTGTTGTCTGGAGGCGTTCCGCTAATATTAGTCCGTAATTAGTCCGTAATAAATAATTCCTGTCGTGCATTTCTTCTCCCTAAAACCGGTAGTGACTGATCCTGGTCATGGATTCCCGTCACCGTGTTGACCGTGATGCTGACAGCATCCTGGTCACCACAGGTGATTGGTCATCCTGTTTCCCTGGATCCGGTCAGCCAGTGATCCTGGTGATCCTAGTTACTATCCTGATCACTATTGATAATTCTGGAATTCATCTGATCCAGACTCGAGCTCCGCTAAAAGTTTACCGGACCTCGCGTCTTGGTTGGGAGGATTGTAACAAAATGCCCTCCACGGAGCCCCTCCACGGAGCGCGTCGGGTTAACCTCCGTGGGGTGTGTCGGAGTCTTATAATTACACTCGAGAATCTTGTTTCCCGAAGTGTTAATGTGTTAATGTGGCCAAGTCCTACTTGGTAATAATTCTCTGTTGTATAAACTTTAATAAGTAAACGCTGTTTTCCAGCCCAAGTTATGTAATTTTATTCAATTCCTCGTATATTTGCATTGCATAATAGCAGTGCAACTGACCTACAGAAGTACTCTACGCACTTACTGTAAAAAGGTGTTTTTGACAGTATTTGCAATTATGACTGGCATATGAGCTAGTAAAAGCCTAACCTATAATAACCCCATCAGAATGCTTTTGACAGATTTTAGCATTGTATACTGACCCGACCTAACCTCAACACACCCAGTATCAGTTTCAGCTCTGAGAATTGTGCAATCTTGCACGTTCGCGTCGGTTTTGAATGGTTTTGTAATTATACACCTATTAATTGCCAGCATCCTTTTAAATGCGAGAACGCATACTCTTAGCATAGGATACCCACCGGATGCCCTACTATTCCAGGACGGAAGTAAGGGGTTAAGAAATACCTCTCCGCCATCTTGGGGTATATGTGGTGTTTTGTGGTGTTTTATGACGTAAATTCTGCCGAGTAGACACGATTCAAACCGTATTTAAACCAACGGAATTACCCGAGACGGTACTTCTCTCTGGTCTTCCGTGTGTACAAGAAGTCACTCTCCTATTCTCGTGGAAGGACGCCGCCGAACGCTGCCAGGCCAGACAACATTTCCAGACACAGGACGCGATGAGAGCGATGCGATAATTTCGACTTAGTCTCATTTCGTATCTGATATTTTCATACTTTTACCAGAGAGAGAATTTATTGAAAGTTTAACTTGTAGGAACTATACTTAGGGTTTTAATAAAAGTGTAGAAAACTGTAAGTACATTTTATGTGTTTTTGAATTCACCCTTTCGCTACGGCTGCAGTATCAAGAATTGTTGCAGACTCTACAGAAACTGGTTGCCTCTAAAGACTGAACACTTAAATTGTCCTGTGGCCATTTTTGCCACGATTATAGTCCGAACTAAAAACCACTAGACGATCATTTTTCCGGGGTACTTAACCCTGCTATGCCACAGTAGTCAAACATATCATAGTTTAAATCACAATTTGAAAGCCGTCATTCTCGGTACGAAACGCTAACTTGGATTATTGATATGAGCAGAAGACAAATTTTGAATCGGTCGGCAAGGGTAAACAAAACGTTTCCCCCAAACGGAACTGTGTATTCTAGAGTAGCGCAACTCGCGAATGAAAGCTAAAATTTTCGAAATTTGACAACGCAGTTTGATAATTTCCACACATTTGTCACACATATACATTACCGAATGGGTCAGTATACGGGATACAAAACTCAGAAGATTCAAATGAATTCCATTATTTATTCGTTTACTGCCCAAAACATACAGTTAAATAGCGAAATAATATGAGCAGTGAAACAAATGATTTTTCATATCCGGACGCGTTCTCATGAAAGTTGTACTCAGGTATGGATCATTCTCTTCGAAACGAGATATGGATCATCTTAAGGAATAAAATGAACGCCTCGGAAAATGTGACTTCAACAATGGAAAAGGGATACATTTTTCCACAATGATTTCTTTCCGAGTCGTTTTGTGGATGTTGTGCCTCTGTGAATCATATTTAAATTTAGCCTGATTAGTTTTATTCGCCCAGTACGAAGAGAAAACTGATATAGTAGTGTGCTAAAAATAGAAAACGTGTAGTGTCTGGGTGTAGTGCCTGGTCAGTTCTGTAGATGCAAACTACACGAAATAGGAGTGCAGCATTCGTCCAATCAGGAGCCAAGAATGTCACGTGAGATATAATATAAGATGAGAGGACACTATGGTCGGCTGCTGATTTGTTGCGGGTCTTAGATGAGGAGGCCTTGGTTGGCCATGTGCTCCCAACTGCCTCTCTGTTTCCACACCTTCCCAGTGGGAACCTCGGGAAGTGAAGCAGTGCTTGTTTACTGTGGTAAACAAACTCTGTTTCACCGGTAAAATAGAACCCAGTCACTAATGCTTGGGGTGTTAGTTCTTTAAAATAGGCAACATGGGGTATAAACAATTGATTGACCTTGACTTTTTCTCCATGTTGTAGTCATAATTAACCATTGTGCAGAAGTATGCGACGTAAAACACCAATAAATAAATAAGTTCGCACGCCTCTACTCCTCAGAACAATCAGAGACGAACTGCTAGATATCTCGTACCCCATTCAGCCCAATCTCTTCGTTAAGCACACAAACCCTCTCCTTTGAGTCACCCACTAACTACGTCCTTTATTCTCTCACTCCACTTCCCCATTATACTCCAAGTGAACCTTATTCTGTTCCACTGGTATTTTGGACATTCAAATAGAATGTTCCATCGTATCCACTGCACCTAAATTACATGCTTGGCATTTGTTTTCACTGTCTCTCCCCATTTTGCCTAAGCTCCAGCGACCGCGACCTCCTCTTGATCAACAGTGACCCTAAAAAGGTGCCACCAAGGGACTCTTCAAAACCTGGATTCCCTTTATGACGCAGGTCACCCTAAGACCTCTTTGATATGACCCCCCCCCCTCCCCTCACGCCAATTACGGTAACAATACTCCATGCTCATTCTCTGGCGTTTATTGTTTTTACCCTGGATTGTCCCCAAACTCAGACATCTCCATTAAGTAGTTCTCTATTAATTCACTCACATGGACCATCCACCCTGTCTTTGTGTTTGAATTTTTCAAATATTCTGGAACATAAATTTACACCATCGGCTGTCGAGGACACTTGCCAAATATTTAAGAGCAGAGTTTCATTAAGTCTATGATCTTGTCCTTGATCCTCATCCACCCAAACTCATCCCTGATTGCTTATAGTGCTGCGGCATGACTCGACTCCGTTTTTCATCGGCCTGCATCATTCTGCAGGGTTCCCAAGGTCTTTAAGGGCATTTTGGTTTAGATGTATCACTTCTGTACCCTGTGCTATACTTGATACACCCACATTTCCCAAGTGGTTTTCCCCACGGAAACCTTGTTGAAGCTGTTTCTCCCTTTAAGTTACATTTGATTAATTATTACCTTCCTCTTCTGTTAGTTTATTCGTGTTTCCATAGATGCCTCTTGTTTACATTTATTTACCCCCAGATACGTAGTCACCTATCACTTCTACATTAAGAAGTTTGTTGCTACCTTCTGAAAAACAGAACTCCCACACTCGTCACCTTAGAGTAGGTTCCACTTTTCGACCCACGGGTATAATTTTACTTTTGCCTTCAGTTCGAGTCCCCATTTGTCCCCATATCTACCCCCCCCCCCCCCCCAGACACACACCTTCGCCCTTTGACACAAGTACGATGCCGTCTGCGAAAAACAGCCCCGCATCCTCGGGTTCCCCAACTGCAATCCTCTCGTCGCTATGCAGAAGTTCATTTCGATCTTTGTTGTACAACGCAAAAAGAATTGACGAAAGGATACATATATTCCCGGACTTATCTCTAATGTAGCTCGGCGTGGTTTCATCAGACCTATTCAATTTCAGAACAACATGCCGTCCCCCGAGTTTCAATGCATTCTATGTGCCAGTAGGCACAGAGAACACATTGGAACTCAGGGGGCGATACGTCTGTAATTACACTTACGATTTTCCAGAAACCAGCGAATAGTGGAAAATATATTCCAAAAACCCCAGACAAATTCATTTTTTTTTCCAAAAGCTCCTTCCAAAAACACAATTTAGAATTTAAGAAATTTAAAAACTTGAACACACGATAATTATAGAGTAGGTCTTCTTATTTTGTTACTTTAATTACTGAATTTGAATATTCTTGTTAATGGAGGGGAATTAATCCATTGAGACTGGAAATCTAGAAGGGAGAATGAAGCATGGGATGGCAGTTTTATCAGGGGGTCGGTTCAGCGTCTTTCGAATATCTGCGTGATATTAAATTCTAATTTCAGATTACATTGAGCTTGATAGTGTCTTCTCCCAGTACCGGAATACAGACAGTCTATCAGAGGACATGAAATTTATTATCTCCACGCCTGCTCTGTGTGATGTAGTATTTTTGGTTGGAGGCAAACTAGAGCCAGTTTATGGCCTCAAGTCAGTTCTAGCAGCAAGAAGCAGGTAAATAATGTTTGTGTTTTACAGTTTTAAAAGTTTAACAGTTGCAAGTTGTATAATACCAGCTGCCCCACCTGTCGAATGATGGAAAAGTAGTTCTCTGCATATTAAGGGAGACAATCAAATAATTTTTAGAGGAAGACGTTGTTGTCACACTGCACACTTTGCTACTCCCTTATGGAAATTACAGCCATCCAGTGACTCCTCACTGAGCTGAACAAACATGCTAAACTTGGCAAATCAATCGACAGGCTAGAAGTAAACAATCGGATTTTTAAAAGAAAATGACGTCTTTTCACTTTCTCTTCACCCCCATTCCTCCATTTTTCCCTCCTGCACGAAGATCAAAATTGTTCAAGATCAGACAATTCCAGGTCTTTCAGTTGTGGGGGAACGGCTGCATCTTTTACATAATATTCCGGATTTCCCCCCCTCCCCCCCCCCACCCCCACCGACACACATACACACCTTCAATCTATTCCGGGTCTTTCAGTTGTGGGGGAAAGGCAGAATATCTTTTACATAATTTATAATTTTCAGGGATAGGGTTCCGGAAACTCCGCTTACATCCCCCCTCCCCCACACACACACACTTTCGAAGTCGCTTTCCAGACCTCCCTGGACTAGACTGAGCTGAGAAGACATGCCGTGTCTTATGGTGATTCAATGAAGGAGATAATGGACTCCTTGTTTCGGAATTGGAATAAAATGACGGATGTCCACCCTTCTTAACCCAATTCTACTCCTTGAAAAAACTCCCCTACACCCCACCCCCAGTCACCCTCTCTGGTGAATAGACATGCCCAGTTAGGTGGTGATTGGATAGTTGGTTTAGGACGCGATATGTTTCGAACGAAATAACCCCTTTTTCACTCCATAAAAACCTTTACCCCGCCCGTGTGGACCCCAGTTAACATACTCTGGACTAAACGTGTGTCGACGTTTGGTTTTCAATTCTAAGGCTCCAGTAAAATTATACTGTGCCTGTGTATTCTCACTTTGGCCTGATGTTCCCCCACCAACATAGCCCGACCCCGGGTGGTTGGGTGTATATTGTTTGGATGGGTGTGGGGGGGATACGTGAGATGGCTGCTCTGTCGGAAGTGAAGAGGCGTATACTCCCCTTAAGAAGGTACATTCTACACTGTGGTATTTTCCAAAATTGGGGCAGTACCATAATGCACAATGATCCCCTTTAAGGGGGCACCGAACTGGAATTTATCGACAATACATGGTGTACCATGATACTTTTCATGAGGGTAAATGAAAAGACCCTCACTGCTACCGTCGTGAATACGAACATCAGACAAAAAGAGATATCCTACAAAATGAAACGTGTAGATTGGAATGTGGGTCTATTTTACACAAAACAGGGTAATGATAACGGAGAGGGCTCAGCAACATAACGATATGAGCTTTTCTGGGAGTCAGTGTGAAATCTTTCAAATACATTGCCTGAAAAATCTCAAAATATCCGCTCAGATGCATGGAAATGGGGTGTTTGGGACTCTGGAATTTAAAATGGTTAATACCGATGACCATCCATCGCCCGATCCAGCCCCCCCCCCTTTTTTGACCAGGCTTTCCCCACTAGGACTTCCCCAGTCCCTAAAAACGTGTGAAGTCCGGGTAACAAATAGTTTGTCAGTGAACAAAAATAAACTTTATACAAGTAAACTGAAATTCCTTTCTCGGAATACAAAGCGCTATAAAGCCTTCTGTGTCTGTGTTGTATTTAATAGAGTTGACCAATCCTTTACCCAACGTAACCGCAAAACCAGGCAGCGCTATTCACAAAAATTGCCAATTTTTATTTTTTCATTTTTTCTCTCAAAAACATAGGTTATGACCCCTCTTTGGAACGAGCTCACCGAGCACGTTCCAAAGAGGGGTCATAACCTATGTTTAGACAAAAAATGAAAAAAATTAGTTATTCAAGAACTTTGTAAGTGTCATCTGCTTTTTATGTTAGATGAGGGGTTAAATGTGTCTGAAAAAGAAATGCTATTTGAGCATTCTCAGTGGCGGTGGAACCGGGGGGTGGGGGGTTCCACACGGGACACATGCCTCTCCACTTTTTTTCACAGTAACACAATAAGCCAAACAAAGGTGTCAGTATACAGACATTCCTGTAATATATTATTTGCAAATTCAAACAACATTTTGAGAAAGAATTCCACCTTCAGTCGCTTCGTTCCGTTTCTGCGACTGCCTGTGCTGCAGTGCGGAGTTACGATGTTGGGGAGCTGGCTGCTAGTCGTTGCTCGGTGGTTCTCTCCTGGTACTCCAGCTTCCTCCACCCGTAAAACTGTCACGGCCCTGATTAGGCATTGTGCATAAATATGTGACCTTAAACACCAATAAATAACATGTTAAATTTGTACTGGAGGTATGGTAAATGGTTTCGTGTTGGGAAATTCTAGTCAATTAACAAGGTTATTTAGTTAAGATAGTCCCAGTTAAGTGGACTCCACCACTGTAGTACTCGCTATTCCCTTTGTACCTTTCAGCAGTAATTACATATATATTTTTTTTTCAGGACATTTTTCCAGTTGATAGCAGCTAATGAAAGGACACCAAGAGCTGCAGGCAGAAACATATTGGCAAGACTTCTGTGCAGAATAAAATCCATGCTGAACTGTCATCATTCAAGAACTCTAGATGGTGTAGATTCGGTAGATTCGACAGACAATAAAACATATATTGTTATTGAAGACTTTGAACCGGATATATTTGGCGAACTCATATCATATGCCCATAGTGGAGAGGTCACGCTCACACCGCAGAATATTATTGGTAAGAAACTGCATGCATTCAGTTAAATACAATAACAAACTGGCCCTGGCATGGTAACCTTAGTGTATTTGGTTTAAAACATTGGTGTCTTTCTTCAGCATCAAGGCTCAAATCAGAGGAACCTGTGTGTGTAGAAACTCCAAACTCTAATGAACATTTTTATTAGCCCTTTACAATGTATGACTTAAGGACGACACATGACAAGGATTATATTTATTTATATACATATATAAATATGCATATGTCTGAAACAAAGCTTGTGACGCCTCTTTGGAACGAGCTCTGTAAGCTCGTTCCAATGAGGAGTAATGAGCTGTGTTTGGGATACAAAAATTGAAAAATCAAATGGTGGTTTTTCATAAGGCTGGCCGGATGTGTTGGTTTTAACACAACCAGTTGTTACGTAAAATTATAATCAAACAGTATAGGTATACCCTTTGGCATTGGTTCAGTTTAATAATTTATTGTCTTTGTTCACCAGCAAGGAATCGATCTGGAAAAATTTCTTAACCTTTACCAAGGGCCCCGGAAGCAGGGGGCAGGTGCCCCACCCCCCCCTTGCCATTAGACTGGGACTAGGAAACAAGGGGGGGGGGGAGAAGGGCAACATGTCATTTTCCCCAGAAGTGCACTGGCGGAAAATTCTTCACTTTCCGAGAACCTGTACTGAAAAACTTGAGTATTCATTTCTAACGTAGCTGACGTGTGCCAATACCAATGGGGGGGGGGGGGGGGAGGGGGGGGGGGAGATGGTCTGGCATAATGACTGAGGCTGGTTGATAATAACCAAACAAGGAAGCGACAGTCGGCTGGTAAAATCTTAATATTTATATCTACCTTGAGTGAGTGGATCAAGGTGCCATCTGCAATGCGTTTGCACCTTGTTCCGCTCAGGGGGCTATGTTTTATATCAATTTTTACTGAGTCAAAAAAGAAAGTATAATAAACTTTGAGAAGCAATTTTTTTAGCCTGACTGTTTACAATGAGGGTTGCAGTCACGACTTCCGTCCGTCTGTCCGTCCATCTGTCCTGTTAAAATTTAGAGTTTTGGTTAAAGTTTATGGTAAAGTTTTTTCGTCAACCTTCAAGTTTTTTTTCTGTTAAATTAATATTACTATTGATTGTATCATTCTCATTATGTTTTTTTGTTTCATGTTATTTTGGGAAAAATTTAACCCTTTTTGTATGGCAGTTTAACCTTACAACTACCAGGTTATAGTTTGTTTTGTTTTGGGTTTTTTTTCTTTTTTTTGGGGGGGGGGGGGTGGGGGTGTGGGGGGGGGGGGTTAAAATTACACCTTTATTCTTCAAACAGTTTAGTGGAATGTCACTGTTTCTTATTTGGGACAATCACTTCCATCTACTGAACATTTCTACAGTGATTTTCATTAATAACGGCATGAATTTAACACATTTTAAACATGTTTTCAGACTTACTTTCTTTGATTCGAAATTACCCTTTGCCACATTGCCTTCTTGCAAAGTCAATACAAATTAATGATTCCATTTACATCAATGATTTCTTTTATCGGGTTTAGGTAATATTTAACCTTTTTTTGCCAATCAATTTTACTTAGTATTCCCAGCTTAACGTTTTGGATTAAAGTTTTGCTTTTCAAGGTTCTACCTTTCATTCTCCAAACACTCTGTTACAACGTCATTTCTTTTTTTCATTTCGGGCAAGGTCTACTGAAGCTGTACACATTGGTTTCAAATAATATTGTCATTAATTTAACCCTTTTCACAACGCTTTTTGAACTTCGTTTCTCTAAATTTCAAATTAGGCTTCCACCACATACTTTGTTACTTTTTATCCCCTCCCACAAGGGATATAGCACAGAGCTTGTTCCGTCCGTCCGTCTGTCATTCCATCCACCCATCAGTCCATCCGTCTGTCCGAACTTTTTCTATGCCATAACTTAAACAAAGGTTTTCAATTCTTTTCAGTACATGTCTCCAGGTTAAGTTTGATGACCACAATTATCCAATGAAAATTGTTGAAGTTATTGCCCTGCACTGCCCCACCAATTAGGCATTTTTTTTTCTTTCCTCCAATATGCATTTTGAACTATTTAATGCGGAACTTTTTTTAAACTCAATTAGTCATTTTTTTTTCTTTCGTCAAAAATACATTTTTAGCCCGACTGTTTACAGTGAGGGCTATAGTCATGACTTTTGTCTGTCTGCCCGCCCGTCTGTTTGTCCGCCCGTCTGTTTGTCCACCCGTCTGTCTGTCCGCCTGTCTGTCTGTCCGTCTGTTAACATTTAGAGTTTTGGTTAAAGTTTTTTACTGAAGGTTCAAGTGGGTTGGTTCTTTTTTCCTGTTTAGTCATGACTTTCGTCTGTCCGTCTGTTAACATTTGGAGTTTTGGGTAAAGTTTGTGGTTAAAGTTTTTTAGTCAACCTCAAAGTTTTTTGTTTTTTTTTCTTTTAAATTGATATTACTATTGATTGTATCATTCTCATTTTGTTTTTATTTTTTTTTGTTTAATGTTATTTGGGGAAATATTGAACCCTTTTTGTATGGCAATTTAACTTACAACTTCCAGGTTAAAGTTTGTTTTTTGTTTTGTTTTTTTTTTTTTTGGGGGGGGGGGGGTGTTTTTAAAATTACACTTTTAATTCTTCAAACAGTTTAGTGGAATGTCACGGTTTCTTATTTGGGACAATGTCTACTATCTACTGAACATTTCTAAGGTGATTTTCCTTAATATCGGCATGATTTTAACCTCTTTTAAACATGTTTTCAGACACACTTAATTTGTATTTGAAATTAGACTTTGCCACATACTTTTAATTCTTGCATGGTCAATACCAATTAATGATTCCATTTACATCAATGATTTCTTTTATCGGGATTAGGTAATATTTAATTTAACTCTTTTTTGCCTATCAATTTTACTTAGTATTCCCAGCTTAAAGTTTTGGATTAAACTTCTGCCTTTCATTCTCCAAACACTCTGTTACAACGTCATTTCTTTTGTTCATTTCGGACAAGGTCTACTGAAGCTGTACACAGTGGTTTTAAATAATATTGGCATTAATTTAACCCTTTTCACAACCCTTTTCACAACTCTCTTCGAACCTAGTTTCTCTAAATTTCAAATTATGCTTCTACCACATACAATATTACTTTTTATCCCCCCCCCCCTCAAGGGAAGGATATAGCACAGAGCTTGCTTTGTCTGTCCATCTGTCAGTCCATCTATCAGTCCGTCCGTCCGTCCGTCAGTCCATCCATCCGTCAGTCCGTCCGTCTGACCGAACTATCTTTATGCCATAACTTAAACAAAAGTTAACAGATTTCAATTCTTTTCCATACATGTCTCTAGGTCAAGTTTGGTGACCACAATTATCCAATGAAAATTGTTGAAGTTATTTCCCCACCCAGCCCCTGCCCCCGCCCCCCTCCCATTAGGCATTTTTTTCCTTATTCTTTTCTCCAATATGCATTTTGAACTATTTAGTCACTACATGCAGAACCTTTTTTTAAACTAACGTACCCCCCCCCCCCCCCTGCCCTCCCCCAGGGGCCAATTGGGCACTTTTTTCTTTCGTCAAAAATGCTTTTTTACAGTTTTTTTGTTAAAATTTAAGGTTAAAAACAGACAACCCCCCCCCCCTTCCCCACCAGTTAGGCTTTTTTTTTTCTTCCCTCCAATATGCATTTTGAACTATTTACAGTCACTACATGCGGGACCTTTTTTTTGCCTCACGTACCCCCTGCACCCCCCCCCCCCCTTCCCTGGCCAATTAGGCACTTTTTCTTTCGTCAAAAATGCTTTTTTTTACAGTTTTGGTTAAAGTTTGTGGTTAAAAACCCAGACAAACACCTCCGCACACTCCCGCACCCCCCCCCCCCCCCGCACCCCCTCCCTACAATGCCAGTTAGGCATTTTTTTTCTCTTTGCTGCAAATGCATTCTGAAGGATTTGGACTGACCACATGCGGGAAAAAAACTCCACTAACACCCCCCCTCCCCCCCCACACACACACACCCTCCTCACCCACGGCCATTTAAGCAATATTTTTTCTTTGGAAAAAAATGCATTTTTAGCCTGACTGTTAATAGTCAGGGCTATAGTCATGACTTTTGTCCATCCATCCGTCGGTCCATCCATCTGTCTGTAAGCAATTGGTTTCCGACCGATAACTCCAGTTTGGATTATTTGATTTAAACCAAAATTGATATGTGTATTTTCCAGCTAGTAATAGAGGCCAGGTTTGAATATAGGTTCCACACCCACCCCCCCCCCCCTTCCCTCCCCCACCACACACACACGTGTCACTTAGACAATAATTCCCAAAATGCATTTTGAAGGATTGGGAGTTAAAACATGCAAAAAAGAAAATTGACTCCTATAGCCCAACATTGCTTTGTGTACTGCATCTTTAATCCTTTACCTAACACAAGTTGAAGCCAACAGTACAAATTATTTTTCCGAAACATAAGATTTTTTCAATTTTTACTTCTAACCATGGCTTGTTAGTCCTTATTGGAACAAGCTCAATAAGCTTGCTCCATTAATAGGTCATGAGGTATGTTTTCGAGTTGAGAAATGAAAAAATAAAATTTGAATAGCGAATTTTGTATATCACGAGTGCAGATGTGGCATATTCGTTAGGTAAACGGTTAATAAAAAATGGCTCCGGCTATTTTGTGTCTAAGCATTGCCATTACTGGGACAGTCGGGCTGCATGCGTGACATCACTCTAGTATTATCGACTTTAATCCCAAACAAATTACTGTGAATTCATATTTCGAGTCTAGCTGTATGAATTTGCATAATTTCATGTTCTTACTTTTGCCAGTGGCAAGTCAGGACGTCTCAATTCAGATATGTTGTGAAATGAAAAATTCACACATGCAATCAATAGCGTGTATGTCCACCGTTTGCCTCTTGGGTGGGAAGACATTGGCGGCACATGGACCTATTTAGTCTCTGGATGTCACCCTTTGGTATTGCGTTCCACTCCGGACTTACAACATTACGTACGTAAATCGCCTAACGTCTGAAGATCATGAAGTCGTACCCGACGGTCCAATTGATCCAAAAGATGCTCGACTGGCGACAAATTTGGTGAAAGTGGGGGCCAGGGAAGAAGTTGGATGCTCTGCTCCTCAAAGTCATGACAGATGCGCGCCACGTGACATCGGGCATTGTCTTGCTGGAACAACTGTAATCCGACATTAGCGTTGAACAATGGGAAAACAACAGCGTTAAGAATTTCGTCCCTATATCACCGTCCATTCAGATTACCATCGATGAAGATCAACCACATTCGGTGTGCACGGAAATTCCTGCCCAAACCATTACACTTCCCCCACCAAAATGGTCGCATTCTCGCACTCAAGCACCAGAAAACCGTTCTCCTCGTCGGCAATACGCTCTTGCCCTGCCTACCATCAGCGCGCCATAGACAAAATCGTGATTCATCACTAAAAAGAACTGTGCTCTAACGCTGATGAGTCCAGCGAACATGCTGACGTACCCATTCCATTCTGATGGTACGATGACGTTTGGTAAAGATTGGTCCGTGGCATGGACGCCTACTTCGGATGCCGTGCTCAGCAAGTCTGTTGCGGACAGTTTGTGCACCGATTCTATTGTTAGTTCTACCAGGAGTAATTGCTGCTGTCCTCGTCGCCGGAAGGAAGCGATCCCGCATGTGTCAGTCTAGTGCAGGGATCGTAACTCTTGGTCGAGCTGGACGCGGTCGATCGGCAGTAGATCCAGTGGTTTTATACCTTCCAGTGAGACTGTAAATAGGGGAAAAGTGGACAGTGACTCCGAACTAAGTGAGCTTACCTGGAGATATCCCAACCTCACGCATACCAATGGCTGGCAGCCTCTGATATTTTTATACTGTACCAATGACCCAGACATAGCTGGTGCTAACTCTTAAAATATAGGGCCAAACATAAATTTTGCCCCCCCCCCAATCCCCAAAATTTGCATCTAAAACCAAAGAAAACATGTCCTGAAAGGCCCTCCACACTTCGCCCCTACTGCGCATGCGCAGTGTCAAGGACGTTCCGAAATTGGCGCCATTAATCATTCTAAGTTTGGCCCTTCATCAGTTAACATCTGACTGATCTTTGTGCTTATAAATCTCAGTTTAAATGATGCCAGACACATAAATATTAGTGAAATGGTGATTCTAAGGAGGATAGAGAAGGAGGAGAGGAAAAAAATGTGTGACAGAATATTATCAGGGCTGTAACTTAAAATTTTTTAATGAAATTATGTTAAGTTACCTATTTTCGAGGCAGCAGCCATTTTGTTGTCATTCTGATTATTTAGTTACACTGTTTTTTAAGTGTTTTCCTCTCTCCCTGTCCTTTAAGTCCCCCCTTGCTATTCTCCCATGCTTTTGGCATAGTTTTTGTAATTATTATTACTAAATTTTCTTGGGAGTTTTAGCTGAATAACAGAATGAATTCTGTTCTTTTCCCCATGTTTACGTCTTCACCTACGGGTGGTTAGGCGTTGTGTTCTGCATCTACCATCTGATGTTCTGCAGTTTCTTCCCTGGAAGTCTCTGTTTTGCATCAGATAGTGTATTTTGGTAACTGATTTCGGGCCTGGGTGCCTGGAGTCTTACTTTAGTGTTTTTACACTCATTGTTTACATTTACAACAGCCCTCTGTGTGAGGGGGGGATTTCTGGAAAATAATATCTTGATGTTATTTTAATCATAACTAGATACATTATTATTGTTCGTAAGTGTTGAATAAATTGTTTAAAATATTTTTAAAATTTTTGTCCACACTTAGGCTTGGGATCCATTGGGGCTCAACGTTACTTTTCAGAAACTTGGGCTGTTCTGAAAAAATATTTTTTCAAAATATTTTGATTTCAATTATTTTTTCTATATTAATGGATCATATTATTATTATGTATTTTGATTGCCAGGGGTTAGTGCGAGTACCAAAACTTGTTTTCTTTTCACATTGAAAGGATATTGATCAATTGTATTAAGAGGAAGTCTTCCTCTGACTTTATAATCATTCTATATATGGTCAGTGTACTCGCATTAACTCCTGTTCTGTATCGTATGATTTCGATGACAATATGGGAAGCGTATGTCACGGTATGTTATTGGGGATTTGGACACTCCGGTCCTTTCCCCGCAGGGTCACTCTACTTTATCAATTTCTATTTCAGACGATCAAGATTAGGGTGATGTATCTGTGATGTCTTCCAACAGTGTGCCTCCGTCGTCACAATTAATGAAGGGCTAGCGGAAAAGTGCTCATGTAAATACGCCAATTGCCTAAGAGGACCCTAATAGGTTCGACGGCCTTTGACGTCCGCTAGCTCGCCCGGTGTAGCGTCCATTCACCGAATGGTTCGGCAGCCGGGTTCGTCCGTTGCGGTCTAGAAGGAATTTTGGGGTGATGCGAGCACTATAAATTAACCTAATGCACACCCAGTGACGGCGGATCGGAGGGAGAACGGAGGAAGCCTTTTAGTCCGGTTCATAGCTCGTTCCGGTCCATCCGGACGGCAAGCGAGAGAGGCCCCTCTCTCGTTCAACAACATCTGGCCCCAGATGTTGTGGTACAAAATGTGTCGCAAGCGGAGCATACGTCCGTCGCTCGGGACGCTCCGTTGTATAGGCAGTCCGCGGAGACTGCTAAGGCTTCCTCTTCTCGTCAGCACACACGACCGCACCTTGGCTGCGTGACCGCCGATATATTACCAGCTTCGCCGATCAAGGATTCTTCGGCGACCAGGTCACACCATCCGGTAGCCAGGGACACGAGGCCTGCAGACTCCGGACGTTCGCATAGGAAGTGTGCGGGAGTCAACGTACACGGAGCTTCCGGCGGCAATGCATCGTAAGACCGCTACTGCACAGGCCTCGGGAACGGACGTGCTTTCCTTAATAGCACAGTTTATCGCAGCATCCCAGCATCAACTGAATCTGTCGCATATATTTTATCCGACGATGCTGGGTCGGGACGCTCCGCGGAAGCGGGTACGGACGTCCGAAAGTTTCATCCGGTCCGACGGGATACCGAAAGGGATTTGGAGGATTTCGAGCTTTCCCTTTCGGAACAACATATGCTGTTGTGTATGTCATCTGACTTTGTCTTCTACAGCTTCTTTCGTCGGACCAGAATGCTGCGATGCCGGATAAGAAACTGATAGCGTCGGTGGACTTTTTGGTTCGGTTCAGGGACATCGTCCCTCAGTTCCGACATAGTCCAATAATGTCACACAAACTTTCGAATTATTGAACGACGCTATATATATTATTATTTTATGCTTGCTATAACCAAGCATTTCTGGTTTCTTGTTCGCAGAGTTACGGAGATGTCTTTCAAAAGTGTGCCTCTGTCGTCATAGTTAATGAAGAGCTAGCGGCAATAAGTGCTCATGGAATATGTCTATCGCCTACGGAGTGACATTCGCTAGCTCACCCGGTGTAGCGTACATTCATCGAATGGTTCGGCTGCCGGGTTCGTCCGTTGCGGTCTAGGAAGGAGATTTGGGTGATGCGAGCACTTTAATTACTTTAGTACTCACCCAGTGACGGCAGATTGATGACAGATCGGAGGAAGCCTGTTAGTCCGGTTCCTGGCTTGTCCAGGTCCGTCCGGGCTGTGAGCGAGAGAGGTCCCTCTCTCGTCCAACAACATAGGGGACCGCATGTTGTGGTTCAGATATTTTACATTCGGAGCATATGTCCGTCGGTCGGGACGCTCCGTTATATTGACAGTCCGAGAGACTGTCCTTAATGCTTCCTCATCCTCACAGCAGGGCACACGACCGCACATTGGCTACGTGACCTCGAGTATCCGATCAGTTTCGTCATTCAGTGATTCCACGGCGAATAGGTCGCGCCATCCGGTAGCCAAGGGACACGAGGCCTATACACTCCGTTCGCTCGCATATTGGTAGTATGCACGGGGTAACGATCACGGAGCTTCCAGCGGCAATGCATCGTAAGACCGCTTCTCCTCAGGCCTCAGTGACGGACGTGCTATCCGAGTTAGCACAGTTGTTTCGCAGCATCCCAGCAATTGACAGTTTCTCGGTCGAATCAGGAATTATCCGACGGCGCTGGGTCGGTGCGGTCCGCGGTTGCATCAGGTATGGACGACCGAACGCTTTATAGGGTCCGACAGGATGGCGAAAGGGATTCGAAAGATTTCGAGTTTTCCCTTTAGTAGTATCGGAAGCTGCCTTTCATATCTTCTGGCATTATCTTCCAGTGATTGTTATTTCGGACTTCATTGCTGCGATCTTGGATAAGAGACTTATAGCGTCATTGGACTCGGATTTTTCGATCGGTTCAGGGACATTGTCCCTGACTTACCGACGCAGTCCAATATTGTCATTACAACATGTGTTTTATTTTTCGACGCTATATATATATATACAAGCCTGCTACCAAGCATGATAGTTTAGTTTCTTGTCCGCGTTGCTCATTTCTGCCATTTTATCATTTATACGAATAGTTTATTTTGGCAGAGCAGGGCATACCGAGAGTTCATATGCGTCTAGACGGTGTGGTTAAAGACTGCATATATTCTTTTTCGCCGTTTATGTCTTTTCCAATTTCAATGTTGGAAACGACATGTATAGTAGACTTAACTTAGACGCTTTATCATACGTAATCCGCCTTACTGAGGCGTTATCATTACGTCTTCAAGAAAAGATTTACGGGATATTATTCTCAATGTAATTTCTTTTGAGGGCAGTAGTTTGTTCACGTATAACTCCGCCCTTCAGTGGCTGATTGGAGTTGGTTAGACGTGACGCAGCCCTAGCTACATCCACACGCGTGGATAGTAAGGTTAAGAACTCTCTCAGAGTCGCTTCGTTCTCGGAGGAGCTTCTCTTCGACGGCAACTTTTCGGCAATCCATGAATTGCTCGATTTACACGTTCTCTTGTCTATCTAGTGTTACAAGAGATTCAGACTGGGGCAAACATTCGGTGGTTGACTCAGAGAGTGCCACCGCAGTTGCCGGACCCGAGTGTGGCTGTTATGACGGTTGCCAGTCAAACAGATTGGGATATAATACTGATCCCTACGGATTCGAAGTGCCAGGGTCTTTGGGTTCCGCAGTCTCTTAGCAATCAGTTTTCTTCCGCGGAATAATGTTTTTTAGGCTTGCTTTATGTCATTGCATGAACATTATTCAGAAACGCATGCCCAAATCCTGTCCTTTAATTCGACAGTAGTGGCGTATCTCCGGAACCAGGGAGGCATTCTTTCGTTTCCGTTATTCAATTTAATGGAAAGAATCCGTCTGTTGGTTATAGTACACCAAGTTCTGTTTTGGTCCGTCATATTCCGGGTCGTCTGATTGTTTTACCGGACTCCCGTTCTCTTACGGGTCGCTTGTTGCTGTCAGAATGGACTCTCAACAAACAAGTATTCAATCAGATTTGCTATCTATGGGAGCGCCCAATGATGATTTATTTACGACACAGCTTGCTAATCAATTGCAGACGTATGTGTTGGCTTGTCCAGATCTCTGAGCTAATGTTGTTAACGCTCTATTGATCTATAGGACGGAATGATAGGATACGCGTATCCTCCGGCGCTGTTGTTTCAGCAGGTATTGCTAAGATAAACAACCACAATACATTTCTGTTGATAGCATCTCTATCTTCACAGAGATCATGGGTAATTTACTCTCTTGTCTACTGTGGGTCTTAACGTGAAATCTTCCTCTGTGTGAGGATCTTTTTTCACTGGGTAAATCGTGTCATCTTTATCACAACCCGCAAGGTCGCAACCTTCATGTATTCCGTTGTGTGGTCCGTATTGCATTGTAAGCACTGTACTGGACGAGCTTTGGACGCGATTTCTTACTATAGGAGATCCTCTTCTTCGCTATTCTATGCGGCTAAAGTGGAGGCTCTTCCGTCGTTGGTGTAGGGATCATTATGTTCATATTGTTGATCCCTCCATACTACTCATTGCAATTTTTTAGTATACTTGTTTCACAAGATCTACTGCAGTCTGTTATTATTTAGGTTATAGGTTTATGTTACCTCATACCTATGCACTCTACGATAGTTTACAATTGAGTCTTTTGTCTCTTTATCTAAGTCAGTTAGTAACTTTTTGATAAATAGACTTAGAATCTTTAGATTAAATTCCTATATGGATTTTAACTTCGGTTCTTATTTAGCTAAGTAATCATTTGAGCCTCTGGAAACAGTAGTTTTCAAATTCTGACCTTTTAGACAGTAATTCTGTTGGTTTCTCTTTTACTGTAGAGTCAGTGAGTTTCATGCACTATCGATGGATGATTTTCACTTTCGTAGTTTCGGAATCACTACTTCCGTTACTATTTAGGTTGGATTTTTGCTTAAGAGTTAGGCTCCTATTATCCGGAACCTATTATTTTAAGGTCCTTCCGTCTTCGTATGGGCATAGGCCTTTACTCTTTCCGGGTACAGTTTATGTATTTATAAACAGATATCTGTTTATTACTATGGGCGTAAGTTTCTTCTGTCTTTGATGCCTAGTAGAAGGACGTTACGCTCCATTTTATTGTTAATGGATTCTATTAACTATCGGTACTGCTTATGGTATATCATTGACTTAGCAGTTGTGCTTAAGATTTAGGCTCATGAAGTAAGAGTTCTTCTACTTCTTGGGCTTACATTAATAGTGTCGCTATTATAGATTTTTGAAGGCCGCTCATTGCGCTCAGCCATCCACATTCATGAATTTTATCTCAGAAATATCGAGTCCATTTCTGGAGGCCTCTATTGTTAGGTCTATTATCTACTGCTCAGAATGTCATTCACTTAGCAGTTGCTACTATAGCTAGGTAGGCTGTCTGTTTCGGCAGTGTCTCCGTTCTGCTGCCCTCTTCGCTCTGGGCTATTTGACCCAGGGCAAGAAAAAGGGGGGGGGGGGGGAGGGTGTTCCCTTGGGTCACCTGTTTTACTATGAAAACAAGGGGATACCTCATCCGGAGTTAGTAATTCTGAGCTGTTATTGGGATGGTTGTTTAGTGAGAAGTTTAGGTTTTTAAAATTCATTCAAGTCTTAGTTTTTAAAGTATAGCTTTTGAATATAGCATATGTCAACGGACATGATTATGCAATCCTCAGACACTTTTAGGAGTATAAGAGTCTCTATTCTCTAGACTTACTTTATTTATTGGCTTACTTTAAAAATTATTAGTATAACGATTATATTGGATATTAATAGAGTACATGGATGTATGAAGCTCAATTTTGGAAGGTGTTGTATCTTTCTAATTTATCATAAATAAGAAAGATACATGTAAGGCCTATTACTTCTTTTTCCCTACAGGGGATGACTCTATTTTATTTTATTGAGCGTATTCCATTTTGCTGTATGTCCTTGGCCCTCCAGCCTTTTTACTATTCAGCTATGTCTGGGTCATTGGTACAGTATAAAAATGTTAAAAAATTTATAGTAATTTCTATATTTTTTATACTTACCAATGACCCAGACGGGGATGGCCCTCCCAGGAGTTGGGAACTCTTGCCTCCCCGCTGAGTACATAGCGCTTACCAGGCACTGGTTATTAGAATGATTAATGGCGCCAATTTCGGAACGTCCTTGACACTGCGCATGCGCAGTAGGGGCGAAGTGTGGAGGGCCTTTCAGGACATGTTTTCTTTGGTTTTAGATGCAAATTTTGGGGATTGGGGGGCAAAATTTGTGTTTGGCCCTATATTTTAAGAGTTAGCACCAGCTATGTCTGGGTCATTGGTAAGTATAAAAAATATAGAAATTACTATAAATTTTTTAACTTTCGGTTAACCTTGGCAGTTTTTGAAATCTCGGAAGACAAAAACTAGCAGGTTTTCTCAATAACCCAGGCTCTCTAGCACAACATAACACAAAGAAAATCATCGGTCACCAATTCAATTTGACATTCTCGGGTAGCACGTGCCATTTTGAAATCCCTACCAAAATTGTATATGGTTGGATGGACAACATGTCATTAAACTCATTGCACGACTTCTTGTCCACAAACATGCAACATTAGAGCTATTATATTTCACCTTTTATGCCATTTTTTCACATTTGTTCCTATTATACTTTCTTTTTTGACTCCGTATACTATTGAGTGTTACATTGCCGTTTATTGTATGTTGAAAACTTACGGTCTTAACTCATACACAGAATCGAGTCCTTTGATACCCCTGCCTCCATCTGGAACCCCGAGAAGTGAAGCGGTGCTTATTTGTGATAAACCAGCTCTCTTTTATTCGTAAAATAGGATCCGGCAAACAATGCCTCCTAGTCTAAAATGGGCAACATGGGTATAAAAGATTGACTGGGCAACATGGGTATTAAAGATTGACTGGTTAACATGGGCATAAAAGATTGACTGGGCTTGACTTTATATCCATGTTGTCATGATTAGCCATTGTGCAGAAATGTGATCTTCAACAGCAATAAATAAAATGGTACCCTTGTTGCTAATTTGCCCTGCAACCCCCCCCCCCTCCCCTCCTCCCCTGGTTGCTCCTGGCAACAATGCGATGTACTCAAAACCATTACAGCAGGACATTTGAAAAGAAAACTTGAATAACTAAACAACTTTTTGTGAGGAATCATAAACTATATTTTGGGGGCAAAAATTTTCGAAAAAATAATAAAATATGATTGGCGACTTTTGTGAATAGCGCTGCCCAAATATAGAAAAACGTTAATTATGATTACCTTGTCGCAACACGCGCATCGCGTTCAATGTGACATCCTTTACTGTTACTTCACTATGTAATTTATTCTATGTCGGACTTATTCGGACGAAACATTCGTGACTAAATGCCGTGCAGCTCGCAACACCATACACGGATTCTGCTTGGTCTCATAGAAATGTAGTAACTTTGATGTCCAACCATGTTAACTATGCAATTTATTCTATGTCGTTGCAGCATAAGGCAGTGATTTTGTGCAGCAGAGCACGCAGAACATCTTTCAATGATCTGTACTGTAATTTGCGATTTTGTGTGTCTTCATGTATACAGCTGCAGATTTACCCCTTTTAAAACATAACGGACAAAACCGGCCAGTGCTATTCTCAAAAATCGCCAATTTTAATTTTTGTTTTCATTTTCTGTCTCAAAAACATAGGTTATGACCTCTCATCATCGAACTTGTTCCAATGAGGGGTCACAACCTATGTTTTTATGACAAAAAATGAAAAAAAATAGTTATTCAAGAATATTTTTTGCAAGTGTCCTCTGATTTTCATGTTAGGCACAGGGTTAAAATGTGTTAGCATTATTGTTGACTCCATGTAAGGCAGGGTAAGATAAATGCAAAAAAGGAACAATACTCATGGAACAACTTTTTCAGAGCAATATAAAAGTAGTTTGGGGCTGTGTGAGACCTAGGGGTTAACTTTCCATACCCTGTTCATCGAATCACCACCTCCCCTCAAAACTCGCAATTTGCCTCTAGAAATCTGTTCATTATGCATCATGATTTCCTAATCTCTGCATCTCTGCACTTGGATGGGTTGGGCAGCAAATAATAAGTCAAGGAGTTGAGCATCGGCTTATTTGTCGTGGTTCTCTGGAGAGAAAGCCCCCTTCACGCACGCACGCACGCACGCACGCACGCACGCACGCACGCACGCACGCACGCACGCACGCACGCACGCACGCACGCACGCACGCGCTTGATCTGGGCTAAAAAGAACTTTAAAAATAAGTTGACAGATAAGACGATTTCGGCCTATGAGTCTTACATTTCGGAACTTCGCCCAGCGTCTGGAGTAAGGAGCAATACGGGAGGGAGCAAGCAAACTCCGGCCCGTGTTGTCCCTCTACCCCAACGCGAAAAGCAAAATAAGAAAAGATCAAGGCAAAGCACTTCTCCCTCTTCTTTTCCTTCTACTTCTTCTTTCTCTCAGAGTAAGCTCCTCAATTTGCAAACATCTCCGGTCCATATTGTGACTGAAGATGCTCGCAAATTGAGTAACGATGTCTCGCCTCGTCTTGCTCCTCTACCTCCTACTCCTCCTCAGCCTTTCTTCTCTGGTTCTCCTAGTGCTCTCACTGGAACTCCTCCTCCTCCTTCTGTTTCTTCTCCTGCTTCTGTTTCCTCTCCTGCTTCTGTTTCTTCTGCCCCTTCCCCTGCCTCTAGTGTGGTTCAACCAGGTATATCGTCTCAGAGAAAGTCAAATCACCGAGCCGCAACTCGGGCCGCTCATTTGATTCTAAATTCTCCCAGTTTCGGCATAAAAGCGGAGTTAATTTTGACAAAAGGAATTGGCGCCTCCCCGATGTTTGTAAAAACATCCTTATGATTGGAAGTTCAAATTTAGGACGCATTGATCGAAATCACCATCCGGACATCCAGGTGGAGTGTTACCCCGGCGCCAAATTCAATCATCTGCGCTCTATGTTTAAAGGGCACAGGGGCCAGTCTAGTCCCCAAAAAATATTATTAAATATTGGCGTGAATTCTCGAAACGATAATTCTGATCTCGTAGTTAAGCAGTTGCGGAATATGCTTAGCGATATCAGGGTCAAGTTTAGATCAGCAAAAATTTATTTCGCTGAACTAAACTTTTCGCAAAAACTCCCTCAGGCTGAGAGGAGAACCCTGAGCATCATCAACGAAACCATTCGGAAAGTGAAGGACGTTAACGTTATACCTAAAATTGATGACGCGAAGTTTGATGTTGCTCAGGATTTAATCCATTGGACCACGAGAACCGCCAATATTATGTACGATCACTGGATGAACCACCTAAATTTAAACTAAGTAAAGGCAAAGGTAACAGCCGCCTAACAGATGTGGGATTAGGAACTAATGTGGTTAACCTGTCTGGCACCAATGACCTAACAACCCAAGAGAAATCGCTTTTAGATCGCGCTTTAACTTTTGTACCAACACCAAAGCCTAAAACTGATAACCAAACAAATTTACCATCATATAACTGTAATTTTCTTAGGCAAATGAAATTAGCCGACCGCTTTAGAAACTCCAGCGGTCGGAAACTTCCGTTTTCAGAATCATCTGGTTGGTCACCTCCAGATAGTGAAGTAGATCCCGAAATTATTGAGGCTAGCAAACGAATCATCAAACAGGTGTTCAGCATGAACATACTCGCCGATAAAGACAATTTAACAGCTGGTGAACGGAGAGCCCTCACGAAACTTCGAAAAAATAAGAAATTAGTAATTAAACCAGCCGACAAAGGTGGGTCGGTAGTTGTTCTATCTCGGGATAATTATATAAAGGAAGCCATGAGACAACTCTGCAATACTAAACATTATAAGAAAATAGATTCACTTATTTGGCCTAGTAATATCGAAAAATTCAATAAGATCTTAAAATTTCTCCTCGACGAAGGTCACATTACCAAAAAACAATTGAAATATTTAGCAGCTAAGCTCAGTGCTCAAACAAGACAATTTTATATCCTACCAAAGATCCACAAGGACCGTTCTTCATGGACGGATGACTTAACTCCACCCGGGAGGCCAATTGTATCAGATTGTAATTCGGAATCTTATGCGATCTCGGAATTAATTGATTATCATCTTAAACCTATAGCAAATAGACATCCGAGCTATCTAAAAAACACATAGGATTTCCTGTCACAAATTTCGAAATTGAAAATATCAAAAAATGCAATTCTGGCTACTTTGGATATCGACAGTATGGATACGAACATTGATATTGATAAAGGTGTTAAATCAGTTAAAAATGCATTTGAAAAATATCCGGATGCGAAACGCCCGGATGAACAAATTTTGGATCTTTTAGAGCTGAGCTTAAAAGGTAATGACTTTCAATTCAATGGTGAATATTTTCTACAAATAATGGGTTGTCCTATGGGTAAAAAATTCAGTCCTAATTTTGCAAGCATTTATGTAGCGGAATGGGAGGAAAATGCCTTAAGCAAATGTGCAAAGCATCCTCTCGTATATCTCAGGTATTTAGATGACATTTTTATTATTTGGGAACATTCAAAAGAAGATTTTGATGAATTTTTAGAAATTGTGAACAATCACGATCCAAATATTAAATTGAAAGCTACTATCAGTGAAAATTCTGTTGATTTTCTCGATGTGACCGTGTATAAAGGCAAGCAATTTCAGGCGTCCGGTCATTTAGATTATAAAGTATATTTTAAACCAACTGATTCACATCAATTGTTGCACACAAAATCATTTCATCCTCAACATACATTTAAAGGTATCATCAAATCACAGCTCATTCGTTTCCACCGCAATTCAAGTGATGAGGTAAATTTCAATGAGGCTTGTTCTACTCTATTTGGCGCCCTCAGATCGAGAGGGTACTCGCTGCGCCTTTTGCGTAGCCTGAAATCCCAAACCCTGAAAAAGCTCGAAAGTCCAACTGAAACTACCTATTTCGAACCACTGAAGATTGAACACAACAGACCGTTGCAAAATGGTAGTGGCGCGGTATTTAATTGCAAAAAGCCTCCTTGTAGACTGCATACTTTTATGCCTGATCAGAAAGAGGAATTTTCCTCCGAACAAACGAAAAATCATTATCAGATCCGTAACCCCCTCCATTGTGATTCACCAAACATTATTTACCTTATCACTTGTAAGCGATGTCGGAAACAGTATGTTGGTCAAAGTCAAAATCCTTTCCGAGAACGTGCTACTAGACACAAACAGGATATAAAACATAATGCTGATGCCCCAGTAGCACAACATTTTACCCTTCCTGGCCATTCTTTGGACGATTTCGAAATCCACCCAATTGAACAACCACCAATTAAAGACACATTAGAAGAAACGGATGAATTTAGAAAAAAACGTGAAGCTTTTTGGATCAATACGCTTCAAACCCTCTGGCCATTTGGTATGAACATATCAGAGGGCGAATGCGAAAGGAGGTCCATCATTCCTTTCACTTTAACGTACAACAGAATGAATATCGAAATAGCAAAAATGTTAAAAGATGAATTCAATTTTACCAATGCTAAATTAAATGAACCTTTGAATCTTCGACCTGTCATCGCCTATAAGAAAAACAAAAGCTTGCGTAACATCCTTGTAAGGACTACATTAGAGCCCATCAATGAATAACATCAATTTTTGCCAGTCAGTTTAACCAGTTCCTAAGCTCATCACTTAGTTTAAATCAATTTTGTGTCATCTTTGAAAACCATCAGGGTTCAGTAAATGAAAACAATTTTTCGGCGGCATATTAAAAGGAAAAAAAAAAAAAAAAAAACGTTTCAGTATGAAATGTCTGTGCCAGTGCGATTTTTTAACCTCAAAACACACACACACACACACACACACACACACACACACACACACACACACACACACACACACACACACACACACACACACACACCACACTCTCTCTCTCTCTCTCTCTCTCTCTCTCTCCCCCCCCCCTCTTGTTTTACCCTTAGCTAAATGCTAGCATCGTTCCTTCCAAAGCTAAACTTGAATGGTCACCACAAGTCTAAATAATTTGTGTACTCTGAATCTCCTGGAAGAAGAGCAGTGCTTCTGTACATTATTGGATCGAAGAAGGAGTAGGGGGCTGTATGGGGGCGCGGTGGCGTCGCAGTAACCGTTTCTCGTCATATTACCGAAGTTAAGCAATGTCGAGCGCGGTTAGTAATTGGATGGGTGACCATTTCAGCGACTGATTCGCGCTCCCACGTTGTGTCCTTGGGCAAGGCATTAACCCCGATTGCCTAAATGGGGGGCACGATGACGCTGTGTACTAAGGCGTACTGTACGTCAAAGGTGCGCATTGCTTCAACCAATCTAACCCTGCCTGTGCCTGTGCCACGGTGCAGAGTTCAGGGTTACGATGTTGGAAAGCTGACAGCTGCTCGTCGTTGCTCGGTGGTTCTCTCCGGGTACACCGGCTTCCTTCACCCGTAAAACCGTCGCCGACATATGACCCTGGCTGTTAATGTGTCGTTAAACCCTAATAAAGAAAATAAAAAAGGGGGGCAGGGTACCCTTCTTGTACAAATGGCAAAATATATTTATTCAAGATTTCAACACAATATAGGATGTGCACTTCCTCATAAAACTTGCGGCAAATGGTCACAATATAATGTCATAATGTATACACCATCGGATCATGCTTTGAATGGGTTATTTATTTATTATTTTATTTATTTGTTTGTTTACGGTCACATACTTATTCATAATGGCTAATCGTGACCATGACAGTTTTACGGGTGGTGGAAGCCGGAGTACCCGGAGAGAACCACCGAGCATCGACGAGCAACTGTGAGCTCCTCAACATTCTAACTCTGTTAAAGCTCCGCTCAAGCAGGGTTACAGCGGTTGAATACAGGTGCACTATCGACGTGCAGAACGCCTTAGTACACGGCGCCATCGTGCCCCCATGTTGGCAACCGGAATGAAGTGCCTTGCCCAAGGATACAACGCAGGTCGTCCCGGACGGGGATCGAACTCGGAAGCTCCAGCATATAAGTCCAATAATCTACCACTGGGCCACCGCGAGGGGATTTAGCGCAGTTCCGGAGATTTTCGTTCGTCAGATTTCCGTTCATATAGAAATTAACCAGGAGCTAATACTATAAAACTTTTACAATTGTGTATTTTCTAGAATTGTATTTTCTATCTATTAATACAATTGACAAACATGAATTAGCATTTTAAACGATACAGTAAATTACCACATCTTTGAAAATGCTAATGGTTCATCTTAACCCATTTAAAGTGATAACAGGAAAATAAAATTCTAGAAAATACAACTGTAAAAGTTTTATTATTGGCCCCATGGTCTACTAATTTAGCCAACATACTAATGTAAAGGAGTTGATACATAGGCCTACTAGGGATGCGGACCGAACCGCAAAAAAACCCAGATACGCTCTGCGGTCAGGGCCGGATCGTGGATCGGACCGCCGTCATTGTACTGCTTTGGACAAGTCCACACATGGCGGTCCGTCATTGGACCGGTTCGCAGACTTTAATACACAGATGTATGTCTAGCTTTAGCAATTTGCTAGTGACACTGACTGATGTCAGACAAGATAGCGAATTAGGAATTACCATGTGAATTTGTCAACTAACCATCATAGGCTCATATACATTTCAATACACTGAAGATTGGTTACAAATCGCGATATTGCCTATAGTTGGCAATATCCAACTCCAAGTCACCACATCCAATTCAGAATACCGGAAATTGACAGATCTGTTTGGAATATGTCAGGTGCCAATGCTAAGAACAAAACGTTTTTGTGCTGATATATAGTATATGATTGGGTTAAGAACTTAGATAGTGCAAATGCTCCAAGTCTTTCAGCACTATTAACATTTAGTCTAAAATTCACATTTCCACTATCCTCCACATGCTATAGCATGTACAGGATAGTGGGAAACGTGAACTAGACTCCACAGTGAGTTACAGTCACAAGTTGTAAGCATGTTTATTCGCTCTCTAACTTCTCTATAATGATGGGTATGAGAAAATATTTCAAAATACACTACACATTTCCACAAAGTGCATACATAGAGGATATGGAATGAGTGTTTTTCTCATATAATATTTATGAAACGAGTCTAAGAATTTTCCGTTTTGGCGAGCTCAAACGGAAAATTCGGACGAGTTTCATAAATATTATGAGAAAAACACTCATTTCATATTCTATTTATCATCTGACACATACACGCACAAATTAGCCACTTAGTATGACTTTTTAACCCATCACCTAACCTGAGTTGCAGACGGCACAAGGAAAAAACATCCTCGTATAACTAAAAATTATCACTTTTTGCTTCCAAAACATAGGTTGTGACCCCTCATTGGAACGAGCTCGTCGAGCTCGTTACAATGAGGGGTCATAACCTATGTTTTGGAAGCAAAAAGTGAAAATATAAAAAAAATGAATGGCGTTTTTCTTGTAGGTAAAAGATTAATACAATATAACCCACCCTAAATAGGACAGATAACGTAAATTCTCCCTACTGTAATTATGCAAATGTCACCCAGTTGTATTTTGTTTAGCCAATCAAATTGTCCAGTTTTGAAATTGACCAATGAAAGCTCCCAACTCTAATTATGCAAATTATGAAATTGTGGCCCAGTTTTGTTCAGTCAATCAAATTGTCTCGTTTTGAAATTGACCAATGAAATTGACGGAAGGCTTTATTTATCACTGAGTAATATGAAAACAAAATAACAAATGTTTTAAAGTGAACGAAACGGACGAGTCATATGATAAAATGTATTATATAACATGCCCAGAGTTACAAAGCTTGCCCATCAGATGACAATGACTTGATGCTTTCTTTAACACAAACGCGTATACCAATTCAATCATTAGATATATCTTAAATAAAGCAAATGTGTTAAAATCTTAATTTGGTAGTATAAGATCATAACACATTTCACTTCATTTAATGTATTTTGTAATGATTGGACCGGTCCTGAACCGGTCGAGGCAAAAATATCTGACCACCTAGGGTTGGACCGGACTGGACCACCTCTCCCCTGGATCGGTCCACCACTAGCGGTCCGGTCTGGTCTGCATTCCTAATACATACCCCTCCATCTTACTCCGGTGTCTAGAAATCTGCTCTGTGGCCGTATCTGCTGGGTGAAACAGACGTGATTTCATCATAAAAACTTACGAACAGCAACCGAGAATCCTCTGATTGCTCATAGAATTCGAGAACCGATTGGGCAGTGTGAGGTTCTTATCACGAGCAGCACCAGACAACTTAACTAGTACATAACATAAAACAAACTACCGCGTTTGTTTGCTAGACCAGTATATAAACTTGAGAACCTAACAATCAAGTTTGCAGCACATGGAGAACCGGATACATTACCTGATGGTTCAGGGACTGCAAACTTGCTTGCCAGGAATTCATATATGTTTCTGTTGGTCTCGCAAGAAAAGGCACGGTTGATGTCAGCCTACTGTGGGATGAAGACTATAAGTCGCCATGTAACCCTTTACCTGATATGAAAAGCAGACAACACTTGCAAAAACAATTCTTAAATAACTATTTTTTGTCTCAAAAACTTAGGTCGTTACCCCTCGTTGGACCGAACTCGAGGAGCTCGTTCCAACGAGGGGTCATAACCTATGTTTTTGAGACTAAAAATGAAAAAATGAAAATTAATTGGCGCTTTTTGAGAATAGCGCTGGCCGGTTTTACACGTTACGTTGGGTAAAGGGTTCAACAAAAAAAATGTTTGTAAAGAATACGTTGGAACGACATTAAATGCCCGTTTAAATAAATATTGGAAATTGGTGCCTAAATTTTAATCAAAATTCTCTTATTATATAATTTGTAGGTTTAATGAATGCCGCACAGACATATGACTTCAAAGACTTGTATCAAGAGTGCGTGGAGCATGCCATAAACTTTACTGAATCGCCTGATTGTGTAATAGACTTGATAAATTCTTCTGCAAAATATATCCATTTCAAAAACACGAGAATAATGGTTCAAAAGATAAGACATGTAGCTGTATACAACAGTAGCTTAATAATTGTCGAAACGTGTTGGTCTGCAGCATTTCATTCTAAAATTAGTTGGGTTAATCATTTAAACACGTAAGGCCGCTTTTTCGTTCCAAGGCATAACTTCGTCCCATTTGTTTCTTATTATAAGGGGTCTTTGCACGAGGCATTGATAAAATAATAACAACAGTCTGCAGCCAGACGGCTGCAGACTGCAGTTATCATTTTATTCTTCCTGAACATTGATATTCCACTGACCCATCCCATTGTTAGTGTACACAAAGACGATAAACGTCCGAGAAAAAAGGGTTTAAATGGTTAAAAATCAATTCAAATTAACTGGGATGAGTGAATATAAACCCAGTTTGTTTCATATTCACTCAGCCCAGTTGATTTGGGCTAATTTAACTGGTTTAGGGTGTGTCGATAACATATTCAAGTACCGTCACTCGATAGTCCACAAAGAGGTAACATGTTTAAGTCTCCGGTGGTTCTCAATCCAATGCTTGCGGTCTCGAGTTATTGTGGGGTTCCGCTTTATTATTATAGCCCATCAGTATTTCGTGCATTCGGATAAAAGTGAAATAAAAACTGTTCCAATTGCAAATTGTTATCTTGTTCAAAGTGAAATTTTCGTTATATTGTTATGCTGTACCAATGACCCAAACCTAGCTGGTGCTAATTCTCAAAAATCTAGAGCCAAACACAATTCCCCGCCCCCCCCCCCCCCCCCACCAATCCCCAAAATTTGCATCTAAAACCGAAAATAACATGTCCCCCATACTTTTCCTCCACTGGAGGTCTCGAAATTGGCGCCAATTATCATACTTTGTTTGGCCCTTCATCAGTTCACATCTGACTGATATTTGTGCTTGTAAATCTCAGTTTAAATGATGCCAGAAACATAAATATTAGAGAAATGGTGGATCTAAAGAGGAAATAGAAGGAGGAGAGGAAAAATTAGTGGCAGGAAATAATCAGGGCTGTAACTTAAATTTGTTTATGAAATTATGTTATGTTACCTAATTTCAAGGCATGGGCCTGTCGTTGTCATTCTTGCTATAAAGTTACACTGCTTGATCAGTGTTTCCTCTCTCCCTTTCCTTTAGTCCCCCCTTTCTATTCTCCCATGCTTTTGGCATGTTTTCTGTAATATTATTGCTAAAATTTCTTGGGAGTTTTAGCTTGGTAACAGAATGAATTCTGTTTTTTCCCCATGTTTACGTCCTCACCCATGGGTGTTTAGGCGTTGTGTTCTGCATCTACCATCTGATGTTCTGCAGTTTCTTCCTGGGAAGTCTGTTTTGCATCAGATAGTGTTGTAATTGGTAACTGATTTCGGGCCATGTTTATCTGTGCCTGGAGTAAGGTTTCCGGTTTTTATACACTTTTTGTTTATAATTGACAACGGTTTCTGTTGAGAGTGATTTCTTGTCTTTGTATTAGTTTAATCATAACAAGATACATTATTATTATACGTAAGTGTTGCATTAATTTTTTTGAAAAATTTTAAAATTTTTTGTCCACACTTGGGCTTTTTTTGGGATCCATTGGGGCTCAACGTTACTTCAGAAACTTGGGCTTTTCTGAAAAAATATTTTTCAAAAATTTTTTTTGATTTCAATTATTTTTTCTATATGTTAATGGATCATGTTATGTATCTTTGTTTTCAGGGGTGGGTGCGAGTACTAGGACTGTTTGTGTTTTTTTTCACAATGATAGGATGTTGTTCAAATTGTAATAAGAGGAAATCTTCCTCTGACTTTCATAATCATTGTATTAATTGTAGTCAGTGTACTAGGACTAACTCCTGCTCAGTGTGTGTCAACTGGGATGACAAGCATTGGAAACGTGTGTCACGGTATGTTGTTAGCGGGGAAAAGGCCATGCTGGTCCTTTCTCCGCAGGGTCACTCTAGTTTTTCAATCTCTTTTTCAGAGGAACAAGAACAGGGTGATGTTTCCGTGATGTCTTCCAAAAGTGTGCCTCCGTCGTCACAGTTAAATGAAGAGCTAGCGGCAAAAGTGCTCATGGAAATACGTCAATTGCCTTAGAGGTCCCTAGTAGGATCGACGGCATTGGCGTCCGCTAGCTCGCCCGGTGTAGCGACCATTCATCGAATGGCTCGGCAGCCGGGTTCGTCCGCTGCGGTCCAGGAAGGAGATTTGGGTGATGCGAGCACTAACACAAGGTGCACACCCAGTGACGACGGATCAGAGGACAGAACGGAGGAAGCCTATTAGTCCGGTTCCTAGCTCGTCCAGGTCTATCCGGGCTGCGGGCGAGAGAGGTCCCTCTCTCGTACAACAACATCTGGGACCAGATGTTGTGGTACAAAACGTTTCACATTCGGAGCATACGTCCGCCACTCGGGACGCTCCGTTATATAGACAGTCCGGAGAGACTGTCAATATGGCTTCCTCATCCTCACGGCAGCGCACACGACCGCACCTTGGCTACGTGACCACGGATATCCAGCCATCTTCGCCGATCAGGGATTCCACGGCGACCATGTCACGCCATCCGGTAGCCAGGGACACGAGGCCTGTAGACTCCGGACGTTCGCATAAAAGTATGCAGGAGTCAACGTCCAGGGAGCTTCCAGCGGCAAAGCAACGTAAGACCGCTGCTCCACAGGCCTCAGTGACGGACGTGCTATCACAAATAGCACAACTTATCGCAGCATCCCAGCAGACGACAGAATCTCTGTCGGATCAGGAATTATCCGACGACGCTGGGTCGGTACGCTCCGCTGAAGCATCAGGTACGTACGACCGAGAACTTCATAGGGTCCGACAGGATGGCGAAAGGGATTCAGAGCATCTGGAGCTTTCCCTTTCGGAACAACATAAAGCTGCCGTAGATTTTATCCGGCATTATCTTCCAGAGGTTGTTCCCTCGGACCAGAATGCTGCGATGCCGGATAAGAGACTGATAGCGTCACTGGACACAGAATTTTTTGATCCGTTTAGGGACATCGTCCCTGAGTTTCCGACACAGTCCAATAATGTCACAAGAACATTTGAATTATTGAATGACGCTATATATAAGCTTGCTACCAAAACGAGCAAGTATGGTTTCTTGTCCGCAAATGCTCTACATCTGCCTTTCATCAATTCAAGGAATAAATTCGAAACGGCAGGACAGGGCATACCGAGAGTTCCTCTGCGTCTAGACGACCAGACTGAAGACCTAGAATTGTCTATACCGTCGTCTATGTCAATTCCAACCACGACATTGGAAACGATAATTATGTCTAATAGAGTTAACTTAGACGCTTTATCATACGCAGATCACCTTACTAAAGCGTTATCATTACGTCTTCAAGGGAAAGAATTCCAGGACATACAATCCTCATTAAGAGTTCTTTCAAGGGCAATAGCTTATTCCACGTATAACTCCGCCCTTTCAGTGGCAAACCTGGAGTTGGTTAGACGTGACGCGGCCCTAGCTACATCCACGCGCGTGGATGGTAAGGTGAAAAACTCTGAGTCGCTTCGGTCTCCTGAGAGCTTCTCTTCGAAGGCAAGCTTTCAGCAATCTATGATCAGATAACCAAGAAAGCTTCGGATTCTCTGCTATTCAAATCCGCTTCTAAAAAGTCGGATACAGCAGAAAAGAGTAAGACAGGCACTTCTGGGACAAGTACGCCCAAGGTAAGTTCCTACAGAGGTTCCTATGCGTCCTCTAGTCTTATTCTGGAGACCGCCAAGGCAGCGACTCACGTAGGGGACGTTATTCTGGCCGAGATAACCGGTCAGACGTCCCTAGGTCGACGGGGCGAGTTGCGGGTCGTGGAGGACGTTGTTTCTCCTTCCGCAAGCCACGCAGGTCCAGGAGGTGATGGTATGAACCTCTATCGTGTTCCGGTAGGCGGAAGATTGTCGAGTTTTATAAACAATTTTGGCGTCAATTACGGACGACCCCTGGGTTCGAAGGGTAATTTCGGAAGGACTAAGAATATCCTTCAAACGAAAGCCTCCATTAACTCGAAGTCCAAAATGGACTCGGCTTCCGTCAAATCCGCAGAAAAGAGACGCTCTTCTATCAGAAGAACAGTCTCTTCTGGAGAAGAACGCGGTAGAGGTCGTAGAAGACCAGGAATCACCGGGTTTCTACATCCATCTGTTTCTGGTTCCGAAACCAGACGGCTCGTTCCGTCCAGTCATAGATCTGAGCTGGATAAACAAGCTGATCGTCGCTCCGAAGTTCTATGAGGAGACAATTCGATCAGTCAGAGCGAGTATGCGGGTCAACGACTATGCTACAAGCATAGATCTCAAGGATGCGTACTTTCACGTCATGGCACATCCGACATTCAGAAAGTATCTACGCTTCGCAGTCCTAGGAGTTGTATATCAGTTCCGAGCGATGTGCTTCGGTTTGAACCTAGCGCCCTGGGCTTTCACTCGAATAATGAACTCGGTAGTGATACATTTCCGAGCTCATTCGTCTGCGGTAACGTCGGCCTATCTGGACGACATTCTTCAGAGGTACGGCAACGAGTTAACGCTTCAGAACGATGTGCAGAATCTGCTTCTATTACTCCGACGTCTCGGTTTTATAATAAATGAGAAGTCGGATCTGGTGCCGTCCAAGTCATTCACCCACTTGGGAATGAGCTTCGAGACGCACAACAATATCGTTCGTCTGCCGTTAACCAGAGCAAAATTAATCAGTTGTTACGCTCGCTATTGTCTTCACTCAGACAAAGTCACAGCGAGAGAATTCATGAGACTGATAGGTCTGTGCGGAGCCGCCGCGGATCTCATTCCGATGGGGCGGTTACGCACTCGTCCTCTCCAAATTTTCTTGACTCAGAATTGGAGAGTAAAGATTCATTCGCTCGATATAGACGTTCTCTTGTCAAATCAGGTGAAACAAGAGATTCAGACTAGGGCAAACATTCAGTGGTTGACTCAGGGAGTTCCACTGCAGTTGCCGGATCCGAGTTTTACTATTATGATGGATGCCAGTCAAACAGGTTGGGGTGCAACATTGATCCCAACGGATTCGAAGTGCCAGGGTCTTTGGGATCCGCAGTTTCTAGGCAAGCACATAAACATCAAAGAAATGATGTCAATTTGGCTTGCACTATGTCATTGGATGAACATTATTCAGAAAGCACATGTCCAAATCCTGTCCGATAATACGACAGTAGTAGCATATATTCGGAACCAGGGAGGCACTCATTCCGTTCCGTTATTCAATTTAGAATTGAATGTATTAGCAGACTCCCTTTCACGGAAGGGTCGCTTGTTGCCGTCAGAATGGACTCGCAACAAACAGGTATTCAATCAGATTTGCTACCAATGGGAACGGCCAATGATAGACTTATTTGTGACACAGCTCAACAATCAGTTGCAGACGTATGTGTCACCATGTCCGGATCCTCGAGCATATGCAGTAGACGCTCTATCGATCTCGTGGGACGGAATGATAGGATATGCGTATCCTCCAGCGCCGTTGATTCAGCAGATATTGCTAAAGATAAAAAAATCTCAATGCAAAATTCTGTTGGTAGCATCTCTGTCTCCACAGAGACCGTGGATAAATCTACTCAGATGTCTGCTGTGGGACATACCGCGGAAGCTTCCTCCACGAGAGGATCTTTTTTCGCAGGGGAAATCGCCTCAACATCACAACCCGCAAGGTCTCAACCTTCACGTATTTCCGTTTCCGTTGTGCGCTCCTTCTTGCACGGCAAGCATTTTACAGGACGAGCAGTGGACGCAATTTCTAACTGTAGGAGGACCTCCTCTTCGCTAAACTATGCGGCTAAGTGGAAGGTCTTTTGTCGTTGGTGTAGGGATCATTCTGTTGATATTTTTGATCCCTCCATTCCAGACATTGCAAACTTTCTAGTATACTTGTTTGATGAGATCAAACTGCAGCCTGTTACTATTAAAGGTTATAGGTCTATGTTATCTGATTCCTATGCACACCATAAGGGTGTTCCCTTAGGTCACCTGCTTTATAGTGAAAGGCAAGGGGATACCTCCTCCGGAGTCAGTAATTCTGAGTCGGTACCGGGATGGTTTTAAAGTGTAAAGCTAATGTTTAAATTCATTCATGTCATATTTTTAAAGTGTAGCTCGGTGTGAAGCATTTGTATATGTCACGTGTCAAACGGGCGTTAATATACAATCCTCGGACACTTTTAAAAGAGTATAAAGAGTCTCAATTCTCTGGACTTACTTTATTTATTGGCTTACTTTAAAAATAATTAGTATAAAGGGTTATACTGGATGTTAATAGAGAACATGGATGTTATTATGCTCAATTACGAAAGGTGTTGTGTCTTTCTAATTTGTCATAAATAAGAAAGATACATGTAAAGCCTAATCCTCTTTTTCTCCTCGAGGGGATAACTCTATTATATATTGTTGAGTTTATTGGATTTTCCTCTATGTCCTAGGCCCTCCAGCCTTTTTTCTATTCAGCTATGTCTGGGTCATTGGTACAGTATAAAAATGTTAAAAAATTTTATAGTAATTTATATATATTTTTATACTGTACCAATGACCCAGACTTAGCTGGTGCTAACTCTAACAAAACCAGGGCCAAACACAAATTTTGCCCCCAATCCCCAAAATTTGCATCTAAAACCAAAAGAAATCATGTCCTATAGGACCTCCATACTTCGCCCCTACTGCGCATGCGCAGTGTCAAGGACGTTCCGAAATTGGCGCCAATTATCATTCTCTGTTTGGCCCTTCATCAGTCAACATCTCACTGATCTTTGTGCTTGTAAATCTCAGTTTAAAGGATGCCAGACACGTAATTATTGGAGAAATGGTGATTCTAAGGAGGATATAGAAGGAGGAGAGGAAAAAGGAGTGACAAAAAATAATCAGGGCTGTACTTAAAATTTTTTATGAAATTATGTTAAGTTGCCTATTTTCGAGGCATGGGCCTCTTGTTGTCATTCTTGCTAAAAAGTTGCACTGCTTATTCAGTGTTTCCTCTCCCCTGGTCTTCTAAGTCCCCCCTTGCAATTCTCCCATGCTTTTGGCATATTTTTGAGAAAGATCATTTCTAAAATTCTCTTGGGAGAGTTGCTTGGTTACAGAATGTTTTCTGTTATTTTCCCCATAGTTACGTTTTCACCCATGGGTGTATAAACGTTGTGTTCTGCATCTTCCATCTGATGTTCTGCAGATTCTTCCCTGGGAGTCTCTGTCTTGCATCAGATAGAGTATAATTTTGATGACTGATTTCGGGCCAGTTTTTCAGTGCCTGGAGTCATGTTTTCTGGTCTTTTACACTGTTTGTTTACATTGGCAACAGTCTCTTTTGAGGGGGGCTGTTTGCCTTTGGTGTAGTTTATCTCACTATAAGATACATTTCTATTATCCGTAAGTGTTGCATTAATTATTTAATATAAATTTAAAATTTTTGACCACACTTAGCCATCGGATCCATCGGGGCTCAACGTTACTTTTTAGAAACTTGGGCTTCGCTGAAAAAATATTTTTCAAAAATTATTTTGATTTGCAATTGTTTTTTCATTATTAATGGATCATGTTATTATGTATCTTTATGTCAGGGGTTTGTGCGAGTAACTAGGACTTGTTGTTGACTTTTCACAATGAAAGGATATTGTTCAAATTGTAATAGGAAGAAATCTTCCTCTGACTTTCATGATCATTGTATTAATTGTAGTGCGCTTCCGTCGTCACAAATGAATACAGAGCTAGCGGCAAAAGTGCTCATGGAGATTAAACAAATGTCGTCCGCTAGCTCGCCCGGTGTAGCGTCCATTCACCGAATGGTTCGGCAGCCGGGTTCGTCCGATGCGGTCCAGGAGGAAATGTTGGGTGATGCGAGCACTATAAACATTCAACGTGCACACCCAGTGACGGTGGATAGCAGGCGAGATCGGAGGAAGCCTTTGAGTCCGGTTCCTAGCTCGTCCAAGTCCAGCCGGGCCGCGAGCGAGAGAGGCCCCTCTCTCGTACAACATCTGGGACCAGATGTTGTGGTACAAAATGTGTCGCAAGCGGAGCATACGTCCGTCGCTCGGGACGCTCCGTTGTATAGGCAGTCCGCGGAGACTGCTCAGGCTTCTTCCTCTCGTCAGCGCACACGACCGCACCTTGGCTGCGTGACCGCCGATATTTTACCAGCTTCGCCGATCAAGGATTCTTCGGCGACCAGGTCACACCATCCGGCAGCCAGGGACACGAGGCCGATGGACTCCGGACGTTCGCATAGAAAAAGTATGCGGGAGCCATCAGATGCGGAGCTGTCCTCGGCGAAGCAGCGAAAGACTGCGCCTCCGCAGGTCTCGATGCCGGACGTACTTGTGCAGATAGCACAACTTACCGCAGCATCCCAGCAGCCGACAGAAACGGTGTCGGATCGGGAATTATCCGACGGCGCTGGGTCGGTACGCTCCGCCGAAGCATCGGGGGCGGACGACCGGGAGCATCATGAGGTCCGACCGGATGGTGAAAGGGATACGGATGACTTGGAGCTATCCCTTTCGGAACAACATAAAGCTGCCGTGGACTTCATCCGGCACTTTCTCCCTCAAGTTGTTCCGTCGGGCCAGACTGCTGCGGTTCCGGGCAAGAGGATTATAGCGTCATTGGACTCTGAATTTTTTGAGCGGTTCAGGGACATCGCTCCTGAGTTTCCGGCTCAGTCCAATAATGTTGCAAGAACATTTGAATTATTGAGCGACGCTATATTTAAACTTGCTTCCAAAACGGGGAAAGCAGGTTTCTTGTCCGCCAATACTCTCAACCTGCCTTTCATTAATGCAAGGAATAAATTCGACACGGCAGGACAGGGTATTCCGAGAGTTCCTCTGCGTATGGACGACGAGGCGGAAGACTTGGAGCTATCATTACCGTCGTCGGCGTCTATTCCAACCGCGGTGTTGGAAACAGCTATTTCGTCTAACAGAGCCAGTTTAGATGCCTTATCTTACGCAGATCACCTTACTAAGGCGTTATCACTGCGCCTTCAAGGGAAAGAATTTTAGGATATACAATCCTCTTTAAGACTTCTTTCAAGGGCAGTAGCTTATTCCACGTGTAACTCCGCCCTTTCAGTGGCAAACCTGGAGTTGGTTAGACGTGACGCAGCCCTAGCTACATCCACACTCGTGGATTCTAAGGTGAAGAACTCTCTTAGAGTCGCTTCGGTCTCCGGAGAACTTCTCTTTGACGGCAAGCTTTCTGCAATTTATGATAAAATTACAAAGAAAGCTTCGGATTCTCTGTTGTTCAAATCTGCTTCTAAGAAGTCGGATACGGCAGACAAGAATAAGACAGGCACTTCTGGGTCTAATGCGCCCAAGAGAGGTTCCTATAGAGGTTCCGGTGCGTCCTCTTGGTCTTATTCGAGAGACCGTCAAGGTAGCGACTCACGTGCGGGACGTCCTTCGGGCCGGGACAACCGGTCGGACGCCCCGAGGTCGACGGGACGAGGTGCGGGTCGTGGAGGACGTGGTTTCTCCTACCGCAGGCCTCGCAGGTCCAGGAGGTGATGGCTTAAACCTCTATCGCGTACCGGTTGGCGGAAGGTTGTCGAGCTTTTCACAAGAATGGGCGTCGATTACGGACGACCCTTGGGTGAGAGGAGTGACTTCGGAAGGTCTAAAGATATCCTTCAAACGAAAGCCTCCATTAACTCGAAGTCCAAAATGGACTCAACTTCCGTCAAATCCGCAGAAAAGGGACGCTCTATTATCAGAGGTGCAGTCTCTTTTAATGAAGAACGCGGTAGAGGTCGTAGAAAACCAGGAGACTCCGGGATTCTACAGCCATCTGTTTCTGGTTCCGAAACCAGACGGCTCGTTCCGTCCAGTCATAGATTTGAGCTGGATAAACAAGCTGATCGTCGCTCCGAAGTTTTATATGGAGACGATTCGGTCGGTCAGAGCGAGTATTCGGGTGAACGATTATGCAACAAGCATAGATCTCAAAGATGCGTACTTTCACGTCATGGTACATCCGACATTCAGAAAGTATCTACGCTTCGCAGTCCTAGGAGTGGTGTATCAATTCCGGGCGATGTGCTTCGGATTGAATCTAGCACCCTGGGCTTTCACTCGGGTAATGAACTCGGTAATGATCTATTTCCGAGCTCATTCGTCTGCGGTAACGTGGGCCTACCTGGACGACATTCTTCAGAGGTACGGCAACGAGTTAACGCTTCAGAACGATGTTCAGAATCTACTTCTATTGCTCCGACGTCTCGGTTTTATAGTGAACGAGGAGAAGTCGGATCTGGTGCCGTCCAAGTCATTCACACATCTGGGAATGAGCTTCGAGACGCACAACAATCTCGTTCGTCTGCCGTTAACCAGAGCGAAATTAGTCAGTTGTTACGCTCGCTATTGTCTGCACGCAGACAAAGTCACAGCGAGAGAATTTATGAGACTGATAGGTCTGTGCGGAGCCGCTGCGGATCTCATTCCGATGGGGCGGTTACGCACGCGTCCTCTCCAAATTTTCTTGACTCAGAATTGGAGTGTGAAAATTCATTCGCTCGATACAGACGTTCTCTTGACAGATCAAGTGAAACAAGAGATTCAGACTTGGGCAAACATTCAGTGGTTAACTCAGGGAGTTCCGCTGCAGTTGCCGGATCCGAGTTTTACCATTATGACGGATGCCAGTCAAACAGGTTGGGGTGCATCATTGATCCTAACGGATTCGAGATGCCAGGGTCTTTGGGATCCGCAATTCCTGGGCAAGCACATAAACATCAAGGAAATGATGTCAATTTGGCTTGCGTTACGTCATTGGATGGACATTATTCACAATGCTCATGTCCAAATCCTCTCCGACAATACGACAGTAGTGGCGTATATACGGAATCAGGGAGGCACTCATTCAGTTCCGTTGTTCAATCTAACGGAAAGAATCCTTCTGTTTGCGCTAGAACATCAGGTTCTTCTTTCGGTCCGTCACATACCGGGTTGTCTGAATGTACTAGCAGACTCCCTTTCACGAAAGGGTGGCTTGTTGCCATCGGAGTGGACTCTCAACAAACAAGTATTCAATCAGATTTGCTACCAATGGGAACGGCCAATGATAGACTTATTTGCGACACATCTCAACAATCAGTTGCAGACGTATGTGTCTCCGTGTCCGGATCCAAGAGCATTTGCAGTAGACGCTCTGTCGATCCCTTGGGACGGAATGATAGGATATGCGTATCCTCCAGCGCCGTTAATTCAGCAAGTATTGCTAAAGATAAAACAATCTCAGTGCAAGATTCTGTTGGTAGCATTTCTGTCTCCACAGAGACCGTGGATAAATCTACTCAGGTGTCTGTTGTGGGACCTACCGCGAAAGCTTCCTCCGCGGGAGGATCTTCTTTCGCAGGGGAAATCGCGTCAACTCCATCACAACCCGCAAGGTCTCAACATTCACGTTTTTCCGTTGTGCGGTCCTTCTTGCATGGCAAGCACTTTACAGGACGAGCAGTGGACGCGATTTCTAACTGTAGGAGGACCTCCTCTTCGCTAAACTATGCGGCTAAGTGGAAGGTTTTTCGTCGTTGATGTAGGGATCATTCTGTAGATATTTTCGATCCCTCTATACCAGACATTGCAAACTTTCTAGTATACTTGTTTGACGAAATCAAACTGCAGCCTGTTACTATTAAGGGTTATAGGTCTATGTTATCTGATACCTATGCACATCATGATAGTTTACAAATTGGATCTAATGTCTCTTTATCTAAGTTGGTTAGAAACTTCTCGATAAATAGACCCAGAACTCTTAGGTTAATTCCTAAATGGAATTTAGCTTGGGCTCTTCTTAAATTGAAGGAAAAGCCATTTGAACCTCTTGGGACAGTAGATTTCAAATTCTTATCTTATAAGACAGCTTTTCTCTTAGCTTTCTCTTCTGCTAGAAGAGTCAGTGAGCTTCATGCACTATCGGTGGATGATTCTCACTATCGTAGTGTTGGGAACACTATCACCTTCACTACTAATGTGGGTTTTTTAGCTAAGAATCAGGCTCCTAATAAATATCCGGAACCTATTGTCATTAAGGCTCTTCCGTCTTCAGACGGGCGTAGGCCTTTACTTTGTCCTGTTAGAGCGTTACGTATCTATAAACAAAGATCTCAGTTTATCAGAAAGGGACGGAAACGTTTCTTTCTGTCTTTGATGCCTAATAGAAGGGACATTTCGGTCCATTCTATTGCTAGACGGATTCAATTAACTATCCGTACTGCTTATGAGAGTTTATCTTCTTCTCAGCAGTCTGTGCTTAAGATTTCCGCTCATGAAGTAAGAGCTCTTGCTACTTCTTGGGCTTACGCTAATAGTATTGCTATTACAGATTTAATGAAGGCTGCTTATTGGTCTCAGCCATCCACATTCACGAATTTTTATCTCAGAAATATTGAGTCCATTTCTGGAGACCTGCATTGTTTAGGTCCGTTATCTGTTGCTCAGAATGTCGTCCACTAAACAGTTGCAACTATAGTTATGCAGGCTTTCTGTTCCGGCAGTGACTCCGTCCGGCTGCCCTCTTCGCTCTGGGCTATTTGACCCAGGGCAAGGGGAAGGGGGGGGGAGGGTGTTCCCTTAGGTCACCTGTTTTATAGTGAAAAGCAAGGGAATGCCTCCTCCAAAGTCAGTATTTCTGAGTCGCTTCCGGGATGGTTTTAAAGTGTAATATTAATGTTAAAATTCATTCATGTCATATTTTTTAAGTGTAGCTCGGTGTGAAGCATTTGTATATGTCAAGTGTCAAACGGGCGTTAATATACAATCCTCGGACACTTTTAAAAGAATATAAAGAGTCTCAATTCTCTGGACTAACTTTATTTATTGGCTTACTTTAAAAATAATTAGTATAAAGGGTTATACTGGATGTTAATAGAGAACATGAATGTTATTGTGCTCAATTATGAAGGGTATTGTATCTTTCTAATTTAACATTAATTAAGAAAGATACATGTAAAGCCTAATACTCCTTTTCTCCTTAAGGGGTTGCCTCTATATTATAAAGTTGAGCTTATTGGATTTTCCTCTATGTCCTAGGCCCTCCAACCTTTTTACTATTTAGCTAAGTCTGGGTCATTGGTACAGTATAAAAATAAAAATGTTAAAAAATTTATAGTAATTTATATATTTTTTATACTTACCAATGACCCAGACGGGGATGGCCCTCCCAGGAGTTGGGAACTCTTGCCTCCCCGCTGAGTACATAGCGCTGACCAGGCACTGCAAGTAAGAATGATAATTGGCGCCAATTTCGGAACGTCCCTGACACTGCGCATGCGCAGTAGGGGCGAAGTATGGAGGTCCTATAGGACATGATTTCTTTTGGTTTTAGATGCAAATTTTGGGGATTGGGGGGCAAAATTTGTGTTTGGCCCTGGTTTTGTTACAGTTAGCACCAGCTAAGTCTGGGTCATTGGTAAGTATAAAAAATATATAAATTACTATAAATTTTTTAACTTTTTATACTTACCAATGACCCAGACGGGGATGGCCCTCCCAGGAGTTGGGAACTCGTACCTCCCCGCTGAGTACATAGCGCTGACCAGGCACTGCTTGTAAGAATGATAATTGGCGCCAATTTTGAGACCTCCTTGACACTGCGAATGCACAGTGGAGGAAAAGTATGGAGGACCATTTAGGACATGTTATTTTCGGTTTTAGATACAAATTTTGGGGATTGGGGGGCAAAATTTGTGTTTGGCCCTAGATTTTTGAGAATTAGCACCAGCTATGTCTGGGTCATTGGTAAGTATAAAAAATATATAAATTACTATAAATTTTTTAACTTTCCATCAAATTATCTCTTTGCAACTTTTTCTGCTTTCTAAATACAAGGATCAGTGTTGGTAGCAATTTAATTTGATAGTTTATTTTATTTATCCAGTCTGAGTTGTTTTCTTCGAAGCGGTTACCAATAACATACATTTGTTTGTTCGCGTTCTAAGAGATAACTCTGCATCGACTTCCACGAGGTGATTGTGTCATTACTAATCGGTATTGGCCCTAATGAACTGGTGGTATTTCCCGACAAACTTAATAGACTAATGACTGTTCAGTGTTTCACAAAATGATGTGAAATTTAGGATATAACGTGGCGTCACTTACTTTGCGCTCCTTATTAACTGATTTGCCTTACTCTCGAACCACCGTGCAGTCTTATTCTGGAGACGACCCAATTAACCTCCAAACTTTGTCGAATCCCTCCTTCAAAATGTCTCCATTGTTATGCTGCACATTATTGTATCATATTAAGTTATGTGTAAGCATTCCACTTTGTACGCCCAAAATGTAATTTGTTGCAATATTGTTTAAACTAAACAAATTTTGTTAGGAATTCAGTGCTGTTGGGGACTGTTTGTTTGAATCACTTTTAGTGGCGTTTGCGCACTGACCGGCGACCGTTGATACAATGTGATGTCCCTTCACTCACAAAAATATTATTTCCCAGGGTCGGACTGGGCCAAAAAAAAAGTTACCGGGAAATGCACCAAGAGGTTGGTCCCCAGATTCGGAGAAAATTCTGACTGTGAACTGAACGAATGCGGCTTCCGTGCATCTGAGCGATCAGTGGCAGTCCACATTGAGGGCGTTTCGATGGCATTTTTGTGTCATCGTCATGATCTATCATTCGACAAAAATACTTCAAAACCGGGGGTGGTGGCAAGACCATAATTCGGCCTAATCGGAGAAAATTCTGATTTTTGAAATGGAAGGTACGCCGCTTCCTTTCATCTGAGCGATCAATGCCAGACAAGACTGCCATTGACAGACCACATAGAGAGCATTTCGATATACTGGCAGTCTATGCAATCAGACCCATTTCGCCTTTTGTTCATTTTCATGAAATTTCACTTAACAATGGGCGTTGGGGCTTCATCAGTTTTGGGGACCCCACGGGGAACCCAATAGTCCAATCCATCCGCCTCTGTTCTTTCCTGCTCACGTTAGATATTTCAATCCATAAATATTTAATTAACCTCGGAAACATCAAGGTATTAACACAAGTAGTTGAACTACGCAGCATTATTATAAAACTACAGCGGTAGTTAGTTATCATTGATAACGTTAAATGTCATTAAAGATTCGATCAAATCAATTCCTGAGTGGGCAGTAATTCCTCCATTGATTCAGTGGAAATGAATGTTGTATTTTTTTAGATTCAGTCGTAGGAAAGCGATGGATCTGCCCAGATTGGGGGATGTCATGAGGGAGCTGCAGGGAACAGAGGATGGGGAGATCGTCCCACATTGGTGGATCTCATGGGGAACCCTACAGAGCAGCGAGGATTGGAAGTATTTGGAGAGCGATGGATCGGCCCATATTGGAGTGGGGAGGTCTCATGGGGGATCCCACGGGAGATACGAAGGGAAAGGTGGGGAAGAAGGGAAGTGGATGTGGGCTATCGTCCAATATTGGGGATCTCATGGGGAACCCTGCAGAGGACTAAAGAATGGAAGTAGTAGGAGAGCGATATATAGGCCCATATTGGTGTGTGTGTGTGTGTGTGGGGGGGGGGGGGGGTCATGGGACATCCCATGTAAGATACGAAGGGAAACGTGGGAGAGAAGGGAAGTAGATGTGGAGATCGTTCCACCGTGGGGAATCTTATGGGTGACCCCACAGTTGACCGAGGAAGGGAAGTAGTAGACCGATGGACCGGCCCACATAGGGGGAGTTCATGGGAACACCGTAGGGACTGGGGGAGGGTATAGTTGGAGAGTGATGGGTCGGCCCAGATTGGGGGATCTCATGGTGAACAGCCTCAGGGGACCGAGGAAGAGAAGTGGTTGGAAATTGATGAAACATGGCCTGGTTTCAGGAGAATACTCTTTGTTGCCCAATAATTAAGAGTAATTTCATCGACTCGGGATTTTCCTAAAACCGACTCGGGTTTTCCTGAATCCGGTTACTTCCTATTTATCAAGTTCGGATTCCTACGGTATCCTCTGCTTCTGTTTATTTGCTCGTGTTTACCACCAGAATCAAACTTATAAGCCCAACTATCAGACTGCTACATTTACCGAAAGCTGTACTAACCCATAGTTCTCTCTCCCTTGCTTTTTACGAAGACGTTAATATGGCTCTGAGTGCCGATATCATTATACAATATTCACAATTACACTTGTCTTCTATCACTAGCAGTCGAATATGGTCTGTTTGCTCGAAAGACTCGAATCGCACCAGCAAATATTTAATAAACCAACGAGTAATTACTGCAACGAGTGACTCCTCGTGCGACTCTTTTGCTCATCTGGGTATTGGGGATACCTTTGACATGATGATGTTATACTGGAGAATACCTTTTGGAGGGTACTTATCATAGGATATCTATCTGAAGATAGTTATAGCACATAGCGCCTGTTCAGTTCTTGGCATCTTGACCACTCGCAACTTCATATGTCTGAGACCGTGACTTGTCCAATATCGCCATTGTCTGTCCTGTGATTAGTTTCTACTGCATTCCCCCAAACCTATATCTTCTACCAGCCTTGTACCATTACCACTGACTTGTAGAACTACTCTGGGCTGGCTAACTATCTTATTACTTGAACGACTCTAATCTAATCGAGCAATTAAGCCATGTCGTAATTTCTCGAACGAGTAACTCCACATTCGACTTTTATGCTCATCTGTGCATTGGGGGATACCTATGACACGGTGATGTACTATTGAACGATACCTTTGGAGAATACTTATCGGAGGATATCAATTTGAAAACAGTTATGGCACACGGTGCCTGTTCAGTTCCTGGCATCTGGACAAACAACAACTTCGTCTTAGACGACTACTGCTGACTTGTCCATAGTCACTACCCTCAGTTCTATGATTAGCTTCTACTGTAGTCACCCAATACTAGTTTTGTACCACACATGCAGCTTTGTATCATTAATACCACATGATTACCGTTTTTTCTGATTACAAAATCTTCGTCGGCCTATCCATTTATCAAAGCTCGTATTCAGTGTACACATTTTTTGTTAACCCTGTGGGATGCCTTACATATGAGAAACTGCCTGTTGATCGTATCGAGACTTGTTTGTGTTACTATTGTTCTCCAGTAATGCGAACTAAATAACGTGATTTGGGGACTGGTAGGGACTATTGGGGAGGGGGTACCTATGATTTGGTAGTATACTACTGGAGACAAATGGTCGTAGAAACCTGTGGTTTCCACAACTGGCGATCCACATCTCCTACTACTCCCCTTCCTTGGTCTCCTGCGATGTCCCCCATGAGATTCCCCGCCCCAATCTGGGCTGGCCCATTGTTATCCTACGTCGATTTTCATTTTGTCTAATTTCTCATTATTATTGTTATTACGTAAAGCTAAAGGAACTTATTTTTTTTCATTTTAGGCATTGAATTTTATTAACCTGGAACCAGAGTTCTACAAACAATTTCTTCGAGTAAACGAAACACAGATGTGCTTCAGAAACCGTCATTCAAGCATAGAAATCCAGCCATCAGACGAGAGTGTTTATCGCCTTCAAAATCTAACAATTTCACCAATTCCACATATACGCGGGATTCTCAAAAAATCTGTTAATGATTCTGGGTTTTTTGAAAGTGAGGTTACCAAATTATGAGACTTTATTTTAGTGCTTGCTTGATCTATGTTTAATTGACATTATATCATATGTTTTTTTTCCCAAAATATCGTGCAATATACACTTTCTTCAAATACATGTAACCATGTGATATTCCAGGAAATTCGTAGACCAGTTTCATAAATATGGTATGTCCAAAACACGAATTTCATATTCTGTTTATCATGACACCACAGTTACCGAAAACATATCTTTTAGATAGAAAAGAAGGATTAAAGAATGGAGTTTCACCTTTAACGTCATGCATCCGACTGTGAAGAGTCACAGTGCACGCAGACATACGTCATAACCGCGTTAATTTGCCACAAAGCTTTTCGGTAATAACCAATCAGAAAGCATTCTTTTGAAACTGACCAATCAAATCATGTGAAGGTGTTGTGAAGCACTAATTAATATTTATTGAAAATATGAAACCGTAATAAGCCGCGAAAAAGGATAAGTCATATGATAAATAAAATTATATAAAATTACTGCATGACAAGTGCTTGCCTACGCCAAAAGAGTAGCACTCGATAAAGAATGGGCCACTTGCCTTTGGCGTGTGGACTATTCTTTTTCCGAGGCCCACTACTTTTCTTAGCCTATAGTCGCCTTCAAGCCGCGCACTATTATATCCTCGAGAGAACTTTGGGAAGTGGAACAGTACACATATTCTGCTCTTTTTACTGGTGCAATGGGACCTGGTTACTAAAACCAAAATCTCAAGATGGCAGCATTCAATGAGGTGTTATAAGCTATGTTTTGTTGAACAAATGCTGAACGTGACCTTAATCACTAGTAAGTAAATAAATTCAGATAAGGAGACTGGTATTACACTCTAAAATCATTTGGGTTAAAAATTAAACCAAATCAACTGGGTTGAGTGAATATGAACCCAACTGGGTTTCATATTCACTCAACCCAGTTGATTAGGGTTGATTTTTAACCCAACCGATTTTAGAGTGTACTGTTAGTGAACACGATAATCAGCAATGCATTCTGCCACTGCTTTTATCACGTCCTTATCGTTAAGCGTTGCTAATTTCTCAGACGGTTTAACTTCAAAATCGCCATACTAGTAACCACCTGTTTCATATCATTCAAATTTCTTTGAACAGATTTGTTTTCCGTCAAAAGTAGCCCTACTATGGAGTCCGCAACAAAATCTCCCAATGACCAAATCGCGCCACAGCTCCCTCCGACCTGATAAAATCCCTTTCAATAAGTGCCAGATATGGCAAAGCCCTTTCACTGAAAAAATACCTATTAACAATATTGGCTGACTTATACATAAAAAATATATATCGTGCTGTGTAAATGCTGTATAATTGTATTTTTTAGCACTCTACACCTTATGTCGAAAATATCAAATTTTCAAGCCGCCAAATTTTCCCATAATCCAACTTGGAATGTTACCAATTAAGTCTTGTTTGACTGGACATTTTCCCATCATGCAACTCGGAGCTCTGTGAAGCAAGATTGGATTGGTTAAATTCCTGATTGCATGCATGAAACAAGACTGAATTGGTTACATTCCTAGCTGGAGTTTGAGAAGAATTGTGACATGAAAATTTGATTGAGAAATCAGTTGCAGAGTGCGTGTGCCGGATCTGTACACATGTCGGCCAGTATCACAAACGGTGTATATTTTCAGAAATGATTCAAATCAAATGAGCTATCAAAAATTGGTGTCTTATTTGCACAATGAGAGGGTTATACCGCCCCTCGTTGGTTGCATGTATACTATTGACATTGTTATACATTATTCATACATTATTTATACATGTATTATTCATTATATTTTCGTACCGGGTAGAAACTAACCATTTTTTTTGTTGGGGGGGGGGGGGGGGGGTGTAGGACGTTGGTGCCAGATGGTTCAGTCATAATGCCCAACCGTTTGGAATATATACCCGCGCTGCAAAATATACTAACATTGATAAAATACTGTATTTGAACCCTTTACTTAACATGAAAAGCAGACAATTGCAAACAAAATTCTTGAATAACTAATATTTTTCATTATTGTCTCAAAAACATAGGTTATGACCCCTCATTGAAATGAGCTGGACCAGCTCGTTCCAAAGAGGAGTCATAACCTATGTTTTTCAGACAAACATGAAAAAAATAATGAAAATTAATTGGTGATTTTTGTGAATAGCGCTGGCCGGTTTTGGCCGTTACGTTGGGTAAAGGGTTAAACATGCAGATGATGAAATAATATGTAATGTAAGTAGTAGGAGATGCACGAATCGATATCGATTGGCTCCAAACCCCAGAGGTACGCCATGCCTCTGAGGTATGGAGCATTATTAAAATGTATTAAAATTTTTTTTTTTTTTCAAATTTTAATTGCTATGACGTAATACCCCTACCCCCTCTTAATGTTGAACAGCTGATATGACGCAATACCCCCACCCCTCCCCTCTCATAAATTTAATTTTAATTGCTATGACGTCATACCCCTCCCCCTCGTAATGTCGAACAATATGATGCATTACCGCATCCCTCCCCTCTCGCTTAAATTTTACTTGCTATGACGTATTCTCCCTATCAATTTGACGTATGATCATTTAATTTAACATGTTAATAATTTTCGTATCAATGAAAGGGATAATTAATTTTAAATGGCATAACATTTCAAATATTTATGACGTATGTTAATTTAATATTATATATTAATAATTTTCGTTAAAGAATCTATAATTAAATTAATTTTAAATTTATTTATAAAAACTGTTCGAAATTTCTTGAAAAACAAAATGGCGCAGCACTTTGTGAAAAATACAAACCCACTATACGTGTATACGAAATGCTTTGATAAAGCTACGTTGGAAAGTGCCAGAGCGCATAATTGAGAGAACCTATTGTGTTTTTTAACAATGGGTCACCAACCGCCTTTGCTGTGATACATTTAAACCTCAGTGATATTTAAATGGCAGAGGCATGTTTTTGTTTTCTCATTCATTATGGTGTGTCCCTTATCAAAACAGCCCTCGGATGTTCGAGTTAATTATGTTCCATGGCGTTCTTATAGAAATTGACAAAATCCAGTAAAAATAATGTCCAGCCAGCATTTTTCTCAAAGATGATGACAATAATTGCTTTTAATTGTTAAACTCAAGTAAAAAAGGAAAGTTTATATTACGGTGATAACTTTCAATTGTTTATCGATGAAACTGTATCATAGAAAACATCCATGAGAAAGTGTTAATGAGCCAGTAGAAAGCCACACTCTTTTGTGATTGTCAATGTTACAGGTCAGCCAATCAGAGTGCCCAAAATCGTCACATGCACCCATCAAATTTCCTTCAGTGTTCCCGATCAAGACTGAAGATAAATATGAAGAGAATTTCATGTTTGTGACAAGACCTGTTTGGCAGTCTCTGTGCATTTACATATAAAACGAAATGGATATTTAATTTTATAGTGTTTGATCAAAAAGCCTCTTAAAAAATATGCGAGACATGCTCATCCCATCATAAAAGTTCTGAGAAAAAAATTCCACCTTTATCCGAAAAGAAAATCTCACAAAAACATAAAAGAACTACTATTCTATCGCAAATGTTTTGTCCTTTATCCACAAAATTATAAGACATTGTCCCCTTCTGTCGTACAAGTTTGAGAGAGTAAAATCAGCAGTTCTTCAGTACCCTCCTTTACCTACCCCTCTCACTGTAAAAGTGGTATAAACTCTATCATCCGATTAGCCGCAAAAATACGCCATGGGAAGAAGATACGCGACTCTGTATTACCCACCCAAAAATGCCAAATAGATGCAGACTTGGGAAAAATAACCTCCTAGAGCAACTTGAAAGTTTCAACGCGCCGAAGGCAGGGACAATATGGAATATGAAATCACAGCGACCTGAATAATTTATGAATCGACGAGTCTGAAGTGAGTATCAGTAACGTTATCTGGTTCGAGTATGCGATGGAGCAGTGGGTTCAGGACCTCTAGCTGGAAGGGGACTAGGAATTGTGCATAATTTAAAAAATTCTGTTCTATTTAGAAACGTGGGCGTATTTATGGTAGTATCCAAATCGCAATTTGATGGTTGTTTTTGGATACCCAAACAGTCACTGGTTTGCCCCGCCATATTATCCAGTTTTAACAAGTTGTAATCCCGAGTTACAGGTGACGCGTAGACTCATCACACTTTAAGTAAATCACATCTTCTCACTGACAAAAAAAATGAGTGAACTGTGTACGTTTAATTATAAAACATCGCAAGTTTCTCAATATTCAATTGAAGTCCGGGTGTTATGAAATAGCGTATTTTCTGCAGAAATTCTGTTGACTTTCACCACATAATCATCATAATTATTTATCCCTCCAAATCTGACATATGCATATTATTGATTCATGTAGAAGCATCTGGTTTACAGTTTTTTGGCTTCAACAAACCTGTATAAATTTGTTTTAATTTCGTGTTCAATTCGATAAAAGCTGTTTCTCATGAAATCATGGTAGACATAAATGTTCGCACATATCACCCGTTGTCCACTCTAGGGCTGCACGATATTCAAAACTGAATACCGGCATCGGTATTCAAAAAAATACTGCGGTATACCGGTATATCGAAAACTGTTCAGATATATGAACACAAGTACCACAATCGAGACGCGAGGCATCGCAGTCGGAACGAATTAGCTTGTCTTGATGATGCGGTTCGAAAAACCTTCACCCAACACAGACGATATCAAAATTTATTATTTTCAAAATTAGTTTATCAGATTTCCCCCAAAGACTTTGACAAAACTATATCTTGTGACCCCTCATTGGAACGAGCTCGTTCCAACGAGGGGTCACATGATATAGTTTTGTTGAAATTTTTGAAATTTATTTTTTCAGCTGCTGAATTTGTGTATAACGAGGGCACAAGCAGGCTTGGATAAAGGGATAATATTATTCATTCGGGGCAACAGTTAAAAACTCAAGATATCTTGAAAATTAAATTGTGGGTAAATAAATAATGACGATAAACCGATATTTTTGTAATTACACCGGTATTCAATCGATATTGGTTTAAATACCGGTATATATCGGTTTATCGATATACCGTGCAGCCCGCCCCAGTCCACTCCACTGAGAGATTTTGACAGGCCGGATAGATAATTCAACTCGTGGGACTGACTACTCCATTCAGACCCACCCTTTGCCCACTGAGGTGATGAGCACAAAATCGAAATTTATCCCCACATTCCCCTCAATTGACTTCCGGCCTATATAAGACCCCCCCCCCCCCTCCTCAGCCCATTCTCACCGCCTCCTTTTCGTCGATATCGAGGGAACGGCGCAAGTCAAAATTAACCCTTTGATACTTTAGTACATTTTATGACCTACGAAAGCAAATAGCGCGTTGATACTTTGTGGTAATTTGTTATTATTTTTCGATTTTTTAAAGTTTTAACCTCAATTCCTATTTTCTCCTGAATAGTGCTCAGTAACAACCGTTGAGCCAAATGTTATCGCAGCTTAAAATACTAATATAATCATTCTGTCAAGACTTCTTAACTGGTTTATTGCTAGAAGCCACTATCAGGGCTTTCAAGATAGGATACCAGAGCAAAAGCCAACACTTTCCTTCATTGTATTTCATATTCAGTCAAACAGAAATAATATTTTCTTTATATAAATTTGTTTTATTACAAATTATTGGCGAGTGCCTGTGGGCACTCTCCAATAATTTGTAATACAACAAGTTTTGAATAACAAATTCAGACCACCAAAAATAATCTAACCCTCAACCAGATAATCATTAATGTGAAAAATATCTTTGTATTTTCCGACGTTTGACGTCACATTTTGAAAAAAGGTTGAAGAAACTGAATTCCCAGTGACGTTTGAACATCAGGATAATTAAAGTCTGAAAGGGTTAATTATGTTCAATCAATCTTTGTATCACATTACAACACAAGTCCAAACGACCTGATTTATTGAACCATACTACAACGTATGTCAAAATTATATTGCCATTTTTCAAACATGTCCCTTTGTGTCGCTATCATCAGCTATGACTAGAGTGTAACTTTGAGGTAAACATTTATTTTGTACAAAACTCAAGGTCTTTCTGTGGCATATGCCGATATAAAAACAAGATAATACACATGAACAACTTGTGTACCTGAATTTTGTTGATAAAATGTCTTTTATTGGACCACATTCCGGAACATTATTAATGTACCCGCTTAATAACACCCAATTTTTTTTATTGGGTCACAGTATCTTTGGAAGGGTTTGTTTTGTATAACTGACATTCGATAACTTGCGATGATTTCCAAAAGTGGGCTAATGCGACAATTGCCGAGAAAGGCACTCTGTAGTTTACGAGACACTACAAATAAAACAATGAAAAAATTGAGATATACTGCATTTTTTTTTAACAGTCGATACTAACCCGAGATCAAAAACGAATCAAACTGATTACTAATAAATTACTCATCGCTATGAAATCTGGTCAGATGAGAGTCGTTAGTTTCCCTCATCCCCACCTCGGTCAACACAGCACACCATGTTTGAAGTATCAGATTTTCTTGTATGAGGATGGAGGAATCATTTGGGAGGAAACTCGCACGCTGCGTGTGAGGAACTCACTGTTTGTGAGGAGTCGTGAGACACTCATTGTTTGTGAGGTATTGAGGAACTCCTCATTGTTTGTGAAGAGTTGTGAAAAGTTGTAAGTGACCAACTTTTGTAAGCAAATAAATGGCCAAATGATCACTTTAGTAAGCAAATAAATGGCCAAATGATCACTTTAGTAAGCCAATAACCACTTTTAGATCACTTATTTGCTTACTAAAGTGATCATTTGGTCATTTATTTGCTTACTAAAGTGATCATTAGGTCATTTATTTGTTTACTAAAGTGATCATTTGATCACTTATAACTCCTCACAAACAATGAGGAGTTTCTCACAACTCCTCACAAACAATGAGTTCCCCACAAACAGTGGGAGTTCCCTTCCAAATGATTCCTCCCATCCTTATTATCATTTGACCAGATTTCATAGTGACCAGTAATTTATCAGTAATCAATTTGATTTGTTTTTTTTTATCTCTGGTTAGTATCAGTTGTTTAAAAAATGCAGTATAACTCCGATTTTTCATTGTTTTATTTGTCGTGTCTCGTAAATTACCTAAATTACCGAATGTAACTTCGTTACTCGTCAATTTTGCAAATCAAACAATAGTCACTGATACTGTGATCCAATAAAATCGGTTGTTATTAAGCGGATACATTAATAATATTCCAGAATGTGGTCCAATAAAAGGTGTGATTTATTCAGTGTGATAAGTTTACTCGTCACCTGTAATTCGTGATCACAGCTTGTTAAAACTGGATAATCTGTGGGGGCAAACCAGCGACTTTTGGGGTTTCTAAAAACAACCTTCAAATTGTGATTTCGGTGCTACCATAAATTTGCCCACGTTTCTAAATAGAATACACAATTTTTGTAGTTATGCACATTTCCTAGTCCCCTTCTTGCTCAAGTACTGAACCCTCTGCTCCACCACACACAAGAACCAAATAACACAACTGACACTCGCTTCCAACTCTCGTCGATTCATAAATGATTCAGGTCGCAATGATTTCAAATCCCACATTGTTCCTGCCTTCGGCACCTGAAACTTTTCAAGTTGCTCTAGGTTATTTTCCCCAAGTCTGCACCTATCTCGAATTTTTGAGTGGGTAGTATAGAGTCGTGTATCTTCTTTCCATTGGGTATTTTTGCGGCTAATCGGGAAACGGGGGAAATGCAAAGGAGGGTACTGAAGACCTGCTGGTTTTCACCACAAAACTTGTATGACACAAGGGGACAAGGTCTGGTATAATTTTTTGGATAAAGGTCAAAACATTTGCGATAGAATGGTTCTTTTGTGTTGTGAGATTTTTTTTCGGATAAAGGTGCATTTTGTAATCGGAACTTTTATGATGGGATGAGCACGTCTCGCATATTTTCTGATAGGCTTTTTGATCAAACACTGTTAAATTAAATGTCCATTTCGTTTGATATGTAAATTCACAGACTGCCGAAAGGGGTCTTGTCACAAACATGAAATTCCCTTCATGTTTACTTCAAGTCTTTCCGGAACATGAAATGAAATTTGTACATGCCTCTGCCATTTAAATTTCACTAAGGTTTAAATGGATCAAAGCAAAGGGAGTAGGTGACCCATTGTTCAAAAACACAATAGGTTCCCCCAGTTACGCGCTCTGATACTTTCCAATGGTGCTTTATCAAAGCATTTCATATACATGTACAGTGGGTTTGTATTTCTCACAAAGTGCTGCGCCATTTTGTTTTTGAAGAAATTTCGAGAAGTTTTTATAAATAAATTTAAAGTTAATTTAATTATAGATTCTTTAACGCAAATTATTAATATATAAAATTAAATGAAAATACGTCATAAATATTTTAAATGTTACTCCATTTCATAGATACATTAACGAAAATTATTAATATATTATATTAAATGATCATACGTCATTCAAATTGATAGGGGGACTACGTCATAGCAATTCAAATTTAAGAGAAAGGAAAGGGATGGGATAATGCATCATATCAGTGTTCGACATTTAGAGGGTGGAGGGGGGTATTCCATCATATCACTGTTCGACATTAAGAGGATGAAGGAGTATGACGTCACAGCAATTAAAATTAATAAAACAAAATTTTTAAACATTTTAATGATGCTCCATACCTCAGAGGTATGGCGCACCTCTGTGGTATGGAGCAAATCGATATCGATTCATGCATCTCCTACTACTAATGCATCGTAAGCTCCTACACTCAAAAGTCAACCCCTATCAACTGGATTGAGTGAATATGAACCCAGTGTGGTTCATATGCACTCAACCCAGATTATTTTCCGTTAATTTTTAGAGTATACATAATCATTCAGTTTTTCAGGATATGTAGGTTCGCCTTCTGGAACTTGGGAATGAAAACTGCAATTTAGGAGTTTGTCACGTTTGTTAACCCTTTACCCAACGTAACGGTAAAAAGCGGCCAGCGCTATTCACAAATTCTCCATTCAATTTTTATTACCTTTTAATTTTTTGTGACAAAAACATAGCTTATGACCCCTCATTGGAACGAGCTCAACGAGCTCGTTCCAACGGGGGTCATAAGCTACATTTTTGACGCAAAAATAAAAAAAAATAGTGTTTCAAGAATTTTGTTTGCTGCTGTCGTCGTCTTTTCGTGTTAGGTAAAGGGTTAACCGAAATATTGAGTCGGACATTTATTACACTTTCTAATCGCTGTGTACTTTTGTCGGGCAAGTAAGAGATTTTGCTGAAATGAGTAATCAAGGCGGGGGTATATTTTCGACTGGCAAACAAAGACGTCTTCCCAAAACGATATTTCATAATTTCTTGTCCAACCGCTGCCCGACGAAACTAATAATTGGGCGATTTTTTTTTTTTGAGGGGGGGGGGGGGGGAATTGGGCAGAATTTACGCCCCAAAGTACGTTGCTGTGCATATACATGAGGAGAATCAACTTCCATTTTCATTGTGTTGCTTGTATATTACAAAGCCACCCATCATATTAGTTGTTGAAATTTTATGTTACGCAATTGTACATAAAGAGTCTGTCGCTTGTTTATTATAAATTTTGTAAATATAAAGTTATATATTTATTGTTGAAAAATGTCGTTAATTTAAAAATTCAAAAAAAATACTGATTAAAAGCCAACAATTGTCAAAGGAGTACATGTGCCTATTTTTCATATTTCGCCATGAACAAAGTCGTTTTCATTCCAACGAAAAACTCTTTATTTACCCGATCATGATACGAATCTGTTCTTTTTCACACATCCCTTTGCTTCTCGCAGGCCATTACGACAGTCTACAGGTACCGTGAGTAGCCATGACAATCAGCAATGTCGTGGTAAAGAATCGTAGCAGAATGCCACCGTTGTTATCAAGACACTGCTGACTTCATTTCTTATTTCTGGTCTGTTCCAACTCGTGTACCATGAAAACATTAGATTTGACCTTCTCAGAATTCTCCATTGAGCTCTGCCGATATGACCCCAAACTCAAATGATATGACGTTGATATCGGTCGATATGAACCAAGCTAGAGTTGTTCCCCTTCATGGGTTACTGGGTGCATTTTTGACGCAAAAATAAAAAAATAAGTGCTTCAAGAATTTTATTTGCTAGTGTTGTCTGGTTGTCGTGTTAGGTAAAGGGTTAACCGATATATCGAGTCGGGCATTTATTGCACCTTATAATCGCTGTGTACTTTTGTCGGGCAAGTTAGAGATTTTGCTGAAATGAGCAATCAAGGCGGGGGGTATACTTTCGTCTGGCAAACAAAGACAACTTCCCAAAATGATATTTCATAATTTCATTCCCAACCACTTCCTAACGAAACTAATAATTGGGCGATTGTTTTTTCTTTTTTATTTGGGGGGGGGGGGGGGAGTGGTTGTCGGGTGGGGGTGGGACAGAATTTGCGCCCCAGAGTTTGTAGCTGTGCTTTTACATGAGGAGAATCAACTTCCATTTTCATTGTGCTGCTTGTATATTACAAAGCCACCCATCATATTGGTTGTTGAAATTTTATGTTACGCATTTGTACATAAAGAGTCTATCGCTTGTTTTTTTTTATAAATTTTGTAAATATCAAGTTATATATTTATTGTTGAAAAACGTCGTTAATTTAAAAATTAAAAAATATACTGATCAAAAACCAACAATTGTCAACTGACTACATGTGTTTGTTATTTTTCATATTTCGACATGAACAAAGTCGTTTTCATTGCAACGAAAAACTCTTTATGTGCCCGATCATGACATGAATTTGTTCTTTTCACACATCCCTTTGCTTCTCGCAGGCCATTACGACAGTCTAAAACCACCGCGAGTAGCCAGGACAATCAGCAATGTTTGCGGTAAAAATTCGTAGCAGAATGCCACCACTGTTATCACGACACTGCTGACTTCATTTCTTATTTCTGGTCCGTTCTAACCCATATACCATGAAAATATTAGACATGACTTTCTCAGAATTCTCCATTGAGCTCTGCCGATATGATCCCAAACTCGACTGATATGACGTTGATATCGGTCGATATGAACCAAGCTAGAGTTGACCCTCGTCATGGATTACTGGGTGCAACCAGTGTTGTTTCAGTAAAACCTTTCATAGTTTAGCTGAACGCAGTCAGAATAATTGATCTGACCAGGCATGGGGAGGGTCGAAACTGAGGTTTCATATGAAGAGAATTAATGATGGCAATGATGGCAATAAGTTGGGATTAGATGGATGAAGGAAGAACAAACGAGTTGTACACAATTCAACGCAAATTTGGTTTCAGAGTCGTGATAGGAGATTCGTCGACGTGAGAGAACTGATTGCTCAGATATTTTATCTCACAATCGGGACGTTTTTGCACTGTTACGCAATTAACGTTTAATGTATCAGGAATGGATACAAGGCAATCAAGGAAGATATACGTTCTCAAACCTCGTACTCAGTTTTCAGCTAATCTCCCATTCCACTCTTTTCCAAGAATGTGGAATGAAATTGAACCATTGGTTCAAAATCTCAATAGATCTGAATTCAAAAGAACTCTAACGGACAGGATGCTCAGCTCATACTCCATTAATGTTGCCTGTAGTAATCCTGCATGCCCAGACTGTAGTAATGCCTGAAGTATCGTCATGCTTGTAATTAATTGTTCTGTTACCTCGCCCAGTGTTAAACTGAGATGCCTCAATATTGGGTAACACGGTGGACCACGGTGCTGACCCGAGGTACTATGTCTTCACCACAAACAGCGGGGTGGCACCGTGATGGACTGTGGGCTCTCAAGTCTCAATAGGCGGAAATCTGTCTTATTTTGTTTTTTCTTACTAGATGCTGGTCAATATTAGTCTTTTTAGTGAAGCAAAATGTAGGTGAAATCTGCTGTGAAGATTACATTTAACTTTCATGTGGGGACGGCAGGAAGACAGTCCTTGTGACTATGCTGTCTCCCCGCAGTAAAATAGAATTAATATTTTGCTGATACATGTACACTATTATAATATTATGCTGCGAAATAAAGTATTCATTCATTCATTGTATCTGGGCCCTTGTTCCGAATCCGTATCAAGGGCCCCTGATATAAGCGAGTGATTTTGCTGTTGCCAAAACAACGGCATTAATATCATTTTTCGATCGCTTCGCGTTTTTCCCTTCAGAGAAAACAATATTAGATGAGGCGAAGTCGAACCTAATATTGTTTTCTCTGAGTCGTATGTGACACTGTATCTGCCAACTAAACGCCCTGTAGCGTATTATGCACGGAATGCTAAAATGTCACTGGGGAAGTTAACAAAACGAATGGTTAAATTATGCGCACTTTTCGGCCTCTTGGGCTGGGTTGTTGCGTATTATTGGAATTTTCCTGCACGCTCGAGTCGAGGCTTCTCTCTTGAAGTTGAAGGATTAGCTTTCGCTATGAAAAGTGGAAAACTCCACCTCAATAAACGATGAACGGCATATTTTAAAATATAATAAACCTTTACCACAAGAGGGATATTTAATTCACCAGTAATTATTGCAAAAGTAACAACCAAATTCACGTTGGCGAAACAAACAGTTGCCCCAGTTCGCAAGACAGTATTCAGTAAAGTGAATCCCAGTGACGCAATTTTCTCAGAAGTGTAACGTCATCACCGACCTCAATATGGAGATCAATGAACGCTGTTCTATTTTTCAATTTGCGTCTTTCCATCAATAAGGCAACTGAAAAAGTTCCTCTTAAAATAGTTTTATAACACATTTTGTGGTGAATATTGTGAGATAAATTTATCATCACCACAGTGTGCGGAAATTCTGATCAAGTCTCTTTGTAGGCACATAATCGCATTTCGACTCGCCCTTACGGGCTCGTCGAAATACTGTTCTGTTCCTACAACTCGACTTGATCTGAATTCCCGGAGACACACACTGTGGTGATAATCTGTACCGAACATCGCGGATTCCCCACAGGGAAGCTGCGACCTTCGGATTGCTGAACTGGGAGTGGAGGAAATTTCGGAATTTATGAAAAGAATGAGAAAATATAACCACTTACCTCAGGTTGATATCTCGACCGATATGGAACAAACCAAGTAATAACCCCCAATTAGCAACCATGCACGAGAGTTGTGTGCCCAAAAGGATACGTCCAGTACAGAAATTATCCAGACTGCATATTCCGTTTATTCCAATTCGAATGTCGTACTCCTGCTTGAAGAGTTGAGCATGAATACACATGTCATTTTGACTCCTTTTGCAATAAATTATTCCAATATTCTTAACCCTGTGAACCCTGGTGGTATCTCCCATGTCAGTTCAATGGATGCAATTGGAAGAGTTCATATCATTCGGGGTTAGACCAATTAATATTTTCAACGGGCAGCCTTAAGGCGCTGCACGTTGAAAACATTGATTGGTCTACACCACACATTTACCTTGTAGCCATCCCACTTAATGACATTATTGTGTAGTTTGTGGCCCGGTCGGAAAAAAACGGCCTCTGGGGTTAAAGGGTTTACTTCAATGGCACACGAGAAATTTGAAACATACGTTCTCGCTGATTTCCGTGAGGTGCAGTATATCGAATTGATGCAAATAGTTGAAAAACTATTCCAATATGGGTTGAAGCAAACCTGTCACGTCAACTCCTATTTTAAGAGACTATTGCAAAGGGAAGAAGCACACTAGACGTTGGGACAAACCAGGGTAAAAAAAAATAGTCAGAGAAAGGATCACGAAGGATGCTTACCTCAATTGGCGAGAGGGGGTCAAATCAAAGATCTTTGGATAGCCTGCGTGATAAAGAGGCAGCCTGGTTTTGAAGAGTACCTTGATGGCACCTTTGGGGGGTCATTGTTGTTCAAGCTGAGGTCGCGGTTCCTGCAGCTGAGGGGAAAAATTGGGAAAAACAGTGAAAAGGAGTGTCAGATGTGTAATTTGGGCATGGTGGAGACCCTGGAACACTTTCTTCTAGAATGCCCAAAATACCAGTCTAAAAGAATAAGATTCACTGGGAGTATAATGGGGAAGTGGGATGGGAGAATGAAGGGCATGTGGTTAGTGGGAGACTCAAAGGAGAGGGTTAATATGCTAATCGGAGAGCTTGGTAAGAATGGGGCAAGGGATGTCATCGAGCAGTTTGTCTCCGAGTGTTGGGAGGAGAGAAGAAGCGTGGGAATAGGGCGGCACTTGGGAGAACAGGGGTAACAAAGGCCTTATCAGAGAACCGCGACAAATCAACGGCCGACCAAAGTGTTATTATTATTATTATACTAATTACGCCAACCCCCCTATATGAGTAAACATTTATTGGAATAGGGGTTGAAGCACACCTGCCATATCAACCCCTATTGCAATAATTTATTGCAATAGGTGTTGATATGACGTGTGATTCAACCCATATTGCAATAATTTATTCTGACAACTGGGGTTGGCGAAACAAGTGTCTTTCAATTCGTATTGCGATAATTCATTGCATTTGGGGTTGAATGGGTTAGCTGGTCGAGTGGTATTTCTCAAAAGATATCAATACAAACATTTCGAGGAACGGGTGCACTGGCTGTTGAGACAGCCGGTTCGAAAGAAAATGAATAAGATGCCTCGAAATAAACAAAGGTGAACACGTGCAGACTTGAATTGAAAAGTCAAGTGACTCAGAATTTTGACAGGGTGGAGTGGGGTGGGGGTACAGGCTGGCCCGTTTGCAACCTCTCTCCAACAAATAAGCTGTCTGTATACAAAAACTGGAAATGTTACTCGAATAGGTGGTTGAACAATGGTACTGTTTTATGGATCTGAAATGCCGACCATTCGAACATTCTGAAGGAAGAGAGCCGAGACTGATTGGTCGATTGGAAACTCGTGAAAACAGAAAATAAACTTTCCCAAGAAGAGAAAAACTTCAAAAAGACTAAATTTTACTAAAATAGATAATACTACCAATTTGAAGAAAGGCTGTGTAGTTCCCTGACATACCCTTCCCCGTGTTTGAATTACCCCACCTTGTGGTCAGTAGTCGTTGCGAACAGACATTGCCCGAATTCTTGTGTAGAAAGCACGAGGTTGATATTTTTTATATTTAAGTAAAAAATAACTTATGCTGCGGCCAGGCTCATTTATGCAATAAAGTCTGCACCACGTTGATCTGACAATTGTGTTCCACCCCTATGGTAATAGGTGTTGTCATGACGGATTTCCTTCAACTCCAATTGCAATATTTTATTGCAACGCAGGTTGATGAAAAGTGTGTTTCAACCCCTACTGCAATAACTTATTGTAATGGGGTGGCGAAACAAGTGTGCTTCAAACTTTATTGCAATAATTTCGTGCAATTTGGTTGACGTGGCCAGTGTGCATCGACCCCTTCTTTTTTATTGGGGGTTCACTGACACTTCAGACAGCCAGAATAACTTCATGTCGGGATCAACCCCTATTGAAATAATTTATTACAATAGGAATTGGTACGTATCCTACAGACTCAAATAGAATTTTTATATTAATCCTTTTCAAGTGACGAACAGGGTCGTCGCGAAGATCACGGATTGCTGATGGGGCTGTAACGACTCAAGTCGCACCTGATAAAATATTCCAACCACTTCAAGAAGACATGCCTTGATTATGTTGGAATATTAGTCAGTTGGAATAAAATATAAAACAAACAAAATCTAATTGGAAATTTATTTAAGATTGTTTCTTCGTTGGGGATTTAAGGACACTTTCAACAACCAGGGTCACATCGTGCCGAAAAGTTTTACGGGTGGAGGAAGCCGGAGTACCCTGAGAGAACCACCGAGCAAGCCAACTGTAAAACTCTCCAACTTGCTTACCCGGCACAAGCAGAGTTAGAAGCGGTTGGAGGCAAGTGCTCCATCGACCAGGGACTTGGCGACAAGGGGTGGGGGTGTCGCCCCCCAATCCTGGCTAAAATTTCGTATATTTGGAAATTCGGAGGGCAAGTCACGAGTATTGCTGGGAATTCCATCTATCTGGATTTTAGAGCTTCTTTGGTGCTGCTAATGTCTCCTAACATCCCAAAATTCCAACTCAGTTTAAGATCGGCAAAAATTCCAACCGTTACCAATTACAACTACAATGTACGCAATATCGAGCTTCATAAGTATGCATGGTGTCATTCAGTACGGGATTTCTATACGTTTACTTATCGTAATAAAAAAAATCCTCGAAATGCACTTCAGGAAAATCTCATGTAAAATCCTTATCCTGAGTTAATTCCATCATTCAGTTACAAAATGAGGAAACATCGAAAATTTATCATTCCTGCATAAGATCTGATTTAATGTTAGGAGAGTGAATTGCTCAAAGTTCTCAGCTTGAGCATTTGTTTAGCACACATTCAATTCCCAGAATAATACCGTATAATAACAACCTGATAATTCTATCATAAATGTGTTGGCATTTCAGTTACTAGAATCAATTTTATGCCCCCTTTCATGACTTCATTTTGAATTTTTTTCTGCGTAGTGAATTTCCAACTAGAGGGTGGGGCCGAGAGGATTCCCCCCCCCCTTCCAGGTCCCTCACCAGTTAGAAATTCACTACCTTACACCCCCCCCCCCCCCCCCCCTTCAATCGGAAACTTTTAGCCACGTCCCTGCCATCGACGTGCAGTACGCCTTAGTATACAGGGCCACCCAGCACCCATGTGGACAATCTGGATAAATGTCTTGCCCGGGGACGTAGTGCAGATGGCGTGGGTGTGAATAAACAGTCAACAGTTCGCTTCAAACATTTCATTTTTCGACATGAGTAAACACGAGGAAAAGTAAATGTCCGCTGAATGATTTGGAGCTTCATAAAAAGTTCCACAAGGGTTTATTTTAGAATTGACGAGGACGTATTATCGTCGCGACAATGTTCTGGCGTTTATTTATTTATTAAGGTTTAACGACATATTAACAGCTAGGGTCATATCATGTCGGTGACAGTTTTACAGGTGGAGGAAGCTGGAGAGGACCGCCGAGAAACAACGAGCAACTGTCGGCTTTCAACATCGTAACTCTGAACTCTGCACCGCGGCATAGGCAGGGTTAGATTGGTTGAAGACATGCCCCCCTCCCCATCGACTTGAAGTACGCCTTAGCAAACAGCGTCATCGTGCCCCCATGTAGGCAATCGGGGTTAAATGCCATGCCCAAGGACCCGATGCGGGAGCACGAATCAGTCGCTGAAGTGGTCTCTCATCCAACTACCAATCGCGCTCGATGTTGCTAAACTTCGGTGATCTGACGAGAACCAGTTACCGCGACGCCACCGCACCCCATTTTGGCGTTTACACCGCACATATTGTAGCGAAAGCTAGAACTAATCATGTGACACAAAGAACTTTTGGTTTATCAAAATTAGCAAAATAAAATACATAGTGTTCGCGGAACTTTAATGAATGAATGGATGAATGGGAAAATTGCGTGGGGCGAGGAGGGGGGGGGGGGGGGGGGGGCGCAGTTATCTTTTCTTTTAATTTTTGACTAAAAAATAAAGCTTATGACAACTCGTTGCAAGGATCCAACGAGAGTCCATCGGCTGTTTTTAAAGTGATTTTTTTTTATAAATTGAGAAAATTAATAATTTTTGTTATTGCAGATTGTTTTGTGGAATCTGTTCCGTTAGGTAAATGGTATTTATTGGGGTTTAAGGACACTTTCGACTGCCAGAGCCACCTCGTGTCGAACAGTTTCACAGGCAGTGGAAGCTGGAGTATTAGAGAACCACCAAGCAACGACAGGCACCTGTTAAGCAACTGTCAGACTCCCTAACGTACTAATTCCGCAAAAGCAGGGTTAGCAATGGTTGTGTACCATCGACATGCAATACACATAATAATTAATAATAATAATAATTATTAATAATAATAATAATAATTATTAATAATAAATGTTGATTAAAATCCTCCATATATAATACTTTATTGATTAAGTAGGGGGTATGATATGAAAAAGTGAAGGGGCACTGCCCCACCCTACACCCCTCTTTTTACCACCGCGGAGAGACCAGGAATAGTCTATGATTTGAAAGGTCCAAGTTATGACTATGCATGTAAGATAAGATAAGATTTATTAAGCAAATACACCAGAACAAAGGCAGATTGCTTTGTGTGGTGTCTTGATGGCCTTTAAAATGAACTCAATCGATTCTATCAACTTTTTGTCTTTATTCGTCACTCACGTGTTTACATGCTTTTTTTTATAGTTGTATATAAAAACCGAACTGTAAGGAGGAATGATTGGAAAGCGGACGGACTGGTGTATTGTCCATATATTACATCTCCCCCGTTTTGAAAGCTGGATAGTCTTTAAGTGTATACATAGTCACTTTGTCTATTGGGTCTAACAACTCTGCCTGATCTTGTTTGGGTAATGTTAGGTATGGGATGATTGTCATTTGCATCAACAGGTATGGTACTATGGGTCTGATTGCTTTGTTTAACAGTATTGTCAATGGGATTGCAGTTACCGCTTGTGAATGTTAGACTATTGGTCTGGACTGCTTGGAGGTGTTTTCTGTTTCTACGGTATACAGCACCATCTTTGGTTTGAACAACATATGATCTCGGTGTGTCTGACTGAGCCAAAACTCGTGCAGGTTGCCACAGTTTGTTTTTGAAGATCCGGACATTGTCACCAATATTTAGCTTGGACAACGGCCTTGATTGTTTATCATAATATTGTTTCTGATAACTTTGTTTACGTTGGAATTGTTTCTGAATAGAATTGTAGGTAATAACTTTGGGTTTCAACTGCTTTTCATTGATGGGTAAGATAGAGTTCAGTCTTCTGTTCATTAAAAGTTGGGCAGGAGAACCAACATTGTCAATGGGAGTATTTCTATAATTTAGAAGTGCCATGTAAGGATCATCTCCACTGACAAAAGATTTTTCTAAAAGACGCTTGGCTGTTTGCACTGACTTTTCCGCCAAGCCATTTGACTGCGGATGGTATGGTGAACTTGTTGTGTGTACAAAACCCCACGTTTTTGCAAACTGTTCAAATTCTTGGGAATTATAAGGTGGTCCATTATCCGAAATAACACAGTCTGGAACACCATGTCTGGCAAAAATCGATTTTGTGTGACTTACGATGTTTGCAGATTTAGTACTTGGAACTTGAGCAATTTCAAAATATCTGCTGAAATAATCAACGATGAGAAGATATTCCTTTCCTCTCCAGTGATATAAATCCGTGCCAACTTTTTGCCAGGCACGAGATGGAACATCATGATTTATCATTGGCTCTTTTACATTTGCATTTCTGTATGTTTGACACACGGAACAACAATTGACCATCTCTTCTATTTCACTGTTCATTTTCGGCCAAAACATTATGTCTCGGGCTCTCTCCTTGGTTTTAACGATTCCCATATGACCGATGTGTAATTTCTGTAACATTTCCTTTCTCAAGTTTTTTGGAATAACAACTTTCTGTCCTTTGTAGATTATGCCATTTACAAGAGTAAGTTCATCTCGATGATTCCAAAGTTCTATAGCTTCCTTTGGTACTGTGTTCTTTGCTTCTGGCCAACCTTGTTTTATTAATTGCTTCAAAGCTTTGAGTTGAACGTCATTATCAGTTTCATCACTCACTTCTTTCATTTTTTGTTTTGACATAGGTATTGAACTTGTCAGTATATCAACATGTAGATCTATTTCTTCAGAATTGTATGTATCAGCAGTAGTTATACAATGTCGTGATAAAGTATCAGCTACTGGAATTTTGGAACCAGGTGTGTACTGCACAGTAAAATTGTATGAATATAGTCGAATTCTCATTCTTTGAAGACGTAACGGTATGCTATGCACAGGTTTTTTCATGATGAATTCCAATGGTTTGTGGTCGCTTTGCACAATAAATTGTCTTCCGAACAGATAATAATGGAATTTCTCACATCCAAATAAAATGGCTAGTGCCTCCTTTTCAATTTGTGCATAGTTTTCTTGTGTTTGTGTTAAAGCCTTTGAGGCATATGCAACAGGTTTATCGCACTGTAGCAGAACGGCTCCGAGGCCTGTCTTTGATGCATCAACCTGTAACACTACTGGTTTCTTTGAATCAAAATACTGTAAAACTTGGCCCGGTGATTCTGTTATTAACTCTTTTATTTCGTTAAAAGCTTTAGTGTGAGATTCAGTCCATGACCACTCATTTTCACCCTTTAACAACTCTCTGAGTATTGTTGTTTTACTTGATAGCTGTGGAGCAAATTGTGTAAGGTAGGTAAACATTCCCAACTGGCACTGAAGCTCCTTCTTGTTAGAAGGTTCGTCCATGTTTTTGACAGCTTTGATTTTTTCGGGATCCATTTGCATACCCTCGGATGTCAAAACTGCTCCGAAAAATTTAACCTTGTCAGTTCTGTATTGCATTTTCTCAGGATTCAATTTTATTCCCTTTTCACGACAGCTTTCAAGAACATGTTGTAGACGTTGTCATCTACCAAATCATGAGTGCCTTCTAACCCCAATAAGGCCTCGTCTAGTTTCCTATGAAAAACCTCTTGAGCGCTATTTATTCCAAAAGGCATCCTCTGAAATCTGTACCTCCCAAAGGGCGTGTTGAACGTTGTCAGCATTGACGACTCTTTATCTAATGGCACATGCCAATAGCCACTTTTTACATCTAAAACAGTAAATATTTTCTCACCTGCCAGTTTGGAGGTCACATCTTCCAACGTTGGCATGCTGTAATGTTCACGACGAATTGCTTTGTTCAAATCGCGTGGGTCTAGGCAAATACGAATTCCGCCATTTGCTTTAGCCACGACAACCATTGAGTTCACCCATGTTGTGGGCTCAGTGACTTTTGTTATTACACCTTGTGCTTCCATTCGGTTGAGTTCTATCTTTACACTGTCTTTCATACTAGTTGGAATTTTGCGAGCAGGGTGTACCACTGGGGTGCAGTCATTTTCCAGTTTAATTTTGTATTCAGTATTCATACACCCTAATCCCTGAAACACATCAGAAAATGTAGACATTATACCTGGTTTACATTTATTTGAAGCACTGTTCACTGTCATGACAAGTTTTATTAAGTTGAAGTCGGTACATGATCGAAGACCAAGTGCAGGCGGGGCCTCAGCATTAACTATGTAGAACTCGGTGTTTTTTGTAATGTTTTTGTAAGCACAAGACAATGTTGCTTTGCCCAAAACTTCAATTTTGTGACCGCCATAGCCCGAAAGGGTGGTGTCAGTTTTTGTAAGACGTGTTGAAGATGTTTTGACTTTATTGAAATCCTTTACGGGTAACACATTTACTTGTGCCCCTGTGTCAAGCTTCATGGATATGTCATGTCTATTGTTTATGTTAATAGGTACACAAATCTCATCAGAGTCAGCTTTTGTCGAGTCAATTGAACCTATAAAGAAATTATCTTCCATGTCCTCACATTCAAGGGTGTGGACAGTTTTTCCTTTGAATTTGCAGCACGATTGAAAGTGGTTCATTTTATTGCATTTGTGGCATTTCTTCCCAAAAGCAGGACAACTTCGTGGTTTGTGTGTTCGTCCACATTTTCGACATGAAAATACAGCAGGTGACGGGTCAGTTTTATAATCGCGGTAAGGCTTCGATTCTTTTTTCCGAACTCCCATCACTGATTTTGTTGCATCAGATGACATATCTTGCATTTGCAATTTCGAAACTTCATATGCTCTTGCAATTGAAATAGCTCTGTCAAGGGTTAATTCTGGCTCTTGAAGTAATTTTTCTTGCACTTCTTTTGATTTTGTCCCACAGACAATTTTATCTCGGATAAGGGAGTCTCTTAGTTCCCCATATTCACAGTCGAGTGAAAGGCGTTTTAAGCCGGTCAGGAATTCGTCCACTGTTTCGTTTTCCGCCTGACTCCGGGTCATCAATTTGAATCTCAATACAGCGACGTTGACCTTTGGCCTACAGTAATTCTCAAATTTCGCGAACAAAATGTCAATTTTGTCCCTCTCGTCATCAGACAACTGCCATGTATTAAAAATATCTCTTCCTTTCTGTCCTATATATAGCAGAAAAAAGCTACACTTTTGTTTCTCGCTTTTCCCAGACAGCGGGCCGTCGAGAACCAATTGCATTGTTAGCCGCCATCGTTTCCAATTCTCGGACAAATTTACCGCTTCGAAATTTAACTGTTCAATTTGTGGACCTTGTAAACCCAAATTTGCCATTTGTACTCACTGCTATGGAATGTCCTGTGACTCCTGTCCACTTCTGACACCATGTGGTGTCTTGATGGCCTTTAAAATGAACTCAATCGATTCTATCAACTTTTTATCTTTATTCGTCACTCACGTGTTTACATGCTTTTTTTATAGTTGTATATAAAAACCGAACTGTAAGGAGGAATGATTGGAAAGCGGACGGACTGGTGTATTGTCCATATATTACACTTTGTACATACACAATCAACAAAAACAGAAACATAAAACAATACTAATACCAAATGGCAAATTCAAATATCAAGGCTTATGGTGGTTGTAATATAATATTAGTAATGCCATCTTTTGGTGTCAGATTGACTAAACTTGTTCTCGTTGTTTTAAGAATTGCTGAATTATATTACAGATGATACCGCACAGCTGTGGCACATTGTTTCTCATTAGGAATATGAATCTCTCGGGTGTGTCCATCTCAACAAACTCTTGGTATTCACTTTCAAATTTGTTAAATGCACGTTCTCTGAGAGATGCATATTCACTGCACTCCATAACGAAGTTCCATTCTGTTTCCACTGCAGCTGAGCCGCACACCGCGCATAAGCATTCACTTACGGGAATGGGTGGTTGCATATGCCTCCCCCTTTCTATCATAAGTTTGTGGTTACTTACACACAAACAAGTAAATGTGTTTCTCGCCTCGGGGGATGTTGTATAGATCAAATAAGGCTTCAGGTGATATTTGTTCTTAAACTCTTGATAAGTTCTCAGTTTATTTTTTGCATTTTTCCTGTTGTCAGATATAGCATTATAAAAATTATTTAAATGGGTCTCTTCCAGATTTTCTCTTATTATGTATTTCACAGGTTGAAACGGGATTTTCTGTTCAGATTTATTTTCAGGATAATAATTGGCTATAAGCTGCTGATATTTAACCAATATTGAGTCCGTCATAGTGTAATTCTCGGATTCAGTTCTAGCCTCTGATAGTAACGAAGGGGTTTGGAGATTATATAGTTTTGACACAAACTTAGCCAACTGGATTTTGGCATCTATGTGCAGTGGGTACTGTTCAAGTTCAGCTCTCACTGCATGGTTCGATGATTTATTGTTCACACCCAAGACTAACTTACAGAACTGAATATGAACGGTTGCACATGACGATTTATCAACATTAGCATCGTTGATTTCCGTCACTCATAATTCACTGCAGTATAAGAGGATGGGTTTTATCAGGATGTTGAAAAGTTTTAGGTAAACCCAAACAGGCGGAAGGCACTTTCTTTTAAAGCTATTGCTCAGGCTGGAGAGGGCCTTTAAACCTTCCAGTTTGAGATCGTGTTGCGCATAACGAAAGTCCCAGGTATGTGTACTGATGGGTGTGCAGAAGCTCATTGTTCCCAGTATGAAAACCCTGAGGCTCCTTATTCTTTCGCGATTGAAAAATCATAAGTTTAGTTTTATCAACATTTACGCCAAGTGAGTTTTTAATGCAGTAGGCATTCAAGTTATCCAATGCTCTCTGTAGTCCCTGAGACGAGTTTGAGGTGATCGCTAAATCGTCGGAAAATAGCAAGTGACTTAGATTCGTGGTATGTAAACGGACGGGATCACATTTTTCATCAAAGATTAAGCCAATATCGTCGATAAAAATTTTGAAGAGAGTCGTGAGATCACACAACCTTGTCTGACACCAACCGTTGACATTAAGGTGGGCTTAATCCTTGCAAAGTTTTTATTTGATAGTAACTTGAGCTATATAAGGATTTATGTTGGCTGCAAAATGAAAAAAGTGCTGATATTCTGTTACGGCTGTTCTGAAATTTCTTGAGGTTCAATAATAGGAGGATAATGGCGGACGAGTGAGAGGTGGACGTTTTTTAGTTAAGCTGGTTTTGAAATTGTATTGGTTTATTGTGTGCTTTGTCACAACTGCTAAGACTACAACCGGGATTTGCAATCATACCCCCTACTGTTAACTGAGTTCGAGTGGTGGACCGTGGTGGATCGGCGAGATAGATGCAGGGAAAAGTGGCGAAGGCTCTATCTTCCTTTCCAATTTTCGTGCTCGTTGCATGTGTTTGTGTTGTGTTGATAATAATGTCGGCCACGAGGAAAGAAACATCGGCTGGAAAACCATCAACCCAAAAGGAATATCATGTCTCAAATGCTGAACTGAAGCGGTTGATTGCGGATATGAAAAAATCATTCCAGTCTAATTTTGATAATCTGAGAACTGAGATCACAACCATGAAGGTCGAAATGACCGAAATCAGCAGGACAATCTCCTCAATCAAGTCAGACTATGTTGACCAACCTCAGAGTGTCGAATACTGTGCTCAGCGAGTCGAAGATATTGAGAATGTTATAATCCCAGAGATGGAGAAAACTGTTTTAGCGAAACACAGTGAGCTGGAAGAAAAACTGATTCTCTCGGAAATCCATGATAGAAAAAACAACCTTTTGCTATATGGAATCCCTGAAAAGGTTAATGAAGATTCTTATTCAACTGTCTCAGACTTTCTCAGAAATGACTTGAAACTGGAAGACAACAAGGCACGTGACATAGTCGGGAGGCTGGTTAACGCCAATCGGCTGCCTCGCTCAAATGTGAATAGTAGTGCCACTTCCTCTCCCCCGAAATGCATGATAATCAAAGTTGGTAGTGATCGAGACAAACAACTTTTGCTAACCTCTGCCCCTAACCTTAGAGGAACCAGAAAAAGTGTTCGAACAGATCTACCCCCTGCTCTGAAAAGAGAGAGGGGAAGACTCTCAAGTGTTGCCTTTAAACTCAGGAATGAAAAACACTACAAAACAAGGATACGACTTTCTGGTATTAGAGTTGTACTCGAATTCAAGGAAGCACCACAGTCAAATTGGAAAGAGTGGTCAGATCACTGACTATTGGTCGTGAACTGTTGACTGTGACACTTTAACATATTTTGTACTTTTGTACTTTTACTACAATATGCCTGGTTAATGAAGAAGCAATGGAGTTGAAACTACATGATGAATACACATTGTGTCTGAATACACAGTCTGTTATACATTCCAAAGTATTCCAAAGCATACTGTCCAAATTGTCCAAATTGGGTCCCACACAGGGGCAGAAGAATACAATTATATTATATCATACATATATATATTATATTATACATATATATATTATATTATATTATATTATACATAACTGCTCCATAATTGTTCACATTGTGCACAGGAAGATTATTACATATTTAATATAAATCTCTAACATAAGTTAACTTAATTTAGCAGTTGATAGGACAAAAATAGGGAGTTTTGACTTTGGGGTTTCTGTGAGACAAGTATACATATATATATCATATTATATTTTCCATAACTGCTCCATAATTGTGCACAGGAAGATTATTACATATTTAATATAAAGCTCTAACATAAGTTAACTTAATTTAACAGTTGATAGGACAAAAATAGGGAGTTTTGACTTTGGGGTTTCTGAGAGGCAAGTATCCTATGAAACACTGTAAAAAATTGTTACAAAGCTTATCTAGTTTTGTAGATTGATGACTTAGGTTAAGCTATAGGGAAATACAGATTGGCATATTTACAGAGTTCTAAATCCCCAGTTTGAAAGTTGAACATGTAGGTTTATGTGTGTGCATATGATTGTTCTGGATGAACCTGAAACTCAGAGCAGTCATGTAGGTGATACATAACTTTATTATGCCTCATCCAACATAATAGTCATTTCACACAAGCTTCAGTCAGTGCTGTTACATTTATGACTAGAGAAATGTTCTGTATGGGTTAACAGACACAGCTTGTTCGTTTGCTATCTTTTATCTATTTGCCTGTCTTTTTCTGATAATGGTTTTGGACAGAGCTGTAGGCTATCTGTTAGAGTGTTTATTTAGTACTGTTGTTCCACTCATTACAGTTCTTCCCACAGCTGTTGTATAGTTGTTTTGGAGAAAACTGTAAATCCTTTATAATAATTATCAGTCCAGATATACACTTTTACACACTGCTGTTTTGTCAGTCACTTATGTAGGCACTGAGTAAGTAAGTAATGCTGTTCCACTCGCTACAGTTTTACCCACAACTGTTACGTTGTTGCTTTGGAGAAAAGTAACTGTAAATCTTATAAACTACTTCTAGGCCATATATACACTTGCTTGTTGCTCTTTTTTATCTACTTGTCGGACTTTTTCTGATAATGGTTTTGGACAGAGCTGTAGTCTCTCAGTAAGAGTATTTATTCAGTAATGTTGTTCCACTCATTACAGTTTTTCCCACAGTTGTTGTATAGTTGTTTTGGAGAAAGCTGTAAATCCTTTATAATAATTATCAGTCCAGATATACACTTTTACACACTGCTGTTTTTTCGGTCACTTATGTAGGCACTGAGTAAGAAAGTAATGTTGTTCCACTCACCACAGTTTTACCCACAACTGTTACGTAGTTGCTTTGGATAAACTAACTGTAAATCCAATAAACTACCTTTAGGCCATATATACACTTGATTGTTGCTCTTTTTTATCTACTTGTCTGTCTTTTTCTGATATTGGTTTTGGACATAGCTGTAGGCTTTCAGTAAGAGTGTTTATTCAGTTATGTTGTTTCACTCATTACAGGCTTTCCCACAACTGCTGTATAGGTTTGGAGAAAGCTGTAAATCCCTTAAAATAATTTTCAGTCCAGATTTTCACTTTCACAAACTGCTGTTTTATAGGCCACATATGCAGGTTCTGAGTAAGAATGTTAGTCTCAGTAATGTTGTTCCACAACTGTTGTATAGTTGCTTTTGCTAAAACTAACTGCAAATCCAATAAATTATTTTCAGGCCAGATAAAAATTTTCACTAAATGTTGTATGGGTCATTTATGTAGGCTACGAGTGAGAATATTAATTTCAGTAATGCTGATCCACTTATTACAGTAAAACCTACAACTGTTGCATAAGCGCTTTGGACAAAGCTGTAAATCTAATAAAATAATTTTCAGTCCAGGAAAACATTTTCCTAAAAATTCGTGTTGTAGGCTGGCTGTATTATACATCTGTTCTATAGGTATTCTGGAGAAAAGTGTATATCCTATAAAATAATTTTCAGTCCAGTTATACATTATTACTACCTGCTGTTTTGTGGGTCACCTGTGTAGGCATTGATTAATTCAATTCTTTATTCACTCTGTGACCACAGGCTGTGGTATAAGAGGTACAGATACTTACATAATTATTTACATAACAGTCAGCAGTGGGTGGAGGGTGATAGTAACTAGTAAGGTAATTATTGTTGCATCCATCGGTGGATAACATACTTGGATTTATGAGTTAAGAGCTGCTGAGCGGTTGGGGGTGGGGGGCGGGGGGGGGGGGGGGGTTAGAGCCGGCAGTTCTCTCCCGGGAGGTGGACCTGTTCTTGCAGGTCCCACCCCAAGGAGAGAAACGGAGACTTTGTAGTGGTGTGGGATTGAATGATTTGAATGGTCGTAATTTATGGATGTTAAGAATGTTAACTTCAGTAATGTTGTTCCACTCACGATAGTTTCTCACACAACTGCTGTATAGTTGCTCTGGTCAAAGCTGTACATCCATTTCAGTAATGCTATGTGTTTCCCCTTATGCTGTAGGGAAATACATAGCTGGATACTTGCAGAGTTCTCAGTCCCCAGTCTGAGAGTTGAATATGCAGGGTTATGTGCATACACGTGGCTATTCTGGGTGAATTTGAAACCCAGAGCAGCCATGTGGGTGACACATTACAGTATTATACCTCATTACACATAGTAGTCATTTCACACAAACTTCTGTCAATGTCATTGTCTGTCAAATGGAGAAATGTCCTGTATGGGTTTACAAACACAGTTTGTTTGGTAGCTTGTCTCTGGGAACAATTTTGGACAGAGCTGTAGGCCTTCAGTAAGAGTGTTTATTCAGTAAACTTGTTCTACTAATTATTGTGTTTCCAACAGCTATTGCACAGTTACTCTGTGGAAAACCATAATTCAATCAAGTATTTTTAAATTCAATCAAGTATTTTTAGGCCAGATATACATTTCCAATAACTTGTTTTGTGGGTCATTCATGTGGGCTTTGAGCAAGAATATTAATTTCAGCAGTGCTGTTCCACTCATTACAGATTTGCCCATAACTGTTGTATAATTGATTTGGACAAAACTATGAATCCAATAAAATAATTCTCAGCCCAGGTATTTTGGCGAAAACTGTATATCTTTTAAAATAATTTTCAGTTCAGGTATACATTTTCACTAACTGTTGTCCAGTGGGTCACCTGTGTTGGCTTTTGGTAAAAATGTCAATTTCAGTAATGCTGTTCCACACATTGCAGCTTCTCCCAAAACTGTTGTATAATTGCCTTGAACAACAATATGCACACAACTGCTGTATAGTTGCTTTGGTCATCCATTTCAGTAATGCTATGTGTTTCCCCTTATGCTGTAGGGAAATGCATAGTGGAATACTTGCAGAGTTCTCAGTCCCCAGTCTGAGAGTTGAATATTCAGGGTTATGTGCATACACATGGCTATTCTGGGTGAATTTGAAACCCAGAGCAGCCATGTGGGTGACACATTACATTATTATACCTCATTATACATAGTAGTCATTTCACACAAGCTTCTGTCATTGTCATTGTCTGTCAAATGGAGAAATGTCCTGTATTGGTTTACAAACATAGTTTGCTTGCTAGCTTGTCTCTGGGGACAATTTTGGACAGAGCTGTAGGCCTTCAGTAAGAGTGTTTATTCAGTAAACTTGTTCCACTAATTATTGTTTTTCCAACAGCTATTGCACAGTTACTCTGGAGAAAACTGTAAATCCTATGAAGTATTTTTAGGCCAGATATACATTTCCAATAACTGTTGTTTTGTGGGTCATTCATGTAGGCTTTGAGCAAAAATATTAATTTCAGCAGTGCTGTTCCACTCATTACAGATTTGCCCATAACTGTTGTGTAATTGATTTGGACAAAACTATGAATCCAATAAAATAATTCTCAGCCCAGGTATTTTGGCGAAAACTGTATATCTTTTAAAATAATTTTCAGTTCAGGTATACATTTTCATTTACTGTTGTTCAGATGGTCACTTATGTTGGCTTTTGGTAAACATGTCAATTTCAGTAATGTTGTTCCACACATTGCAGCTTCTCCCAAAACTGTAGTATAATTGCCTTGAACAACAATATGCATCCTATAAAATAATCTGCAGTCCAGGTTTACATTTTAAATATAGGTTGTTTTGTTGGTTAGCTGTTCCACACACTGCAGCTTTTCCCCAAAACGGGTGTATAATTGCCTTGAACAACAAAACGCTTCCTATAAAATAATCTTCAGGCCAGGTATACATTTTAAATATAGGATATTTTGTTGGTAAGCTGTGTGTATTTTACATATTTTACAGGTATACATTTTCACTAACTGCTGTTTTGTGGGTCACTTGTGTGTGACAATTTCAGTAATGCTGTTCCACAGATTGAAGCTTTTCGCAAAACTGCTGTATAATTGCCTGGAACAACAATATGCATCCTATAAAATAATCTTCAGGCCAGGTATACATTTTAAACATAGGTTGTTTTGTTGGTTCGCTGTGTGTATTTAGAGTAAAAATGTTTATTCTGTAATGTTGTCTCACTCATTACAGTTTTGCCCACAACTTCTGTATAGGTGCTTTGAACAAAAGTGTACATTTTTGCCCACAACTTGTATAGTTGCTTTGGACAAAACTGTAAAACCAACAAATTATTTTAGGCAAGATATACATTTTCAATATCTGTTGTCTTGTGAGTTATTTATGTAGACTTTGAGTTAGAATGTTAATTTCAGTAATGCTCTTCAGCATACTACAGTTTTGCCCACAACTGTTGTATAATTGCTTTGGACAAAACTGTAAATCCAATAATTTATTTTTAGGCCAGATATACATCTTTACTAACTGTTGTTTTGTGGGTCACTTGTGTAGGCTTTGGGGAACAATGTTAATTTCAGTTATGCTGTTCCACACATTGCAGCATTGCCCAAAAGCTGTTGTATAATTGCCTTGCAATAATTTTCAGTCCGGGCATAGGCTTTGGGGTACAAAGCCCCACAACTTGTATAGTTGCTTTGGACAAAACTGAAAAACAAAAAATTATTTTAGGCAAGATATACATTTTCAATATCTGTTGTCTTGTGGGTTACTAACGTAGACTTTGAGTTAGAATGTTAATTTCAGTAATGCTCTTCAACATACTACAGTTTTGCCCACAACTGTTGTATAATTGCTTTGGACAAAACGATAATCGGTAGCCTGGAAAAAAACGATGTCACATAGCTAAGGAGAATAAATCTCGTTATTCCTTCGTCAGCAATCGGTTTTAATTGCTTTGTTTTATTTTCGTTTGTCCGACTCCAAATATTGCAATCAAATGGTCAATAAAATCCCACCAAATACAAATCTAGTTGAACTCCATGTAGCGTTTATACTAATGTTATGGTTTACTGAAACATGTAGCCAGGTAATCAACTAACACAAGTATATACAACTTGAAACTATAGTAATAATTTCCATATTAGGTCACCCAGTCAGGTTGGAGGTACCACATGCTGTAATACTTTGTCCGTGTAACTAAATTTTCTTGTTCGAGGTAGTTTATTTACGCTTATACACGGCGACCATTTAGACCACGAGTTAGGCTAGACAAAGTAAATATCGAATTTCCCTAGAATTGTTTATCGATATTCTCAACGAGGTCATCATCAAGTAATATTCCCCGCCTTGTGTGCCTATACGGTAATTGCATTGAAAACATTTAAGGCTATACAAAATAGAAATTGAAAGTCTTACTTACCGACATGTGTGCCTATACGGTAATTGCATTGAAAACATTTAAGGCTATACAAAATAGAAATTGAAAGTCTTACGCATTGCGTTTGGTGGTGCTGGCAATACTGTTGCCAACGAAGCGGCCGCCGAGGGTGATGGTCAGTGACCCTAATGTTAATGGACATTGGATTCGTTGGCCATTAGCATCGGCGGTGTCATTGGGAGGGTGAGGAGTAATTATTGGACTAAAATAGCTTTGCTGGGGTTTATTTGAGAACGTTAGTAAGCGTTCACCAGTGAACCCTAGCACAGCGATGGTTCATGAACATATTCTATCAGTGTTGGAGAAACATACCTTCCTCATCTTCACTTGCTAATATCTACAATGTTTACAGTCCAAATACCTTTACAAATCTTTTTCTCAGAAAATGCTCCCATTATTGGTGAACACTAACCCAGCAATTATTTATGAACAGGCTAGTTTTGAGAAAATGTTTCTCCATGTGATGATAGACGCTCTCACAGAAGAAACCTGGCTCTGTGATATTTTAACTACTGTAATTTATTAATTACTTTACTGAACTTTTAAGAGAACTTTTAAGAGTCCTATGGCCACTATTACCCTCCCACATATTCATATTGATATATATAACTGGTTATATATTTTGTGTATTTTGTATGTGATATCTGTATTTTTGTTCAGAAATGTGCATTACTACACTGATATTGTTTTATACGTGACACATTCTTATACCACACCCACTGATGTATGATGTATTCTAACGATGCCCATAACAAATTGCATTCTAAAACATTATCAAAACCAACTTAACTAGTTGAATATTAAAAGGAAAGCTGATCATGATTTATCTAAGAGGTGATCCTTTTCTGATCGTTGCTGTATCTCACAATCCTGACAACAGCTCACAATTCGTCTTGAAAAATATCAGATTAAACATTGTTGTTAAACCGTTTGGTATCTTTCTGCGTAGTATGGCTATCATCCGGATCCTTGATCATGGCTAACACATTGACTTTTGATGAGATACAGAGCAGCAGCTCCTTTGATTTTATTACCCAGTTTAACGATGCAATAACCGATAACGAAGCGGCCGAATTGAACGCACCCTATACCATTGAGAAACGTAGCTGCGAATATTATACGCCGGAACGCTTTAATAATGAGATCTCAAATATACCCAACACGCTTAGTCTCTTTAACATTAACTGTCGAAGTCTTAATGCTAACTGGGAACCCCTGCATGACTTAATATGTAATCTTCAACCCGAATCTAATATTTTGGATGTAATAGGCTTAACAGAAACATTTAGTATAAAAGAAAATATTACCTACTCACTTGATGGTTACCATCCCTTGACCACACGACAGCGACTTGAGAACGACGACGGTTGGGGAGGTGTGGGGCTTTTTATTAAAGACAGTATTCCATTTAAAATTCGCGAAGATCTATCTGTGTTTATCCCACATGTCTTTAAATCCCTGTTCGTTGAGATTGCGACGAAGGAAAAACAAATTATTGGAAACATTTATAGACCCAACACAGCCCCTAAAGCCGACCTTGATTTATTCCTGGAAAAACTATCGAATTTATTAGAAATGCTAGGTGACCAAAACAAAACTATTTATCTTATGGGTGATTTTAATATTGACCTACTGGGTTTCTGCAAACACACAAAAACTGATTTATTCATAGATATTATATTTAGTGCTGGGTTTATGCCTGCTATCACGAGACCAACGCGAATTACGGACCACTCTGCCACTATAATCGACAATATCTTCTGCAATAAAATCAAATCACAAACATCTGGAATAATTATTACTGATGTAAGCGATCATATTGCAACATTTTATGTTGACGAATCAGCCAAAAGACATACTCACACCGCACAAACTCCAAAAAGATCATTTGAACAGGAATACATTAACCATTTCAAATCTCTGTTATCCGCAAGTGATTTCTCAAACGTTATGAACGCATCATGTCCGAATGAAGCCTACAATACCCTTCTTGGCATTGTACATGCAGCCTTTGATCACGCATTTCCAGAAAAACTTGTTAAAGTTCCCTTCAAATTTGTAAAGCGTGAACCGTGGATAACATCGGGTCTTTTAAAGTCCTCATTGGAAAAAAACAAACTGTATGTAAAAAAATTTAAAAACCCAATAATGCAAAACAAATTGAAATACAAAATGTACTGCACCATTTACAACAGACTAAAACGAGCTCGCAAAACAGATTATTATAACACTATTCTTCGAGAAAACAAACATAACATGAAAAAAACGTGGGAAATATTAAAGAAAGTAATTAATAAATTCAACCCTACCCTTACCGCCCCATCGACATTCGTCGATGATAATGTTGAAATAACCGACGCCGAAGAAATAGCTACTAAATTTAACTCATACTTCGTTAACATTGGCAAAAAACTTAGTGAGTCATTGCCTCCTCTCTGATGTCTTTTTTCCGATTATATTGAGAGAAGCTACACAGAATCTTTCTTTATCGTGCCAACTACTCCACACGAAGTAATTCAGTGCACAAAAAAACTAAACCCAAAACCGAGTAGAGACCTTGACAATATATCCTCAAAAATGGTAAGTGAAATCATATACGAAGTAGTTGAACCCTTAACACACGTAATTAACCTTTCATTCTCAACTGGCATTGTACCGGAAAAAATGAAAACAGCTAAAATAATTCCCGTCTTCAAATCTGGCAATGAACAGCTATTCAACAACTATAGACCCATTAGTATTTAACGACATTCTCTAAAATACTAGAAAAATTAATGTGTGCTAGGTTAATATATTTCCTGGAGGATAAGAAGATAATCCATCAACATCAGTTTGGTTTTAGAAAGGCACACTCAACAATACATCCGGTACTACATCTTGTCAATAATGTCGGCGAAATGAACGATTAGACAACTAAAGACTGTACATTAGCTCTTTTTCTCGACTTTTCTAAAGCATTTGATACCATAAATCATTCGATTTTACTTTAAAAGTTAGAAGTCTATGGAATTCGAGGGCATGCGAATACCTGGTTTAAAAATTATCTCACAGAGAGATGTCAATCGATATCATTCAAAAATGTCTGTTCTGGTTTCCTGGACATATCTACTGGTGTTCCGCAAGGGTCTATCCTTGGACCACTTCTTTTTATTATTTATATCAACGATATTATAAATTCCACGTCGATGAAAATGTTATCGGGTGCCGATGACACTACTGCCTACACGACTGGCAATAACGTGGAAACAATTATAGAATTAGCTAACAACGAACTCAACAAGATATATAATTGGTGTATGGCGAATAAACTTGTCCTCAACGAAAGTAAGACAAAGTTTATCATTTTACATCCACAGGGGGATACTTACTCTATTGGAAATAGGGAAATTGTACTTCACAATTCAACCATCTCCCCTATCGCAAATAACCAAGAAGAAAAATTTGTCAAATTCTTAGAAATCTATGTGGATGAAAATCTGAACTTCAGGCACCATCTTTCGATTGTCTGCTCCAAAATTTCCAGGGCTATTTATGCCATAAATAGAGTGCAAAGGATTCTGCCACAAAAATGCTTAAAAACATTATATTATTCGCTAATCCACAGTCACATGCTGTACGGTATTCAAATTTGGGGGCGCTCGCCCTCCACTAGAGCGCTCACAAAACTACAAAAAAAGCAATCCGAATTATATGCAACAAACAATTCAATGCACACACCGACCCACTATTTAGAAACCAACGCATTTTAAAATTCACAGACCTGTATAAGTTTCACGTTCAGCTGTTTATGCATGATTGGCAAAATAAAATGCAGCCTGAAAGTTTTGAGAATACCTTTAAAATATACCAAAATCCCTCCGGTATGGACACCAGACAGTCAGGTAAATTACGCCTAGATAAACCGAGGACTCAGTTTTCTGCTAATCTGCCCATACACACTTTCCCCAGGACATGGAACAATATTGAACCATTCGTTCAAAATTATTCAAGACCACTATTCAAAAAAACTTTAACTGAACTATTTCTAAGCTCATACTCACTACATGTCAACTGTAACAATCCAGTATGCCCCGACTGTCGGTCGTAGCTCCGTCTATCTCATCGGTACCTTTCTATTGAGCTCAATTTTCCTGACATTCCAGAAACATAGAATAGAATTTTCATATTATGGAAAGAACCAGCCTAACATATCCTTTATAGTAGAGACATAAAATGACTCCTACTAGAGAACACGCTGTTGCCAGGATTGCCTCGATTCTCATGTCTGCTTCTTATTCATTTTTCTCATTCATTTTTTTTCATTTTTCTTTTCTTTTCTTCGTTTTTTTATTTGTTTTGTTTTGTTTTTTTTCACCTTTTCTTGTTCATTTTTTAAACGGGAATGGCGGGAAGACAGCCAATAGTGGCTACGTCATCTCCCTGTGGTGCAATCATGTAGTTGTGAATAATGTTACCTCTATGTATATTTTTGGATTTGATTGTATACATGTGGCACTACTGAATAAAACCATTCATTCATTCATTCATTAATGCAGATTACGAGGGTGGAGAACGAGTGATCCGAGTTGGCAATATTCGAGTATTTCACGCGCGCATTGAGCGTGAGTGAAATACAGGAAAAAACGCGAAATGGTCGTTGATTCATGCCCCCATTCTAATCGAGTAGTGTTCTGTATTTATCCCACGGTTAAATTTTCCCGAGGTGACGAAGCTAGTATTTTTCAGAAAAATCTCACCTTTGGCGGTCTGTTTACATTGTTGCCTGAAACTGTTTTGTGTCGAAGTATTTCACTCACATCATAGCGCCTATCAGATGTGTGATGATCAATCATATGCGTTCTAACATGTATGCCGGATTCCACGCGTGATGTATCTACCACATTTCTCAACATCTGTATTGCACAGGGTAACATTGTATATACACAACAACAATCGCGGCATGAATAAAATAAATGGCCAAGTTGATAAGAAACGCTGAAACAGAGACATTGACGTGGGGACAAACAAAATGTAGTGGTGAGTGAGTATCTATTGACGCTGGCAGTTAAAATGTGGCTACGATCCTGCCAGAATGAAGGTAAAGATATTCTGTAGTTTACCGTGGGTATAGTCTATCGCAAACGCTATGGTTGTAGACTTGAAGTGTAATGTAGTTTTGAAGGAAAAACCCGAAACGTCGATTTCTGAACAATCCGGCGGAAATTGAGAGTGTAATTGTTCTTGGGAAATAAGTTCAGAATGTTGATTTCGAAACAGTGGTGAGGGGGGGGGGGGGGGGGGGTAAAGCTGACCGTATAACAATAAAAGTTTCACCATCCGCTTATTTGGTGAGAAAGCCCTGATTAACCCTTTGCTCCCAATTGCCACCCTATGCTCGCCCCTCTTCTCTCCCCCAACACTCGGAGACGCACCCTATTCTTTTCAGTCTCTCCGATAAGCAAACTAATCCTCTTCTTGTGACACATACTAACCGCATGTTTTTCATTCCCATACCACTTCCTCCATTATACTCCCAGTGAATCTTATTCTCTCAGACTGGTATTTTGGACATTACAATAGAAATTGTTCCAGGGTTTTCACTGCTCCCTAAATTACACATTTGGCAATCCTTTTTCAGTGTCTTTTCAATTTTTCGGTATGCGACGTGACGTCGTCTTGAGTAGCAGTTTGCTTTGGCCTCCTCTTGCCAATCCAGGTCACAATCCTTATGACTCCTTCTCTGGCGATTTTCTGACCCTGGCTTGTGTCCACGTCAAAGTCCTAAGTTCGAGATCTCCATTGAGTATTTCTCTGTTGAGTCCCTAACTTGGTCCATTCACGCTGTCTTTGTGTTTGAATTCCTCATATTGCAGAACATTAGTCTACACCATCGGCTGTCGGGGAGATTTACCAAATAGTTAAGATAATAGCGTTTCAGTAAGACTAGCCTGTCCTTGATCATCATCCACTCAAGCTCACCACTGGTTGCTTCAAGCTCTTTAAAGTCGTTCGGTTTAGAGGTATCACTTCAATGCCATCTTGTCATTATGCAGGAGTTTATCTCCTGAATCTTTGATGTACAATGCAAAACGAATTGGCGATAGGGTACACTCCTACTTATGGAAGCGTATTGGTGCCAACAAGTAAAAAAAAATGGACACCGTAAGTCCTAATTAGAAGATATTATCTCATCATTAGGAGATATTTCATTATTAGAACTTATTATCTCATCATTAGGACATAATTATCTCCTAATAAGGACTTATTGTCTCGTCATTAGGAGATATTACCTCATCATTAAGACATAATTATCTCATCATTAGGAGTTATTACCCTATCATTAGGAGATATTATCTCATCATTAGGACTAATTATCTTATCATTAGGACGTATTATCTCATCATTAGGACATAATTAACTCATTATTTGGAGATATTATCTCATCATTAGGACTTATTATCTCATCATTAGGTGATATTATCTCATCATTAGGACTTATTATCTCATCATTAGAAGATATTATCTCATCATTAGGAGATATCTCATCATTGGGAGATATTATCTCATCATTAGGACATAATTATCTCCTAATTAGGATTTATTTATCTCCTAATTAGGACTTAACATCTCATCATTTGGAGATATTATCTTATCATTAGGAGTTATTATCTCATCATTAGGACATATTATCTCATCATTAGGAAATATTATTTCAACATTAGGACTTATTATCTCATCATTGGGACATAATTTTCTCATTATTGGGAGATATTATCTCATCAATAGGAAATATTATCTCGTCATTAGGAGATATTATCTTATCATTAGGACTTACTATCTCATCATTAGGACATAATTATCTCCTGAATTTTGTCTGTTGCACTGCTCAGAATCAAGCTGTACGATTTCAACCAAATTTGGCATAATGTATGTAATGCCTTAAAATCTAGTGAAATGAGGTATCACCATATCTGTGAAAGAGCGTATTTTCAAATATTCTGCCAAAACCATCAACATTTCACCATTTTTCAAATGGCTCAAATTTGTTTACAGTTATTTAGCTCAAATTGTCCACGCATTTAGAGCATAATATGATACACCACAATCACCACTCAAATCTTTCAACATTAACCCCTAATGGCGAAAAATGAAATGAATATAGATTTTTTCTTCAAAATTAACCAACTTCAAGCGCGAATTTCTCTAATTACAAGGTTGTTGCAACAATTCTTTTGGTATGGATAAATGCAACAATGATTGTGGAAGAAAGTTACTGTTTACTTTTTAATCTCAGATTTAACCCTCAAGCACAATGAGAGCGAGAATAAGAGTACCGTTTGAAAATGCCCAAATTAGCCAACTTTGGTTGCTTTTTCTATAATTTTGGAAAGGGTTAATTTCAAACACTTTTCATATACGTATTCACAATTGACTACCGAGCATATTTGCTGTTGTAAGTTTGGTTGTAAAGTTTCACCCTATCCCATTCTGGCTGCATAAAAGTAGGTACCGTCCAAAAAAACTCTATTTTTTCCACAATTTGGTATGTTTAGGTGACAATTTACTCCATTTTTAATTTATTGAACTCTGAATGTTTTCTATAGCTGTATGCAGCAGTCAAAGTATGACATATTTTGTTCTATAAGTTATTATTAGAAGTTTAACCCTTGACAGATTTGAGACTTCCCATAAGGGTACTGCAGGAATAATTGTTATTTTTGCCAAAATTTACATGCAATTTCTCAGTACTGGAGCCATATTTTCTCAAAACGTTTCCCCTGAGAATATAGGGCATGCATCCAAGAACAATTTTATTTATTTATTTAGTTTTTTTTCTCGCCATCAATTTTGTCTGTTGTACTGCTCAAAAACAAGCTGTACGATTTCAACCTAATTTGGCATTCACAAGTAATGTCATAAAATCTTGTGAAATGAGGTATCGACATATGTGTGAAAACGTGTATTGTCAAAATATTCTGACAAAACCTTCAAAATTTCACCATATTTCAACATAGCTCAAAAACAAGCTGTACGATTTCAACCATATTTGGTAAACTTATTTATTGTTACAATATCTAGAGGAATGAGGCATCGTCATATTCGTGAGAATGCTTATTTTCAACATTTTCTGCCAAAACCTTCAAAATTTCACCATTTTTCAAACATCTCGGAATTGTTTACAGTTATTTGGCTCTAAGTTTCCATAAATTTAGAGCATAATATTGTACACCACAATCACCACACAAATACTTCAAACTTAACCCCTGTGGGCCAAAAATGAAATTAATATAGCAGTTTTGTCTTGAAAATTGGCCAACTTCAAGGGCAAATTTCTCTATTTGCTAGGTTGTTGTAACAATTATTTTGGTATGGATAGATGCAACAATGATTGCATAAGAAAGAGTCTGTTTACTTTCTAATCTCAGATTTAACCCCCAAGCACAATGAGGGGGGAGAATAAGAGTGTTGTTTGAAAATGGTTGTAAAGTTTAACCCTATGTCCATTCTGGTTGCATATATGTAGGTACCGTCCAAATAAACTCCCATTTTTTCAGAATGTGACAAGTTAAAGTGACAATTTACTCCATTTCGAATTGAATGAGCTCTGAATGTTTTATGTGGCTGCACGCAGCAGTGAAAGTATGAAATATTTTGTTTTATATGTTATTGTCAAAAGTTTAACCCTTGCAGATTTGAGACTTCCCATAAGGGTCCTGTCAGAATAATTGTTATTTTCGCCAAATTTGACATGAGATTTCTCAGCACTGAAGCCATATTTTCTCAAAACGTTTCCCATGAAAAGATAGGGCATTCATCCAAGAAAAATTTTGCTGTTACATGTTATATTCAAAGTTCTAACCCTCAACCAGTTGTCAGGCCTTGAACTGGAGTACCCTCAAATGGTACATTTTCATCCAAATACCAAGATTCAAGATTCCTCCAAGCCTTTTACCAGAAACTCAATCTGTGATTGATGTCCACACATTTAGGGCATGAAATGAAAAAAATCACCACATAAATATTTCAAAATTTAGTATCTATTGGTCAAAAATGATATGAATATGGCATTTTATCTTCAAGATTGACTAACTTCAAGGGCAAATTTATCTAATTGCAAGGTTGTTGTATCAATTATTTTGGTATGTATAGATGCAGCAATGACTGCAGACGAAAGTTACTTACTATTTACTTTTTAATCTCATCTTTAACCCGCAATCAATTTCAAATACTTTTCAGGTACGTATTCATAATTGACTACCGAGCATATTTGCTGTTGTAATTGTGGTTGTAAAGCTTAACCCTATCCCATTCTGGTTGCATAAAAGTAGGTACCATCCCAATAAACTACAATTTTTTTCAGAATTTGGTAAGTTTACATGACGATTTACTCCATTTTTAATTGATTGAGCTCTGAATGTTTTCTATAGCTACTTGCAGCAGTCAAAGTATGACAAATTTTGTTCTATATGTTATTATTAAAAGCTTAACCCATGGCAGATTTGAGACTCCCCAAAAGGGTACTGTCGGAATAATTGTTATTTTTGCCAAAATCTACATGCAATTTCTCAGCACTGGAGCCATATTTTCTCAAAACGTTTCCCATGAGAAGATAGGGCATGCATCCAAGAACAATTTAGTTGTTATATGTTTTATTCCAAGTTTTTACCCTCACTCAGTTGTCGTGCCTTGACTTGGATTGCCCTCAACTTGTACATGTTCATTCACATACCAAGATTAAAGATTCCTCCATGTCTCTTATCAGACACTCAGTTTGTAATTGATGTTCACACATTTAGAGCATAATATGATACACCAAAATCACCACACAAATATTTTAAAATTAACCCCAATTGGCCACAAATGATATGGTTATAGCATTTTATCTTCAAGATTGACTAACTTCGAGCGCTAATTTCTCTAATTGCAATGTTGTTGTAAAAATTATTTTTGTTTGCATAGATGCACCAATGCTTGAAGAAGAAAGTTACTGTTTAGTTTTTAATCTCATCTTTAAACCTCAAGCACAATAAGGGTAAGAGTTCCATTCGAAAATGTTAATATTAGCTAACTTCGGTTACATTTTACTGTCATTTTGGAAAGGGTTAATTTTACATACTTTGTTTTGCTATAGGTAGAGATGTTTAATGAACAAATCCGCAGCTGTAAGTTATGCTTTGGGGCTCAACCCAATATATGCTTTGGCCTCTTAAAGAATAGTACTGTCCGACAAAAATTTATTTTCAGTGAATTTTGCAAACATCTGTACTCATTTCCTCTAATTGCAAGGTTGTTGTAGCTTTTATTTTGGTATGGATAGATGTAACAATAATTGCAGAAGAAAGTTACTGTTTACTTTTTAATCTCAAGATTTAACCCCCCCCCCCCCCCCCAGCACAATGAGGGTGGGAATAAAGGTTCCGTTATAGAATGCCCAAAATAGCCAACGTTGGATGATTTTTGTCTATCATTTTGGAAATGGATAATTTCAAACACTTGCTTTGATATATGTAGTTTGCATTTTCACATTGGAAAGTTGAGAAAGCCTGTAATTTGTCCAACAAGTAACAATTCTCTATTTTTTTTTTTTTTGGGGGGGGGGGGGGGGGTTCCGCCGTAAATGTTGTCTGTTGTACTGCTCAAAAACAAGCTGTATGATTTCAGCTAGATTGGTGAACTTATTTATTGATACAATATCTAGAGAAACAGGGTATCGTCATATCCGTGAAAACGCTTATTTTGAAAATTTTCTGCCAAAAAGTTCAAAATTTCACTATTTTTCTAAAGTCTCGGAATTGTTTACAGTTATCTGGTTCTAAGTTTCCATAAATTTAGAGCATAATATGGTACATCAAAGTCACCTCACAAATATTTCAAAATTAACCTCTGTGGGCCAAAATGAAATTAATGTAGCAGTTTTGTATTCAAAATTGACCAACTTCAAGGGCAAATTTTTCTATTTGCCAGGTGGTTTAAATAATTATTTTCGTATAGATAGATGCAACAATGATTGCAGAAGAAAGTTACTGTTTACATTCTAATCTCAGATTTAACCCCCAAGCACAATGAGGGCGGGAATAAGAGTGTTGTTTGAAAATGCAAAAACTAGCCAAATTTGGTTGCTTTTTTTCTATCATTTTGGAAACGGTTAATTTCAAACACTTTGCATGTTCGTATTCCCAGTTAACTACCGAGCGTATTTGCTGTTGTAAGTATGGTTGTAAACTTTAGCCCTATCCCATTCTGGTTGCATAAATGTAGGTACCGTCCAAATAAACTCCCATTTTTTCAGAATTTGATAAGTTTAAATGACAATTTACTCCATTTCGTATTGATTGGCCTCTGAATGTATTCTGTGGCTGCATGCAGCAGTGAAAGTACGAAATATTTTGTTTTATATGTTATTGTTAAAAGTTTAACCCTTAGAGATTTGAGACTTCCCATAAGGGTCCTGTCGGAATAATTGTTATTTTCACCAGATTTCACATGAGATTTCTCAGCACTGAAGCCATATTTTCTCAAAACGTTTCCCATGAAAAGATAGGGCATTCATCCAAGAAAAATTTTGCTGTTACATGTTATATTCAAAGTTCTAACCCTCAACCAGTTGTCAGGCCTTGAACTGGAGTATTCCCAAATGGCACATTTTCATCCAAATACCAAGATTCAAGATTCCTCCAAGTCTCTTATCAGAAACTCAATTTAAAGCATAAAATGATACACTAAAATCACCACATAAATATTTCAAAATTAACCCCTATTGGGCCACAAATGATATGAATATAGCATTTTATCTTCAAGATTGACTAACTTCAAGGGGCAAACTTCTATAGTTGCAAGGGGTTGTATCAATTATTTTGGTGGTTGTATCAATTATTTTGGTATGTATAGATGCAACAATGTTTGCAGACGAAAGTTAATGTTTTACGTTTTAATCTCATCTTTAACCCACAAGCACAATGACGGAGAGCATAAGAGTACCATTTATAAATGCCAAAATTAGTTAACTTCGGTTGCTTTTTTCTATCATTTTGGAAAGGGTTAATTTTAAACACTTTGTTTTGCTATATGTAGAGATGCTTAATGAACAAATCCGCTGTTGTAAGTTATGACCTGTGGCTTAACCCAACATATGCCTTGGCCACTTAAGGAATAGTACTGTCCGACAAAAATTGATTTTCAGTGAATTTTGCAAACATCTGTATTCATTTCCTCTAATTCCAAGGTTGTTGTAGCAATTATTTTGGTATGGATAGATGCAAAAATGGTATCCCCCCCAATTAGTCAGACACCCCAGTTGTCAGACAGTTTATAATCACAGATTATTGGGTTGTTTGAATATCTAATCCCTTGCTTATCACCTTCAAGTGTTTGGAATTATCCATTTCCAAAATGATAGACAAAAAGCATCCAAAGTTGGCTTTTTTGGTATTCTATAACGGAACCTTATTCCCACACTCATTGTGCTAGGGGGTTAAATCTTGAGATTAAAAAGTAAACAGTAACTTTCTTCTGCAATTATTGTTACATCTATCCATACCAAAATAAAAGCTACAACAACCTTTCAATTAGAGGAAATGAGTACAGATGTTTGCAAAATTCACTGAAAATAAATATTTGTCGGACAGTACTATTCTTTAAGCGGCCAAAGCATATGTTGGGTTGAGCCCCAAAGCATAACTTACAGCTGCGGATTTGTTCATTAAACATCTCTACCTATATCAAAACAAAGTGTTTAAAATTAACCCTTTCCAAAATGACAGTAAAATGTAACCGAAGTTAGCTAATATTAACATTTTTCGAATGGAACTCTTACCCTTATTGTGCTTGAGGTTTAAAGACGAGATTAAAAACTAAACAGTAACTTTCTTCTTCAAGCATTGGTGCATCTATGCAAACAAAAATATTTTTTACAACAACATCGCAATTAGAGAAATTAGCGCGCGAAGTTAGTCAATCTTGAAGATAAAATGCTATAATCATATCATTTGTGGCCAATTGGGGGTTAATTTTAAAATATTGTGTGTGGTGATTTTGGTGTATCATATTATTGCTCTAAATGTGTGAACATCAATCACAGACTGAGTGTCTGATAAGAGACATGGGACTAATCTGTAATCTTGGTATTTGAATGAAGCGTGTACAAGTTGAGGGTAATCCAAGTCAAGGCACGACATCTGGGTGAGGGTTTAAAACTTGGAATAAAACATATAACAACAAAATTGTTCTTAGATGCATGCCCTATCTTCTCATGGAAAACGTTTTGAGAAAATATGGCTCCAGTGCTGAGAAAACTGCATGTAGATTTTGGCAAAAATAACAATTATTCCGACAGTACCCTTTTGGGAAGTCTCAGATCTGCCATGGGTTAAGCTTTTAATAATAACATATAGAACAAAATATGTCATACTTTGACTGCTGCATGTAGCTATAGAAAACATTCAGAGCTCAATCAATTAATCAATTAAAAATGGAGTAAATCGTCATCTAAACTTACCAAATTCTGAAAAAAATTGTAGTTTATTGGGATGGTACCTACTTTTATGCAACCAGAATGGGATAGGGTTAAGGTTTACAACCACACTTACAACAGCAGATATGCTCGGTAGTCAATTGTGAATACGTACATGAAAAGTATTTGAAATTGATTGCGGGTTAACCAAAGTTAACTAATTTTGGCATTTATAATGGTACTCTTATGCTCTCCGTCATTGTGCTTGAGGGTTAAAGATGAGATTAAAAAGTAAACAGTAACTTTCGTGTGCAGTCATTGCTGCATCTATACATACCAAATAATTGATACAACAACCTTGCAATTAGATAAATTTGCTCTTGAAATTAGTCAATCTTGAAGATAAAATGCCATATTCATATCATTTTTGGCCAATAGAAATTAAATTTTGAAATATTTAGGTGGTGATTTTTTTCATTTTATGCTCTAAATGTGTGGACATCAATCACAGATTGAGTTTCTGGTAAGAGGGCTTGGAGGAATCTTGAATCTTGGTATTTGGATGAAAATGTACCATTTGAGGGTACTCCAATTCAAGGCCTGGCAACTGGTTGAGGGTTAGAACGTTGAATATAATATGTAACAGCAACATTGTTCTTGGATGAATGCCCTATCTTTTCATGGGAAACGTTTTGAGAAAATATAGCTTCAGTGTTGAGAAATCGCATGTAAAATTTGGCAAAACTAACAATTATTCCGACAGTACCCTTATGGGAAGTCTCAAATCTGCCAAGGGTTAAACTTTTAATAATAACAAAAAAACAACATATTTCATACTTTTACTGCTGCATGCAGCCACACAAAACATTCAGAGCTCATTCAATTCGAAATGGAGTAAATTGTCACTTAAACTTGTCACATTCTGAAAAATGGGAGTTTATTTGGACGGTACCTACATATATGCAACCAGAATGGACATAGGGGTAAACTTTACAACCATTTTCAAACAACACTCTTATTCTACCCCCCATTGTGCTTGGGGGTTAAATCTGAGATTAGAAAGTAAACAGTAACTTTCTTCTGCAATCATTGTTGCATCTATCCATACCAAAATAATTGTTAACAACAACCTAGCAAATAGAGAAATTTGCACATGAAGTTGGCCAATTATGAAGACAAAACTGCTATATTAATTTCATTTTTGGCCCACAGGGGTTAAGTTTGAAGTATTTGTGTGGTGATTGTGGTGTACAATATTATGCTCTAAATTTATGGAAACTTAGAGCCAAATAACTGTAAACAATTCCGAGATGTTTGAAAAATGGTGAAATTTTGAGGGTTTTGGCAGAAAATGTTGAAAATAAGCATTTTCATGAATATGACGATACCCTCATTCCTCTAGATATTGTAACAATAAATAAGTTTACCAAAAATGGTTGAAATCGTACAGCTTGTTTTTGAGCTACGTTGGAATATGGTGAAAGTTTGAAGGTTTTGTCAGAATATTTTGACAATACACGTTTTCACACATATGACGATACCTCATTTCACTAGATTTTATGGCATTACATGCGTATGCCAAATTAGGTTGAAATCGTACAGCTTGTTTTTGAGCAGTACAACAGACAAAATTGATGGCGAGAAAAAAGAACTAAATAAATAAAATTGTTCTTGGATGAATGCTCTATATTCTCAGGGGAAACGTTTTGAGAAAATATGGCTCCAGTACTGAGAAACTGCATGTAAATTTTGGCAAAAATAACAATTATTCCGACAGTACCCTTATGGAAAGTCTCAAATCTGTCAAGGGTTAATCTTTTAATAATACCTTATAGAACAAAATATGTCATACTTTGACTGCAGCATGCAGCTATAGAAAACATTCAGAGTTCAATCAATTAAAAATGGAGTAAATTGTCACCTGAACTTACCAAATTGTAGAAAAAGTAGAGTTGTTTTGGACGGTACCTACTTTTATGCAGCCAGAATGGGATTGGGTGAAACTTTACAACCAAACTTACAACAGCAAATATGCTCGGTAGTCAATTGTGAATACGTATATGAAAAGTGTTTGAAATTAACCCTTTCCAAAATTATAGAAAAAGCAACCAAAGTTGGCTAATTTGGGCATTTTCAAACGGTACTCTTATTCTCGCCCTCATTGTGCTTCGGGGTTAAATCTGAGATTAAAAAGTAAACAGTAACTTTCTTCCACAATCATTGTTGCATCTATCCATTCCAAAAGAATTGTTGCAACAACCTTGTAATTAGAGAAAATCGCCCTTGAAGTTGGTTAATTTTTAAGAAAAAAATCTATATTCATTTCATTTTTGGCCAATGGGGGTTAATGTTGAAAGATTTGAGTGGTGATTGTGGTGTATCATATTATGCTCTAAATGTGTGGAAAATTTGAGCTAAATAACTGTAAATAATTTTGAGCCATTTGAAAAATGGTGAAATTTTGATGGTTTTGGCAGAATATTTGAAAATACGAGCTTTCACAGATATGGTGATACCTCATTTCACTAGATTTTAAGGCATTACATAAGTATGCCAAATCTGGCTGAAATCGTACAGCTTGATTCTGAGCAGTGCAACAGACAAAATTCAGGAGATAATTATGTCCTAATGATGAGATAGTAAGTCCTAATGATAAGATAATATCTCCTAATGACGAGATAATATTTCCTATTGATGAGATAATATCTCCCAATAATGATAAAATTATGTCCCAATGATGAGATAATATGTCCTAATGATGAGATAATAAGTCCTAATATTGAGATAATATTTCCTAATGATGAGATAATATGTCCTAATGATGAGATAATAACTCCTAATGATAAGATAATATCTCCAAATGATGAGATGTTAAGTCCTAATTAGGAGATAAATAAATCCTAATTAGGAGATAATTATATCCCAATGATGAGATAATATCTCCCAATGATGAGATATCTCCTAATGATGAGATAATATCTCCTAATGATGAGATAATATCTCCTAATGGTGAGATAATAAGTCCTAATGATGAGATAATATCTCCTAATGATCAGATAATAAGTCCTAATGATGAGATAATATTTCCAAATAATGAGTTAATTATGTCCTAATGATGAGATAATACGTCCTAATGATAAGATAAATAGTCCTAATGATGAGATAATATCTCCTAATGATAGGGTAATATCTCCTAATGATGAGATAATTATGTCTTAATGATGAGGTAATATCTCCTAATGATGAGACAATAAGTCCTTATTAGGAGATAATTATGTCCTAATGATGAGATGATAAATTCTAATAATGAAATATCTCCTAATGATGAGATGATATCTTCTGATTAGGACTTATGGTGTCCGTGTTTTATACTTGTTGGCACCAATTCGCTTCCATAAGTAGGAGTGTACCCTATCGCCAATTCGTTTTGCATTGTACATCAAAGATTCAGGAGATAAACTCCTGCATAATGATGAGATGGCATTGAAGTAATACCTCTAAACCGAACGTCTTTAAAGAGCTTGAAGCAACCAGTGGTGAGTTTGAGTGGATGATGATCAAGGACAGGGAAGTCTTACTGAAACGCTATTATCTTAACTATTTGGTAAATCTCCCCGACAGCCGATGGTGTAGACTAATGTTCTGCAATTTGAGTAATTCAAACACAAAGACAGCGTGAATGGACCAGGTTAGGGACTCAACAGAGAAATACTCAATGCATTGAGATCTCGAACTTAGGACTTTGAAGTGGGCACAAGCCAGGGTCAGAAAATCGTCAGAGAAGGAGCCATGAGGATCGTGACCTGGATTGACAAGAGGAGGTCAAAGTAAACTGCTACTCAAGACGACGTCACGTCGCATACCGGAAAATTGAAAAGACACTGAAAAGGATTGCCAAATGTATAATTTTGGGAGTAGTGAAAACCCTGGAACACTTTCTATTGTAATGTCCAAAATACCAGTCTGAGAGAATAAGATTCACTGGGAGTATAATGGAGGAAGTGGTATGGGAATGAAAAACATGCGGTTAGTGTGTGCCACAAGGAGATGATTAGTATGCTTATCGGAGAGACTGAGAAGAATAGGGTGCGTCTCCGAGTGTTGGGTGGGGGGAGAGAAGAGGGGTGAGCATAGGGTGGCAATTGGGAGCAAAGGGTTAATCAGGGCCTTCTCACCAAATAAGCGGATGGTCAAACTGGTATTGTTATACGGTCAGCCTTACCCCCCCCCCCTACACCCCGCCACCACTGTTTAGAAATCAACATTCTGAACTTATTTCCCAAGAACAATTACACTCTCAATTTCCGCCGGATTGTTCAGAAATCGATGTTTCGGGTTTTTCCTTCAAAACTACATTACACTTTAAGTCTACAACCAACGAGTTTGCGATAGACTATACCCGCAGTAAACTGCAGAATATCTTTACTTTCATTCTGGCAGGGTCGTAGCCACAGTTTAACTTCTAGCGTCAATAGATACTCACTCACCACTACCTTTTGTTTGTCCCCACGTCAATGTCTCTGTTTCAGCTTTTCTTATCAACTTGGCCATTGATTTTATTCATGCCGCGATTGTTGTTGTGTGTATACAACCTTACCCTGGGCAATACAGATGTTGAGAAATGTGGTAGATACATCACGCGTGGAATCCGGCATACATGTTGGAACGCATATGATTGATCATTACACATCTGATAGGCGTTATGATGTGAATGAAATACTTCGACACAAAACAGTTTCAGGCAACAATGTAAACAGACCGCCAAAGGTGAGATTTTTCTGAAAAATACTAGCTTCGTCACCTCGGGAAAATTTAACCGTGGGATAAATACAGAACACTACTTGAGTAGAGTGGGGGCATGAATCAACGACCATTTTGGCGTTTTTTCCTGTATTTCACTCACGCTCAATGCGCGCGTGAAATACTCGAATATTGCCAACTCGGATCACTCGTTCTCCACCCTCGTAATCTGTATTATTGAACCTCAAGAAATTTCAGAACAGCCGTAACAGAATATCAGCACTTTTTTTTATTTTGCAGCCAACATAAATCCTTATATAGTTCAAGTTACTATCAAATAAAAACTTCGCAAGGATTAAGCCCACCTTCATGTCAACGGTTGGTGTCAGACAAGGTTGTGTGATCTCACGACTCTCTTCAAAATTTTTATCGACGACATTGGCTTAATCTTTGATGAAAAATGTGATCCCGTCCGGTTACATAACACGAATCTTAGTCACTTGCTATTTTCCGACGATTTAGCGATCACCTCAAACTCGTCTCGGGGACTACAGAGAGCATTGGATAACTTGAATGCCTACTGCATTAAAAAAACTCACTTGGCGTAAATGTTGACAAAACTAAAGTTATGATTTTTCAATCGCGAAAGAATAAGGAGCCTCAGGGTTTTCATATTGGGAACAATGAGCTTCTGCACAGAATGCGCAACAAGATCTCAAACTGGAAGGTCTAAAAGCCCTCTCCAGCCTGAGCAATAGCTTTAAAAGAAAGTGCCTCCCGCCTGTTTGGGTTTACCTAAAAGTTTTCAACATCCTGATAAAACCCATCCTCTTATACTGCAGTGAATTATGGGTCACGGAAATCAACGATGCTAATGTTGATAAATCGTCATGGGAAACCGTTCATATTCAGTTCTGTAAGTTAGTCTTGGGTGTGAACAATAAATCATCGAACCATGCAGTGAGAGCTGAACTTGAACAGTACCCACTGCACATAGATGCCAAAATCCAGTTGGCTAAGTTTGTGTCCAAACTATATGATCTCCAAACCCCTTCGTTACTATCAGAGGCTAGAACTGAATCCGAGAATTACACTATGACGGACTCTATATTGGTTAAATATCAGCAGCTTATAGCCAATTATTATTCTGAAAATAAATCTGAACAGAAAATCCCGTTTCAACCTGTAAAATACATAATAAGAGAAAATCTGGAAGGGACCCATTTAAATAATTTTTATAATGCTATATTTGACAACAGGAAAATGCAAAAAATAAACTGAGAACTTATCGAGAGTTTAAGAACAAATATCACATGAAGCCTTATTTGATCTATACAACATCCCCCGAGGCGAGAAACACATTTACTTGTTTGTGTGTAAGTAACCACAAACTTATGATAGAAGGGGGGGGGGGGGGGGGGGGCATATGCAACCACCCATTCCCGTAAGTGAACGCTTATGCGCGGTGTGCGGCTCAACAGCATTGGAAACAGAATGGAATTTCGTTATGGAGTGCAGTGAATATGCATCTCTCAGAGAACGTGCATTTAACAAATTTGAAAGTGAATACCAAGAGTTTGTTGAGATGGACACACCCGAGAGATTCATATTCCTAATGAGAAACACTGTGCCACAGCTGTGCGGTGTCATCTGTAATATAATTCAGCAATTCTTAAAACAACGAGAACAAGTTTAGTCAATCTGACACCAAAAGATGGCATTACTAATATTATATTACAACCACCATAAGCCTTGATATTTGAATTTGTCATTTGGTATTAGTATTGTTTTATGTTTCTGTTTATGTTGATTGTGTATGTACAAAGAAATCTGCCTTTGTTCTTGTGTATTTGCTTAATAAATCTTATCTTATCTTACATGCATAGTCATAACTTGGACCTTTCAAATCATAGACTATTCCTGGTCTCTCCGCGGCGGTAAAAAGAGAGGTGTAGGGTGGGGCAGTGCCCCTTCACTTTTTCATATCATACCCCCTACTTAATCAAAAAAGTATTATATATGGAGGATTTTAATCAACATTTATTATTAATAATTATTATTATTAATTATTATTATTATTATTAATTATTATGTGTACTGCATGTTGATGGTACACAACCCTTGCTAACCCTGCTTTTGCGGAATTAGTACGTTAGGGAGTCTGACAGTTGCTTGTCGTTGCTTGGTGGTTCTCTAACAATCCAGCTTCCTCTACCTTTGAAACTGTTCGACGCGATGTGGCTATGGCAGTCGAAAGTGTCGTTAAACCCCAATAAATATCATTTACCAAACGGAACAGATTCCACAAAACAATCTGCAATAACAAAAATTATTAATTTCCTCAATTTAAAAAAAAAATCACTTTAAAAACAGCCGATGGACTCTCGTTGGATCCTTGCGACGAGTTGTCATAAGCTTTATTTTTTAGTCAAAAATTAAAAGAAAAGATAAATGCACCCCCCCCCCCCTCCCCATCCTCGCCCCACGCCATTTTCCCATTCATCCATTCATTCATTAAAGTTCCGCTCACACTGATGTATTTTATTTTGCTAATTTTGATAAACCAAAAGTTCTTTGTGTCACATGATAAGTTGTAGCTTTCGCTACAATATGCGCGGTGTAAACGCCAAAATGGGGCGCGGTGGCGTCGCGGTAACTGGTTCTCGTCAGATCACCGAAGTTTAGCAACATCGAGCGCGGTTGGTAGTTGGGTGAGAGACCATTTCAGCGACTGATTCGTGCTCCCGCGTCGTGTCCTTGGGCATGGCATTTAACCCCGATTGCCTACATGGGGGCACGATGGCGCTGTTTGCTAAGGCGTACTGCAAGTCGATGGTGCGCATGTCTTCAACCAATCTAACCCTGCCTGTGCCGCGGTGCAGAGTTCAGAGTTACGATGTTGGAGAGCCGACAGTTGCTCGTTGTTTCTCGGCGAGCCTCTCCGGCTTCCTCCACCTGTAAAACTGTCACCGACATGATATGACTCTGGCTGTTAATGTGTCGTTAAACCTTAATAAATAAATAAACGCCAGAACATTGACGCGACGACAATACGTCCTCGTCAATTCTAAAATAAACCCTTGTGGAACTTTTTATGAAGCTCCAAATCATTCAGCGGACATTTACTTTTCCTCGTGTTTACTCATGTCGAAAAATGAAATGTTTGAAGCGAACTGTTGACTGTTCATTCACACCCACGCCATCTGTACTACGTCCCTGGGCAAGACACTTATCCAGATTGTCCACATGGGTGCTGGGTGGCCCTGTATACTAAGGCGTACTGCACGTCGATGACAGGGACGTGGCTAGAGGTTTCCGATTGAAGGGGGGTAAGGTAGTGAATTTCCAACTGGTGAGGGGCCGGGAAGGGGGAAAAAATCCTCTCGGTCCGACCCTCTAGTTGGAAATTCACTACAGAGAAAAAAATTGAAAATGAAGTCATGAAAGGGGGCATAAAATTGATTCTAGTAACTGAAATGCCAACACATTTATGATAGAATTATCAGGTTGTTATTATTTGGTGTTATTCTGGGAATTGAATGTGTGCTAAACAAATGCTCAAGCTGAGAACTTTGAGCAATTCACTCTCCCAACATTAAATCAGATCTTATACAGGAATGATAAATTTTCGATGTTTCCTCATTTTGTAACTGAATGATGGAATTAACTCAGGATAAGGATTTTACATGAGATTTTCTTGAAGTGCATTTCGAGGATTTTTTTATTACGATAAGTAAACGTATAGAAATCCCGTACTGAATGACACCATGCACACTTATGAAGCTCGATATTGCGTACATTGTAGTTGTAAATGGTAACAGCTGGAATTTTTGCCGATCTGAAACTGAGTTGGAATTTTGGGACGTTAGGAGACATTAGTAGCGCCAAAGAAGCTCTAAAATCCAGATAGATGGAATTCCTAGCAATACTCGTGACTTGCCCTCCGAATTTCCAACTATACGAAATTTTAACCAGGATTGGGGGCGACACCCCCACCCCCTGTCGCCAAGTCGCTGGTGCACTTGCCTCTACCCGCTTCTAACTCTGCTTGTGCCGGGTAAGCAAGTTGGAGAGTTTTACAGTTGGCTTGCTCGCTGGTTCTCTCAGGGTACTCCGGCTTCCTCCACCCGTAAAACTTTTCGGCACGATGTGACCCTTTTTGTTGAAAGTGTCCTTAAATCCCCAACGAAGAAACAATCTTAAATAAATTTCCAATTAGATTTTGTTTGTTTTATATTTTATTCCAAATGACTAATATTCCAACATAATCAAGGCATGCCTTCTTGAAGTGGTTGGAATATTTTATCAGGTGCGACTTGAGTCGTTACAGCCCCATCAGCAATCCGTGACCTTCGCGACGACCCTGTTCGTCACTTAAAAAGGATTAATATAAAAATGCTATTTGAGTCTGAAGGATATGCACCAATCCCTACTGTAATAAATTATTTCAATAGGGGTTGATCCCGACATGAAGTTATTCTGGCTGTCTAAAGTGTCAGTGAACCACCCCCCCCCCCCCCCCCAAAAAAAAAAAGAAGGGTTCGATGCACACTGGCCACGTCAACCCTATTGCACGAAATTATTGCAATAAAGTTTGAAGCACACTTGTTTCGCCACCCCATTACAATAAGTTATTGCAGTAGGGGTTGAAGCACACTTTTCATCAACCTGCGTTGCAATAAAATATTGCAATAGGAGTTGAAGGAAATCCGTCATGACAACACCTATTACCATAGGGGTGGAACACAATTGTCAGCTCAACGTGGGCCTGGCCGCAGCATAAGTTATTTTTTACTAAAATATAAAAAATATCAACCTCGTGCTTTCTACACAAGAATTCGGACAATGTCTGTTCGCAACGACAACTGATCACAAGGTGGGGTAATTCAAACACAAGGAAAGGGTATGTCAGGGAACTACACAGCCTTTCTTCAAATTGGAAGTATTATCTATTTTAGTTAAATTTAGTCTTTTTGAAGTTTTTCTCTTCTTGGGAAAGTTTATTTTCTGTTTTCACGAGTTTCCAATCGACCAATCAGTCTCGGCTCTCTTCCTTCAGAATGTTCGAATGGTCGGCATTTCAGATCCATAAAACTGTACCATTGTTCAACCACCCATTCGAGGAACATTTCCAGTTTTTGTATACAGACAACTTATTTGTTGGAAAGAGGTTGCAAACGGGCCAGCCTGTACCCCCACCCCACCCCACCCCGTCCTGTCAAAATTCTGAGTTTAAATTCAATTCTGCAAGTGTTCACCTTTGTTTATTTCGAGGCATCTTATTCATTTTCTTTTGGACCTGCTGTCTCAACAGCCAGTGCACCAGTTCCTCGAAATGTTTATATTGATATCTTTTCATTGAGAAGTACCACTCGACCAGCTAACCCATTCAACCCCAAATGCAATGAATTATCGCAATACGAATTGAAAGACACTTGTTTCGCCAACCCCAGTTGTCAGAATAAATTATTGCAATATGGGTTGAATCACACCTCATATCAAAACCTATTGCAATAAATTATTGCAATAGGGGTTGATATGGCAGGTGTGCTTCAACCCCTATTCCAATAAATGTTTACTTATATAGGGGGGTTGACGTAATTAGTATAATAATAATAACACTTTGGCCAGCCGCTGATTTGTCGCGGTTCTCTGATGAGAAGGTCTTTGTTACCCCTGTTCTCCCAACTGCCGCCCTATTCCCACGCTTCTTCTCCCCTCCCAACACTCGGAGACGAACTGCTCGATGACATCCCTTGCCCCATTCTTACCAAGCTCTCCGATTACCATATTAACCCTCTCCTTTGAGTCTCCCACTAACCACATGTCCTTCATTCTCCCATTCCACATCCCCATTATACTCCTAGTGAATCTTATTCATTAAGACTGGTATTTTGGGCATTCTAGAAGAAAGTGTTTCAGGGTCTCCACCACGCCCAAATTAACATCTGACATTCCATTTCACTGTTTTTCCCAATGTTTTCCCCTCAGCTCCAGGAACCGCGACCTCAGCTTGAATAACAGTGACCCCCAAAGGTGCCATCAAGGTACTCTTCAAAACCAGGCTGCCTCTTTATCACGCAGGCTATCCAAAGATCTTTGATTTGACCCCCTCTCGCCAATTAAGGTTACCATCCTCCGTGACCCTTTCTCTGACTATTTTTTTTACCCTGGTTTGCCCCAACGTCTAGTGTGCTTCTTCCCTTTTGCAATAATCTCTTACAATAGGAGTTGACGTGACAGGTTTGCTTCAACCCATATTGGAATAGTTTTTCAACTATTTGCATCAATTCGATATACTGCATCTCATGGAAATCAGCGAGAACGTATGTTTCAAATTTCGCGTGTGCCATAGAATTAAACCCTTTAACCCCAGAGGCCATTTTTTCCTACCGGGCCACAAACTACACAATAATGTCATTAAGTGGGATGGCTACAAGGTAAATGTGTGGTGTAGACCAATCAATGTTTTCAACGTGCAGCGCCTTAAGGCTGCCCGTTGAAAATATTAATTGGTCTAAAACGAATGATATGAACTCTTCCAACTGCATCCATTGAACTGACATGGGAGATACCACCAGGGTTCATTGGGTTAAGAATATTGGAACAATTTATTGCAAAAGGAGTCAAAATGACATGTGTATTTATGCTCAACTGTTCAAGCAGGAGTACGACATTCGAATTGTAATAAACGGAATATGCAGTCTGGATAATTTCTGTGCTGGACATATCCTTACGGGCACACAACTCTCGCGCATGGTTGCTAATTGGGGGTTATTACTTGGTTAGTTCCATATCGGTGGAGATATCATCCTGAGATAACTGGTTAGATTTTCTCATTCTTTTCATAAATTCCGAAAATTCCTCCACTCCCAGTTCAGCTGTCCGAAGGTCGCAGCTTCCCTGTGGGGAATCCGCGATGTTCGATACAGATTATCACCACAGTGAGTGTCTCCGGGAATTCAGATCAAGTCGAGTTGTAGGAATAGAACAGTATTTGACGAGCCTGTTAGAGCGAGTCGAAATGCGATTCTGTGCCTACAAAGAGACTTGATCAGAATTTCCGCACGCTGTGGTGATGATAAATTTATCTCACAATATTCACCACAAAATGTGTTATAAAACTATTTTAAGAGGAACTTTTTCAGTTGCCTTATTGATGGAAAGACGCAAATTGAAAAATAGAACAGCGTTCATTGATCTCCATATTGAGGTTGGTGATGACGTTACACTTCTGAGAAAATTACGTCACTGGGATTCACTTTACTGAATACTGTCTTGCGAACTGGGGCAACTGTATGTTTCGTCAACGTGAATTTGGTTGTTACTTTTGCAATAATTACTGGTGAATTAAATATCCCTCTTGTGGTAGAGGTTTATTATATTTTAAAATATGCCGTTCATCGTTTATTGAGGTGGAGTTTTCCACTTTTCATAGCGAAAGCTAATCTTTTAACTTCAAGAGAGAAGCCTCGACTCGAGCGTTAGGAAAATTCCAATAATACGCTACAACCCAGACCAAGATGCCGAAAAGTGCGCATAATTTAACAATTCGTTGAGTTAACTTCCCAGTGACATTTTAGCATTCCGTGCATAATACGTTACAGGACGTTTAGTTGGCAGATCCAGTGTCATATACGACTCAGAGAAAACAATATTAGGTTCGACTTCGCCTCATCTAATATTGTTTTCTCTGAAGGGAAAAACGCGAAGCGATCGAAAAATGATATTAATGCCGTTGTTTTGGCAACAGCAAAATCACTCGCTTATATCAGGGGCCCTTGATTCGGATTCGGAACAAGGGCCCATATACATTAAACGTTAACTGCGTAACAGTGCAAAAACGTCCCGATTGTGAGATAAAATATCTGAACAATCAGTTCTCTCACTTCGACGAATCTCCGATCACGACTCTGAAACCAAATTTGCGTTGAATTGTGTACAACTCGTTTGTTCTTCCTTCATCCATCTAATCCCAACTTATTGCCATCATTAATTCTCTTCATATGAACCCTCAGTTTCGACCCTCCCCATTCCTGGTCAGATCAATTATTCTGACTGCGTTCAGCGAAAACGATGAAAGGTTTTACTAAAACACTGGTTGCACCCAGTAATCCATGACGAGGGTCAACTCTAGCTTGGTTCATATCGACCGATATCAACCAACGTCATATCAGTCGAGTTTGGGATCATATCGGCAGAGCTCAATGGAGAATTCTGAGAGTCATATCTAATATTTTCATGGTATACGAGTTAGAACAGACCAGAAATAAGAAATGAAGTCAGCAGTGTCTTGATAACAGCGGTGGCATTCTGTTACGAATTTTTACCACGATATTGCTGATTGTCATGGCTACTCACGGTGCCTATAGACTGTCGTAATGGCCTGCGAGAAGCAAAGGGATGTGTGAAAAAGAACAGATTCGTATCATGATCGGGCAAATAAAGAGTTTTTCGTTGGAATGAAAACGACTTTGTTCATAGCGAAATATGAAAAAGAGACACATGTAGTCAGTTGACAATTGTTGGTTTTTGATCAGTATATTTTTTAATTTTTAAATTAACGACGTTTTTCAACAATAAATATGTAACTTTATATTTACAAAATTTATAAACAAACAAGCGATAGACTCTTTATGTACAAATGCGTAACATAAAATTTTAACAACCAATATGATGGGTGGCTTTGTAATATACAAGCAACACAATGAAAATGGAAGGTGATTCTCCTCATGTAAAAGCACAGCTACATACTCTGGGGCGCAAATTCTGTCCCATCCCCACCCGACAACCCCCCCCCCCCCCCCCAAAAAAAAAAACAAAGAAAAAAAAACAAGAAAAACCAATCGCCCAATTATTAGTTTCGTCAGGAAGTGGTTGGGCAAGAAATTATGAAATATCATTTTGGGAAGACGTCTTTGTTTGCCAGACGAAAGTATACTCCCGCCTTGATTGCTCATTTGAGCAAAATCTCTTACTTGCCCGACAAAAGTACACAGCGATTAGAAAGTGCAATAAATGCCCGACTCAATATATCGGTTAACCCTTTACCTGACACGAAAAGCAGACGACACTAGCAAATAAAATTCATGAAGCACTTATTTTTTTTTATTTTTGTGTCAAAAATGCACCCAGTAACCCATGAAGGGGGACAACTCTAGCTTGGTTCATATCGACCGATATCAACGTCATATCAGTTGAGTTTGGGGTCATATCGGCAGAGCTCAATGGAGAATTCTGAGAAGGTCATATCTAATATTTTTATGGTATATGAGTTAGAACAGACCAGAAATAAGAAATGAAGTCAGCAATGTCGAGATAACAGCGGTGGCATTCTGCTACGATTTTTTACCACGACATTGCTGATTGTGCCTGTAGGCTGTCGTAATGGCCTGCGAGAAGCAAAGGGCTGTGTGAAAAAGAACAGATTCGTATCATGATCGGGCAAATAAAGAGGTTTTCGTTGGAATGAAAACGACTTTGTTCATGGCGAAATATGAAAAATAGGCACATGTAGTCCTTTGACAATTGTTGGCTTTTAATCAGTATTTTTTTGAAATTTTTAAATTAACGACGTTTTTCAACAATATATAACTTTATATTTACAAAATTTATAATAAACAAGCGATATACTCTTTATGTACAATTGCGTAACATAAAATTTCAACAACTAATATGATGGGTGGCTTTGTAATATACAAGCAGCACAATGAAAATGGAGGTTGATTCTCCTCATGTGTATGCACAGCTACGTACTTTAGGGCGTAAATTCTGCCCCCCGCCCCCCACCTGATACCCCCCCCCCCCCCAAAAAAAAAAAAGAAAAAAAAACCCAAGAAAAACCAATCGCCCAATTATTAATTTCGTCGGGCAGCGGTTGGGCAAGAAATTATGAAATATCGTTTTGGGAAGACGTCTTTGTTTGCCAGTCGAAAATATACCCCCGTCTTGATTACTCATTTCAGCAAAATCTCTTACTTGCCCGACAAAAGTACACAGCGATTAGAAAGTGTAATAAATGCCCGACTCAATATATCGGTTAACCCTTTGCCTAACACGAAAAGCAGGCGACACCGGCAAATTAAATTCTTGAAGCACTAATTTTTTTTATTTTTGCGTCAAAAATGTAGCTTATGACCCCCCGTTGGAACGAGCTCGTTCCAATGAGGGGTTATAAGCTATGTTTTTGTGACAAAAAATGAAAAGGTAATACAAATTGAATGGATAATTTGTGACCGCTTTTTTCCGTTACGTTGGGTAAAGGGTTAACGTAACGGAAAAAAGCGGCCACGCTATTCCCAAATTCTCCAAGTTCCAGGAGAAGGCGAACCTACATATCCTGAAAAACTGAATGATTATGTATACTCTAAAAATTAACGGAAAATCATCTGGGTTGAGTGCATATGAACCACACTGGGTTCATATTCACTCAATCCAGTTGATAAGGGTTGACTTTTGAGTGTAGGAGCTTACGATGCATTAGTAGTTGGAGATGCATGAATCGATATCGATTGGCTCCATACCCCAGAGGTACGCCATACCACTGAGGTATGGAGCATTATTAAAATGTCTAAAAAATTTTTTTTTTATTAATTTTAATTGCTGCGACGTCATACTCCTTCATCCTCTTAATGTCGAACAGTGATATGATGCAATACCCCCCTCCACCCTCTAAATGTCGAACAGTGATATGATGCATTATCCCATCCCTTTCCTTTCTCTTAAATTTTAATTGCTATGACGTAGTCCCCCTATCAATTTGAATGACGTATGATCATTTAATATAATATATTAATAATTTTCGTTAATGTATCTATGAAATGGAGTAACATTTAAAATATTTATGACGTTTTTTCATTTAATTTTATATATTAATAATTTTCGTTAAAGAATCTATAATTAAATTAACTTTAAATTTATTTATAAAAACTTCTCGAAATTTCTTCAAAAACAAAATGGCGCAGCACTTTGTGATAAATACAAACCCACTATACATGTATATGAAATGCTTTGATAAAGCACCATTGGAAAGTATCAGAGCGCGTAACTGGGGGAACCTATTGTGTTTTTGAACAACTTTTTTTAATCAGTATTTTATTTCTTTGAAGTGAAATGGGTTCAGCTAACAGGCCTCACCCTACAGTAATTATCATTACAGCATTTTAAAAGAGAAAAAAAAAATGGTGCAAGTGCAAGATGGAGATATCTCAACAGTCATGTTGTAATATTAACAATATATTGTAATGAAAATATAACAGGAGATAGTAGTAAACCTTAAACAAGATACACGAAGCCTAGAAGTTTTGTAGTAATTGTTACCTATCTTTTCTTTTAGGTGGAATAATTGCGCCCTACTATCTATACACAGAAACTCCCACACACACACACCCGCGCACATCAACACACACACATACATATACATACATATTACATACATAGATATATACATATATGCACACCCATACACACACATACATATACATGTACATATGCGCGTGCATGCACGCACGCGCGCGCGTGTGTGTGAGTGTAATTGGAATCATGGTTGGACAAAACATTTAGTGTTGGTAATGTACATGTGCACATTATGCACAATGGTGTCATTATCCTCCCGAGACAAGTACTCATTACCGAACAACAGATCGGACATACATACGGACATATTACGTAGACTGTGAATTTATACGTTCCTATGGTTGGTATATTGTGGACATTGTAGGAAGTAGTGCTCTGGGGACTCATAAATGCACCCGCAATCACAACTGGGGTTATCTATGAGAAATCTTTAAAATTTATGAGCCCTCAAGTCACTACAACCCAGCCGTAGTTTACGCAATAAAATTTGATTTTCTCGGCTGCCAGATCGATAGTATGATGGAACGCAAATGTCCCCATTCGCTAATTTCTTCTTGAACGAAGGCAGAGTTAAACTGTTACGGATCGAGGGATCAAGAGCGTTCCATGCTCGTACAGTCAATGGCAGGAAAGAACGATAATAACTTACCGTGCGGCAACGTATTTCTCTAAGGGACTCGGACAACCTTAATGGATATGTGGTAAGACTAGAGAACTGCTCTGGCAGTAATAACGATAAGTATCTTGGGGCAATGCCCGTTTTCATTTTATAAAGTGTTGTTAATTTGTGACGACTTCTGCGCTCTCTCAACGTTATGAAACCAGTTTCTTCGTATAAAAGACGATGACTTGTACCCCTTGTAGCCCCGCAAATAGTGCGTAGAGCATCTAGTTGCAAGGCCTCAAGTTGGTCCAGTTTACCTGCTGAACAGTTATCCCAGATAACATCAGCATAATCAAATAATGGTAATATGAAGGATTTGTATCGAGTCACTAACGCAGACCTAGAAATGCGGTACTTTAACCTGCGAAAGCAATTTATCATTGACTTAAGTCTAGACAAAATGCTATCGACGTGAGTGTCCCAGGTGCCTGATTTGTGGAAAATTAATCCCAAGTGTTTATACATATCTGTTTCTGTTATTGGGGTATCTAAAAGAAATAAAATGGGATATACCTGTGGGGTGTGTCTGCGACTAACACACATTGATACTGTTTTCTCGGGACTGAACAGAACTTGCCATGTTTTTGACCATAAGCTTATTTTGTTCAAGTCCTGATTCAAAACAATAGATGCAAGTGCCGGGTTATCAACTGTTAGGTATAGCGAGGTATCATCAGCGTAGAGACGGATATTAGATGTAATATTATTAACAATGTCATTTATATATATATTAAAAAGCAAGGGCCCTAATACAGAGCCCTGTGGCACCCCAGCGGGAATATGTTTAATATCAGACTTTTGTCCATTAACAACTACCTGCTGAGTTCTGTTTTCAAGATAATTTTCGAACCATGACAACAAAGCGCCCCTTATACCAATAGCATGTAATTTATGTAGTAACCCTTTATGCCACGCTCTGTCAAATGCTTTACTTATATCACAGAAAACAATCCTAACATATTTGCTATTTTCTAAGGAAGTGTTTATGTAATTATCAGTTAGTAATAACTCATATATTGTTGAGTCCCCGGGAATAAAACCTGATTGTAGGTCTGTTAACAAATTATTATTTTTGAGGAACGAGTAAACATGGGTGAATACGGCCTTTTCAAAGACTTTGCTGGCGCTACTAGTCAAAGATACAGGTCTGTAGTTTTTTATTATTAACGGATTCCTTTTTATGAACAATGGGTCACCTACTCCCTTTGCTTTGATACATTTAAACCTTAGTGAAATTTAAATGACAGAGGCATGTACAGATTTCATTTCATGTTCCGGAAAGACTTAAAGTAAACATGAAGGGAATTTCATGTTTGTGACAAGACCCCTTTCGGCAGTCTGTGGATATTTAATTTTACAGTATTTGATCAAAAAGCCTATTAGAAAATATGCGAGACGTGCTCATCCCATCATAAAAGTTCCGATTACAAAATGCACCTTTATCCGAAAAAAAAATCTCACAAAACAAAAGAACTACCATTCTATCGCAAATGTTTTGATCTTTATCCAAAAAATTATACCAGACCTTGTCCCCTTGTGTCATACAAGTTTTGTGGAGAAAATCTGCAGGTCTTCAGTACCCTCCTTTGCATACCCCCCGTTACCCGATTAGCCGCAAAAATACCCAATGGAAAGAAGATACACGACTCTATACTACCCACTCAAAAATTCGAGATAGGTGCAGACTTGGGGAAAATAACCTAGAGCAACTTGAAAAGTTTCAGGTGCCGCAGGCAGGAACAATGTGGGATTTGAAATCATTGTAACCTGAATCATTTATGAATCGACGAGAGTTGGAAGCGAGTGTTAGTTGTGTTATTTAGTTCTTGTGTGTGGTGGAGCAGAGGGATCAGTACTTGAGCAAGAAGGGGACTAGGAAATGTGCATAACTACAAAAATTCTGTGTTCTATTTAGAAACGTGGGCAAATTTATGGTAGCACCGAAATCACAATTTGAAGGTTGTTTTTAGAAACCCCAAAAGTCGCTGGTTTGCCCCCACAGATTATCCAGTTTTAACAAGCTGTGATCACGAGTTACAGGAGTTACTGGTGACGAGTAAACTTATCACACTGAGTAAATCACACCTTTTATTGGACCACATTCTGGAATATTATTAATGTATCCGCTCAATAACAACCGATTTTATTGGATCATAGTATCAGTGACTATTGTTTGATTTGAAAAATTGACGAGTAACGAAGTTACATTCGGTAATTTAGGTAATTTACGAGACACTACAAATAAAACAATGAAAAATCTGAGTTATACTGCATTTTTTAAACAATCAATACTAACCAGAGATAAAAAAAAACAAATCAAATTGATTACTGATAAATTACTGGTCACTATGAAATCTGGTCAAATGATAATGAGGATGGGAGGAATCATATGGGAGGGAACTCCCACTGTTTGTGGGGAACTCATTGTTTGTGAGGAGTTGTGAGAAACTCCTCATTGTTTGTGAGGAGTTATAAGTGATCAAATGATCACTTTAGTAAACAAATAAATGACCAAATGATCACTTTAGTAAGCAAACAAGTGATCACTAAAAGTGGTTATTGGCTTACTAAAGTGATCATTTGGCCATTTATTTGCTTACTAAAGTGATCATTTGGCCATTTATTTGCTTACAAAAGTGATCATTTGGTCACTGACAACTCTTCACAACTCTTCACAAACAATGAGGAGTTCCTCAACTTCTCACAAACAATGAGTGTCTCACGACTTCTCACAAACAGTGAGTTCCTCACACGCAGTGTGAGAGTTTCCTCCCAAATGATTCCTCCATCCTCATACAAGAAAATCTGATACTTTAAACCTAGTGTACTGTGTTGACCGAGGTGGGGATGAGGTAAACTAGCGACTCTCATCTGACCAGATTTCATAGCGATGAGTAATTTATTAGTAATCAGTTTGATTTGTTTTTGATCTCGGGTTAGTATCGATTGTTAAAAAAATGCAGTATATCTCAATTTTTTCATTGTTTTATTTGTAGTGTCTCGTAAACTACAGAGTGCCTTTCTCGGCAATTGTCGCATAAGCCCACTTTTGGAAATCATCGCAAGTTATCGAATGTCAGTTATATTCAAAACAAACCCTACCAATGATACTGTGACCCAATAAAAAAATTGGGTGTTATTAAGCGGGTACATTAATAATGTCCCGGAATGTGGTCCAATAAAAGACATTTTATCAACAAAATTCAAGTACACAAGTTGTTCATGTGTATTATCTTGTTTTTATATCGGCATATGCCACAGAAAGGCCTTGAGTTGTGTACAAAATAAATGTTTATCTCGAAGTTACACTCTAGTCATAGCTGATGATAGCGACACAAAGGGACATGTTTGAAAAATGGCAATATAATTTTGACATACGTTGTAGTATGATTCAATAAATCAGGTCGTTTGGACTTGTGTTGTAATGTGATACAAAGATTGATTGAACGTAATTAACCCTTTGAGACTTTAATAAACCTGATGTTCAAACGTCACTGGGAATTCAGTTTCTTCAACGTTTATCAATATGTGACGTCAAACGTCGGAAAATACAAAGATATTTTGCACATTAATGATTATCTGGTTGAGGGTTAGATTATTTTTGGTGGTATGAATTTGTTATTCAAAACTTGTTTTATTACAAATTATTGGAGAGTGCCCACAGGCACTCTCCAATAATTTGTAATAAAACAAATTTATATAAACAAAATATTATTTGTGTTTCACTGAATATGAAATACAATCAAGGAAAGTGTTGGCTTTTGCTCTGGTAACCTATTTTGAAAGCCCTGATAGTGGCTACTAGCAATAAACCAGTTAAGAAGTCTTGACAGAATGATTATATTAGTATTTTACGCTGCGATAACATTTGGCTCAACGGTTGTTACTGAGCACTATTCGGGAGAAAATAGGAATTGAGGTTAAAACTTTAAAAAATCGAAAAATAATAACTAAACAAATTACTACAAAGTATCAACGCGCTATTTGCTTTCGTACGTCATAAAACGTAGAAATGCATCAAAGGGTTAATTTTGACTTGCGCCGTTCCCTCGATATCGACGAAAAGGAGGCAGTGAGAATGGGCTGAGGGGGGTCTTATATAGGCCGGGAGTCAATTGAAGCGAATGTGGGGATAAAGTTCGATTTTGTGCTCTTAACCTCAGTAGGCAAAGGGTGGGTCTGAATGGAGTAGTCAGACCCACGAGTTGAATTATCTATCCGGACTGTCATAAAATCTCTCAGTGGAGTGGACTGGGGCTGGTTGCACGGTATATCGATAAGCCGATATATACCGGTATTCAACCCAATATCGATTGAATACCGGTGTAATTACCAAAATGTTAAAAAATTTATAGTAATTTATATATTTTTTATACTTACCAATGACCCAGACATAGCTGTGGCTGGTGCTAACTCTTAAAATATAGGGCCAAACACAAATTTTGCCCCCCAATCCCCAAAATTTGCATCTAAAACTAAAGAAAACATGTCCTGAAAGGCCCTCCACACTTCGCCCCTACTGCGCATGCGCAGTGTCAAGGACGTTCCGAAATTGGCGCCATTAATCATTCTAATAACCAGTGCCTGGTAAGCGCTATGTACTCAGCGGGGAGGCAAGAGTTCCCAACTCCTGGGAGGGCCATCCCCGTCTGGGTCATTGGTAAGTATAAAAAATATATAAATTACTATAAATTTTTTAACATTTTTATACTGTACCAATGACCCAGACATAGCTGAATAGTAAAAAGGCTGGAGGGCCAAGGACATAGAGCAAAATGGAATACGCTCAATAAAATAAAATAGAGTCATCCCCTGTAGGGAAAAGAAGTAATAGGCCTTACATGTATCTTTCTTATTTATGATAAATTAGAAAGATACAACACCTTCCAAAAATTGAGCTTCATACATCCATGTACTCTATTAATATCCAATCATCCTTATACTAATAATTTTTAAAGTAAGCCAATAATAAAGTAAGTCTAGAGAATAGAGACTCTTATACTCCTAAAAGTGTCTGAGGATTGCATAATCATGTCCGTTGACATATGCAATATTCAAAGGCTATACTTTAAAAACTAAGACTTGAATGAATTTTATTAACTTAAACTTCTCACTAAACAACCATCCCAATAACAGCTCAGAATTACTAACTCCGGAGGAGGTATCCCCTTGTTTTCATAGTAAAAACAGGTGACCCAAGGGAACACCCTCCCCCCCCCCCCCCCCCCCTTTTTCTTGCCCTGGGTCAAATAGCCCAGAGCGAAGAGGGCAGCCGAACGGAGACACTGCCGAAACAGACAGCCTACCTAGCTATAGTAGCAACTGTTAAGAGAATGACATTCTGAGCAGTAGATAATAGACCTAACAATAGAGGCCTCCAGAAATGGACTCGATATTTCTGAGATAAAATTCATGAATGGATGGCTGAGCGCAATGAGCAGCCTTCAAAAATCTATAATAGCAACACTATTAATGTAAGCCCAAGAAGTAGAAGAACTCTTACTTCATGAGCCGAAATCTTAAGCACAACTGCTAAGCTAATGATATACCATAAGCAGTACGCTAGTTAATAGAATCCATTAACAATAAAATGGAGCGTAACGTCCTTCTACTAGACATCAAAGACAGAAGAAGCTTACGCCCTTGTAATAAACAGATATCTGTTTATAAATACATAAACTGTACCCGGAAAGAGTAAAGGCCTATGCCCATACGAAGACGGAAGGACCTTAAAATAATAGGTTCCGGATAATAGGAGCCTAACTCTTATGCAACAATCCAACCTAAATAGTAACGGAAGTATTGATTCCGAAACTATGAAAGTGAAAATCATCCATCGATAGTGCATGAAACTCACTGACTCTACAGTAAAAGAGAAACCAACAGAATTACTGTCTAAAAGGTCAGAATTTGAAAACTACTGTTTCCAGAGGCTCAAATGATTACTTAGCTAAATAAGAACCGAAGTTAAAATCCGTATAGGAATTTAATCTAAAGATTCTAAGTCTATTTATCAAAAAGTTACTAACTGACTTAGATAAAGAGACAAAAGACTCAATTGTAAACTATAGTAGAGTGCATAGGTATGAGGTAACATAAACCTATAACCTAAATAACACAGGCTGCAGTAGATCTTGTGAAACAAGTATACTAAAAAATAGCAATGAGTAGTATGGAGGGATCAACCATATGAACATAATAATCCCTACACCACGACGGAAGAGCCTCCACTTTAGTCGCATAGAATAGCGAAGAAGAGGATCTCCTATAGTAAGAAATCGCGTCCAAAGCTCGTCCAGTACAGTGCATACAATGCAATACGGACCACACAACGGAATACATGAAGGTTGCGACCTTGCTGGTTGTGATAAAGATGACACGATTTACCCAGTGAAAAAAGATCCTCACATAGAGGAAGATTTCACGTTAAGATCCACAGTAGACAAGAGAGTAAATTACTCATGATCTCTGTGAAGATAGAGATGCTATCAACAGAAATGTATAGTGGTTGTTTATCTTAGCAATACCTGCTAAAACAACAGCGCCGGAGGATACGCGTATCCTATCATTCCGTCCTATAGATCAATAGAGCGTTAACAGTATTAGCTCAGAGATCTGGACAAGCCAACACATACGTCTGCAATTGATTAGCAAGCTGTGTCATAAATAAAACATCATTGGGCGCTCCCATAGATAGCAAATCTGATTAAATACTTGTTTGTTGAGAGTCCATTCTGACAGCAACAAGCGACCCGTAAGAGAACGGGAGTGCGATAAAACAATCAGACGACCCAGAATATGACGGACCAAAACTGAACTTGGTGTACTATAACCAACAGACGGATTCTTTCCATTAAATTGAATAACGGAAACGAAAGAGTGCCTCCCTGGTTCCGGAGATACGCCACTACTGTCGAATTAAAGGACAGGAATTTGGGCATGCGTTTCTGAATAATGTTCATGCAATGACATAAAGCAAGCCTAAAAAACATTATTCCGCGGAAGTTAAACTGATAGCTAAAAGACTGCGGAACCCAAAGACCCTGGCACTTCGAATCCGTAGGGATCAGTATATATCCCAATCTGTTTGACTGGCAACCGTCATAACAGCCACACTCGGGTCCGGCAACTGCGGCGGCACTCTCTGAGTCAACCACCGAATGTTTGCCCCAGTCTGAATCTCTTGTAACACTAGATAGACAAGAGAATGTATAATTCAAGCAATTCATGGATTGCCGGAAAGTTGCCGTCGAAGAGAAGCTCCTCCGAGAACGAAGCGACTCTGAGAGAGTTCTTAACCTTACTATCCACGCGTGTGGATGTAGCTAGGGCTGCGTCACGTCTAACCAACTCCAATCAGCCACTGAAGGGCGGAGTTATACGTGAACAAACTACTGCCCTCAAAAGAAATTACATTGAGAATAATATCCCGTAAATCTTTTCTTGAAGACGTAATGATAACGCCTCAGTAAGGCGGATTACGTATAATAAAGCGTCTAAGTTAAGTCTACTATACATAATGTCGTTCCCAACATTGAAATTGGAAAAGACATAAACGGCGAAAAAGAATATATGCAGTCTTTAATCACCGTCTAGACGCATATGAACTCTCGGTATGCCCTGCTCTGCCAAAATAAACTATATGTAAAAAAGATAAAATGGCAGAAATGAGCCACGCGGACAAGAAACTAAACTATCATGCTTAGTAGCAGGCTTGTATATATATATAAATATATAGCGTCGAAAAATAAAACACATGTTGTAATGACAATATTGGACTGCGTCGGTAAGTCAGGGACAAAGCCCCTGTACCGATCGAAAAATCCGAGTCCAATGACGCTATAAGTCTCTTATCCAAGATCGCAGCAATGAAGTCCGAAAAATAATCACTGGAAGAAATGCCAGAAGATAAGAAAGGCATCTTCCGATACTACTAAAGGGAAAACTCGAAATCTTTCGAATCCCTTTCGCCATCCTGTCGGACCCTATAAAGCGTTCGGTCGTCCGTAGCTTGATGCAACCGCGGACCGCACCGACCCAGCGCCGTCGGATAATTCCTGATTCGACCGAGAAACCGTCAATTGCTGGGATGCTGCGAAACAACTGTGCTAACTCGGATAGCACGTCCGTCACTGAGGCCTGAGGAGCAGCGGTCTTACGATGCATTGCCGCAGGATCGTTACCCCGTGCATACTTCCAATATGCGAGCGAACGGAGTGTATAGGCCTCGTGTCCCTTGGCTACCGGATGGCGCGACCTATTCGCTGTGGAATCACTGAATGCCGAAACTGATCGGATACTCGAGGTCACGTAGCCAATGTGCGGTCGTGTGCCCTGCTGTGAGGATGAGGAAGCATTAAAGACAGTCTCTCGGACTGTCAATATAACGGAGCGTCCCGAGCAACGGACATATGCTCCGAATGTAAAATATCTGAACCACAACATGCGGTCCCCTATGTTGTTGGCTTCCTCCGATCTGTCCTCAATCTGCCGTCACTGGGTGAGTACTAAAGTAATTAAAGTGCTCGCATCACCCAAATCTCCTTCCTAGACCGCAACGGACGAACCCGGCAGCCGAACCATTCGATGAATGTACGCTACACCGGGTGAGCTAGCGAATGTCACTCCGTAAGCGATAGACATATTCCATGAGCACATATTGCCGCTAACTCTTCATTAACTATGACGACAGAGGCACACTTTTGAAAGACATCTCCATAACTCTTCGAATAAGAAACCAGAAATGCTTGGATAGCAAGCATAAAATAATAATATATATAGCGTCGTTCAATAATTCGATAGTTTGCGTGACATTATTGGACTATGTCGGAACTGAGGGACGATGTCCCTGAACCGAACCAAAAATTTCTAAGTCCACCGACGCTATCAGTTTCTTATCCGGCATCGCAGCATATGTTGTTCCGAAAGGGAAAGCTTGAAATCCACCGAATCCCTTTCGGTATCCCGTCGGACCGGATGAAAATTTTCGGACGTCCGTACCCGCTTCCGCGGAGCGTCCCGACCCAGCATCGTCGGATAAAATATATGCGACAGATTCAGTTGATGCTGGGATGCTGCGATAAACTGTGCTATTAAGGAAAGCACGTCCGTTCCCGAGGCCTGTGCAGTAGCGGACTTACGATGCATTGCCGGAGTCTGCAGTCCTCGAGTCCCCGGCTACCGACCCAGCGCTGTCGGATAATTCTCGATCCGACACCGTTTCTGTCGGCTGCTGGGATGCTGCGATAAGCTGTGCTATGTGCACAAGAATGTCCGGCGTCGAGACCTGCGGAGGCGCAGACTATCGCTGCTTCGCCGAGGGTAGCTCCGCATCAGATGGCTCCCGCATACTTCCTATGCGAACGTCCGGAGTCCATCGGTCTCGAATCCCTGGCTGTCGGATGGTGTGACCTGGTCGCCGAAGAATCCTTGATCGGCGAAGCTGGTAATATATCGGCGGTCACGCAGCCAAGGTGCGGTCGTGTGCGCTGACGAGAAGAGGAAGCCTTAGCAGTCTCAGCGGACTGCCTATACAACGGAGCGTCCCGAGCGACGGACGTATGCTCCGCTAACGACACATTTGTACCACAACATCTGGGGCCAGATGTTGTTGAACGAGAGAGGGGCCTCTCTCGCTTGCCGTCCGGATGGACCGGAACGAGCTATGAACCGGACTAAAAGGCTTCCTCCGTTCTCCCTCCGATCCGCCGTCACTGGGTGTGCATTAAGTTAATTTTATAGTGCTCGCATCACCCCAAAATTCCTTCTAGACCGCAACGGACGAACCCGGCTGCCGAACCATTCGGTGAATGGACGCTACACCGGGCGAGCTAGCGGACGTCAAAGGCCGTCGAACCTACTAGGGTCCTCTTAGGCAATTGGCGTATTACATGAGCACTTTTCCGCTAGCCCTTCATTAATTGTGACGACGGAGGCACACTGTTGGAAGACATCACAGATACATCACCCTAATCTTGATCGTCTGAAATAGAAATTGATAAAGTAGAGTGACCCTGCGGGGAAAGGACCGGAGTGTCCAAATCCCCAACAACATACCGTGACATACGCTTCCCATATTGTCATCGAAATCATACGATACAGAACCGGAGTTAATGCGAGTACACTGACCACATATAGAATGATAATAAGGTCAGAGGAAGACTTCCTCTTAAAACAATTGATCAATATCCTTTCAATGTGAAAAGAAAACAAGTCCTGGTACTCGCACTAACCCCTGGCAATCAAAATACATAATAATAATATGATCCATTAATATAGAAAAAATAATTGAAATCAAAATATTTTGAAAAAATATTTTTTCAGAACAGCCCAAGTTTCTGAAAAGTAACGTTGAGCCCCAATGGATCCCAAGCCTAAGTGTGGACAAAAATTTTAAAAATATTTTAAACAATTTATTCAACACTTACGAACAATAATAATGTATCTATTTATGATTAAAATAACATAAAGATATTATTATTTAGAAATCCCCCCCTCACACAGAGGGCTGTTGTAAATGTAAACAATGAGTGTAAAAACACTAAAATAAGACTCCAGGCACCCAGGCCCGAAATCAGTTACCAAAAATACACCATCTGATGCAAAACAGAGACTTCCAGGGAAGAAACTGCAGAACATCAGATGGTAGATGCAGAACACAACGCCTAACCACCCGTAGGTGAAGACGTAAACATGGGGAAAGAACAGAATTCATTCTGTTATTCAGCTAAAACTCCCAAGAAATTTTAGTAATAATAATTACAGAAACTATCCCAAAAGCATGGGAGAATAGCAAGGGGGAACTTAAAGGACAGGGAGAGAGGAAAAACACTTGAAAAAACAGTGTAACTAAATAATCAGAATGACAACAAAATGGCTGCTGCCTTGAAAATAGGTAACTTAACATAATTTCATTAAAAAATTTTAAGTTACAGCCCTGATAATATTCTGTCACACATTCTTTTCCTCTCCTCCTTTTCTATCCTCCTTAGAATCACCATTTCACTAATATTTATGTGTCTGGCATCATTTAAACTGAGATTTAAAAGCACAAAGATCAGTCAGATGTTAACTGATGAAGGGCCAAACTTAGAAAGATTAATGGCGCCAATTTCGGAACGTCCTTGACACTGCGCATGCGCAGTAGGGGCGAAGTGTGGAGGGCCTTTCAGGACATGTTTTCTTTAGTTTTAGATGCAAATTTTGGGGATTGGGGGGCAAAATTTGTGTTTGGCCCTATATTTTAAGAGTTAGCACCAGCCACAGCTATGTCTGGGTCATTGGTACAGTATAAAAATATCGGTTTATCGTCATTATTTATTTATCCACAATTTAATTTTCAAGATATCTTGAGTTTTTAACTGTAGCCCGAATGAATAATATTATCCCTTTATCCAAGTCTGCTTGTGCCCTCGTTGTATACAAATTCAGCAGCTGAAAAAATAAATTTCAACAAAAATATAGCATGTGACCCCTCGTTGGAACGAGCTCGTTCCAATGAGGGGTCACAAGATATAGTTTTGTTAAAGTCTTTGGGGGAAATCTGATAAACTAATTTTGAAAATAATAAATTTTGATATCGTCTTTGTTGGGTAAAGGTTTTTCGAACCACATCATCAAGACATGCTAATTTGTTCCGACTGATGCCTCGCATCTCGATTGTGGTACTTGTGTTCATATATCTGAACAGTTTTCGATATACCGGTATACCGCAGTATTTTTTTTAATACCGATGCCGGTATTCAGTTTTGAACATCGTGCAGCCCTAGAGTGGACAACGGGTGATATGTGCGAAAATTTATGTCCACCATAATTTCATGAGAAACGGCTTTTATCGAATTGAACACGAAATTAAAACAAATTTATACAGATTTGTTCAAGCCAGAAAACTGTAAACCAGATGCTTCTACACGAATCAATAATATATATATGTCAGATTTGGAGTGACAAATAATTATGATTATGCGGTGAAAGTCAACAGAATTTCTGCAGAAAATACGCTATTTCATAACACCTGGATTTCAAGTAAATATTGAGAAACTTGCGATGTTTTATAATTAAACGTACACAGTTCACTCATTTTTTGTCAGTGAGAAGATGTGATTTACTTAAAGTGTAATAAGTCTTCGCGTCACCTGTAACTCGGGATTACAACTTGTTAAAACTGGATAATCTGGCGGGGCAAACCAGTGACTGTTTGGGTATCTAAAAACAACCATCAAATTGCGATTTGGATACTACCATAAATACGCCCACGTTTCTAAATAGAACAGAATTTTTGTAATTATGCACAATTCCTAGTCCCCTTCCACCTAGAGGTCCTGAACTCACTGCTCCATCGCATACTCGAACCAAATAACGTTACGGATACTCACTTCAGACTCTCGTCGATTCATAAATTATTCAGGTCGCTGTGATTTCATATTCCATATTGTCCCTGCCTTCGGCGCGTTGAAACTTTTCAAGTTGCTCTAGGAGGTTATTGTTCCCAAGTCTGCATCTATTTCGCATTTTGGGGTGGGTAATACAGAGTTGCGTATCTTCTTCCCATGGCGTATTTTTGCGGCTAATCGGGTAATAGGGTTTATACCACTTTTACAGCGAGAGGAGTAGGTAAAAGAGGGCACTGAAGAACTGCTGATTTTTCTCTATAAAACTTGTACGACAGAAGGGGACAATATCTGTTATAATTTTTTGGATAAAGGACAAAACATTTGCGATAGAATAGTAGTTCTTTTATGTTTTTGTGAGATTTTTTTCGGATAAAGGAGGAATGTTTTTTTCAGAACTTTTATGATGGGATGAGCATGTCTCGCATATTTTCTAATAGGCTTTTTGATGAAACACTATAAAGTTAAAAAATCTATAGTAATTTATATATTTTTTATACTTACCAATGACCCAGACATAGCTGGTGCTAACTCTTAAAAATGTAGGGCCAAACACAAATTTTGCCCCCCAGTCCCCAAAATTTGCATCTAAAACCAAAGAAAACATGTCCTGAATGGCCCTCCATACTTCACCTCTACTGCGCATGCGCAGTGTCAAGGACGTCCCGAAATTGGCGCCATTAATCATTCTTATAATCAGTGCCTGGTAAGCGCTATGTACTCAGCGGGGAGGTATGAGTTCCCAACTCCTGGGAGGGCCATCCCCGTTTGGGTCATTGGTAAGTATAAAAAATATATAAATTACTATAAATTTTTTTAACATTTTTATACTGTACCAATGACCCAGACATAGCTGAATAGTAAAAAGGCTGGAGGGCCTAGGACATAGAGGAAAATCCAATAAGCTCAACTATATAAAATAGAGTCATCCCCTCGAGGGGAAAAGGAGTATTAGGCCTTACATGTATCTTTCTTATTTATGATACATTAGGAAGACACAACACCTTCCATAATTGAGCATCATAACATCCATGTACTCTATTAACATCCAGTATAATCCTTATACTAATAATTTTTAAAGTAAGCCAAAACATAAAGTTAGTCTAGAGAATTGAGACTCTTTATACTCTTTTAAAAGTGTCCGAGGATTGTATAATAACGCCCGTTTGACACGTGATATATTCAAAAGTTATACTTTAAAAACTATGACCTGAATGAATTTTTAAAAGATAAACTTAACACTTTAAAACCATCCCAGTAACAGCTCAGAATTACTGACTCCGGAGGAGGTATCCCCTTGTTTTCATAATAAAACAGGTGACCCAAGGGAACTCCCCACCCACCCCCCCCCCCCCACACACTTTTCCTTGCCCCGGGTCAAATAGCCCAGAGCGAAGAGGGCAGCAGGACGGAGTCACTGCCGGAACAGAAAGCCTACCTAGCTATAGTTGCAACTGTTAAGTTAACGACATTCTGAGCAGCAGATAATGGACCTAAACAATGCAGGCCTCCAGAAATGGACTCAATATTTCTGAGATAAAAATTCATGAATGTGGATGGCTGAGACCAATATGCAGCCTTCATTAAATCTATAATAGCGACACTATTTACGTAAGCCCAAGATGTAGAAAGAGCTCTTACTTCATGAGCCGAAATCTTAAGCACAAACTGCTGAGTTAATGATAGATTAACATAAGCAGTACCGATAGTTAATTGAATCCATTAGCAATAGAATGGACCGTAATGTCCTTCTATTAGGCATCAAAGACAGAAGAAGCTTTACGTCCTTACTGATAAACTGAGATCTGTTTATAAATACGTAAACTCTAACCGGACAGAGTAAAGGCCTATGCCCGTACGAAGACGGAAGGACCTTAATAACAATAGGTTCCGGATATTTATTAGGAGCCTGATTCTTAACCAAAAATCCAACATAAGTAGTAAAGGAAATAGTGTTTCCGAAACTACGAAAGTGAGAATCGTCCACCGATAGTGCATGAAGCTCACTGACTCCTCAGTAGAAGAGAAGACTAAGAGAATTACTGTCTTAAAAGGCCAGAATTTAAAAACTACTGTTTCCAGAGGCTCAAATGGTTACTTAGCTAAATAAGAACCCAAGCTAAATTCCGTATAGGAATTAATCTAAGGATTCTAGGTCTATTTATCGAAAAGTTTCTAACTAACTTAGATAAAGAGACATTAGACTCAATTGTAAACTATCATGGGGTGCATAGGTATGAGATAACATAGACCTATAACCTTAATAGTGACAGGCTGCAGTTGATCTTGTCAAACAAGTATACTAGAAAGTTTGCAATGTCTAGTATGGAGGGATCAAAAATATCAACATAATGATCCCTACACCAACGACAGAAGAGCCTCCACTTTAGCCGCATAGTATAGTGAAGAGGAGGTTCTCCTACAGTAAGAAATCGCGTCCATTGCTCGTCCTGTACAATGCTTGCCGTGCAAGGACCGCACAACGGAATACGTGAAGGTTGAGACCTTGCGGGTTGTGATGAAGTTGACACGATTTCCCCAGCGAAAGAAGATCCTCTTATGGAGGAAGTTTTCGCGCTAAGTCCCACAGCAGACACCTGAGTAAATTTATGCACGGTCTCTGAAGACAGAGATGCTACCAACAGAATTGTATTGTGGATGTTTATCTAGGCAATACTTGCTGAATCAACAGCGCTGGAGGATACGCATATCCTATCATTCCGTCCTATTAGATCAATAGAGCGTTAACTACATAAGCTCAGGGATCCGGACATGGAAACACATACGTCTGCAATTGATTAGTGAGATGTGTCGCAAATAAATTATCATTGGGCGCTCCCATTGATAGCAAATCTGATTGAATACTTGTTTGTTGAGAGTCCATTCTGACGGCAACAAGCGACCCTTACGTGAAAGGGAGTCTGCTAATACAATCAGACGACCCGGAATATGACGGACCGAAGCAGAACTTGGTGTTCTAGAACAAACAGAAGGATTCTTTCCGTTAAATTGAATAACGGAACCGAATGAGTGCCTCCCTGGTTCCGGAGATACGCAACTACTGTCGTATTATCGGACAGGATTTGGCCATGCGTATCTGAATAATGTTCATCCAATGACATAGTGCAAGCCAAAATAACATCATTTCCTGGAAGTTAAGTGCTTGCCTAGAAACTGCGGAAAGCAAAGACCCTGGCACTTCGAATCCGTTGGGGTCAATATTGTACCCCAACCAGTTTGACTGGCATCCGTCATAATTATAAAACTCGGATCCGGCAACTGCAGTGGCACTCTCTGAGTGAACCACCGAATGTTTGCCCAAGTCTGAATCTCTTGTTACACTTGATAAACAAGAGAACGTGCATATCGAGCAATTCATAGATTGCTGAAAGGTTGCCGTCGAAGAGAAGCTTCTCCGAGACCGAAGCGACTCTGATAGAGTTCTTCATCTTACTATCCACGCGCGTGGATGTAGCTAGGGCTGCGTCACGTCTAACCAACTCCAGGTTGCCACTGAAGGGCGGAGTTATACGTGAAAAAAACTACTGCCCTTGAAAGAAATCTCATTGAGGATCATAACCTGGAATTCTTTCTCTTGAAGACGTAATGATAACGCCTCAGTAAGGTGGTCTACGTATGATAAAGCGTCTAAGTCAAGTCTGTTAGACATCATTGTCGTTTCCAACGTCGTGGTTGGATATAGACGGCGAAAAAGATAATTCCCAGTCTTCAGCCTCGCCGTCTAGACGCATAGGAACTCTCGGTATGCACTGTTCTGCCAATATAAATTTATTTTCCTAGAATTGATGAAAGGCAGAATAGAACATTGCGGACAAGAAACTAGACTAACATGTTTGGTAGCAAGCTTATATATAACGTCGTTCAATAATTCGAATGTTCCAAAGACGTTATTGGACTGTGTCGGCAACTCAGGGACAATGTCCCTGAACCGATCCAAAACTCCGTGTCCAATGACGCTATTAGTCTCTTATCCAGCATCGCAGCAATGTAGTCCGACGGAACAGCCTCTGGAAGATAATGACGGAAGAAATCTATGGCAGCTTCTGTTCCGAAAGGGAAAGCTCGAAATCGTCCGAATCCCTTTCGCCATCCTGTCGGACCCTATGAAGTGTTCGGTCGTCCGTACCTGATGCAACAGCGGAGCGCACCGACCCAGCGCCGTGGGATTATTCCTGATCTGACCGAGAATCTGTCGTTTGCTGGGATGCTGCGATAAGGTGTGCTATCTTGGATAGCACGTCCCTCACTGAGGCCTGTGGAGAAGCGGTCTTACGATGCTTTGCCGCTGGAAGGTCCGTGTTCGTTACCCCGTGCATACTTCTATTCTGCGAGCGACCGGAGTGTACAGGTCTCGTGTCCCTTGGCTACCGGATAGCGTAACCTGTTCGCCGTGGAATCACTGAATGACGAAGCTGGCCGGATACTCGAGGTCACGTAGCCAATGTGCGGCCGTGTGCGCTGCTGTGAGGATGAGGAAGCATTATCGGCAGTCTCTCAGACTGTCTATATAACAGAGCGTCCCGAGCGGCGGACATATGCTCCGAATGCGAAATGTCTGTACCACAACATCCGGTCCCATATGTTGTTGTTCAAGAGAGGGACGTCTCTCGCTCGCAGCCCGGACGGACCTGAACAAGCTAGGAACCGGACTAACAGGCTTCCTCCGATCTCTCCTCTAATCCGTCGTCACTAGGTGTGTACTAAAGTCTATTATAGTGCTCGCATCACCCAAATCTCCTTCCCAGACCGCAACGGACGAACCCGACCGCCGAACCATTCGATGAATGGACGCTACACCGGGTGAGCTAGCGAATGTCAACTCCGTCGATCCTACTAGGGACCTCTTAGGCGATTGACGTATTCCATGAGCACTTATTGCCGCTAGCTCTTCATTAACTATGACAACAGAGGCACACTTTTGAAAGACATCTCAGTAACTTTGCGAACAAGAAACCAGACATGCTTGTTAATAGCAAGCATATAAATAATATATATAGCGTCGTTCAATAATTCGAAAGTTTCTGTGACATTTTTGGACTGTGTCGGAACTGAGGGACGATGTCCCTGAACCGAACCAAAAATTTCTGTGTCCACCGACGCTATCAGTTTCTTATCCGGCATCGCAGCATTCTGGTCCGACGAAAGAACCTCTAGAAGATGAAGTCGGATGACATATACAGCAGCTCATGTTGTTCCGAAAGGGAAAGCTCGAAATCCTCCGAATCCCTTTCGGCATCCCGTCGGACCGTATGAAATTTTCGGACGTCCGTACCTGATGCTTCCGCGGAGCGTCCCGACCCAGCGTCGTCGGATATTACATGATGCGACAGAGATTCTGTCGTTGCTGGGATGCTGCGATAAGTTGTACTATTTGGGATAGCACGTCCGTCACCGAGGCCTGTGCAGTAGCGGTCTTACGATGCTTTGCCGCTGGAAGCTCCGTGTACGTTGACTCCCGCATACTTTCTTATGCGAACGTCCGGAGTCTCCAGGCCTCGTGTCCCTGACTATCGGATGGCGTGACCTGGTCGCCGAGGATTCTCTGATTGGCGAAGTTGACTGGATATCCGAGGTCACGTAGCCAAGAGCGGTCGTGTGCGTTACCATGAGGATGAAGCCTTATTGACAGTCTCTCCGGACTATCTATCTAACGGAGCGTCCCGAGCAGCGGACGTATGCTCCGAATGCGAAACATTTTGTACCACAACATCTGGGGCGAGATGTTGTTGTACGAGAGAGGGGCCTCTCTCGCTCGCAGTCCGGATGGACCTGGACGAGCTAGGAACCGAACTAAAAGGCTTCCTCCTTTCTCTCCTCTAATCCGCCGTCACTGGGTATGCATTTGGTTGATTTATAGTGCTCGCATCACCCAAAACTCCTTCTGGACCGCAACGGACGAACCCGGCTGCCGAACCATTCGATGAATGGACGCTACACCGGGCGAGCTAGCGGACGTCAAAGGCCGTCGATCCTACTAGGGACCTCTTAGGCAATTGACTTCATTAATTGTGACGACGGAGGCACACTTTTGGAAGACATCACGGATACATCACCCTGTTCTTGATCGTCTGAAAGAGAGATTGATAAACTAGAGTGACCATGCGGGGAAAGGATCGGAATGGCCATTTCCCCACTTACATACCGTGACACACTCTTCCCATGTTGTCATCGAAATTAACACATACTGAACAGGAGTTAGTCGAGTACACTGACTACATAAATACAATGATTATGAAAGTCAGAGGAAGATTTCCTCTTATTACAATTGAACAATATCCCTTCATTGTGAAAAGAAAACAGTCCTAGTACTCGCAGCAACCCCTGACAATCAATATACATAATAACAGGATCCATTAACAAAGAAAAAATAATTAAAATCAAAACAAAAAAAAAAATTTTGAAAAAATATTTTTTCAGAAAAGCCCAAGTTTCTGAAAAGTAACGTTGAGCCCCAATGGATCCCAAGCCTAAGTGTGGACAAAATTTTTTAAAATATTTTAAAAAAATAATGCAACACTTACGAACAATAATAATGTATCTAGTAATGATTAAACTAACATCAACATATTATTTCAAGAAAACCCCCTCACACAGAGGGCTGTTGTCAATGTAAACAAGAAGTGTAAAAACACCAGAAACAAGACTCCATGCACTGATAACCCTGGCCCGAAATTAGTTACCAATAATACACTATCTGATGCAAAACAGAGACTTCCAGGGAAGAAACTGCAGAACATCAGATGGTAGATGCAGAACACAACGCCTAACCACCCATAGGTGAAGACGTAAACATGGGGAAAAGAACAGAATTCATTCTGTTATCCAGCTAAAACTCCCAAGAAATTTTAGTAATAATATTACAGAAAATATGCCAAAAGCATGGGAGAATAGCAAGGGGGGACTTAAAGGAAAGGGAGAGAGGAAAACACTGAACAAGCAATGTAACTTGATAACAAGAATGACCACAACAGGCTCTTGCCTCGAAAATAGGTAACTTAACATAATTTCATTAAAAATGTTTAAGTTACAGCCCTGATTATTTTCTGTCACTCATTTTTCCTCTCCTCCTTCTATATCCTCCTTAGAATCACCATTTCTCTAATATTTATGTGTCTGGCATCATTTAAACTGAGATTTACAAGCACAAAGATCAGTCAGATGTTAACTGATGAAGGGCCAAACAAAGAATGATTAATGGCGCCAATTTCGGGACGTCCTTGACACTGCGCATGCGCAGTAGAGGTGAAGCATGGAGGGCCATTCAGGACATGTTTTCTTTGGGTTTAGATGCAAATTTTGGGGATTGGGGGGCAAAATTTGTGTTTGGCCCTATATTTTTAAGAGTTAGCACCAGCTATGTCTGGGTCATTGGTACAGTATAAAAATATTAAATATCCATTTCGTTTAATATGTAAATGCACAGAGACTGCCAAACAATGAAATTCTCTTCATATTTATTTTCAGTCTTGATCGGGAACACTGAAAGAAATTTGGTGGGTGCATGTGACGATTTTGGGCACTCTGATTGGCTGACCTGTAACAGTGACAATGACAAAGGGGTGTGGCTTTCTATCGGCTCATTAACACTTTCTCATGGATGTTTTCTATGGTACATTTTCATCGATAAACAATTGAAAGTTATCACCGTAATATAAACTGTCCTTTTTTACTTGAGTTTAACAATTAAAAGCAATTATTGTCATCACCTTTGAGAAAAATGGTGGCTGGACATTATTTTTACTGGATTTTGTCATTTTCTATAAGAACGCCATGGAACATAATTAACTCTTGAACATCCGAGGGCTATTTTGATAAGCGACAGATCATAATGAATGAGAAAACAAAAACATGCCTCTGCCATTTAAATATCACCGAGGTTTAAATGTATCAAAGCAAAGGGGGTTGGTGACCCATTGTTCAAAAACACAATAGGTTCTCCCAATTACGCGTTCTGGCACTTTCCAACGTAGCTTTATCAAAGCATTTCGTACACACGAAAAGTGGGTTTGTATTTCTCACAAAGTGCTGCGCCATTTTGTTTTTCAAGAAATTTCGAACAGTTTTTATAAATAAATTTAAAATTAATTTAATTGTAGATTCTTTAACGAAAATTATTAATATATAATATTAAATTAACATACGTCATAAATATTTGAAATGTTATGCCATTTAAAATTAATTATCCCTTTCATTGATACGAAAATTATTAACATGTTAAATTAAATGATCATACGTCAAATTGATAAGGGGACTACGTCATAGCAATTAAAATTTAAGCGAGGGGGGAGGGATGCGGAAATGCATCATATCATTGTTCGACATTACGAGGGGGAGGGGTATGACGTCATAGCAATTAAAATTAAATTTATGAGAGGGGAGGGGTGGGGGTATTGCGTCATATCAGCTGTTCGACATTAAGAGGGGGGTAGGGGTATTACGTCATAGGAATTAAAATTAAATTTAAGAGGGAGGTGGGGGTATTGCGTCATTGCAATTAAATTTTTTTAAAAATAATTTTCAATACATTTTTATAATGCTCCATACCTCAGAGGCATGGCGCACCTCTGGGGTCTAGAGCCAATCGATATCGATTCGTGCATCTCCTACTATTTACATTACATATTATTTCATCATCTGCATGTTTAACCCTTTACCGAACGTAACGGCCAAATACGGGCAGCGCTATTCACAAAAATCACCAATTAATTTATTATTTTTTTCATTTTTGTCTCAAAAACATAGGTTATGACCCCTCTTTGGAACGAGCTCGTCCAGCTCATTTCAGTGAGGGGTCATAACCTATGTTTTTGAGACAAAAATGAAAAATATTAGTTATTCAAGAATTTTGTTTCCAATTGTCTGCTTTTCATGTTAAGTAAAGGGTTCAAATACAGTATTTTATCAATGGAAGTATATTTTGCAGCGCAGGTATATATTCCAAATGGTTGGGCATTATGACTGAACCATCTGGCACCAATGCCCTACCCCCCCCCCCCCCCCCCCCAACAAAAAAAAAATGGTTAGTTTCTACGCGGTACGAAAATATAATGAATAATACATGTATAAATAATGGGGAAAGAACATATATGATATAATGTCAATTAAACATAGATCAAGCACTAAAATGAAGTCTCATAATTTGGTAACCTTACTTTCAAAAAACCCAGAATCATTAACAGATTTTTTGAGAATCCCGCGTATATGTGGAATTGGTGAAATTGTTAGATTTTGAAGGCGATAAACACTCTCGTCTGATGGCTGGATTTCTATGCTTGAATGACGGTTTCTGAAGCACATCTGTGTTTCGTTTACTCGAAGAAATTGTTTGTAGAACTCTGGTTCCAGGTTAATAAAATTCAATGCCTAAAATGAAAAAAGTTAAAAAATTTATAGTAATTTATATATTTTTTATACTTACCAATGACCCAGACATAGCTGGTGCTAACTCTTAAAATATAGGGCCAAACACAAATTTTGCCCCCCAATCCCCAAAATTTGCATCTAAAACCAAAGAAAACATGTCCTGAATGGCCCTCCACACTTCACCTCTACTGCGCATGCGCAGTGTCAAGGACGTTCCGAAATTGGCGCCATTAATCATTCTTATAACCAGTGCCTGGTAAGCGCTATGTACTCAGCGGGGAGGTATGAGTTCCCAACTCCTGGGAGGGCCATCCCCGTCTGGGTCATTGGTAAGTATAAAAAATGTTAAAAAATTTATAGTAATTTATATATTTTTTATACTTACCAATGACCCAGACATAGCTGGTGCTAACTCTTAAAATATAGGGCCAAACACAAATTTTGCCCCCCAATCCCCAAAATTTGCATCTAAAACTAAAGAAAACATGTCCTGAGAGGCCCTCCACACTTCGCCCCTACTGCGCATGCGCAGTGTCAAGGACGTTCCGAAATTGGCGCCATTTATCATTCTAATAACCAGTGCCTGGTAAGCGCTATGTACTCAGCGGGGAGGCAAGAGTTCCCAACTCCTGGGAGGGCCATCCCCGTCTGGGTCATTGGTAAGTATAAAAAATATATAAATTACTATAAATTTTTTAACATTTTTATACTGTACCAATGACCCAGACATAGCTGAATAGTAAAAAGGCTGGAGGGCCAAGGACATAGAGCAAAATGGAATACGCTCAATAAAATAAAATAGAGTCATCCCCTGTAGGGAAAAGAAGTAATAGGCCTTACATGTATCTTTCTTATTTATGATAAATTAGAAAGATACAACACCTTCCAAAAATTGAGCTTCATACATCCATATACTCTATTAATATCCAATAATCCTTATACTAATAATTTTTAAAGTAAGCCAATAATAAAGTAAGTCTAGAGAATAGAGACTCTTATACTCCTAAAAGTGAGTGAGAATTGCATAATCATGTCCGTTGACATATGCAATATTCAAAAGCTATACTTTAAAAACTAAGACTTGAATGAATTTTATAAACTTAAACTTCTCACTAAACAACCATCCCAATAACAGCTCAGAATTACTAACTCCGGAGGAGGTATCCCCTTGTTTTCATAGTAAAAACAGGTGACCCAAGGGAACACCCTCCCCCCCCCCCTTTTTCTTGCCCTGGGTCAAATAGCCCAGAGCGAATAGGGCAGCCGAACGGAGACACTGCCGAAACAGACAGCCTACCTAGCTATAGTAGCAACTGTTAAGTGAATGACATTCTGAGCAGTAGATAATAGACCTAACAATAGAGGCCTCCAGAAATGGACTCGATATTTCTGAGATAAAATTCATGAATGGATGGCTGAGCGCAATGAGCAGCCTTCAAAAATCTATAATAGAACACTATTAATGTAAGCCCAAGAAGTAGAAGAACTCTTACTTCATGAGCCGAAATCTTAAGCACAACTGCTAAGCCAATGATATACCATAAGCAGTACGCTAGTTAATAGAATCCATTAACAATAAAATGGAGCGTAACGTCCTTCTACTAGACATCAAAGACAGAAGAAGCTTACGCCCTTGTAATAAACAGATATCTGTTTATAAATACATAAACTGTACCCGGAAAGAGTAAAGGCCTATGCCCATACGAAGACGGAAGGACCTTAAAATAATAGGTTCCGGATAATAGGAGCCTAACTCTTATGCAACAATCCAACCTAAATAGTAACGGAAGTATTGATTCCGAAACTATGAAAGTGAAAATCATCCATCGATAGTGCATGAAACTCACTGACTCTACAGTAAAAGAGAAACCAACCGAATTACTGTCTAAAAGGTCAGAATTTGAAAACTACTGTTTCCAGAGGCTCAAATGATTACTTAGCTAAATAAGAACCTGAAGTTAAAATCCGTATAGGAATTTAATCTAAAGATTCTAAGTCTATTTATCAAAAAGTTACTAACTGACTTAGATAAAGAGACAAAAGACTCAATTGTAAACTATCGTAGAGTGCATAGGTATGAGGTAACATAAACCTATAACCTAAATAACAACAGGCTGCAGTAGATCTTGTGAAACAAGTATACTAAAAAATAGCAATGAGTAGTATGGAGGGATCAACCATATGAACATAATGATCCCTACACCACGACAGAAGAGCCTCCACTTTAGTCGCATAGAATAGCGAAGAAGAGGATCTCCTATAGTAAGAAATCGCGTCCAAAGCTCGTCCAGTATAGTGCTTACAATGTAATACGGACCACACAACGGAATACATGAAGGTTGCGACCTTGCTGGTTGTGATAAAGATGACACGATTTACCCAGTGAAAAAAGATCCTCACATAGAGGAAGATTTCACGTTAAGATGCACAGTAGACAAGAGAGTAAATTACTCATGATCTCTGTGAAGATAGAGATGCTATCAACAGAAATGTATTGTGGTTGTTTATCTTAGCAATACCTGCTAAAAACAACAGCGCCGGAGGATACGCGTATCCTATCATTCTGTCCTATAGATCAATAGAGCGTTAACAGTATTACCTCAGAGATCTGGACAAGCCAACACATACGTCTGCAATTGATTAGCCAGCTGTGTCATAAATAAAACATCATTGGGCGCTCCCATAGATAGCAAATCTGATTGAATACTTGTTTGTTGAGAGTCCATTCTGACAGCAACAAGCGACCCGTAAGAGAACGGGAGTGCGATAAAACAATCAGACGACCCAGAATATGACGGACCAAAACTGAACTTGGTGTACTATAACCAACAGACGGATTCTTTCCATTAAATTGAATAACGGAAACGAAAGAGTGCCTCCCTGGTTCCGGAGATACGCCACTACTGTCGAATTAAAGGACAGGAATTTGGGCATGCGTTTCTGAATAATGTTCATGCAATGACATAAAGCAAGCCTAAAAAACATTATTCCGCGGAAGTTAAACTGATAGCTAAAAGACTGCGGAACCCAAAGACCCTGGCACTTCGAATCCGTAGGGATCAGTATATATCCCAATCTGTTTGACTGGCAACCGTCATAACAGCCACACTCGGGTCCGGCAACTGCGGCGGCACTCTCTGAGTCAACCACCGAATGTTTGCCCCAGTCTGAATCTCTTGTAACACTAGATAGACAAGAGAATGTATAAATCAAGCAATTCATGGATTGCCGGAAAGTTGCCGTCGAAGAGAAGCTCCTCCGAGAACGAAGCGACTCTGAGAGAGTTCTTAACCTACTATCCACGCGTGGATGTAGCTAGGGCTGCATCACGTCTAACCAACTCCAATCAGCCACTGAAGGGCGGAGTTATACGTGAACAAACTACTGCCCTCAAAAGAAATTACATTGAGAATAATATCCCGTAAATCTTTTCTTGAAGACGTAAAGATAACGCCTCAGTAAGGCGGATTACGTATAATAAAGCGTCTAAGTTAAGTCTAATATACATAATGTCGTTCCCAACATTGAAATTGGAAAAGACATAAACGGTGAAAAAGAATATATGCAGTCTTTAATCACACCGTCTAGACGCATATGAACTCTCGGTATGCCCTGCTCTGCCAAAATAAACTATATGTAAAAAAAGATAAAATGGCAGAAATGAGCCACGCGGACAAGAAACTAAACTATCATGCTTAGTAGCCGTCTTGTATATATATATAAATATATAGCGTCGAAAAGTTAAAAAATTTATAGTAATTTATATATTTTTTATACTTACCAATGACCCAGACATAGCTGGTGCTAACTCTTAAAATATAGGGCCAAACACAAATTTTGCCCCCCAATCCCCAAAATTTGCATCTAAAACTAAAGAAAACATGTCCTGAAAGGCCCTCCACACCTCGCCCCCACTGCGCATGCGCAGTGTCCAGGACGTTCCGAAATTGGCGCCATTTATCATTCTAATAACCAGTGCCTGGTAAGCGCTATGTACTCAGCGGGGAGGCAAGAGTTCCCAACTCCTGGGAGGGCCATCCCCGTCTGGGTCATTGGTAAGTATAAAAAATATATAAATTACTATAAATTTTTTAACATTTTTATACTGTACCAATGACCCAGACATAGCTGAATAGTAAAAAGGCTGGAGGGCCAAGGACATAGAGCAAAATGGAATACGCTCAATAAAATAAAATAGAGTCATCCCCTGTAGGGAAAAGAAGTAATAGGCCTTACATGTATCTTTCTTATTTATGATAAATTAGAAAGATACAACACCTTCCAAAAATTGAGCTTCATACATCCATGTACTCTATTAATATCCAATAATCCTTATACTAATAATTTTTAAAGTAAGCCAATAATAAAGTAAGTCTAGAGAATAGAGACTCTTATACTCCTAAAAGTGTGTGAGAATTGCATAATCATGTCCGTTGACATATGCAATATTCAAAAGCTATACTTTAAAAACTAAGACTTGAATGAATTTTATAAACTTAAACTTCTCACTAAACAACCATCCCAATAACAGCTCAGAATTACTAACTCCGGAGGAGGTATCCCCTTGTTTTCATAGTAAAAACAGGTGACCCAAGGGAACACCCTCCCCCCCCCCCCTTTTTCTTGCCCTGGGTCAAATAGCCCAGAGCGAAGAGGGCAGCCGAACGGAGACACTGCCGAAACAGACAGCCTACCTAGCTATAGTAGCAACTGTTAAGTGAATGACATTCTGAGCAGTAGATAATAGACCTAACAATAGAGGCCTCCAGAAATGGACTCGATATTTCTGAGATAAAATTCATGAATGGATGGCTGAGCGCAATGAGCAGCCTTCAAAAATCTATAATAGCAACACTATTAATGTAAGCCCAAGAAGTAGAAGAACTCTTACTTCAAGAGCCGAAATCTTAAGCACAACTGCTAAGCCAATGATATACCATAAGCAGTACGCTAGTTAATAGAATCGATTAACAATAAAATGGAGCGTAACGTCCTTCTACTAGACATCAAAGACAGAAGAAGCTTACGCCCTTGTAATAAACAGATATCTGTTTATAAATACATAAACTGTACCCGGAAAGAGTAAAGGCCTATGCCCATACGAAGACGGAAGGACCTTAAAATAATAGGTTCCGGATAATAGGAGCCTAACTCTTATGCAACAATCCAACCTAAATAGTAACGGAAGTATTGATTCCGAAACTATGAAAGTGAAAATCATCCATCGATAGTGCATGAAACTCACTGACTCTACAGTAAAAGAGAAACCAACAGAATTACTGTCTAAAAGGTCAGAATTTGAAAACTACTGTTTCCAGAGGCTCAAATGATTACTTAGCTAAATAAGAACCGAAGTTAAAATCCGTATAGGAATTTAATCTAAAGATTCTAAGTCTATTTATCAAAAAGTTACTAACTGACTTAGATAAAGAGACAAAAGACTCAATTGTAAACTATCGTAGAGTGCATAGGTATGAGGTAACATAAACCTATAACCTAAATAACAACAGGCTGCAGTAGATCTTGTGAAACAAGTATACTAAAAACTAGCAATGCGTAGTATGGAGGGATCAACCATATGAACATAATGATCCCTACACCACGACGGAAGAGCCTCCACTTTAGTCGCATAGAATAGCGAAGAAGAGGATCTCCTATAGTAAGAAATCGCGTCCAAAGCTCGTCCAGTACAGTGCTTACAATGCAATACGGACCACACAACGGAATACATGAAGGTTGCGACCTTGCTGGTTGTGATAAAGATGACACGATTTACCCAGTGAAAAAAGATCCTCACATAGAGGAAGATTTCACGTTAAGATCCACAGTAGACAAGAGAGTAAATTACTCATGATCTCTGTGAAGATAGAGATGCTATCAACAGAAATGTATTGTGGTTGTTTATCTTAGCAATACCTGCTAAAACAACAGCGCCGGAGGATACGCGTATCCTATCATTGCGTCCTATAGATCAATAGAGCGTTAACAGTATTAGCTCAGAGATCTGGACAAGCCAACACATACGTCTGCAATTGATTAGCAAGCTGTGTCATAATAAAACATCATTGGGCGCTCCCATAGATAGCAAATCTGATTAAATACTTGTTTGTTGAGAGTCCATTCTGACAGCAACAAGCGACCCGTAAGAGAACGGGAGTGCGATAAAACAATCAGACGACCCCGAATATGACGGACCAAAACTGAACTTGGTGTACTATAACCAACAGACGGATTCTTTCCATTAAATTGAATAACGGAAACGAAAGAGTGCCTCCCTGGTTCCGGAGATACGCCACTACTGTCGAATTAAAGGACAGGAATTTGGGCATGCATTTCTGAATAATGTTCATGCAATGACATAAAGCAAGCCTAAAAAACATTATTCCGCGGAAGTTAAACTGATAGCTAAAAGACTGCGGAACCCAAAGACCCTGGCACTTCGAATCCGTAGGGATCAGTATATATCCCAATCTGTTTGACTGGCAACCGTCATAACAGCCACACTAGGGTCCGGCAACTGCGGCGGCACTCTCTGAGTCAACCACCGAATGTTTGCCCCAGTCTGAATCTCTTGTAACAGTAGATAGACAAGAGAATGTATAAACCAAGCAATTCATGGATTGCCGGAAAGTTGCCGTCGAAGAGAAGCTCCTCCGAGAACGAAGCGACTCTGAGAGAGTTCTTAACCTACTATCCACGCGTGGATGTAGCTAGGGCTGCATCACGTCTAAACACTCCAATCAGCCACTGAAGGGCGGAGTTATACGTGAACAAAATACTGCCCTCAAAAGAAATTACATTGAGAATAATATCCCGTAAATCTTTTCTTGAAGACGTAATGATAACGCCTCAGTAAGGCGGATTACGTATAATAAAGCGTCTAAGTTAAGTCTACTATACATAATGTCGTTCCCAATATTGAAATTGGAAAAGACATAAACGGCGAAAAAGAATATATGCAGTCTTTAATCACACCGTCTAGACGCATATGAACTCTCGGTTTGCCCTGCTCTGCCAAAATAAACTATATGTAAAAAAGATAAAATGGCAGAAATGAGCCACGCGGACAAGAAACTAAACTATCATGCTTAGTAGCAGGCTTGTATATATATATATAATATATAGCGTCGAAAAATAAAACACATGTTGTAATGACAATATTGGACTGCGTCGGTAAGTCAGGGACAAAGTCCCTGTACCGATCGAAAAATCCGAGTCCAATGACGCTATAAGTCTCTTATCCAAGATCGCAGCAATGAAGTCCGAAAAATAATCACTGGAAGAAATGCCAGAAGATATGAAAGGCATCTTCCGATACTACTAAAGGGAAAACTCGAAATCTTTCGAATCCCTTTCGCCATCCTGTCGGACCCTATAAAGCGTTCGGTCGTCCGTAGCTTGATGCAACCGCGGACCGCACCGACCCAGCGCCGTCGGATAATTCCTGATTCGACCGAGAAACCGTCAATTGCTGGGATGCTGCGAAACAACTGTGCTAACTCGGATAGCACGTCCGTCACCGAGGCCTGAGGAGCAGCGGTCTTACGATGCATTGCCGCAGGAAGCTCCGAGATCGTTACCCCGTGCATACTTCCAATATGCGAGCGAACGGAGTGTATAGGCCTCGTGTCCCTTGGCTACCGGATGGCGCGACCTATTCGCTGTGGAATCACTGAATGCCGAAACTGATCGGATACTCGAGGTCACGTAGCCAATGTGCGGTCGTGTGCCCTGCTGTGAGGATGAGGAAGCATTAAAGACAGTCTCTCGGACTGTCAATATAACGGAGCGTCCCGAGCAACGGACATATGCTCCGAATGTAAAATATCTGAACCACAACATGCGGTCCCCTATGTTGTTGGCTTCCTCCGATCTGTCCTCAATCTGCCGTCACTGGGTGAGTACTAAAGTAATTAAAGTGCTCGCATCACCCAAATCTCCTTCCTAGACCGCAACGGACGAACCCGGCAGCCGAACCATTCGATGAATGTATGCTACACCGGGTGAGCTAGCGAATGTCATTCCGTAAGCGATAGACATATTCCATGAGCACTTATTGCCGCTAACTCTTCATTAACTATGACGACAGAGGCACACTTTTGAAAGACATCTCCATAACTCTTCGAACAAGAAACCAGAAATGCTTGGATAGCAAGCATAAAATAATAATATATATAGCGTCGTTCAATAATTCGAAAGTTTGTGTGACATTATTGGATTATGTCGGAACTGAGGGACGATGTCCCTGAACCGAACCAAAAATTTCTAAGTCCACCGACGCTATCAGTTTCTTATCCGGCATCGCAGCATATGTTGTTCCGAAAGGGAAAGCTTGAAATCCACCGAATCCCTTTCGGTATCCCGTCGGACCGGATGAAACTTTCGGACGTCCGTACCCGCTTCCGCGGAGCGTCCCGACCCAGCATCGTCGGATAAAATATATGCGACAGATTCAGTTGATGCTGGGATGCTGCGATAAACTGTGCTATTAAGGAAAGCACGTCCGTTCCCGAGGCCTGTGCCGTAGCGGACTTACGATGCATTGCCGCTGGAAGCTCCGTGTACGTTGACTCCCGCACACTTCCTATGCGAACGTCCGGAGTCTGCAGGCCTCGAGTCCCCGGCTACCGACCCAGCGCTGTCGGATAATTCTCGATCCGACACCGTTTCTGTCGGCTGCTGGGATGCTGCGATAAGCTGTGCTATGTGCACAAGAATGTCCGGCGTCGAGACCTGCGGAGGCGCAGTCTATCGGTGCTTCGCCGAGGGCAGCTCCGCATCAGATGGCTCCCGCATACTTCCTATGCGAACGTCCGGAGTCCATCGGTCTCGAATCCCTGGCTGCCGGATGGTGTGACCTGGTCGCCGAAGAATCCTTGATCGGCGAAGCTGGTAATATATCGGCGGTCACGCAGCCAAGGTGCGGTCGTGTGCGCTGATGAGAAGAGGAAGCCTTAGCAGTCTCAGCGGACTGCCTATACAACGGAGCGTCCCGAGCGACGGACGTATGCTCCGCTAACAACACATTTGTACCACAACATCTGGGGCCAGATGTTGTTGAACGAGAGAGGGGCCTCTCTCGCTTGCCGTCCGGATGGACCGGAACGAGCTATGAACCGGACTAAAAGGCTTCCTCCGTTCTCCCTCCGATCCGCCGTCACTGGGTGTGCATTAAGTTAATTTTATAGTGCTCGCATCACCCCAAAATTCCTTCTAGACCGCAACGGACGAACCCGGCTGCCGAACCATTCGGTGAATGGACGCTACACCGGGCGAGCTAGCGGACGTCAAAGGCCGTCGAACCTACTAGGGTCCTCTTAGGCAATTGGCGTATTACATGAGCACTTTTCCGCTAGCCCTTCATTAATTGTGACGACGGAGGCACACTGTTGGAAGACATCACAGATACATCACCCTAATCTTGATCGTCTGAAATAGAAATTGATAAAGTAGAGTGACCCTGCGGGGAAAGGACCGGAGTGTCCAAATCCCCAACAACATACCGTGACATACGCTTCCCATATTGTCATCGAAATCATACGATACAGAACAGGAGTTAATGCGAGTACACTGACCACATATAGAATGATAATAAGGTCAGAGGAAGACTTCCTCCTAAAACAATTGATCAATATCCTTTCAATGAGAAAAGAAAACAAGTCCTGGTACTCGCACTAACCCCTGGCAATCAAATACATAATAATAATATGATCCATTAATATAGAAAAAATAATTGAAATCAAAATATTTTGAAAAAATATTTTTTCAGAACAGCCCAAGTTTCTGAAAAGTAACGTTGAGCCCCAATGGATCCCAAGCCTAAGTGTGGACAAAAATTTTAAAAATATTTTAAACAATTTATTCAACACTTACGAACAATAATAATGTATCTAGTTATGATTAAAATAACATAAAGATATTATTATTTAGAAATCCCCCCCTCACACAGAGGGCTGTTGTAAATGTAAACAATGAGTGTAAAAACACTAAAATAAGACTCCAGGCACCCAGGCCCGAAATCAGTTACCAAAAATACACCATCTGATGCAAAACAGAGACTTTCAGGGAAGAAACTGCAGAACATCAGATGGTAGATGCAGAACACAACGCCTAACCACCCGTAGGTGAAGACGTAAACATGGGGAAAGAACAGAATTCATTCTGTTATTAAGCTAAAACTCCCAAGAAATTTTAGTAATAATAATTACAGAAACTATGCCAAAAGCATGGGAGAATAGCAAGGGGGAACTTAAAGGACAGGGAGAGAGGAAAAACACTTGAAAAAACAGTGTAACTAAATAATCAGAATGACAACAAAATGGCTGCTGCCTTGAAAATAGGTAACTTAACATAATTTCATTAAAAAAATTTAAGTTACAGCCCTGATAATATTCTGTCACACATTCTTTTCCTCTCCTCCTTTTCTATCCTCCTTAGAATCACCATTTCACTAATATTTATGTTTCTGGCATCATTTAAACTGAGATTTAAAAGCACAAAGATCAGTCAGATGTTAACTGATGAAGGGCCAAACTTAGAATGATAAATGGCGCCAATTTCGGAACGTCCTTGACACTGCGCATGCGCAGTGGGGGCGAGGTGTGGAGGGCCTTTCAGGACATGTTTTCTTTAGTTTTAGATGCAAATTTTGGGGATTGGGGGGCAAAATTTGTGTTTGGCCCTATATTTTAAGAGTTAGCACCAGCTATGTCTGGGTCATTGGTACAGTATAAAAATATAAAACACATGTTGTAATGACAATATTGGACTGCGTCGGTAAGTCAGGGACAAAGTCCCTGTACCGATCGAAAAATCCGAGTCCAATGACGCTATAAGTCTCTTATCCAAGATCGCAGCAATGAAGTCCGAAAAATAATCACTGGAAGAAATGCCAGAAGCTATGAAAGGCATCTTCCGATACTACTAAAGGGAAAACTCGAAATCTTTCGAATCCCTTTCGCCATCCTGTCGGACCCTATAAAGCGTTCGGTCGTCCGTAGCTTGATGCAACCGCGGACCGCACCGACCCAGCGCCGTCGGATAATTCCTGATTCGACCGAGAAACCGTCAATTGCTGGGATGCTGCGAAACAACTGTGCTAACTCGGATAGCACGTCCGTCACTGAGGCCTGAGGAGCAGCGGTCTTACGATGCATTGCCGCAGGAAGCTCCGAGATCGTTACCCCGTGCATACTTCCAATATGCGAGCGAACGGAGTGTATAGGCCTCGTGTCCCTTGGCTACCGGATGGCGCGACCTATTCGCTGTGGAATCACTGAATGCCGAAACTGATCGGATACTCGAGGTCACGTAGCCAATGTGCGGTCGTGTGCCCTGCTGTGAGGATGAGGAAGCATTAAAGACAGTCTCTCGGACTGTCAATATAACGGAGCGTCCCGAGCAACGGACATATGCTCCGAATGTAAAATATCTGAACCACAACATGCGGTCCCCTATGTTGTTGGCTTCCTCCGATCTGTCCTCAATCTGCCGTCACTGGGTGAGTACTAAAGTAATTAAAGTGCTCGCATCACCCAAATCTCCTTCCTAGACCGCAACGGACGAACCCGGCAGCCGAACCATTCGATGAATGTACGCTACACCGGGTGAGCTAGCGAATGTCACTCCGTAAGCGATAGACATATTCCATGAGCACTTATTGCCGCTAACTCTTCATTAACTATGACGACAGAGGCACACTTTTGAAAGACATCTCCATAACTCTTCGAACAAGAAACCAGAAATGCTTGGATAGCAAGCATAAAATAATAATATATATAGCGTCGTTCAATAATTCGAAAGTTTGTGTGACATTATTGGACTATGTCGGAACTGAGGGACGATGTCCCTGAACCGAACCAAAAATTTCTAAGTCCACCGACGCTATCAGTTTCTTATCCGGCATCGCAGCATATGTTGTTCCGAAAGGGAAAGCTTGAAATCCACCGAATCCCTTTCGGTATCCCGTCGGACCGGATGAAACTTTCGGACGTCCGTACCCGCTTCCGCGGAGCGTCCCGACCCAGCATCGTCGGATAAAATATATGCGACAGATTCAGTTGATGCTGGGATGCCGCGATAAACTGTGCTATTAAGGAAAGCACGTCCGTTCCCGAGGCCTGTGCAGTAGCGGACTTACGATGCCTTGCCGCTGGAAGCTCCGTGTACGTTGACTCCCGCATACTTCCTATGCGAACGTCTGGAGTCTGCAGGCCTCGAGTCCCCGGCTACCGACCCAGCGCTGTCGGATAATTCTCGATCCGACACCGTTTCTGTCGGCTGCTGGGATGCTGCGATAAGCTGTGCTATGTGCACAAGAATGTCCGGCGTCGAGACCTGCGGAGGCGCAGTCTATCGCTGCTTCGCTGAGGGCAGCTCCGCATCAGATGGCTCCCGCATACTTTTCCTATGCGAACGTCCGGAGTCCATCGGTCTCGAATCCCTGGCTGCCGGATGGTGTGACCTGGTCGCCGAAGAATCCTTGATCGGCGAAGCTGGTAATATATCGGCGGTCACGCAGCCAAGGTGCGGTCGTGTGCGCTGATGAGAAGAGGAAGCCTTAGCAGTCTCAGCGGACTGCCTATACAACGGAGCGTCCCGAGCGACGGACGTATGCTCCGCTAACGACACATTTGTACCACAACATCTGGGACCAGATGTTGTTGAACGAGAGAGGGGCCTCTCTCGCTTGCCGTCCGGATGGACCGGAACGAGCTATGAACCGGACTAAAAGGCTTCCTCCGTTCTCCCTCCGATCCGCCGTCACTGGGTGTGCATTAAGTTAATTTATAGTGCTCGCATCACCCCAAAATTCCTTCTAGACCGCAACGGACGAACCCGGCTGCCGAACCATTCGGTGAATGGACGCTACACCGGGCGAGCTAGCGGACGTCAAAGGCCGTCGAACCTACTAGGGTCCTCTTAGGCAATTGGCGTATTACATGAGCACTTTTCCGCTAGCCCTTCATTAATTGTGACGACGGAGGCACACTGATGGAAGACATCACAGATACATCACCCTAATCTTGATCGTCTGAAATAGAAATTGATAAAGTAGAGTGACCCTGCGGGGAAAGGACCGGAGTGTCCAAATCCCCAACAACATACCGTGACATACGCTTCCCATATTGTCATCGAAATCATACGATACAGAACCGGAGTTAATGCGAGTACACTGACCACATATAGAATGATAATAAGGTCAGAGGAAGACTTCCTCTTAAAACAATTGATCAATATCCTTTCAATGTGAAAAGAAAACAAGTCCTGGTACTCGCACTAACCCCTGGCAATCAAAATACATAATAATAATATGATCCATTAATATAGAAAAAATAATTGAAATCAAAATATTTTGAAAAAATATTTTTTCAGAACAGCCCAAGTTTCTGAAAAGTAACGTTGAGCCCCAATGGATCCCAAGCCTAAGTGTGGACAAAAATTTTAAAAATATTTTAAACAATTTATTCAACACTTACGAACAATAATAATGTATCTAGTTATGATTGAAATAACATAAAGATATTATTATTTAGAAATCCCCCCCTCACACAGAGGGCTGTTGTAAATGTAAACAATGAGTGTAAAAACACTAAAATAAGACTCCAGGCACCCAGGCCCGAAATCAGTTACCAAAATACACCATCTGATGCAAAACAGAGACTTCCAGGGAAGAGACTGCAGAACATCAGATGGTAGATGCAGAACACAACGCCTAACCACCCGTAGGTGAAGACGTAAACATGGGGAAAGAACAGAATTCATTCTGTTATTCAGCTAAACTCCCAAGAAATTTTAGTAATAATAATTACAGAAATTATGCCAAAAGCATGGGAGAATAGCAAGGGGGAACTTAAAGGACAGGGAGAGAGGAAAAACACTTGTAAAAACAGTGTAACTAAATAATCAGAATGACAACAAAATGGCTGCTGCCTTGAAAATAGGTAACTTAACATAATTTCATTAAAAAATTTTAAGTTACAGCCCTGATAATATTCTGACACACATTCTTTTCCTCTCCTCCTTTTCTATCCTCCTTAGAATCACCATTTCACTAATATTTATGTGTCTGGCATCATTTAAACTGAGATTTAAAAGCACAAAGATCAGTCAGATGTTAACTGATGAAGGGCCAAACTTAGAATGATAAATGGCGCCAATTTCGGAACGTCCTTGACACTGCGCATGCGCAGTAGGGGCGAAGTGTGGAGGGCCTCTCAGGACATGTTTTCTTTAGTTTTAGATGCAAATTTTGGGGATTGGGGGGCAAAATTTGTGTTTGGCCCTATATTTTAAGAGTTAGCACCAGCTATGTCTGGGTCATTGGTACAGTATAAAAATATATAAATTACTATAAATTTTTTTAACATTTTTATACTGTACCAATGACCCAGACATAGCTGAATAGTAAAAAGGATGGAGGGCCTAGGACATAGAGCAAGTTGGAATACGCTCAATTATATAAAATAGAGTCATCCCCTCTAGGGAAAAAGAAGTATTAGGCCTTATATGTATCTTTCTTATTTATGATAAATTAGAAAGATACAACACCTTCCAAAATTGAGCATCATACATCCATGTACTCTATTAATACCTAGTATAATCCTTATACTAATAATTTTTAAAGTAAGCCAATAAATAAAGAAAGTCTAAAGAATAGAGACTCTTTATACTCCTTAAAAGTGTCTGAGGAATGTATAATAACGTCCGTATGACACGTGCTATATTCAAAAGCTATACTTTAAAAACTAAGACCTGAATGAATTTTTTAAACATAAACTTCTCACTAAAAGCCATCCCAGTAACAGCTCAGAATTACTAACTCCGGAGGAGGAATCCCCTTGTTTTCATAGTAAAACAGGTGACCCAAGGGAACACCCCCCCCCCTTTTTTCTTGCCCTGGGTCAAATAGCCCAGAGCGAAGAGGGCAGCAGAACGGAGTCACTGCCGAAACAGAAAGCCTACCTAGCTATAGTAGCAACTGTTAAGTGAATGACATTCTGAGCAGTAGATAATAGACCTAACAATAGAGGCCTCCAGAAATGGACTCGATATTTCTGAGATAAAAATTCATGAATGTGGATGGCTGAGCGCAATGAGCAGCCTTCAAAAATCTATAATAGCGACACTATTAATGTAAGCCCAAGATGTAGAAGAACTCTTACTTCATGAGCCGAAATCTCAAGCACAACTGCTGAGTCAATGATATACCATAAGCAGTACCGATAGTTAATTGAATCCATTAGCAATAGAATGGAGCGTAACGTCCTTCTATTAGGCATCAAAGACAGAAGAAGCTTACGTCCGTAGTAATAAACAGATATCTGTTTATAAATACGTAAACTCTAACCGGACAGAGTAAAGGCCTATGCCCGTACGAAGACGGAAGGACCTAAATAACAATAGGTTCCGGATATTTATTAGGAGCCTGACTCTTAACCAAAATTCCAACCTAAATAGTAAAGGAAGTAGTGATTCCGAAACTACGAAAGTGAGAATCATCCACCGATAGTGCATGAAGCTCACTGACTCTTCAGTAAAAGAGAAGCTAACAGAATTACTGTCTAAAAGGTCAGAATTTGAAAACTACTGTTTCCAGAGGCTCAAATGATTACTTAGCTAAAAAAGAACCGAAGTTAAATTCCATATAGAAATTTAATCTAATGATTCTAAGTCTATTTATCGAAAAGTTACTAACTGACTTAGATAAAGAGACATAAGACTCAATTGTAAACTATCATAGAGTGCATAGGTATGAGATAACATAGACCTATAACCTTAATAGTAACAGGCTGCAGTAGATCTTGTCAAACAAGTATACTAGAAAGTTGCAATGACTAGGGATCAACAATATCAACATAGTGATCCCTACACCAACGACGGAAGAGCCTCCCCTTTGGCCGCATAGTGTAGCGAAGAAGAGGTTCTCCTACAGTAAAAAATCGCGTCCAAAGCTCGTCCAGTACAATGCTTACAATGCAATAAGGACCACACAACGGAATACGTGAAGGTTGAGACCTTGCGGGTTGTGATGAAGATGACACGATTTCCCCAGCGAAAGAAGATCCTCTCATAGAGGAAGTTTTCGCGTTAAGTCCCACAGTAGACATCTGAGTAAATTTACCCACGGTCTCTGTGAAGACAGAGATGCTACCAACAGAAATGTATTGTGGTTGTTTATCTTAGCAATACTTGCTGAAACAGCGCAGGGGGATACGCATATCCTATCATTCCGTCCTATTAGATCAATAGAGCGTTAACAACATAAGCTCAGAGATCCGGACATGCAAACACATGCGTCTGCAATTGATTAGCAAGTTGTGTCGTAAAAAATTATCATTGGGCGCTCCCATTGATAGCAAATCTGATTGAATACTTGTTTGTTGAGAGTCCATTCTGACAGCAACAAGCGACCCGTACGTGAAAGGGAGTCCGCTAATACAATCAGACGACCCGGAATATGACGGACCGAAGCAGAACTTGGTGTACTATAACAAACGGAAGGATTCTTTCCGTTAAATTGAATAACGGAATCGAATGAGTGCCTCCCTGGTTCCGGAGACACGCAACCACTGTCGTATTATCGGACAGGATTTGGCCATGCGTTTCTGAATAATTTTCATCCAATGACATAAAGCAAAATAACATTATTCCGTGGAAGATAAGTGCTTGCCTAGAGACTGCAGAACCCAAAGACCATGGCACTTCGAATCCGTTGGGATCAATATTGTACCCCAACCCGTTTGACTGGCAACCGTCATAATTATAAAACTCGGATCCGGCAACTGCAGTGGCACTCTCTGAGTCAACCACCGAATGTTTGCCTCAGTCTGAATCTCTTGCTACACTTGATAGACAAGAGAACGTGTATATCGAGCAATTCATGGATTGCTGAAAAGTTGCCGTCGAAGAGACTCTTCTCCGAGACCGAAGCGACTCTGATAGAGTTCTTCACCTTACTATCCACGCGCGTGGATGTAGCTAGGGCTGCGTCACGTCTAACCAACTCCAGGTTGCCACTGAAGGGCGGAGTTAACATGGAAAAACTACTGCCCTTGAAAGAAATCACATTGAGGATCATATCCCGGAATTCTTTCTCTTGAAGACGTAATGATAACGCCTCAGTAAGGTGGACTACGTATGATAAAGCGTCTAAGTTAAGTCTATTAGACATCATTGTCGTTTCCAACATAGTGGTTGGAAAAGACATAGACGGCGAAAAAGATAAATTCCAGTCTTTAACCCCGCCGTCTAGACGCATATGAACTCTCGGTATGCCCTGTTCTGCCAAAATAAATTATTCCTAGGAATGATAAAAGGCAGAATAGAGCATTGCGGACAAGAAACTAAAGTATCATGCTTGGTAGCAGGCTTACATATATATAGCGTCGATAAATAATACAAATGTTCTAATGACATTATTGGACTGTGTCGGTAAGTAGGGACAATGTCCCTGAACCGATCCAAAATTCCGTGTCCAATGACGCTATAAGTCTCTTATCCAACATCGCAGCAATGTAGTCCGAAGGAACAACCTCTGGAAGATAATGCCGGAAGAAATGTATGGCAGCTTCCGTTGTTCCGAAAGGGAAAGCTCGAAATCGTCCGAATCCCTTTCGCCATCCTGTCGGACCCTATAAAGCGTTCGGTCGTCCGAACCTGATGCAACAGCGGAGCGCACCGACCCAGCGCCGTCGGATAATTCCTGATCCGACCGAGAATCTGTCGATTGATGGGATGCTGCGATAAACTGTGCTAACTTGGATAGCACGTCCGTCACTGAGGCCTGTGGAGAAGCGGTCTTACGATGCACTGCCGCTGGAAGCTCCGTGATCGATACCCCGTGCATGCTTCTATTATGCGAGCGAACGGAGTGTATAGGCCTCGTGTCCCTTGGCTACCGGATGGCGATACCTGTTCGCCGTGGAATCACTCAATGACGAAACTGGTCGGATACTCGAGGTCACGTAGCCAATGTGCGGTCGTGTGCGCTGCTGTGAGGATGAGGAAGCATTATCGATAGTCTCTCGGACTGTCAATATAACGGAGCGTCCCGAGCGACGGACATATGCTCCGAATGCGAAATATCTGAACCACAACATGCGGTCCCCTATGTTGTTGTACGAGAGAGGGACCTCTCTCGCTCACAGCCCAGACGGACATGGACGAGCCAGGAACCGGACTAACAGGCTTCCTCCGATCTGTCCTCAATCCGTCGTCACTGGGTGAGTACTAAAGTTATTATAGTGCTCGCATCACCCAAATCTCCTTCCTAGACGGACGAACCCGGCTGCCGAACCATTCGATGAATGGACGCTACACCGGGTGAGCTAGCGAATGTCACTCCGTCGATCCTACAAGGGACCTCTTAGGCGATAGACATATTCCATGAGCACTTATTGCCGCTAGCTCTTCATTAACTATGACGACAGAGGCAGCATCGTCGGATAATACATGATGCGACAGATTCAGTCGTTGCTGGGATGCTGCGATAAGCTGTGCTATTTGGGATAGCACGTCCGTCACCGAGGCCTGTGCAGTAGCGGTCTTATGATGCATTGCCGCCGGAAGCTCCGTGTACGTTGACTCCCGCGCACTTTCTTATGCGAACGTCCGGAGTCTGCAGGCCTCGTGTCCCTGGCTACCGGATGGTGTGACCTGGTCGCCGATGATTCTCTGACTGGCGAAGCTGACTGGATATCCGAGGTCACATAGCCAAGAGCGGTCGTGCGCGCTACCATGAGAATGAGGAAGCCTTATTGACAGTCTCCCCGGACTGACTATATGTCGGAGCGTCCCGAGCGGCGGACGTATGCACCGAATGCGAAACATTTTGTACCACAACATCTGGGGCCAGATGTTGTTGTACGAGAGAGGGGCCTCTCTCGCTCGCCGTCCGGATGGACCTGGACGAGCTAGGAACCGGACTAAAAGGCTTCCTCCGTTCTCCCTCTAATCCGCAGTCAGTGGGTGTGCATTTGGTTGATTTATAGTGCTCGCATCACCCCAAAACTCCTTCTAGACCGCAACGGACGAACCCGGCTGCCGAACCATTCGATGAATGGACGCTACGCTACAGCGGGCGAGCTAGCGGACGTCAAAGGCCGTCGAACCTACTAGGGTCCTCTTAGGCAATTGGCGTATTTACATGAGCACTTTTCCGCTAGCTCTTCATTAATTGTGACGACGGAGGCACACTTTTGGAAGACATCACGGATACATCACCCTAATCTTGATCGTCTGAAATAGAAATTGATAAAGTAGAGTGACCCTGCGGGGAAAGGACCGGAATGTCCAATTCCCCACTAACATACCGTGACACACGCTTCCCATGTTGTCATCGAAATTATCACATACAGAACAGGAGTTAGTGCGAGTACACTGACTACATATACAATGATTATAAAAGTCAGAGGAAGATTTCCTCTTATTACAATTGTCCAAAATCCTTTCAATGTGAAAAGAAAACAAAGTCCTAGTACTCGCACCAACCCCTGACAATCAAAATACATAATAATATGATCCATTAACATAGAAAAAATAATTGAAATCAAAAAAATTTGAAAATATTTTTTCAGAACAGCCCAAGTTTCTGAAAAGTAACGTTGAGCCCCAATGGATCCCAAGCCTAAGTGTGGACAAAAATTTTAAAAATATTTTAAACAATTTATGCAACACTTACGAACAATAATAATGTATCTAGTTATGATTAAATTAACATCAAGATATTATTTTCAAGAAATCCCCCCCTCACACAGAGGGCTGTTGTAAATGTAAACAATAAGTGTAAAAACACTAGAATAAGACTCCAGGCACCCTGGCCCGAAATCAGTTACCAATAATACACTATCTGATGCAAAACAGAGACTTCCAGGGAAGAAACTGTAGAACATCAGATGGTAGATGCAGAACACTACGCCTAACCACCCGTAGATGAAGACGTAAACATGGGGAAAAGTACAGAATTCATTCTGTTATTCAGCTAAAACTCCCAAGAAATTTTAGTAATAAAATTACAGAAAATATGCCAAAAGCATGGGAGAATAGCAAGAGGGGACTTGAAGGAAAGGGAGAGAGGAAAACACTGAACAAGCGGTGTAACTTGATAACAAGAATGACAACAAAATGGCTGTTGCCTCGAAAATAGCTAACTTTACATAATTTCATTAAAAAAATTTAAGTTACAACCCTGATAATTTTCTGTCACACATTTTTCCTCTCCTCCTATATCCTCCTTAGAATCACCATTTCTCTAATATTTATGTGTCTGGCATCATTTAAACAGATTTACAAGCACAAAGATCAGTCAGATGTTAACTGATGAAGGGCCAAACTAAGAATGATTAATGGCGCCAATTTCGGAACGTCCTTGACACTGCGCATGCGCAGTAGAGGTGAAGTGTGGAGGGCCATTCAGGACATGTTTATGTTTTCTTTGGTTTTAGATGCAAATTTTGGGGATTGGGGGGCAAAATTTGTGTTTGGCCCTATATTTTAAGAGTTAGCACCAGCTATGTCTGGGTCATTGGTACAGTATAAAAATATAAGTTCCTTTAGCTTTACGTAATAACAATAACAATAATAATGAGAAATTAGACAAAGTGAAAATTGACGTCGGATTACAATGGGCCGGCCCAGATTGGGGCGGGGGATCTCATGGGGGGACATCGCAGGAGACCAAGGAAGGGGAGTAGTAGATGTGGATCGTCAGTTGTGGAAACCTTAGGTTTCTACGACCATTAGTCTCCAGTAGTATACTACCAAATCATAGGTACCCCCCTCCCCAATAGTCCCTACCAGTCCCCAAAATCAATTTAGTTCGCATTACTGGAGAATAATAGTAACACAAACAAGTCTCGATACGAACAGACAGTTTCTTATATGTAAGGCATCCCACAGGGTTAACAAAAACTGTGTACACTGAATACGAGCTTTGATAAATGGATAGGTCGACGAAGATTTTGTAATCAGAAAAACGGTAATCATGTGGTATTAATGATACAAAGCTGGAAGTGTGGTACAAAACTAGTATTGGGTGACTACAGTAGAAGCTAATCATAGAACGGAGGGTAGTGACTATGGACAAGTCAGCAGTAGTCGTGTAAGACGAAGTTGTGGGTTGTCTAGATGCCAGAAACTGAACAGGCACCGTGTATCATAACTGTTTTCAAACTGATATCCTCCGATAAGTATTCTCCAAAGGTATCGTTCAATAGTACATCACCGTGTCATAGGTATCCCCCAATGCACAGATGAGCATAATAGCCACTCGTTCGAGCAATTACTCCATGGCTTAATAGCTCGATTAGATTAGAGTCGTTCAAGTAATAAGATAGTTAGCCAGCCCAGAGTAGTGCTGCAAGTCAGTGGTAATGGTACAAGGCTGGTAGAAGATTATAGGATTGGGGGAATGCAGTAGAAACTAATCACAGGACAGATGTTTGTTTGTTGGTGGTTAACGTCACATATTTATGCACCATGGCTAATCGTGACACAACATGGAGATGAAGTCAAGTTTAGTCAATCGTTGATCAACATGTTGCCCATTTTAGAGGACTTTCACCCCAAGTATTTGTGACTGGGTCCTATTTTACTTGTAAAGCGGAACTGGTTTACCACAGTAAACAAGTGCTGCTTACTTCCCGGGGTTCCCACGGGGACACAGGACAGATGATGGCGATATTGGACAAGTCACGGTCTCAGACATTTTAAGTTCTGGGTGGTCAAGATGCCAGGAACTGAACAGGCGCTATGTGCAAAAACTATCTTCAGATAGATATCCTATGATAAGTACCCTCCAAAAGGTATTCTCCAGTATAACATCATGTCAAAGGTATCCCCAATACCCAGATGAGCAAAAGAGTCGCTCGAGGAGTCACTCGTTGCAGTAATTACTCGTTGGTTTATTAAATATTTGCTGGTGCGATTCGAGTCTTTCGAGCAAGCAGACCATATTCGACTGCTTGTGATAGAAGGCAAGTGTAATTGTGAATATTGTATAATGATATCGGTACTCAGAGCCATATTAACGTCTTCGTTATAAGCAAGGGAGAGGGAACTATGGGTAGGTAAAGCTTTCGGTAAATGTAGCAGTCTGATCGTTGGGCTTATAAGTTTGATTCTGGTGGTAAACACGAGCAAATAAACAGAAGCAGAGGATACCGAAGGAATACGAACTTGATAAATAGGAAGTAACCGAATTCAGGAAAACCCGAGCTGGTTTTAGGAAAATCCCGAGTCGATGAAATTACTCTTAATTATTGGACAACAATGAGTATTCTCCTGAAATCAGGCCATGTTTCATGAATTTCCAACCACTTCTCTTCCACGGCCCCCTGAGGGTGTTCACCATGAGATCTCCCACTCTGGGCCGATCCATTACTCTCCAACTAGTTCCCTCCCCCAGACCCTACGGTGTTCCCATGAGCTCCCCCAATGTGGGCCGGTCCATCGGTCTGCTACTTCCTTCGGTCCACTGTGGGGTCACCCATAAGATTCCCCACTGTGGAACGATCTCCACATCTACTTCCCTTCTCCCCCGCCTTTCCCTTCGTATCTTACATGGGATCTCCCATGACCCCCCCCCCCCCCCCAACAATATGTGCCTATATATCGCTCTCCTACTACTTCCATTCCTCGGCCCTCTGCAGGGTTCCCCATGAGATCCCCAATATTGGACGACCCCCCCCCCCCCCCACATCTACTTCCCTTCTTCCCCACCTTTCCCTTCGTATCTCCCGTGGGATCCCCCATGAGACACCCCCCCCCCTCCCAATATGGGCCGATCCATCGCTCTCCTACTACTTCCAATCCTTGCTGCTCTGTAGGGTTCCCGATGAGATCCACCAATGTGGGACGATCTCCCCATCCTCGGTCCCCTGCAGCTCCCTCATGACATCCCCCAATCTGGACAGATCCATCGCTTTCCTACGAGTGAATCTTAAAAAATACACCATTCATTTCCACTGAATCAATGGAGGAATTATTGCCCACTCAAGAATTGATTTGATCGAATCTTTAATGACATTTAGCATTATCAATAACAACTAACTACAGCTGTAGTTTTATAACTGCGCTGCGTAGTTCAACTAGTTGTGTTAATATCTTGATGTTTCCAAGGTTAATTAAATATTTATGGATTGAAATATCTATAACGTGAGCAGGAAAGAACAGAGGTGGACGGACTGGCCTATTGCGTTCCCCGTGGGGTTCCCAAAACTGATGAAGCCCCAACGCCCATTGATAAGTGAAATTTCATGAAAATGAACAAAAGGCGAAATGGGTCTGATTGCATAGACTGCCAGTATATCGAAATGCTCTCTTTGGGGACTGCCAGTGGCAGTCCACATAGAGGAAATTTCGATATTCTAGCAGTCTTGTCTGGCATTGATTGCTCAGATAAAGGAAACGGCGTACCTTCCATTTCAAAAATCAGAATTTTCTCCGATAAGGCCGAATTATGGTCTTGTCACCACCCCCGGTAGAAGTATTTTTGTCGAATGATCGATCATGACGATGACACAAAAATGCCATCGAAACGCCTTCAGTGTGGACTGCCACTGATCACTCAGATGCAAGGAAGCCGCATTCGTTCAGTTCACAGTCAGAATTTTCTCCGAATCTTGGGACCGACCTCTTGGTGCATTTCCCGGTAACTTTTTTTGGCCCAGTCCGACCCTGGGAAATAATATTGTGAGTGAAAGGACATCACATTGTATCAACGGTCGCCGGTCAGAGCGCGAACTCCACGAAAAGTGATTCAAACAAACAGTCCCCAACAGCACTGAATTCCTAACAGAATTTGTTTAGTTTAAGCAATATTGGAACAAATTAAATTTTGGGCATACAAAGTGGAACGCTTACACATAACTTAATATTATACAATAATGTGCTGCATAACAATGGAGACACTGGAGGGAAGCGTGACCGTGAAAATTTGGTTGATTGCGCCGGTGTCCGGTTGATTGCCCTTTCTCTTCGACATCGAATTGTGGTAAGTGTACGATTTATCGTAGATTTCTCTAAATATCAATAAATTGGGAACCCAGGAATATACGCATAGGTTGTGTGAATGTATCCTGAACACGTACATATATTTTTTTATGCTTAGAAACCCGAGTATTGCCTGCTAGTGACTTCTTATTCAATCCATCAGCGGGTCGTATTCGTCAAAAGTTGACAAAAATGGCTCGTACGCCTCAAACACTTTAACTACCTAATTTCTTTTTACCCTGCATGTAAATAAGGTGTAGAAGATCTTATAACCCGAACTACAGCAAACAATTTGCTAAATTAGTTGAGAAAACACGCGAAAACCGAGTGTCCGGTTGTTTTGTTGATTGCATGTAGTGACCGGTTGATTGCTTAAGGTGTCCGGTTGATTGGTATTTGATAAATTCGAGGTGTACCGTTGATTGCATCTTTAGGTATAATGATAACTGTCTATCGAACTATTTATTATCAAAAAACATACCAAATTATAAAATTACATTTGCATATTTGTCTGTATATTTATTTATTTATTGATGTTTAAGGTCACATATTTATGCACAATGGCTAATCATGACCGTGACAGTTTTACGGGTGGAGGAAGCCGGAGTACCCGGAGAGAACCACCGAGGAACGACGAGAAGCTGCCAGCTCCCCAACATCGTAACTCCCCACTGCAGCACAGGCAGGGTTAGATTGGTTGAAGATATGCGTACCATCGACGTGCAGTACGCCTTAGTACACGGCGTCATCGTGCCCCCACGCGGGCAATGAAGATGAAGTGTCTTGCCCAAGGACACAACGCGGTTGCCGCAGGTGGGATTTGAACTGAGGACCTCTCGGCTTGCAGCCTGCACCTCTACCTACTGAGCCACCGCGCTCCCATATTTGTCTGTAGCATCAACATTAATATAATGCAAAGTGAATTACTGTCTGTGACGCGCAGGTAACCATGGTCATGATGTAACTACACAATAAATTACTATCAGCAAAATGTATGCAAGTTTATTTTGATTTGCTAATGAAGGTTAGCGCAACTCGTGACTTGTTTTACTTGAACATATTTCTCATAGTGAGACAAACGCACTGCCCCAAACTGCCAGGAAAGTCGTCGCCATGTGACGGTTGATCTGTGGGATTTGAGCCTGGAGTTTCTTCACTGATAGAATTTAATGACTTTCCCACTCAAGGTCCAGAATTTTGTACGCTACAAGATGAACTGGAGAGCTAAAGGATTGAAAATGTTCTTACACTGTGTTATCAGGGTGCTGTAGACGATATCGCCCTGTTGATCACGTGACTAAAATGGCTAGCACCCAGAGTGCACCATTTCCCAATAGCTCAGCTGCCTTTTGCGCGATGTTGATGATCATGGTTGCTTTAGGAGTTTGAGGATGCCAAGTCGTTTTAGGATTTTTTCGAAACCAAAGATGGCCGCCAAATCCAAAGACAGTGGCTTTTTTGTCAGAGGAACAATATTGGATTCTATTTATTACAAAATCCAATATTGTAATTTTTCCGACGTAAACTACTAAAAACAAACAAATTACTTGCTTCGGCCTTCTCGTTGGCGGGGATTCTGGCTGCTTATAGGCATATTCAGTTAAAACTAGAAGTCCTGTCATGAAGTGTGCGCTTATCCAGCCTTAATTGCGCGTAGGCATTTCGCGCAGTTTCCATATCGAATGGCAACCAAGCCACGGTAAATTATCCTGCCTATCCATAGCAAGCACAAGCACTGTTTCAGCCAATGGACCTCCGGGTTACCAGTGCTTGTGCTCAGGCCATATTACAGAATTTGATAGCCATACCACGCAACAAAGCGCACAGATCGACGTGCTATTTGCGCGCAATTCATGACAGGACTTCTAGTTTTAACTGTATTGCTCATCACTACACAATCGCCTTCATGTCCATGAAATACATTAAATCGTTGGCCATTTCTGGCGGTTTCTCATACCCGTACCTCTACACTCCGGGACGAGGTCACCCCTATCAAGCTGTCCTATTCGGGACTCAGTACCTCAGGTGATATCATGCACCCCCACCATTATTTTTGTTCCAATGACCCTACAAGCTGTCCTATTCAGTTTGGGAGGCATGCCCCCCCCACCCACATGATCTGCGCCCATGGGGGGGGGGGGGGCATCCTAGGGGCATCCTATCATTTGAGGGGCCGAGCCCTGAATTCAGAGCTCGGCCCCTCAAGTGATAGGATACCCCCATGGGCGCAGATCATGGGGGCGGGGGGCATGCCTCCCAAACTTCTCTAGAGGGGGGCACCAACTATATTTTACCGGCTTTTCAATCTAACCCTGAGTTAATATCATTGTACAAATGGCTCAGATGCAAGGAAATTGCATCTTTTCCACTTGAAAATTTAACATTTTCTCACGCAGGGCCGAACCATGGTCGCTGCCTGTCCTAGGACCCTATACCCCCCCTCCCCCAATATGTTTTCGTTTCTACGCCCCTAGCTTTCACGCGATGCACATCTCATGGATTTGACCCAGTTCTAGTTTTAGTTTCACACGCGCGTTAACCTCAAGATATGCACCTTGGTTGAACTCATCACAAAGTTTATTACCCGCACATTTCACGACGCTCAGATGTAGCACGAAGCCCAAAATGAATTGTGAAATAAAAGTTATTATTACACACACATAGTGGTATCTTACACGATCACACAGGTTTTTGAGCTGTGTGGTAATTTTTACCGGAAAGGTCAAGTGCGATCCGATAAAAAGTGCCTGAAGCGCGTGCAGCGTTCTTTTATGGTATGCCTAAATACCACAGGTCACCGCAAGCTACCACATGTCTTCAGAAAATCATCTTTTTATTTTTATTTGGCTGCTAAACGGTCAGTCACAATATTTTTGGTTGGTTCTAAACTTATTCAAGTTAAGAAACCTGCTCATCTGGTCGATTTTGCGGGGTAGTTTAAACTAGTTTTACCGCAAGTCAGTTAGGTATGAGGACTGACCTACGGTGAAATTTTCCAGCAAAGTCGACCAGATGAGAATTATTCTTAAATTGAACTTAAGTTTACAATCAACACAAAACAATGTAAATGATCGTTCACTAGCCAATAAAATTCAAAAAACTTATTTTCAGGTGCCCTGTGGTGGCCTACGGTAACTTGTGGTGATCTGCAGTTTTTAGGTATACCGTTTGTTTACACGAAGTTTTAAATTTAGAATGAGAATCCACTTCTGCAATATTTGAACCTCCGAATGGATTACAGCAAGGATGGTTGCTTAAAGAGAAACTGGATTACAAGAACACGTCTGTGGTTTATTGTTAACACACCCCTAATCTCCAACACCATCCAATTAACACTTTACTTTGCGAAACGAGATGGCTTTTTAAAGGATCGCGTTTTTGTGTCAGGGTCGAAGACTGGTTCTCCAGCATTTCGTGTCGATATCACTTCGTCAGCATGGAAAATGTCCATTTCGCCGACAATCAATTTAAATTCATTTTCTACGAGTAACTGATTGTGAGTAATAAATATAGAACCACACATATGTTTGAATGAGTTAACGATTACTGCACTCGATCGCATCGCGAATGGATACCACTCGAGCCTCACGGCTCTCGTGGTATCCTTAGGCGACGCTTTCTCGTGCAGTAACTGACCCTTTGCATATTACAGAGTTATCGTTCTTGGCGTCAGGTATGTCTTCCACATAACTTCACATTCTTCGAGAAAAACAGAGATACTGTCTCTCAAATTCCAAATTGACTAATGAATCGATTTAGAGTACAGTTTATGTTATAAAAAGGTGGGTATGTACATGCATTTATTTTTTAACCCTTTACCTGACGTAACGGTAAAATCCGGCCAACGCTATGCATAAAAATCGCCTTTCATTTTTTTTTATATTTTCATTTTTTGCTTCCAAACATGGGTTATGACCCCTCATTGGAACGAGCGCGTCGTGCTCTTTCCAATAAGGGGTCACAACCTATGTTTTGGAAGCAAAAAATGAAAATATTTAGTTATACAAGTATTTTTTCCAAGTGTCATCTGTACCTCACGTTAGGCAAAGGGTTAAGAGACAGAAAGGTCAAACACAGACACAAAGCTTCAGTTGGCGAAACGTTTGTCTGAGTTGAACAAAAAGGGTTATCGCAATTGATAGAACGTAAAAAAGTGCAAACTGCATTGTTCTAATGACTGAAGTGAGCAAGCAAACTCAGGATACTTGACGCCAAGAACGACAACTCTGTAATATGCAAGTAGCTAATTGTTAACTCATTCAAACGTGCAGTTCTATCTATAAACCACAGGGCAGTAATGCATGTACAGTCAATCCTGTAAAAAGTCTTTAAATGGAATGTCAGCATGTGATTCAATCACATGCTCACGTTCCATTTGATTTGATTTGGAGGCTTTCTACAGTTATTACACTAGTGTATTATAAAACAATATTACATGGCTTTAACACACTGTATAATGGTGTGATTATGTGATAAAAAATGTTTATGGGATTAAAATTACCGACATGAACTAAGTGTATTTGTCAATCAACCGGACACGAGTAAAACAATCAACCGGACATCGGCATGATTTAGAACTGCAATCAACCGGTCACTACATGCAATCAACAAAATAACCGGGCACGCGGTTTTCGCGTGTTTTCTCAACTAATTTAGCAAATTCTTTGCTGTAGTTCAGGTTATAAGATCTTCTACACCTTATCTACATGCAGGGTAAAAAGAAATTAGGTAGTTAAAGTGTTTGAGGCGTACGACCCATTTTTGTCAACATTTGACGAAAACGACCCGCTGGTGGATTGAATATGAAGTCACTAGCAGGCAATACTCGGGTATCTAAGTATAAAAAATATATGTACGTGTTCAGGATACATTCACACAACCTATGCGTATATTCCTGGGTTCCCAATTTATTGATATTTAGAGAAATCTACGATAAATCGTACACTTACCACAATTTGATGTCGAAGAGAAAGGGCAATCAATCGGACACCAAATTTTCACGGTCACGCTTCCCCCCAGTGGGAGACAATACATTTTGAAGGAGGGATTCGACAAAGTTTGGAGCTTAATTGGGTCGTCTCCAGAATTAGACTGCACGGTGGCTCGAGAGTTTGGCAAATCAGTTAATAAGGAGCGCAAAGTAAAAGTGACGCCACTTTATATCCTAAATTTCACATCATTTTGTGAAACACTGAATAGTCATTTGTCTATTAAGTTTGTCGGGAAATACCACCAGTTCATTAGGGCCAATACCGATTAGTAATGACACAATCACCTCATGGAAGTCTATGCAGAGTTATCTCTTACAACGCAAACAAACAAATGTATGTTATTGGGAAGCGCTTCGAAGAAAACAACTCAGACTGGATAAATAAACTAAACTATCAAATTAAACTGCTACCAACACTAATCCTAGTATTAAGAAAGCAGAAAAAGTTGCAAAGAGATCATTTGATGGAAAATAATGAAAATTTCATTTTGAACAGTTTGCAATTGGAACAGTTTTTATTTCACTTTTATCCGAATGCACGAAATACTGATGGACTATAATAATAAAGCGGAACCCCACAATAACTCGCGACCAGCATTGGATTGAGAACCACCGGAGACTTAAACAAGTTACCTCTTTGTGGACTATCGAATGACGGTACTTGAATATGTTATCGACACACCCTAAACCAGTTAAATTAGCCCAAATCAACTGGGCTGAGTGAATATGAAACAAACTGGGTTTATATTCACTCATCCCAGTTAATTTAAATTGATTTTTAACCATTTAAACCCTCGTTTCTCGGAAGTGTATCGTCTTTGTGTACACTAACAATGGGATGGATCAGTGGAATATCAATATTCAGGATGAATAAAATGATAACTGCAGTCTGCAGCCGTCTGGCTGCAGACTGTGGTTATTATTTTATCAATGCCTCGTTCAAAGACCCCTTATTAGAAACAAATGGGACGAAGTTATGCCTTGGAACGAAAAAGCGGCCTTGCGTGTTTAAATGATTAACCCAACTAATTTTAGAATGAAATGCTGCAGACCAACACGTTTCGACAATTATTAAGCTACTGTTGTATACCTTTTGAACCATTATTCTTGTGTTTTTGAAATGGATATATTTTGCAGAAGAATTTATCAAGTCTATTACACAATCAGGCGATTCAGTAAAGTTTATGGCATGCTCCACGCACTCTTGATACAAGTCTTTGAAGTCATATGTCTGTGCGGCATTCATTAAACCTACAAATTATATAATAAGAGAACTTTGATTAAAATTTAGGCACCGATTTCCAATATTTATTTAAACGGGCATTTAATGTCGTTCCAACATATTCTTTACAAACATTTTTTTGTTCAACCCTTTACCCAACGTAACGGGTAAAACCGGCCAGCGCTATTCTCAAAAAGCCCCAATTAATTTTCATTTTTAGTCTCAAAAACATAGGTTATGACCCCTCGTTGGAACGAGCTCCTCGAGTTCGTTCCAACGAGGGGTCACAACCTATGTTTTTGAGACAAAAAATGAAAAGAAATTAGTTATTTAAGAATTGTTTTTGTAGGTGTTGACTGCTTTTCATATTAGGTAAAGGATTAAACAAGTATATATATACATATAGTCGCCATGTTGGTGTCATATATATATATATATATATATATATATATATATATATATATATATATATATAGACACCAACATGGCGACTTATAGTCATCGTCCCACAGTGGGCGGACATCAACCCGTGCCTTTACATTAATTTGAGACCAACGGAAAACATATGAATTCCTAGCAAGCAAGTTTGCAGTCCCTGAACCATCAGGTAATGTACCCAGTTCTCCATGTGCTGCAAACTGGATTGTTAGGTTCTCAAGTTTATATACTGGTCTAGCAAACAAACGCGGTAGTTTGTTTTATGTTACGTACTAGTTAAACTGTCTGGCGCTGCTCGCGATAAGAACCTCACACTGCCCAATCGGTTCTCGAATTCTATGAGCAATCAGAGGATTCTCGGTTGCTCTTCGTAAGTTTCTATGATGAAATCACGTCTGTTTCACCCAGCAGATACGGCCACAGAGCAGATTTCTAGACACCAGAGTAAGATGGAGGGGTATGTATTAGGAATGCAGACCAGACCGGACCGCTAGTGGTGGACCGATCCAGGGGAGAGGTGGTCCAGTCCGGTCCAACCCCAGGTGGTCAGATATTATGACTCGTCTGTTTTGTTCACTTTAAAACATTTGATATTTTGTTTTCATATTACTCAGTGATAAATAAAGCCTTCCGTCAATTTCATTGGTCAATTTCAAAACGAGACAATTTGATTGACTGAACAAAATAAAACTGGGCCACATTTTCATAATTTGCATAATTAGAGTTGGGAGCTTTCATTGGTTAATTTCAAAACTGGACAATTTGATTGGCTAAACAAAATACAACTGGGTGACATTTGCGTAATTACAGTAGGGAGAATTTACGTTATCTGTCCTATTTAGGGTAGGTTATATTGTATTAATCTTTTACCTACATGAAAAACGCCATTCATTTTTTTTATATTTTCACTTTTTGCTTCCAAAACATAGGTTATGACCCCTCATTGGAACGAGCTCGACGAGCTCGTTCCAATGAGGGGTCATAACCTATGTTTTGGAAGCAAAAAGTGATAATTTTTAGTTATACGAGGATGTTTTTTTCCATGTGCCCTCTGCAACTCAAGGTAGGTGATGGGTTAAAAAGTCATACTAAGTGGCTAATTTGTGCGCGTGTGTGTCAGATGATAAATAGAATATGAAACGAGTGTTTTTCTCATATAATATTTATGAAACTCGTCCGAATTTTCCGTTTGGGCTCGCCAAAACGGAAAATTCTTAGACTCGTTTCATATGTATGCACTTTGTGGAAATGTGTAGTGTATTTTAAAATATTTTCTCATAGCCATCATTATAGAGAAGTTAGAGAGCGAATAAACATGCTTACAACTTGTGACTGACTCACTGTGGAGTCTAGTTCACGTTTCCCGCTATCCTGCACATGCTATAGCATGTGGAGGATAGCGTTAATGTGAATTTTAGACTAAATGTTATGAGTGCTGAAAGACTTGGAGCATTTGCACTATCTAAGTTCTTAACCCAATCATATACTATATATCAGCACAAAAACGTTTTGTTCTTAGCATTGGCACCTGACATATTCCAAACAGATCTGTCAATTTCCGACATGCAAGTATGCGTACCGGTATTCTGAATGGGATGTGGTGACTTGGAGTTGGATATTGCCAACTACAGGCTATATCGCGATTTGCAACCTATCTTCACTGTATTAAAATGTATATGAGCCTATGATGGTTAGTTGACAAATTCACATGGTAATTCCCAATTCGCTATCTTGTCTGACATCAGTCATTGTCACTAGCAAATTGCTAAAGCTAGATATACATCTGTGTATTAAAGTCTGCGAACCGGTCCAATGACGGACCGCCATGTGGACTTGTCCAAAGCAGTACAATGACGGCGGTCCGATCCACGATCCGGCCCTGGACCGCAGAGCGTATCTGGGTTTTTTTGCGGTTCGGTCCGCATCCCTAGTAGGCCTATGTATCAACTCCTTTGCATTAGTATGTTGGCTAAATTAGTAGACCATGGGGGACAATAATAAAACTTTTACAGTTGTATTTTCTAGAATTGTATTTTCCTGTTATCACTTTAAATGGGTTGAGATGAGCCATTAGCATTTTCAAAGATGTGGTAATTTACTGTATCGTTTAAAATGCTAATTTATGTTAGTCAATTGTATTAATAGATAGAAAATACAATTCTAGAAAAAACACAATTGTAAAAGTTTTATAGTATTAGCTCCTGGTTAATTTCTATATGAACGGAAATCTGACGAACGAAAATCTCCCGAACTGCGCTAAATCCCCTCGCGGTGGCTCAGTGGTAGATTACTGGACTTATATGCTGGAGCTTCCGAGTTCGATCCCCGTCCGGGACGACCTGCGTTGTATCCTTGGGCAAGGCACTTCATTCCGGTTGCCTACATGGGGGCACGATGACGCCGTGTACTAAGGCGTACTGCACGTCGATAGTGCACATGTCTTCAACCGCTGTAACCCTGCTTGAGCGGAGCTTTAACAGTTAGAATGTCGAGGAGCTCACAGTTGCTCGTCGATGTTCGGTGGTTCTCTCCGGGTATTCCGGTTTCCTCCACCCGTAAAACTGTCATGGTCACGATTAGCCATTATGAATAAGTATGTGACCGTAAACAAACAAATAAAATAATAAATAAATAAATAAATACATAAATATAAATAAATACATAAATACAAATAAATAAATAAATAAATACAAATAAATAAATACAAATAAATAAATAAATAAATAAATAAATAAATAAATAAATAAATAAATAAATAAATAAAAACCAATAACCCATTCAAAGCATGATCCGATGGTGTATACATTATGACATTATTTTGTGACCATTTGCCGCAAGTTTTATGAGGAAGTGCACATCCTATATTGTGTAGAAATCTTAAAAAAATATATTTTGCCATTTGTATAAGAAGGGTACCCGCCCCCCTTTTTTATTTTTTTATTAGGGTTTAACGACACATTAACAGCCAGGGTCATATGTCGGCGACAGTTTTACGGGTGAAGGGAGCCGGAGTACCCGGAGAGAACCACCGAGTAACGACGAGCAGCTGTCAGCCTTCCAACATCGTAACCCTGCACCGCGGCATAGACACAGGCAGGGTTAGATTGGTTGAAGCAATGCGCACCTTCGACGTACAGTACGCCCTAGTACACAGAGTCATCGTGCCCCCCATTTAGGCAATCGGGGTTAATGCCTTGCCCAAGGACACAACGTGGGAGCGCGAATCAGTCGCTGAAATGGTCACCCATCCAACTACTAACCGCGCTCGACATTGCTTAACTTAGGTAATATGACGAGAAGCGGTTAATGGGACGCCACCGCGCCCCCATACAGCCCCCTACCCCCTCTTCGATCCAATAATGTACAGAAGCACTGCTCTTCTTCCCAGAGATTCAGAGTACACAAATTAATCAATACTTGTGGTGACCATTCAAGTTTAGCTTTGGAATGAACGATCCTAGTATTTAGCTAAGGGTAAAACAAGTGTGTGTGTGTGGGGGGGGGGGGGGGGGACTTTCTCCCCAGAGAACCACGACAAATAAGCCGATGCTCAAGTCCTTGACTTATTATTTGCTGCCCAACCCTTCCAAGTACAGAGATTAGGAAATCATGATGCATAATGAACAGATTTCTAGAGGCAAATTGCGCGTTTTGAGGGGAGGTGGTGATTCGATGAACAGGGTATGGAAAGTTAACCCCTGGGTCTCACACAGCCCCAAACTACTTTTGTATTGCTCTGAAAAAGTTGTTCCATGAGTATTCTTCCTTTTTTGCATTTATCTTATTCTGCCTTACATGGAGTCAACAATAATGCTAACACATTTTAACCCTGTGCCTAACATGAAAATCAGAGGACACTTGCAAAAAATATTCTTGAATAACTATTTTTTTTTTATTTTTTGTCTTAAAACATAGGTTGTGACCCCTCATTGGAACAAGCTCGACGATGAGAGGTCATAACCTATGTTTTTGAGACAGAAAATGGAAACAAAAATTAAAATTGGCGATTTTTGAGAATAGCACTGGCCGGTTTTGTCCGTTATGTTTTAAAAGAGGTAAATCTGCAGCTGTATACGTGAAGTGACACAAAATCGCAAATTACAGTACAGATCATTGAAAGATGTCCTGCGTGCGCTGCTGCACAAAATCAATGCCTTATGCTGCAACGACATAGAATAAATTGCATAGTTAACATGATTGGACAACAAAGTTACCACATTTCTATGAGCCCAAACAGAATCCGTGTATGGTGTTGCGAGCTGCACGGCATTTTATCTTCAGTCACGAAAGTTTCATCCGAACAAGTCCGACATAGAATAAATTACATAGTGAAGTAACAGTAAAGGATGTCACATTGAACGCGATGCGTGTGTTGCGACAAGGTAATCATAATTAACGTTTTTCTATATTTGGGCAGCGCTATTCACAAAAGTCGCCTATCATATTTTATTATTTTTTCGAAAATGTTTGCCCCCAAAACATAGTTTATGATTCCTCACAAAAAGTAGTTTAGTTATTCAAGTTCTTTTCAAATGTCCTGCTCTAATGGTTTTGAGTACACCGCATTGTTGCCAGGAGCAACCTGGGGAGGAGAGGGGGGGGGGGGGGGCAGGGCAAATTAGCAACATGGTTATCATATTATTTATTGGTGTTCAAGGTCACATTTCTGCACAATGGCTAATCGTGACAACATGGATATAAAGTCAAGACCAGTCAATCTTTTATACCCATGTTAACCAGTCACTCTTTTATACCCATGTTGCCCATTTTAGACTAGAAGGCATTGTTTACCGAATTCTATTTTACGAATAAAAGAGAGCTTGTTTATAACAAATAAACCCCGATTCACTTCTCGGGGTTCCAGATGGAGGCAGGGGTATCAAAGGACTAGATTCTGTGTATGAGTTAAGACAGTAAGTTTTTCAACATACAATAAACCGCAATGTAACACTCAATAGTATACGGAGTCAAAAAAGTATAATAGGAACAAATGTGAAAAAATGGCATAAAAGGTGAAATGTAATAGTTCTAATGTTGCATGTTTGTGGACAAGAAGTCGTGCAATGAGTTTAATGACATGTTGTCCATCCAACCATATACAATTTTGGCAGGGATTTCAAAATGGCACGTGCGACCCGAGAATGTCAAATGGAATTGGTGACCGATGATTTTCTTTGTGTTATGTTGTGCTAGAGAGCCTGGGTTATTGAGAAAACCTTCTAGTTTTTGTCTTCCGACATTTTAAAAACTGCCAAGGTTAACCGAAAATCAGAGGCCGCCACCCATTGGTATGCATGAGGTTGGGATATCGCCAGGTAAGCTCACACTGTCCACTATTCCCCTATTTACAGTCTCACTGGAAGGTAAAAAACCACTGGATCTACTGCCGACCGACCGCGTTCAGGTCGACCAAGAGTTACGATCCCTGCACTAGACTGACACATGACGTCTCACTTGCGGGATCGCTTCCTTCCGGCGACGAGGACAGCAGCAATTACTCCTGGTAGAACTAACAATAGAATCTGTGCACAAACTGTCCGCAACAGACTTGCTGAACACGGCATCCGAAGTATGCGTCCATACCACGGACCAATCCTATCAAACGTCATCGTTCCATCAGAATGGAATGGGTACTTCAGCGTGTTCGCTGGACTCAGCAGCGTTGGAGCACAGTTCTTTTTAGTGATGAATCACGGTTTTGTCTATGGGCGCGCTGATGGTAGGTAGGGCAAGAGTGTATTGCCGACGAGGCGAACGGTTTTCTGGTGCTCTTGAGTGCGAGAATGCGACCATTTTGGTGGGGGTAGTGTAATGGTTTGGGCAGGAATTTCCGTGCACCATCGAATGCGGTTGATCTTCATCGATGGTAATCTGAATGGACGGTGATATAGGGACGAAATTCTTAACGCTGTTGTTTTCCCATTGTTAACGCTAATGTCGGATTGCAGTTATTCCAGCAAGACAATGCCCGATGTCACGTGGCGCGCATCTGTCATGACTTTGAGGAGCAGAGCATCCAACTTCTTCCCTGGCCCCCACTTTCACCAAATTTGTCGCCAGTCGAGCATCTTATGGATCAATTGGACCGCCGGGTACGACTTCATGATCTTCAGACGTTAGGCGATTTACGTACGTAATGTTGTAAGTCCGGAGTGGAACGCAATACCAAAGGGTGACATCCAGAGACTAAATAGGTCCATGTGCCGCCAATGTCTTCCCACCCAAGAGGCAAACGGTGGACATACACGCTATTGATTGCATGTGTGAATTTTTCATTTCACAACATATCTGAACTGCGACGTGCTGACTTGCCACTGGCAAAAGTAAGAACATGAAATTATGCAAATTCATACAGCTAGACTCGAAATATGAATTCACAGTAATTTGTTTGGGATTAAAGTCGATAATACTAAACTAGAGTGATGTCACGCATGCAGCCCGACTGTCCCGGCAATGGCAAAGCTTAGACACAAAATAGCCGGAGCCATTTTTTATTAACCGTTTACCTAAACGAATATGCCACATCGGCACTCGTGATATACAAAATTCGCTATTCAAATTTTTATGTTTTCATTTCTCAACTCAAAAACATACCTCATGACCTATTAATGGAGCAAGCTTGATGAGCTTCTTCCAATAAGGACAACTAAGCCACGGTTAGAAGTAAAAATTGAAAAAATCTGATGTTTCGGAAAAAAATAATTTGTACTACTGTTGGCTTCAACTTGTGTTAGGTAAAGGATTAAAGATGCAGTACATAAAGCAATGTTGGACTATAGGAGTCAATTTTCTTTTTTGCATGTAATTACTCTCAAACCTTCAAAATACATGTTGGGAATAATTGCCTAAGTGACACACGTGTGCGTGTGTGTGTCGGGGGGGGGGGGGGGGGGTGGGAGTTGTGGTGGTGTGTTATAGTAGTCAATTTTTGTTTGTTTGCATTTAGTAACTCCAAATCCTTCAAAATGTTTGGTATGCAATGGTGGTGTGTTATAGTCGTCTATTTGTTTTTTTTGCATTTAATAACTCCCCATCCTCCAAAATGCATTTTTGGAAAAACTGCCTAAACGACTGTTGGGGGGGGGGGGGGGGGGGATTTGTGGCACCTATTTTCAAACCTGGCCTGTATTACTAGCTGGAAAATACACATCAACTTTGGTTGAAATCAAATAATCCAAACTGGAGTTATCGGTCGGAAACCAATTGTTTGCAGACAGATGGATGAACGGACGTATGGATGGATGCCACAAACTATAAGCAAAACTTTAACTAGAGTGATGTCACGCATGCAGCCCGACTGTCCCGGCAATGGCAATGCTTAGACTTTAGATAGTCAGAGCCATTTTTTTCGGAGCCTAACGAATCTGCCATATCTGCACTCGTGTTATACAACATTTGCAATTCAAATTTTATTTTCTCATTTCTCTACTTCAAAACATACCTCATGACCTATTAATGGAACAAGCTTGATGAGCTTAATAAGGACTAATAAGCCATGGTTTGAAGTAAATAAAAAATGAAAAATATGATGTTTCAGAAAAAATAATTTGTACTGTTGGCTTCAACTTGTGTTAGGTAAAGGATTAAAGATGCAGTACATAAAGCAATGTTGGGCTATAGAATTCAATTTTCTTTTTTGCATGTTTTAACTCCCAATCCTTCAAAATGCATTTTGGGAATAATTGTCTAAGTGACACGTGTGTGTGGGGAGGGGGGGAGGGGGGAGGGGGGGGGGTTGTGGAACCTATATTCAAACATGGCCTCTATTACTAGCTGGAAAATACACATATCAACTTAGGTTTAAATCAAATAATCCAAACTGGAGTTATCGGTCGGAAACCAATTGCTTACAGACAGATGGATTGGACCGACAGATGGATGGACAAAAGTCATGACTTAGCCGTGACTATAAACAGTCAGGCTAAAAATGCATTTTTTTTCCAAAGAAAAAATATTGCTTAAATGGCCGTGGGTGAGGAGGTGAGGGTGTGTGTGTGTGTGTGGGGGGGGGGGGTGTTAGGGGAGTCTTTTCCCGCATGTGGTCAGTCCAAATCCTTCAGAATGCATTTGGAGCAAAGAGAAAAAAAATGTCTAACTGGCATTGTAGGGAGGAGGGTGCGGGGGGGGGGGTGGGGGGGGTTGCGGGGGTGTTTGTCTGGGTTTTTCAACCACAAACTTTAACCAAAACTGTAAAAAAAGCATTTTTTGAAGAAAGAAAAAAGTGCCTAATTGGCCAGGGAAGGTCGGGGGGGGGGGGGGGGGTGCGGGGGGTACGTGAGGTAAAAAAACAAGTCCCGCATGTAGTGACTGTAAATAGTTCAAAATGCATATTGGGAGGTAAGAAAAAAAAAGCCTAACTGGTGGGGAAGGGGGGGGGGGGGTGTTTGTTTTTAACCTTAAATTTTAAAACTGTAAAAAAGCATTTTTGACGAAAGAAAAAAAGTGCCCAATTGGCTCCTGGGGAAGGGCAGGGCGGGGGGGGGGGTACGTTAGTTTAAAAAAAGGTTCTGCATGTAGTGATCTAAATAGTTCAAAACGCATATTGGAGAAAAGAATAAGGAAAAAATGCCTAATGGGAGGGGGGCGGGGACGGGGGCGGGGCGGGGACAGGGGCTGGGTGGGGAAGTAACTTCAACAATTTTCATTGGATAATTGTGGTCACCAAACCTGACCCAGAGACATGTATGGAAAAGAATTGAAATCTGTTAACTTTTGTTTAAGTTATGGATAAAGAAAGTTCGGGCAGACGGGCGGACTGATGGATGAATGGATGGACTGACGGACGGATGGACTGATAGATGGACTGATAGATAGACAGACAAAGCAAGCTCTGTGCTATATCCCTCCCTTGAGGGAGGGGATAAAAAGTAATATAGTATGTGGTAGAAGCAGAATTTGAAATTTAGAGAAACTAGATTCGAAAAGAGTTGTGAAAAGGGTTGTGAAAAGGGTTAAATTAATGCCAATATTATTTAAAACCACTGTGTACAGCTTCAGTAGACCTTGTCCGAAATGAAAAAAAGAAATGACGTTGTAACAGAGTCTTTGGAGAATGAAAGGCAGAAGTTTAATGCAAAACTTTAAGCTGGAAATACTAAGTAAAATTGATTGGCAAAAAAGAGTTAAATATTTTCCTAAACCCGATAAAAGAAATCATTGATGTAAATGGAATCATTAATTAGTACTGACCATGCAAGAATTAAAAAAAGTATGTGGCAAAGTCTAATTTCAAATACAAATTAAATGAGTTTGAAAACATGTTTAAAAGAGGTTAAAAATCATGCCGATATTAAGGAAAATCACTTTAGAAAAAGTTCAGTAGATAGTAGACATTGTCCCAAATAAGAAACCGTGACATTCCACTAAACTGTTTTTAGAATTAAAGGTGTAATTTTAAAAACGCCCCCCCCCCCCCCCAAAAAAAAAAACAACTTTAACCTGGAAGTTGTAAGATAAATTGCCATACAAAAAAGGGTTCAATATTTCCCCAAATAACATGAAACAAAAAAAAAAAAAAAACAAAATGAGAATGATACAATCAATAGTAATATCAATTTTAATAGAAAAAAACCCAAAAAACTTGAGGTTGACTTAAAAACTTTAACCACAAACTTTACCCAAAACTCCAAATGTTAACAGACGGACAGACGAAGTCATGACTAAACAGGAAAAAAGAATCAACCCACTTGAACCTTCAGTAAAAAACTTTAACCAAAACTCTAAATGTTAACAGACGGACAGACAGACGGACGGACGGACAGACAGACGGACAGACAGACGGGCGGGCAGACAGACAAAAGTTATGACTATAGCCCTTACTGTAAACAGTCGGGCTAAAAATGCATTTTTGACGAAAGAAAAAAAAAATGACTAATTGAGTTTAAAAAAAGTTCCGTATGCAGTAAATAGTTCAAAATGCATATTGGAGGAAAGAAAAAAAATGCCTAATTGGTGGGGCATGGCAGGGCAATAACTTCAACAATTTTCATTGGATAATTGTGGT